>CM056583.1:2639166-3958750 GCA_029721435.1 Gymnothorax reevesii | reverse complement strand
GCATCATCCCAGGTGAACTTTATGCCTTTCTTCAGTTGGTTAGTTAGACTGAGAGCAATCTCAGCAAAGTTCTTGCAGAACTTGCGGTAGTACCCGATCATTCCAAGGAAGCGGCGCAAAGCTTTTTTGTTGTCAGGAACTGGAAAGTCCATGATGGCTTGGACTTTAGCATTTATGGGCGCCACCTTACCCTGGCCTATGACGTAGCCAAGATAGGTGACAGTAGCACAACCAAAGTCACTCTTGCTCAGGTTAACAGTCAGGTTAGCCTGGGTCAGGCGCTGGAACAACGTCTCTACATCTTTTAGATGTTCTTCCCAGGAGTCACTCCATGTGATCAGGTCATCGATGTACGCACCCGTGTGTGGCAATCTGGCGATTGTAGACTGTATCATCCTTTGGAACGTGGCTGGGGCATTTTTCATGCCAAAGGGTAGGACTTCATACTGGTACAATCCAGATGGTGTGGCAAAAGCAGAGATGCTCTTGGCCCTCTCAGTTAAAGGCACACACCAATAACCCTTCAATAAATCAATCTTAGTCAGAAACTTTGCTTGCCCTACTCTATCAATACAATCATCAATCCTAGGTATTTGAAACACATCAGTTCTAGTTACAGCATTGACTTTGCGATAATCTGTACAGAATCTAGTACTTCCATCAGGTTTTGGAACTAGCACACAGGGTGAACTCCAATCGTAGTTGGAGGGTCTGATAATATCATGTTTTATCAAAGCCTTCGAGATTGCAGTTGCCTTGATGTTACGTAGAGGTATGGCTTCGGGGAATCTGGTAGATGCACACATGATTGTCAACAAGTACTGATTTCCAGATCTAGTCTTGGGTAATGGACCAACGCAATCAACAATGACCCTAGAGAATGGCTCCCCAAATGCTGGGATAGGCTGCAATGGAGCTACAGGTGGGTCTAACTGGTGTTTTCCAACTACCTGACAAGTGTGACAGGTTTTGCAAAAGTTGGAAACGTCTTTCCGAAGCCCAGGCCAAAAGAAGTGTTTCATGATCTTATCAACAGTCTTGTTAACACCAAGATGACCTCCTAAAGGTAAACTATGAGCCATTGTTAAGACCTCATTCCTATAGACCTTCGGAACAACAATTTGCCTGACCACTGCCCAATCTGCATTGGCAGGGATATCAGGAGGGCGCCACTTCCGCATCAACACACCATCCTTGAGATAATACCCAACTGGAACTGCGTCTATTTCTTTATCAGGAAGGGCTGTCCTCTTTAGTACACAAATTTCAGGATCATTAGTTTGCTCCTCAATCAACCGCTTTCTGGACAGAGACAAGTCTCCAGACACATCAGAATCACCAGACCCATCCGGCTGGCTGAATAGAGAACTGATAAAAGTATCTGATAAGTCCTCAAACGGAGAAACCATAGTAGGCCAATCAGAGTCATGAGGCGAACCACCTGAGTCCTGACTATTCAATGTACTGGACGGCACCACATCATCTTCTTCTTTAGCCTTCTTGGCCATAGCACGAGTCACTGCGCAAGAAGGATACAGAGATGGGTCCTCATCCCCATCTTCAGTGCTCGGCTGTGAAGTAAGATGTACAGGGGGAACTACTTTGCCCCCAGCCAGGTCATTGCCTAGCAACAGAGAAACACCCTTTATAGGTAGACTTGACATAAGTCCCACCTTTACCTGTCCTGTAACTAAATCTGACTTCAAGAATATAGAGCGCAGGGGTACAGATACAGTCCTCCCTTCAATACCTTGTACAAGTATGAAATCCCCTGAAGCGGTCTCATCACGTAACTCCAAGGAGTCCATCAACAAAAGTGACTGAGAAGCTCCGGTATCCCTTAGGATATATATGGGGACAGGAGTAGTATGCTCATTCAGAGCCACAAATCCCTCTGACACAAATGGAAGAAATTCCTCCCTCACGAAGTCAGCTGTATTAGGCTTTTTAGCCCCACAAGAAGCAGGCAATTTAGCAGATTGGTTATCTACTACAGGGGTTTCTAACCTTGTTTTTTACAAAGGCATTTGGTTTGGTATCCTTTTCTTTTTCTTTCTTAGCTTTAAGGAACCAACAGTTAGTTGTAACATGACCAGATTTCTTGCAATAACTGCAAACTAGACCACTTTTGTCACTGTCAGCTTTCACACTTTGATCAGACCTGTTACTGGATTTCTGAGCACCATCACCAGATTTGTCTTTGTCTTTGGGTGAGGAATCTTGGGTATCACCATAACCCTTTTTCTGAAATTGGGACCATCTATTATTACTGCTAGACTGAAATTTGGACTTATGTGCGAGAACATATTCATCTGCAAATTTGGCAGCTGATTGCAAATTCAGTGCTTGCTTCTCATTAAGGTAGGTCTTAACATCATCTTTAACACAGTTCTTGAATTCTTCAACTAACACCATCTCTTTTAGTGAGTTGAAATCATCCTTGACCTCCATAGAAGTACACCAGCGCACAAAGCAAACCTGCTTTTCATTAGCAAATTCAACATAAGTCTGATTTTCAGATTTCTTCAGACCTCTGAATTTCTGTCGGTAAGCCTCTGGAACCAACTCATAAGCTCTCAAAATAACCTTTTTGACAACCTCATAATCAGAGGAATCATCTGCAGACAAAGCCGAATAGGCTTGTTGAGCTTTACCCTTGAGGACAGTTTGCAATATCAGAGGCCAGTGTTCCTTTGGCCACTGGCAACTCTTTGCTACCTTTTCAAAACACTGGAAATAGTTGTCAACATCCTTTTCCGAAAATGGAGGCACCAGTTTTACCTCCTGACTGGCACAAAATTTATTTTTAGTTTCAATTTTAATTTTTAGTTGCTCCATTTGGAGTCTTTCTTCTCTATCGAATTTCTTTAATTCAAAATCTCTCTGTCTTGCAAATTTTTCTAACTCAAATTCTCTTTGTTTTTCTTTTTCTTCCCTTTCTATTTTCTCTTTTCTTGCTTTCAATCTCTAGCATTTTTAATTTAAGTTCCATTTCTATATTTGGATTTTCCACTGGAAACTGTTCCAGATCTCCGGGTGCAAACACATTTTCATCAATGTAATATTCAACTATCTCTCGAGCCAGTCTTGCTTTTCGCATGGCTGGTTTCACCTCTGTCAGCTCTAAATGTCTGCAAATTTCTAGCAGTTCTGTCTTTTTAAAAGACTTCAAAACCCCTACGGTTGGTGATGCCAAGAAATCATCCATTGCTGTTGTCAATATATATGTATTCAATTAAAAAAAATCAATTTTATAATTTGAAATGTTAGATTTTCAATAAATTACTCACAAAATGGTCTATTCCGGACCTTGAGCCCCCAATTTGTTATGGCCCCAATTTGTTATTACATTACAACACAACAGCAACAGCAAGGGATGACGGACACAATTTAAAACTTAAACACATTTAATTTTTAAAGACAATAACAACTAACTAACCTAAAGACCAAGATTGAATTATAACAAAAACAAAAAGAAATATTTACAGTCCCTTTTTGTGGGGCGGCTTGGTGATGTCCTGGGTGAGAAAATGCTCAAACACAGGCAAAGAAATCCACAAAAGAAACGTCACAGGTCTTGAACAGAATGGCAGGTCTGGTCATCTTCTTGCAATTTCTCCTACCACTTTACTGTCTCAATTCTTTTCCTTATATACTCTTTTGCAGACCCCACCCACATTTAGACCTCTTTTTTTTAATTTTCTGAGACTTGCCCCAGACATGTCCAGGACATGTCTAAACATGACTCCAGTCTGAGCTTAACAAAAAAAAGGTAAATACTGCCATCTAGTGGCCTATATTCACATTACAGAACAAATGATTTTCTAGCTGAGTTTAGTATGAATTTATCAATATCAGTGCAGATGAATATCAGTGGTCACCAGTAACCTCTCCAAACAAACAACATGCCTTTTCTCCATAATAAAGTTTAGAGTTTTGGCCATTTTTCTTCAAAGCCAGCACAAACACGCATTAAATAAACTGCTTATTAAACGGTCAGAACATTCACCCTGTAATGGAAGCTGCCAGTCCCCTCTTCTAAGCTCACGCACCCATTTCAACACTTATAAGAAACAAGTACACCTCTCTAACTCAGTAATATCTGAATTCTGAAATATACCTTATTTTAACAGAACAGACACTCCACTTTCAGGGAATATCAAACATTCCATTGCCTCTCCCGATTCAAAAGAAACGTGCAATGAACGTACCAGGGGGTCCATCCAAATGCACGGGCAGTTCGCGTTTTAACCAGGAAAAAAACCTCGACATTCGACTTTGTCGAGTATGTATACATTCCAAAACGAAACAAAAACAACAAAAAAAAAAAGTAGCAGCCTGACCTTATTCATGAATCCCTCCTCCAGACACCGATCCAGTAGCAAGAACCCTCCGGTCCGGTTTCATTCGAAATAATTCCAACTGACCATATCCGGGTCCATCCAAATGCACGGGCACTTCGCGTTTTAACCAGGAAAAAAACCTCGACATTCGACTTTGTCGAGTATGTATACATTCCAAAACGAAACAAAAACAACAAAAAAAAAAGTAGCAGCCTGACCTTATTCATGAATCCCTCCTCCAGACACCGATCCAGTAGCAAGAACCCTCCGGTCTCATTCGAAATAATTCCAACTGACCATATCCTTATCTCATTTAAATCCTGTAAATGTAACTGAACACTTCAAGGCCAGTTTTGCGAACCTGTTTTATATAAATCGCGTCTATTTTAGCCGCTTAATGTGCATTACGTAGACAGGATACAACCGAGCCTGCTGATACGCATAGGTTTGTATGCTCTGTGTTTGACCAATCAATGTGTTTCACTTACTCTAAAATGTTTAAACACTCGGGAATTGGATAAAAAACGAGCCAATCAATACATTGTTACCAGGGAAACTTCACTAGGGCATGAGGTGTAACTCTACAATTACGCAGAAGAGCTTAAGTGTATGGTTGAGTGATTGGCTATCAACGCCAGTACTCGGGTGGATATAAGGAAGCGCTGGATTTGTCAATGAAGGAATCTACGCGTAAATCCACGGTAGGGAACAACGATTTTTTTTGTATGTGACAACTGTAATTGACAGTAGAATGTGAGAGAATCAATACCATGTCGATTTTTTTGCCTCAGAAAACTGATTTTTCTGAAACACTAATTGGAATACTGTTGTCTCACTGTGGCTAAACTGGTTGCTACAAAGAATAACGATGTTTTCTGTGTCAAGATATCGTTTTTTTAAACTGCTGGATCGATACTATGGGCAAGGATACTGACCAGTTTGCACATCAGGCTTAGCTGAGGAGTTTAATTCATGCAGCTCTCGAAAAACAGGGAGCGGAGTGAACTTCCCCATATTCAGAACCGCGTTCGAGGTCTGCTTGCTTGTGAACATTCAATAACTGATCCGGGGGTGTCATCTAGTGATCGAGTACAGTAACAGCGTGCTTAAATTTGCATGTCTATCGACGCAGGCGTCTACATCTGCAGAAAGGGGTTAATCTTGATATCGTCGTTTGTAGAAAAATGGTGGCGGCCATCTTGGATTTGACAAAGCACGCCCATTTTCAATAGCGACCTGCCTTGGGTCAAGATACATCATCATACCAAAACAGAACTTCCTGGGCCAATTATTTTTTGAGTTATCTCGATAATGTTGTTACTTCGAACGGATGGACGGAATGACGGACAGACAATTGACCCCAAACATTCACCTGCTCTATTTAATGAGTTTGGCACTCTCCTAAGAGATTTTTGTTCTTTGAGCATTTTTCGAAGTTCGAGTCTGGAAGTGAAAAAGCCATTCCAAGAATATATATGCATGAGCATTTTATGTAAAGAACTGTATATCATTTGTAAATGGAGATTTGTTACATGCTGTTTTGCTGCCTTGCTGGTCAGCTATTTATTTTATTCTTCAGCACCCTCTGGTGGTGTGTCTGTAGCAAAACATGATCAGATGTAAAATCACTTCTTTGAAATAGACTAGTGCTTTCTAGAAGCCTCTGGCATTTTCCTGCCTGGAGGGGGCGGGATTACCCAGGGATCCTGTTGATTTTTCCAGAATGTTGCTAGTGTATATAAATGCTGTGAATTTGGTCACCAAGTACAGAGCAGAGTTTTTGTTATGGTACCAGAGTTGAAGTGACATTAAAGTGTTATTAGAGGATTGAACAGTGGATTATTTGTAAAGGTTTTTTTTTTCTTAAACAGTGAAGAATAAATTTGTTTAAGTTGTCATTGCTGGCTTTCTTTGTTGTAATTTTCAAGTCATAATTCCATTATTTCTGAAATTTACTGAAGAAAATGCGAAATTTGTTTGGGATGAAAAATGTCAAAATTCATTCGACCAGCTGAAAGCTATCCTCAAAAATGCACCAGTTCTCTTATCTCCCAATTTCAAAAAGGAGTTCAAGTTGGCTGTTGATGCCAGTGATATTGGTGCAGGTGCATTTTTACTGCAAGGAGTTGATCATCCTGTTTGTTACTTTGATAAACATCAGAAAAACTACTCAACAATTGAAAAAGAATATTTGGCACTTGTTTTGGCTTTACAACATTTTTAAGTCTATTTGATTTGTTCAGCTGCTTCCATCAAGGTCTTCAGTGATCACAATCCCCTCATTGTCGCATAAGATCAAAAACAAGAATCAAAGATTACTGAGATGGAGTTTACTTTCGCAAGAGTATGATTTGGATATTTCTCACATCAGGGGAAAAGATAATGTTATCCCAGATACACTTTCACGCATGTAATTTTATTTCTTTATTTGATTGTGATAAATGTAATTTTACTTTTCTATTTGATTGCAAAAAATGCACTGGTTGTTATGTATATGATTGTCATAATGATCAATGATACGTTTGTGTAAAGTTCAAGATTACACTGATTATAAAACTGTGTTAATTTTAACAAAAGAAAGCTTATAGCAAACCTTTCTTCTCTTAAAGAGGCGATTATTATTTGTTAATGGAGATTTGTTACAAGCTGTTTTGCTGCCTTGCTGGTCAGCTATTCTTTTGTTCATCAGAAATTACCCAAGAATCCTGTAAATCTTTCCAGAATGTTGCTAGTCTTTATAAATGCTGTGAATTTGGTCACCGAGAGCAGAGGAGTGCAGAATTTTTGTTTTCGCAACAGAGTTACACAGTGGCATTAGACTTTTATTTGAGGATTGAACAGTGGATTATTTGTAGAGGTTTTGTTTTAATAAGTGAAGAATAAATTTGTTTACGTTGTCATTGCTGGTTTTCTTTGTTGTGATTTTCAAGTCATAACAATATATTAAAAAAACTACAAGCGGTAACTTTGGGGTGCAAGCAACTGAGGTAATCTTCAGTTTTTAGGCAGTAAGGACACACATTGCAAGTCTTTCGTACTATTTCCAATTCATGGCACATAACTACGGTGGCCCTGAAGCGCAAAACACGAACGCAAATGAGAAAAAACAAACACAAATGAGAAAACACGAACGCAAAAGAGGAAACACAAACGCAAAAGAGAAAACACAACAACATTAACTCTAATGGAAAAGGTAGGTACCTTCGGGTGGCATGACTTGACGATGATTGGACGACGTCACTTCCTGTCTCTTTACCAGGAAGTAAACATACCTCAACGCATCGGTTTCAAAACATGAGCAGGATGCAATATTTTTTTCCGTCCCCCCACGTGACTTTCGGCCCTTAATGCGTTTCAATTTGCGTCATGATTACGCCGAAGTTTGCTTACAGTTTGGTCTTACTCGCTAGCGAGCTAGTTGGCTACCTAGCTAGCAATAGTATAGCTAGCGCGCAAATGTATTTAGCTACATAGCCGACTGGCTAGCCAGCTGAAAAGGCTGCAGTTCGCTTTCAATGACCGAAGTATTCTCAGAAATAATTATGCCGACAAAATAAGGCTACAGTTTGCGTACACAGCCATACTCGTTAGCGAGCTAGTTGGCCTCCTAGCAAGTGATATCGAACTGTGTCATAACTAGCACGCCAGTGTATTTAGCTACATGGCCAACTGGCTATCGAGCTAAAAAGGCTACAGTTCGCTCACAGTGGAATACTCGCGAGCGAGCTATTTGGCTAGCTAGCTAGCAAGATAAAGAGGCATCGTTATCTATAATGTGATAGATAGAATTACAGTGTATTTAACATCGTAAAGTCGCTTTCACACCGGACGCGATTTTTTCGCACCACAGATGACATTCAAAGTCAATGCAAAGACGCGAATACTCGCGAAAACGCTTGTATTCACGTCTTTGCATGGACTTTGGATTTAATCTGTCGTACCAAAAAATCATTTCGCGTCCGGTGCGAAAGCACCTTAATTAGCCACATTTAAGTAGGACATTCACAGTAATTATCACTGGGAATCATTAGTATCTCTTCAACGATGAAAAGCTGTTGTGCGTAGTTTTCTTCACATTGGATATTAGGATGTGGACTATGGAAGTGTTATTTCAGGGGACTTTTTTTTTCTTGGTCTCTGAAGTTGAAGTTGTGATGCTACAAGTTGGCCATGTAGCTAAATACACTGGCGTGCTAGTTATGACACAGTTCGATATCACTTGCTAGGAAGCCAACTAGCTCGCAAACGAATATGGCTGTGTATGCAAACTGTAGCCTTATTTTGTCGGGATAATTATTTCTGAGAATACTTCGGTCATTGAAAGCGAACTGCAGCCTTTTCAGCTGGCTAGCCAGTCGGCTATGTAGCTAAATACATTTGCGCGCCAGCTATACTATTGCTAGCTCAGTAGCCAACCACTGATCTATATATAAGAACTGGATAGCTGATGACGTCATAGTATTGAAGTAACCGTGCCGCCATATTGGTATGCCCAAGTACAAGCTCTCAGAACATTGCTTGCATTGCACACGTTGCAGCCAATGATATAATTTAGAGAGAAGATAGCTTTTCACAGACACGAAAGAGGTGGTATTTTATGTTACCACCTCTGTCCGACCTCACAGTACGAAAAGCGCCTCAACACAGCAAGTTTAAAGTAAGGTAAGTTTATTAAAAATAGCAAGTCTTTGGTATATCTAAGCCGCTGAAGCTAGGATGCGTCGTCTTCACAGATGACTAGACATAACGCTAATGTTGGCTATGTTCGTGAATGTGAGTGGTGTTGAAATCTGGGCCGAAGAGATTTGACTTTCACTTATTTTCTAACGTTATTGCGATTGTTGTGGACTTCGATAATGCGCTGAGATTATTTTTATGGCTGAGATTGGTAGCTAATAAAGGTGGCACGGTTCACAAAAGTGGCGGTTCGGTACGTATTGCGGTTTGAGGTCTGCAGTTCGGTACGTATTGCTGTTTTTTGTTTTTTTTATTTTAAGTACTCTATATTTGGGCATATACTATTTACCTTAAGTTACCATAGTTTTTAAGCATTTATGAGAGGTTAAAATTATAGTTAGAATGAAATAGTCATGCACAAACTAAGTTTGAGTTGACATAAGCATATTTTATGAAAAATCTCTGATGAAAAGCCAGGTAGTATTTTGAAACAGCAAGAAGTAAGACATGGAAGATTTCACCAGCTTTTTTCATTTACTACAGTATTTATACAAAGTGTCAGGAGCGTTTGCTGCCATGTTGTGGCATCTAGAGGAACCAGGTGTCTTTTTTCACACACAGTTTTCATAACTGGAAGAAAGAAAATGAGTTCTTAAAGCTTACTTTTGAAGAGATGTGTGTTTTAAAACTTAAACTTTTATGTGGCGACCAACCAACCACCTTTATGCAAAAACAAAACTCTTTTAATCCCTGACAGTGAGGATGTATTTTTTAACTTTAAAATTAAAGTGCAGTGTTTTGAAACATATGGCTGGATTTCTTATCTAATCTGCACTGCCACTGTATTCTTAGAACGATTTATAACAAAATACACACACAGCCAAAATAAAATATTGCAATAAAACCAATCACTGCACTGTTTAAAACAAACGGGGGCATCCTCAATGTACGAGATGTCTTCTCCACTGTCACTTGCCATATTTGCACTTGTCGTCCACACTCCGCTGTCGCTTCAATTCTTTCGCGTTAAAGACAACCACGTGGTTTCATACGGGCATTCGCCTTTTTTTTTTTTTGCGAACCAAAGTCTACACGCGTATTGCACCGCAACAGGCGTATCGTTCGGTTCGGTTTTTTTCCCAGGACCGTGCCAAGCCTAGAAGCTAAGGACCTCGTTAGCTTCTCAGATAGTTTCAGGGAAAGAATTCCGTGGCTATCCAACCCTCCACCCACTCGACTTCTTACTTTCTGGAGCGATTTTAAAACGGGGCGCCAATATATTTTGGGGGGATTATCAGTGAGAAGGGTGTTAGAATTTAATATGTAATATCCCGGATGCATAACTATGCTGCGGATGTCCTAGCTAATTTACTCGGTGTGTCATCAACGGCTGCCGTTGTTACATACTATTACCACATGTAACATGGTAACGTTAGCATTCGCAAATTCGCAACTCAACATTTTCTTTACTTGATGTACGTTTGACGTTTTTACTGCCCGAATGATTCTCTGGTTAACGAAACATCATGGCCGAAAAAGTACTGATTTCATTCAAACAATTCTTTCCAGTTTTAGTTAATTCAGGATATTTTGCGTTACTGGTGTTCATGCATTTTTACCTTTGTTTTAGGCGCAAGTATTCATGCTGACGTGAATACTGTGCTACCTTATTGCTGAGTGAACAGAAAGAAGTTACCATCTCCACTAGAACCCGTATTCAGCTGCTGCTCTGAAACCCGCTTGCGATGGATGGTGGTGACATGCCATGCTGCCTGAGGATGTTCGTTGGAGTACAGGAACCTGCCGAAGCCTATCTGAGTGGAAGGCTTGAACTTCTCCGCTGTGGTACCAAAATTAAGACTGTCATGTTGTGTGGAGCTGTAAAACCACTCAAAGCTGTTTTCTCGCAGCATTTCCAGAATACATGAAACAAGCAAGGCATTTTGTATGTTCACAGAATTTATTTTCTGTGAAAAGCGGGGCTGTGAATGCCTCCCCCGTGTCATTAGGTGTGGGACTTATCACTCCATACAACTTGATAAGTCTGCTTTGAAGCAGGTCATTATGTACAGCATTGTATCAAAAATGCATAAGATGAGTATAACATTTTGTATGAGAATTTACATTTATTTTCTCTTGGTCGGGGTGCGAATAAGTCCAGGATTTGTTGCTGTGAGCTGGCAGGGCGTGGTCACCCCTCACTGGTTTTTAAAAAGCACGAGCTTCCCCAAAGTTTTTCGCAAGCGTTTGCCGCGCAACTTTGCAGCAGTTTGCTTTGCTATGTGATGCATCCTAATGTTTGTGTAGCAGGCTGTGATGCATTTGATTAAAATCAGGGTGTGATTGTTGAATGGCTCCAGATCAAAGATGTGGTCCTCTAGCTGCTGAAATGCAGTGGTGCCGTGTGTCTCAAGAACTTTGATGGAGACACTTAGTTTAAATCTAGCATCTAGTTCTGTAACCTGAGGATGGGATGCAAGTTTACTCTGAATCACCCTCTAAGTAGTTTGGCATATTCTGAGGACACTGTCGGATGGCGTGACAAGTCCCCCCCTGGACTTCCGCTGGATCAGACTGTGTCCAAGCTCATCCTGGAGAGTGCTCTCTGCACTGAGGGCAGACTGGCAGGTACTGCATTGTATTCGTTTCTTAACCATGTTAACCACAAAGCCAGCAATGTAACCAACTACTGCATCTTTGAAATGTGACAGAGTTGGAAGATCTAAGCCAATTGTGCTCTCAATGCTACCCTCTTCTGTGTTATCAGGAGGTTGAGAGTCAGAGTGGGCAGATATCAGCAGGTCGCTTGGTGTTGCCTCCAGCACTACTGTTCCATCTAATGGAGTACAGTTGCCAGCAGATTTGAACTGTTTCACTGTGGGGTTGTTGTTAAATCCATTAGCTGAGCGGATGGCAGCAAAAAACAGCTCAAGGTGATCCTAGCTTAGCTTGTAAGTCAGAAGATAGGATAATTGGGATTTCTTTGGTCTTACATATGTGTCATATATGGAGGTAATGCTCTTTATTGCCACCAGGAAGCCAACAAAGGCAGTTTTCTTGCCAGTTGACACAAGTGGTCGACCATTGATGCCCGGTTCTTTTAGGGACTGGATGTAATCATAGGCCTCCCTTAAGAAGGTAAAGTTTGCATGTTCATTTGATGGCCTCAGGGGACTTTTATATCCCCTCGCCATGGGATTTCTTGAATTGAGAATGTCAAAAAGCCTATCTAATATTCTGATGAATTTGCATGTTGGGGCGCAGCCACCAAATTGAGGGAGTTGGAGCTCTTCTTCGCAGAATTGGAGGGCATCTGCCACACTGGCACTCAGGGTCTGGGCAGCCAAGTTCACCTTAATTTTTTGACTTCTCCAATCAATGTGAGTTGACCTCAATTTGTTGCCGAGGTGCAAGCCTTCATCTTGTTGGAGGCTTTGTAGTGCCTCAATATACTCCCACTTAATTTTTTTGCCCTCTCCATCGACAATTGTGCCACAAGAACCCAGGGTGTTGCGAGCCAATTTAAGTATGTGACAGACGTCCAGAATCACATGGACTCTGCTCTGGTCATCTGCTGGGTTTGGGAAACTGGGGTCCAAATCACAGGGCTTCATTTCTCCTCCAAGCATTGTGTTTTAGCATTGTGAAGTGACCAGATGGACCATCGCATGTAAGAGACACCACCCTCACGCCAACATCTGCCAGCTTCAGGATGCATTGTCTCACCAGATTTGCCCTCTCTGAACCTGTCATTACATTTATTAAAAAGTAGCCAACTGGAGCTTTCCAGTGCTCATGAAGGCAAACCACCATGAACATCAGGGCCTGTGTTGCGGTAGGCATGTTGTGATTCTCAATATTTGTGCCAATATCGACAAAGCCAATCATTTTTTTCCCATCCCACTCAAGATGCTTTATTATGGACATCTCATCTATCATCAGGGCACAGAGGACCTGCTTGTTTTGAGCCTGAGCAGCATTCGCCTTGGCAAGGAGGGATGTTAGAACCTCATGGCTGAATCCAGGGTCTCCACCGATGCTTCTGTACCACTTCCTGATGGTGGAAGGATGTGGGAGGCCCAAGTTGAATGTCTCCCTGACATATTTATACCCCTTAGGGGAATAGTACTGCAGTGTTAAGGCGAATGACTTGAGAGCTTGATTATATTCAGCCCTGCTGCCTTGACCTCTCCTAAGGATTTCAAGAGGGACATTGGGGCATTTCTCTAGAAGGTCTGTGCAATTCTCTGAAAGTACATTTTTTTGTTTAAGGGTTTGGATAATTTTTTGAGTAAGGTATTTCAGTCGTCTGTTCTTTTGGTTGGCCAATTTAATTTTTCTCCTATATCCATTGTTGCAGTGTCCTCTTTAGCCTTTTTGTCAGGGTCTTTGGACTTGGATAGCTGTAATTGTGGTCTTCAAGGGATGAAGGCCTACTGATGACAGCTGGACACGAATCGGTGATGTCTGTCACTACCTCAAGCTGTCGTGGTTTCGGAGCCTTTCTCGTGGTTACTTTCTGGAAAACAAGATTTGAGGGTTTTTTTCCCCCATATATAACTGCTATTTTGTAGTGCTCATTAACTTGGGTGTACTACAGTGAATTGTACTTCTTTTGATAATGGAGAAATTAAAGGAAACATCTGAGAGCCTAGCCCTTGGTGGTTTAACTTTCTGAACTTCTGGCTTTGGTATTTTGTTAGAACAATGTCGTGATTTTGTCATGGCTCATTGTAATTTTATTTCACACCCTTAAATTGTAAATTTACAGACAATATGTTAAATATCTGTGTAACCAATGTGTTTGTTCTGTCTCCCTTTCATTCTTGGTTTTCTCTCCCTATAGTTCCGCACCTGAAAGTGCCTTATGGCTGCTGTTGCTGATTGTTGGCAAAAAGGAGAAAGCTGCTCAGGGCCCTTGTGAAGAGAGGTGGAATAATAATGATGGAACTGTGCTTAAATAAATTTCATTTTTATGCAAACTGTGTCACACAAATATTTGTTGTGCACTTCAATCGGGTGTGCCAACCAGTGTTTCCTTCAATTTTCAACCTATCTGTACATGGTCATACCAACTTTAAGCTGTTTTATGCAATTTTTTTTTTCTCTGAATACCTTCTGCAAATGCGGTGGGAAATTGAAAATTGTCGGCACAGCATGTGCATGAAGCCTGACTTTCTGCCCTGTCCTGTCGAAACATTCTGCTGTGAAGTGATCCGAACAGAGACATGAGTGGGAAGATGGTTTAAAATGTTCTCTCTTAAGCCTCCGAAGCCACTCTCTCCTTCTGACAGGATCTTTGGGGAATCTGAAATTTCAACAAGACAACTATAGTTTTCCAAAATAAAGTCTCTGGCATACACAACTGGTTTTAAAGAAACATTTTCAATGGACGACAGCTGAGTGAGTTTTTGGGATTGTATGAAACCTATACGGAATTTTGTACTACTGCCCCACTCTGGCAGGATGTACAAAGAAATTATGTTATCACTGACTGAAGAAGAGAGGACGTCGATCTTGAACGTACTTCTGTCGGGTGGGGTTGGGAAAACTAAATAAAAATTAATTTGGCCAAGTGTTAGCGTCACGTCAGCCATTGGCTTTATATTAGAAACTCTGGGTGTGAGATGCAATAGCGCATAATGCGTATTGAGTTTTCTCTTAAGGTGTCTCCACCGAATGGCTGCCGTGTAGCTAGGCTCATTTCCTAACGAAGCGAAAGTGGGTTCGCTAAAGGAAACTTATCAAAGTTGCCAAATCAACGTTCTCATGAGAAGTGAAGTGAGTGGTGCGTTACGGAGGTGTATGTAAAACTGCCTGCCGTTAATTATCGAGTGTGAAACACTATTTAAGTGGCTCTAACGTTACATCCTCATTGATAACCTGGCAAAACTGAATTTGTCCGTCAACAGTAAATTGTCAATGACACGTTAGCCTTCTTAGTGCTGGTCAGGCGAAAATTAGCCTTAACGATTTGACCAGTCATCGCCTGATTTTGTTGGCTAGCTAGTCTGGTCTGATATTTTGGATCGCGTTGCACATCCGTATTATTGGATTATCTCATTTATAGCGTGTGGCAGTGATTGATATAGTGTACTTAAGTTCAGTAATCTTGGTAGCTTTAGGCGATAGGTCAGCGACCATTAATCTTAAGTATTCCAATATTGACCGTTAACTGGGCTAACGTTGACAAGTTATCTGCCGTTGAGGTTGCTCGCCAGTGGCTTATAATAGACAATATATTCATCGAAATTGATTATGTATATCTGACTAATCTACCACCTGTGCATTGTCTTGCCACATCCCCTGAAAAATGTCGTTCTGCATCGGAAAGCTGCACACCGGGTCATCTCTGCCACTTGATACAGTGTAGCGGTTGCTTACTACCGGGCATAGTAATATGGCCGCTTGACCACTTCCGGTTGTTTCAACCTCTGAACGCAGTTCTATATCACGTCAGCAATCCAGTTCTTATATATAGATCAGTGTAGCCAACTAGCTCGCTAGC
Source organism: Gymnothorax reevesii (assembly GCA_029721435.1). Lineage (NCBI taxonomy): Eukaryota > Metazoa > Chordata > Actinopteri > Anguilliformes > Muraenidae > Gymnothorax > Gymnothorax reevesii. Next base: position 3,943,222 of record CM056583.1, on the reverse strand, counting down.
CAGTAAGACCAAACTGTAAGCAAACTTCGGCGTAATCATGATGCAAATTGACGCGCATTAAGGGCCGACAGTCACGTGGGGGGACGGAAAAAAATATCGCATCCCGCTCATGTTTTGAAACCGATGCTTTGAGGCACAGAGATATAAGAAAACTAGAGTGGACAATCCTGTCACTTCCAAGGCGGCATCTTGGGAATGTATATCGGAGCAGTCTTTTGCATAAGTGTTGGTGTGACCATGCTCGCTTTACTGGTATGTGACGAAGTAGGTCCTTTTTAGGACTTGTAATTATTATAGAACTGCTTTTGTTTAGAATGGCTCAAGACAGTAGGGTGATTTAAGAGAGTGTAGATTGCAGCCATTGGCATTTTTTTAAAGTTAAAACTGTGTGTCCTCTGACTGTACAGAAGTGTGATGTGTTTCTCATGTATTTATTATTACGTACATGTACAGTTCGAAATATACCACTACAACTACCTCTGCTGCTACTACTACTACACATTGTCATGTATCTAATTTTGTAATTAAATTAAAGTCTGCTGTTGTTATACCGCCCACTTCGGCACCAAGATCCAGTTGGCGGTTCAGCGAAAATAGCGTTAGCTACAACGGTTTGTGTACAGCAGTGACGTGCAGTCGGGAGTTTAGTTTGGTGAGACAGAAACCTTCCCTTTGCTTGATTAGCAATCAGACGATTAACTAGTTTCGTAAGACTATTCGGCAGAATGACGGGCCATTTTAAGTTTCCGCGGCGTTATTACTCAGTAGGCTACATGGAACTTGAAATGCTCACGAAACTGCAGATTTGCAAGTGTTTGCTTACAGGAAGCCAAAGACGTGCGGTGAGGCAGTGACCCAAACTTTTATCACAGGATTTTGTGAACCTGTTCCCACGTACTATTCCTTATTGAAAATGAAAACAATTAAGACCAAGCCTTATGGAAGCCTGATACTGACAGAGATAATAATAACTTCATTCACATATACGCTGCAATTCGAGACTGCAAGGATGGAAATCTGAATAATCAATTAGGAAAAATTCTCGGCTCTCGGTAATTCTGTATATCATTTAAACATTTTGTTAATCGCATTACGAAAGAAGACTGAAAATAAACCCCCGCTTTTTGTTTGGGTGTAACAGCGCGTATTTAAAGGAGAATACATTATAGGATATTGATTAAGCATTGAACTCTGCATAAGTCGAATTGCGTTAATATTTTTTTGATGACATTGCTTCGGCTTCCTGGAAGCAAGTACGTGCAAATCTGCTGTTGAGCATTTCAGGTTCGATGTACTGAGTAATAACGCCGTGGAAACTTAAACTGGCCCGTCATTCTGCCGAATAGTCTTAATAAACTAGTTAATCGTCTGATTGCTAATCAACCAAAGGAGATGTTTGTGCCTCACCAAACCAACCTCCACCGCACGTCACTGGTGTACAGTATGAACATGACGGCATTCTACGATATCGATAACTGCAAACTCACCACAGTTTAACATTTTCGGCTTCCTTTTCTAAGTTAGGCATTGTGCGATGCTCTGACCCAGCTAGATAGCAAGCACCTCCGCTCCGGATCTGCCCAGGCTCCAGCTAATCCGGCTCAGAGCCGGGGCAGATCCAGTGCGGAGGAGCTTGCTATCTTGGGAGCCTCCGAAAGTTGTTCGATGTTTTGGCATTGCCTGAAGATGATACGGCCAGTATGTAGAAGACGAAGCCCATCCAGTGACCAGATCTACGATTTGTCCTGGGTTATACAGTATATATCGCAATTGAAAACACGGTGGTAACATTTCATAGTTTTATTCGAATAAGCTGGCGGTACAGCGTTTGGAAAATATATCGGTTTAACGATACGAAGGGAGGCACATGGCGGAAGCGAATGCATTGGGGATTCTTGTGCAGCTGGTCCAGCTGGCGTTTAGCGAATATGGCATAACGGTGGGAGGTATATCGAGAGATGACTTTATTTATTTTCTTTCATGTCGAGAATACCTTCCAATTGTCACTCACGTAACGCGAGAATCACCCGAATGCTTTTTCTTTGAACGAAACGAAAACGTGGGTAACTGAGCGAATATAAAGGGTAAGACAATAACTATTTAGCTTTGCCAAATAATGGAGCATAAAAATAGTTCAATCTCAATTCCTTATTCGTGTCATTTTTAAGTATGAAAAGATATAAAAAGAATACGGAAAAAAGTCTCCACCCCCCTCAAAGGAGGAAAAAAAAAGTCTACACTCACGTTCAGCCTACTGTTTACATGTGTCTCATCGGACATTTATACATACCCAACATGGCCGAGCTATTCTGCCGTCAGCGCTTTGGCCCAGCCCACGCGGCGTCCACTCTAGTTTTCTTACATCTCTGTGCTTTGAGGTATGTTTACTTCCTGGTAAAGAGACGGGAAGTGACGTTGTCCAATCATCGTCAAGTCATGCCACCCGAAGGTACCTACCTTTTCCATTAGAGTTAATGTTGTTGTGTTTCCTCTTTTGCGTTAGTGTTTTTTCATTTGCGTTTGTGATTTCTCTTTTGCATTTGTGTTTTTGTTTTCTCATTTGCATTCGTGTTTTGCACTTCAGGGCCACCGTACATAACTATCCATGGTTTACTTTGCCCTGCAAATTTCAGGTTGATTAGTCATTGCCATGTCTATGAAATAGCAGCCATATATTTAAAGATTTTTTCCGGTCATTGGTAAGAGAATCTGATCCTCACACAGAGGTGCAATATCCAAAATTACAACCATTGAGTCAAATAGTAGAAAACAAATATGCAATTTTACATTGTTTTTCTTTCTACAGCACCACAATGGAATCAAACTTGTTGTGCCTCTTTATAGCTCCACTATCTGGCCAAACAAAGTAATTTACATTAAGACTGCCCTTTCACATATCCCTGACAATTGTATAAAGTTTCATGATTGATAACAATTAAAGTGAGTATAGAGGCCAATGGAATTTAATTGGCTGATGCCGGCCATCTTGTTTAAACTATCATTTGTTCCTATAGGCTTTCATGGCAATCTTTACCAATGCAGTATGTAAAATTTTAATTTGCTTGCACAGTTGGTTGAAGAATTAAGAACATTTGTTTGCTACAGCAACCCCGACGAATGGATTTAAACCAAATTTGGTGTGATTAAGTTGCATAGCCTGTAGAGATGTGATCTCTAATTAAACAATGATTGGACATTATATTTAAGAGTTACAGCTCTTTATATCAATATAAGCCATGCCCTTAAATTTTGTGTGAATGTATCTCTCTGTCTTAGAGGAGACATCCACTAAGGGCTCTAATTTCTTGGTGCAGCGCAGGGTGGCACAGTGTGGCGTAGCTTGACGCAGATCACGCAGTGGTAATTTCGTCTGGCGCAGCCTGCACAGTGCTAATTTTGTGAGGTGCAACACCGTGCGCAGCCTTTGGTAGATGAACGTGCACCGAGATGGGTGTGGTGGTGTAGTAGGGGTAGTTGTCACATATTCATCAAGACGCAGTGACAATTTCGCAGAAAAAGTCTCCGCTGAAGTTGCCCATAAAGCTCGCCAGCTCCAACCTGGTTTCCTGTCTGTGCAGTAGTAATTTAGCTGACCAGCGCACAGTGCGCACACGTCACCGAAACCTCACAGGCAGGTTTCCAAAATGTCAGGCACATTTCAATGCAATAAATAATTACAGCAAGCACAATTTAATGTAACTATCTGAATCAGGACATAAATTATAGTATCTATATCGATTGACCTGATGTCAGATTAAAATCGGCTGGCACATGTAATGGAAACTCGACCTGGCTTAATCAACGCAGCTGAGTCTGTGATGAAACTAATGATTTCACATCTTTCTCAGCCAACCACAAACTGCCAATACATGATATATAATGCTTGCGTTCTATGCTCAGTAAAGCCGCTTGCACACTGGACGCGAAAGGAATTTTTCGCACGACTTATTGAGATCATAGCAATCAGGCTGTATTCCTTTTCCCCCAATAAAAACGATAAAACCTAAGTGAGAATAATATAGTACTAAGCCGCTTGCACACTAGATGCGAAACAAATTTTTCGCATGACAGATTGCTTTGCTGCGTTGAATGCAGTGTCTACGTGTACGACAGTCGGATGCTTTCAGTATAACTCTGTGTCCAACGGTCGATTATTGTTTTTAATTTCTTCAAATCTGCTGAATCTTTTCGATATTAAACGTAAATGTTTTGATAAGAGGGCTCAGTTCTTCAAGATGAGTTCCGGGAATTTCAAGAAGGTCGTGGGTTCGAATCCGGCCTGGGGCCTTTCTGTGTGGAGTTTGCACACACTCCCCGTGTTGCGTGGGTTTTCGCCGGGTACTCCGGTTTCCTCCCACAGTCCAAAGACATGCATATCAGGCTAACTGGAGACACCAAATTGCCCATAGGTATGAGTGTGAGAGCGAATGGTGTGTGCGCCCTGCGATGGATTGGCAACCTGTCCAGGGTGGGTCCCTGCCTTTGCCCGTAGTCAGCTGGGATAGGCTCCAGCTCACCCCGTGACCCTAGTGAGGAATAAGCGGGTATAGAAAATGGATGGATGGATGGACATTAAATGCAAAATACTTCGTGTCTGACAGCCAAAAAAAGGGGCAGGGGGGACGATTAGAACAGACTGATAACGAAATAAAGGATAAAAAGAAACATTTTAACAACAAACAGAACATCCAATGAACATAGTAATTTATTTATTTGCGGGCCATCTTTTTTGGATGTTCAGTTTTTTTGGTAGCTATATATTTTTATTCTTTATTTCGTTATAAATCTGTTCTCATATCAATACTTTTACTTTTTGCTGGCTGTCGGACATTGAGTATTTTGCATTTCGCGCCGGACAGTCTTGATTGTGAATTAAATATCGCATGCACAATGTCAATGGTCATGGAATCGATTTGTGGTGAAAAAGCCGCACTCTCGACTGCAGTTCTTGATTATTTTAATGGATTAGCATGACATGCTAATCCATTAAAATAATCAAGAACTAAAGTCGAGAGTACGGCTTTTTCATCAAAAAATGTACTGTTCCAGTTCGCTCGCACCCAAAGATTTTTTTAAAAAGAAACTTGTTGGAGTCGAGCGCACTTCCTGAACAAAACATGGAATCGATTTGGTCACTGACTACAAGCACTATTTTATCTCTGATGTGGAAATAAAGCGTGAATCTGTTCGATCCATCTGACTAATTTTCAAAAGAGAGACCGAATAAAGACTGTCATCTATCTTCAACAGAAGAAAACAGACGAATAAACAGACGCGTGTATTCGCATCTATGCATTGACTTTGACTGAGTTAAGATCACAGATTGAAAATAAATGGGTATCGTATCCTGCATTGTTGTCCGAGCATGTTAATCCCAAAATTTTAAGCACCAACAGTGTGTAATAATAGGAACCCGCTATCCATCTTTTCTCCTCCCAATGATGCAGGCAGAAGAAATAAATGAGCATTTATAACTTCATAAGTTTGAATGACCTGACGTAGTTTCGTTTTGAAATTCCATTCAAGTTCGCTAATGGTAATAATTCGAGAATGCCTCATATTCATAATGCTTAATATAGACGTAAGCGGTGCAGACAACATGTGTGAAGTAGCTATGTAAAATGCAACATTAACGCATCATGCAGATATAGGACAGGGGCTTCTTTATTTCAACACTTTAAAAGGTGAGGAGAGGAGCTAATTTTATTGCTGAAGAGTTGACTCGCTGTGTTCAACCCTCTTAAGCCTTTTCTCCAGCCTCTTTGCCATTTGCGCCAGAGGGAGGGACAGAGGCGGGACAGAGGAGTACTTGCGCCAGGCTACGCCGGGCCCGAAATTGCAACATACGCCTGGACACACCCCATTGGTGCGGCGCTCCCCCTATTCGCCGCGCCTGCGCCTGGTCTACCAATTCAGAGCCCGTAATGTTTCACAGACAATCCAAGATGGCGGAAAGTTTGCAAATACACAAATGGGTGTGGCTTACTTGGATTGATTTGTCTTGTTTTGTTAGTGAGTTTTGTTTGTACAACCTATGGCTTTGAAATTACTACCCGAGATATATTGGACCTCTCTTTTGCACTGCCATATGGATAATCAAAGTAATTTTAATGAAAATGGCTCTTTTCCATATTCTTCACAAGAATATAAAGTTTCATCATGACAGATGACAAATGAAGTGAGGATAAGTGATATTGAAATTAGATTGACTGATGTTGGCCATGTTGTTTCATTAATCACATTATTCTGATAGATATTCATTGCAGCATGCAAAATTTCAAGTTGATCGAAGAAATGGTTTAGGACAGTGGTTCTAAACTGGTGGGTTGGGACCCAAAAGTCGGTTGCGGACCTGTTCTGAGTGGGTCGCGGACAGCTGGTTAAAAAATAAATAAACAAGAGCACTCAGAGAGAGTAGTATCTCCACCAGGCCAAGGCAACTCTGTGCATGAGTTATTTTTGCTGGCTGATGTACGGTATTGTTGCATTGCACTGCCAGGTGGGAGTGTTGAGCCGCATTTTGTAATAACGGTGCATTTTGTAATAAACGTTCAAAATTTAATAACTTTTTCATTTCATTTTGTAATAAAGCCGCATTTTGTAATAAGTTATTACATTTTGAGAAGATTTTTACAAAATGCACTTGCAACTTTTTTATTCTCTAGAAAATGTAATAACCTGGTGCATCACGTAATAACAGTTCTAAAGCATAGTTAAATTGTATTTTATTTTACTTTAAAGTATTTGTAAAAGCTAGGCCTATTATTAGTATCACTGTATCAGCCTAGTAGCAGTATTAGCAATTACTATCAGTACACTATTCAAAGGTTGCATTAACAGAGAATATTCTGTAAATTTCAGATTTTTTTTTATTGGATACCAAAACCACATCAAGAATAGTTATAAACATCCAACAAACTTATTATGCTTCTTATAATACAGAACAAAACTCTGGGTATGAAAATTTAATCCATTCGTAAACATTAACATATGCACATACAAAATAGAAACACTGATGAATAGGTCAAGAACAGCTTTATTTATGCATTTATAGAACCTTTCAACAACAATAAATGCAACAAACACATGCAGGCTTGCGGCCAATTTAAAATAATAATGAACCAATGAATTCAAGTTCTACCTTAAACAACGTGTCTTCTGCTTGTTTAGAGAGCTGCTGTGACCAGCAAATTTCTCCACTAAGATTAATTTTAAACAAATAAAAAGGTTGCAAGTGCATTTTGTAAAAATCTTCTCAAAATGTAATAACTTATTACATAATGCGGCAAAATTTATTACAAAATGTGTTGGAGCAGTTTATTACAAAATGCGGCAGTTTATTACAAAATGAAATGAAAAAGTTGCTACATTTTGGACGTTTATTACAAAATGCACCGTTATTACAAAATGTGGCTCAACAGGGAGCAAAACCCAAAAGCAAGGCGATTGGAAATATTGAAATTTGGCATATATCCCGGCTGTACTTGGGCCTAGAAATGCCATTTAATCTCGTGTTCCTCTTGTGCGACTCTTACATCCTGCAAAGTTTGGTTAAAATCTATGAGGCCGTTTTTGAGATATCCTGCTTACAGACAAACAAACAAACCAACCAATGCCGGCAAAAACACACCTCCTTGAAGGTGAATAATGTTTAATACGCATCTTGACTCTTGAGCCATGGTAACCATCATTTGATTGACGTTCACTTTAAGTGTTGAGTTGAGGTTCTGGAGAGTCGAGTGGGAGTTTAGCGGAAGAAGAAGAAGCGAGGAGAGTTGAGCTCCCAAGTGACGAGTTTGAACTTATAGCACAAGTTTTTTTTTTTTTGCGTATTCAAGATGCATCATATTGTACATTTGACCTGTGGTGGGCAGTCATACGCAGGGCGATTCATAGACGCGAAATATTTAGTTTTGTGGCATTATTCATGTTGTGCATTTTTGATCATTTTATTTTATTCACTTTTATACATGCAGTTCTCATGTTCCTCCTCATTTTGCGTTATGAATGCAGAAATATTCATACAGGTTAAATATTGAGTTTTGTGTCTCGTTTATTTTGTGCAGTTTTGGTATTAACTGCATTAGTGAATAAAATGCAATTATTCATGTTCCTCATTTTCTGAATAATGTGCTCTGAAATGCACTTTACGCATATAAATAAACGTGTATGTTTAAAAAGACGACAGGTTTGTTTTAAAAGGCTGTTTTTGAAAATTGTATTTGCTTGGCTTTGATTCTATAAAAGTGGGTTGCGACTACTGACCATGGTAAAATGTGAGTTCCAATGTGAGACCAGTTGAGAACCCCTGGTTTAGGAGTTATGACCATTTGTTTGCTATAGCATCACCTATGGACGGATTTACACCGATCGAACAATTTGTAATCTCTACCTTCATATGTACCTCCCCACCTAATTTCACTTTGATCTCTTCAGTGGGTTGGGAGAAGAAGATCAATGTTGACGCAGACGCAAATGCGGGCGCCACTGCCTGATCGCATAAGCTCCCTTTAGTCCGTTGGACCAAGTGAGCTAAATATGTGCGTTGTGTCCGTGCAGGTTCCCTTTGTTAAATATTATAAACAGTTTAGAGTCCAAAAACCACAGTGTGTTGCAAATATGCAAAATTTGAAAAAACCAGGAAATTAGTTAATGCTTTTATAACATACATAATGCAGCAATATACCCCACAGCTCACATACAGGCATACCTTTGAAACACATGCCCTGTATTTTACCATTCTGCAAAATATAGGCTTACCTGACTGACCGCCTGCAGATGTATTGCACACTATCCAGAAACGATACCCAAGAATGAATTCAAAATAATAATCAACACCTGCGTGATCCATGTTAGTAAGATACTGCACCTTAGTAACACGAGCAACCAATAAACCAAATGTGATCATTTTCATTTGTTTGTACACAGCTCTGTTGAGTCTTTCCTATACTTATTACCTCGCCAATCCAGCTAAGTTGTCAGTACGAAGTTTCCCACTATCCTCTACTTACGCACAATTTACCTTTGCTATGATACAAAATATAATCTTACCTGAAACACCAACTACAGATAAATCACACTGTAAGAACAATCCAAATCAGATTCAAAGAATCACTTCAAGTACAATGTATTTTATGACAATGTAAGAAAGAGTCTTACCTGAAGCACCAACAGCCAATAAAGCCCAAAACAGAAGAAATATGACGCAGAATCCAATCAATACTTTATCAACTGTGTTCAGGAAATGGAGCTGGAGAAGCCTGTTAATGACATCTGCGATGAAGAGAAATGGTAGACAGTTATATCAAGCTCAAATCGTGTAAGGAAAAATGGACAATGTGACTATACCCAAAAATAAGTGGAAATAGTTCAGCCAGGAAACTGGAGTCATTCTGCATCACCTGATGCAGTTGTCTGCGTCAGTGAGAGCGCATCAATCACAGAGCAGCAACAGCGAAGAACCTATTATGTTGGTTTATTAAAGCACAATCAGGCTGATCACCTTTGCTGCCTTGTGTGCTGTTTGGTTCTGCTCTGTCAGAGCAGTGGGGAGATTCATAACCTCTGATATTTACCTAATTTTGTTGTTCTTAGCATGTTCCTGCTATGCCATGGTAGGGAGCACCTCCAGAGCAGAACCTTCTGCTGAAGTAAATGCGATTTCATGTAAATAAATGTTGTTCGATCCAAATATCTGAGTTGAAGAATTGAGACAGTACATGAGCAAACCTTTAACTCCCACCTGGCGAGCATTATGAAGCCTTTCTTATCACTGCAATACTTTTATGAGAGAAATACTGGATGACATAGAAAGATAGTGAAGTTCATATAAAGTGGTCGCAGTTCTTTAACCCTATCTAGACCGGGCTTTCCTGGGGCTCCCCGGTAACTCGTAAATGACAGGGCATATGGCCACCAGGTTTGCAGGGAATGATGTACACATTAAACTAAATCACTACAATCATTTTGGTATTAATATGACCTATAATGGCGTCATTACGACATCATCAAATTTGCATTAATTTATTCTACTTAACCCTTTCACGCCTAAATACTTCTTCCTGTAACATGAGCTCCTAAACCTGAATTAATTAGACTAGAACAACACAAATTTGGGTCATTGCTGAATTTTCATTTATTGAAGGGAAAATACAGCTTTTCAAGCATTATGATATAAACAAAGTTCGTTCTTCACAGAACAAAGAAAAGTTTCGTATAATTTCTGCGTAGCGGTTCGTCTCTTCCACACACAAATCAATGACTTCTAAAGAATAAAACAGCTCGAAGAAAGATAACTCGGAGAGCTCGCGCAGTTGTTGTTTTGGCCCAAACATCGGAGCAAACTCAGGAACAACGACAGGGGATGACGATGCCGACCATTGCAAATTATTTTGAGTCGGAGTTTCTTCATCTTCAGAGTCACTGCTGTCGCTTTCTTCGCTGTCATAAAGTTCGCTCAACTCATCCGACCCAGGACGAACTATTTCGTCGTCTTCAAAGCCAACGAATTCCTCATCATCAGAGTCAGAAAAGAGACGATTTACCCAGCTCATATTGAAGAGAATAGAATGAACGGTGAACTACACGGTTAGCTAATAAAGGAGAGTTTTCGAAGTCGAGTTTCTATAGCGCGAAGTGCTCAAAAGTATAAACGATGTAAGAGAAGTCTGTGCAGAATTTTACGCTTGATTGATTGCAGCACATGGCATTTCCAAATATGGAAAGGGCCAATAGATATCGTTGTTTTTCTGAAGCCCCCTAAGGAATACGTCATTTAAAACGGGACATGTCACGCAACACGTCATTTGACGTATATCGGCGTGAAAGGGTTAACAAAATGAACATCAAATTACGTAAGACACTCAAAATATAACAGAATAAGTCGTATGTTAAAAAGAAAATCTGGAATCTACATTGATGAAACCGAAATCGGCAAGTTTTTGTCAGACATAGCTGTTAGAAAACCGTTGCCAAGGAAACGGCGAAGATGGTGGACTTGACTTATTGGTCTAAAATTGCTCCCAGACAAGTTTTAGGAAAAGTCACAAAGTTTGGCGGTCCTAGCTCAAGCTGTTCAGAAATGAAAATTGGTGCGGGCATAAAAGCCCCCTCTCCCAGTCTAGATAGGGCTGAATTGTAAAAGAACAACAGGCTCCTCAAAGCCTGTACTCAGGCCGGGTCTAGGCCTAGGCCAATCCATAGATATATACAGCGCCCTCCATAATTATTGACACCCCTGGTTAAGATGAGTGAAAAGCCTTAAAATAAATTCAATTTTTATTGCAGAGGCATACTCTCACACTGAAAATAGTAGAAAACTGTAACCTTCAACTCAAGTGAATTTTAAGGGGAAAAAAATCCCCGACTTAGAAATAATTATTTTCCATAAAATCACCTGTACCACAATTATTGGCACTCCTAACAATTCCTAGGAAATAAATGTAATTGTAGTATTTCTGTAATTTCTACAGTAGTTTACAAAGTTGATCAGAGTATCTAGGAACAATTAATTAGTAATTCATCACATCATATTTTTACCCCAGGGAAACAGGAAATGACACAGAGGCCATTTCTCTTATCCAATCTTCAACATGGGAAAGACAAAGGAACACACCATTCAAGTAAGGCAGATGTTTTTTGACCTTCACAAGTCAGGCAATGGCTACAAGAAAATAGCCACTTGCCTGCACCTGCCCATATCTACTGTCAGAGGAATCATTAAGAAATTTAAAACAACTGGAACAGTGGTAAACAAGCCTGGACAAGGACGCAAGGTTATTTTGCCACAACGCACAGTGAAGAGGATGGTAAGAGAAATAAAAAGTTCTCCAAAGCTCACTGTTAAAGAATTGCAACAAATCGTAGCATCTTGGGGTCACAAAGTCTCCAAAACAACCATCAAGTGCTATCTACATGCCAACAAGCTGTTTGGGAGGCATGCACGGAAAAAACATTTTCTCACTCACAATCATAAACCCAAACATCCTGAGTTCACCAAGTGATACTGGGACGGTGTGCTTTGGTCAGATGAGACCAAGATAGAGCTTGTAGAAGATGAGTAGAAAAGCCTCTCATGCCTACTGTGAAGTATGGGGGAGGATCGGTGATGCTGTGGGCCTGTTTCTCTTCCAGAGGCTCTGGGAACCTTGTTTGGGTGCATGGCATCATGAACACTTTGAAATACCAGGACATTTTAAATCAAAATCTGGTGGCCTCTGCCCGAAAGCTGAAGATGGGTCGTCACTGGGTCTTTCAGCAAGATAATGACCCTAAACATGTGGCCAAATCTACACAGAAATGGTTCACCAGACACAGAATCAAGCTCCTCCCATGGCCATCTCAGTGCCCAGACCTCAACCCCATTGAAAAGCTGTGGAGTGAGCTGAAGAAGAGAGTGCAGAGGAGAAGACCCAGTCACTGGATGATTTAGAGAGACTGTGCAAAGAGGAATGGTCAAAGATTCCTCTTTCTGTATTCTCCCATCTTGTGAAACATTATAGGAGAAGATTAGGAGCTGTTTTGTTGGCAAAAGGGGGTTGTACAAAGTATTAACATCAGGGGTGCTAATAATTGTGGCACACATGATTTGATGTAAAAGAATTATTTCTTAGTGTGGGATTTTTTCCCCACTGAATAAATGCACTTGAATAGAAGGTTGGATTTTCCTCCTTTTTCGTTGTGGTCCTATATTATTTAGGAAAAAAACGTAATTTATTAGAAGCTAAAGACCACATCTTAACCAGGGGTGCCAATAATTTTGGAGGGCACTGTACATTTAGAATTCGAGATTGGATAATGTAAATATTACAGCATCAGCAAAGTGAAGCACCTGGCCGCCATATTGATACACCCAACTTCTCCATAAAAATGAATGGTTTCCTATAAGTCAATGAGTCAAATAAGTTAATATAAGCATTAAAATGCCGAGATGAGCAGCTGCCTTTTGCAGCAATGTTCATTTGAAGGGCTGTAATAAAATGTTTGATGCGTAAGTTAACATAATAGCGCAAATTTGTAACTTTAATAGAAAAAAATCGGGTCCATCCTCCAAAAAAGCACATATTTAGGGAGAGAAAATGTTGCTCTGCACAGCGATACCAAAATCACTCTGACTCACGCGATATTGTTTTTGAAAATATAATTTTACAGTAGGCGAAAATAAATGGGAGTGTATATGCGAATTTAACTTTCCGGTGTATCAAGGATGTGTTATAAGAACTGGATAGTGAACCGGGGAGAAAATGCACGCCTACTAGGGCTTAGCGGTGAAGCTGATATTGCAGGTCACATGGCCAAAGGTTCACCTTCCAACAGGAATTAAAACTTTAACACACAGCCAAGGCAACACTGGAGTGGCTTCAGGACAATTCTGTGAATGTCCTTGAGTTGCCCAGCCGGAGCTCTGACTTGAATCCAATTGAACATCTCTTGAGACCTAAAAATGGCTGTCCACTGACGGTCCCCAACCGACCAAACAAAGCTTGCAGGAATCTGCAGAGAAAACTAGCAGGAAGTCCCCAAAGCTTGCTGCGTCATACTCAAGTATACTCAAGGCTGTAATCGCTGCCAAAGGTACCTCAAATAAGTACTAAGTGTAAAGGGTCAGAATGCCTATGTTAATGTGATATTTCGGTTTTTCTTTTTTTTTAAAAAGATGCAAAACATTCTCAGTTACTCTATAAATGAAGTATTGAGCTCCAAACGGAGACAACTGTTCTTCAAGCGTTTGTTTTCACTGAGAGAACCCGCTAAATAACAAGGGCCTTTATTGCAACAGGTTTTTCCATCAATGGATTTTTCTTTCCTGATGGCATGGGCGTATTCCAAGATGACAATGCCAGCATTGGGCTCAAATTGTGAAAGAGTCGTTCAGGGAGCATTAGACATAATTTTCACACATCATCATTATCTGGCAGCTCTGGCTGAGAGACTATGCACGACTGAACTCCAGCAGTCACAGTCAGCCGTGGTTACTCCCAAATCCTCTGCACAGATGCTGGTGTCCCTACTGATGACATCAGGGAAGATCAGTTTCCTGTCCTTAGATGGTTTCCACAATATTAGGTCAGAAACTATCTCATCTCTTAGCAGTGGCCAGCAAATTCAGCCTGACGTCAAATTAGACGCTCACATAGAGGTGGGATGTCCCCATATATTTGCCTGAGTGCGGGATGTTAGGACCATGGTTCAGTTCTATGTCGTTCTGAGGACATTTGTATAGCAGCCATCTATGCGCTTGTGTAGTCTAGCAGTAAGCATCCAGGTTTCTGAGCCATACATCAAAATGGGTTTTATGACTGTCATAAATAGATCAATTTTAAGGTTGTTTGGGAGGTTTGATCACCAGATTTTGTTCATCTTATGCTGCCCAAGCCTGTGCCTTGCGGGTTTTAAAATCCTTCCCGGAGTCTGTGATCGTTAACATCCAGGGGGGTGCGGAAAACATAATCCAGTGCTGTTATGAAAAAGAGGGCAGCAAGTGTGTCTCCTTGCAGGGCACCAGAGGTGACTACAAATGCATCGGTGTCACCGTCTGGGGTAACAACTTTTGTCATGTCGTTGCAGTCAAGAGCTCTGAGGGCGGTGATTATCTTATGAGTGATTCCGTAGTGGGCGAGGATTTAAAACATGATTTCATGGCTGATTGAGTCAAGGGCCTTTTTAGGGTCAACAAAGACCAAAGTAAGCTCCCTGTTTGCATTTCTCACCTCCTCAACAATTCTGTGTAGAGACAAGATCTGAGAGAGGGTAGATCCCTTCTGAAAGCCATTTTGGATTCTATGGAGTAGTGGGCGAGAGCATGGACAAGCCTGTAGAGACTCATCTTGTTGTACACTTTAGTGTACAACTTTACAAATTCCACTATAGTTTTGGGAAGGGTTAGGTTTCCTTTCCTTGGGATTGGAATAACGTTGGAAGTTACCCAGAGCGGTGGAGCTTCATCTGTACAGTACATTTTTGCAGATCTTGAGGAGAACAGGATGAAAGTCTTTCCAGATCAAGAGTGGAATTTTGTCAGGGCCAGGGGATTTCTTGATGACCAACACTGATGTTATAGCCGTCAGTTGATCACTTGTGAAAGGAGATGTGTTGATATCAGGTTTGTCAGCAATTTGGATCTTTGGAAGGTTAGGTGTAACTGAGGACGACTCTCAAAGGAGTTTCTCAATGTGCTTTAGCCAGTCTTCTTGCCGCTTATTTGGTGTACCTACTTTAACTGTAACTGATGGTTTCGCCTTCCTGCCTGATATGTCATGAATTGTTTTCCATGCAGCAGCATGTTGATGGAATGGATGGAGATTTTTGATGTAGTTAGTCTTCCCTTGTATATAGTCCGCTGTTGCACCATCATATGCACCTTGTAGATTCTTTTTGGCTCTCCTGAGGCTCCACTATTCCTCGTCGAAGGGTTTTGTTTGTGTCTGTTGTTTTCAGTCGCTAGTTTTGTACGTACACCTTTGACAGAATAGTAAGCACTAATAGAATTCAGATTTGTTTCCCGTTTTATAGGCAGAGTGTCAATAGCCTATTCTTTTGCACAAGAGGAGATCAGAGTGTATTTCATAGCAAAAAGACCAAACTCTGACTTAAAATCGATTAGTTTCTCTCTGTTCAGATTTGGTTCAGTGTTGTGTGAGAAAAGAGTGTTAAGGCCTCCAGTCTTGCCAATAAAGTCACCACAGAAAAGGAGGGGATTATGATTAACATAGAGGTGGCTCTGGTGATTCACCTGAGTCTCCATAACTTTCACCTGACTCTGCTGTCAGATGATTGCTTGACTAATAATATACAGGCTATGACTGTCACCTGACTCAGCTGCCAGATGATTGCTTGACCAATAATATGCTGGCTAACTTAAGCTCATCCTGAGAAGGAGCTCCTCAGTGTACTTGCTCAACAAACTGCTAGCATTGGAAACAGATTCACTTTCTACAAGCTTTGTGGTTTTTGTTATCCCCGCAAACTTCGATAGAAAAGTTTATTTTGGTTGTGGCACATCGGTCCAGTTGATGTAGCTCTAGATCTTTGATTGATGTCATGCTTGCCCTAGCAGCCACGCTGGAAGCGTTCAGTTATGAAGGCTAGCTTGTGCAAAAGCTTACTTGTCTTACAAGATGTAGCTTGTTTCCAAAACATTGCCCATGCGTTTGCTGAAGGAAATTTTGGAATTAGTGTTTCATTAGTTTAACCATTGTTTAGAGCAGCATGCTAATCTGGAAGCAGCCATGAATGCTGGACTATTTCAGATCTCATTTAGCTTGGCAAGTCTCTTGTCAGTAATGTCTTCTGTGGTAAGAACTGTGATCTGCATCACCTATGGCGGATCATCATAGTTTGAAAGCTGATCTTATCGGGTGTTGAAAAAAATATTTGGATGCTTTAAAAAATGCAGTAAGCGCACTGGGGTATTGTCCTAAATTGGGAGTGTACAAACTGGACCTGCGTGTGTAAGGATTGATCTGGAACCAAATGCGAGGACACGGGATTGCAAAAAAAAGGTGCTTTATTGAATAAGGGGGATAACCCCCGCAGAGAGAAAGGCAACAGTACAGAGTCCGTAATCCAAAGCTTAAATTCCAATGTGACAGAGCAGAGTTCGTTACCAGGGCACCAATCACAAAAATCGTAGTCAGACAAAACAGATCTGGAACACGGGCGTAGGTTTGAGGGAGAAGCAAACTCATAAGCCAAAGGACAGTCCAAATCGTACACAGGGCAGAAATCCACAAAATCGAGGTCGGGCAGTAAAAAGTCAAAAATACACAGATGCAACAATATCCAAAAGGGCAAACCAAGAATCAGTAGTCGGGCAATCCAGTCAGAAAGATAAATCACTATGAGTCGAGGCGGAAACAAACGTGGCACAGGAAACAAGCAAGTTACGATCTGACATGGAAGTGCATGAGATGACATCTTACATACACATCTGGGGTGAACACATGACAAGGGAGAACAGGTGCGATCAATGAAACAATAATCAGGATTGACACATGAGGAATAATCTACTTACATGAATTCGGCAAATGCCAAAACGCAGACAGGGATCTCAAGACAATCCTATGTACAAACAACAGCTCAGATTAAGGAGTACTAAAAGTGCATAGTCTAAAGAACAGGGAAGCGTGAGATATAAGTGGGAATTCACAGAAGCTGCGGCAGAGATAGACAAGGAGGCGGAGATTAGAATTGGGCGACTGCTGAGAGATCGTTAGTTAATTAGTAAGTGCGGCTATACAATCCCGAGTGCATGTTAGTAAGTTAGTAAAAATATGCAATGTTAATATGTGTTAGTACGGTTAGTAAATAGTAAAAGGAGAGAGGAAGGAAGAACACGAGATATGAAAGAAGGTTGAAACCCAGAAACCAGTAAATCACCCGAATGAGTGGCATGTAAGACAAAGGACTGGGAGCAAAGACCTACACAAGACTAGAAGAGCACTCAGAGAGCGCAGAACCTCCGCCGCCAGGGGGCAGCAAAGCCAAAAGCACGGCAATTGGAACTCTGGCTCATTGGAAAGACTTGAAATCTTGAACTTTGGAGTATATCTCAGCAGTACTTTGGCCTAGATATGCCAAAATTTAAATACCTCTTTCTTGACTTAATACCCACCTTCCCTGAAAATTTCATAAAAATCCGGCCACTAGTTTTTGAGTTATCTTGTACACAAACAAACAAACCAAAAAACAAACGGCACCGAAAACATAAACCTCCTCGGCGGAGGTTAAAAAGACGGGGTAGACGTAGTGCAAAGCATGGCATGGCAGAAATAAACAAGACAAGAGAATGAAAACAAGGCATGATGAACTATGACAAGAAAATAATAAATACATGAAATCTAAATATCAAAACACAATACGCAATCAGAGAATAGTCATAATAACAGGCAGTGGTCACTAAACACGAAAATCAATAAACATGGCATAGCCAGGCACAAAACTTAAACATGGCATGAAACAGGATCCTAACAGCGTGTCTTGCAACCAGAGGCGTGCCGGAGTGCAAACATATAATGGCGTCGCAGCAGTGGTTCTACTTGCGGTCTTGCAAGCTGCTGTATTGTCACGTTTTGTGGAGTTTCCCGAGCTGCTTGTAACTCTGCGTTTTATTTCCTATGGAGCACTCGCTTGCTTCTTTCCTATGGTCAGCGTTTACGATGAGGGTATTACGTAAACGTTATCTTATGGCTGCACTGAACAAGCTCACAGCTTTCCTTTATCGAAACCCTTATACTGAGTCACGTTCATGCTTGAAGCCTTATCAGGTTAATGGATTACTGCTAATTACTTTTGGCCTTCAAGCTACATCTTATTCACTCAGCTATAAAGGAGCAATTTGAGATGGTAAATTTAAATTCTTGTTACAACCGCTGGGATGGATGCTATATTGGTCGAGTGTCTGAAGTTTCAAACTGCTAGGCTTAGTTTGATTGGTGAACTATGCCACAATTTGAGTTCATGAATGTGATGTCACATGGATTGACTGTGCATGTTCAATCTGAGTTTCGTTCAAATGCGTCATAAGGTCTTGTGGTTTGCGGATCCATCTTCATTTAACTTGTCTCAGGCCTTTTCATAGCAATTTGCACCCAGAATTACAATTTACCAGTTATTCCCATTTAAATACGCCATGGGTGTTATGTTCACAGAAGGAAACCAGTAGCGAGTCTTGAATCCAATGAACAAGATTTATTAAACAAAAGGAACAAACAAATGTGGCATGAGGGCCAACAAAAATACCACAACTGAACTGAACAATACTGTGGAAAAGGAGGGCGCGAGGCCAACAAAAACCTATCCAAAAAACAATAACTGAAACAAGAGCAACGCAAGGCGTGGCATATGTCCCCAACTGAAACAGTTTAAGAAAATGAACAGAAAGTGAGTGTTAGACATCATCTGCAATGTATGACCATTCAGATCACCAAAAAGCAAAAACCTACAGTGAGCGTGCTAAAGGATTTGAAGATGGCTGCCGTGGCAGCCATATTGGTTGGCGGAGTGAACTGAAAATTGATAGGCATTGTCCCCTTTGCACGACCATTCACCCCAAGAAAAATCATAAACCTCCGTCCAGCGATTTTCACGTTAGAGCGCGACAAAGGATTTCAAGATGGCTGTCATGGCGGCCGTATTGGCTTGTGGAGCAAGCATAAATTCGATAGGCATCATCCCCTATGTATGACCATTCACCCCACTAAAAGTTAGAAACCTCCATTGAGCGGTGTTCACGCTAGAGCATGACAAACGAAAAGTTTACGACAGGACGCCAGAACAGATGGAAGGGTGAAAACATAATGCCCCCTACTGACTCTTTCGAGGTCGGGGGCATAATAATTGCAACAAGTTTCTTTCCTTCTTTGTTGATAAGGTAAAATCTCTCAGGTCAAACCTCCAACATAACCATAACCCTACTACTGCTAGTCCACCATCTCCCCCTACTGTCATTGACTCCTTTTCCCTGATCAGCTTGGCTGATTTGACAGTCCTAATAAATAAAACAAAACTATCCAGCAGCCCCTTAGATATCATTCCACCTTCTTTGTTTCAAAAGCTCTTACCCACCATTGGTCCTGCTGTGTTATCTATTGTAAACTTCTCATTGTCCTCTGGCCTTGTCCCCACCTACCTTAAACATGCCCTGATCAAACCAATCCTAAAAAAAACAAACTTAGATCCAGACTTACCTGTGAACTATAGGCCCACTTCCAAACTGCCGTTTATGTCAAAAATACTGGAGAAAGTTGTGACCAACCAACTCACTGCTGTGTTGGAGAGTAATAATATTTATGACAAGTTCTAGTCAGGTTTTCGGAAGCGACACTCCACTGAGACGGCTCTGTTGAGGGTCGCCGATGTTTTTTTAATGTCTGTTGATGGAGGCGACTGCTCAGTATTGGTCCTGCTTGACCTTAGTTCTGTATTTGACACAGTCGACCATCCTACACTCATTAAAACTCTGCGAGACAGTGTGGGAATATCAGGCATAGCCTTGGATTGGTTTTCTTCATATCTCTCTGCCAGGACTTTCTCTGTTTCTGTCGGCGAGCAGAACCCGCTCCTTTATCTTGTGGTGTCCCTCAGGGCTCTGTCCTGGGACCTCTACTATTTTCCCTTTATTTGCTTACCCTAGGGCAGATTATAAAGAGTTTTAATATTTCTTATCATCTCTATGCGGATGATATTCAGCTGCACTTCTCTTTTAAACCCAGTGAGGCCTTTAGGTTGTCCAAGCTCCTTGACTGCTAAATGCCATTAGGGTCTGGACCACAGCCAACTATCTACAATTAAATGAAAGCATAACAGAAGTTCTTATTATTGCTAAAGACAAACATGTTCCAACAATTATGCAACACATTGGACCTCTCACAACAACAGTTCACCCCAATATTCGTAATCTTGGTGTCATCTTTGACTCATCACTTTCACTCGACCTTCATATAAAGCAACTGACAAGATCTTGCTTCTATCACTTAAGAAACATCAGCAAACTTAGAGCATTTGTTACAGTTACAGAACTCGAAATGATCACTCATGCACTCATCTCATCCCGTATTGACTATTGTAACAGCCTCTTCACCTCACTCAGTATGTCTTCCTTAAACCGGTTACAATTAATACAGAATGCTGCTGCTCGTGTACTCACCAGGTCAAACAAACGCACTCACATCACTCCCATACTAAAATCTTTATATTGGCTTCCCATTATTTACAGGATTAGATTCAAAGTTCTCACCGTCACTTTTACAGCACTTCATGGAAGGGCGCCTGAGTATCTTTAACAGAACTCATTCACCCATACCTGCCTACCCGCTCATTAAGATCCGTTTCAAGTAACCTGCTGTCTGTACCTAGGACAAATTTTAAAACGCGTGGTGACCGAGGTTTTGAGGCCCTAGCACCAAAACTATGGAACGCCCTACCCATGTCGATCCGTTGCTCTGACTCGGTTGAGTCAAAAATCAAGTCCAAAGAAATTAGTTCTTTCCCACGCATTTTCTCAGCTGGTCCCAGAATTGTAGCACTCTCTGATCACGCACATTTTACTGGATGTTACCGTTGCCTGAAATTCATGTCATCATTCATCCGATCAATCAGTACTCTAATAATGTCGGAGGCATTGGAGCCAGAACCGGCATGTCAGTGCCTGATCAGAAACGCATCTTTAAGATGAAAATTCAACCTCCGCTTCACTTTGAAGAGGGACAACGCAAGTGAACGCAACTTAACCGTCCAATGCAACCTTTGCTTGCCTGCAACCAGGGGTCTTAAGTCAATAAGTGTACACGCCCTCATGACACACATGATATTTCTCACGCTGAGAAGTGATAAAACTCACCGCAGATTAGTAACAAAAACTGTAAAAGACATTCGTAATCTATGAATGGATGAGGCGAAGGCAGACGGCTCTGCTTGAATCAGCAACCTATCAGCCAATCAGAAAATAGTATTTCTTGTTGCTAGGTGAAATAGCGGCACCGTAATCACGTCCTCCACACGCGCGCGAATGCTATCGTGTGCACACAACAGAGAAGAACTGGAAGTGGAAGCCCAAAATCAGGTAATGACTTCATCACTTTTTATCCCCCCCGGCATATAATGCGGGGGGATACAGCGATCAGTGTGTCCGTCCGTCTGTAATAAAATCGTTTCCGGACCAGAACTCGAAAACTATACCACTTACTAACACCAAATTTGGTATGGAGCTTCTCCTTATGGTCTAGTTGTGCCTTTTGGGGGTTTCGGTCCGTCCATCTGTCCACACAACCTACAACCGGGGGGATCTGCCATTGCCAGATGGCTCGTTTTTTTTCAATAACTGCATATCAAAGTCGAGGAACTATGTGGAATATTTGCTGTATGGATCATTTTTTTTTAACCTCAATTTAACAGTTTTGGACGGTTATGATTATGGTTAGTCAATTGACTTGTAACTTGTTACAGCAAGAGTGAGGGCTCTCTGCCCTCCATGTAGTGTATTTTGGCTGAAAACAAACTCTGCTCCGACCCGGTGTCAGAGTTGGTACTGCAACATCTCTTGTTTGTGACTGACAAAACGATACAAATGCACGAAATAAATATTTAATTTAGCCTTTTTTATACTGGGGAGTCCCAATGAAATTAAAAAAGCACAGATATTGGGGAAAATGAAGAGTCACTTCTTATTTCAGTTTACTGGCAGTTGCGTGTATATTCAATAACTGATCCTGGTGTGCTATCTAGTGGTGGAATCTTGTAACTGCATGCATGAATTTGCAGCTCCACGTCCACTGGCGGACACACCTGCACAAAGATACACCATTGTTCTTGAACACAGCAAATCCAGATAATCCGTAAATGATGAATTAAATTAATATTTGAATTTGAAACGAGTAACTAAGTTGCCAGAGTCAAAGTAAAGAAGTGAAAGTATACTACTTAAATACTGTAATGAAGTACTTGTACAACGTACTATGCACCTTTGAAAATGGCAGTATCATGCGCACCACCCGTAGATATATGTAAGGGATAATTAACGAGAAGGTGTGCAATCCACGGTTTTAATGCACGGCGCAGAGGCAAATAACCACCCGACGTGCATTAAAACCGTGGAATGCACACCTTTTCGTTAATTATCCCTTACATATCTATGGCAACCCCCCCCACCCGAAGAAAATCTCACTCTAGCCTGCATTCCAGATTTGAGGGCCCTGTGCAACGAATATGCTTTCTGCCTCGAGGGACTCCACCTCCAATCTGAGTAAGCATCTAAAATTAAGTTATTGATTGCACTCACCAGGAGAAGTCTCTGCGATTGTATTTGTTATCTTAACCTTAGTTTTTAAAATGGGTATGTATGATGGTAGCCTGCTAATGTCGACGTGCGACTTGAAAATATCAATATGGCTAAACATTGGCTTCGGTAGCCCATTTGACATTCTGGCTAAGCTAATGTTAGCTGACATCAGCGCACGTTAGCCTGCAATTAGTTTTGGAACGAAGCTTCCTGCCAACTTTGGGTATTTGGGAATAGCGCTACTCTTAAAGCTTTTGTAATGTCTTTAAGGGCAGAATATGATTTTTAGGTGCATGTGTGCATGCTCTCGCTGGCATTTAGGGCCTAGTCTACAGCCCACTTGTGCCTCTTGGCTTGCAAAATGGATTCAGTGTATTGCAGGGGTGTCCAATTTTACCTGTTTCTGTGGGTGCAGTTTTTCATTTTAGCCTTGAGGTACAACACCTGAATCATCGAATTAATTAATTAATCATGTGGTTCAATAAAGACCTTAATTAGTAAAATCAGGTGCAGCACTATTAAGCTGCTTACTGGACATGAAACGAATTTTTTGCACAAAAGATTACATTCAATTCAAGTCAATGCAAGGACGCGAATACAGACATTTCGCATGTATTTGCATTTTTGCGTTGACTTTGAATGCAACCTTTCGAAAAATTTGTTTCACGTCCGGTGGAAAAGCAGCTTAATAGTGCTGTTCCTGACTTTACTAAGCAGGGTGTAAATTCGTGCATTTATGAAATTGAAGAAAATGTGGAAGTAATACAAGTAGGGATGCTATGCTTGAAGCACACGGCTCGACACAGTATTGATCTTTCAAAGCAAAAGTATCTCGGCAATATATTTCGATGCCTCGCTTCACCATGCAAAAAACCACATGACTCCCCAAATGAAGCCTCATTTCGTCACATGCGTATCGAAGATGTGTCACTCGGGTTTTGAATCCAGGGCGGGATTTTTGGAGAAGACCCAATAAAATACTGGTACTCAAGGGCAGCAGTTTATCCCAATCTTTACTAGCTTGCCCACAGATATCTTCATATGCCAGCAACTTCTGTGCCATGCGAAAGGGTCTCCAAAGCTGGAGAGATAGTAACAAAGAAGAGAAACAGACTGAAGTCTAACTCAGCTGAAATGATCTAGTTTTTAAATTAAAAAAAAAATTTTTTTGAACCCTGTACAACCCCTTTCCAACTTAGGCTAGGTTAACATGATGACGGTGTGAACAGAAGACGCAAAAGTGGCGTCGCGTCTTCACTGTTTATTTCGCGTTCAGACGAGCGTTCTCGGGAGGAAATCTGTGTGCATACGGTGACGCAAAAAGTGTGTAGAAATCGATTGGGAATGCATGCCAGACGACTAGGTGGTACTGTGATACACTAACACAAACTTCGCCATGCCTACGCGCATGCGTAGAATCTTCCTTCTTGTCACTGTGTCGCGAAATCATAAAATATGGCTACTGGTAACAAGAAGAACTTCGTCTGGTCAGACGAAGTGGTCGAGCTATTGCTCCAGATTACTTTAAACTATAAAACCTCTAAGGCTCAGCAAGGCAATTTGTAGTCACGATTCCTGTACATTTATTATGGCTGCCAGAGTAGCCTGAAGGTCCGAAGCATGGATGTAATCCTACATGTTTGTTTACTGCGTGAGGCTAACGCCTACGCAACGTGAGCAGAACAGCAGATCTGAGCCAGTTTTGCGTCTTGGCCAGTTTAGACGGAAACGTTAAGCCGGAGCGTATTCAAGTTTTCCACTTTCGAGGGTGGTTAGATATTTTTGTGTCTTCAAGCCCCAAAAACGCAGTCATCATATAAACAAATGGCATTTCCATTAAAATGGATTGTCTTTACTCGCCAAGTAAACTAAACTACTCACTTAAATTGTATTTGTTTCCAGTAGTCATGCTGCAACTACTTCCTTTTTATTTTTAGTGTTATTTGTCCATCCCTAGCAGGTGCTGCCCTTAGTAACAGATTCCCTAGTTTGGGCAGAATTATGATAGCTGTTTTTATTTGGCAAATAAGCTTTAGGATGCTTGCCAACATCTATCTCACATCTTCAAGCTGTGGTTTATCTTGCACACGGCCAGCGATGCCATTATGTGGCGGCATGTTGCTGATACTTTGCAAATATTTAGCCCAAGTTGGCAAACTAACTTGCACGTTGTGGCCATCTGCCCATCATTGATCATTGTTTCTTTCATTGGAACATCTCTTTGTCTCTGCCAGCTCAGAACATCCTATCACGTCTAACTGTGCCAGTTGCCGAGTCAACCCAAAAGTAATTAATACAAGACCACATGGTCTCTGGCTCCAAAGGCACATTATCATTAACCTCTGGTCTTTGGTTTTTGCCTGCATCATTGGTATTGGGGGGATTCTTGCAGCTTTCTCAATTTTCAGATTCACAAATGCTGTTTGTAGTTTCCAATCGTTGCATTTTTTCCTTATTATAATTTAAACTTTATTGAGTACACAATATTCTAAGATTGAATATTCCCAGCAATGCCCTCACCTGCTGTTCTCCACTAATTGCCTGGTTTTGTGTTCCCTCCATGTTGGCGGTGGGCCCTTCGCCATCTGGCCCTGTGCCCAAGTGCTGCCCAGTCTACACCATCGAAACGATCTGGTCTGTGGCATCTATCCAGCGAACTGCAAATCCTGGACTGCTTTTCAACTGACGCTTCTGCAATATGTCAGCCATGAACTCATACCCTGGGCTGGTCAGAGGAGGATGGACTACCTTTCTTAAGCCTGGTTCCTCCCAAGGTTTCTTCCTATTTTTGATCCATGTAGGGAGTTTTTCCTTGCCACTGTCACTGCTGGCTTGCTTTAAAGAGGGGTTAGACCATAAACTGTATAAAAAGATGGACGAAGCAACCCTGACGTCACCCACTGGTTTCAGCATAGCATAAAGGAAGCCTCGATTTTGGCGCCACGTTGTCATTTTGAAACCGGATGTGATTTTTATTGGACGAGAGCGAGAATCAAGATTCAGGGAGGGACGTGAGAGATGGATCTGACCGTATCGGACAGCCATGCCTCTAAAGCATATTCTAGCTTTATCCTTTATTCTAGTCTATTTGGGACCATAATTTACAAAAATGAACATCATGATATATCGAAGGAGACTTGCAACTTGATATAGCTACCATAAGATAATGTAAAAAATTATTATTTAAATGAAAAATCAGGTGGGAAAGTAGGGTCATTTCCTCATAGACTTCTATAGCATTGAAGTTCTTTCTGCAACCACCAATGTCGCCATCTGCTGGCCATTAAATAGAATGCCATTTTACGGTACTCCCGCATGAGCTTCTTTTTTCAGACCAGGGTTTCCTGTTAAGTGCACTGTGTATTTCAAACATATTAACACAGTTCTGATAGAATGCTTCCCTAGTTCATCTCGGAGGCCGGGAAACCATCGATTGGTTCTGGTTGCTGCTCGGCAGTGGCTTGCTTGTCAATACTGTGGCCTTTCCCCTCAGCTCGACACCCCTCACTCATTCCGTATTGGAGCAGCAACAACCACTGCCTCAGTGGCCACTATTATGACACTGACAGCCATGGGACTTTGGACATCTTCAGCTTACAAGGGACACCTTTGCCCAGGAATTAAGGGCATTTTGGAAGCTTGGAAGACATTTTGGAAATTGATGAGTAAGATTGTTTAAATTATGTTTGATCTAATTGTTACCATGTTTTGCATGTTAAATCGCTTGTACTTACTGTAACTTACATGTGGTTCACGCATTGTTTAGATCACTTTCATTCACATAGACAAGCAGGGTTCTCCCCAAAGTGTTGCAGTGTGGTGCAGCGCACCGCTATTCTAAGCTAGCGCCCCGCTGAGAGGATGTCAAATGCCATTAAAATTTTCCTTTTGTCAAAAAATTTTAAGCACAAGAAAGAAATTGCTCATTTTTAAGCTCAGTCATTGCTATACTGAATCGCTTCCTCACCGCTGGCTGAGAGGACCTATCAGATGCGAGCAAGCTAGCTATTGACCATGCCAGTTACCATAAAACTAAGTAGATAAGTCGCATTGGAATACAAGTCATAGAATATTTTCAGGGGTGTCCCATCGGTAAAAAGGGTTTCATTTGAAAGACTGTTCCGGTGGCTATTTTTAAATAATGTTTAAAAAGTTGTTCAAAGCTATTTCAATTTATTTTAAACAATCAAATCACACACTCCAGAGTGGCGATTTCCATTTTGTTCAGCAAAGTCCACCACGTTAAGTTTTTGTGCCGCTGTATAGCTTTTTTTAGACGTTTTCACCATGTTGCGGTGCGCTACGCAAGATTTTTAGCTCTAGCTAGAGATGGCAAATGCACTAAGCTCTATGCTTTGTCATAAGGACAAGCACCCTTTCCTGGATATACAGTACAGCCGCCATTAAAACCAAAGAAAAAGTCATTAATCCGCCAGTATGGGAGCGTTAAACTTTCAGTAGGACTGGGAAATCTCGTAGTCAGCCATGCAGTAGGACCGGCGTATTGATGCGCATGAAGACGAACGGAACATTCACATTGGCGCGGCGCGTCAACGCCTGCAGACGCTTCTATCCCCTTGGTTTTGCCGCCTTTGGGCGGTCCAGTTTTCTAGTGACGTCACTGGAAGCAAATGCAGCTGTCAACTGGCTGAAGCAAGTTTTCATTGACAACGATATTAATTCACCCAATAGGCTCTGTGCGCAAGCCTCGTGACGTACTTCCGATTCCGCCTGAAATCGGCAAACCAGTTTCCAGTTTACTTCCTACTCCAGTCAAAACAGCGCTAAAATTAAAACAATGAATGAAAAATGGAACGGAATAAGACCAAGTATAATGTGAGAGGGACTTTTAAGTTCCAGAAGACGGTGGGTGGCTCTAATGAGCACTGTTGTGTGCCGCTTTGTGCCGGCTCAAGTCGTTATAACAGCGAGCTTAGCTTCCACTGCTTCCCGAAGGATACCGAACTTTGTTCACAGTGGCTGCAGAAAATTCGCAGGACGGGATTTTCGGTAACTCAGCATACGAAGGTATGCAGCCGACATTTCGAAAATGCCCAAATTCGAATGACCACCAAAGGTAGACGGGTTTTAGCAGCAAGCGCAGTGCCAACACTGTTTGAATGGAACAGTTACACAGCAACCAAGACAAGACCCGGTGTTTACATTAGACATGTATATGACCTTAGCAAGGTCCCCAGGAACATCGGGAACACTGAGTTATGAACGTAACAGGCTTGTAACTGTTGTATAATAGAATCTGGCTTCATCATACACTCAAACTGTGAGGCTTTTCTGCTTTCTTCATGGACCTACAACACAGTGCCCTGACAACATCATCACCTGTGCCCTGATCTTTTTCGGACACTCAAATGGACATAAAGTCAAAACAGCACAAGTAACAGTAAAGAACATACGAAGCAAACGCAAAACTAAAAAATTAGCATGTTGCTAACATCAGCTGGCCTGCTAACGTCAAAAATAAATCACTTACCCTAGTACTGATGAACGTAACTAGATATGTAGAGACGAAACCCTTTTTCCCGTTTGCTCTTCGGAGCTGGGGAGTGGGCATCCACGATACGATGAACATCGTTGATCGATGTCTTTGGCAGATTTTGCAGGCATATTGTAAAGTTCATTGTGATGCGGATGAAGCTAGCCGCAAACAGGAAACTGGTTTGCCGACTTCAGGCGAAAAACGGAAGTACGTCACATGGCTTGAGCACAGAGGCTATTGTCGTTTTTCCCGCTTGGATTTTGAATTTTTGAGGGACTGCAGTAGTGTATAAATGCATTCCGCTATTGTCTTGGAGTTTAATCATTGCCATGGATCGGAGAACAAGGACAGTTCTGATAGTTGCCAACCTGCATCTTCGGCGAAAACGGCGCCGGTCTGGGCAAGTATCTGGGCCTGTAAAAAACGCCATTTGCTGAGCGCCAGGTCTCAGTAATTAGAGCAGCACAATACCGTATTTTATTTCATTTTTAACAGTGACAGAATGCTCAAACCCACCAGAGACACCAACAATCTCTGCTACCTTCCTCCATGCGTAGTTGCGTTTCTCATTGTCCCTGTAACTAGGCAGGGAACTGTCATATAAAACAGGAAAAGAGGTCACGGCGATAATAAGCTTTTCCTCCATTGTGTTCCCAAATCACTTGCAATAAGCGGAACCATTATTTCGTAGCCCACGTTCCTGGAAGACAACGTACACACTGCCTTCAACCACTTGATTGGATATACGCGCTCCGTTTGCCAAATTGATTACCATAAACTTGATTTTTCCCAGCTTCCTCGACACGCCGCAAGCACAAAATTTGACGCGCCGCTCCCATCATGCATTGCGCCGCGGCTACGGACACGCTCGCCGCCTTCCATAGCAAATGAATGGGGAGGCGTAGCCGTCAACGGACGCGCCGCGCCAATGTGAATGTTCCGGAAAGAAGACCTCCCGCCGCCTACCGCGCACGGGGTAGCTGGGCGATTATAACTGAGTCACGAGGGCTGTTAGGACGGTCGTTTTGACAGTAGTCCGTACATGTAGATAATGGCACAGCGTGTTGACGATTTATTTCCGCATATGATTGCAAAAGTAACGTAAGCCTACATAAAATATAAATTTGCTTTGGCGGGGGAGATGTTGCCGGTAATAATTTCTGCAAACCTTTTTATATTCGACGATACAGTTTGCTCAACCTGTGCTACTATTTAAAACTTTAGTACGGTATAATACGCATTTGGATAATTAAATATCATGCTATTTTTTGGTGAAGATTTTATTTGTCAGGTATCATTTCTGCAATATTCTATGTTCGGAGATAATACATGCATTTATGTACTATTAGGCCTATTTTACACTCAAGTGCCGAAATATATTATTTTACCTGTTGCAAACCTGAATTAGTATAGCCTATCCATTCCTACAGCACGTTGACCGGTTCCGCAAATGGAATTTGTTTGAAGCGTCTGGTATCGATACAGAATTCACTGGCGGAAAGTTATCTGTTCACGAATTTGCAGATCAGTTAGTTTTCTTCAGTCATTGGGAATAAAGCCTTGCACAGTCATTTTTCAGTGGCACGTCCTTTGACTGGTTCCGCAAATAATTTCCAGTTTCGCAAACAGCGCCCTTTGTCAGGCCGAACTTATGATATTCTTTGTTTATTGGCATTATTGCGTGCCCCTGGCCACAAGGAAACAGACAAATGTATTTTCCACCAATTTTAGCCAGCATTACTCTATAGGGGATGTCACAATAATTGGTCAAATTTATGGCTAACTGTTCCGTGTGTCGACATTGTGTCAGCTGGAATCCACGTGCGCTGGCCTCAGTTAGCGATGATTTGTGCATCCATTGATATTCAACTGCTATCAGCGACTACGGATGATTCTTTCTACTCTTTCCAATTCAAGTAGGCCTAGTAAATGCCAAGTACACGTTAAAATTATCAGGATGAGACAACAAGTTCAGAGTAACACAGAACATGAGTCATGATCAGCCCGTTGAGCCACAGAAAAACAGTTATGGTGGGAGGGAAAATGTTTTATTTCACACTGACTACAATAAACTTTCATAAAATATTTTCAGAAAAAATAGACAAGAATAAACAAGTTTGAAAACCTACAAAATGGCGTTTGCGGAACTAGTCAAATGACAAGCAGTCACCCCAATGGGTGTTGATGAAAAAGTATCAATAGTACGAAATTGGGATTTATAAGGTCAATTATAGGCTATGATAATTTCCGATCTGACACTAATAACGTGATGAATCCCAGGAATACACGTGTTTAACAGCCATACACTGCACAGTGCGCCTTATCACAAGCACTAATTTGGTAGCCTACTGCTGCAACGGCAAGCAACAGTTATCGGGCATTCATTTCTCTATGAAGCCGAATATCTCGAAACGATAGTTAAGAGTTAAATCCACTATAATTTACCGCTCTAGCGGTGTCAAACACAAGGCTGACAGCGAAGTCATTTTCCCGCAAAAAAAGTTTGATTTCTGCAAATTGCGGAATCGGTCAAATTGTGGAACCCACTGTATATCGAAGATTACTCGCACCCCGTCTCAGTAAAATTCATTTAGGGAAAGAACTTGAATGGTTTTAGATTTATACACTGTTTCGTTTTAAAATGCAAATTGGCAATTTTTAACCAATTTTTCAAAACGTTTTGCATCGTCTGTATTTGTTATAACGACTTCAGATAACCATTCAGATGTTCAAACATAATGGTCACAAAGCTAGCAACTATAAAACAATTGCGTACAATATGAATTTAGTTCGACCATAACGACTCTTGAATGCACTAAAAAAAGCAAAATAAACTATTTGCGGAACCTTACACAGGATGTTTAGTAAGCGTATTCTATATCTATCAATAAGGAAACGGAATTTAAAAAAAGATCTGCTCAATATCTTTTCTCTAAAGGACAATGTCACTTAAAACTGAATGGCTCATTTGTAAACTGAATTCACGGAATTAAAAGCGGATACACTTGGCACTGATTCAATACAGCTCAGTTCGTGTCATCTCTATTTATCACTCATTGTCACCCTAATATTTCCTTTGAGCTCATTATTGCCTATTAAAGTATTAGTGACCTGGTCAGCGCGTGGCAGAAATTTTCTATAAAATGCCCAACCATAAACTGACATCACATTCACAACTATGGAACCTGTCACGATACGACGCATTTCCCCAGAGTTTAACGACGAAGATTGACTCCTAGGCGAGAGACAACCTCACACTTCTGCAGGTTCGAAAACGCATAATTTCGGAGAATAACGTGAGCATAAGCTCACAGGCTATTAAGTTGTATATTGCCAATTTGTTTATTTATATTGCGGCTGGCTTTTCAAAACCAATAAATCAATTGCGGCAAACTTCGCTGAAGATCTACCCACAAACTCTCTGAATCACAGTTTCTGCAATAAAAAGACATATTTAAAACACCAAAAAAATTTCCTTCAAGAACACAATTTCTTATATTTTGCTGTCGAATTTTTCATAAAGGCTAGTTCGAGTTTTCTTGTTCATAAGCTCTCACTTGCACTTTCGCTGCAAGAGAAAATTAAAAGATGTTAAAATACATAATGGCAAATACACGTAATTCTAACAGTCAAAATGCCCTCTATTCTATAACTTACGCGCGGTAATACATTCAGTTCCGCGGAGCCACATGTGGTTATTACTGGCGGTAAATTGTCCTGTGATACGGCTCGTTGGTTAGATCGTGGTTAGAAATGGGTAAGAAGGGCGAAATGTTCGAGATAACGGGGCGTGAACTAATGCCGTCTCTTTGGTTTTCACGGCGGCTGTACTGTACATTGGAACATCCCCTTTACCTCTAGCTGCACTTAGGACACATTGCATTTTCAAGACAAAAATAGTGTATTAAAGGTAAGTCTTATTTACCAATTCTTTAGGTAGTTCATCTGTTTATCACAAAACTCTTTCAGATTCATTCGCATATAAAGTTGTCAAGGATCCGAAACAAAAACTACAATCAAAAAATTAATCATTAATCCTCCAGTTTACAGTCAAGACAGCAAAAACCGAGGAAAATTCAGATTATTCAAAGCAAGATAATTTGCCGATCCCAACAACTGCATCTGCGATCGCGCTCAAAGTCAAACGACTCCTCAAGTGCAAGGTGGAGAGAGAGACAAATCGAAGCACAAGGTTGTCTAATCCAAACAGTGGTAAGAAGAGTTCTTAGGGGTTTTCAATGGCAGACTTCACTGGATTAATGAGGAAACCGTGCCATTGGCATAAAACCAGACACAACCGAAACGGAGCAACAACATGGAGCGAGACTGCTTGCATGACCATACGTGTACGAGAAGTCTGACATGCAAGAGCTTGCAGTTGTCCTTGAAAGAGAGCAAATCCGGGCAGAATCACATGATAAATAATACATAAATCATGAGATTTATGGTGTTTCAAAGAGAGGGAATCATGCAAGTTTGCAGCAACAGGAAAAAAAATTGATGGATTTTCTTTGGCTACACGTCATCTGAAGTATTACAGATATTGAGGTGAAATTTTGGATATTTCTATTTTGCTAAATTTTCTGAGATGGTGACCTGGGGAAGTTTGGAAGATTTGGTTGATTTGGCATGGAATGACCCGGATGTTATCTGAATTACAGTAAATAGAGTTACAACATTAAATTTCTGTTGAGGATTTGCAAATAAAGCTTTAAAGAAGGAAAAAAATGCAGTTATGTCATTTCTAGATTATTTTATTGTTCTGTCAATTAAAGTTATTGTCATGGTAATTTATGCCAATTTCACGCCCTCCTGAAATTTTTCTCAAGGGAGAGCCCTGACAAGACACGTAGTTTCACTCCTCAGCATTATACCATTTCACTCACCACCACATACACTTTAAAAAAAAATAAGCAAAAAGGGTCCTGCTGTCTTGGTGTCCCTCTAATAATACCCATCAATCAAATAGATTATTTCTGTTGTATTTGGCTTGAAGAGAAATTGTGCCCACTGCTAGGTTGTCACAACACACAATACACTTCACATAAAACATTTCTCTTGTATTTGGCTTCAAGAGAGATTGTGCCAACTGCCGGGTTTATTTATTTCATGTTTTATTGATACAGGGTAACCCAGTGAGACCTCAGTCTCATTTGCGATGGTGCCCTGTTAACAACACAAAACAGAATTCAATACATTATCATCAAAAAAGCGAACAATAAACAAAAAAATTATCAGATAGGAGTGCACACAATACAGTACATGTGGCTGAGAAAATTGCCATAATATTATTCAAAACACGCACAGTTCTCAACTTCTAAATCCTTTATCACTT
The DNA here is from genome assembly GCA_029721435.1 of Gymnothorax reevesii. Lineage (NCBI taxonomy): Eukaryota > Metazoa > Chordata > Actinopteri > Anguilliformes > Muraenidae > Gymnothorax > Gymnothorax reevesii. The sequence continues at coordinate 3,909,616 of CM056583.1, read as the reverse complement.
TTTTAACATTCTCTTATGATATCAATTTACCCAGCTTAAATGTTTCTTGAAAATGGTTCCACGTCCTAGGAGCACAGTAACTAAAAGCGGTTTTACCAAGTTCTGTTTTATCTCTGGGGACTCCTAGGACCAACCAGTCCTGAGATCTCGCCTGGTAATTGCTACTGTGCCTTGAGATAAAAGTTGTAAGATAACACGGTAATCTGTGTAAGATTGCTTTATAATTGAAGGTCAGCCAGTGCTGCCTTCTCCTGGTAGCCAATGATGGCCAACCCACAACCCACTTTATACAGAGAACAATGACTGCGTTTACAAGGTCTTTAGTATCCCTGTTTTGAGGCTTATCCCGACTTTGAGCATAACCGGGATATGATGTTTACATGGAACACAGAAACCCGGTTATTCATATCCCTGTATACATGATAAATACCAGTAACCCGTTTTCTGATCACTGCATCCTATCTGCGCAGGCGTGAGTTACATCTTTTATGTCTTTTGTTTACAACAGATTGAGCGGGCGGTGTGATTTAGAAGTAAGACAAACATAAGACCTCTGTGGTTTCTAGCGGGCTTAGGGTTACTAAATACTCACATCGCCTAACAGCTATGGCTCATCCACTTCATTTTCAGCGATGGGAGGAGAGGGCGACAAAAAATATTGAATACATCACTAACTTTAATAGGTATTCGCACAGAGATATAAAAAATGAGAGGTGACGTAGGCTATTCAATATATATTGAATAAAGCCTAAACCCTCCTCGTATACAACGGAAAATCGCTCATGCAAGGCAACAGCTCAAGTCCCGATTTTTCTTTGCTTTTTTTCGATTAAATAAATATTGAATATACCGGATTTTATGTAATGGATTTTCGCTTACATGGGACAAAATTTCCAGTCCCGTCACATTGTATTTCCATTCAAATACACTCGTGTATACCGGACAAGCTTGTTTGCACCATGCACATAAGCAGTCGCAACGAAATCAAGTTCGGCTTTCCTACGCTGTTATAAACTGAATGAATTTAAACGTTAAATTAACGCATTGTCTCCTTGCCATTTTTACATTTTACATTTTTAAGTGGAGTCCTGCGCGCATTTTACCGTGGTTTACACTGAACATGCACTGAACTCTGTGGTAAACTTATTGTGAAATTACAGTTAACATAACTGGCAAAAAGGTGCCAGTTAAATTGCCTGTCAAAAAAGGCTTCAGTTTATTCGTTTATTATTAACAGTGTATTCGCGGATGGCGCGGTTTCATACTTTTTGAGACTTCTACATTGATCCCAATTGGGGAAACGCTGTAGCTACCATCCTGTTATACATTGTGTCAGGGCCAAGACGGACTAATTGAAGACAGCAACACTTCAGAATTAAGTTATTCCCATCTTGATTCTCAAAGTATACATATAAATAAAACGACTAGTTTCTTCCAGGTAAAGACCTGAGTCAGACTCGCAGGCACAGCTGAATGCGAACGCTTTTTCTTTGAACCGAACGAAAACGTAGTAATCTGAGCGATGATATAAATGGTACGGCAATCGTAGCGCTTATTCTTTAGCTTTGCCAAATTATGGAGCATAAATATTGTTGATTTACAATTCCTTATTTGTGTCCTTTTTAAGTATGAAAACAAAAAAGAACACGGAAAACAAGTCCCCCCAACCCAAAAAATAGCATTTGTTGTCACCCACATTTCCTGTTTACATGTGCCTCATTGGACATTTTTGTACATACACAATAAAGCGGAGCTATTCGGCCGTGTACGCTTTGGTCCAGCCAATGATTGTCCACGATAGTTCTTTTTCATATCTCTGGGTATTTGGCTGTCACTGCCACCACGCAGTCTCTCTGGAGCCTGCACATACGATGGGCAGCCGTCAGAAATCGGGATAAGGCGTATACATGCTCCAGTATCCCGGTACTCCAGGTGGCAAAAACGGGTTTCTTGAAACCGGGATAAGGGCATAACCCGGTTTCTGAATTCGGGATATGGTGTTTACATGGACAAACACAAAAACGGGATACTTAAAAAACCCAATCAAAACCGGGATACTAAAGACCTTGTAAACGCAGTCAATGATGTGTTCATCTATCTATAGAAATCTCTTGTAATAAAGTGCAGTGTGTTATGGCCCCAATTTGTTATTACAATTAACAACGCAACAGCAAGGGATGACAGACACAATTTAAAACTCAAACACATTTAATTAAACAGACAATAACAACTAACTAATCTATTATCTACAACTAAGACCAAGATTGATTTACAAGAAAAACAGAAATATTTACAGTCCCTTTTTGTTGGGGTGGCTTGGTGATGTCCTGGGTAAGGAAAATGCTCAAACAAAGGCAAAAATCCACAAAATAAACTTCACAGGTCTTGAACAGAATGACAGGTCTGGTCACATGTATCCTTCTTCTTGCAATTTCTCCTCCTTATTTACTCTTTTGCAGATCCCTCCCACATTCAGACCTCTTTTTTTTTAAATTCTCTGGGACTTGTTTCAGACATGCCCAGGACATGTCTAAACCTAGCTCCCGTCTGGGCTTAATAAAAGAAAGATCAATGCTGCCATCCAGTGGCCTCTATTCACATTATACCTCTATTCCAAAAGGGAAAAATTTAGACTTATAAAGGCAAAATTTTTCTTTTAAATAAAAAAAAAATGGTTAAGTAGACACTTGTGTATACGTATATACATATAATACAATATGCTCATAACGTGATATATACACATATTCAAACACGGGATAAGCAATCAGCAATCACACTGTCAGTACCCTTTACGTGCTTAATTTCCAAGTCAAACTCCTGTAAAATCAAACTCCAATTCAACAATCTCCGATTCTTGTTTTACATCTTACTCAAAAACATTAACGGATTGTGGTCAGTATACAATCATTGGCTTTTGCCCTGTACAAACATAAATCTCAAAGTGTTGTAAAGAAAGGACCAGAGCCAACAGCTCCTTCTCGACTGTGGAATAGTTCCTTTGGTGGCGATTGAACTTCCTGGAGAAGTATGCCACGGGATGCTCAATGTCATCAGAGTCACTTCTCTGTAGGAGCACAGATCCACAAGCTTGGTCGCTAGCATCGACCGCGATGGAGAACGGTTTGTTGAAGTCAGGAGATTTGAGCACGGGGAAGTGACACAGCAGAGACTTCAGGCGTTCGAAGGCTCTCTGGCATGCATCATCCCAAGTGAACTTTACGCCTTTCTTTAGTTGGTTAGTTAGACTGAGAGCAATCTCAGCAAAGTTCTTGCAGAACTTGCGGTAGTACCCGATAATTCCAAGGAAGCGGCGCAAAGCTTTTTTGTTGTCAGGAACGGGAAAGTCCATGATGGCTTGGACTTTAGCATTTATGGGTGCCACCTTACCCTGACCAATGACGTAGCCAAGATAGGTGACAGTAGCACAATCAAAGTCACTCTTGTTCAGGTTAACAGTCAGGTTAGCCTGGGTCAGGCGCTGGAACAACGTCTCTACATCTTTTAGATGTTCTTCCCAGGAGTCACTCCATGTGATCAGGTCATCAAGGAATGCACCCGTGTGTGGCAATCCGGCGATTGTAGACTATCATCCTTTGATACGTTGCTGGGGCATTTTTCATTCCAAAGGGTACGACTTCATACTGGTACAACCCAGATGGTGTGGCATAAGCAGAGATGCTCTTGGCCCTCTCAGTTAAAGGCACACACCAATAACCCTTCAATAAATCAATCTTGGTCAGAAACTTTGCTTGCCCTACTTTATCAATACAATCATCAATACTAGGTATGGGAAACATCAGTTCTAGTTACAGCATTGACTTTGCGATAATCTGTACTGAATCTAGTACTTCCATCAGGTTTTGGAACTAGCACACAGGGTGAACTCCAATCTGAGTTAGAGGGTCTGATAATAACATGTTCAAACATGTACTCAACCTCTTTCTCAGCAATCCTTCTCTTTTCAGGATTCAACCGGTACGGATGCTGTTTTATTGGTTTGGCATCACCAACATCTATATCATGAGAGGCTATAGAAACTCTTTTTGGAACATCAGGAAACAGATCCTCATAATTCTTGATCAACCTCTCAAACTGATCTCTCTGTGAGGGTTCCAAGTGCTGGAGTTTCACATCGAGATTTTGCAACACTTCAGGATTCGACAATTTACATGAAAGAACTTCAGCTTTAATTCTAGGTTCATCATCTTGAAACTCCCCCTCATCTTCACAAATCTCGACCATAGGAGAATCTGAAGTGACAGCTGCAACCCTAGCATTTCTGTCATGATAAGGCTTCAGCATGTTAATGTGACACAACTGTTTTGGTTTTCTCCTATCGGGAGTCTTCACAATGTAATTGAGATCATTGAGTTTTGTCAGAATTTCATAAGGACCATGAAATCTAGCCTGCAATTGATTGGACTGCAAGGGAAACAACACAAGGACCTTGTCTCCTGGTTTAAACACACAGCTTCTAGCCTTATGATCATACCAAGTTTTCATTTTTCCCTGACTTGATTTCAAGTTCTCTTTGGCTAGGTCACATGCTGCACGCAATCTGTCCTTGAACTTGCTAACATAGTCTAACAGACTGATGTGCGGCTCTTCTTCTTGCCATTGTTCACTCAATAATAGCAAAGGTCCTCTCACTTCATGACCAAACACTAGCTCAAATGGACTGAATCCAGTAGACTTCTGCACTGCTTCTCTAGCTGCAAACAGCAAATGAACTCCTTCATCCCAGTCTTTCTCATGGTCATAACAATAAGTCCTCATCATTGTCTTGAGAGTGGAATGAAACCGCTCTAAGGCACCCTGACTCTCTGGATGATATGCACTAGAAAGAATCTGCTTTGCTCCTAGTTCATACACAACCTGTTGAAACAATCCGGAAGTGAAATTGCTACCTTGGTCTGACTGGATTTCCCTGGGAAGGCCAAACAACGTGAAGAACTTTATCAAAGCCTTCGAGATTGCAGCTGCCTTGATGTTACGTAAAGGTATGGCTTCAGGGAATATAGTAGATGCACACATGATTGTCAGAAAATACTGATTTCCAGATCTAGTCTTGGGTAATGGACTAACACAATCAACAATAACCTGAGAGAACGGCTCTCTAAATGTTGGGATAGGCTGTAATGGAGCTACAGGTGGGTCAAACTGGTGTTTTCCAACTACTTGACAAGTGTGACAGGTTTTGCAAAAGTTGGAAACGTCTTTCTGTAGCCCAGGCCAAAAGAAGTGTTTCATAATGTTATCAACAGTCTTTTTAACACCAAGATGACCTCCTAAAGGTAAACTATGAGCCATTGTCAAGATCTCATTCCTGTAGACCTTCGGAACAACAATTTGCCTGACCACTGCCTAATCTGCATTGGCAGGGATATCAGGAGGGCGCCACTTCCGCATCAACACACCATCCTTGAGATAATACCCAACTGGAACTCCGTCTATTTCTTTATCAGGAAGGGCTCTCCTCTTTAGTACACAAATTTTAGGATCATTAGTTTGCTCCTCAATCAACCGCTTTTTGGACAGAGGCAAGTCTCCAGACACATCAGAATCACCAAACCCCTCTGGCTGGGTGAACAATGAACTGATAAAAGTGTCTGATAAGTTCTCAAACGGAGAAACCATAGTAGGCCAATCAAAGTCATGAGGTGAACCACCTCAGTCCTGACTATTCAATGTGCTGGACGGCACCACAACATCTTCTTCTTTAGCCTTCTTGGCCATAGCACGAGTCACTGCGCAAGAAGGATACAGAGATGGGTCCTCATCCCCATCTCCAGTGCTCGGCTGTGAAGTAAGATGTACAGGGGGAACTACTTTGCCCCCAGCCGGGTCATTGCCTAGCAACAGAGAAACACCTTTTATAGGTAGACTTGACATAAGTCCCACCTTTACCTGTCCTGTAACTAAATCTGACTTCAAGAATATAGAGCGCAGGGGTACAGATACAGTCCTCCCTTCAATACCTTGTACAAGTATGAAATCCCCTGAAGCGGTCTCATCACGTAACTCCAAGGAGTCCATCAACAAAAGTGACTGAGAAGCTCCGGTATCCCTTAGGATATATATGGGGACAGGAGTAGTATGCTCATTCAGAGCCACAAATCCCTCTGACACAAATGGAAGAAATTCTTCCCTCACGAAGTCAGCTGTATCAGGCTTTTTAGCCCCACAAGAAGCAGGCAATTTAGCAGATTGGTTATCTACTACAGGGGTTTCTAACCTTGTTTTCACAAAGGCATTTGGTTTGGTATCCTTTTCTTTTTCTTTTTTAGCTTTAAGGAACCAACAGTTAGTTGTAACATGACCAGATTTCTTGCAATATCTGCAAACTAGACCACTTTTGTCACTGTCAGCTTTCACACTTTGATCAGACCTGTTACTGGATTTCTGAGCACCATCACCAGATTTGTCTTTGTCTTTGGGTGAGGAATCTTGGGTATCACCATAACCCTTTTTCTGAAATTGGGACCATCTATTGTTACTGCTAGACTGAAATTTAGATTTATGTGTGAGAACATATTCATCTGCAAATTTGGCAGCTGACTGCAAATTCAGTGCTTGCTTCTCATTAAGGTAGGTCTTAACATCATCTTTAACACAGTTCTTGAATTCTTCAACTTTTAGTGAGTTGAAATCATCCTTGACCTCCATAGAAGTACACCAGCGCTCAAAGCAAACCTGCTTTTCATTAGCAAATTCAACATAAGTCTGATTTTCAGATTTCTTCAGACCTCTGAATTTCTGTCGGTAAGCCTCTGGAACCAACTCATAAGCTCTCAAAATAACCTTTTTGACAACCTCATAATCAGAGGAATCATCTGCAGACAAAGCCGAATAGGCTTGTTGAGCTTTACCCTTGAGGACAGTTTGCAACATCAGAGGCCAGTGTTCCTTTGGCCACTGGCAACTCTTTGCTACCTTTTCAAAACACTGGAAATAGTTGTCAACATCCTTTTCCGAAAATGGAGGCACTAATTTTACCTCCTGGCTAGCCCGAAATTTATTTTCAGTTTGAATTTTTATTTTTAGTTGCTCCATTTGGAGTCTTTCTTCTCTATCGAATTTCTCTAATTCAAAATCTCTCTGTCTTGCAAATTTTTCTAACTCAAATTCTTTTTCCTCCCTTTCTATTTTCTCTTCTCTTGCTAATTTTTCTAACTCAAACTGCCTTTGTTTTTCTTTTTCTTCCCTTTCTTTCTCTCTTTCTTCCCTCTCAAATTCTCTTTGCTTTTCTTTTTCCTCCCTTTCTTTTTCTCTTTCCTCCCTTTCAATCTCTAGCATTTTTAATTTAAGTTCCATTTCTATATTTGGATTTTCCACTGGAAACTATTCCAGATCTCCGGGTGCAAACACATTTTCATCAATGTAATATTCAACTATCTCTCGAGCCAGTCTTGCTTTTTGCATGGCTGGTTTCACCTCTGTCAGCTCTAAATGTCTGCAAATTTCTAGCAGTTCTGTCTTTTTAAAAGACTTCAAAACCCCTACGGTTGGTGATGCCAAGAAATCATCCATTGCTGTTGTCAATATATATGTATTCAATTAAAAAAAATCAATTTTACAATTTGAAATGTTAGATTTTCAATAAATTACTCACAAAATGGTCTATCCCGGACGAGCCCCCAATTTGTTATGGCCCCAATTTGTAATTAGATTTACAACGCAACAGCAACAGCAAGGGATGACAGACACAGTTTTAACAACTAAAACACATTTAATTTTTAAAACAAAGACAATAACGACTATGCAACTAACAACTAAGACCAAGATTGAATTATCTGCAAAACATAAATATTTACAATCCCTTTTCGTGGGGGTGGCTTGGTGATGTCCTGGATGATGAAAATGCTCAAACACAGGCAAAGAAATCCACAAAAGAAACGTCACAGGTCTTGAACAGAATGTGTGATCTGGTCATCTTCTTGCCATTTCTCCTACTACTTTACTGTCTCAATTCTTTTCCTTATATACTCTTTTGCAGACCCCACCCACATTTAGACCTCTTTTTTTTAATTTTCTGAGACTTGCCCCAGACATGTCCAGGACATGTCTAAACATGACTCCAGTCTGAGCTTCACAAAAAAAAAGGTAAATACTGCCATCTAGTGGCCTATATTCACATTACAATTAATATTCCAAAGTATTTGTTGTCACAACACATGGTATTTCTCTTGTATTTGGCTTCAAGAGAGATTGTGACAACCACCAGGCCGTCACAACACATGATACACTTCACATAGAATATTTCTCTCGCATTTGGCTTCAAGAGAAATTCTGCCAACTGTCAGGTTGTCACTGCACATCCCTTAGCAAAAAGTAGTATACTTGGATTTTATTTTATTAAGTATACTTGAGTATAAGTATAGCAAGTATACTACAGAGTATTTACTTGTAGTGTATTAGAAAGTATACTAATTTGATACTTCTTCAGACTAAATTGGAACATTTTTAGTTTCTAAAAGTATGCTTTTATGTATACTTCAAGTTTAAGAAAAGTAAACTGAAAGTACCCATCTAGTTTACATCGAAGTTTTATTCTATACTGCAAGTACACAAGTGAACTTTTTAGTATAATGTGAGTGAACAAGTTGCATACTTTAATTTGAGGAAGTATACTTTTAAGTATACTTCTAGTAAACTTTGCAGTTCATGAAAAGTATACTGTGAGATATACTGCTCGGAAACAGAGTGTCATTGGATGTTTAATGACCACAGTGAGTCAGGGGCTGCGTTCCAATCCAAAATAAGATAATCCCTTCACTTCTTCCCTCCACTCGAGTGAGCCCTCCGAATGACGCAGCAGGCGAGTAAGCCCTTCCCGAGCGAGGGAGGGCAATAGAGGGGACTTAGGGGGAGGGTTGTGGGAAATCGGATTGGAACAACCATCGCCAGGTTTTTTCCGCACTTCTACATTTGTCAGCAAGCCAGCGGAAGTTTGCGTTGCCATGGAGCCGAGTGAGTTAGTTGCCTGTACGTTCCATAGATATATCTATGTGTACGTTCTCCCTTTCACCGTTCTCGCGGAAGCGTATCGCGTGTTCCTGGCAAGTAGGCTAGAAGACAGCGCGCTCGTTTGACTGCCGCGGCATTTGTGAATGTTTTATGGGAAAATAAAGCTGCTTTCACCCCGGACGTGAAATGAATTTTTCGCATGACAGATTGCATGATCAGTGCGATGAATGCATTTTGCGTGCATTCGCGTCTTTGCATTTGAATGTAATCTGTCGCGCGAAAAATTTGTTTCGCGTCCAGTGTGAAAGTGGCTTTTAGCTCCGCAACAGTCCTCGCGGATGCTTATAGGTGTTATGGCCCAAATTTGTTATTACAATTTACAACACAACAGCTACAGCAACAGCAAGGGATGACAGACACAGTTTTAAAAAACTTGAACACATTTAATGAACAAAGACAATAAACTACTATTTACAACTACAGACCAAGATTGATTGGAAAACAAAAAAAACTGAAATATTTACAGTCCTTGTGGGTTTTCTGGTGATGTGCTGGGTGAGGAAAAGGCTCTTTTACAGGCAAAAATCCACAAAAGAAACTTCACAGGTCTTGAACAGAAATGACAGGTCTGGTCACGTGTATCCTTCTTCTTGCAATTTCTCCTACTACTTTACTGTCTCAATTCTCCCCTTTATATACTCTTTTGCAGACCCCACCCACATTTAGACCCCTTTTTTTTTTATTTTCGGGGACTTGCACCAGACATGTCTGAAACATGTCCAAACGTAACTCCAGTCTGGGCTTAACAAAAAAAAAAAAGGTAAATGCTGCCATCTAGTGGCCTCTATTCACATCACAGCTAGCTACAGCAAAAATGAACGTTAAGTCACAAATGCTTAAAAATAATGCGAAACCGATGCCCCTCACCCCCAAACTTCGCTACTTGCATATAACACTGTCATAAATTGCACAATACTGGAACACAATTCTTAAATTGGTATTGTAATATCCCTGCCACAATTCCTCCTTTTGCCATCTGAAATAAATGGCGGACGTGAAATTTTGACCAAGGGAGAATGAGCAAAGCATTCTGGGCAATATCAAAGCTTGCAGGGATGTTTGTTGTTGGCTTCGTTTGAGGGAGGATAATCGAGGGCTTGAGCAAATGAAAATGCGCCCTTCCCTCCGCAAAACTGGATTGGAACGACCCTACAAGTGGCAGCCATCTTACATCCGGGATTTTTTGGGGATTCCCCCCTTGATTGAAGGGCAAGTGAACACGAAGAAGCAAGCATTTTTTTGGATTGGAACGCAGCCAGGATTTCTGCTTCACATGTCATCAGACAGACAACATCCTCATCACTGCACTGGAGTATTGTGTATTATTCTACCAGAGGTAAGATCCAAACCTCGTGGCCCACCAACACGTCCTGCCGAAGCATTTTACTTTCCCTGGTGGTCTCCCATCCAAGCGCAAACCAAGCCTACACCCAGTTAACTTCAGCCACGCAGCTGGTGCAGATCAAGTTGTGGTGTGGTTGCTAATTTTAAAACTAATACAGACATTTCATTGTCACTATGTCAGATAGCACTGAAGTTCCAGTCTTCTCGTTCTTATGTTTGAAAATACTGTGTACATTTATCTGTGAATCTGCACATAATGGCAAGCTAGATTGAACTGATCTCAACTTAAACACAGCAATGTTCGCTACAGGTACAGTATGCAGGGTTCTTATGTCCACACTCTTGTTTAAAAATGATTCAATCATTTATTAAACAGAATGTACCTGATGCGCGATCAGGAAGACACCAAATGCGAGGTGGAAGGGAAAGGGAATTTATTGAACTTAAACAAAACTGGCACGAGGGCCAACAAAAATCTTGGCCCAACGGGTTGCAAAAAACAAACTAAAGAGAGCTTCACAGAGCTAGGAACGAAAAGATCAAAAAACAGCAAAACAAAAGGCCACTGGAAACTCCAGGCAGAAATCCAAGAAATAAAAGACTAAAGATATCTATGATAAAAAAACAGAATGCTATATACTGTTATGGTCCCAATTTGTTATTACATTTAAAACAACACAACAGCAACAGCAAGGGATGACACACAGTTTTTAAAACTTAAACACATTTAATTTAACAGACAAAGACAATAACAACTAACTAACAACTAATGAACCTAAAGACCAAGATTGATTAGGAAAAAAAAAAGAAATATTTACAGTCCCTTTTTGTGGGGTGGCTTGGTGATGTCCTGGATAATGAAAATGCTCAAACACAGGCAAAGAAATCCACAAAAGAAATGTCACAGGTCTTGAACAGAATGGCAGGTCTGGTCATCTTCTTGCAATTTCTCCTACTACTTTACTGTCTCAATTCTTTTCCTAATATACTCTTTTGCAGACCCCACCCACATTTAGACCTCTTTTTTTTAATTTTCTGAGACTTGCCCCAGACATGTCCAGGACATGTCTAAACATGACTCCAGTCTGAGCTTCACAAAAAAAGGTAAATACTGCCATCTAGTGGCCTATAGTCACATTACACCTCCATTCCAAAAGGGAAAAATTTTGACTCAAAGGCAAAATTTTTCTTTTCAATACAAAATGGTTAAGTGAACACTTGTCTATATATACATATCATACAATATTCAAACACATGATATATATATACACATTCAAACACGGGATAAGCAATCAGCAATTACATTGTCTGTACCCTTCACATGCTTAATTTCCAAGTCAAACTCCTGTGAAATCAAACTCCAATTCAACAATCTTCTTGTTTTTCATCTTACTCAAAAACATTAACGGATTGTGGTCAGTGTACATAATCATTGGCTTTTCCCCTGTACAAACATAAACCTCAAAGTGTTGTAAAGAAAGGACCAGAGCCAACAGTTCCTTCTCTATTGTGGAATAGTTCCTTTGGTGGCGATTGAACTTCCTGGAGAAGTATGCCACGGGATGCTCAATGTCATCAGAGTCACTTCTCTGTAGGAGCACAGATCCACAAGCTTGGTCGCTAGCATCGACCGCGATGGAGAACGGTTTGTTGAAGTCAGGAGATTTGAGCACGGGGAAGTAACACAGCAGAGACTTCAGGCGATCGAAGGCTCTCTGGCATGCATCATCCCAAGTGAACTTTACGCCTTTCTTCAGTTGGTTAGTTAGACTGAGAGCAATCTCAGCAAAGTTCTTGCAGAACTTGCGGTAGTACCCGATCATTCCAAGGAAGCGGCGCAAAGCTTTTTTTGTTGTCAGGAACTGGAAAGTCCATGATGGCTTGGACTTTAGCATTTATGGGTGCCACCTTACCCTGGCCTATGACGTAGCCAAGATAGGTGACAGTAGCACAACCAAAGTCACTCTTGCTCAGGTTAACAGTCAGGTTAGCCTGGGTCAGGCGCTGTAACAACGTCTCTACATCTTTTAGATGTTCTTCCCAGGAGTCACTCCATGTGATCAGGTCATCGATGTACGCACCGGTGTGTGGCAATCCGGCGATTGTAGACTGTATCATCCTTTGGAACGTGGCTGGGGCATTTTTCATGCCAAAGGGTAGGACTTCATACTGGTACAATCCAGATGGTGTGGCAAAAGCAGAGATGCTCTTGGCCCTCTCAGTTAAAGGCACACACCAATAACCCTTCAATAAATCAATCTTGGTCAGAAACTTTGCTTGCCCTACACTATCAATACAATCATCAATCCTTGGTATTGGAAACACATCAGTTCTAGTTACAGCATTGACTTTGCGATAATCTGTACAGAATCTAGTACTTCCATCAGGTTTTGGAACTAGCACACAGGGTGAACTCCAATCGGAGTTGGAGGGTCTGATAATATCATGTTTTAACATGTACTCAACCTCTTTCTCAGCAATCTTTCTCTTTTCAGGATTCATCCGGTATGGATGCTGTTTTATTGGTTTGGCATCACCAACATCTACATCATGAGAGGCTATAGTAACTCTCTTTGGAACATCAGGAAACAAATCCTCATATTTCTTGATCAACCTTTCAAACTGATCTCTCTGTGAGGGTTCTAAGTGCTGGAGTTTTACATCAAGATTTTGCAACACTTCAGTGTTTGACAATTTACATGAAAGAACTTCAGCTTTAATTCTTGGTTCATCATCTTGAAACTCCCCCTCATCTTCACACGTTTCGACCATTGGAGAATCTGAAGTGACAGCTGCAACCCTAGCATTTCTGTCATGATAAGGCTTTAGCATGTTAATATGACACAATTGTTTTGGTTTTCTCCTATCTGGAGTCTTCACAATGTAATTGAGATCATTGAGTTTTGTCAGAATTTCATAAGGACCATGAAATCTAGCCTGCAATGGATTGGACTGCAAGGGAAACAACACAAGGACCTTGTCTCCTGGTTTAAACTCACGGCTTCTAGCCTTATGATCATACCAAGTTTTCATTTTTCCCTGACTTGATTTCAAGTTCTCTTTGGCAAGGTCACAAGCTGCACGCAATCTTTCCTTGAACTTGCTAACATAGTCTAACAGACTGATTTGCGGCTCTTCCTCTTGCCATTGTTCACTCAATAATAGCAAAGGTCCTCTCACTTCATGACCAAACACTAGCTCAAATGGACTGAATCCAGTAGACTCCTGCACTGCTTCTCTAGCTGCAAACAACAGCAAATGAACCCCTTCATCCCAGTCTTTCTCATGGTCATAACAATAAGTCCTCATCATTGTCTTGAGAGTGGAATGAAACCGCTCTAAGGCACCCTGACCTTCTGGATGATAGGCACTAGAAAGAATCTGTTTTGCACCTAGTTCATACACAACCTGCTGAAACAATCCTGAAGTGAAATTGCTACCTTGGTCTGACTGAATTTCCCTGGGAAGACCAAACAACGTGAAGAACTTTATCAAAGCCTTCGAGATTGCAGTTGCCTTGATGTTACGTAGAGGTATGGCTTCGGGGAATCTGGTAGATGCACACATGATTGTCAACAAGTACTGATTTCCAGATCTAGTCTTGGGTAATGGACCAACGCAATCAACAATGACCCTAGAGAATGGCTCCCCAAATGCTGGGATAGGCTGCAATGGAGCTACAGGTGGGTCTAACTGGTGTTTTCCAACTACCTGACAAGTGTGACAGGTTTTGCAAAAGTTGGAAATGTCTTTCCGAAGCCCAGGCCAAAAGAAGTGTTTCATGATCTTATCAACAGTCTTGTTAACACCAAGATGACCTCCTAAAGGTAAACTATGAGCCATTGTTAAGATCTCATTCCTATAGACCTTCGGAACAACAATTTGCCTGACCACTGCCCAATCTGCATTGGCAGGGATATCAGGAGGGCGCCACTTCCGCATCAACACACCATCCTTGAGATAATACCCAACTGGAACTGCATCTATTTCTTTTTCAGGAAGGGCTCTCCTCTTTAGTACACCAATTTCAGGATCATTAGTTTGCTCCTCAATCAACCGCTTTCTGGACAGAGACAAGTCTCCAGACACATCAGAATCACCAGACCCATCCGGCTGGCTGAATAGAGAACTGATAAAAGTATCTGATAAGTCCTCAAACGGAGAAACCATAGTAGGCCAATCAGAGTCATGAGGCGAACCACCTGAGTCCTGACTATTCAATGTACTGGACGGCACCACAACATCATCTTCTTTAGCCTTCTTGGCCATAGCACGAGTCACTGCGCAAGAAGGATACAGAGATGGGTCCTCATCCCCATTTTCAGTGCTCGGCTGTGAAGTAAGATGTACAGGGGGAACTACTTTGCCCCCAGCCAGGTCATTGCCTAGCAACAGAGAAATACCCTTTATAGGTAGACTTGACATAAGTCCCACCTTTACCTGTCCTGTAACTAAATCTGACTTCAAGAATATAGAGCGCAGGGGTACAGATACAGTCCTCCCTTCAATACCTTGTACAAGTATGAAATCCCCTGAAGCGGTCTCATCACGTAACTCCAAGGAGTCCATCAACAAAAGTGACTGAGAAGCTCCGGTATCCCTTAGGATATATATGGGGACAGGAGTAGTATGCTCATTCAGAGCCACAAATCCCTCTGACACAAATGGAAGAAATTCCTCCCTCACGAAGTCAGCTGTATCAGGCTTTTTAGCCCCACAAGAAGCAGGCAATTTAGCAGATTGGTTATCTACTACAGGGGTTTCTAACCTTGTTTTCACAAAGGCATTTGGTTTGGTATCCTTTTCTTTTTCTTTCTTAGCTTTAAGGAACCAACAGTTAGTTGTAACATGACCAGATTTCTTGCAATAACTGCAAACTAGACCACTTTTGTCACTGTCAGCTTTCACACTTCGATCAGACCTGTTACTGGATTTCTGAGCACCATCACCAGATTTGTCTTTGGGTGAGGAATCTTGGGTATCACCGTAACCCTTTTTCTGAAATTGGGACCATTTATTGTTACTGCTAGACTGAAATGTGGACTTATGAGTGAGAACATATTCATCTGCAAATTTGGCAGCTGATTGCAAGTTCAGTGCTTGCTTCTCATTAAGGTAGGTCTTAACATCATCCTTAACACAGTTCTTGAATTCTTCAACTAACACCATCTCTTTTAGTGAGTTGAAATCATCCTTGACCTCCATAGAAGTACACCAGCGCTCAAAGCAAACCTGTTTCTCATTAGCAAATTCAACATAAGTCTGATTTTCAGATTTCTTCAGACCTCTGAATTTCTGTCGGTAAGCCTCTGGAACCAACTCATAAGCTCTCAAAATAACCTTTTTGACAATCTCATAATCAGAGGAATCATCTGCAGACAAAGCCGAATAGGCTTGTTGAGCTTTACCCTTGAGGACAGTTTGCAACATCTGAGGCCAGTGTTCCTTTGGCCACTGGCAACTCTTTGCTACCTTTTCAAAACACTGGAAATAGTTGTCAACATCCTTTTCTGAAAATGGAGGCACCAGTTTTACCTCCTGACTGGCACAAAATTTATTTTTAGTTTCAATTTTAATTTTTAGTTGCTCCATTTGGAGTCTTTCTTCTCTATCGAATTTCTCTAATTCAAAATCTCTCTGTCTCTCTCTTTCTGCTCTTTCCTCTTTCTCTCTCTCAAATTCTCTTTGTTTTTCTTCTCTTGCTAATTTTTCTAACTCAAACTGCCTTTATTTTTCTTTTTCTTCCCTCTCAAATTCTCTTTGTTTCTCTTTTTCCTCCCTTTCTTTTTTCTCTTCTCTTGCTAATTTTTCCAACTCAAACTGCCTTTGTTTTTCTTTTTCCTCCCTTTCAATCTCTAGCATTTTTAATTTAAGTTCCATTTCTATATTTGGATTTTCCACTGGAAACTGTTCCAGATCTCCTGGTGCAAACACATTTTCATCAATGTAATATTCAACTATCTCTCTAGCCAGTCTTGCTTTTCGCATGGCTGGTTTCACCTCTGTCAGCTCTAAATGTCTGCAAATTTCTAGCAGTTCTGTCTTTTTAAAAGACTTCAAAACCCCTACGGTTGGTGATGCCAAGAAATCATCCATTGCTGTTGTCAATATATATGTATTCAATTAAAAAAAAATTTTTTACAATTTGAAATGTTAGATTTTTAATAAATGACTCACAAAATGGTCTATCCCGGACAAGCCCCCAATTTGTTATGGTCCCAATTTGTTATTACATTTAAAACAACACAACAGCAACAGCAAGGGATGACACACAGTTTTTAAAACTTAAACACATTTAATTTAACAGACAAAGACAATAACAACTAACTAACAACTAATGAACCTAAAGACCAAGATTGATTAGGAAAAAAAAAAGAAATATTTACAGTCCCTTTTTGTGGGGTGGCTTGGTGATGTCCTGGATAATGAAAATGCTCAAACACAGGCAAAGAAATCCACAAAAGAAATGTCACAGGTCTTGAACAGAATGGCAGGTCTGGTCATCTTCTTGCAATTTCTCCTACTACTTTACTGTCTCAATTCTTTTCCTAATATACTCTTTTGCAGACCCCACCCACATTTAGACCTCTTTTTTTTAATTTTCTGAGACTTGCCCCAGACATGTCCAGGACATGTCTAAACATGACTCCAGTCTGAGCTTCACAAAAAAAGGTAAATACTGCCATCTAGTGGCCTATAGTCACATTACAATACAAAAAGACTATGGTTATGAAAAGCAAAGACTTGAACATGCGCTTGAGCAAGAACTTGGGAACATGAACTTGGAACAAACTTGAGACACTGTCTGCCAGCCAACTTCCACCGCATCCAGATAAAGGGTAAGAAATCACGAACACATGAGGGGCAACACCTGGAGAAGGAGAAACGAGGCATGGCAAGATCATGACACGGACAGAGATTGGATGACAAGACTTGCTCATTAAGAGAATGAGCGTGCTCAGCTTAAGTACCAATTAAGTATGCAGTTTGGAAGCAAGCATGAATGTTAAGAACAGAAAAGCACAGCAAGACTTGAAATAGCAAAGCAGGAATCATGAAAATAAACTCCCTGTCTAAATTAGTAGTATTAGTAATGTGCCTATCGAAGAATTACACCACCCAGTGAATGTTAGTAAATGTTAGTAACTTAAAAACAGTTAATTGTCAATTAAGCTTAAAAAGCCCCGAATCCAGCACAGCACAGAAGGAAGAGGGAAATACCAAAGCCAACCAGAGCTCTGAAATGTGCAACAACGAAGGCACGGGGCGGAACGCAGACAAGCGGTAGAGTGGCTTGGCAGACCTGGCGAAAACAAAAACATGGAAAAGTAAAAACATGGACAAGGAATGTGAACTATGAAACGCGTAATCCTAATACAAGAAACTGTTAAAACTGTGACATGAACTATGAAATTATGAACTATGAAATCCTGACACATGAAACTGTTAAAACCATAAATGCTGTTCTGGCCAAAGGCCAGAACCCCAGAACACAACAGTCCCGTCTTTCAAGTATTACGGCACTGCTGCATCTTTTCTTTAGTTGGTCATATTTTTGACTGTGATACAAAACTCCATTAACCAAAAAACAGCTCATTGTGTACTTATTTGGAATATTTCATCAGCCTTTGCTTGAGTCCTTCAGCCTACCGGTCAGGCTGAAGGCATTGCTAATTCATATTTTATGCATAATTCTGGTTCCATATGAGAGAAAAGGGGATTGTTTTTGTTTTGAATTGGTATTTCAATAAAAGTTGCCATTGCTGTGTTCTTATACTTTGGCATCCAATACAATATTGTGTTTGAAAATTGTATTTATAAAGGAATCAATTTTGTTCTTATTCCTGAGTATGTGTTTCATTGTAAATTATTATAAGTACCTTCATCTCTAAATTAAAGCAGGATGCACATGAGCATTGTCCACTAGTAGAGTACATGAGGTAACCTCTCGTCTACTTATGATAAATATCTGAATAGCAACAGTAATATATTTTAGATTACAATAATCATAAGCTGTGAGTATGATATTGAATTAGCTTTAAGAAAACTTTGAAGTATACTTGCAGTAAAAAAAAAAAAAACCCTTTTAGCTCCCTGAAAGTATAAAACTAAATTTAACTATTGAGGGCTTGAAGTATAGACCTAGTGGACTTGTAGTCTACCTATGAGTTTACTTGCAATATACTTCAAAGGGTACTTTCTTGAATTAAAAAGTTGGCTTGAAGTATATAACAAGTAAAGTTGTAGTACATCTGAATTTACTTTCAATATACTTCAAAGCAGTGGCGGTTTTTAGCAGAGGCCAAGGGAATTCTGGCTTCCCCAAAAATTATTGCGAGAAAGAAAAAATATAAATAAGCTTCACCACAATGTATTTTATATTATTGTCATTTCCTTGTCAAAACACTACATTAGCGCACTTCTGCTTTGGCTGAGCGTGAGGAGCAAAACAGCGCCCCTCCTGTCAAGCTCTCATTGTGTCTTACACTTCGTGCCTCATGCCCTCCGCCCTGTCTGTCAGTTCGGAGGCCAGCGCCACTTTGCCTCCCTTAGAAAAAAAACAGCCCGTATTAGCCAATCAGATTGAAGCAAGGCTCATCGCTTTAATGGTCGATGCATCATTAAAAAAAATATGAGGGAGGCCAGATCAAATCTGGCTTCCAACCAATCATAAACCGTTACGGAAAGTACACACACTGATTCAACTGTCCCGCCAGGCGCCAGCCAGCCCACACAAAAAGTATAGCCATGAAATCAGAACTAAAAGTCAAGCGGGACGGATAGGCCGACTCCAAAGCTCAATTTAACTAAGGGGAGAGCTGATGGATAAGTTCGCTCTTTTTGTGAAGCTGACTATGCTAGAAACGAGTGGCTAACAGGAAGTGCCAAGCTTAACCGGCTTTTCTGCTGGCCATGTCTCCTATGGCCCGCCGTGGCCTTTTTGATGACTGGGTTGTTGTCACATTTTTCCTATGTGATGCATAAAATGTGGTGTTTTATTCTTGTCGTGCCTAGTGGATTTCAGAGCATGATGGCTAAGCTGTACTGTTTTTTTATACTCTCAATCCTTACCGAGACTGCATTTAGGTCCGCTGACATCAGCTGACAGCTGTAAGCACAGTTGATATCAATTTTTATGTAAACCTTTGTAACGATTTGTTTTATATTTAGTTAATGTAATTCAGACGTTGCGCATGGGTTGTGCATTCGTGTTGAGTGTGTTTTTGTATGAATATTGGGCACCCCTGTGATTTGTTAATTTCAGTTGCGAGGCTGTCACATATGACATTGTTACTTCTAATGTTGGTGGAAGGGGTTTGCCTGTGTTTCTGTACAATAGTCCACGGCTATCTTGCAAATGCATTTGTTGCCAATTAATTAAATATGAGTCAGAAAGAATTCATTGATTCATTAATACTGTCTGTGAAAGCAATGGCTAAAATGTATTTGTTATATCTAGATCTTGTCATAATTGCCATCTGATCGCTATGTGTTTAGCTTTCTGCGGTAAAAAAGCTACGAGACGTTTACCAGCTTTGCATGGGCTTCCTCTAACTGATCACATACTACTGTGTGCCAGTGCCATGAGCGCACAGCCCGAAGCGGGCATCCACAGCTCTCCCTCGCGCTTTCACTGTCTCACACACGCGGTCCTCTTTTTTTAACCTCTTTTTTTTTCACTAAAATGAATAAGAAGTCGATAGAATAAAGGTACTGTAACAGGAGGTAACAGGAGGTAATTTGTTTGCAGGAAAATAACACGTATAGACTGAATTAAATTCGTTGTTCATTCTGGCTTCCTCGGTAATTTTTGCCACGGGCCGCCGCTACTTCAAAGTATATTTTCATAAATTAGACATTGTGCTAGAATATAACTAGTTAAGTAATAGTTCATCTGTAAGTTTACTAGCAGTATACTTCACAGGATACTTTCATGAACTGAAAAGTTTACTAGAAGTACACAACTAATAAACTATCAATTTCTGTAAGTTTACTTGCAGTATACTTAATGTATACTTTCATAAATTGAAAAGTATGCTAGAGGTATACAACTAGTGTACAACCTCATGGCTGTGCTGTAGTGCTGTTTGTTGGTGATCACTCTGCTAGAGTTGAGAGAGGAAGAGAGGAAGTTGTGTGGGATTGAAGCTGAGAATTTACCTTTGTGTTTATGGGGTTTTCTTAAAATAATTTGTGTTTTAAGACTCAAACAATAATATAGATTAGACGATTTGCTCCCAAGTTATAACCTTTTTCGCAATAGGGACAGGGAGAATCTTCCCCCCATATCTTTCCCCCTTTTCCCCCCTGTAACAACTTGGTGAGCAAACAGCCAAATTAAGTCGCTAATCTGGTCAAATAAAAGCAACGGGGTTTTTTTGGGGGGGTTTCCGTCTCCTGGGAGCAAAGTAAGGTAAAGTAAAATAAATTTAAACGCTAAATTAAGAGAATAAATTAAACGCTAAATAATCGAACTAAGTGAATTGTGCGGTATACAAAGTATAACAGTTTTCAGGGACTGTGGTTCTCGCCAGTTTTCTTTTTCTGTAGCTGATTTAGCAAACAAGCCCTTGCAAGCTCTCAGCGCCAAGAATACAATCGAATTACCTGGATATCTTGACTATAGCCCTGCTTGGTTCATACTTGGTTGCTTGCCTTTCATACTGTCTTCAAGCCAATAAATGTTGATGTTCACCGGGTTTTTTGTCCCCTTTGTTCTCTATCCTGACTGCATTACCACATAAAGGCACTGCCAAGCTGAATATTAACGCAAACCGGGGTTTTTGTCTTGCTCGCATTTTATTATTACCGAAGGGCTCTTCTGATTACAACATTGTAAATACCCTATCTTTTTATTTTCCTCCGGTTGCTGTGCCTTGATCAGCTGATTAATGTTTAACTGCCTGTTCGAGTGCTTAGGACAGCTTGTTGGGGGAGGTACCGTGTTTATTTCGCTCTCATAGTAAATGACTTATTTATCCGGTCCGTTTTAATTAAAGGTAACCGCTTTACTCTTTTCTCGGTTACCCTTGGTTGTATTTGTGGCTAACTAGCTTGATAAGTACTGTTTGCATTCTTGGCTGGGGATCTGTGATTTAGTATTTTGTTAGTGGTGCAGCAGTCACTTGACTCGTTCGTTTGGTTAGGTTGAAATTTAAAAGGTAAGTTTTTATCTGAGTGCTCCGTCTCCTCCAGTTTTTCCTGGGCGCTGAAGCCAGTCTGTTTTATCTGGGCTCTCAGCTAAGCCCTGTGATATTTTTAGTTTAGTATATGAATAGTATTGGGACTATATAAACTCAAGCCGGCTTATGCCGGAGTCAAGCCGGAGTGCTTATTACATATAGAGTTTGGCTCAGTTCGGTATTTCATTTCTGTTAACTGAAACTAAGCCCCTGTTAAAAGAGGCTTATAATCAATTTGCATTGTTTCCCCGGGGTTTCTCTTGTGACTGCTGCTTCGGGCTTCCTAGGTTAATAAATAAATGAATAAATTGTGGTGGGGGGTTCAAAATGTGGCCAAAACTATGTGACGGTTGCAGGATGATTGCACTTTTGGAAAGAGAATTCCAGGGTGGGTTTGTCTGCCACCGGTGCCAGCTAATTGAGCATCTGGAGAGCAAGATCCTTGATCTTCAGGGCCAGTTGGCGGCGCGACATAGTTCGCAATCAGTAGAGTTCCTAGAGGAACTAAGTTGTATGTCGTTCAGAGAAATGGTGTGTACGCCAAAGCAGGGTGGTATTGGGATCCCAGAACAGGCAGGGAGAGAAAGTTGGGGGACTGTAGGTCGGCAGCGCAGGAAAGGGCGTGCACGCCATACAGCGACAGTTTCTCCAGTGGTTGAGGTGTCCAACTGATTCCAGCCCTTGCAGGAACGCGACTTGGCCCCTGACCCTGAGAGTGAGGGGACTTATGAGCAGCAGGGCACCCTGTTGGCCTCTACCCCTCAGAAAAGAGAGTTATTGATAGTGGGGGACTCAATACTTAGAGCAATAGATAGCTTAGTCTGTTCGCACGATGTCTCGTACGGTGTGTTGCCTGCCTGGTACCCGAGTAGGAGACCTCCTGGAGCGTGCGGACAAGCTCCTGGCCAGAGCGGGGAGGGATCCAGGTGTCATGGTCCATGTTGGGACAAATGACATAGGTAAGGTAAATTTGTGGAATTAGCTGAGAAGCTTAGATCCTCGATGGTAGTGTTCTCCGAGATTCTACCGGTACCACGTGCAAGCAGAGGTAAGCAGAATTCTATCTGGAGGTTTAACACGTGGCTACGAACCTGGTGTGGGAAAGAGCAGTATAGGTTTATGGGGCACTGGAACTTTGTTTGGCACAGGGGTGACCTGTTCAAGCCTGACGGGCTGCACCTGAACCGGAGGGGTACCTTTGCTCTAGGCCAGTGTATGTTGAGGGAAGCACAGGATTATTTAAACTAGGAACTTGGGGGGCAGGGAGGTTAGTGAGTGTTACACATAGGGAAATGCAGACTGCCCCGATGGAAGCTGACAGCGTAACATGCACTATTGATGTTTTACTTTTAAAGGAACAAAGCGTAGTGGGGGGCTCAAGGCAGCGGCCACATGGGAAATCAAGGGGGAAGAGCATTAGTAATAACCTGAAATGTTTTTATTTAAATGCAAGAAGCATTAAAAATAAATTTCCAGAACTTGAGGCTGTAGTGATCAGTGAGGGCTATGACATAGCCATGTCTCTGTAATCCCAACTATGTGAAGAGGATGGAGATGAATATAATATAGAAGGTTATAAGCTCTTTAGGAAGGATAGATGTAATAGGCAAAGAGGGGGCATAGCACTCTATGTGAACGAAAACATTAATGTACAGGAAATTCCCAAAATTGAACATTCCTTGTCCTGTGAAGATATCTGGGTCAGGCTCATTGGCAAACACGAGACAGGATTAAACTTAGGAGTATGCTATCGACCACCAGCTTTGGACAGTACAATCAATGAAATGCTTTTAAGGAGGATTACGCAAGCTTGTAGTGATGGTAGGACTATTATCATGGGAGAATTAAATTATCCTGGTATCAATTGGGAAATGGTGAAAGGACAGGGTAGGGGGGAGGAAGAATTTCTAGATGTTATAAATGATAATTTCTCGGTGCGGTATGTTAATAAACTTACCAGAGAGAAGGCAATTTTAGACTCCGACAGAATTAGCAATGTTGAGGTACTGGAGCCACTTGGGACAAGTGATCACTCTGCTGTTAATTTTGATGTTTCATGAGAAGTAAAAAAGGTGTATTCTAAAACAAAAATTTTCAATTTTAGGCGTGCAAACTTTGACAGGATGCGCTCATATCTAGCTGAAATGAAATGGGAGACACTCCTGGACTGTAAGTCTGTAAATGAGATGTGGGAAAGATTTAAGGGGGTTTTACTTGAATCACAATGCAGATTCATTCCGAAGGTGTCCAAAAGTAAGCTGAAAAAGCAGAATCCTCAGTGGATAACCAAATGTATTCATAGGATGTTGAGGGAAAAGAGGAATCTTTATAAGATGTACATAAAGGATAACAATGAGAATACTAGGGCTGAAAACTGTAAAATGCGGGCTGTGGTCAAAAAAGAGCTGAGGAATGCTAGAAGACTGTATGAAAGACAAATTGCAGAGGGGACAAAAACTAACCCTAAGCGCTTCTTTCAGTACTGTAGCAGAAAAAGGAAAGTTAAAGAGCAGGTTAAGTGCACAAAGAATAAAAATGGATCGCTGCTATATGATAACAAGCATATTGCGGATGCCTTAAACAGTTACTTTGTCGAGAATTTTACCTCAGAGGGGGTCTTTATTTGGCCTGAGGGCAGGTCAAATGCTCAAGATTATTTAGCGGAAATTGAGGTTTGGGATAACGAAGTATTATACAAGTTGCATAAACTAAAAGCAGATAAGGTGGCGGGTCCTGATGGCTTATATCCTAGAGTGCTCAGGGAAGCTGGTGAGTTCATCTTTAAGCCGCTATCCACCATCTTCAGACGGTCTTTAGAAACTGGAGAAATACCAAATGATTGGAAACAGGGCAATATAGTACCAATATATAAGAAAGGGGACCGTACCGAGCCAGGACACTACAGGCCAGTGAGTTTAACTTGCATTTTGTGCAAAATATTGGAATCTATCATAAAAGATGAGCTGGACTTATTTCTTGAACGTAACAGTATCTTGAGGGATAGCGAACGTGGTTTTCGGAAGGGAAGGTCATGCCTAACAAACCTTCTGGAATTTTCTGAAGAGGCAACCAGGACTTACGACCAGAGCAGGACTTATGACATCATATACTTGGATTTTCAGAAAGCATTCGATACAGTACCGCATAAGAGACTAATTTTTAAAATGAGCTCCATTGGAGTTACAGGAGGTGCTCTGAAGTGGATTCAAAACTGGTTACAGGACAGAACACAAAGAGTAGTGGTCAGTGATATCTCATCTGAGCTGGGTATGGTGGGGAGTGGCGTCCCCCAGGGATCAGTGTTGGGACCCCTGCTGTTCCTCATTTACATTAATGACCTTGATAGGAATATTGAGAGCAGATTGGTTACATTTGCAGATGATACTAAATTGGGGGGTTTAGCAAATAGTCTAGGGTCCACTAAAGTGATTCAGGACGATTTGGATAGAATCCAGATTTGGGCAGAAATGTGGCAAATGAAATTTAATCTAGCAAAATGTAAAGTTGTACATGTAGGTAATAAAAACATTAGACGGGATTACTTCATGGGAGGTTTAAAACTGGAATGCGCTACACAAGAGAAAGATCTGGGAGTGATTGTTAACCAAACCCTCACAGGTTCTAGCCATTGTGCCGTAGCAGTTAAAAAGCTAATCAGATGCTAGGATACATTGCCAAAACTATTGAGTACAAATCTAAGGAGCTGATGCTTCTTTTGTACAACACGTTCGTTAGACCACACCTGGAGTATTGTGTACAGTTCTGGGGACCATACTTTAAGAGAGGTATGGAGGCTCTAGAGAAAGTTCAGAGAAGAGCCACCAAGCTTATTCCAGGTATAAAAGATGAAAGCTACAAGAAGAGGCTGAAGATCCTTCATCTCTTCATTCTCAGGAAAAGGAGACTCAGGGGTGATTTGATTGAGGTCTTTAAATATGTTAGAGGGATTAACAAAGTAAATCGTGAAGGATTCCTTCGACCAAGTATTGTGAGTAGAACTCGGGGTCACATATGGAAGTCGACCAAAGGTAAATTTAGCACTGATATTCGGAAATATTTCTTCACCCAAAGAGTAATTTCAATGTGGAATAGCTTACCTGACCATATTGTTGAGGCAGAGACCTTGGGGTTTTCAAGAGCAGGCTTGACCTAAAGCTAGATACCATTGAGTCATTTAGTATCTGAAGGGATATATTCACAATAGTATAAAGAAACTGGCAAGCTTAGTTGGGCTGAAAGGCCTGTTCTTGTTAATCATGTTATGTTATGTTAGTTAAGTCACAGTCTACTTAAAAGTTCGCTTGTAGTGTACTTGCAGTGCAAAATATAAAACTTAGATGTAAACTAGATGGGTACTTTAAGTTTATGTTGCTTAAACTTGAAGAATACTTTTTTTTTTGTACAAGTGTGTATCAACTCAGTCAATACTGCAATAATTGTTCTCAAATAAAATCAGACAAATGTTTATCTATTTCTGTGTGGGTTATTAACACTGCATAAAAATCAAATTCAGCTCCACCCATGTGCTATTTACACTACTATGCTGCCCCGAAACTGACTTGTTACTGCAAATGTACATATGGAATATCTAAGTCCATGAGATAGTAAAAATTGAGTAAAAATGTATTGCAGTATACTTCAAAGAAGCCAATAAGTATGGTAAAAATATCTTAATATGCTTATTCTTTTGATAGTGGCCTAACTGCAAGCCAGTATACTAGAACATTAGGCATGAATATTTTAATACTTTGAAATATACTCAAGAATGTGACGTAGCGTTCAGGAACCACACGCAAGAGATGGAAATCCAAAAAACATATGCCTTTAAATGAAGCAAAGGTGAGCAAAGGTACATAGACGGTAGGTAAAAAGTCGTAGTCGATGAACAAAGCCAAGGGTCATACACAGGGCATTCAAACACAGAAATCGTGGTTATACAAAAATGGGTCAAAATCCACAAAGACAAAACAATACAAGAATCGAAGGCAATGGCAAGAATCAAAGTCAGACAAACCAGTCGAAGAAAAAGAATACTCAATGGCATACAAGGCACTCTGCACAAAGAAATTGTGACAAAGTTGTGACAAAGTCAGAACTGCAGTTAGGACTCTTAAATAGACAGGAGGGAAGTCACATTCTACGCAGGGAACATGTGAGCTGGATCAGACTAATTACAATGGGAGAATCACATGAGGGAAAACCTCACTACAAAAATTGGCGAAAGCCAAGACATGGACTGGAATCACAGAGATAGCCTATGACATTAAAACAGCTCTGGTCAGGGAGTTCTAAATGCACAGATAACGAGTGCAGAAAAGTAATTAAGCACGTGCGAGAGATCTCGCAGAAACGCAGGGGGAGAAGAGTAAAGCTGAGCAAGAGGTGGAGACTAGAACAGGGCGATTGCTGAGAGGGAATGAGCATTAATTAGTAGCGGTGCAACTTTATAGATTTAACAACAGTGCTCGTTAGTAAGTTAGTAATCTATATACATGGATTAGTTGTGTTCGTAGACTATGATAAAAAACACAAATGTTAGTTTTGTTATTAATCAGAACAGTAAGGCAAAGGAAGTAAACAAGAATCAAAGGAATACATAAAACACCAGAAATCATTTAAATCATCCAAAGTATGTGAGCACACAGACCGGGAAGACGGACTGAACCAACTAGATCACAAGACAAGTGCAATGGAACTGAGAAATGGAATGAACTAAAACCATGAGAATTTTGTTCAATAACCAAAAAGAATAAATAAAAGACAAAATCATGAACACTAAACTTGAACATAAACATGAACAAATACCATAACCATGACAAAGAAAAGTATGATAATCAAAAGTTTGGGTATAAGTATTAGCCAAATATACTTAGACTTCATGCTTTTCAGTATAAGCGGAGTTTACTTAAATATTACTTTGCTAACTATATCTCTGATAAGTACATCAAAAGTAAACTGAAGGTATACTCTCTTATTTTTAGTTTAGAAGAAGCATACTAATAGCACACTTGAATAAACTTCTTTTTTTTGTAAGGGATAATACACTTCACATAGAATCTCTTATAATTGGTTTCAAGAGAGATTGTGCCAACTGCCATGTTGTCACTTCACATAGTACACTTCACATAGAATATTTCTCTTGTATCTGGGCTGGCACAACACATAGTACACTTCAAGTTGAATATTTCTCTTGTATTGGCTTCAAGAGAAGCAGGCCAGCCGCCGGGCTGCTACTAAACATATGAAAGCTTCATTTTTTACCCCCTGGCCGACTCTGGCCGGAGGGGTATAGTCGTCACCTGCGCGTCCGTCGTACGTCCATGATTTTATCCGGGCCAGTATTCTGCAAATAGTGATCACAGCTACACCAAATTTGGTATGGCAACTCACTATCACCCATAGATGTGCAACCTCAGGTTTTTTGCTGGACTTGACCTTTGACCTTAGCACTGTGACCTTAAGGCAGGATATCTTGTCCGGGCCGAGGGGTATTCAGCAACGCGTTATTTTTAAATGTTGTTTTGGATGCTTGAATAAGTGTTCTCCATTGATTTCAATTGAATTGGATTTGTCTTCAAAGCTGTCTTTCTTTGCAACTCCAAAATTGTTTTGAGGAATAAAGAAATTCATGGAACCTTAGCTTGGTTGAGTAGAGGATGAGTGAATTTTCATTTTTGGGTGAACTTATCCTCTAAGTTGTTTTTCTTCTGTAAATAACCTTGTGTATGTCTGTAGTATACACTAAAATACGCACGTGTGTGCACGCGCGCACGCACACACACACACACACACACACACACACACACACAGTTATTTAAAGAATCAAAACAACTTACAGTCAACTAAGAACAGATCACTATAACACAAGTCTATCCAAACTTTTTACGGGAACTGAATTTTGAAAATGCATATTCACTCACCACAAATGATCCCAATTGTAATAACTAAATACTCCAAAGGCAGAGCCAAGTTCACCAATCTCCAGGAACACGAACCTGTAAAGAAACCATGGAGTTCTTCAGTTTGCTCCCTTTTCGATGACACTCAAAGGGGAAAAAATTACATGCATTTGCCCTGTTCATATGAAGATTTCACTCAGCCTACTAATTGAATTGGTGAATTCAATAAGGACCCAGTTCCACACATTTTCAGCATGGAGTTAGGCATTTATTGAATTTAGCAATATAATCAAACATTTTTATTCATGAATCAAAATATTTACAAGAGAAATGTCACGTGACTTGGGATATTTTCACTAGTGAATAAAAGTTTCCACATACAAACATATACAATACAAAGCAATGCAAGATATAAAATTATGTGACATTTTCACGCGGCAGACTTTCAAATAAAGTTATTTGAAGTTATTTGTCTCGTTGATATTGCTGTACAGCATAAAAGCAATCGACATTACATCTTACTTTTTATTTGTATGGGGTAGTTAGGAAAAAAAGGAAGCCTGAGTTCCAAGATGGGTGTAATCTGAGTTCACATTTGCTGAAAAGGGTGAGATCTGAGTTCACACTCACTGAACGCATCATGCTGATGACTGCTATGCTGAACACAATACCACCATCACTATAGCAGCTGTTGCGATGCCACATGGTCTCCAATAGTAAGTTAAATTAAATTAATGTCAATAAATGCAGTGTCTGCTTGATGTCACTTGAGTGTGAGAGCAGAGTCTTTTTGACAGGTCCACCTCACTGTATATGTTGTAATATTGCATTGTGACTTGAGCGAGAGAGCATTAGATTCAATGCGAGGATGTAGCATGACTCCAACATACAGCCATCTATAGCCATCTTTGCTCATATTATACATAGCAACCCACAAAGCAAACAATATCACACAAAGAAAAGCTGAATTTCAAAACTAAACAGTCCACTTATGAATAACGAAGATGAAAATGGTGTTCACGGATATATAAGAACCAGAATGGCCAACTGATGTTCGAAGCAGCAAGAGGAGGCCCATGCCAAAGGAAAACATGTAATTTTACTCTAAATGACAGATGATCAGCTGTTTCAGTGTGTCTTTCTGTATGGTTGACACATTGAATGGAAGTGCAAAATGTCATTATAGCAGCAAAATTGTACAAATCCATCACAATAACAATTCCACAAAGCGTGTAAAAAGACACTTGTCTAAATTTCAGTAGGGTATTTATTTTGTCCGATGCATTTTTAAGCAAGATTGAATAAGTACTCTTTATGGTTAACTTGTTTAGGCATGATAGATCCCATGTCAATTTAATCTGTCTGGCAATGTGAAAAAAGCAGCACATGATACTGCAATTTAAAAAACTTCAAGATCAGATTAGCACCAAAGTCGTTGACATCAATCAGTCTGGAAAGGGTTACTAAGACATTTTTAAGGCTCTGGCGCTCCAACGAGCCACAGTGAGAACCATTATCCATAAATGGAAGAAACTTTCCCTGGAGTGGCCAGCCTACCAAAGTCTCTCCGAGAAAGCACTGAGTACTCATTCAGGAGGTCACAAACAAACTCATACCAACGTCTAAAGAACTGCAGGTCTTAAGGCTGATTCATACTCCAAAAGAACAGAGAAATTTTTTCTTGTTCTCGGGGCTGCGAGAACATGAACAAAGTTCATTTTGACCGGGACATTTCATACTTCACGCGAAACTCAAGTGCTGAACTCCTTTGGGCTGTTCAATAAACTTTACTTGTCCGACCGAGTCAGACCATCTGTCGAGTGAAAAGTCAGACCTTCGACAGACCATGTCTATCAGGTGTTTCGATAAAACGAAAATAGGATGTCCGACCATGGTCCGACGCGGACGGACGGTTTGTCACCGTTCGTTCGAAGTTGCGTGAGAATTTACACTTCGGCGATGCACTGCTTTGCTATTTGGCATTCAAATATTTGAAATATGTTAACATTAAATTAAAAAAAAAACCATTCTCATTAGGTTTATCATTGACCACTATTCAGACATAAATTAACAACGCTCATCGCTGTAGGATGTCATGTAACATTCGTTTTCGGTAGGCTATTAACTGAATACAGTCTTGCTAATTCAAAACAATCTGTGCTCACAGTGCAGAAACTACAATTGGCAAAAGACATTTAAACATTCATGTCGTCACGATGGCTCATTTTACAGAATTGAAAGTAGTCTGGCGGTAGGCAGAGCTCCACTCTCCGTCACACTAAGCACCATGAATACGATGTTTAACCACTGAGCACCATGGCGGGACTGATCCTTTGGCAGTGCCCCATTAGTGTTCACATAGCATTCATAAAAACACAACTTTTTGTCGCACTTGAGGTGTACGGTGCCAACAATTTAAAATTGAAATCTTCACGCGTTGTTAATAAATTATGTGTAGTTTTAAGAAAAATTCATTCACGGATTTAACAGAGCCCCGCTTCTAAGTGTAAGCTATATTGGTTTTGCGGGCATTGGTACTGTCTTTCCATTCTTGAAATATTTTGGGCTGTCTGCACTTCCAGACAAAATCAAACAATAAAGCCATATATTGGGGTTGTATTTTTTGTCCGACCGGGTTTTAGAACAACTCTCGAGTAGTCCTACAAAGTTGACTTTTAATGACACACTCAAAATAAGACGGACCATCCCACCTAGTCTGTCGTGTTCATTGAAACAGCCCCCTGTTAAGTCAAAGGGTCACGCCCACTCCATCTTTCTGACCAATCACACAACAGTTCTCAGACACCACACGAGAAAGAAGTTCTGCCCAGATGATGTCTCGAGAACAAGCTACGAGAACTCTGAAACCAGGGCTGCGAGAACAAGAACAAATTTTTCTGTTCTTGTGGAATATGAATCAGCCTTTACACGACTTAAGTTGGCAAACGATCAACTCTCAGCACCTGCAGTGCGAGCATTTTTATTCTTTTATTTAAAATAATTGTATTATTATTTATTCATATATATATTTTTATATTAAAATAATTAGCTGTTTTAAACCCTCAAACTTTCCTGAGACTATAGTTTCCGAATCTCTGCGAATCCAAATTTTTCCCCGCAAATTTTGCTGATCGCCATTCCATCAAGACGCCCGTGAGATCAACCTTTTGACTCAGCCTGACAAACCACATCGGCACCTAGCTAGAGTAAGTAACCAAATATGGCTGCTTCCCCGACCTCTTTTCCCGTTCAGTGTTCTGAATGTAGCATGTTTTGTTACAATACTTTCGCCCTCAGTGGCACTTATACATGTAAGAAATGCATTGCTTATGCCAATTTAGCTGAAAAGGTTCTGGAGTTGGAAGCACGCATTGAGACTTTTCAGAATATTTGGACCAATGAGGAGTTCAGTGACTCTTTTTCTGTCCAGCCTGATAGTTGCGCTAATATTATTTCAATGAGGAGAGACTCAAGTGAAATCAAGAAAAATTTTATTATGCATTGAGCATAAGTAGAATTCAATTCAATTTTATTTATATAGCGCTTTACAAAGAAAAAAGGGCAGAGCCCAGACTAATCCCTTATCCCCGATTAGCTGGCAAAAAACTCCCTGAAGGGAGAAAAAGCCTCGAACGGTGGTGAGAAAAAACTCTTCATTCAGAAGAAATCTCAGGAGGAACCAGGCTTTTCTGGGGAAGTCCATCCTTCACTGGCTGAATAATAATTTGATGGTAAATTAGGGATGAGAGGATCAGGACAGCAGGAATACAGCAGTCAGAATTAACATGCTTAAATCAGACAAGTCTTTGGCGCTTGGACAAATCAGACAAGTTCTTGGCGCTTGGACTCTTCGGAAGACTCGTAGAGCAGAAGCACGGCTCAGGGCAGCAGCTGGAAAAATCCTTTGAAGAGTCCAGACACTGGTGGTGGTGGTGGCTGAAGGATGACAGAGCTGGAGCGGCAGTACAGAGGGTCTGATAAAGCAGGGTGGCATTGGGGTGGAGGAGGGTCAGCGAATGGCAGCATGAACGAACTAGAGCAGAGAAAAATGACATTTTTTAAAAAGACAGCAACATAACGATTGACTAGCGATGCGACTGAGGTGTGCCCCGGTTGGATGGAAGAGATCAGCTGCTACACCAGCTGACTGCTCAATTGACAGGCCCAGACATTGACTGGGGAAAGAAACGCTTACAGCCATCTATTCTCTCTCCTGTTGAACAATTTAATTCATTCCCTCCCCTCGAAGATCCACAGGTGTACAAACAAGTGCCAGAAAATTATCGGTCATTCCATAGTGAGAAACGTCGGGATGTTGAAATCAGCAACTGCAGTGAACTGTGTTCCTGACGCTCGTGTCACGGATATAGAAGCAAAATTGAAATTACTTGATAAGGGGAAGCACAAGTATTCCAAAATTATTATCCACGCTGGCACGTTCATTTAAGACAATCAGAGATTACGAAGAGTGGTTTTAAGTCTGTCTGAGCCCAAGCTAAGAAACTGTTGCATTCGGTAACTGTCTCTGGTCCGTACCC
Organism: Gymnothorax reevesii; assembly: GCA_029721435.1. Lineage (NCBI taxonomy): Eukaryota > Metazoa > Chordata > Actinopteri > Anguilliformes > Muraenidae > Gymnothorax > Gymnothorax reevesii. The sequence goes on along the minus strand of CM056583.1, from coordinate 3,876,625 downwards.
GATCCCACGTAGCGACGAAATGTACAGCAGATTAGATTCACTCTATCGCTGGTTGTCCGAGTGGTGTGCAGGAAATAATGTTGGCTTCATAGATCTTTTTTTATTTGGCATCTCCAATCCCACCCGAATCTGGAATGCTCAATTGGTGAACTATGAACAAGGCTTGCTCGTATGCGACCCCTTTCTGCCAATTCAGGAGAGTGAAGACAGTTCGCGGCTCTCCTCCGAAGCATGCGCCTGTCAGCCACTGCTTCTTATACACTCATTAGTCGAATCTTCGCAAGTTCAGAAAAAAGGCGGAGGATACCCGGACATGACCAGGCTTGGAATCTTCCTGACGAGCGCCTGTCTGGCCAACAGGAGGTGCTTGAGCAACGAACAAGGCAACTATTATATTCTCTTCCCCACAGTCCCTTCCCAAGTTGCAACCCCGTAGCGCAATAGCCAACTGTGCGCTACTCTGATAAAGCTGCCAACCACTGGCGGCCGGATCGAAACGGGGCTCGAAACCGTGATGTGATAGTCACTTCTGCTTTGCAACGCGATGCTTTACCGAGTGAGCTATCCGGCAGCTTCAAAGATAATTGGCAAACTTTCTGGCACAGACCTGGCCTTTTGAGGAGGGACGGTATTCATTCTTCTCGAGAGGACACCATCATTTTGTCAAAAAATTTGGCCTACAGTTTAAACCAATGCAATTGACTGCAAAGTATCAAATCTAGATCGCAGGCATTTAATACAGTTAGTCTTGATTATTGTTGTTTAGGTCAAATTTAATAGACTGTGTCTGTTCCCTGAATCTCAATAAAATCTAAAAGAAAAATCGTTGTGTCGTCCACAATAACTTTTCGTTCATTGAAACGAACTATATCAACACCTGTATGAATACAAAACCCTTTCTCAAATTTGGACTACTTAATATAAGATCACTTAATTCGTTCGCAAGAGCTGCGTTCATGTCATCATAATCTCTGATTATAGTCTTGAAGTACTAAGCCTCACAGAAACTTGGCTGAAATCAGATGAAAACTCCTCTTTGAATGAAGCTTCTCCACCTGGTTTTATATACTCTCATAACCCCCATCTTGACCGGAAAGGACAGGGCGTTGCTGTCATTTCTAATGACTCTTATCACTCAGTGCCCAAACTGCAACATAAATTTGATTCATTTGAGGTAGTATTAATGAATTGTTCATTGCTTGACTCAAGCATGAACTCCATCCCTGCTCAGCCTATTGCGCTGGTGATAGTTTATAGGCCACCAGGTCAATATTCTGGCTTCATGCATGATTTCTCAGAATACCTTTCTGAATGAGTTTTAAGCAATGATAGAATTGTTATTTTGGGCGACTTTATCCTGCATTTCGAGAGGGTAGATGATTCTTCAACATCCATCTTCACTAATATCGTGCGGTCGGTTGGCTTCACTCAAGAGTGTCATCGGCCAAACACACATTCATGGTCAAACCTTAGACCCGATTTTAAGCTTTGGTGTTGAGAGTGCCAATGTTGACATCCATTCACACAATCCCAGCTTCTCAGACCATTTTCTTGTAACATCCTGTCTACAATTGGCCCACATTGTATAATCAGAAACTAGGATGTACACAAGTCGTACTTCAATTGCCAGAACATCTTAGCAATTCATTGAAGCACTACCAACTTCTTGATTATCCCGTCATCCCCATCTGTATTGATGAAATGGCAAAATATACATATATTTTGCTTTGTGCCTTTAACGCTGAAAACATACTGATGCATACTGTACATTTGCTTTTAATGTTCAGCATTACAATATTGCTAAGAACAAAAAGGATCGATTCGTAATACAAAACCCAAAACCAGTGAAGTTGGCACGTTATGTAAATCGTAGATAAAACAGAATACAATGATATGCAAATCCTTTTAAACTTATATTCAATTGAATACAGTGCAAAGACAAGGGGCTCTAATTTCGTAGACCAGGCGCGGCGAATGGAGGGTGCGCCGTGCCAACGGGGTGTGTCCAGGTGTATGTTGCAATTTCGTGCCCGGCGTAGCCTGGCGCAAGTACTCCTCTGCCCCGCCTTCCAGCGCAAGTTGGCAAAAAAGGCGTATTTCGGTATAACACAGCCGAGTCAAATACTGGTCATTGGCAAGAGAAACGATGGATAGCGTGTTCCTATTATTATAAACTGTTGCCGCTTAAAATGAATGAACAACAATGCAAGATACGTTACACATTTATTTTCATTATGTGATCTTAACTCAGTACGAGATCATAGCAATCAGGCTGTATTCCTTTCCCCAAATAAAAACGATAAAACCTAAGTGACAATAATAGTAGCCTAGTATTAAGCCGCTTGCACACTGGACGCGAAACGAATTTTTCGCTCGACAGATTGCATTGAAAGCAGTGTCTTGTGTCCGAAAGTCTGACAGGGTTTTAATATATCTCCGTGTCCAACCGTCTATTATTGTTTTTAATTCCTTCAAATCTACTGACTCTTTTAGATATTAAACATGAATTTTTTGATAAGAGGGCTCAGTTCTTCCAGATGAGTACCGAGAATTTCAATCAATGTTTCTGTTTAAGCTGCTCAATAAAGCGAGTCGACATTGGCGCGAGACAATGTACAATGCCTCCATGTCTGACAGCCAAAAGAAAAAAAAAAGAGTACGATTAGAACAGATTGATAACGTAATATACAATAAAAAGTACATTTTAACAACAGAACATCCAACGAACAATGCGATTAATTTATTTGCGGGTCATCTTTTTTGGATGTTCTGGTTGGTGATATATATGTATTTTGATTCTTTATTCCGTTATAAAATCGGTTCTCATATCAATACTTTTATTTTTTGCAGGGTGCCGGACATGGAGTATTTTGCATTTCGCGTTGGACAGTCTTGATAGTGCATGCGATAATTTATTCACACTATCAATGGTCATGGAATTGATTTGCTCTCTGATTGCAAGCACTATTTTATCTCTGCTGTGGAAATAAAGCGTGAATCTGTTTGATCCATCTGACTAATTTTCAAAAGAAAGACTGTTGTCCATCTTCAAAGGAAGAAAACAGACGAATTCAAAGACCAAGAAAAGTCGATAGCTCTTCGCGTTGACTTAGACTGTAATCAGTCGGGCGAAAAATTTGTTTCGCGTCCAGTGTGTATGCGGCTTTACCGAGCATAGAACGCAAACATTATATAAGCACTGCCTGATGCCGAGGCAGTTTGCGGTTGGCTGAGAAAGATGTGAATTCGTTGATTTGCATCATTGATTCAGTTGCGTTGATTAAGTCAGGTCGAGTTTCCATCACGCGTACCAACCGCCTTTGATATGACATCAGGACAATCGATATAGGTACTATAATTTATGAGCTGATTCAGATAGTTACATTAAACAGTGGTTGCTGCAATTATAGTATTTACTGTATTGAAATGTGCCTGACATTCTGGAAACCTGCCTGTGAGGTTTCGGTGACGTGTGCGCACTGCGCGCTGGTCAGCCAAATTACCACTGCGCAGAAAGTGAACCAGGTTGGAGCTGGCGAGCTTTCTGCGCAACTGCAGCGAATAAACTTTTTCTACAAAATTGTCACTGCGTCTTGATGAATATGTGACACCTCCCCCTACTACGCTGCCACACCCATTTTGGCGCATGTTCGTCTACCAAAGGCTGCGCACCTCACGAAATTACCACTGCGCAGGCTGCGCCACGCTACGCCACCTGCGCTGCGCCAGGAAATTAGAGCCCAAGATGTTTAATGTTCAAACTGAGAAACTTTATTTTTCTTTGCAAATAATCATTAATTTAGAATTTAAAGGCAGCAACACATTGCAAAAAAGCTGGCACAGGGGCCTTTTTACCACTGTGTTACATCGCCTTTCCTTTTAATGACAGTCAGTAAACGTTTGGGAACTGAGAAGACCAATTTTTGAAGCTTTTCAGGTGGAACTCTTTCCCATTCTTGCTTGGTGTACAGCTTAAGAAGTTCAACAGTCCAGGGTCTCCGTTGTCGTATTTTACGCTTCATAATGCGCCACACATTTTAAATGGGAGACAGGTCTGGACTACAGGCAGGCCAGGTCTAGTACCCGCTCTCTTTTACTACGGAGCCATGCTGTTGTAACACGTGCAGAATGTGGCTTGGCATTGTCTTGCTGAAATAAGCAATAACGTTGCTTGAAAAAGATGTTGCTTGGATGGCAACATATGTTGCTCCAAAACCTGTATGTACCTTTCAGCATTAATGGTGCCTTCAAATATGTGTAAGTTGCCCATGCCTTGGGCACTAATACACCTCCATACCATCACAGATGCTGGCTTTTGAACTTTGCGCCTATAACAGTCCGAATGGTTCTTTTCCTCTTTGGTCCGGAGGACACGACGTCCACAGTTTCCAAAAACAATTTGAAATGTGGACTCGTCAGACCACAGAACACTTCTCCACTTTGCATCAGTCCATCATAGATGAGCTTGGGCCCAACGAAGCCGGCGGCGTTTCTGGGTGCTGTTGATAAATGGCTTTCGCTTTGCATTGTAGAGTTTTAACTTGCACTTGCAGATGTAGCGACGAAGTGTAGTTTCTGAGAGTAGTTTTCTGAAGTGTTCCTGAGCCCATGTGATGATGTGTTTTACACACTGATGTCGGTTTTTGATGCAGTACCGCCTGAGGGATCGAAGGTCACGGGCATTCAATGTTGGTTTTCGGCCTAGTCGCTTACGTGCAGTGATTTCCCCAGATTCTCTGAACCTTTTGACGATATTACTGACCGTAAATGATGAAATCCCTAAATTTCTTACAATAGCTCGTTGAGGAATGTTGATTTTAAACTGTTCGACAATCAGCTCACACATTTGTTCACTAAGTGGTGACCCTCACCCCATCCTTGTTTGTGAATGACTGAGCATTTCAGGGAAGCTGCTTTTATACCCAATCATGGCACCCACCTGTTCCAAATTAGCCCGTTCACCTGTGGGATGTTCCAAATAAGTGTTTGATGAGCATTCCTCAACTCTCTCAGTCTTTTTTGCCACTTGTGCCAGCTTTTTTGAAACATGTTGCAGGCATCAAATTCCAAATGAGCTAATATTTGCAAAAAATTACAAAGTTTACCTGTTCGAGCATTAAGTAACTTGTCTTTGCAGTGTATTCAATTGAATATAGGTTGAAAAGGTGAATTACCCAAGGCACTCTTCAAAATAATTATTTAAAAAAAGCTTTAATAAATAGGCTTAATCATATTTGAAACAATAAAACTGCCAACATGTTTCGGCCATGGCAGGCCTTCATCAGGGCACGGTCAATTACAAAGTGTTCTGACAGGTATTTCAAGTATCTGTTGAATTAACTCCAGCTGTAGGCGGAGTCGGCAAATTACATAATCAAGACTTATATCCTGAAATCGTATCACGAATGCACACAAAAACACAGAATAGATCCAGTATCAAATCACAAACATAATTCATTAAATGATATAGAATAGAATAGCTAGTTAGATATCCTACTATTCATCACATCTACAGGCATGTTACCAAATCTATAGAGTCATTCAACCCTGGGAATGTCATAGCATTTAGCTTATAAATCCAGCGACTTTCTTTTTGGTTTAATGTTTTTTGTCTATCACCCCTCCTAGCGGTAAAGGGCACATGATCAATACCTATGGCAGTGAATGAAATATTTTTATCATTGTGTGCTTCTTTAAAATGTTTTGTCATAGCATAATCGCAATTTCCTATTTTTGCGGCATATCTGTGTTCAGCCAAGCGGTCCTGCAGCTGTCGTTTTGTACACCCTACATAGAAGGCGTCACACAGAGAACATTCCAAAATATATATAACAGATGCAGTCTTGCAATTTATGAAATGGTTAGTAAAGAATGTAAATTGTGTGACCGGGTGGGTAAACCCTTTTGCCTTTGATACCACTTCACATAATTTGCAGTGCCCACATTTGAATGTACCGTTAGGTACTTTGGGTAGCCAAGTAGACTTTTCTTTGGCTGGTAAATAACTACGCACCAGTCTATCACCCAAAGTAGGTGCTCTTCTGAAGGAGAAGATTGGGAGTTCTTTAAAGAGATCATTTAGAGAGTCGTCACATTGGAGGAGATTCCAGTTCTTTTTAATTATATTACGTATTGTGTACGCATCTGTGCTATAGCGTGTAGAGAAGAAAACCCTTTCCTTTTTAGCAGATGCTGGCTTTCTGTAAAGCAGAGAATTACGTTCAATGGAGCTCGCCCTCTCCAGGGCTGTATCTAAGACTTTTGGAGAATAACCCCTTTCTCTGAAACGGTTGTACATCTCTTCACTTTTATTATCAAAATCTTGATCATTATCACAAATCCGACGTAATCTCTGAAATTGCCCAAAAGGAATGTTCTTAATTAGTGTAGGTGGGTGGAAGCTTTTAGCATGTAACAAAGTGTTTTTATGGGCCTCCTTCCTAAATATTGTAGAGTGTAAGTATCCCCGAATATCTTTATAAATTTCTAGGTCAAGAAAATGTATTTTATCTTTATCATAGTCAAGAGATAATTTAACGTTGGTATTCGCTGCATTTAAATAACCATGAAATGACAATAATTCATTTTCTGTACCCCTCCACCACAAAATAATATCATCAATGAATCTTGCCCACCAAATGATTTTATCTCTGAAAACATTAGAACAACTAAATACAACGTCTGAATTATTGTCATTTCATGGTTATTTAAATGCAGCGAATACCAACGTTAAATTATCTCTTGACTATGATCAAGATAAAATACATTTTCTTGAACATTTTAAAGAAGCACACAATGATAAAAATATTTCATTCACTGCCATAGGTATTGATCATGTGCCCTTTACCGCTAGGAGGGGTGATAGACAAAAAACATTAAACCAAAAAGAAAGTCGCTGGATTTATAAGCTAAATGCTATGACATTCCCAGGGTTGAATGACTCTATAGATTTGGTAACATGCCTGTAGATGTGATGAATAGTAGGATATCTAACTAGCTATTCTATTCTATATCATTTAATGAATTATGTTTGTGATTTGACACTGGATCTATTCTGTGTTTTTGTGTGCATTCGTGATACGATTTCAGGATATAAGTCTTGATTATGTAATTTGCCGACTCCGCCTACAGCTGGAGTTAATTCAACAGATACTTGAAATACCTGTCAGAACACTTTGTAATTGACCGTGCCCTGATGAAGGCCTGCCATGGCCGAAACATGTTGGCAGTTTTATTGTTTCAAATATGATTAAGCCTATTTATTAAAGCTTTTTTTAAATAATTCTTTTGAAGAGTGCCTTGGGTAATTCATCTTTAAATTTATGACTATTCATTCCAAAGAGCACCTTCACATTTACTAATTAATTACTGGAAGAACTGCGCCGAAGCCCTCCATGTTTTGTCTACTAGGTTGAAAAGGATTTGCAAATCATTGTATTCTGTTTTTATTTACGCTTTACACAACGTGCCAACTTCACTGGTTTTGGGTTTTGTACAAAAGACAAGATTTTGCACTCAAATACTCAAGAGAGAAATCGGCCGTTGCAATTTCAATCGTTCAGTAAAACTACTGGCTTTAGCATTAGTCTGCTGTTACACTGGTACAAAATGAGACTTTTCATATGCCATATCTTGATTTGATCATCATCCACATAGTTTAGCTTGGATTCCACCTAATTAGTTTATGTTTAAAAAGCCCACTTTTTCCTCAGCTTCTTGTCGACTCGTTTCTTCCCAAAGCTCGTCTTGGTCAAGTCTCGTCTCTGCGCTTTTCTGGTTTCGATTGTTGATTGCTCGTTTCTTGTGAATCTCCCGTAAGTCTCATATTGAATTGTTGTATTACGTTGTGTGATTGCAGTTTGCTCGATTAGTACTTCGTTATCCCTTATTCCCTTTTTACCCATCTGTTTAGTCTCTCCTGTGTTCTCCCTTATCCCATCCAACTCCCTTTTTCTTTCCCCTTCCATTCCCTTAGCTTTACCCCCTTTGTTACTGTCTATGTGCGGACTGATTCCCTGGTCACTAGATTTCTTTGCCTGTCCCCTGACTTTGAATCTGCCTATTCTGTATTACTCTGTTTGCCTGGCTATTGATTCATTTTCGTCCCTGACCATGAGCTTTGTTAATCCAAATAAACGCCCCGCCAATGCTGAACTGCACTTGGAGTCTAAGCCCGTTCCTTTCAGGTTGCCGTTGAAACTTCCACTGTTCTCATAATATTGAGGCTTGAAGTTGGTTACAGAACAAATCCCGTTTAAGAAAATACAGATTTTGGCCTAAGACCGTGACACCTAGAATAGGCATACAATTGATTTCATTGCAGTTTTTAACAGTACTCCAATGTCTTTCAGTTCTGAAAATTTCATTTTGCCATCTCTAGTGCACAAAGAGATCAGTAATGCTGGGGAAAATTGATGCAAGTTTGAAAGCTTGAAACTTCGACCTACTCCCATGCACCTTACGAGCCTGTAACTCAAAAAATATTCACAAGATCAGAGTAATATTTGGCAAGTATTCATAAAATATCCTGAAGTTATTGTACAAGAACAATTTGCTGATTCCGAGGCGGTGGGGTGGTAGGCACTTGTACATTTTATATATCATTCATAACAAAGAATTAATAAAGAAACAAATGGAATATAGCAAATTCACATATTATGCCTCAAATCGCAAGTTAATTGCAATCCTGAGTGAACATAAATGGCTCTCCAACATAAAAATGTACCCTAAGCCGGCCACCTACCGTTTTAAAGCATTGTCACATTAATAAACTTAAATTGTGCTCAAAATACCGGAGGATGTTCCACAACGTGAAGTTTTAATTGGTGTAATCGAGTTATACAAATAAATAATGGCCTTCAGGCAAAAGATGCAAGTTGTATTTGGTTAATTGGCTCCAAATATCTAATGGATTAGCTAAACAGACTGGCTTCAGCGACGAGCATCTGTAACCGCTTTCTTTCGGAGGTAGATACCGGCGGGCTTCAACCCAAGTTCGTGTGGAGGCAGTGGGTATTTTTATGACGTTGCATTTGGACTGCTCGCGATGCACTAAGTACAGTTCCAAATTAATTAGCCAATGAATCACTAAGTTCGCATTTTTTCAACAACATACTGTATAACAACACCGTCTTAATGTTCACCGATAAAGCACACGAAACACGTTAATGCACAGAGAGAGTATTCAATAGGTTCGCTGATTTACCATTCTCAAGTGTAGCCTGTGCCATGTAACTGAACTGGGTAAGCGAAACTTTGCTTGCAAATTCATTCCAGTTTTTTTCAACTGTTTGCTACTAAATGCTGCCAAGCTCCAGATTTTTTTATTTAATGTTGTTTCAAGGCTTTATCGAAACAAGCAAATAGGCCTATGCCTATATCACAAATCTTAACTGTTGCAAACCATAAGCCGCAACTGAAACGCACAGGGGGTAAGAGGGGTATAATGTAGGTACGAGAGGAGGTGTTACACGTTAGTTTTACAGATATATAAAAAAAACAATTAGGCCTACCAACTATAAAATGTTTCTTTTATTAGTTTAGATGATTTGTGCACAACATCAATATGACCTTAACTACCAAGTATACTTTATTCAGAGTAAACACAGGTCGGGTTGAGAGCGAAGGATGACAATACCAGCCGTATCACAAATGTATCATTCTCGTATTATTTGCGATTGCTCACAGACAACAAATCCCGGTCGCATCAACCAAACAATTGACCAGACCACCTTGGTGGTATTTCTAAATAAAACATCACTGATCGTTTGTTCACAAAATTAATCTGACCTGCTTTCTTGTGCCAGAAACCCATACATGAGGATTTAAAATGAACCCTGAACCTTTCCCGTCAACAACTGACAATATGACAACAAAGTAAACAGTCCCTGACTTAGCATATTAGGTCCCCTTTAATTGTTTTTCTATTTTTTTCAAGTTTATATTTTGGTCTTTGACTCCCCTAGAGTACTCCTGATCACGCAAAGTAAAAAAGGGTACTTATTTCACTCATACTGCCATCCTCAAAAAACCCCATAGTCCATAGTAGTCTCTGCCTGAAATGCCTCATTGGGGTGGCTGTTCTGTTATGGCCCCCACTCCCCATGTGCCCACTTTCTTCTGACTGGCCAGCTCTGTGGAGGGTGGATCTAGCCGGGACAAGCAGCAGAATGCAGTTTTCCTGGTGAAGAGTGAAACTGACGCGTCTCCCAAAGGAATCAACAGGCATATTCTGCAATCTAACGCAGCGCATGTATATAGATGTAATGAAATTAACTTGAAATAAATGCAATGGCGAAAGTGGAGGACGCAGTGCGAAAGTCTGGCAGCTCAAGCAAGAATTTGCTATTGGCTACAGTTTGCTACGGACACAGTTGTTCAGTACAGCGGTTTTACTACTCCGTAGCTCAGATGCAGGGAAAGGTAGAATCCACCCCATATAGACACATTTGTAGAACGGGTCAACATGCCCAAGTGTAGACCGGAGACCGTAGAAATCCGGTGGGTCTGAGTTTAGAGGGAAACATGTGCAGTGAGGAGCAGCTAAAAGTGGATCAACAGCTTATGGACTGCTTCAGTGTGTATTAGGACCTGCCGGTTCGTGTGCATAGTTGTGGTGTGTTGTTTGTGTGGAGAAATGAACAGCTTCTGCGCTGGTATATGATGGAGGGGTGAAAGCTCCTAGCTAAACAGCCTTTTCGGAAATTGCCCAGGATAATGGTTTACTTATTGCTTCGAAATGACCAGCTATTCCTCATGAAAAATGGGTGCATTATGGATAGCGTGCGAGAGCTAGACAGAGCTCCGGTTATGTCATGATCATAATACAGGTTTTACATACTAGGCAGTGGGCCAAGCGAAGCTAGCTGCTTTAGTTTTTCATTTAGAATTTCCCCATCTAAAGAATAGGTAATATTTTGCATTTATGCAGATTAATTATTTATAAAACACAATATCAAATGTTTGGAGTGCAAAAGTTGGCCGTTTTAAATATAAAATTAAAACAAGTGAACAAAACCAGTCTAAATGTTCCAACCAATCAAAGCGCCCATAGAATGACACGTGGATTCAGTCGACCAATCACGTTCTTCGTACCGAAGGGAACCGGACATTCTAAAGCCTGCTACTCTGGTAAACAGACATAATAAATAAATCTTTATTATGTCTATGCTGGTAAACGCAACACGAGGAGGAGAGCAGCGGCAGAGCGAAGGATCGGTAAAGCAAATGTTTATATTTGTATTTTGATTATTTGACATATTCTTATGAAAATGGATGCAGACTGAGAATGAGTCGTGTTGATGATGGCACAATATAATCCTAAACATCCAGAGTTTGCATAGTTCTACAGCATGCCGCAAAGTGTAGCAGGAGCTAATCATTTAGAGAAAAAATAGTTCCATATTGTTATACCATTAAACAGTGGCCAATCAGTTTGCACCCCTTCAGAGAGCTGATCCACAACACGTTGGCTCCGGCGTCCATGAGTCGCTTGCTGCAGTATTACTAAGTATATCGTGAGTTTGAGGTATTATGAGTTGAGTTACAGTTGGCTATTTGTTCCAATTCTATATATATCATGTAGGTGTATAGACTGGTCGTATTACTAATAGCATGTGATGAAAAACTTAACGGTAATATTATAATGCAGTTTAAACTGTACGTTCCATGCAATTGACTATCAAAAGGATAACCATCAAGATAAGTCGTCCAAGCCAAACTCCAAGGTAATCAATTCCTCGTCATTTAGCGACAATTATACTATGGTTAATGTGGTATAAATGAGACACAGAGGGTATGAACATCAATCCAAATTTTATTTAAACGCAATGTCTTCGTGTCCGAAAGTTGGACAGGGTTTTAATATATCTCCAAGTCCGACATCCGGATGGTTTCAATATAACTCCGTGTCCGACAGTCGAATATTGTTTTTAATTTCTTCAAATCTACTGAATCTTTCAGATATTAAACGTGAATGTTTTGATAAGAGGGCTCGATTCTTTGAGATGAGTACCGAGAATTTCAATCAGTATTTCTGTTTAAGCTCTGCTCAATAAAGCAGGCATGCAAACTCCTCACCTTTCGCCGTTTTGAGTTCGAAAAGGGCCATGTACGTGAATCGCGCAGATCCGAGGAGAAATTTTTTTTGGGGGGGGGGGGGGTTTAGCGAGCGAGCGAGCAGAACAGTGGACCGCAGAAAACCACATAGACCTACATTACACTCTTCTCGTGAGAACAACTGACTGACGAGATGCTCTAACTGAAGTGGCAATTTTACACCATTCAGGAATGAGCAAGGCCCTCACCTCTTCATAATAACAGGTACTACTCGGAAAATTAGAATATCGTGTAAAAGTCAGTTTATTTTGGCAATTCAACATAAAAGGTAAAACTAATAGATTTTATAGACTCATTACATGGAAAGTGAGATATCTCAAACATTTGTAGTAATTTTGATGATTATGATTTACAACTCATTAAAACTTCAAATACAAAAACTCAGAAATTAGAATATTGTGAATGTAACCAATATTGTGTGTGAAACAACACACAGGCGGATGCTGGACATGGGCTTTAAGTGTCGAATTCCTGTTGTCAAGCCACTCCTCAACAGCAAGCAACACCAGAGGCACCTTCGCTGGGCTAAAGAAAAGAAGAACTGGTCTGTTTCCCAGTGGTCCAAAGTCCTCTTTTCTAATGAGAGCAAATTTTGCATTTCATTTGGCAACAAAGGTCCAAGAGTCTGGAGGAAGACTGGAGAGGCGCATGATGGAAAACGCATGAAGTCCAGTGTTAAGTTTCCCCAGTCTCTGATGATTGGGGGAGCCATGTCAGCTGCTGGTGTTGGTTCCCTGTGCTTTCTTAAGTCCAGAGTAAACGCAGCAGTCTACCAGAACATTTTAGAGCACTTAGCGCTTGCTTCAACGAACCAGCTTTATGGGGATGCGGACTCTATCTTCCAGCAGGAATTGGCACCTGCCCACACTGCCAAAAGTACCAAATCCTGGTTCAACAACCACGGGATTACTGTGCTTGATTGGCCCGCAATCTCACCTGACCTGAACCCCATAGAAAATCTATGGGGCATTGTCAAGAGAAAGAGACAAAAAAATAAAGAAGAGTTCAAGGCCGTGATTGAAGCATGCTGTTCTTCGATAACAGCTGAGAAATGCCACAGGCTGGTAGCATCCATGCCACGCCGGATTAAAGCAGTCATTCATGCAAAAGGGGCCCCAAACAAGTACAGAAGCAAGATTTTTCCTTTCAGAGGCCTGACATTTTTGTATTTAAAATCCTTTTTTTTTTTAATCGATTTCATGTAATATTCTAATTTTCTGAGTTTTCGAATTTGAGGTTTTCTTAAGCTGCAAGTCCTAATCAGCAAAATCAAAACAAATAAAAGCTTGAAATATATTGATTTGCATGTTATTTGTCTATATAATATGTAGGTTTCACCTTTTAAGTTGAATTACAGTAATAAATGAACTTTTTGAGAATATTCAAATTTTCTGGGTAGTACCTGTATTTCCAATGTTGCCAACCTGAAGCAATTTACCCGCGAATGAAATCCGCTCAAGGCCTCTATCGTGGATATTGGAACCTGCGGCAAGGTAAGGCATAAACGATACAGTTATACATTTCTTAAAGTGATAGCCTATGAACAGCTTCATAAATCAGACGTCAATGTTGTCGTTAGATTAATTCTTGCACTTGCGCTGGTTTCGTTGGTTGCGTGCCTACTGTGCAGTTCGTAATTCATTCTGCCATTAATAGGCTACACGGCTCTTTATAATCCTGTAGAATGCTCCATTCACTTCCCAACATTGTACTGTGACATTTCTTGATAACAGGCCATTGTATAGCCTACAACAGGCTGCTGTTAAAGTGAAACAGAATGTTGCCATGAGGGTAAATTAACTAATCTGTAAAAACAAATTTATTCCTCGATATTTGACCGCCTCGCATAACATTATCCTGGCCTATCAAATGAACTGCACAGTAGGTCTACCAACGTAATGTTTGTCAGTTTTAGCTAGACGAGCCCGCCTGTCTCTTCAACAACTCTTTTAAGAGTAGCTTAAACCTAAATAGGTCGCAGGCCATCTCCCTTGCATTTATAATGAGGGAGACTCGTTTTTGGGAACAGATAAGAGGCTAAATAGGCCTGCTGTCTCAGTCACGTATTTTATAATTAGTCACGACTCTCCGCCATGTGGCGATGGGTGGTATTGCTTAGACCTCACCCTGATGAGTAAAGCACATCTCGTTTTCTTGAATTAAAATAATAAATTATCAATAGCTATAGCTTTTTGTGGTTATTTTAAAACAATTATGCAAATGTTTTAACCAGTATGATCAATGAAATTATAGAAGTGTGGAACTTAGTTAAGCTTAATATAGGTTGATAAAGGCATGACAAAATGCATAAGGTGTGCCTATTAAAAAGTGACTTTCCATGTTACTGTTTACTGACATGTGCATAACTTTTTGACTTTTATTTAGGTGTTTACGGTAAAAAGGGCATGTGATATTTGTCCTGGCCAAAACAAAAAATGACATGTGCATAACTTGTTGATTTAGATTTAGGTGTTCATGGTAAAAAGAGCATGTGATCATTGTCCAGGCCAAAAAGAAAGAAAAAGGACCTGTGCATAAGTTATAGTTGTTTTGAATGGTCGTCTCAATAAAAAAGATGTATATGGCAAGTCATTTTGTACAGTATTCTATTCAAGATGCCTCTGGTGATGCATGTTTCTATAACGCAGACTATGAAATTTACGTTTCCGTTCGCGCCGTGTGTCTGTGCGCCCTTCTCACCTTTTTCACCCATGACCAGTTTGCATGCCTGACAAAGTGAGTCGACATTGGCACGGGACTTCGTGCATTAATGACGAATTTAGCGACTGTCGGACAGAGATCATAAAATACCCCGTTTCCGAAAGTCATAAAAGCTCTCTTGTTTCGAGTATTCCAGGAATTATTAGACGTAGGCTGCAAACTTGGTCATGTTTGTTTTCGACCTTCACAAAATGCAAATCAATATCTGTCGACTTTTCTTGGTCTTTTTATTTGTCTCTTTTCTTCCGTTGAAGATAAACTTTATTATTTAGTCTTTATTCGGTCTCTCTTTTGAAAATTAGTCAGATGGATCAAACAGATTCACGCTTTATTTCCACGCCAGATATAAAATAGTGCTTGTAGTCAGTGAGCAAATCAATTCCATGACCATTGACATTGTGAATTAAATATCGCAAGCACGATCAAGACTGTCTGACGTGAAATGCTAAATACTCCATGTCCAGCAGCCAGTAAAAAGTGAAAGTAATGATATGAGAACAGATTTATTACGACATAAAGAATAAAAATATATCACCAACTAACAGAACATCCAAAAAAGATGGCCCGAAAAAAAAAATCGCAGTGTTCATTGGATGTTTGGTTTGTTGTTAAAATGTTTTGTTTTTTTTTTTATTTCGTTATCAATCTGTTCTAATTGTCCTCTTTTTATTGGCTGTCAGACATGGAGAATTTTGCATTTAATTTCCGACAGGTATTGTACATTGTCGACTCACTTTATTGAGCAGAGCTCAAACAGAAACATTGATTGAAAATCTCGGTACTCATCTTGAATAACTGAGCGCTCTTATCAAAACATTCACGTTTAATATCTAAAAGATTCAGTAGATTTGAAGAAATTAAAAACTTAAATAATCAACTCTCGGAGTTATATTGAAACCATCTGACTGTCGCACAAGGAGATTTATTAAAACCCTGTCCGACTTTCGGACACGTAGACAATGCGTAATTTAAATTATTTGGCATCGTAGGTTAAATACACTTTCATGTAATGAACGCACATAAGAATACAATCTTCACTGGAGTGGAAAAAATACGACATTGTGCACTTTACGTGGATGAATAATAGCGTGCATTTTTGAAACTTTAAAGTAGCTCTGCAACATTAGGGATTGATTATTTAGAAGCCTACATTATACCTTTAAGCAAGTTTTTGGAGAAAACAACAATATGCTCATTTGAAGTCATTTAAAAGCCGGTATGTCAGCCTTTTCCATTGTAAACTTCCATGTTGTCATGGAGATCCTGTTAGTAGTCCAAAGCATTTGCCTGCTTAAAAAGGTACATTTTAGATTGTTCCCGTTCATTAACGTCCACGAGTCAAACGCCAAACATTTGTTTACAGTGCTTCTCAGAAAGTTATCTGTTAATTGTGAAAAAACAGTGTACTCTCCGAGTGTGGCAATATAAAACAAACAATAAAAGCCAACGGCCCACGGCCTATACCGTAAGTTTTGTCTGCGTGAACCGTTGCTTAAATGGAGCTAGCAAATCGATCACTTTTTTTTTTTTTTTTTTTTCTATCCCGCCACCACCCCCCCACTTTGGAGGACAACTTTATTAATTTAATCAGTTATATAATTAAGTATGAATCCTCCTACCATCACCCAACAAAACACACACCCACAAAAAACAAAAAAAAATAAAATAAATAAATAAATAAATAAAATAAAATACAATACAATAAGGATTACATTCACAGAGTTTTATATTTTTGGCATTGGTAACCATTAGCTCATCAATTCCATCTCTTTGTTATTCCCAACCTTCAGCCTCCCAATCGATCACTTTTACTGGAAAGAATTTAATATTCAATCGATGGCAATGCAGCGTTTGTTATACCGGACACGTTATAGCCTGCGCGCTTCTCTATTACTTTCAACGGTAGTATCAGAGAGCTTGCCCAGACATTGGAGATGTATCAGGCTGACCCCGGTCATGGATAAATAAATCGATCATAAGGACCCAAAAATGGGTGTAAGCTCTGCAAAATCTACGTCTGGTCAAACTGCAGCTCAACTCTGCAGACACATACAGAACCTCTCCATTTAGCTTCAATTGTAGTGGCTACAATCAAGCAACGTTATGATGAAACTGTCACATTGATGCTTACCGAAGTAACACAATCATACCGATCATAATTGCTGTATATAAGTTAACCAGAAGCATTTCTAATTAGCAGAGCACGCAAACTAACTTGCAGTAGCTGATAAGCGGTCATGCCTGCATGGTTTAGGTTCCTGCTTGTTTAATAAGACCCTCCTTGGATTCGCGCTTGTGTCTGCACCTGGTGTGGCCACACCCCTTGACCATGTCAGCACGTCTGCGAGAGCCCATTTTTCTCCCCCTCGTCATCGACGCAGAGCGAACTTCAGCACCCTGGACAGCGGCTGGCGAGCCAACGCTCGCTCAGCACTCCCTAGACTTGCAGAATGCTGGACAGTTCCCACCAGCCGCAAGTCATAAGGCTAGGCGGGCCGGGGAAAAAAGGCACATGAGGGGACACAGCTGCGTCTCATATTAATCAGAGCTGACCACGACTTAAGCGAGGGAACCAGGCAGTTGTGAGGAGGCCAGCGAGGAACACAGATGCAAGTCTCTTATGTCTTATCAATTTTCTGTCCCTTAACAGTCCAATGGTCAAGAGACTGGGGGTTCGAGTAAATATCCGCTGCACATATCCAACCCCGCAGCCCACCTCCTGGAATTGTTATGATTCTGCCTGGTTGCCATATTTATTTTTGATTCTATCATGTCTGGATTATGAACTCTGCCTTGTCTGACCATGCTTTGAATTTTGTATTGTGATTTAGATGCCTGGCCTTGTGTTGTTTTTTGCCTTGTTTCTTTTTTTTTTTTTTCCATATTCCATCATTGCAGTTTTACTCCGGTCCATGTTTTGTTTTTCACCATGCATTGCACTTTGTCTTCCCCTGTCTAGTCTCATGTCTTGTAATCACTCAGCCCCACTATTGCGTGCCACTCTTTAGGTTTCTGGGATTTCAATCATTCCTTCCTATCTCAATTACTTCCTTCACTTTGCTTTTCTATATTACTAACAATACTAACAGTTTGTTTTAGTTTAACTCACTAACCAAAACTAACATTGTTTATAGTACTAACTTACTAACGAGCACTAGGGATTGTATAGCTGCACTTTACTAATTGACTAACGACCTCTCAGCATTTGCCCTATTCTAGTCTCCGCCTCTGGTCTTTACTCAATTTACTTTGCTGCACTTTCAGCGGAACCTCAGCATGTTAAACTCTGTTCTCTCTCCTTTTCTGTGCATGGTAGAACTCCCTAACTGGAGCCGAATGTCTGTCTGTAGGCCGTCTTCGTGATCCCCGTCCGCGTTTTGGCTTTTGCCAATTTCTTGTAATTAGGAACTTCCTCATGTTCATTCCTTTGTAATTAGTCTGATCCAGTTCACCTGTTTCCCTTTGTAGCATGTAACTTCACCTTTGTCTATTTAAGCAGTTTTTTCACAGCCAGCCCTTTGTCAGAACGTTTCTCCTAGTTTACCTGTGCTGCGATAATTTATGCCTTGTACTCTCTGTGATTCACTTCTGACTGGACCGTCCCTCAGTACGATTTTGGCTTTGTCTTGGATTTGTTTGCATCTGTGTATCAAATCTTTTTTGCCTGACCACGAGTTTTGTGTTTGCTGCCCTGATATTTGGATTGTGGACTTTATACTGTTGCCTCTTGCTCTGCGGGGGTTTGGCCTCTTTCCAAATAAAACACAAGCTTTTTGGATTACTTGGTTCTCGCATCTGATTCCTGAGCATAACCTCACAGGAATAGGAGATGAGGAGTGCTCTCCATCACATTTTGTGTTCATTTAATGTGGGCAACTTTAACTTTAACTTTAGACTGCACCTTATTTTCTGGTGTCTTGCGATACATGACTCACCATGACAATAATATTATCATTGTGCAAACCTCTCTTTTTTAGAGATGCAAATGCTGATCCAAAGCTCATGATTATTCATGAAAATTTATTGGATTAAGGCTAACCAAAAAACTGGGAATGAATAGCTTCTCTGTATATTACTTGTCATCACCTAAGGCTAAGAAAAAAACATTTCTTACGCCGTAAGAAACTCATGATGGTCAGGAGGAAAAGAAATCCTATTTTCTGCACATGTTCACAAAACACTGAAATACAAATAAAGGTATACCTGATATTGTCTTTTTATATGGGGCCATTTTAAATATCACCAGGATCCTAAAGAAATTCACGGCGCCACAGACAAAAGCCTCTTTGAAAGATCCTGCAAAACAAAAAACAAATCAAAGTATAAGTGGTTTTTAAAGCAGTGGAAAATGTTCAACACAATTTCTGATTCATCTTTTTAAAAATCGTTAAATTTTCTCTCCCCTCTGTAGAATGACTCACCTGCAGCACCCACCAAAAGTAAGGCAATAGAATGGGATGTTTTTCATTCATCTACATCAGGCATCCTCAAATCACAGATCAATAAATGAACACTTAGTGCCTCTGATTAGCAAGACTTTTCACCTGACTCCCTGATAAAGGGAGGGTAGAGAACCAGCAGTTCTCAACACCAGGGCCCTGATTTGAAGACCAGGGATCTACACCGTTGCATGATCCTAATATCTGCACAATGCAACATACTCCACCAAAAATACGACCTGAAATGATAACTTGCATCTTAACTCAGGGAGATTAAGATCAGGCTTGATACCATTAATTCCTTGAGTATCTAATGTGTTCGGTTTACTTTAGTGATGGGGAAAAGGGGAGCTTAGTTTGGCTGAATGGAATGTTCTCGCCACTCATGTTATGTAGTCTTGTTTTCATGACAGCTCAACAGGGTAATGCGTAATTGGGAGCAGAAATACAAAAGATCTGGTACTGTTGAGCCAGCTGGGAGCCACAGAAGTTACTTTTTGAACCAGCTGGCTCGGTCAGCAAATCATAGCAACAGAAATTCAGCAGGATTTTTATGCCAAGCTTGACCTGATCCTGGATACTACAAAGTATTTAGTTTAGTTTATTTAGATCATTTGCCCTGCATAATACAATTAGAAATCACAAGAAATTGCCAGTTATTTTGGTAGATCAAAAAGGAAAACGCTGAAGCTATGAGCTTATTAAGGCCTATCCCAAACCTTCCCTATAATTATCTGCACATTGATGCAGGTAATTATTCAAAGTATTTCCAAAAGAAAAAAATAAAACAAAACAAGGCCCAAATAGTTGTGATTTTTTAAGTCATAACAATATAAGAAAACCAGCAATGACAACTTGAAGAAATTCATTCTTCACTGAATTTAAAAAAAAAAAACTTCTACAAACCAGAAAAGCAGTCAGAGAGCGCAGACCTCCGCCAGGTGGCAGCAAAACCCTAAAACACGGCGATTGGAACTATGGCCCATTCGCTAGGTGCACAACAGTTGAAATCGAATGACAAGTGGATGGAAACAAAGCTACAGACAACTCGGAATTCTAACTATCTGGAGTTCGCCAAGAATATTAATGGGAAATAAGCAGGTTAAAATGCGTTTCCATCTATTGTCATTAAGGCGAATAAAAAGTTGTGCGTAATGACGTCACATGCTGTTATGCAGTTAGACTGGTATATCAAATGGATTTCTGACATTTTAAGCAGTTTCCATTCATTTTCACACTGAATCACAAAAACTTCAAGTGAACAAAAGTAGTGTGTTGGCTGACTAATTTAGCTAGTAAGCCAAAATGAATTGCGTCTACCATTCAAATAATGATAATTTGCACAAGTTGTATGTGCTTATGTGCCAGGTATTAGCAACACAACAAAGCATTATCAGAAGGCAACGACGGCATCAAAACACCGTCACGATGCGGTTGCAGATTTATTCAGCAAATGACGTTTCCAAAAGCATTTATCACATAAGCCTTTTACCAATCAAAAGAAAATTTAATCAGATCAACCGTATAAAATTTGTGTCGATATTCTTCAAATCAAGTCGAATGTCACCGTTTCCATAAGGCATTTTTAATTTGATATGACTTCATTCGCATAAGAACATGTGGATGGAAACATGGCTTGTGGTGAGCAAGCATACTTCCGGTGAATTCTATCCGATGTGCTATTCTAATAGGCTACGTGCACAAAATGGGGCTAAGTAAATTCTGAAAAACACTGGCTCACTTTACTATTTTAAGTTTTTTGTTCTGTCATTTATCAGCCTACATCAGATGCTGAGCAGGTGACAGGAATATAATCTGGAAAATGTGATTTTAACTATTGGAGCTGTTCCCAAGATTTGGCTTAATGAACCGTGAATGATGTTCGCAAGATTTGTCTCGATTAGCTGCTACTGTTTGTTCATTGGCACTGGTAATGAGACATTAGCTGACCCACTGATAAAGAGGGTTTCCGACGCTTCTACCTAGCATCATTTCCAGCTGTTTGCTCTGTCATGAACTGGCTTTAAGTGACAAACATCCAGTGTTGCACAACCCAGATTTCCTCATTAGATTAATATCTGGAGCTAGCTTTAATTTTTCCATTGAGCAGTAGCAAAGTTGAGTAGCTAGCAAGGCTTGCTAGAGAGCTAGCAAGATTTTCTGTTTAGGTTTTATATTGAATTTACTTTTACATCTTCTGATGCAACTGGCTTGCTAGTACTGCGATATTGTTATGGTTTCCTTAGATTTGCTCAGTTAACCATAGCTCCAGATGTGATGGTCTTGAATGCAACTGACGCTGAATGGGAAGGGAAACAAAGTATCGACAATATTAAAATATGCGTGGATCGAATGTTAGATTTATGAAACAGCAGTTCGAAGTTATGGATTATTTACACATTAATTATCAGATATTTTCACGTATTTTATCTATCGCTTAAAGCCAGTTCATCACTCATCAGTGAGAACAGCTGGGAATGTGTTGCTAGTTAGAAATCCTCTCGTTGGAGCAGCAAATGCCTCATTAAGAGTGCCAATGAACAAACATCAGTAACAGGTTATCAAGACAGATCATGCGAACATCAATCGTGGTTAATTAAGCCAAATCCTGGGAATATGGCTAGAGCTAAAATCACATTTTCGGGATGATATACCTGTCATCTCCTCATCATCTGATGGAGATTGAGCAGTAGCAGACGCCGACCGGAAATAGTTTAGCTTACCAACGTATTTCAGAATGTACACAGCGCCATCTCGTGCAACTAGCCAATCGGAAAGACCTGAAATCTTGAACTTTGGCGTATATCTCACCTGTAATTTGGCCTAGATATGCCAAAATGTAATCACCTGTTCCTTGACTTTATACCCATTTTCTCTGAAAATTTCATCAAAATCAGTGCATTAATTTTTGAGTTATCTAACAAACAAAAACATGCCAAAAACATAACCTCCTGGCGGAGGTAATAATCCAGTGTTCAATCCTATAATAACACTCTAATGCCACTATGTAACTCTGCTGCCAAAACAAAAACTTTGCCTCTTCTGACCAAAATCACAGCATTTATATAGACTTGCAACATTCTGGAAAGATCTACAGGATTCCTGGGTAATCCAATCCCCTCCAGGCAGGAAGATGCCAGAAGCTTCTAGAAAGCACTAGTCTATTACAAAGAAGTGATAGTACATCAGATCATGTTTTGTTACGGACACACCACCCGAGGGTGCTGATGAACAAAATAAATAGCTGACCAGCAAGGCAGCAAAAAACAGAATGTAACAAATCTCTATTTACAAATGATATACAATGCTGTACATAAAATACTCATACATAACAATATGAACCAGCCAAGAAAGAAAGACATTATAATCATCAAAAAAAAAAAAAAAAAATCAACAAATGCTACATAAATAATGAAATCAAGAGAAGAACTAAAATAGATCCAAATAAAATCAAGTGGACAACACATCAGACATAGAAAGCAACATATCAAAACAAACCAAATCTACAAAGCAATGGTTACAGTCAATAAATAAACCAATAAATAGCTAATTTCCAGAAATACAAATTTACTATTTAAGGAATACAGCAAAATCACGTGTACAACAAATCATTCAGTCTTGTTTATAGTTTTCAAACATCATCTGTTTGAACTTATTTTTAAACTGTATAATGTTTTTGCTTTGTTTAAGACCATCCAGCAAGCTGTTCCACAACTTCACCCAGGCGACAGTAATACCGTGATAGCTGCTGGAAGAGGACGCCAAGAGCAGCGCCCAAAAATATAAGGCAAATCTCATAGCTTATAGAGAGACTAAAGACAGATAGAAATAACGAGACTCGCACTAGCAATGGACGAGACGCCCTCCGTGGTAGAAAACAGGCGAGCTCGAGGAAAACAAAAGAAAAGGGAAATAAATCAAGGATTCCCTTTACTCACAAACACTGATCCTGTATGCAGCGAAGTCCCTGACAATAATCTCTCAAGAGACCTTACCGGCTAAAGCGCCAAAGAAGCACTGACACTCTAGTAAGGAACGTGAAGCGTAACTGGAGCTTAAATAGAGTCTGGGCAACGCCCCCAATTACTGCCAGCTGGCCCAGGAATCCGATAAGGAGCAAAACAATATCGTCCCGGACGAGAGAAACAAACAGAACTCTCAAAGCTCCCAAACCATGACAAATACACATGCTTTTAAGTGTGGTATGAACGCTTGGTTGTTTTAAAATAATTCCTTTCTTAATTTGTATTGCCCATCTCTTTCCTTGAACATTTGGGAATAAATTTTATGTTTTATTTAAGTTTATTGCTTCATAAATTATCTGTGCCATTTTAAGTTCCTCTAGGTCAGTAAGATTTGAGAGCTTTCTTTGCTGCTCTCGTGCGGGACGACATCGTTTTGCTCCATCGAATTATTGGGCCAGCTGGCATTAATTGGGTGCGTCGCCCGGATTCTATATAAGCCCTAGTTCCGCCTCAATTCCCTTGCTAGAGTGCACTTTAGCCGGTAAGGTCTCTTGTAAGAGAGTTGTTAGGAATTTAGTTGCATATTTGAGGACTAGTTTCAGAGAGCAAGGGAATCTTTGGTTTTTTTTTTCCCTTTTCATTTTGTCCTTTCGAGCTTGCTTTGCTTACTTTCCCGGACGATATCTAGGTCCGTTGGTAGTGCGAGTCTTGCCTTCTTATTCTATTTCTCTCTCTCTCTCTCATCTGATGTTTTCCCCTTTTATTCTGGTTACTGCGTTTGGCATCTAAAACTCAACAGCCATCACAGTACACTCTAGCCAACATGGAGACATCAGCGGTGGCAGAAATCAAAAGGCCTGTTGCCAGCCAGTAAGATATGCTGGCTGGCTTCTCTAAAGGGCTTTCAGGCTTTGGTAATCAGCAGCTGGAGCTAGTTAAAAGACTCCGCCTTCAAGAGGACTCGCTTCAGAATCAGGAAAGCGTTCTGTTTAGCTTGACTGAGAGTGTGTTAGGTCTCTATCTACACAAGTTTCACAAAAAGTTGCAGAAGCACCATCCATACATCTTCCCCGAGAACCTAAGTTACAATTGCCCAGTGTGAAATATTCTTTAAGGCTCAGCCGTCACGATCTGTTAATGATAATTCTCGGGTAGAATTTATATTATTCCTGTTGGCTGGCACAGCACTCACTTGGGTCGCCCCACTAATCAGATCTAATTCACCGATCATAGATTCTGTGGAGGCTCTTATGTCTGATGGAGATGGTGTCTGTATTCGATCAAGATATTTGTGGTCAGGACACAGCTATGCGTTTGATCCACCTTAAACAGAACAAAGAAAGTGCAGCTGAATTCTTTATTGCTTTTTGCTCTCTGGCTGCAGAGACAGGCTAACCGGAGGCTCCTCTTATGACCGTATTCAGTCATGCCCTTACTGAGGAGATTAAGGACGCGTTGGCTACTTTAGAACTCTGTTCGACTTTAGAGTCTTTAGTTCGTACGGCTGTGGGAATTGACAACCGCATACGCGAACGCAACAGGGAGAGGCTAAACAGATTGCCGCTTACTGACAATGGGGCTAAAGTTGCTAGTGGCGAGTGTGCGGCTCCTATTCCACACACTGAAAGTTGTACTCCAGTTGAGCCCATGCAAGATGATAGTTTGTTTTAATTGTAATAAGCCAGGTCATACCAATCCACAATGTCCTTAGCGTCAGGGAAAATGGAAAACCCCTCTAGCGATGTGGGGGGCGATAGAGGGGCAGACCCAATTTCCCTTCCGAACTCTAATCCCTGTTGAACTGACTGTGGGGTGCAAGAGATTTACTATTGAAGCGTTCGTAGATTCGGGCACAGTAAATTGTTTCATGGATACTGGGTGGGCTAGGAAGCACTCCATTCCAACCATTGCATGGTTTGGCGGATTTGAGAGCTTTCTTTGCTGCCTTCGTCATAAATTTGGTGATTTAAATGTGTTCACAGCGCAGCCTGTCAGAGCGATGATATTGGGCCTGTGATGTCACACAGTGAGAACGTTCACAAAAGTAACATTTGTAGTACAGGCAACTACTGAAATCCGCTCCAATATTTTCCTATTTTCAATTGTTTTCCTGAACTGTGGAGGCACCATGCCTCGTATGTGTGTTGTTGGAGGGTGTAACAACACGAATGCAGGTGAGTTAAAGTTACACAAGTGGCCAAAAGACGCAAAATTACGGTGGTCGTAATGTCCTGGCCAATCTGCACTTACTGTGAACAGGGCACTTTTGACAGGCGAAAATGAAAGGCAGAGTCGGGTTCGCTGTTAGGCGCTCTCGCGGGGTCTTCACCAATAGTGGGAAGCCCTCCAGAGGAGGGACATTTGCCTCGGCTTCGATTAAAGCCAGCACTGACTTTAACATTAAATGGAGAAAGTAATGCGGCGAGGCCTCCTGCACTGGGAAAGTAGGCTGAGCTGCTTTTGCGAGCGGCAAGGAGGTTGAAAAACCTTCTGTAAGAAGGATATTCGCTTTGGTTTTTCAGTGAAGGCAAAGGTAATTTAACACTGAATTTAGCCAGGCATTGCATTTTGGAGGAAAAAGCTCCATCATGTCTGCCGCTTGCCGACCAGCCTGCCGCGCTGGAGAAAAACAGCAGAGTCTGGCCGTTTCAATGTCTTTTTCTGGGTGTTTCAATAAACGGCCCGTCATCCTCTGTTCTGGTTGGACTGTCGACTTTCTGGGACCACTGGAGAATTGTCCTAAAATCGGGCTCTGTTAAATCCGTCAATGAATT
Organism: Gymnothorax reevesii; assembly: GCA_029721435.1. Taxonomy (NCBI): domain Eukaryota; kingdom Metazoa; phylum Chordata; class Actinopteri; order Anguilliformes; family Muraenidae; genus Gymnothorax; species Gymnothorax reevesii. Next base: position 3,850,609 of record CM056583.1, on the reverse strand, counting down.
TTTCTAACAACTACACATAATCCGAGAGTGGAGCTCTGCTTATCGCTCGTCTGCTTAACTACGTTCTGCAAAATGAGTGATCGTGATAATATGATTGTTTTAATGTCTTTTGTGTGATGAATAGTTTTGTTATGCTGCCTGATTCAGCTGAATCAGGTGCGTTAAATCAGTGAGGCCCAACCCTGCTCCTGCAGTACCCCTGTCATGCACATTTTATTGGTCTCCCTAATTTAACACACCAGATTCAGCTGATCAGTGGAGTACCTAATGACCTGATCTGGGAGTGTTAAATCAAGGAGACATCTGAAATATGCAGGGCAGAGGTACTCCAGGAACAGGGTTGGGAAACACTGCCGTCGAGTGAAGCAGTTTATTGAGCGATACAGAAGACCCAAGCTGCAGTTTATTTTCTTGATAACTGAGTCATTATGTACTTTAAAGATAAGTTGAGAGTCAAGCCAGACAGCAAGATATTTAAAACTATCTATTTCCTCAAGAGGAGTTGTTGTGATCTGTGATTTCTGATTCTGCTTTCATGTTTAAGTTCTGTGCCTGGCCAAGTGCTATGATGATTGATTCTTGTGTTTAGAGACCACTGACTTTGTCTGACCATTCTTAGATTATGTATTGTGTATTTGGTATTAAGGATTTCCTGTTTTATTATTTTCATGTTTTGGTTATCAGTCTCCATGCCATGTTTTGTTTTCATAGCCATGTTTCATGCCATGTTTATTTTCCATGCTTTGCACTTTGTCTCCCCTGTCTTGTCATGTGTGTATCTTTGCTCACGGTCCCTTGTCTTGTGTGCCACTCATTCGGGTGATTTATTGGTTTCTGGGTTTCAATCTTCTTTCATTATCTCGTGTTCTTCCTTCCTCTCTCTTTTACTGTCTTACTAACACATACTAACAGTTTATTGTTTTTGCTAAATACTAATCCACACTAACCTTGTATATTTGGACTAACTTACTAACAAGCACTTGGGATTGTATAGCTGCACTTACTAATTGACTAATGATCTCTCAGCTGTCGCCCAATTCTAGTCTCCGCCTCCTTGCCTATCCCTAATTATCTCTGCTGCAAGTTTCTGTGGATTTCCACTTATACTTTGTGCTTTCCTTTTCTTTTATCTTGGCACTTTAGTACTCCTTAACCGGAGCTGTTGTTTTGTACTTAGGTTTGTCTTGTGATCCCTGTCTGGGTTTGGGCTACAGCCAAATTCATGTAATTAGTTTATCCCTCATGTGTCTCTCCCTGATCATTGTTCCCACTGATTGCACCTGTTCTCCCTGGTCATGTGTTTACCCCGGGTGTGTATATAAGATGTCTGTTTGGTACACTTTCTTGTCAGATCGTTCTCCCTAGTTTTCTTGTGCTACGTTTCTCGCCTCGATATCTCAGTGTTTATCTTTCTGACTGGATTGCCCGACTATTGTTTTTGGTTTGCCCTTTTTGGATATTGTTGCATCTGTGTATTTTGACCTTTTTTCTGCCCGACCTTGATTTTGTGATTACTGCCCTGGTTTTGGATTCGGACTGTCTTTGGCTTATGCGTTTGTTTCTCCTCCAAACCTACGCCTGTGTACCGAACCCTTTTTGTCTGACCACGAACTTTGTTATTGGTGCCCTGGTTACGATTCTGGATTACGCCCATTGGATACTGTTTTTGGATTGTGGACTTTGTACCGTTGCCAGCTCTGTTGGGGGGTTTCCCCCTTCAGAAATAAAGCCTCCTTTTAGCATTCTACTGGTTGTCGCACTTGGTTCATTTCGTAAATCTCAACATTACGATCTGACCATGACGGAGCCAGCGTCAGACCAGTCTCTGCAGGAGGCAGTGCACCAACAGGGCGCTCAGTTAGAATTCCAAGAGCGTCAGCTTCGGGCTCTTATGCAACATATGCAAACCATGAGTCTTCAGATGGCGGATCTCACTCGCTCTGTGCAAGAAGCTCAGCGGCTACAGTCTCCCCAGCCTGCCTTCCATGCCACTCCTGCTCCTGCGTCTGCTCCGCCACTGCCAGTCTGCGAGCCACGCCTGCCACCGCCTGAGAGGTACGACGGGAACCCGGGAGCATGTCGGGCTTTTCTCACCCAGTGCAAGCTCATTTTCAGTTTACAGCCCTCGTCATTCCCCACCGAAGGAGCTCGGGTTGCTTTCATCATCACGCAACTGACGGGAAGGGCCAAGCAGTGGGCTACGGCTGCATGGGAAGCAGATCTACCCTGCGTGCAAACGTCTAATTTGCTGGGTGAGGAGATGAGGCGCATCTTTGACCGCACGAAGCTGGGTCACGAGGCGGGACGAGAAATTCTGCGCATTCGACAGGGGAGCCGTTCCGTGGCCGACTACGCCATCGATTTCCAGACACTGGCTACCAACAGCAGGTGGGGACATAGAGCTTTGTTCGATGCCTTTTTTAACGGGCTTTCTGAAGCGTTAAAGGATGAGCTGGTTTCCCGGGAGTTACCGGAGGATTTGGATGACTTGGTCGACTTGGCTATTCGCGTGGATTCCCGATTGGAAGAACGCAGACGCTTCGCCTCCCGCAGACGACCTAACCCACTCCTTCAGAGCACTCCGCCTCTACCACCCCCTACTGGCGACAGTCCTCCTGAGCCAGAACCCATGCAACTGGGCCGTACTCGCATCCCTGTGGAGGAGAAGAACCGCCGTCGCAGAGAAGGGGCCTGCTTCTACTGTGGCCAGGGGGGACACCACATTGCTCAGTGTCCCAACAAGAGAAGTTCCCCTGGTGCCCAGAGAAGAGTAGTGATTGGAGTGACGCCAGTGCAGGAGACTAAGAACCGTACGTGCCTCCCAGTTATCCTGGAGTGGGGAGGAGGGAGTAAGTCCACCCTAGCCCTCATTGATACCGGCGCTGAGGAGAACCTCATCGATGTGGAGCTGGCTCAAGAATGGGGAATCCCTACCGAGAGGATCTTTCCTGACCGGGTGGCCAATTCACTCAGTGGCCAGAAAATAGCCCAGATAACTCACGCTACCAGCCCCATCAAACTCAAAACCTCAGGAAACCACCACGAAACCATTCAGCTCCTCCTCTTACATTCTCCCCATGCTCCCATTGTTTTGGGCCATCCATGGATGGCCAAACACCTCCCAAATATTGATTGGCGGAAGAATGAGGTTAAGGGTTGGAGCCCCAACTGCTCTCTGGCATGCCTCCACAACGCCCGCGAACCTCAACACAGCCCATCCCAAGAAGAAATACCAGACTTTGAGAAGGTCCCCCTAGAGTTCCGTGACCTTAAGGAGGTGTTCTCCAAATCCCGGGCCACCAGTTTGCCTCCTCACCGACCATATGACTGTTGTATTGACCTGAAGCCAGGTACTATGCCCCCTAGAGGTCGACTATATTCCCTCTCCAGACCAGAAACCCAGGCCATGGAAAAATACCTTTCTGAGTCACTTGCTGCTGGCATTATTCGACCATCGTCCTCTCCCGCTGGTGCTGGGTTTTTCTTTGTGGCCAAAAAGGACGGGACGTTGAGGCCCTGTATAGATTACCGTGGACTGAATGAAATAACTATCAAGAACCGCTACCCACTTCCACTCATGAATACTGCTTTCGATCTCCTACAGGGAGCTAAGATTTTTACCAAACTCGATCTTCGCAATGCATATCACTTAGTGCGTATCAGAGAAGGGGATGAGTGGAAGACCGCCTTCAACACTCCCACTGGGCACTGGGAGTACCTGGTTCTTCCTTTTGGCCTTACTAACGCTCCAGCGGTGTTCCAGAGTCTAGTGAACGATGTTCTGAGAGATATGATAAATAAGTTTGTGTTTGTATATCTCGATGATATTTTGATTTTTTCAGAGTCCCAGGAGGCCCATGTCACACATGTACGCCAAGTGCTCCGCCGTCTCCTGGAGAATCGCCTTTTTGTGAAAGCCGAGAAATGTGAGTTTTTTGTTGAGACCACTACCTTTTTGGGCTGCATCATCTCTCCGGGCACCATCCGTATGGACCCATTAAAGGTGGAAGCTGTCACCAATTGGCCTAGACCAGAAGACCGTAAGTCGCTCCAACGATTTTTGGGCTTTGCTAATTTCTATCGTCGGTTCATCAGGAACTATAGCACTGTTGCCTCTCCTCTCTCTGCTCTTACCTCCTCTAAGTCCAGATTTTTTTGGTCCGAAAAGGCTGAAGACGCTTTTCGTGATTTAAAGGCTCGATTTACCTCTGCACCAATTCTCACTATTCCTAATCCAGAGCTCCAGTTTATTGTCGAAGTGGACGCCTCCAATATTGGAGCCGGAGCCATCCTGTCCCAGAGGTCCACGAAGGATGGCAAGATCCACCCATGTGCCTTTTTCTCTCGCCGCCTCAGTTCCGCTGAAAGAAACTACGACATCGGCAATCGAGAACTGTTGGCAGTGAAGCTGGCCTTGGAGGAATGGAGGCAATGGTTGGAGGGCTCCAAGGTACCCTTCATTGTCTGGACTGACCATAAGAACTTGGAGTACCTGCAGACTGCTAAAAGACTCAACCCTCGACAAGCCAGGTGGGCATTATTCTTTTCACGATTTAACTGTCACATTGCCTACAGACCAGGAAGTAAAAATGTCAAGCCTGATGCCCTCTCACGCTGTTTTGAGATTAAGGAGGAGGAACCATGCCAGGACACCATCCTTCCTAAGGAAGCATTTATTAATGCCCTTTATCTAGACATTGAGAGGGAGGTTAAGAACGCCCAAGCCAATGCTGCTACCCCCAGTGCATGTCCCACTAACTGCCTCTATGTTCCAGCTGCCCTGCGCCCCAAGGTCCTGGAATGGGGGCATTCATCCAGGTTAGCCTGCCATCCAGGGGTTCGTAGAACCAGAAGCTTCATTCTTCAAAGATTCTGGTGGCCAGAAATGACCCAAGATGTTCAGGGCTTTGTTGCTGCTTGCTCGGTCTGCGCCCAGGCTAAAGTTTCACACCAGCCCCCTCAAGGTTTGCTTCAGCCCCTTCCTACACCACATCGTCCTTGGTCCCACATAGCACTAGATTTTATCACAGGCCTTCCTTCTTCCAATCACCACACCACCATTCTCACCATAGTTGACAGATTCTCCAAGGCAGTTCACTTAGTCCCCCTCACTAAACTTCCTTCTGCTCAAGACACTGCCAACCTTGTCATTCAACATGTTATTAGACTCCACGGAATACCTACCGACATCACTTCAGATCGCGGCCCCCAGTTCACTGCACTCTTTTGGAAATCATTTTTTAAAGCACTAGGCACCTCAGTTAGTTTATCATCAGGATTCCATCCCCAAACTAATGGCCAGACCGAGCGAGCTAACCAGTGTGTGGAAAGTGTGCTAAGATGTCTCTGTATTAGGAACCCCTCCTCCTGGAGCTATCAGTTGCCGTGGGTGGAATACGCTTTGAATAGCCACACCTCTGCTGCCTCCGGCGTCTCCCCATTCAAAGCCTGCCTGGGTTACCAGCCCCCTTTGTTCCCGTCTCAGGAGGAGGAAGTAGCTGTCCCCTCAGCCCGTGAATTCGTCCGTAGGTGCAGACGCACCTGGACTACCACCCGCCAGGCCCTGCTCAGGTCAGTCGCCCGGATGAAGGAGCAGGCCGACAAGAGACGCACTGCGGCTCCTACGTACCGACCTGGGCAGCGGGTCTGGCTGTCTTCAAGGGACATCCCCCTCAGAGGTAACGGGGGTAAGCTTTTCCCCAAATACCTGGGCCCTTTTACCATTGAAAGGGTCCTGAGCCCCACTGCCATTCGCCTCCGTCTCCCCCTGTCTATGCGACGTATACACCCCACTTTCCATGTGTCACAAATCAAACCTGCTATAACCCACCACCTGTCATCTGGACCTGATCCCCCACCACCCGCCCGGATCATCGACGGAGGCGAAGCCTATACGGTCCGTTCCCTCCTGGACTCTCGTCGACGAGGCAGAGGATTACAATACCTCGTCGACTGGGAGGGCTATGGACCGGAACATCGCAGTTGGGTGCCAGCTAGGCACATTCTGGACAAGGAATTGATTAAGGACTATCATGCCTCTCATCCACGACCTTCAAGTTAAACGCCAGGAGGCGTTTTTAGGGGGGGGGGTACTGTTGTGATCTGTGATTTCTGATTCTGCTTTCATGTTTAAGTTCTGTGCCTGGCCAAGTGCTATGATGATTGATTCTTGTGTTTAGAGACCACTGACTTTGTCTGACCATTCTTAGATTATGTATTGTGTATTTGGTATTAAGGATTTCCTGTTTTATTATTTTCATGTTTTGGTTATCAGTCTCCATGCCATGTTTTGTTTTCATAGCCATGTTTCATGCCATGTTTATTTTCCATGCTTTGCACTTTGTCTCCCCTGTCTTGTCATGTGTGTATCTTTGCTCACGGTCCCTTGTCTTGTGTGCCACTCATTCGGGTGATTTATTGGTTTCTGGGTTTCAATCTTCTTTCATTATCTCGTGTTCTTCCTTCCTCTCTCTTTTACTGTCTTACTAACACATACTAACAGTTTATTGTTTTTGCTAAATACTAATCCACACTAACCTTGTATATTTGGACTAACTTACTAACAAGCACTTGGGATTGTATAGCTGCACTTACTAATTGACTAATGATCTCTCAGCTGTCGCCCAATTCTAGTCTCCGCCTCCTTGCCTATCCCTAATTATCTCTGCTGCAAGTTTCTGTGGATTTCCACTTATACTTTGTGCTTTCCTTTTCTTTTATCTTGGCACTTTAGTACTCCTTAACCGGAGCTGTTGTTTTGTACTTAGGTTTGTCTTGTGATCCCTGTCTGGGTTTGGGCTACAGCCAAATTCATGTAATTAGTTTATCCCTCATGTGTCTCTCCCTGATCATTGTTCCCACTGATTGCACCTGTTCTCCCTGGTCATGTGTTTACCCCGGGTGTGTATATAAGATGTCTGTTTGGTACACTTTCTTGTCAGATCGTTCTCCCTAGTTTTCTTGTGCTACGTTTCTCGCCTCGATATCTCAGTGTTTATCTTTCTGACTGGATTGCCCGACTATTGTTTTTGGTTTGCCCTTTTTGGATATTGTTGCATCTGTGTATTTTGACCTTTTTTCTGCCCGACCTTGATTTTGTGATTACTGCCCTGGTTTTGGATTCGGACTGTCTTTGGCTTATGCGTTTGTTTCTCCTCCAAACCTACGCCTGTGTACCGAACCCTTTTTGTCTGACCACGAACTTTGTTATTGGTGCCCTGGTTACGATTCTGGATTACGCCCATTGGATACTGTTTTTGGATTGTGGACTTTGTACCGTTGCCAGCTCTGTTGGGGGGTTTCCCCCTTCAGAAATAAAGCCTCCTTTTAGCATTCTACTGGTTGTCGCACTTGGTTCATTTCGTAAATCTCAACAGGAGTGCCATCGGGATAATTAATGGCCAGTTTACCCGAATGTAAAGGTTTCTGTCTGGTACTGAATAACATCCTGTATGATTTCTTCTTATTAAGTAGAAGTTTGTTGGATAAAAACATTTTTTATGTAATCAAAATTTAACTGTAATATTGACTGGATTTGAGAAATATTAGATCAGAAGTGTAAATAACAGTATCATCTGCATAAAGATGAATTTGACAATCAGAACAAGCTTGTGGTCAGTCATTGATAGAGATGCTGAACAATAGTGGACCTAAGGAAGAACCTTGGGGGATACCCTCTTCCATTAACATACAGTCTGACTGTGTGCCATGAAAAGAAACCCATTGGTATCTGTGATAAAGGTAGGAGTTGAACCAGAGCAACGAGCTTTCAGAGAGTCCTATGGCATGGAGCTTATCAAGAAGGAGATAGTGGTCAACCATGTCGAAAGCCTGGGTAAAATCTATGAATATTGCACCTGTGAGCATATTGTTGTCTGAAGAGGATGTTATGTCACTAGTAAATTTAAGGAGAGTCGTTGTTGGAGAAAAATTTGATCTGAAACTAGATTGATAAGGGGATGGAATGTCAAACTCATTAATATAATGAGAAAGTTGATTAAAAACTAATTTTTCAAATAATTTGACTACACAGTTTATAATGGAAATAGGTTTATAGTTATGAATATCATGAGTCACAACCTTTATGCAGAGGTATAATTCTGGAACATTTCCAACTTGAGGGAACATCACAAGTATCAATTGATAAATTAAATAAATCAGACAAGGGGTACGACAGAATTTGAGAGGCAATTTTTAAAAACTTGATTTCAAGGCCATCTGGACCAGCTCCACTGCTAGAGTTTAGTCCATCTATGACCTGTTGTTCATCCCGTGAAAGGAGAAGGAGTGACTGCAATTAGCACTATTCAGTGCTACATTATTGTAAGACGGGCAATGTTAAGAACAGACGGAAACTCCAAATACAGATCAAACACAGCAGGGCATTTATTAGACATTAGATTTGATCCCTAATTCACGGTCAGTACAGAAAATCGTCAGAAGCCAGAAAACAGATAGATACAGGTGAGCAAAATCGTTATCAGTACTACTGGCCAAGATCGGGAAACCAGGAAATCAGTCCGCAGAAAGACAATGTACAAAAGGGGGAAAATAAACTAAAGGGACAAAGGGAACGGGGAAAAGGGTAAGGGAAAAAAATAGAGAAGGAGAGTTCAGGGATAGTGATGGGACAAATGAACTGAGGCTTTGAGACGCGTCTTGAGCAAAAGTGGGCAGAGAAGCCTTACTTCGAGGCTTGCGTCGCTTCCAAAACAATCACGTGACTGATGACAAACGAGGCCTCGGTTTGTAGCGAGTACGTCATTAGTTTGTTCAATGTATCGCCTCCTCATAAATACGCTTCGAATTTCCCGCCAAACTGTGGGTGTTGTCGGCATTTGTATAAGATGGAGAGAGGTGTAGTGAGTTACATATTATTTTCTCCATCGTTGGAGATTGACGTGAGTGTCAGTTATTTTGTTTTTTAAGTAATGTCACTCCTGTATTTGTGTTTTTGAATAAAAATGATTTTGAAAAAAAGCAAAGTATCGTGATTGTTTCATTGCTATTTTAATTAAGAACAAATATAGGCCTACTTACACAATTATGTCCATATATGTACACATGCACATACTATAGAAATTGTTTTTTGTTACTGCACAAAAAAGTTTTTCATACATTTCCGCTCAGATCATGGTACTGTTCATTGACTGTCATATGTTGGTTTGCCCAGCAGATAGCAGCATTCAATGTTTCATTGAGACCTTAAGTACTGAACCTTTTGGTGAAGCAATGGGCTGGAAAGCCTCAGTGATTCATGAGGCTTCATTTGACCATCACTTGTTAGTGAAACTAACTAAACAATTGGGAACACAAGGGCAAAGGGAATACAAGGACACACTGCAATCTCACTACAGACACAAAACTGAATTAAAGCTGCAAGCAGCGTTGGGACGGGTCCTCGCCCACCCGCGCACGTCGAAACGGGGGCGAGACGCGTTCGAGCGCCGTCGAGCATCGTCATTCGTCGGACAGTACGAGACTGAGGGAAATGTTTTATGATGAGTCGAGTGCAAACCCCTTTGCTTAAAGAGATTTTTCTTTTGTAAAATGGAGGTATGACCCATGGGACCTGGTCAAAGTATCTGAAGCAGATTTTATCACTGCTGTGTATTGTGGAATCTTCCCCCATGCATGAACTGAGTGAAGGGAGATGAGCCGTGTGGTCCTACTGCCACCCAGTGTACAGAATGTGTAGCAGCACATAGAAAAACATGGAAAATCAATAATAATCAAGAAATTAATAAATGCTTCTTCTACGTAAATCCTAGAAAGCTGAAATTTGGGGAGCATGTTCCCTGAACACAGACAAAAGTTTCATACGCTGCAACTTATGGTGAATTCAGAAGTGCGTCACTCTATATTTTTCAAAATATGAATATTCATAACATATTTATATGTCAATAAATATTCATTCAAATGGTACCATGCTCGGCAATTTGTTTGTACACATGGAGCTTATGAAGTCTACCAAAGGACATTTTGATCCGATAAACGGTTTGTCCACAGTAAGAAATTATGTAATACTGTACAGCATATTATGAACATAACATTTTTTATTTCAAAAAGTCTTCAATGAATTTTCACGAAATCTAGTGACACTTTAGAACATAGTAAAGCAATGATGTGTGATTTTTTTCAAAAATTTAGGACATTGCGACAGGCCGTGATGAAAGCAAAAGTGTCATTTTGGTGTATTTAGATGGCGCTAGAGAGCCATTTTGTGTCTTTGGTGGAGAATTTAGAGAGTCTTCAATGGATGTTCACGAAATCAAGTGACACTTTAGTGCATAGTACAGCAATGATGTGTGATTTTTTTCAAAATTTTAGGACATTGCGACAGGCCGTGATGAAAGCAAAAGTGTCATTTTGGTGTATTTAGATAGCGCTAGAGAGCCATTTTGTGTCTTTGGTGGAGAATTTAGAGATGAGAAATATGATTGAAGCCATTATGAATTAACTGCAAAATTTGGTTTGTTTTTGAGCATTTTTAAGGGTGAAATTAAGGTTGGCAATTGCGTACGCATCGAAAAAAGGCAGTCAAAGTGGCTGGGGACCCCAACTTTGACGCCTCATAAAATCCGAACCGTAGGACTTTTGACGAAGTTTTACAGAATATTTAATCGTCATAGTTTGCTTTGTCATCTATTAGCATTTGGGGTCGATACGATGAACGCCCTAGGAGGAGTTCGCGTTTGTTCGAGGGCAAATTTTGGCCAAATTTAGGGGCAAATGGCAATTTTGATATGCAAACTGCGAACTTCCTGTTCGATTTAGGTAATAGGTGTCAAATGTTCATTTGTAGGTCTTCATGAGATGAACACTAAAGTGTTGCATCTCTCTATGACTTTCCTACCGGGCGTGGTGGCCCTCTAAAGGCCAAGAAAATGATTCTGGGTGGCGCTAGAGAGCCGTTTTGTGACCTATGGGGATAATTGTTTCATTTTATCAAATTTCTCGCCAGACATGAGGTGTGTGCCAAATTTGGTGAGTTTTTGAGCATGTTTTGGGGGTCAAATTTGAGCTCAAAGAGGCGTTAGAAGAAACAAAGAAACAAAGAAAGAAAGAAAGAAAGAATAAGAAACACGAGAAATACTATATCATCCTCTCCAAGGCCTTGCAGGCCTGGAGGCTCGGACCCTAAATATACAGACTGATTCAAACAGAGCAATCACAAACCAAACAGCGCAGAGACGAACCAACCAGACAGAGTCAAGGGAAGAACAAATCGACTTGGAACAAAGGGGGAATGGGATATTTAAGGACAAGATAATTAACGCGATTGCCTGACTAGATAGGGAACAACTGTGGCAGGAAGCCAGAGAGGGGCGGAGCCAGGAAGAGCAGGACAGGGATAGGTGAGTAGAATGGGAAAGGGGTGGAAACCTATGCTAATCTGCTCTACACACCCAGGCCCTGATCCTGAACTACTCAGAAGAACAGAATGAAGGAAGTTAAGAATTACCTCACCGAATTAACAGGGGAATTAGTGCATTAACAAGGACTGACAGAAGGGAAGAACACAAGGATTTACACTGACAATGACAATCAATCAGAACAATACACAATCACTCAGAAAAATAAAACAATAAAAACTAACAATAATGAAAACTAAAAATAAAACAGGCAGACAAAATCCTACTTTCTAACAGGCAAAAGGAATGAGAGCTACAGATCTTGGAGAAATGATGGATAAAGGCATGTACTGTCTTTCCATTCTCTGAATATTTTGGGCTATCTGCGCTTCCAGACAACAACAAACAAAAACGCCATATTTTGGCATTATATTTTTTGTCCGACCGAGTTTTAGGATAACTCTGGAGTGGTCCCAGAAAGTCGGACAGTCAGACCAGAATGGAGGATGAAAGGCTGTTTATTGAAACGCCCAGAAAAAGGGGGACTGTCCTATCCAAGTGGGGGTAGTCCGTCGCTGGGACGGTCTGTCATTTTTATTGAAACAGCTGGCAGTTTTCAGAAATTTGGTCAACCGCCGCGGGATTTAGCCAGTTGTATCTATTCATCAGTTTTGATATCTGCGCAATCTCCAGAGTCGCTAACGTCCTTGGAATCTGAATTTAAATCGGAGCTAATGCTATGCCATTTTGTATTGTCCACAATGTTTTTTTGTCTCGCTGTCTCGCTATCTGTCACTGAGTAATCTCCGTGCTGATTTAGAGGGTGAAAATCAGGCACTTTATTTCAGGATATTCCGTCAACACAAAAATTTTGAAAAAAATTCTCAAAAATAAAGTAGGCCACAGGTGACTGTTTTATATAGTTTATAGCCCTATAAAACAAATGGGATAACATTCCTATTTAAACACAATGCGTCTTGAGGGCTCTGATTTGTGAAAGTAAGCATATTGGCAACACTACCTGTTTTGGAGGAGAATTGCGCCTTCATGTATCCTTCTGAATCAGCCCTGATGGCAGTATAACTGGTTGCAAACAGCCAGTCACCTTTTCAACGTCTTTGATGTCCTTTGATGTGAAAAGCTTCAATAAAAACGATTGATTAAAATGAAGTAGAAAAACTTACTTTCAATTGCACCCCATACAGTGAATGCGATGGCCATCAGGATGCATGGAACGGAGTCATGAAGATAATGGAGAAACGTCCTATTTCTTTGATCTAGGAAGTGAGGAAAAAAAAACAATATTCACATTCAAGATCTAGCACAAATTATTTTAGTTACAGAGCAGACATTGTGTTTGCCATGTGAGGGATCTCAACAGCCCTAAAATGTGACATAAATGTATATGTGTGTTTTCACAATACTGGGGAGATTTCAGTTCATTGTTTCATTATCAGCAGGTAATGATTGATGCATTTAATTCATGTTCATTTTTGTTCATTCTGGATTCTTTGAACCCAAGCAGTTTTTTTTTAAATGAAATTAATTTAAATTAATTTTTGGCTCAAAGAGGACACCGAAATGTGACATTAAAAAATCAGTTTCTAACTGAAGAGATATGGGAAATTAAAATTAGAAAGTATCATGCAGATTTGCCCGTATGTTATTCACTCACAGTCAATTGAATAAATTCCACTTTGTTACAAAACTTTTCTGGTCAGAACATAGGACAATATCAGACTGAAATTATCGGGTAACGGTCGTTGCCAGACGTGTCCGCTGTGCTCACGACTGTTACCACAGCTGGCAGGCCTTGAATGAGTGGCGCTGCTCTAATGTACTGCAACTCCACAGAAAAACTGACTTTCCTTACGCCGATGAATCAACTTCTCCCCCGCTAATTTCTGTCGATTTTGAGAATAATTAACTTAAACACTAAAAAATCGTTTCTTGTCCACTAAATCATGACCATTACCAAAGACATATTTTGTTCTGTATTCAAAGATTATACGCATCACTTTATTGGTTTTTCATGTTTCTTGGAATGACTTTGTAAACACCTTCGATTGGCAACAAAAGTTTCCCAGTGTGTTGTTGCAAGTTGGCTGATTTCCGCTACTGACGGTATGGTGTCCACAGTTTTGTTGCCGCAATGACAGGTACTGAAATGGGAATTATGATAAAAATCGTCTGAATCCATCCTTATTCTTGATCTTAATTCAGCAACTGGCCATCCCTCTGCTAGGTCACTACATTACTACACGTCTACTATTTTTGTGATTTTTCCTAATAATTTGGGTAACTGATCTCATATTTCAGGATTATAATGGCATTTCTTATCATGTAATGACGGGGTTTATTTGTACCCATTTCTTCTCCACCTTGATGAAAGTTTAGTGCTTCAGTAAATTATTTCTGTAAACTGCCCTCTAAAATATTACGCGTATTAATTGGACGGCGGGGTATCTCCCATACAAAACAAAGCTCTGCGATCTATTTATTTTTTGGATCACAAATAGCGGCTCCTTGTAAAACAGTTTGAATAAGTTTTGATTGTTTGTTGTTTTATTATAATTTGAATGTACATCATGACTATGAATGGGTTTGCAGAATATTTTCAAAAAATAAAGTACATTGAAGAATGCTTGTGACTAACAGGTCAAAGATCAATAAATCATTCAGCAAGCAAACTACAGTTCTTCATAAGATTTCCATAATGGTATAATATCTTAAAAAATAGTCTGATCGTTATTGCTGATTTTTTTGTCTGATTAATAATATTTATGAACTCATAATTAATAATGGCGAGGGCCTATAATTTGCCCCCTCTTAAGTGCTGTGTTGGGGTAATGGCCTCGCACAGAACACCAGTGTTGGGAAAAATGCAATTTGCCTAATGATATCAATATTATTAATTTGACTATCCAAAAAAGATGATATTCTAATATTAATATTGAATATTAATATAAATACCTCGGGGCACCACCCTTCCTTGGTGAAGGGAAAACGATAGCCAATTAATAAAACCTCAGTCTCAATATCTGCTAAGCTATTAATTTGGAAATTGATTAATAATTAAATTAATAATTGTAACCAACTTACCCAATCAATAGTTAGATTGAAGGATTCGGGAGCTCGACATAGAAGAGGTTGGCAGTTTCGTTCACTCTTGTACAACATTAATAACCACAGCACGTCTTAAAAGAATATTTATTTAAATTAAACAAATAAAACACACAATCTAAATTACACTAAACACTATATACACATTGCAGGAGGTGTGTGTGTATGTGTGTGTGCGCGTGCGTGCGGGTGTGGGTGAGAGAGAACAAAGGGATGATCTAAGGTGTGAGTGGAGGGGGGCCTTGCTGACCATGTGGAGTGGGGGAAGGCAACCCTACTGTAACAAAGACCAAATCCTTGTAGCAATGGAAAGTTTAGAGTCTTAAAGTCAGTCAAACGACTTAAAATGCTCAATGTTGTTTGTGTTTGTGTGTATTGCGTTAAAATGAAGAGATGTGTGTGTTTTGCACAGGAAAGGTGCCGTGCTAGTCTACAGGAGGTTATTTGCATGCAAGAGCTTGTCTGCTATACATTAATACCAGCCTGTCCAACTAAAACACAATCCTAAAAACAATCACAACAACTATCATTTAACAAATGATAACAGATTCTTCAGCATGGCCAGTCTATGCTGGGCCTAAGAGGTGGGGGAGGGGTTCCCCAGCCTGAGCAGTCCACAGGGGTCCAGGAGCCTCTCCAAGGGAGGGAGAGAGAGTCCAGAGCTCCAAGAGAGGATCCAAGAGAAGAGAGAGATAAAATGGTTGACCACTGCTTTTATGTGCCTGGCCTGCTGGCGGGAGGGGCTTGCAGGCAGCAAGTGGTCATGGGAAGTCCTGGACTCCATTTTGTCTCCTCACATATGAAAGGCTTTCCTCTGTGTGACCCCAACATCCCCCCTTAGGTCTTGGGGTGACACACGATGTGTCATCCCAAGAGCTCAAAGGTTAAGTCCATGGAGGGAAGAGTTCATTTGTCAGTTCCTTCAAGGTGTAACAACTGGGCAGAGTGTAACTAACTGGGCATTAGTTGTCTAAACTCACAGTAAAAGTTACAAACAAAACCAGATAACACACTTGAAAATGAAAGATTCAAAATGTATAACCAATGATGTTGCTCATCAGGGTTAGAGAGAAATGGAATGTTAATGTTGTTATTTGTTATATGCAGAGAAGAATGGCACCTACAATGATAAAGCCATTTTTGGAGCATTCAAGAGTGTGTTTTTGGTACACTCAATGGATCTGATTACAAAAATTGACTTCTCAAAGTAGAATTCTTCACACACTTTACAAATTTTGTCCTTCAGGCAGGTGCAACTGCAGAAGGGTGTCATCACATTACCATAATCTCAACGTCCTAATGGCTGTATCATGGTTTTGTGTACATCATTTGGCTGTAATGTCCTAAAATGGTGTGCAACAAGGACAGGTGGATGACTAGCTGTGTTCTAGGTTAGCATGTGTCATACTGTTTAAAAAGTACTGCTAAGGATTTAACTCCAACTGTACTTGCAAAATCAGACCGTGGTGCATAGTTACAATCAGAATTACTGCACTTGCTGCTGCGGCGAACAAATCAAAATTCTGCATGTAACCATAAGAAAAGTCAGGGGAGTTACGCTGTCAACATGGTATAAGTGTTAGTACAGGGTAAGCTGTGCAAACTACAACATGGAAAAGCGAACTCTGGGGTGTCTATGTTTTGACTCTATTACTGGTTCTGGGCTGTAACGCTCCATAAAACCAGAGGCGCTGTCACTGTCGGATAGGGAGTGACCATGTTCTGAATTGTTGTCAGAGATGCTCTGATCATCATCTGAACCATCCAGAGTCTGGCCGTGTGTCTGGGCCAGGATTTCTGCGTACGGCTTCCTACAGCTTCTGCTGAGGGCATGCCCATCTCTACGCAGATGGTGGACATGGCGGCTACGCTCACTGTCCCTATGAGGCTGTTTCTCACCCCCCTTCGCTCTGTGGCGAGGGTGAAGTTTGGACATAGAACGCCTGCATGAGAGGCCCGTGTTTGAGCTGGCGGGCTCAGTGGTTACCACCCTTGCCTTGGAAGTGACAACAGTTTCCCAAGCCACCTGTGTCACCTTCCTGATCTCCTGCATGGAGGGGTTCCCCTGACACGTCCGGAGTGTAACGTGATTGCGTATACACGGGTGCAGGTTGCGCAAGAACAAAGACTTGAAGGTTGGGTTTTCTTCTAAGCCTGGGGTATTCTTGCCTTGGAAATACGTATGCCTCAAACGATTAAAATATTCCCTAGGGTTTTCTGTGCGGGAATGTTTAACTTGGAAGGCCTCAACCATTGAACTAATGTCATCAATACGAGAAGAAAATTCTTCCCTCAGTGCATGACATAGCTCACTGTAGTCATCTCTGACACTGGGAGGCTGTATCTGGATAAACTTGTGAACCGCTTTTGAGCTGGTTTTCCACACAAGTTTAACCTTTTCCCTTTCACTAGCTTGAGGAAAGTCGACAAGACTGTAGTCTATCTCCCTCAAGTAATTTTCAACATTATGATCAGAGTTTCCTGGATCAAAATGGTCAATGTCTTGAGCTAAACTCTCAAGCACTTCAAAACGAGGAAACTGTGTGTTCCTATCTGGTGAAGGCGAGGCTAAGCTGAGGCTAGAGTCAGGTAAATAGGTAGGGGCTGGACAGTCTTGAAAAGCTCCGCCCCCCTTTACGGAGTGATGCACATCAGTAACCCTGTCATATCTCATTGGCTGAGAATGACATGGGGCAGAATCTGTTCTCGACCAAAAGCTAGATGTGTCAAAGTCTGGATCAACACTATGGGAAGTCAGGGAGCTGTTAGCTCTGTCTCTCAGTGGAGTCTGAGGTGCTGACTTCATTCCCAAATCCTTGGAGCTGGTTGGGAATCGTTCAAATCTTTTGGGAGAAACTGGAGCTAATGTTTCACTACTGGAGGACAGTGAATTGGAGTAACCAGAGTCACATGGGCTGAACGACTGTGGAGTGGAAACACGTTCTGTTTTAAGCCGCAAAAGTTCCTCCTTGTGCGAGCAGAGGTCTGACTCTGCAGCATGTAGGTCTGTCAAATAGCGCATGGCTTTGCTATTAGCTGATTTGACTTCTTTTAGAAGCTCAGCATTTCGCGCTCTAAGGGTGTCTAGCTCAAAACTAAGGGCAGTTTTGCTCTGAACAGCAAGACTGGTCTGTCTGTGAAAGATCAACAGCAGACATCTCAACAATGGGCCTTTGGATGCGCTCTGTGCATCGCACGTGTTGTTGACTAGAGAGTCTATTTCTTGGTCACACTCACTGAAATTCAGCTTACTGATGAACTCAGGGTAGCCAGGCTTCAGGCTCTGTGCTACAGAAGAAATGAGCTGCTCTACACAAGGGTTGTCCATTGTTGGATCTAAAAGATTAGGGAAATATAAAGTTGTCTGATACAAGACAAGGATTTTGGCTAACTATGGTTTTGCGGTAGCAGACACCTTAATGTGTAACGGAAATACACTAGATTTAGCCAATCACTGGGGCCTACACTGTAAATACAACTTCTGTGGGCAGATAGCTACAGCACCAACTAGTGGTAACAGTGGGCACAACAAGAAGAATGCAGTTTGCTGACAAACTTGCAATAAAATGCACTAACTGAAACACAGAGCTGCAGTTAGGGAATTGTCTCTAGGAATTTGCTGAAGCTAATGCACGTAGTTGCACAGCTAGGTTCAGAACTTCCACAGGGCTGTTTGCACGCTGTGGCTCAATCTTGGGCTCTATTGTCAAATAAGGCTGAAATGCATGGCAGTGACAGCCTATTTACTCTCTCTATCACACAGGGCCGTGGGCGCGCTGTGTCTTAAGTCAAAATGTAGCACTTGCTTTACAACAAATGACAGTGGGATAAAATTTAATTGAATGTGTGGCATTCAAATGCTGAACTAACTCTTGTTACAAGTTACTACAAAGTAGATTGACCTGTATGCACCAGCAGCAATAGCAATCCTCCTCAGTGTAACTATTGGGACTTAAAAGACTAGTTCACAACACAAAATCTCTCACAAATTATTTGGTCACTTAAATAAAATAATATTCACCACAATGTACTAGTTTCAAAGTACAGTCGGATGTCTACACCTGTAGCAGACTAAAAGGGGTGAACACAAAGACGTTTGGCAAGTGAAATCGTAAAGATTTTGGACTGGCTAAGGTTATGCTATGTGATATTAATATTGTACAATTATGAACGAAATGCCAACAGTACTATCCTCACACGGGGCACCAATGTTGGGGTAATGGCCTCGCACAGAACACCAATGTTGGGAAAAATGCAATTTGCCTAATGATATCAATATTATTAATTTGACTATCCAAAAAAGCTGATATTCTAATATTAATATTGAATATTAATATAAATACCTCGGGGCACCACCCTTCCTTGGTGAAGGGAAAACGATAGCCAATTAATAAAACCTCAGTCTCAATATCTGCTAAGCTATTAATTTGGAAATTGATTAATAATTAAATTAATAATTGTAACCAACTTACCCAATCAATAGTTAGATTGAAGGATTCGGGAGCTCGACATAGAGGTTGGCAGTTTCGTTCACTCTTGTACAACATTAATAACCACAGCACGTCTTAAAAGAATATTTATTTAAATTAAACAAATAAAACACACAATCTAAATTACACTAAACACTATATACACATTGAAGGAGGTGTGTGTGTATGTGTGTGTGCGCGTGCGTGCGGGTGTGGGTGAGAGAGAACAAAGGGATGATCTAAGGTGTGAGCGGAGGGGGGCCTTGCTGACAATGTGGAGTGGGGGAAGGCAACCCTACTGTAACAAAGACCAAATCCTTGTAGCAATGGAAAGTTTAGAGTCTTTAAGTCAGTCAAACGACTTAAAATGCTCAATGTTGTTTGTGTTTGTGTGTATTGCGTTAAAATGAAGAGATGTGTGTGTTTTGCACAGGAAAGGCGCCGTGTTAGTCTACAGGAGGTTATTTGCATGCAAGAGCTTGTCTGCTATACATTAATACCAGCCTGTCCAACTAAAACACAATCCTAAAAACAATCACAACAACTATCATTTAACAAATACACACAGTCACTTTTAGTCTTAAAGGAAGGTTTGAATGCCCAGTTGTTACCAGTCCTTAGTTGAGGAAAGAGGTTTGGAGGTTGCAGGAGGATCCAATCACGGGTGATGTTGATCCGGCTGGAAGAGCGGTTCTGGTGCTGTCCGTGCCTTTGCTGTGGGGAGAGGAGGGAAGCTGGCCGCTCCTCAAAAGCAAGCTGTTTCTTCAACTCTTGCTGTACTCCTGGTAGCCTGGCAGATTCTTCAGCATGGCCAGTCTATGCTGGGCCTAGGAGGTGGGGGAGGGGTTCCCCAGCCTGAGCAGTCCCCAGGGGTCCAGGAGCCTCTCCAAGGGAGGGAGAGAGAGTCCAGAGCTCCAAGAGAGGATCCAAGAGAAGAGAGAGATAAAATGGTTGACCACTGCTTTTATGTGCCTGGCCTGCTGGCGGGAGGGGCTTGCAGGCAGCAAGTGGTCATGGGAAGTCCTGGATTCCATTTTGTCTCCTCACATATGAAAGGCTTTCCTCTGTGTGACCCCAACAGATGTAACATGTTCTCCATCACCAAAGGATAGGCTCCATCTTCCAACAATACTTTTTAAATAAATGAGAAGCAATGCAATAAATCTGTTCGGGTTAAAATAATAATTAATAGGCTTTTAATAGGCTAATAATCTCTGCAATAATGATACGGTAGTAGTATTTGTTTATTTGACTCCAAACGGCGGCTACTTTAGGAAAAGCAATGTGGAACAAAAAGATCCATTTTACAAGCTGAATTACCGCACGAGAGAATGAAACAAATCTTGCTGCTTAAGTTACCGTAGAAGTTCAAATCATTAAATGTGATGTAAAATGTAAAAGACTGATAAATTGCGGTTTTAAAACTGCACATATTTAAATGAAAATGAGATAGAGCAACACTGTTAACTTAAAAAAACGCACAAACTTTGTTCAGAGAGTTACTAACAGACACACAGATGCAGTACCAATGGACCTAACAGCCGTCCGAGGTAGAAAGCAAAGCGAGCTCGAAGAGCCAAAAAGAAAAGGGAAAATAAAACAAAGATTCCCTTGCGCACAATCACTAAACCTGTTATGCAGCTAATGTCCCTGACAATTCTCTTTCTAGAGACCTTACCGGCAGTGCAATATATACACTGACACTCTAGCAAAGGATGCGAGATGAAACTGGAGCTTAAATAGAGTCCAGGCAACGCCCCCAATTAATGCCAGCTGGCCCAGGAATCCGATTGGGAGCTAAACGATATCGTCCCGGACGAGAGCAAGAAAAAGAGCTCTCAAAACTTCCAAACCATGACACTACTCTTTAGCGTTTACCTTCGGTCTGACTTTCCTTCCCTTCGGAACTGACTCTGCCTGCCTCTGACTACCTCCTCTCGCTCCTGCCCCGGTAAACCTGATTGTCTTCTGCCTCTGACTCTCCATTCTGCCTGTGTGCTGCCTGGTTCCTGTTTGCGATCTTCCAAGCCACCCGTCCTGCCACTCCACTGCCTGCCTGCCTGCGTGGACACGACCCAGTCTGCTGAGCCTCTAGTCAGCCTGCTTCACTAGCCCAGTGGTAACCCTCCTGCCTGCAGTGTGGGCGACCCAAGTTTGAAGCCCGCCATCAGGGCCTGCTCCCTCAAGTGGCTAGAAGAGCTCCACTCAAGACCCACAGGCTCAGATCCTGTTCTGCATCAAATTACTCTGCACTGCTTTCTGTTTACCCCTGCCTCAAAGTCATTAAAGATCTGTAAACGTCTACTCACCCTGATTCTGCTGCTTTTGCCACTCCCCGTGTCAGTAATTTATTGTAAAAGGACTTCTTCAGGACTTTTTCCCTGTTACATTCTAGATCTTGTACCATGATCGCTCCACCTTTGTCAGCAGGATTAATAACCTTAACTGCATTAAAAGACAGTTCAGTCAGAGCTTTACTATGCTGTACTATTTTTTATTCTTACTTTTAGATCTGTCAAATATCATATTTTCTCTGCAACTGAGCTGAATTAATTATGAATCGAATTGTAATAATCGTCACATTGCTCATAACCCTTGTCGTTTTATACATCACACAATTTGGATAGAACTTGCGCGGGTTCAATCTATTTCTGGCGTCTTCAGTATTTCTGTTAGTAACTCTGATGAAGATTGGTTGACCAAAAAGTCAGTTCTGATACTGAATAGTTGGTACACTTATGTAGTTTTTTTTCATTTGAACTTCACACTTCTTTGAATAGCAACACCCACAAAGATGCAAAGAACTAGACAGGGTGTGCAGATACCCTCTTTTTAAAAATGAAGACTTTACCACGAATGGACTTGAAATAGCCATCACGCGTCTAATGGACAATTACATCACCAAAGTTCATTGTTCAGAGGTATATTCATGAATATTATGCATGGTTGCCTGTTTTCAATGTATAACCGATACTGTCACATATCCTAAGTGTTTTGATTGCACTTTCAATAAAGATTTATCTTGCCTAATGAGCCTGCTTTGCTTGCCAAGCAAAGATTGGGAATGGGACATTTTTTTTTATCAAGGATTAAAAAGTCACATCAGTTTTGGTGTCCACACGATGACTGCTACTGCATGTCTGTAAATCTGCGCTACGTCGGTAAATGATCAGTACTTTATCAACTTGAAGACAAAATTGGGTTTTATAGATGTTTTTGTAAGTTAGCAGATTCATTCATAATAGAAAGAGCTTTAAAAAGTCACATCAGTACTGTTTTATGGGGAAGGGTATCGTGCGTTGCGTTTATCTCTCAGATGAAAGTTACCATTTTATTGAGCAGCATATATTTGTGTTTCGTAGGCCATTTTGCATCCTGTCATAATCTATACTTTCTGGCTTCGTTATGCTCATCATTTATTGTTTCATTTATCATTCATGTGTTTAGGGTTGCACCTCGTCTGCTCGAGTCGCGTCATGTACATCTTCAATGTGATTTAAACCATGCACTTCCCTGTCCGCGTTCGTGCATCTATTCGGGTATTTCTGTGGTTTCTGAAATTCTTCCTTCACGTCTCGTTTCCTGTATTTCCCGCTATTCGTGTGTTACCATATTAATTAAGACTAATACTTCATGCTACGTTATGTCATTACCAACATAGACTAATATACTCATCCTGAGTACTTTTATGTATTATTATTCACCTGTCATGTAGTGGTGTGTAAATGTCACGTTGTTCATTTTTTACAAATACTCTTTGCATTCGCTCTAGTCTGTAAACACCGCCGTCTTGTTTCCTATCCCTGACTCTGCTGATTACTGCGATCTCCTGCACCTGTTTTACCTTGAGCTGCCTCCCGTTCTATTATGCACTTTGGCAACTGCCTGATCGGAGTCTGCTTTCATGTTTAGGATTGGTTTGTCAATTGCGATGCGTGATCATGGTTCGTCTTTCCCTCGTGTGCTTATTAGATTTGATTGTTTAGCAACTCCCACCTCTCCTATTCCCCGCCTAGTTTAGTCATTTCCTCGGGTATACACTCCTGATCAAAATCTTAAGACCAGTTAAAAAATTGCAAGAATTTACATTTTGCACTGTTGTATCATAAGAAGGTTCTAAGTAGAGTTTCAAAATGCAAAAAGAAGAAATGTGAGCAAGAGACTAAATGTTTTGAGCAGGCAATTTATTGAAAAGAACAATTTAACTAAAATAGGCTGTTCATCAGCTGATCAAAAGTTTAAGACCATAGCTCAAAAAAACCCCTAAAACAGAAATTAAAGTCTCAAAAACAGACTCAGTAATGAGTAGCTCCACCATGATTGTTGATCACTTCAAAAATTCGTGTTGGCATGCTTGATGCGAGTGTTTCCAAAAGGCTTGTAGGAATGTTGCTCCAAGTGGTGAAGATGGCTTCACGAAGGGCATCCACTGTCTGGAACTGATGTCCATTTTTGTAAACTTCCCTTGCCATCCATCCCCAAATGTTCTCAATTGGATTTAGATCAGGGGAACATGCAGGATGATCCAAAAGAGTGATGTTATTCTCCTGAAAAAAATCCTTTGTCAGACGGGCATTGTGAATTGCAGCATTGTCCTGCTGAAAGACCCAGTCATCACCACACAGACGAGGGCCCTCAGTCATGAGGGATGCCCGCTGCAACATCTCCACGTAGCCAGCTGCTGTTTGACGCCCCTGCACAACCTGGAGCTCCATTGTTCCATTGAAGGAAAAAGCACCCCAGATCATGATGGCGCCCCCTCCGCTGTGCCGTGTTGAAAAAATCTCAGGTGGCATCTCCTTGTCATGCCAGTAGCGTTGGAAGCCATCAGGACCATCAAGGTTAAATTTTTTCTCATCAGAGAATAAAACTTTCTTCCAACTTTGAACGTCCCATGTTTGGTGCTCCCTTGCAAAGGCCAAACGGGCAATTTTGTGGCGTTGAAGGAGACGTGGCCTTTGAAGACGTTTTTTGTTTTTGAAGCCGTTCCTTTGCAGATGCCGTCTGATGGTTATTGGGCTGCAGTCAGCACCAGTAATGGCCTTAATTTGGGATGAGGATCGTCCCGTGTCTTGACGGACAGCCATTCGGATCCTCCGGCTCAGAGCCGGTGAGATTTTTTTGGGTCTACCACTTGATTTTTTTGTTCCATAAACCTCAGGATCTTTTAAGAAATGCAAAATGACTGTCTTACTGCGTCCAACCTCAGCAGCGATGGCACGCTGTGAGAGGCCTCGTCTATGCAGCTCAACAATCCTGCCACGTTCGAAGGCAGTGAGTTTTTTTGCTTTTCCCATCAAGAGGTCTTGACAGTGTGATTACTTGACAGAAAATGACATGGAATCCAAATTTTTTCCACAGATTTGGGCTTTTAAAGGATGTGGTCTTAAACTTTTGATCAGCTGATGAACAGCCTATTTCAGTTAAATTGTTCTTTTCAATAAATTGCCTGCTCAAAACATTTGGTCTCTTGTTCCCATTTCTTCTTTTTGCATTTTGAAACTCTACTTAGAACCTTCTTAAGATACAACAGTGCAAAATGCAAATTCTTGCAATTTTTTAACTGGTCTTAAGATTTTGATCAGGAGTGTACTATGTCTCAGTTCACTAAAGATTTCCGTCAGATCTTCATTCCTTTTTCTCCCTTGCCTGTGCTTAGTGCCAGTATTCTTGTTTTCATTCCCGTGTGCAACTAGAGCCTGTGTCTGACTGATTACTCTTTTGCCTAGCCCTTTGTTTTGATTGCATCATTTATTGATTCTCGTGTACGAACCTTGCCTGCCCGACTACGTCTCTGTGCTACCCCTGGCTTCCCGACCCATTGCCTGAATAAACGACTACGGTTTTGGATTGCCTGACTCGCGTTTGGTTCTTCTGTCAGCCATGACGCATCCAAGAAAATTCATTCATAATAGAAAGGGCTTTTAAAAGTCACATCAGTACTATTTTATGGGGATGGGTATTGTGCGTTGCATTTTCCACTCTCTCAAGATGACAGTAACCATTTTATTGTGAAGCATATATTTGTGTTTAGTAGGCCATTATGCATCCAAGAAAATATATCAAAAATACTGCAAGTATTGACTGGTGTCAAGTGGACACCAAGGTGATGACTGCTACTTTATGCATTACTTTATGCTGTATTTTGATGCCATTTTCTCATACTTGCTGTGGATGAACCATCTTTTCACTGTTATATGCCAGTCTTATACCAGTGAAGAATCAAATAAAGTTGGTTTTCTGTTCCTTGAATGATTTAGAAATTTTCATATTTGTGTCACACTTTTGTTACCCAGTGTTGTGAAAAGACACCTATACAACAATTCCATTTCCAAAAAAGTTGGCAAAATATGGAAAATGCTAACTAAAAAGAAAGCCGTGCTTTGTAAATAATCCTTGACCTGCATGGAATTAAAAAGAGTGCACATGAATACAGGTTTAAATGCTTTTTTTTGTCCCATTGACAAGCACTGAATGCTTGGAGGCAGGTCTGGAATGCTGGTTGACCAGTCTGCCAGCTGCGCTTGCTGATAAGAATGTCATGCTCTTGTAACATGTGCAGAATGCCTTGTTGAAATAAGTAGGTTTGTCCCTGAAAAGATATTATCTAAAAGACCGCAGTTGTTGCATCAAAATGCATGCACGACCATCAGAATCAATGGAAGCTGCACAGACATTCAAGTTAACATATCCCCTTACAATGATAGATGCTGGCTTTTGAACTTATTTTTTGTTATTAATGAATCCAGGATGGCCCTTTTCTCCTTTGGTCAGGAGAATGCAATGAACATTATTACCATGAATAATCTGAAAGGTTGACTGGTTCAACAACAGCTTGTTTCCACAGCTCAAGCTCAGAGACTGCGGCAGCGTTTCTGGTTGCTTGAGACATATGGCTCACTCCGTGCGTAGAACTTGAATTTGTGAATGCAAATGTTGATTGCCAAAGGATTTACTAATTAGTCTCAACCTATTTGGTTATTTTGATTTTGAAATCATGTCAGTTTTCAATGTTGTGTTATCTGAGGAATTGGCCATCATGGACACTCAGTATTGATTTTCAACTTCATCCACCGTGCAGAGATTTCTACAAATTCCCTGTATTTTCTAAACAAATAAATGCTCTGAAGAGGGTGTTGTCTTACTGCTTTTAAACCATTGGATTTTTCAATCACGTGGTTTTTCTGCAAAGTAGCAAGTCTAAACCACATGTATGTTTGTAAATGGTGGCCCTATCCCTGGTTATTTGGATTGTTCAGCAAACAACAAATTCAGAATCGGTGTGCGTTTCCAAAAACCAATTAAGTTAAGGAGAAATTAATCATAATCACTGATAAAAAATATATATATATATATAAATACATAAAATAATTTTTATGCTACCATTTTCATTTTAATACTGATCAAGGATTATTTACAAACCAAAGGTTTCTTTTTTTTACTAGCATTTTCTTTAACGACCAAACTTTTTCAGCAACGGGTTGTAACGTCCTGGCGCCCAAGAAAGGGATTAAACAATACGAAAAATACAAAACTTCAGAAGATAACTAAAAAGAGAGTGCTCTAAACAAAAGAGTGTTACACTTTGAGGCTACCAGCCAACGCTGGGGAAAACTCAGGAATGATTAGTACTGCACGATTTGGTAAAAACGTGCAATTGCTATTATAGTGGACCATATTGCAATTTGCCTTTGCGATATGATTTTTAAAAAAAATGATATCTTGAGCCTGCGTGCTTTGTTGTCAAGGAGAGTGCAGGGAATTTTTCTCAACTCAAAAAATGCAAACATTAAGGTGCATAAAAATACAAAACACGTTTATAGCACCGTTTTCAGTAACATTTCAATACCATTTTTTTTCCTTTTCTGAAAATCAGGATATTTTCTGCAAAGTGTAGATGCAGTGGCACTATTGTAAACTTAGATGCCTTTCTGCAGGCATTTTTGTAAACCTATGAAGTACTACTAAATACAAAACTAAAAAAATTCTTATAGTACCCTTAAAAAAAAATAAAGGCATTTCTACAAAGTACAAAAGCAGTAGCACCATTGTGCATTAGCGGATTTCAGTTGTCTCTTTGGTTTTACTTTGCTTGGCTTTCATCACATGCATTCCTTATGCTTCTCTCTGCTGTCCCAAGTGTTGATACAGACTGGTAGCATTGCCGTGGGATGTGGAGATTTTAACTTTGCAAGTATTACACAACACGTCTTATTCTGTTCAATGTCGCCGTACCTGAAATCAAAGTATCGCCATATGCCGAGATGCCAAGTCTCGCTCATTTTTTTTATTATTATTATTATTATTATACGCCCGTCTCAAGACGGGACATATTATGTCATCACCCCCATCCGTCCGTCCGTCTGTTGTCTGTTAGCAATTTCTTGTCCGGGGCATAACTCCTGAGCCGCTTGAGCCACATTCATGATACTTCACATACACGTGCACCATCACTAGGCGCTGTGTCGCGCACCATGATTTCGTTCACCCGGTCAAGGTCAAGGTCACTGGCAAAGGTCAAAGGTCACATGGGGCCCAGATGGGGCTTGTCCGGAGCATAACTTCTCAACCGCTTGAGATACATCCATGATATTTCATACACACGTGTACCATTACTGAGCGGAGTGTCGCGTACCATGTTTACGGCCCTTTCTCCAAGGTCAAGGTCACTGGCAAAGGTCAAAGGTCACATGGGGCCAAGATGGGGCTTGTCCGGAGCATAACTTCTCAACCGCTTGAGATACATCCATGATATTTCACACACATGTGTACCATCACTGAGCGGAGTGTCGCATACCATGTTTACGGCCCTCCTACCAAGGTGAAGGTCACGGACAAAGGTCAAAGCTCACATGGGGCTGTTGTCTGTTGGATATTGGTATCATGTTGTGTGTCCACTTCCTGATCCATGTTCATGACGGGCGTATTATGCACCGTTGGCGGTGCTCTTCTTGTTTTTTGCTTATTCACTGCAGTCCGCAATTGTTCAATGAAGGCTTATTAATGAGATTCTCACGCGGAATTAAAATCCTTGTGCATTGAAGTTTCAGATTCACTTGCATAAAGTTCGACATGATCGTTTGAATTGTTTAAATGAATTAAGAACATTTGAAACATCTTTATGCAATTCCATTGCTTTCAATCCCTCAGTAAAGACAAGCATGGGAGTCAATCGACTTCCGTGTCACTAGTGGGGTAATCCACCTTAATGCACGTGAAACTGATTAGCATAATGAACAATAACTTAAATTCTGCGAGTGAAGACACAGGAACGTGAATGCCACGAAGAGGCGAGACACTCAAGCCTAATCTCTGCATATGATAGTAGATATTGCAGGGTTTTTTTCCACCATAAACTCACTCTCAGCCTGGGCTTGCTCACGCTCCAGCTCATGATTTTATTTGTCGTCAATGTTGGTCTCTGAGAACTGTAGCGAGTAGTCACGTGACCATACCTGCTGCACAGACCACGGCTGAGTCTCAATAGTTTTTTTCGCTGGGGAAAGTTCCTAACTCCTGAAAACTGATCCAGAAATAATTACGTGCCCTGGCAACTATGAAAAGAGCCTTCGCATTCTTTAAATCTAAAGGAACAGCACGTGCCTCAGTGCTTCCTAATTTACCTCCTTTAGCATAGGGTACACAGATGCATCCTTTTCGAAAAGAGAGGAGATAACACCATTCCACAATTCTGCGCAGCAGCAGTATTTAAAGGAGCAACTATTCATCAGAACAATCGCGTAAAGAAACGTATGGGACCCCATCATGTTCACGATACCTGCTTTAAGTGCATTCAGATTTTCTTATTAGCGCGGTTGTTTTCCAAAGCGGTACGAATTCCATGTTACACCCTTCCTTTATCTTCAGACGTTTTCCACATAGATTAAAGAAAAGTGGTGTGGAATTATTCTATATGACGTAATTTCTGACTACTCGGACACAGCTCAGGATAGTGCCCGTGGACATAACCTCAACAGACTCCATACAATTAAAGGAGATTTAGTTATGTTCACTGGCAGCGCAGGCTTATTCAGATTGAATCGCAAATCGCCGCCTTTTTTGCGGTTATGCAATCGCACTGCTTGAGATCGCGATTGTAATTGCGATTAGATTAATCATGCAGCACTAGGAATGATAATCAACTAATGAAAACCACATGTGCTAATTAGGAGGGAGAACGGAGGTAATTGTATTATTGAGTGAAGGTATGCAGCCAGAAGTCTAGAATGCCAAGGGGGAGGTGAATTACATGGGGTCATATAAAACATTTTATAGCTTGGGGGTGATTTTTTTTCGAATAAGTTAAAAATGCATGACAAGAATGCAAAAATATACATAAAATGAAAGAAATCAAGAAAACTCTTTTTGACAAGATTATAACCACAGTAAAGGCCAGTAAAAATGAATACATTAAAT
The DNA here is from genome assembly GCA_029721435.1 of Gymnothorax reevesii. Classification (NCBI taxonomy): domain Eukaryota; kingdom Metazoa; phylum Chordata; class Actinopteri; order Anguilliformes; family Muraenidae; genus Gymnothorax; species Gymnothorax reevesii. Next base: position 3,821,247 of record CM056583.1, on the reverse strand, counting down.
ATGGCACTGAGAAGTCTGCTTGCTAGTCAATTGCAGCATTTTCTAAAAAAAAAAAAAAATACATTGGTCACATAAAACTGGAAAATGCTATTGAATGTAGGTTAAAACTCTTTAGTAAACTACTTGTGTTAAGAGCACCCCATAAGAGAGCAAAATGTGGAAAAAAGTGTTAAATGTACATTTATAAGGTGAAAAAGCAGACACACCCACCTTTTTTCAAGCAAAACCAAAGAGCACAAATGCAGACTGAAACTGCAACAGCTGCCGAAGAAATGGTGCAAACCAGGACCAATAGTTGTAAGCTGGAAAAACCTGAAATGTAAATGAATCAAAAGTCAAGCAAATGAATACATGGCAACACTGTCAAAATGAATGACCTCTTCCTTACCTAGAATTTCCTTCAAGAAAACAATACTAACAGCCTTGTATTTTCCAGCCCGCAGTACACAAGTGAAACAGCAACAAAAGGGGCCCTGTTCACTTACAATGGAGGACAGACCATGGGGCCCCGCTCACCTCTAGCAACATTCCTACAGTAGGGTTATTACTTCATTAGTGTCCATAACAATTGCCATTTTCTGCAGGTGTCCCATAATAATGCCAAATGTACAAACGGTACAGATACTTGCAAGAAGTCATGAATACAGCACTGTTAAAAAGTTGGGGATTATAGTGTGAGGTTGATTGGTTTCTCAAATGCAGTGAGTCTCTGGGGCCAGCAGGTGGCCCTTTTGAGTGAGTCCCAGGGAAAGTCCCCAACCCAACTCGCACCATAAAAATTGATATGAGTGAAGCATCCATGCAAATATATTAACCAGCTAGACAAATGCTGTAGGTGGATGACAGTAGGGTAAATCCCCAAAATGATAGATTTCGCCCCACAGGCAAAATTCATCATCAAAACTAATTTGAAGCCAATGATGATTAAGAAATCATAATGACAATTGTTTGCCTGCTGGCCTCATTTACCCAATGGATGCAACATCATAAGGATGGCAATAATCTGAATAGATGCAAAAAATCTAAAACTTTCTCTGACTTCCATTTATGTTTCAGCATTTTTTTTCCAGCAACATGATCAATCATAAAATGACGGTTGATTTCTTCAGAGTGTTATTGGCATTAAAAAAGCTACATCTGAAGATGAAGAAATCTTTCCTGTATCAGTCCATTCCAAACCCTGACTTGAGTAAAGGACTTTACAAACAATATGTGTAATGGCCGGTAGTATACGGAGGCCAAGCACAACGACCAGAGAGATAGAGAGTAGCTCGGACACAGTACAAACACAGAGAATAATATTGACCAAACGAAAGTACTCGCGATTCCAAAGGACGTATAATAGTCCAACCATGGAAGCAAAGCGAGATAGAAAAGGAAGAAGAAACTCCGACAATCAGAAGATAGAAAGTCATACAAAGTCATACAAAACCTGACTACAGATATCTTGGCTGTAGTGCGAAGCAAAAAACAGACACTCTAGTGAAGGAGGCGTGCCGGACTTCCTGCTTACATAGATTCTGGGAAAGCGCCGCCCCAGCTCAATCAACCAGCTGGGTAGAGAATTCGATAGCCCAGGAATTTGATATTGTCCTAGGACGAGAGCCGCAAAGAAAAGTTGAAACAACACGCACACCGCACAAACAATGACAATGTGCCAAGAAAGTAAATTTACGCAGATCCATTCCATTTTCTTAGCAACACAAGTTAAGAATCTTGGAAAAGCATATCAGAGTTTTAACTTTGCAACGAAGTGTACTATAATGCAATCAAGATAAATTGGCCAGTCATTCTACTATTTAGTCTCAGCAACTGAGCAAATCAAAGTTTGGTATAGGCGAAAGAGACTGTGACAACTAGCAGCTACTGAAGCAATGAAAGGAGAGGTTACTGCAGACCTTTAATACTGTTGGCGGCACGCCACTGGATTTTGTTATCCATGATGAAGCATTATCAGGGAAAATAATTAGGTGCCCCCCCTGGATTAGTTGATAGTGAGTTTATGTCTGATCACAGAACTTGCATCTAGCCTCCTTTCAGAGGTGTTTGCCCTAAAAACTGCACTTTCACTAGAGACCAATGTTGGGATCATGTCGCCAAGACACATTTTTTGAGTAAATTTGTTTGTCGAACTTTCAACGCTTAATGGTCACATAACTTCAATCCTAAATGGACAGAATACGTTTTTACCACTAATAGTGAGTGTCTGAGTTTCAGCAAAATTTTGATATGCGATAAAACTGCAGCTTGTTTTTGCATATCTCACGTTTGCATCTGGGATTGATAATTTTGTTCCTGCATTTTTTATATCATCATATTATTGATTAAAATGGCCAATAGTCAACTTACAGACCAGAACATCGAGATATTAACTGCAACAGATTTCATTATGCATGGCAAAAACGTATTCTATCCATTTACTTAGTAGGATTGAAGACCAAGTTATGTGACCAATAGAAAATAATTGGCACATGAAGAGGTATTTGAAGCGATGCAGGACCTAAATTGTAATGGCCAATAGACAGGAACAGCTCTCGCATTTCCGAGAAGAACACCCAACCATCTGACGAAAAGGAAACAAAGCGAGAGAGAGAGAATAAGAAGAAGTATCTCTGGAACTGAGAAAAAAAAACAAAGCACCTCAAATACTGTGATCCAAAGATAAGAGAGCGGAAAGTAGAAAAGGGAAATACCCTAGATAGATAGGAATTCCTTAAAATATTAGAAGAAAAAACCGTCAGAGAAATACTGACACTAGAATTCTACGACTGAAGTGCTTAACTCAATCAGACACTCTAGCAAAGGAGGCGTGGCGGACTTCCGGCTTATATAGAGTCTGGGAAAGGTGCCACCCAGGTTCAATCAGCCAGCTGGATAAAAAACTCAGATAGAGAAGGAAATTGATATCGTCCCGGGACGAGAGTCACAAAGAAAAGTCTTTACCACGTGCACACTCTCTAAACCATGACAGAACCCCCCCCCCATGGAACTGCTTCGGACTTTCCCACAGAACTTTGTGCACGGAACTGAGATAAGGGTGGGAAATCCTGGATCCTGAGAAGGGACCCAGCACCGTTCCTCAGGTCCATATCCATCCCAATCAACTAAGAACTGGACCCCGCACCTGACACACCTCTCGGCAAGAATGTGACGCATGGTGTAAATCGTCCCCCTCTCAATCATCCGTGGCGGCAGCGGTGGTTTGTTGACTGGTGCCAGGATGCTAGTGCTAACCAGTTAGAGCCAAAAAAGATGAAAAGAAGGGTGGATTCACAAGGATCTAGGGAGCTGCAACCAGATGGTGACCGGGTTCATCTTCCGCACGATTTTGAAAGGGCCAATGAAGTGGGGAGCTAACCTTTGTGACTCCACCCTCCAAGGAAGGTCCCGAGTGGAAAGCTAAACCCTCTGGCCAACTCGATATGATGGTGCCAAACGGCGCCTCCTATCAGCGGTGGTCTTCAGTTTCCGAGCGTAAGAGAGACGACCTCAGCCCAGACTGACAACGCCAAATAAAACATTTAACTAAAGGGACCTTCGAATCCCTCTCAGCATGAGGAAAAAGAGGCGGCTGACAACCCAACTGTGCCAGAAACAGGAAAGGCCAGTGGAGGAATTGCACAATGAATCGTGGGAGCATTCGGCCCACGCCAAAAAACGACTCTATGATGTAGGGTTATCGGCCGCTAGGCACAGAGGTGCATTTTCCAGAGACTGGGAAATTCTTTCTGTCTGCCCATTGGTCTCTGGGTGAAAACCTGATGAAAGCCTCACAGAAGCCCCTAGCTGGTTGCAATATGCCCGACAGAATTTAGCCATAAACTGCGGGCCACAGTTAGAGATCACATCCTGGGGCAGGCTATGCAGCCGGAACACATGGTCCACAACAAGTTGGGCCATCTCCTGTGCCAAGGGCAGTTTAGGAAGGGGGACAAAGTGGGCAGCCTTAGAAAAGCGATCTACCACCACTAAAGTAACAATGTTACCTTCTGAAGCCGGCAGACCTGACACAAAGTCTTGGGCAATATGGCTCCAAGGATGCTTGGGGACTGGCAACGACCACAACTGACCAAAGTGGGGTAGATGAGAACCCTTTTTCTCTGCACATGTGCCACAGGCTGCCACAGACTCGGAGATGTCTCTTTCCATACCGGGCCACCAAAAACGTCTAGCCAAAAACTGCTTGGTCCGGTGAACCCCCGGATGACCAGCTAAGCGGGAAGGGTGACCCCACTGGAGAACTTGGGAACGAACCACCACTGGGACAAACAAACAACCATTTGGCTCCCTATCTGGACCAGAATCAGAACGCAATGCCTCCCGTACCACAGACTCAACATCACACAGGACAGGAGCCGCAATCTGAGCTGGCGGAATTATAGGCTCAGGACATGGATCGAGGCCAGAACAGTCATAAATTCGTGACAAAGTATCAGGCTTGATGTTTTTAGAGCCAGGGCGGTAAGTCAACGTAAAATTAAAATGGTTGAAAAATAAGGCCTACCGTGCCTGTCAGGAATTACGCCATTAGTCTGCTGGATATACTGGAGGTTTTTGTGATCAGTCCAGACCACAAATGGGTGTTCGGCCCCCTCCAACCAGTGGCGTCACTCTTCCGACGCCAACTTGACTGCCAACGACTCTCAGTCACTAATGCTGTAATCCCACACTGCAGCAGACAATGACCTGGAGAAGTAGGTGCAGGGATGTAATTTATTGTCCAGAGGAGAGCGCTGGGACAAAATGGCACCTACCCCGACCTCAGAAGCATCTACCTCCACCACAAACGGAAGGGAGGGGTCAGGCATAACAAGAATAGGCCCAGAGCTAAAACTTCTCTTCAATTCCTGAAAGGCAGCCTCCACTGCTGGGGTCCAAGAGAACGACGAGGAGACATTCTTCCTAGTAAGTGCAATGATAGGGGCAGCCCCAGCGCTAAAATTGCAGATGAACCTCCTATAAAAATTAGCAAAGCCTAAAAAACGCCGCACCTCCTTTACACTCTGAGGAACAGGCCAATTCTTGGCCGCTGCCACCTTGTCCAGATCCATACAGACCGACCCTGCCGACACAATGAAACCAAGGAACGACATAGTCTTGGCATGAAAAATGCATTTCTCAGCCTTGACAAAAAGTTTGGTTTCGAGGAGGGCCGCAAGCACTTGTCGGATATGTTTACGCTCCGAGAGAGTTGAAGAAAAACTCTTAATAACATTGAAGTAGACAAAGACAAATTTCTCCAACATCTCTCGGAGGACATCATTGACAAGTGCCTGGAACACGGAAGGGGCATTAACCAAACCGAACCGCAAAACCAAATACTCGTATTACCCGTCATGCGTATTAAATGCCGTTTTCCACTCGTCCCTCCCCGGATCCAAACCAAGTTATATGCGTTCTGGAGGTCTAGCTTGGTAAAAAATGACGCCTCCTGCAGACATTCAAATGCAGAGTTCATCAAGGGAGGAGGGTATCAGTTCTTAATGGAGATCATATTCAATCCCCTGTAATCAATACAGGGTCTCAAACCGCCATCCTTTTTACCCACAAAAAGAACTTTGCTTCAGCAGGAGATGTGGAAGGTCGAATAAATCCATTAGCCAGAGCCTCCTGTATATATTCTCGCATGGCCTTACGCTGAGGCCTGGACAGCGAGTATAACGAACCCCTGGGGGGATCTCGCAATCCTATGTGCAATGGGGAGGTAAAGACCAGGCCCGCTGCTTGCTAAAAACTCCACGCGATCACCATAGTTGCTGGGAACGTTGGGAGGCAAATAAAAGTTCAGATCAGCCCCCAAATTCTCACCCTGTTCGGAACCTGCCATCTCTTTGACCGACTCAGAGCCAGAAATATCCTCTGAATCGAGATGCTCCTCTGGCTGCCGCCATTCAAATTGAGGATCCCACTCCAACCCCTCCTCCGCTCCATTTTCTAAATTAGGAGGGTTAGGTGAGAAAACCTCCTCATAATCACTCCAGGCGTCAGCCTACCCCATAGGTTGATGTCCGGGACGACACGCCAAATTCTCACTACAGTGAGATCCACAATCAGTGCCCCATTGGATGACCAGGTTATTCTGACTGCCCCAAAAGATGTGTGGCCTATGTTCAAGTAGCTAAGAATGTCTTAAAACATTAGGGAAAACCGGGGAACTGATCAGGAGAAACCAGATTTCCTCTGAATGACCGCCAAATGGGACAAAATTAATTCAGAGGCCCCGGTGATAGGCCCAGTTCCCAACGTGCGACTGTCCAAAGACTTGACAATGCGTGAATGTAAAAGAGGGCGGATGGGAATGGTATGTTTTCTAGCCCACTCCAGATCCATAAAACAATCTATGGCCCCCAAGTCCAAAAATGCCTCAACTAATAGTTTATGTCTCCCCACAGTCAATTCTACTGAAATAAATGTTCGAAAGGGAAATTAGGTCCGTCCCTCTATCGTCCCCCATACCGCTAGAGGGACTTCTCGTCTCCCTTGAGCTCAGGGCAGCATGGACGGATATGTCCCGGTTTGTTACGATGACAACAAATTATACGTCTGCGAACGGACTTACGAGCCCGGCTCTCATATGAACCATCAACCTGCATGGGCTCACTGGAAGTGGAAATTTAGAGTTGGGGCTGTATGCGTGTTGTAAAGAGTATTAACCCTTTGCTAGCAAGAGCCAGTGCAGTATATTTCTCCTTGTTTTGTTCGCGGATACGATTATCAATTTGCACCGCAGTACGAACCAACGAATCTAAAGAAACACAAGGCTCCAATGTTGTCAGAGCGTCCTTAACCTCCTCCGCCAAACCATAAACAAACACTGTCATAAGAGGTGCCTCTGGCCACCCTGTCTCTGTGGCCAGGGAGCAGAAAGAAATAGAAAACTGACGCTCTCAGAGCCCTGCCTCAGATTAGACATGTAGCTGTGCCCTGACCAAAAACATCCCGATCAAAAATAGAAACCATTTCTCTCACGAAAGTCTCCACTGAATTAATGACTGGTAAACCAGGTCGAATGAGTGGCCCCACCCAAGTGAGGGCTGCGCCGGTGAACAGGCATAAAATAAACAAAACCTGTGATTCTTCATTCGAGAATCGTGAGGGTTGCGCTTTAAAAAATATTTCACATTGAGCATTGAAATCTTTACATTTTCCTGCCTTGCCTCCATATCTTCGGGGTAACTAGAGGTTAGGCTCTCAGGGAAGATGAACGGATTGTGCTTGTGAAACATTTTGTAATTTGAGCAGACAATGCTCCAGTGAGACTTAATAGAACGTTTTCCTGTGTCTGCACGGCATTCTCCGGTTGGCGAATTCTCTCTGCCAGCTCTGCCCGTTGATTGCCTAGACTAGTAAGACCCTTTCCATACTCAGCTAGCACTGACTGTTGGTTAGCGACAATCTTCTCTAGCGTAGCCACTGCTGGCGACTCCATGTCTGTCTCGTGTTCTGTAATGGCCGATAGAATCGGCAGACTAACTACAGCGGCAGAGAGAAACAGAGCAGCACAGGCCCAATACATTCACGGAGTAAGACACAAACCCAATGACAGGAACAGCTCTTGTGCTTCCTAAAAGGACGCCCAACCATCCAAAGAAAAGGAACAAAGCGAGAGAGAGAATAAGAAGAAGTATCTCGGGAACCGAGAAAAAAAAGCACCTAAAATAGTGCGATCCAAAGATAAGAGAGGGGAAAGAAGAAAAGGGAAATACCCAAGATAGATTGGAATTCCTTAAAATACTAGAAGAAAAAACCATCAGAGAAATACTGACACCAAAATTCTACGGCTGAAGTGCTTATCTAAATCAGACACTCTAGCAAAGGAGGCATTGCGGACTTCCAGCTTATATTGAGTCCAGGGAAGGCGCCGCCCCGGTCAATCAGCCAGCTGGGTACAAAACTTCAATATAGAAGGAATTCGATATCGTCCCGGGATGAGAGCCAAAAAGAAAAGTCCTTAACACACGCACACCACCTAACCAATGACATGAGGAACAGATTGGGTGAGCAAGATTGCACTGTACAGTCGCCGTTAAAACCAAAGAAAAGGTCGTTAATCCGGCAGTAGGGGGTCGCTAGGCTGTTGGTAGGTGAGCTGTGTGGTAGGACCGGCGTCTTGACGCGCAAGAAGACAAAAGAAGACCGCACGCCGCCTACCGCACTCACGGTAGCTGGGAAGATAGCCCGTTAGCCGGGTGTTTGTTAAATCATAAATGAGCCTCGGGGGCGGTTGGGAGTAGTCCGTACATGTAGATAATGGCGCAGCTTGTTGCCGATTGATTTCCATATATGAATGCAAGAGTAACGTTAGCCTTCATAAAATATTGATTTGCTTAGGCGGGGGCGGAAATCATTTCTGCAAACCTTTTTATTTTAGACTCTACAGTTTTCTCAACCTGTGCTACCATTTAAAACTGTTGTGCGGTGTAATATGCAATTGGATTATTAAATAGGCAGTGGTTATCTTCAGCGCTGTAAACAGTGATTCGGGGCTATATTTACGATATATAAACATTGCGCGGCGTCTCCGGGCAAACCCAAGATGACGGACTCGCGTTTAACAATTGTGGGGAGCAATTTTGATGATTTAGCCACTGCTGCGTTACGTGGTAATCCATGTTACTGTGTGATGACACACCGGGTTGCTAGGGCACGCGCAGCATGCATTCGCGATATAGATATTTTAATGTGAAAAGAAGCCACTAGATGGCAGCATTGACCTTTTCTTTTGTTAAGCCCAGACTGAAGCTAGGTTTGGACATGTCCTGGGCATGTCTGAGATGGAAAGTCCCAGAGAATTAAAAAAAAAAATCTAAAAGGTGGGAGGGGTCTGCAAAAGTGAATATAAAGCAGAAAATTGAGAGAGTAAAGTAGTAGGAGAAATTGCAAGGAGCAGGATACATTTGACCAGACCTGTAACTGTAGCTTTTGTGGATTTTTGCCTGTGTTGGAGCATTTTCCTCACCAAAACATCACCAAGCAACCCCATCTCAAGGGACTGTAAATATTTTTTTTCTTGTATATATCTATCTTGGTCAGTAGAGTACATTGTTGGTTAGTGTTAGTCTTTGTTAATTTAAAAACTCAAACACATTTAATTAATGTCTGTCATCCCTTGCTGTCGTAAATGTAATTACAAATTGAGGCCATAACAATATTCTAAAGCCCCTTCTCAATAATAAAATCCCCCAAAACATATTACCCAATCGCACTGTGGCACGGTACTGAACAATCGTACCTTGTGCGAAAGCGGTCTGAGAGATTGGAAGCTGCCAACATTTGTGAAGAAACGTCAATGCGCATGTGCACCATAAAATATAGCGCCGAATCACAGTGTACAGCGCCGTAGATATAGCCACTTCCTATTAAATATCATGCTTTTTTTGGTGAGGATTTTGTTTGTCAGGTATCATTTCTGCAATATTTTATGTTCGGAGATAATGTATGCTTTTATGTACTATTAGGCCTATTTTACACTCAAGTGCCGAAATATGTCATTTTTCCTGTTGCAAACCTGTAATTTAGTATAGCCTATCCATTCCAACAGTACGTTGACCGGTTGAACGGAATTTGTTTGAAGCGTCTGGCATCGATACAGAATTTGCAGGCGGCAAGTTATCTGTTCACGAATTTGTGGAAATTGCTCATGCACTTTGTGGATCAATTAGTTTTCTTCAGCTATTCGGAATAAAGCCTAGCACAGCCATTTTTCAGTGGCAAGTCCTTTGACTGTTCCGCAAATCATTTCCTGTTTCCCAAATGGCGCCCTTTGTCAGGCCGAACTTATGATATTCTTTGTTTATTGGCATAATTGCGTGCCCCTGGCCTCAAAGAAACAGACACGTGTATGTTCTACCAATTTTAGCTAGCATTACTCTTTAGGGGATATCACAATAATTGGTCAATTTGTGGCTAATTGTTCCGTGTGTCGACATTGTGTCAGCTGCATGGAGTCCATGTGCGCTGGCCTCAGTTCAAGACGGTTTGTACGTCCATCGATGTTCAACTGCTATCAGCGACGATGGATGATTCTTTCTACTCTTTCCAATTCAAGTAGTACATGCCAAGTATACATTAAAATTATCAGGATGAGACTACAAGTTCAGATTGTTATGGCCCCAATTTGTTATTACATATATGACAGCAAGGGATGACAGACAAAAACTTAAACAGATTTAATTAAACAAACACTTTTAACTAAACTACTATCTACTCTTCTGACCAAGATTGATATATACAAAAAAAAACATTCACAGTCCCTTGAGATGGGGTTGCTTGGTGATGTTCCAGGTGAGGAAAATGCTCAAACACAGGCGGAAATCCAGAAAAAGCTTCACAGGTCATGAAAAGAGTGACAGATCTGGTTAAATGTATCCTTCTCCTTGCAATTTCTCCTACTACTTTACTCTCTCAGTTTTCCTCTTTATATACTCTTTTGCAGACCCCTCCCACCTTTTAGACTTTTTTAAAATTCTCTGGGACTTTCCATCTCAGACATGCTCAGAACATGTCCAAACCTAGTTCCAGACTGGGCTTGACAAAAGAAAAGGTCAATACTGCCATCTAGTGGCTTCTATTCGCATTACACCTCCATTCCAAAAGGGAAAAATTTTGACTCATAAAGGCAAAATTTTTCTTTTCAAAACAAAAATAGTTTAGTAGACACTTTTGTAAAATACAATATGTTAATAAATACGTGATGTATACACATACTCAAACACGGGATAAGCAATCAGCAATTACATTGTCAGTACCCTTTACATGCTTAATTTCCAAGTCAAACTCGTGTAAAATCAAACTCCGATTCAACAATCTCCGATTCTTGTTTTACTCAAAAACATTAACGGATTGTGGTCAGTGTACACAATCATTGGCTTTTGCCCGGTACAAACAAACATCAAAGTGTTGTAAAGATAGAACCAGAGCCAACAGCTCCTTCTCTATTGTGGAATAGTTCCTTTGGTGGGGATTGAACTTCCTGGAGCAGTATGCCACGGGATGCTCAATGTCATCAGAGTCACTTCTCTGTAGGAGCACAGATCCACAAGCTTGGTCGCTAGCATCGACCGCAATGGAGAACGGTTTGTTGAAGTTAGGAGATTTGAGCACGGGGAAGTGACACAGCAGAGACTTCAGGCGATCGAAGGCTCTCTGGCTTGCATCATCCCAAGTGAACTTTACGCTTTTTTCAGTTGGTTAGTTAGACTGAGAGCAATCTCAGCATAGTTCTTGCAGAACTTGCGGTAGTACCCGATCATTCCAAGGAAGCGGCGCAAAGCTTTTTTGTTGTCAGGAACTGGAAAGTCCATGATGGCTTGCACTTTAGCATTTATGGGTGCCACCTTACCCTGGCCTATGACGTAGCCAAGATAGGTGACAGTAGCACAACCAAAGTCACTCTGGTTCAGGTTAACAGTCATGTTGGCCTGGGTCAGGCGCTGGAACAACGTCTCTACATCTTTTAGATGTTCTTTCCAGGAGTCACTACATGTGATCAGGTTGTCGATGTACGCACCCGTGTGTGGCAATCCGGCGATTGTAGACTGTATCATCCTTTGAAACGTGGCTGGGGCCACGTGGTATAACTGGTACTGGTATAACCCAGATGGTGTGGCAAAAGCAGAGATGCTCTTGGCCCTCTCAGTTAAAGGCACACACCAATAACCCTTCAATAAATCAATCTTGGTCAGAAACTTTGCTTGCCCCACTCTGTTGATACAATCATCAATCCTAGGTATTGGAAACACATCAGTTCTAGTTACAGCACTGACTTTGCGATAATCTGTACAGAATCTAGTACTTCCATCAGGTTTTGGAACTAGCACACAGGGTGAACTCCAATCTGAGTTGGAGGGTCTGATAATATCATGTTCTAACATGTACTCAACCTCTTTCTCAGCAATCTTTCTCTTTTTAGGATTCATCCGGTACGAATGCTGTTTTATTGGTTTGGCATCACCAATATCTACATCATGAGAGGCTATAGAAACTCTCTTTGGAACATCAGGAAATAGATCCTCATATTTCTTGATCAACCTCTCAAACTGATCTCTCTGTGAGGGTTCTAAGTGCTGGACTTTTTTATGAAGATTTTGCAACACTTCAGAATTTGACAATTTACATGAAAGAACTTCAGCTTTAATTCTAGGTTCATCATCTTGAAACTCCCCCTCATCTTCACATGTTTCTACCAAAGGAGAATCTGAAGTGACAGCTGCAACCCTAGCATTTCTGTCATGATAAGGCTTCAGCATGTTAATGTGACACAATTGTTTTGGTTTTCTCCTATCTGGAGTCTTCACAATGTAATTGAGATCATTGAGTTTTGTCAGAATTTCATAAGGACCATGAAATCTAGCCTTTAATGGATTGGACTGCAAGGGAAACAACACAAGAACCTTATCTCCTGGGTTAAACTCACAGCTTCTAGCCTTATGATCATACCAAGTTTTCATTTTTCCCTGACTTGATTTCAAGTTCTCTTAGGCTAGATCACAAGCTGCACGCAATCTTTCCTTGAACTAGCTAATATAGTCTAACAGACTGATATGCGAATCTTTTTCTTGCCATTGTTCACTCAACAATAGCAAAGGTTCTCTCACTTCATGGCCAAACACTAGCACAAATGGACTGAATCCAGTAGACTCCTGCACTGCTTCTCTAGCTGCAAACAACAGCAAATGAACACCTTCATCCCAGTCTTTCCAATGGTCACAACAATAAGTCCTCATCATTGTCTTGAGAGTGGAATGAAACCGCTCTAAGGCACCCTGACTTTCTGGATGATAGGCACTAGAAAGAATCTGCTTTGCACCTAGTTCATACACAACCTGCTGAAACAATCCGGAAGTGAAATTGCTACCTTGGTCTGACTGAATTTCCCCTGGGAAGGCGAAACAACGTGAAGAACTTTATCAAAGCCTTTGAGATTGCAGTTGCCTTGATGTTACGTAGAGGTATGGCTTCGGGGAATCTGGTAGATGCACACATGATTGTCAACAAGTACTGATTTCCAGATCTAGTCTTGGGTAATGGACCAACACAATCAACAATGACCTTAGAGAACGGCTCCCCAAATGCTGGGATAGGCTGCAATGGAGCTACAGGTGGGTCTAACAGGTGTTTTCCAACTACCTGACAAGTGTGACAGGTTTTGCAAAAGTTGGAGACATCTCTCCGAAGCCCAGGCCAAAAGAAGTGTTTCATGATCTTATCAACAGTCTTGGTAACACCAAGATGACCTCCTAAAGGTAAACTATGAGCTATTGTTAAGATCTCATTCCTGTCGACCTTCGGAACAACAATTTGCATTGGCAGGGATATCAGGAGGGCGCCACTTCCGCATCAACACACCATCCTTGAGATAATACCCAACTGGAACTGCGTCTATTTATTTATCAGGAAGGGCTCTCCTCTTTAGTGCACAAATTTCAGGATCATTAGTTTGCTCCTCAATCAACCGCTTTCTGGACAGAGACAAGTCTCCAGACACATCAGAATCACCAGACCCATCTGGCTGGCTGAACAAAGAACTGATAAAAGTATCTAACAAGTCCTCAAACGGAGAAATCATAGTAGGCCGAACAGATGTCATGTCATGAGGCAAACCAGTCATGACTATTCAATGTGCTGGACGGCACCACATAATCTTCTTCTTGAGCCTTCTTGGCCATAGCACGAGTCACTGCACAGGAAGGATACAATGATGGGCCCTCGCCATCTTCAGTGCTCGGCTGTGAAGTAAGATGTACAGGGGGAACTACATTGCCCACAGCAAGGTCATTGCCTAGCAACAGAGAAACACCCTTTATAGGTAGACTTGACATAAGTCCCACCTTTACCTGTCCTGTAACTAAATCTGACTTCAAGAATATAGAGCGCAGGGGTACAGATACAGTTCTCCCTTCAATACCTTGTACAAGTATGAAATCCCCAGAAGCAGTCTCATCACGTAACTCCAAGGAGTCCATCAACAAGAGTGACTGAGAAGCACCGGTATCCCTTAGGATATATATAGGGACAGGAGGAGAATGCTCATTCAGAGCCACAAATCCCTCTGACACAAATGGAAGAAATTCCTCCCTCACAAAGTCAGCAGTATCAGGCTTCTGAGCCCCTCAAGGAGCAGGCAATTTAGCAGGTTGGTCATCTACTACAGGGGTTTCTAACCTTGTTTTCACAAAGGCATTTGGTTTGGTATCCTTTTCTTTTTCTTTCTTAGCTTTAAGGAACCAACAGTTAGTTGTAACAAGACCAGATTTCTTGCAATAATTGCAAACTAGACCACTTTTGTCACTGTCAACTTTCACACTTTGATCAGACCTGTGACTGGATTTCTGAGCACCATCACCAGATTTGTCTTTGGCTTTGGGTGAGGAATCTTGGGTATCACCGTTACCTTTCTTCTGAAATTGGGACCATCTATTGTTACTGCTAGAGTGAAATTTGGACTCGTGTGAGAACATATTCATCTGCAAATTTGGCAGCTGATTGCAAATTCAGTGCTTGCTTCTCATTAAGGTAGGTCTTAATATCATCCTTAACACAGTTCTTGAATTCTTCAACTAACACCATCTCTTTTAGTGAGTTGAAATCATCCTTGACCTCCATAGAAGCACACCAACGCTCAAAGCAGACCTTCCTCGGGCAAATGTATCCTTCTCCTTGCAATTTCTCCTACTACTTTACTCTCTCAATTTTCCTCTTTATATACTCTTTTGCAGACCTCTCCCACCTTTTAGACTTTTTTTTAAATTTTCTGGGACTTTCCATCTCAGACATGCCCAGGGCATGTCCAACCCTAGCTCCAGACTGGGCTGAACAAAAGAAAAGGTCAATACTGCCATCTAGTGGCTTCTATTCGCATTACAAGATAAACACAGGACATGAGTAATGATCAGCCTGTTGAGCCACAGAAAAACAGTAATGGCAGGGGGAAAATGTTTTATTTCCCTTTGACCCCATTAAACTTAAAAAAAATTCTTTCAGAAAAATGAACAAGAATAAACATGTCTCATAAATTATAAGTTTGAAAACCTCCAAAATGGCGTTTGCGGAACTAGTCAAATGACAAGCAATCACTCTTATGGGTGTTGATGAAAAAGTATCAAGAGTACGAAATTTATATGGTCAAATATACGATAATTTCCGATCATAATGATTCTAATAATGATTAGATGATGTCTCTAAAGGACAATAACTTAAATGTCACTTGAAACTGAATGGCTCTTTCGTTAACTGAATTCACGGAATTAAAAGCGGATTCACCTGGCACCGAATCAATACAGCTCAGTTTGTGCCATCTCTATTTATTACTCATTGTCAGCCCAATAATCCCTTTAAGATCATTGTAGCGTATTGAATAATTAATGACCTGCTCAGCACGGCAGAAATTTTCTATAAAATGCCCAATCATGAACTGACATCACATTCACAACTATGGAACCTATCACGATATCACACATTTCCCCACAGTTAAGGACGAAGATTGACTCCTTGGCGAGAGACGACCTCACTCAACTGCAGGTCCTAAAACGCATAATTTTGGAGAATAACCTGAGCATAAGCTCACAGGCTATTAAGTTGTATATTGCCAATTTGTTTATTTATATTGCGGTTGGGTTTTCAAAACCAAAACATCAATTGCGGCACACTTCGCTGAAGTTTCTGCAAAAGAAACTGTGATGGCCCCAATTTGTTATTACATTTATAACACAACAGCAACAGCAAGGGATGACAGACACAGTTTTAAAAACCTCAACACATTTAATTAACAAACACCATAACAACTAACTAACCTAAAGACCAAGATTGAATTATGTACAAAACATAAATATTTACAATCCCTTTTCGTGGGGGTGGCTTGGTGATGTCCTGGATGATGAAAATGCTCAAACACAGGCAAAGAAATCCACAAAAGAAACGTCACAGGTCTTGAACAGAATGGCAGGTCTGGTCATCTTCTTGCAATTTCTCCTACTACTTTACTGTCTCAATTCTTTTCCTTATATTCTCTTTTGCAGACCCCACCCACATTTAGACCTCTTTTTTTTAATTTTCTGAGACTTGCCCCAGACATGTCCAGGACATGTCTAATCATGACTCCAGTCTGAGCTGAACAAAAAAAAAGGTAAATACTGCCATCTAGTGGCCTATATTCACATTACACCTCCATTCCAAAAGGGAAAAATTTTGACTCATAAAGGCAAAATTTTTCTTTTCAATACAAAATGGTTAAGTGAACACTTGTCTATATATACATATCATACAACATTCAAACACATGATATATATATACACATTCAAACACGGGATAAGCAATCAGCAATTACATTGTCTGTACCCTTCACATGCTTAATTTCCAAGTCAAACTCCTGTAAAATCAAACTCCAATTCAACAATCTCCGATTCTTGTTTTTCATCTTACTCAAAAACATTAACAGATTGTGGTCAGTGTACACAATCATTGGCTTTTGTCCTGTACAAACATAAACCTCAAAGTGTTGTAAAGAAAGGACCAGAGCCAACAGTTCCTTCTCTATTGTGGAATAGTTCCTTTGGTGGCGATTGAACTTCCTGGAGAAGTATGCCACGGGATGCTCAATGTCATCAGAGTCACTTCTCTGTAGGAGCACAGATCCACAAGCTTGGTCGCTAGCATCGACCGCGATGGAGAACGGTTTGTTGAAGTCAGGAGATTTGAGCACGGGGAAGTGACACAGCAGAGACTTCAGGTGATCGAAGGCTCTCTGGCATGCATCATCCCAGGTGAACTTTACGCCTTTCTTCAGTTGGTTAGTTAGAATGAGAGCAATCTCAGCAAAGTTCTTGCAGAACTTGCGGTAGTACCCGATCATTCCAAGGAAGTGGCGCAAAGCTTTTTTGTTGTCAGGAACTGGAAAGTCCATGATGGCTTGGACTTTAGCATTTATGGGTGTCACCTTACCCTGGCCTATGACGTAGCCAAGATAGGTGACAGTAGCACAACCAAAGTCACTCTTGCTCAGGTTAACAGTCAGGTTAGCCTGGGTCAGGCGCTGGAACAACGTCTCTACATCTTTTAGATGTTCTTCCCAGGAGTCACTCCCTGTGATCAGGTCATCGATGTACGCACCCGTGTGTGGCAATCCGGCGATTGTAGACTGTATCATCCTTTGGAATGTGGCTGGGGCATTTTTCATGCCAAAGGGTAGGACTTCATACTGGTAAATCCAGATGGTGTGGCAAAAGCAGAGATGCTCTTGGCCCTCTCAGTTAAAGGCACACACCAATAACCCTTCAATAAATCAATCTTGGTCAGAAACTTTGCTTGCCCTACACTATCAATACAATCATCAATCCTAGGTATTGGAAACACATCAGTTCTAGTTACAGCATTGACTTTGCGATAATCTGTACAGAATCTAGTACTTCCATCATTTTTTGGAACTAGCACACAGGGTGAACTCCAATCTGAGTTGGAGGGTCTGATAATATCATGTTCTAACATGTACTCAACCTCTTTCTCAGCAATCTTTCTCTTTTCAGGATTCATCCGGTACGGATGCTGTTTTATTGGTTTGGCATCACCAATATCTACATCATGAGAGGCTATAGAAACTCTCTTTGGAACATCAGGAAACAAATCCTCATATTTCTTGATCAGCCTCTCAAACTGATCTCTCTGTGAGGGTTCTAAGTGCTGGAGTTTTACATCAAGATTTTGCAACACTTCAGTGTTTGACAATTTACATGAAAGAACTTCAGCTTTAATTCTTAGTTCATCATCTTGAAACTCCCCCTCATCTTCACACGTTTCGACCATTGGAGAATCTGAAGTGACAGCTGCAACCCTAGCATTTCTGTCATGATAAGGCTTTAGCATGTTAATATGACACAATTGTTTTGGTTTTCTCCTATCTGGAGTCTTCACAATGTAATTGAGATCATTGAGTTTTGTCAGAATTTCATAAGGACCATGAAATCTAGCCTGCAATGGATTGGACTGCAAGGGAAACAACACAAGGACCTTGTCTCCTGGTTTAAACACACGGCTTCTAGCCTTATGATCATACCAAGTTTTCATTTTTCCCTGACTTGATTTCAAGTTCTCTTTGGCTAGGTCACAAGCTGCATGCAATCTGTCCTTGAACTTGCTAACATAGTCTAACAGACTAATGTGCGGCTCTTCCTCTTGCCATTGTTCACTCAATAATAGCAAAGGTCCTCTCACTTCATGACCAAACACTAGCTCAAATGGACTGAATCCAGTAGACTCCTGCACTGCTTCTCTAGCTGCAAACAACAGCAAATGAACCCCTTCATCCCAGTCTTTCTCATGGTCATAACAATAAGTCCTCATCATTGTCTTGAGAGTGGTATGAAACTGCTCTAAGGCACCCTGACTTTCTGGATGATAGGCACTAGAAAGAATCTGCTTTGCACCTAGTTCATACACAACCCGCTGAAACAATCCTGAAGTGAAATTGCTACCCTGGTCTGACTGAATTTCCCTGGGAAAGCCAAACAACGTGAAGAACTTTATCAAAGCCTTTGAGATTGCAGTTGCCTTGATGTTACGTAGAGGTATGGCTTCGGGGAATCTGGTAGATGCACACATGATTGTCAACAAGTACTGATTTCCAGATCTAGTCTTGGGTAATGGACCAACGCAATCAACAATGAATCTAGAGAATGGCTCCCCAAATGCTGGGATAGGCTGCAATGGAGCTACAGGTGGGTCTAACTGGTGTTTTCCAACTACCTGACAAGTGTGACAGGTTTTGCAAAAGTTGGAAACGTCTTTCCGAAGCCCAGGCCAAAAGAAGTGTTTCATGATCTTATCAACAGTCTTGTTAACACCAAGATGACCTCCTAAAGGTAAAGTATGAGCCATTGTTAAGATCTCATTCCTATAGACCTTCGGAACAACAATTTGCCTGACCGCTGCCCAATCTGCATTGGCAGGGATATCAGGAGGGCGCCACTTCCGCATCAACACACCATCCTTGAGATAATACCCAACTGGAACTGCATCTATTTCTTTATCAGGAAGGGCTCTCCTCTTTAGTGCACAAATTTCAGGATCATTAGTTTGCTCCTCAATCAACCGCTTTCTGGACAGAGACAAGTCTCCAGACACATCAGAATCACCAAACCCTTCCGGCTGGCTGAATAGAGAACTGATAAAAGTATCTGATAAGTCCTCAAATGGAGAAACCATAGTAGGCCAATCAGAGTCATGAGGCGAACCACCTGAGTCCTGACTATTCAATGTGCTGGACGGCACCACAACATCTTCTTCGTGAGCCTTCTTGGCCATAGCACGAGTCACTGCGCAAGAAGGATACAGAGATGGGTCCTCATCCCCATCTTCAGTGCTCGGCTGTGAAGTAAGATGTACAGGGGGAACTACTTTGCCCCCAGCCAGGTCATTGCCTAGCAACAGAGAAACACCCTTTATAGGTAGACTTGACATAGGTCCCACCTTTACCTGTCCTGTAACTAAATCTGACTTCAAGAATATAGAGCGCAGGGGTACAGATACAGTCCTCCCTTCAATACCCCGTACAAGTATGAAATCCCCTGAAGCGGTCTCATCACGTAACTCCAAGGAGTCCATCAACAAAAGTGACTGAGAAGCTCCGGTATCCCTTAGGATATATATGGGGACAGGAGTAGTATGCCCATTCAGAGCCACAAATCCCTCTGACACAAATGGAAGAAATTCCTCCCTCACGAAGTCAGCTGTATCAGGCTTTTTAGCCCCACAAGAAGCAGGCAATTTAGCAGATTGGTTATCTACTACAGGGGTTTCTAACCTTGTTTTCACAAAGGCATTTGGTTTGGTATCCTTTTCTTTTTCTTTCTTAGCTTTAAGGAACCAACAGTTAGTTGTAACATGACCAGATTTCTTGCAATAACTGCAAACTAGACCACTTTTGTCACTGTCAGCTTTCACACTTTGATCAGACCTGTTACTGGATTTCTGAGCACAATCACCAGATTTGTCTTTGTCTTTGGGTGAGGAATCTTGGGTATCACCATAACCCTTTTTCTGAAATTGGGACCATCTATTATTACTGCTAGACTGAAATTTGGACTTATGTGTGAGAACATATTCATCTGCAAATTTGGCTGCTGATTGCAAATTCAGTGCTTGCTTCTCATTAAGGTAGGTCTTAACATCATCTTTAACACAGTTCTTGAATTCTCCAACTAACACCATCTCTTTTAGTGAGTTGAAATCATCCTTGACCTCCATAGAAGTACACCAGCGCTCAAAGCAAACCTGCTTTTCATTAGCAAATTCAACATAAGTCTGATTTTCAGATTTCTTCAGACCTCTGAATTTCTGTCGGTAAGCCTCTGGAACCAACTCATAAGCTCTCAAAATAACCTTTTTGACAACCTCATAATCAGAGGAATCATTTGCAGACAAAGCCGAATAGGCTTGTTGAGCTTTACCCTTGAGGACAGTTTGCAACATCAGAGGCCAGTGTTCCTTTGGCCACAGGCAACTCTTTGCTACCTTTTCAAAACACTGGAAATAGTTGTCAACATCCTTTTCCGAAAATGGAGGCACCAGTTTTACCTCCTGACTGGCGCAAAATTTATTTTTAGTTTCAATTTTAATTTTTAGTTGCTCCATTTGGAGTCTTTCTTCTCTATCGAATTTCTCTAATTCAAAATCTCTCTGTCTTGCAAATTTTTCTAACTCAAATTCTCTTTGTTTTTCTTTTTCCTCCCTTTCTATTTTCTCTTCTCTTGCTAATTTTTCTAACTCAAACTGCCTTTGTTTTTCTTTTTCTTCCCTCTCAAATTCTCTTTGCTTTTCTTTTTCCCCCCTTTCTTTTTCTCTTTCCTCCCTTTCTTTTTCTCTTTCCTCCCTTTCAATCTCTAGCATTTTTAATTTAAGTTCCATTTCTATTTTTGGATTTTCCACTGGTAACTGTTCCAGATCTCCGGGTGCAAACACATTTTCATCAATGTAATATTCAACTATCTCTCGAGCCAGTCTTGCTTTTCGCATGGCTGGTTTCACCTCTGTCAGCTCTAAATGTCTGCAAATTTCTAGCAGTTCTGTCTTTTTAAAAGACTTCAAAACCCCTACGGTTGGTGATGCCAAGAAATCATCCATTGCTGTTGTCAATATATATGTATTAATTTAAAAAAAATCAATTTTACAATTTGAAATGTTAGATTTTCAATAAATTACTCACAAAATGGTCTATCCCGGACCTTGAGCCCCCAATTTGTTATGGCCCCAATTTGTTTTTACATTTATAACACAACAGCAACAGCAAGGGATGACAGACACAGTTTTAAAAACCTCAACACATTTAATTAACAAACACCATAACAACTAAGTAACCTAAAGACCAAGATTGAATTATGTACAAAACATAAATATTTACAATCCCTTTTCGTGGGGGTGGCTTGGTGATGTCCTGGATGATGAAAATGCTCAAACACAGGCAAAGAAATCCACAAAAGAAACGTCACAGGTCTTGAACAGAATGGCAGGTCTGGTCATCTTCTTGCAATTTCTCCTACTACTTTACTGTCTCAATTCTTTTCCTTATATTCTCTTTTGCAGACCCCACCCACATTTAGACCTCTTTTTTTTAATTTTCTGAGACTTGCCCCAGACATGTCCAGGACATGTCTAAACATGACTCCAGTCTGAGCTTAACAAAAAAAAAGGTAAATACTGCCATCTAGTGGCCTATATTCACATTACAAAACACATATTTAAAATACCAGAGAAAAATTCCTTCAAGAATACAATTTCTTATATAACACTGTCGAATTTATCTTAATATCTTTTTTTTTTTTTTTTTTAATTTATTTTTTTTCATTTTATTAACAACAACACGGTCACCAAGGCACACATATCCATAAACACACGCACACATACTTCTGACTGATAAAGAGGGATACAGATAAAAAAGAAAAAAAGAGAGAGACATTCATAATGGCGCTTGACAAAGGGCACAGAAGTATACATTGAGCCTTCCATAGTAATCCTTAAACATCTTTGTACAGAGAATAACAAGGAGCAATAAAAGAAAAATAACAATAAATACATACAAATACGATTAGGATGATTCCAGATGTTGCAGGAGGGGACCCCATGTTTCCTCCAATTTGAGTTGGAATTTAAGATTACGGTTTCGCAGTTTTATTATCTCCGCCAAGGAGATAATGCGATCGGGTCCGTTATTTTATTTATTTATTTGTCTGTTTGTTTGTCTGTCTGTGGACAAGATTTCTCGGAAACTACTGGATGGATCTTTATGAAATTTTTACCAGAGATAGATCTTGGTCCAGGGATGACTCCATTAAATTTTGGTGATGATCCGGATCCGCATTTGCATCAATTTCATCCTTTGGCGGAGATCAGAAATCTTGGATTGCTCTTGTTAATTCATGCAGCCAGTTTTTGAAGCGAGGTGGAATTGGTGTTTTCCAATTTTTTTTAAATAATTTTTTTGCTAACACCATGCCCATTAGGAGAACTGCTTGTATGTGTGCGGGGAGTACTAATGAGTCCTCTGAGGCTCCAAAAAGAGCAAACTCCCTGTCAGGAGGGAGCTTCCTCTTATAAACCCCAGAGAAAAAAACAAAAATTTCAACCCGGAACTGATAAGTTAACGGACAATCCCAAAATAAATGCAACATTGTACCATCACTGACTTTACATTTATCACATTTAGGAGAGACAGAGGGGTAAAACTTATGAAGCTTGTCTTTAGAGTAATAGAAGCGATGAATTACTTTAAACTGTATCAACCGGTGTCTGCTATTTATTGAACAACTATGAATACGGGAAAGGACAGTCTTCCACAGTTGGTCAGAAAACACAACAAATAAAATAATATCTTTTTTCTTGTTCATGCTAGGCTTTTTAAACAGAGGATCAGCCACACACTTTCCAGAGCTGAAGGTGTCACTCTTGACCTGGGTACCATCGAAACGTACCCAGAAATCTGAGAGCCTATCGTTTGGTACCCAGGCTCCATCGAAACGAACCCAGGTTCGCGAAATCTCGCGCTGGTCAATGTCGTAAATATCCGAGGGTACAACATTGACCGTAACCTCCACAACTCCTCCGGCATCCCCCTTTTCCTGGGCAGGAGAAGAGCCATTTCACTAAGACGATGTCCTTTGATAGACCTTCCGATATTTCCTGTTTTCTTTCTTCGCCCAATTTAGTTAAATAGACTTTCAGATGTTTATAATTTCTTTGAGCCCGAACTTATGTTTCACCCTTCTTTATCTTGTATGTGAATGTTTCTTTCCGTTCATCATTCACTGAAACGACCGCAAAAGCTGTTTTCACGTCACGGCGATTTCAATTTAAACCATGTTTTGTCAGCGGAAATTTTCTCAGTCATCATTACCGACCGAAACGGTATTCAGGGATAGCTATGAGTCCATAAACCTTTGAGCCAAAATTTTAGCCAAACAGGATTTTAATTAGCCAAATTCTACCTGTGTTAGCCAAATGCAAGTTGAAATAAAGGAAAAAATATAGGATATAAAGAGACAAAACCTATCTTTATTTCTTCTGTTAACAAAGATTGCACTTAAATACAATTTAATAGGCCGAATACAATTTTCCCTTACAAGAGCTGTTTGATGGTAACATGGCATTCAGTACTTACTATTTCTTTAGGTGTCCGTATTAATGGAGGCGATTTATAAATTATTATAAGTCGCTGTTCGAATAATTAGAGACATATTAATAAATACGTTTTCAGAGAAACCTTCCGATCTCTGACTCGAACACCCAAGAGTCCCGAGCATTGGACCCGTGTCAGTCAGAGCGCACTTGTAGAGGTGCTAAAGGAAACCTTCATTTATTGCTTTGCAAATATATTTGGGTGGAATTTGCTGCATTACTTTGCATTAAACTCACTCTACTTAGAAAAGGTCGTATTTCCTTTAAGACTAGTAAACGCAAAAGAAAAGAAAATACATCGGTAAAATCCGGTCCTGTCAATGACTCTGGTCAAGGTGAATAAAAAAAGTCTGGCCACGGAGTGAGCATATTCAAATACCGGCACGCGCATGACGTGAACAGGCAACGAACATGAGGGTCTGGTTGGATGAGGGGGGACACTGTCTTTTGATCCTAGTTTATGCATAAGAGACTGCAATGTTGTTTTAATAATAATGATAAAGAACCTTGGCGTGCAGGGTGCGGAAGCGACATTTTACGCCTATATTGTGGCGCAGGGAACCAGCATATGGCCCAATTAGACGAGCGGGAATCCCCAAGTAGTTCTGTATACCACACCGCGGCGCTCGCAGTTTTTGCATAAACTGTGATGAGCAGAAAGCATGCAGTTATGGTGAGATTAAGAGCAGGCGGCCCGGCGGAGTGCGTATCGGAATATCACTGAGGGGAGGGGCTGAAGCGGACTTTTTGAAGAGGGATGGGGAATATGTGAGGCGATGCGCATGACAGACAGGAAGATTGATTCTCTGTACTGCTGGAGCAAAATAATGCTCTTCGCCAAATTTTTCGTCACCTTCAGGTTCATCGTCGCCAGATTGGAGCAACGTTCGCCAATGGCGATTTGGCAAGCGGGTAGCGCGATCCCTGGGTATATTCCTCCTCCATGATTCATGCTTCTTTAGACATTGTCAATGCATCAAGAAACAATTGCACTTTCGTTTTGGATTCGGATTCAGGACAAACTTCCTGTCGTAAAGCGTGTCGTTGTAATAATTCTAAGTCTCGCGCTCCGAAACGAGAACTAAAAACCTGGGTACATTTCGATGGAGCCTGAGTACGTTTCGATAGAGCCTGGGAACCAAACGATAGGCTCACAGATTTCTGGGTACGTTTTGATATGTTGAAACGTACCCAGGGTACGTTTCGATGGTACCCAGGTCGAGAGTGACCCCTTCAGCCTTTCCAGAGGTCGCATAAGCTTTCACTTCAACTTTCACTGCAAGAGAAAATAAAATGTTAAAATACATAACGGCAAACACAAACGTAATTCTAACAGTCATAATGCCGTCTATTCTATAACTTACACGTGGTACTACGTTCAGTTCTGCGGACCACAAGTGGTTATTCCTGCCGGTAAATTGTCCTGTAATACAGCTCATTGGTCAGCAGTGTGAAGTATGTGTAATGGCGCGTTAGATCGTGGTTAGAAATGGGTCAGAAGGGCGAAATGTTCGAGGTAACCGGGCGTGAACTAACGCCGTCTCTTCGGTTTTAACAGCGACTGTTCTGTAGCCTTCGTATGCTGTATTTAAAATCTACCAACAAAAGGAATTTGCTCTCAGATTATTCTCATTTACAAATTACATGACATTAAAAGATATGACCATCTAAAATTAGTCGTTGGGTAAATAAATTGTACATTTGGGGGAAAATTAGAGGGGCAAACAGCCTAAATGTTTTCTAAGGCCGCTTATGCATTCAACGCACAAATGTAAGGCCTAAAAACAACTTTTCAAAGTTTCATGGCTTTTCATTATCATCTGGCAACAAAGAAGTAAAAAAAATAAAAACATCAATTTTTGTAAAATAAATGCCAGAAGATCGCACAGAATGGCTCTGTGTCTTTTATAAAATCCCTATTTCACTCTTAAGACACTAAAGTTTGTGTTTTCTGCTTTTTTTTGTTTTTTTGATGCTATGGAAAGAATTCGTAAGAGACCATCTAACTCACCCAGTTCTTGTATCCATGCAGTTGCATTGACTGATTCTTGATCTGTATGGACTTTGCACATGAATTCCCCTTTATCTTCTGTTCTTACATCCCTCAGTTTCATAGAGAAGTTTCCTTTGGGAATCTCCTCACTGAAGAACTCGGCGCGCCCTCTGAATCTCTCATCCTGTGACTCCGGTATGTTTTCCCCTTCAGCAAACAGAAGCACCAGGACTAACCCGTTTATCTTCACCCACTCAACCTCTAACTCTCTGACAGGAACATGAGTGTCCACTGTGCAGTTCAGAATCACATCTTCACCTGCATATGCAAACACAGGCTCCACTGCACCAGTCACAACCAAACGTTCTGAAAAAATTAGACACAGGTTTTTCATGCATATATGTATGTATTCCATACTTCTGTGGTGTGTCATCTACATTCATGCTCCCTATGTATGCTAGCTAATATTAATTCTGGTTTCACCCTTTTCTGTTGCGCAATATGCTATCATGGCCTCACAGATCCAAAAGTACCCGCTCTTTTCTCAGTGCCTACTTTACAGTACAGAGAAATGGTATTTGGCTATCAGGGACTTGATGAAAAATTATGGTGGATAAGACCAGTGGGCTGAAATAGCCCTCCATTTGCCTTCCATCAATCAACTTTATCAAATTAATGGAAGGACCACTAATATTTACCGTAGCTTAACTGTAATCAAAGTCAATGTGGGCTTTTCTCAGCTTATTATGAAGTAAAGCTCATCACTGAAAATTATTTTGGGTAAGAAGTGAATAACAGTGTCAGTGTGAATAAATGCTTTATGAATTATTCTCTCCTCAAATATTGCATATATTATATTAAATATTCCCTGGTGGCTAATATTTTTGTTCCATAAAATGGCATAAAGTGACAATTTAGTAAGGTTTCCAAGAAATCTGACTCAGTAAAGAGATTACCATCTCAAAGTTGAAAACTATTCATGATGAACAAATAAAAAAACAGTTTGTCATTTTTATCTCCCCGGTATAATCTTCTTGGCGTAATGATGTGGGGGGATATAATCATCTGTCTGTCCGTCTGTCTGCCTGTGGTCATTTGGTTTCCAGAGCAGAACTCAAATACTATTCACTATTTTTTATCAAAACTTGCTGTGCATATTAATCAGGTCCTAGACTAGTGCCTTTTAATATTTTGAGATTTCTGAGATTAGCTTGTGGAGGCCACAGGGATATGTCATCTACAAAACCCAAAACCAGTGAAGTTGGCACGTTGTGTAAATCGTAAATAAAAACAGAATACAATGATTCGCAAATCCTTTTCAACCTATATTCAATTGAATACACTGCCAAGACAAGTTACTTAATGTTCGAACAGGTAAACTTTGTAATTTTTTGCAAATATTAGCTCATTTGGAATTTGATGCCAGCAACATGTTTCAAAAAAGCTGGCACAAGTGGCAAAAAAGACAGAGAGTTGAGGAATGCTCATCAAACACTTATTTGGAACATCCCACAGGTGAACGGGCTAATTGGGAACAGGTGGGTGCCATGATTGGGTAAAAAAGCAGCTTCCCTGAAATGCTCAGTCATTCACAAACAAGGATGGGGCGAGGGTCACCACTTAGTAAACAAATGCGTGAGCGGATTGTTGAACAGTTTAAAAACAACATTCCTCAACGAGCTATTGCAAGAAATTTAGGAATTTCATTGTCTACGGTCCGTAATATCGTCAAAAGGTGTGCAATCACTGCACATAAGCATCAAGGCCGAAAACCAACATTGAATGCCCGTGACCTTCGATCCCTTAGGCGGTACTGCATCAAAAACCGACATCAGTGTGTAAAGGACATCACCTCATGGCCTCAGGAACACTTCAGAAAACCACTGTCAGTAACTACAGTTCGTCACTACATCTGCAAGTACAAGTTAAAACTCTACATGCAAAGCGAAAGCCATTTATCAACAGCACCCAGAAACGCCGCCGGCTTCGCTGGGCCCAAGCTCATCTAAGATGGACTGATGTAAAGTGGAAAAGTGTTTTGTGGTCTGACGAGTCCACATTTCAAATTGTTTTTGGAAACTGTGGACGTTGTGTCCTCCGAACCAAAGAGGAAAAGAACCATCCGGACTGTTATAGGTGCAAAGTTCAAAAGCCAGCATCTGTGATGGTATGGGGGTGTATTAGTGCCCAAGGCATGGGCAACTTACACATATGTGAAGGCACCATTAATGCTGAAAGGTACATACAGGTTTTGGAGCAACATATGTTGCCATCCAAGCAATGTCTTTTTCATGGACGCCCCTACTTATTTCAGCAAGACAATGCCAAGCCACATTCTGCACGTGTTACAACAGCATGGCTCCATCGTAAAAGAGTGCGGGTACTAGACTGGCCTGCCTGTAGTCCAGACCTGTCTCCCATTGAAATGTGTGGCGCATTATGAAGCGTAAAATACAACAACGGAGACCCCGGACTGTTGAACAACTTAAGCTGTACATCAAGCAAGAATGGGAAAGAGTTCACCTGAAAAGCTTCAAAAATTGGTCTCCTCAGTTCCCAAACGTTTACTGAGTGTCGTTAAAAGGAAAGGCGATGTAACACAGCGGTGAAAAGGCCCCTGTGCCAACTTTTTTGCAATGTGTTGCTGCCTTTAAATTCTAAATTAATGATTATTTGCAAAAAAAAAAAAAGTTTCTCAGTTTGAACATTATACATCTTGTCTTTGCAGTGTATTCAATTGAATATAAGTTGAAAAGGATTTGCAAATCATTGTATTCTGTTTTTATCTACGATTTACATAACGTGCCAACTTCACTGGTTTTGGGTTTTGTACTTATTGTTTAAGGAGATGAGTGTACTTACCAATATCAATTTCCACCATTGTTTCATTGGACTCATTGTCAGAGTGAACTACACACTTGTAAAGCCCCTTGTCTTCAGTTGTTACATTAACAAGCAGCAAAGAGAAGTATCCTTTGGAGACTTGTTCAGAGAAAAACTTGGCCCTGCCACGGTAAGATGGATTCTGAGATTCTGGCCGGCTCTCCCCTTCCTGGAATAAGTGGACCAGGGCTCCAGAATCCTCCTTCATCCACTGCACCTCCAGCTCAGACAGAGAAAGTGGGGTGTCCACAGAGCAAGGTAATGTCACTGATGCCCCCATCTGGACAACTAGGGGCACTGCAGGACCCCGCACTGTAAAGGCTGGGCCAGAGAAGAGCACACATGCAGAGAACTATTTAAAAAGAAAAACTGTTGATATCCATTTTATATCATAAACAATTTACAACCTGTTATGAACCCAATTTGTCGTAATGACATTTACGACAGCAAGGGATAACAGACAAAATTTGAAAACTTAAACAGATTTAATTAAACAAACTGACAACTAACCTACAATATCCCCCGCAACTGGCATTGCATTTTTGAATAGAGAATGTTTATATGCTTTTAGATTTCTGAAGAACTGTACTAATCGCAAAGATATTTTCAAAATAGTTTTTCATGACACACCTTTATGTGTTTTTACACCTTGATGCCAAATATGATCACAATCGGATGATTATTTTCAAAGTTATAGCCCGGATATGACATATTACAGATTTCCCACGTAAGAAACGTGAGAAATTACGAAATTATTTTCAAAATTGTATCAAAATATTTCAAAAATATTTACAGTCCCTTTGGTTGGGTTGCTTGGTGATGTCCCGGGACAGGGAATTGCTCCAACACAGACAAAAATCCACAAAAAAAACTTCACAGGTCTTGAAAAGAGTGACAGGTCTGGTCAATTTCCCCTTGCAATTTCTCCTACTACTCTACTCTCTCAATTTCTCTCCTTATATACTCTTTTGCAGCCCCCTCCCACCTTATAGACTTTTTTTTCTGGGACGTTCCCCTTTCAGACATGCCCAGGACATGCCCAAAACCTAGCTCCAGACTGGCTTAACAAAAAAAAAAAAAGGTCAATACTGCTATCTAGTGGCATTTTTTTTCACATTTCAAACCTCATTTACAATAAAAAGTTTGGACAGTATTGGATAACACGATAAGAAAGGAAGCAATGATTTGCAAACCATGTTTGACCTGAATAAAATCAAAAAAAAAAAATTCAAGAGAAAATATTTAAATGTTCTACCAATCAATGTTTATTGTCTTTTTGGAAATGACTGCTTATTTTCTACTGAATCCCTGCAACACGTTCCAAAGAATTAGTGACAGTAGCAAAAAATGACTCCAACAGTGTTGGCAGTGGCGACTGGTCATTAGGGGGAGCCCCACCAGGTGTCACCAGAAAGGACCACAGGCAAATTACATTATTAATTCTCAAACATGATCGTATTATCTGATTAAATGTATTGTCTATAAATTTAGCATTTTCCTAAATTGCGTGGAATTTGTGTTTGGATTCAAGTTCATGTTTATTGGTCTCCGTTTTGCTGCTTCAGACCGATCTCCTGATCCATGCCCGCATGAATGGGGCTAGCCCCCCTTACGCAATGCAATGTATATGATACATGCAAAAATGTAAGTATGCATGCTCAGAGTGTTGGCTGTATTAGTGGAGGTAGCACAAATTTGTTGGACTGACAGCCTCAAGCCCCACTCCTGCGTCATTTCATCAGGCATACACGTTGACGTCGCATGAGTGGTGGAGAGGCGTGCCTACCGGGCGGCCATGTTAGTACAAGGTTAGCGGAAGCCTCACTGTGCATGTACTTCTATTGGGGTAAGAAATATCAAACAATGTCTACAAATCTTTACTGAATGAATTTTTGACTAATATCCAAGCGGTTTGATTGTTACAAGCGTAACACATTTAGCTATGATCCAGGATGCCCTGATACTCTAAAATGAAGATTTTACTACCTATTCACAACAGTTGAGCACCTAAACTTAAATCTACACCAAAGATGCCAGATTTTTGCGCAGCATACGAATGCTGAACGAGATATCCATACTAGATCCCATGGAATTACCTTTTGCTGGTAAGATTTAACGATATATATTTTGGATGTATTTGTGTATTATAACTTTATGTTGAGAGCTACTGTAACTATTTGTCCACCAGCGAAATGCTAAGGTAGCTAGGCTAGACTAGCCCTAGTCATGGAAGCTGAGACTTTATAACAGATAAATCATAATTAAAATGTATAGTTGTCCGGGTATTTAACCACACCGCCAAATTTTATTACAATCCTATCTTTTCTTCTGAACCACTAATAAAGAAGATGTGATTGGATTTCAAAGCTGGTTACTAAGGCTACCAGGTCAGATCCTAATGTTAGTATTAAGTTTACATGATTTTTGTTGGCCCAGGTATTTTATACCGGTTGAATACAAAGAAATGCTCTTTCTGTTCATAATTTCGGTTTCATTTTTGTAATATTAAAAAGGCCTGAATGTACTGTCATTTTTAAATGGTTGAAAAAATAAGTTGATGTTCATAGCTATTTTTCATATGTATTTGAGACATATTTCAATATGTTGCAAGATTATGACAGTAAGACAAAGGTATACTAATTTTTAATATATTGTTATGCTGGACTGAGGCTAAATGGTGATGACAGTGTGTCACATGTTTGCAAAAGGACAAGGTTGTTGTCATAATGCTTTCATAGAGTGGATCAATCCTAGTAAGTTGTCTGTGCGTCCAGCTTGCTGCGGCACTTAGTGGTGTTTAGTGCTCTACTTTGTTTATGGCCTTGAAGGCTCTGAGCATTGTGGAGCAACGGTGGTGGCTTTTAAACAAACTTCGATCCCCATATTGGTGAATGGCAGATGTCTCTCTCTCTCCCTCACTCAGTCATTCACTGCGTGCACTCTCTCTTTCCCTCGTCTCCTCCGTGCGTGCAATAATGTTGACTTTTAACTAAAAGCTTGTTAGGTAAAACAGCAGCAGACAAACAAATTTATCACAAATTGTTAAATAGAAATCACCCCATACCCCTCGTTTACCTGAAATACATTCTTGTCCCACCAAGTTTTGTGTGTAATAATATTTCACTACTCAAAGAATAAAGAGAAACTGCTGCATAAAGAATGGGCTTGAAAAGTTGTGGGCTCCTGATCTTTGATTCCCTCACATGGCACTATACTGAAAAACAACATGCTTTTGTGATGAATATAACCACATGGGCTGGGACTACTTGGGGAAACATTTGACAAACGCTTTTCATTTATGCATCCACAAACACACGTGAAGACTGTATGCACTCAGGAAGCTGTATATCAAAAATCTGAAGAAACACTTCTCTGTCCTGGGCTTGAGCTCATCAGAAATGCACTGATGTACAGTCAAAAAAGGGGCTTTTGTCAGACCAGTCAACCTTTGGAATTGTTTAAGTTAGTGATGGACATTTTCCCTCAGTCAAAGAAGAAAATGACCATCCCAGTAATTACCAACTTAAGGTACAAAGCCAGTGTCTGCCCTGGTATGGGTGTGTGTTAGTGCCCATGACATGAGTGACTTGAACATCTGTGCAGGTGCTGCTGATGCTGAAAGACATGCGTATGTTCTGGAGCAATATATGCTGAGTTTACAGGGAGGCCTGAGTTAATTCAACAAAACAATGGCCAGCCACATACTGCACGTCTTACAACAGTGCGGCTTCCTAACTGACACATCCACAAATATTAAAAAAAAAAAAAAAAACTAGAAAGCACTCAGTAGAGCGCATACCTCCGCCAATAGCGCTATCAGTATTAAAGCCACATACGCCTATTAGGGCACTAGCTCGATCCACTCATAGAATGGAAGCAGATCACCACTAACTCACGCCCTGTTTATCCTCTCCTGCTTATCCCAGGGTCCTAATGCTATGCCGGCTACACATAAACCCAGGGGCCGCCCTGACCTTGACTTCTGATGTACATGCACCAGAAGTGAATCAGTTTGTCCTCGACCCATACTTCATCCTATCACAATGTTTCATCCTAATCCACCCCCAAGTTTTAGAGTTATTCTGTTCACAAACAAACAAACAAACCAATAAACAAACAAGAGCACTTGGGACGAGTGTAGACTTTGCAAAATCTTGAAGTGATTACTGTTTATTGCATCCCATTCAAGATTTAATAGTTATAATGTACAGGCTCATAGGTTTCCAGACATATAAATATCATCATGATCAGGCAGCAAATGGTAGAGTTATAAACGTTTGATTAGAAACTTATAACATTGGATCTGAATCAGTTCATTGCTGTAATGGGTAACCCTCAGGAACTAAACATATCTTCATGATGCAATCAACAAATCAAAATGTTGTTTGAACATTTGTGATTTACAGATGGTCAGCTTTCCGATGAGATATATATTTTAGGATTTATATCACAAATGGCAGAGTTCTAAGGATTAGAAAATTCCTAATTTTCCTGACTTTTAATATTGTAACAAAGAGCACTCTCTGACGATGTAAATTGTAATAAGGCAGTTTGTGATGCATTAATTATATCCCCGAACGCCGAATGGCGTTCCGGGGGATATTATGTTTTTGGTCCGACCGCCGCCGCACTATGTGTTAACGTTATAACTTCAGTAATATTTCAAATAGACATTCTAAGTTTTGCAAATAAGTAAGTATCATAAAGAAGAAGAACTGATTTGATTTTGGACAATTTACAATTTCTAGATTGGCCACCAGGGGCCAAAAACTGAAAAAAATCACTGTTCCGCGATAACTTCAGTAATATTTCAATTACAAATTTCAAGTTTTGCACATAGGTATGTATCATAAAGAGGAAGAACTGATTCCATTTTGGACAATTTAAAATCTCTCGATAGGCCACCAGGGGCCAAAAACTGATTTACATGTTAACGTGATAACTGCAGTAATATTTCTTTTTTTTTTTTTCTTTTTTTTTAATACTTCATTTTGCTTTTTTCAAAAAGTGGTAAAAAACGCAACCTAGAGTCCATAACATAATCAAAGACATTACAAAAACCGTGAAAAAGAAAATTACAAACACAAATAAATCTAAACAAAATGACAGAGACACAGGTCAGCACCATTTCCAAAGAATCATACGGACTAGCTTTAGACAAAAAGTCTATGCAGGGGTACAGCTAATCTGGTGTAATGGGAGGTTTTTCACGTAATTCATATAAGGCTGCCAAATTTTGTGGAATATTTTATTTTTATTTCTCAGCCGGTAAGTTATTTTCTCTAAAGGTAGACAATTATTAATTTCAGAGAGTCACATTCCTATTGGAAGGGTGTTGTCTGATTTCCATTTCCTTGCAACACATTTCTTAGCAATGACCAGCAGAATTTCAGTGAGTTTCATAGCATGAACATGTTAAGGTTGGAATTAGTAAAGTTACCCAACAAACAAACCTCTGGATCCAATGGAAATACCACACCATGAATACTGGATAGGGTGTCACATACCCCCTGCTAAAATGCATGGAGTTTTGGACACTCCCAAGTGGAATGAAGAAATGTTCCTTCATCCAATTGTTATGGCCCCAATTTGTTATTACAATCTACAACACAACAGCAACAGCAAGGGATGACAGACACAGTTTTAAAAACTTAAACACACTTAATTTTTAAACAAAGACAAAGACTAATAATAACTAACTTACAACTAAAGACCAAGATTGATTAGAAAAAAAAAACTGAAATATTTACAGTCCTTGTGGGTTTCCTGGTGATGTGCTGGGTGGGAAAAAAAAATGCTCAAACACAGGCAAAAATCCACAAAAGAAACTTCAAAGGTCTTGAACAGAAATGACAGGTCTGGTCACATGTATCCTTCTCCTTGCAATTTCTCCTACTACTTTACTGTCTCAATTCTTTGCCTTATATACTCTTTTGCAGACCCCACCCACATTTAGACCTCTTTTTTTTATTTTCGGGACCTGCCCCAGACATGTCCAGGACATGTCTAAACATAGCTCCAGTCTGAGCTGAATTAAAAAAAAGGTAAATACTGCCATCCAGTGGCCTATATTCACATTACACCTCCATTCCAAAAGGGAAAAATTTTGACTCATAAAGGCAAAATTTTTCTTTTCAATACAAAATGGTTAAGTGGACACTTGTCTATATATACACATCATACCGTATTCAAATAAACACGTGACATATATTTACATATTCAAACACGGGATAAGCAATCAGCAATTACATTGTCTGTACCCTACACATGCTTAATTTCCAAGTCAAACTCCTGTAAAATGAAACTCCAATTCAACAATCTCCGATTCTTGTTTTTCATCTTACTCAAAAACATTAACGGATTGTGGTCAGTGTACACAATCATTGGCTTTTCCCCTGTACAAACATAAACCTCAGAGTGTTGTAAAGAAAGGACCTTCCTTCTGGACCAGAAGAGTTCCTTCTCTATTGTGGAATAGTTCCTTTGGTGGCGATTGAACTTCCTGGAGAAGTATGCCACGGGATGCTCAATGTCATCAGAGTCACATCTCTGTAGGAGCACAGATCCACAAACTTGGTCGCTAGCATCGACCGCGATGGAGAACGGTTTGTTGAAGTCAGGAGATTTGAGCACGGGGAAGTGACACAGCAGAGACTTCAGGCAATCGAAGGCTCTCTGGCATGCATCATCCCAAGTGAACTTTACGCCTTTCTTCAGTTGGTTAGTTAGACTGAGAGCAATCTCAGCAAAGTTCTTGCAGAACTTGCGGTAGTACCCGATCATTCCAAGGAAGCGGCGCAAAGCTTTTTTGTTGTCAGGAACTGGAAAGTCCATGATGGCTTGGACTTTAGCATTTATGGGTGCCACCTTACCCTGGCCTATGACGTAGCCAAGATAGGTGACAGTAGCACAACCAAAGTCACTGTTGTTCAGGTTAACAGTCAGGTTAGCCTGGGTCAGGCGCTGGAACAACGTCTCAACATCTTTCAGATGTTCTTCCCAGGAGTCACTCCATGTGATCAGGTCGTCGATGTACGCACCCGTGTGTGGCAATCCGGCGATTGTAGACTGTATCATCCTTTGGAATGTGGCTGGGGCATTTTTCATCCCAAAGGGTAGGACTTCATACTGGTACAACCCAGATGGTGTGGCAAAAGCAGAGATGCTCTTGGCCCTCTCAGTTAAAGGCACACACCAATAACCCTTCAATAAATCAATCTTGGTCAGAAACTTTGCTTGCCCTACTCTATCAATACAATCATCAATCCTAGGTATTGGAAACACATCAGTTCTAGTTACAGCTTTGACTTTGCGATAATCTGTACAGAATCTAATACTTCCATCAGGTTTTGGAAGTAGCACACAGGGTGAACTCCAATCGGAGTTGGAAGGTCTGATAATATCATGTTCTAACATGTACTCAACCTCTCTCTCAGCAATCTTTCTCTTTTCAGGATTCATCCGGTACGGATGCTGTTTTATTGGTTTGGCATTACCAACATCTACATCATGAGAGGCTATAGAAACTCTCTTTGGAACATCAGGAAACAGATCCTCATATTTCTTGATCAACCTCTCAAACTGATCTCTCTGTGAGGGTTCTAAGTGCTGGAGTTTTACATCAAGATTTTGCAACACTTCAGGATTCGACAATTTACATGAAAGAACTTCAGCTTTAATTCTAGGTTCATCATCTTGAAACTCCCCCTCATCTTCACACGTTTCGACCATTTGAGAATCTGAAGTGACAGCTGCAACCCTAGCATTTCTGTCATGATAAGGCTTTAGCATGTTAATATGACACAATTGTTTTGGTTTTCTCCTATCTGGAGTCTTCACAATGTAATTGAGATCATTGAGTTTAGTCAGAATTTCATAAGGACCATGAAATCTAGCCTGCAATGGATTGGACTGCAAGGGAAACAACACAAGGACCTTGTCTCCTGGTTTAAACTCACAGCTTCTAGCCTTATGATCATACCAAGTTTTCATTTTTCCCTGACTTGATTTCAAGTTCTCTTTGGCTAGGTCACCAGCTGCACGCAATCTTTCCTTGAACTTGCTAACATAGTCTAACAGACTGATGTGCGGCTCTTCCTCTTGCCATTGTTCACTCAATAATAGCAAAGGTCCTCTCACTTCATGACCAAACACTAGCTCAAATGGACTGAATCCAGTAGACTCCTGCACTGCTTCTCTAGCTGCAAACAACAGCAAATGAACACCTTCATCCCAGTCTTTCTCATGGTCATAACAATAAGTCCTCATCATTGTCTTGAGAGTGGAATGAAACCGCTCTAAGGCACCCTGACTTTCTGGATGATAGGCACTAGACAGAATCTGCTTTGCACCTAGTTCATACACAACCTGCTGAAACAATCCTGAAGTGAAATTGCTACCTTGGTCTGACTGAATTTCCCTGGGAAGACCAAACAACGTGAAGAACTTTATCAAAGCCTTCGAGATTGCAGTTGCCTTGATGTTACGTAGAGGTATGGCTTCGGGGAATCTGGTAGATGCACACATGATTGTCAACAAGTACTGATTTCCAGATCTAGTCTTGGGTAATGGACCAACGCAATCAACAATGACCCTAGAGAATGGCTCCCCAAATGCTGGGATAGGCTGCAATGGAGCTACAGGTGGGTCTAACTGGTGTTTTCCAACTACTTGACAAGTGTGACAGGTTTTGCAAAAGTTGGAAACGTCTTTCCGAAGCCCAGGCCAAAAGAAGTGTTTCATGATCTTATCAACAGTCTTGTTAACACCAAGATGACCTCCTAAAGGTAAACTATGAGCCATTGTTAAGATCTCATTCCAGTAGACCTTCGGAACAACAATTTGCCTGACCACTGCCCAATCTGCATTGGCAGGGATATCAGGAGGGCACCACTTCCGCATCAGCACACCATCCTTGAGATAATACCCAACTGGAACTGCGTCTATTTCTTTATCAGGAAGGGCTCTCCTCTTTAGTACACAAATTTCAGGATCATTAGTTTGCTCCTCAATCAACCGCTTTCTGGACAGAGACAAGTCTCCAGACACATCAGAATCACCAAACCCTTCCGGCTGGCTGAATAGAGAACTGATAAAAGTATCTGATAAGTCCTCAAACGGAGAAACCATAGTAGGCCAATCAAAGTCATGAGGCGAACCACCTGAGTCCTGACTATTCAATGTGCTGGATGGCACCACAACATCTTCTTCTTTAGCCTTCTTGGCCATAGCACGAGTCACTGCGCAAGAAGGATACAGAGATGGGTCCTCATCCCCATCTTCAGTGCTCGGCTGTGAAGTAAGATGTACAGGGGGAACTACTTTGCCTCCAGCCAGGTCATTGCCTAGCAACAGAGAAACACCCTTTATAGGTAGACTTGACATAAGTCCCACCTTTACCTGTCCTGTAACTAAATCTGACTACAGATTTACAGGTACAGATACAGTCCTCCCTTCAATACCTTGTACAAGTATGAAATCCCCTGAAGCGGTCTCATCACGTAACTCCAAGGAGTCCATCAACAAGAGTGACTGAGAAGCTCCGGTATCCCTTAGGATATATATGGGGACAGGAGTAGTATGCTCATTCAGAGCCACAAATCCCTCTGACACAAATGGAAGAAATTCCTCCCTCACAAAGTCAGCTGTATCAGGCTTTTTAGCCCCACAAGAAGCAGGCAATTTAGCAGATCGGTTATCTACTACAGGGGTTTCTAACCTTGTTTTCACAAAGGCATTTGGTTTGGTATCCTTTTCTTTTTCTTTCTTAGCTTTAAGGAACCAACAGTTAGTTTTAACATGACCAGATTTTTTGCAATAACTGCAAACTTGACCACTTTTGTCACTGTCAGCTTTCACACTTTGATCAGACCTGTTACTGGATTTCTGAGCATCATCACCAGATTTGTCTTCGTCTTTGGGTGAGGAATCTTGGGTATCACCGTAACCCTTTTTCTGAAATTGGGACCATCTATTATTACTGCTAGACTGAAATTTGGACTTATGTGTGAGAACATATTCATCTGCAAATTTGGCAGCTGATTGCAAATTCAGTGCTTGCTTCTCATTAAGGTAGGTCTTAACATCATCCTTAACACAGTTCTTGAATTCTTCAACTAACACCATCTCTTTTAGTGAGTTGAAATCATCCTTGACCTCCATAGAAGTACACCAGCGCTCAAAGCAAACTTTCTTCTCATTAGCAAATTCAACATAAGTCTGATTTTCAGATTTCTTCAGACCTCTGAATTTCTGTCAGTAAGCCTCTGGAACCAACTCATAAGCTCTCAAAATAACCTTTTTGACAACCTCATAATCAGAGGAATCATCTGCAGACAAAGCCGAATAGGCTTGTTAAGCTTTACCCTTGAGGACAGTTTGCAACATTAGAGGCCAGTGTTCCTTTGGCCACTGGCAACTCTTTGCTACCTTTTCAAAACACTGGAAATAGTTGTCTACGTCCTTTTCAGAAAATGGAGGCACCAGTTTTACCTCCTGACTGGCACAAAATTTATTTTTAGTTTCAATTTTAATTTTTAGTTTCTCCATTTGGAGTCTTTCCTCTCTATCCAACTTCTCTAATTCAAAATCTCTCTGTCTCTGTCTCTCTCTTTCTGCTCTTTCCTCTTTCTCTCTCTCAAATTCTCTTTCTTTTTCTTTTTCCTCCCTTTCAATCTCTAGCATTTTTAATTTAAGTTCCATTTCTATATTTGGATTTTCCATTGGAAACTGTTCCAGATCTCCTGGTGCAAACACATTTTCATCAATGTAATATTCAACTATCTCTCCAGCCAGTCTTGCTTTTCGCATGGCTGGTTTTACCTCTGTCAGCTCCTAATGTCTGCATATTTCCAACAGTTCGGTCTTTTTAAAAGACTTCAAAACCCCTACGGTTGGTGATGCCAAGAAATCATCCATTGCTGTTGTCAATATAATTATATAGGAAAATTCACAAAAACAATTTTACAATCTGAAATGTTAGATTTTTAATAAATGACTCACAAAATGGTCTATCCCGGACCTTGAGCCCCCAATTTGTTATTACAATCTACAACACAACAGCAACAGCAAGGGATGACAGACACAGTTTTAAAAACTTACACATTTAATTTTTAAACAAAGACAAAGACTAATAACAACTAACTAACTGACCAAGATTGATTAGTAAAAAAAAACAGAAATATTTACAGTCTCCTGGTGATGTGCTGGGTGAGGAAAAAAAAGCTCAAACACAGGCAAAAATCCACAAAAGAAAACTTCACAGGTCTTGAACAGAAATGACAGGTCTGGTCTCATGTATCCTTCTTCTTGCAATTTCTCCTACTACTTTACTGTCTCAATTCTTTGCCTTATATACTCTTTTGCAGACCCCACCCACATTTAGACCTCTTTTTTTATTTTCGGGGACTTGCCCCAGACATGTCCAGGACATGTCTAAACGTAGCTCCAGTCTGAGCTGAATAAAAAAAAAGCTAAATACTGCCATCCAGTGGCCTATATTCACATTACACAATCCACATCTGAAGCACATGGGAGATATACTTGGATTATATTTGTGCAGTTTATATGGAGTTATATAAAGCTGATGCAAAAAATTAAATTGTGTCAATCTAAATCTAGAGTTTAATGTGGAAGTAAGGCTCTCTCTACACAGATCACCCCATAATTCCTGATCCACACTTATTCCCAAGTCTGTTTCCCATTTAAGTCTGGATTTATCCGTATCTGCTGTTACCAAGTTTGTCATAAGAGCTCTATAAACCTTAGAAATTATCTTAAATATTGGTTGGTCGTTTCAAACAGTTGTTCCACTGGCATCATGGTGGGTAAGCTCCATTGGCCCTTGCAGTTAACCCTTACAAAATTGCGTAGTAGTAAATAGCTAAAAAAGTCTTTATTTAACAAAAAATATTTTTGTTTGAATTGTTCAAAAGACATAAATATTCCATCTTCATAACAATGCTCTAAATGGGTGATAACCTTTTCAGACCAAATTCTGAAGTTGTGATTTTGAAAAACCATTTGTAACAGTCTGTTTTTCCATAGTGGAGTTTTAGCAGAAAGGATTCCCTCTTGTTTGAACAGTTCCCTCAATTTATACTACATCTGTATCGACTGAATTATTAATGGGTTGTCTGTTGCATTTTTAATTAGTTGTTTATCCCATTTGTATAGCAGGTCTGATGGCATCTCCTCTTTTATCCCTATTTTCTCAATATAAAGCCATGAAGGGGAGGAGTCCTTGTCTAGGATTTGCACCAGAAACCTCGATTGGGCAGCATAATAATACATACGAAAATTAGGGAGTCTCAATCCTCCTTTATTATAATCTAGGGTTAACTTATCCATGCTGACTCTTGGGGTCTTGCGATGCCATATAAACTGTCCGATCAATTTATTAAGGGAAGAAAAAAAGACTGGAGGGATGTGAACTGGAAGTGACTGGAACATGTATAAAAACCTAGGCAGGACATTCATTTGTATAACATTCACTCTGCCCATCAGAGTTATTGGAAGGTCCACCCATTTTTCCAGGTCTTCCCCCACTTTCTGTTGCATGCTAGCCAAATTGAGTCTATGAAGGTTCCTTAAATCGCTATCCACCCTTATGCCCAGATATTTAAAACCCATGGGTGACCATTTAAAAGGAAATTTGTGTTTAAACTTATAATAATCAAATGAAGATAGTGGCAGAATTTCACTTTTATCCATATTAACCTTATATCCGGAAAAGGAACTATATGATTTTAAAATAGTTTGTAGGTGATTAAGAGAGCTTTCAGGATTAGTTAGACATAAGATAATGTCGTCCGCAAAAAGTGATATCTTATGTGTATCAGGACCTATCTTCAAGCCAGCTGTATTAAGGTTGCTTCTAATTGCCTCTGCCAATGGTTCAACAGCAAGGACAAAAAGACCGGGGCTGACCGGACATCCCCGTCTATTGCCCCTGCCAAGAGAAAAAGGATCAGAAGTAATTACATTGGTGACAATACTAGCTTTTGGAGATTTATAGAGTGATTTTATCAGATCAATAAACGCAGCACCAAAACCAAATTTATCCAAGACTGAAAATAAGTATGGCCACTCAACCATATCGAAGGCCTTTTCAGCATCAAGTGAGACTGCAAGGCTTGGAATTTTATTTTTATTAGCAAAGTGAATTATGTTAAACAGTCGTCTTAAGTTATTAGAAGCTAATCTATTGATTATAAAGCCTGTTTGAT
This sequence comes from Gymnothorax reevesii, assembly GCA_029721435.1. Taxonomy (NCBI): domain Eukaryota; kingdom Metazoa; phylum Chordata; class Actinopteri; order Anguilliformes; family Muraenidae; genus Gymnothorax; species Gymnothorax reevesii. The sequence goes on along the minus strand of CM056583.1, from coordinate 3,779,487 downwards.
CCGTATTTACCAAATGGGAGAGATATCTCTCTAATCTTTTAGATAACATTTTAGTTACTAACTTATAATCTGTGTTCAGGAGAGATATCGACCTGTAGGAGGTACATTTCAGGGGGTCTTATAAATAGTTGTAATAATGGCTTGAGAAAAGGAGTCTGGGAAACAATTGTCTCTTCTGGCTTGTTCGAGTATCTCCATTAAAAGTGGCATGAGAAGGTCTCCGAATTCTTTGTAAAACTCCGAGGGAAAGCCATCTTCCCCCGGAGACTTGTTGGTGGGTAGCGATTTAATGGCTTCAATTAACTCTGATTTAGAGAATGGTTCCTCCATTTTTTCACTGTCTTCATCTGATAATCGCGGCACATTAATTGAGGAGAGAAATGAATCTATATTTGCTAAATCTCCATTTGACTGTGAGGTATAGAGGTCCATATAGTATTTTTTGAATGCGTCATTAATTTCAACTGGATTATTGGATATCTGTTTGGAAGGTGTTTCTATGGCATTAATTATCTGTTTATTTTCCTCAACTTTAAGTTGCCTTGCTAACACTTTATGCCTTTTCTCTCCAAGTTCGTAGTATAGCTGTTTTGACCTAATAATCACTCTCTCTGTTTGGTATATATTTGTAGTATTATATTGTAGCTTTAAATTAGTCAACTCTCTATACAAGGCATTGGTTGGGTCTTTTTGATATGCTTGTTCAAGTCTATGAATTTCAGATTCAAGATCATTAAGCTTGGCGCTGTACTTTCTTTTCAATCCTTTGGTATAAGAGATGATTTGCCCCCACAGGTAGGCTTTTAATGCATCCCAGAAAATAAAGATACTAGAAGCAGAGGATTTGTTCGTGGAGATAAAAAATTCAATCTGTTCTCAAATAAATGTGCCAAATTCAGGTTGTTTTAAAAGAGTAGGGTTAAGTCTCCATCTATATTTTCCAGTCACCTTATCAGGAATGGAAATTGATAACACCAAGGGAGAGTGATCACTTAGTAGTCTTGAAAGATACTCGGTCTCTATCACTCTATGAAATAATTGATTAGATATTAAAAAATTATCAATGCGAGTATGCGTTTTGTGCGGGTGCGAGTAAAATGAATAATCTCTATCCTGCGGATGAGTCTGCCTCCAAACATCAATTAGAATTAAATCTCTCATTAAAGAGATTGTGGACTTAGCAGCTTTGGTGAGAGGGGAGGGCTTGTTCGAAGATCTATCAAGCACTGTATCTAGACAGAAATTAAAATCCCCTCCCACCACGAACCACCCTGATGTTTGAGTGAGTTGGAGGAAAACATTTTATATAAATAGACAATCATCAACGTTAGGTGCATAAATATTTAGTAATGTCCAATTTTCTGAGTACATTTGACCTTGCACCATTACAAATCGTCCTGATGGATCAGATATAGTTTTAGTGACATTAAATGGGATTCTTTTATTTATTAAAATAGCCGTTCCTCTTGCTTTAGAGCTAAAAGATGAGGCAAAAACTTGATTGCGTTAAATGTGTCTCCTGTAAATAAACTATATCTGATTTAAGTTTCTTTTGGTGATCATAGACTCGTTTTCTCTTAATTGGGCTGTTTAAACCTTTTGTATTAAAGTTTACAAATTTCAGTGGACTTATCATAAGTTTACTATCCAGTAGGTAGTTGCCCTGCAAACATCCCCTTCATAGAAGTAATCCAGTGCATTTAGAAAAATGTAGTGCCCCATGTGTCTCTCTAAAGTAAAACAACGAAACATAACAAAAGCACAACAGACCAAAAACAACATCTCCCCTCTCGATTGCTGGTCTAATATCCCAGCAATCAAACATGAATTTGCTTAGGAAAACTTAGTTGCTCGCTCTTCTTTCTTCAAACCCCTTAACCTGGGTCTCTGAGCTCTTATAAGTTGCAACTGGAAACAGACACTATTATATTAATTAAGGGATTTAAACATATTTACAGCTAGGTATTCAGCTATGCTTTGCACTATGGCTCAACTGGATGTCTGGGTTAACCCATATGTCGTAGCTGGTGTCAATAAAATATATAATTACCTTTGGTTTGAAATAAATTTGCCGGGGAAGTAGGCTTTTTAAATTTAACTTACAACCTCCTACTATGAAACATAGGTATTATCGAAAAAAATAAAGTATTGATAAAAGTTAAAGTAACAGATGATACCAAAGATTGTAACAAAAGCAGTTTGGCTTGAGGTTGTAAAGCTTACCAATAAGTAAAGAAACATTATTTCTTTGCTTATATCCTATGATATAAGTTATCACTTTTCCCCATAAAAGGCAAATATATAAAGTCACCAATGCACCGATAGACCACGTTACAAAATTAGGAAAGAAACAATAAATCTGATCCACTGCATCTAGGCATCCAGAGCATTATAACCGTCCGGTCACATCACGTTACACCATATGCTACGTGGAAGAGTCTTACCAGCCACAATTACGAGTCCAGCGAATTGAGCCAATGCAATAACAAATCCAAACAAACAGTATTTTTTTTCGTTCAAGCATTGTTCATATCTTCAAGGAATTTAAACGCTTCTCCCACTGTATCGAAGAAACGAAATCGTCCAGTTCCGTCTTGGACCTTTAGCCGAGCAGGGAACACCAGGTAGCAGGCACGTTCTTCTCTTTGATTGCTTTCAGGGCTGGTATAAGCTGATTGCGGCGCCTCGCCAGTTCGGGACTCATGTCCGGAAAGAAACTGATCTTCTTACATTCGACCATGATGTTCCCTTTCGCCTTTGCAAGTTGCAGAATTTTTTCTCTATCTTGGAACCGCAGCAGACGGATCAAAACAGGCCTCGGAGGGTCGGATGGCACGGGCCTGGGATTCAGAGTTCTATGCGCCCGTTCAATTTCCCACGGTTTAATAGCATCTGCCCCCAGGATTTCCGGCATCCATTCGGTGAAAAATTTAACTGGGTCTGGTCCCTCAAGTCCTTCCTTCAGCCCGATCACACGCACATTATGCGTCCTGCTAAAATTTTCCAATTGGTCGACTTTATTTTTGAGAAAGTCATTATCTTTTTTCAATTGTTTAGCTATTCGGTCGAGTTCGCCCACAGCGTCTTCCGTATTGCTAATGCGTTGTTCCGCCTCTTTCACCCTGGTTAGCAGGCCCTCCATGGCGTCCTTCATTCCATCGATAGAGGTTTGGAGTTGCGCTGTTTTCGAGTCGATTTTCTCCGAGAGAGTTTTGTTCCCTTCTTGAATTTCTTTCAGTAAAATGGCGAGCATACCGTCCGAATTCCCCACACTGCGGAGCGTTGCAACCTCGCCCACGTAAATGGACGCCTCTTGTAAGCTAGTGCTAGCCGTATCTTCGCTAGCCTGGTATTCCTCATCACTTTGACCGTCTTTCCTGATTATTTTTCTGTCGACGTGTGCCTAAGTGCTTTAAATTCAATCGTCCCAGCTTAAGAGTTTAATTTAGCATTAATCTAAGAGCACAGTTTACCCCCTACTGTTCAACTTCGAGGCATCCCAGAATTCCCCAACTGCAGTAATATTTCAATTAGAAATTCCAAGTTTTGCATATAAGTAAGTATCATAAAGAGGAAGAACTGATTCGATTTTGGACCATTTACAATTTCTAGATTGGCTACCAGGGGCCAAAACCTGAAAAAATCAAATCAAGCGCAAATGAAAGGTCATGACCTGAGGATGTGTCCCACGGCATTATACCTGTTTGGTTCAAAATTTTGTCACAAGGTGGAGCTTTGTCACATAAAATTGACCATTTTTGCTATATCTTTGGAATTATTTCTCCAATTGACATGAAACTATGTGCAACTGCAGGGTCATGACCACACAACGTGTCACATGATGACATCATACCTGTATGGTTCAATATTTTGCCACCAGGTGGCGCTTTGTGATGGAAAATTACCATTTTGGCCATATCTTCAGAACCATTTGACCGATTGACCCGAAATTAAGTTCAAATGAAAATCTATTCAAGGACTATTCAAGAATTGGGAAATTGGCGGATTGGGGGCTTTCAGGGATATACCCCCAGCCGTCGCCTCCGACGGCATAAGCCTAGTTATAAGAGATAATGATGAGAATGGATTAAACTTAAGGTAGGTTTACAATATAAAATGAAAATATTGTGTGTCCCAACATTTACATCGCAGCAAGGCATGATAGCCATGTTGATCGTTTGTATTCCGTCATCCACATTTCACCCACTCCAACCGCTTGGAAACTGGTCACCAAGCCCTATACTGCCGGGTGTAGGCCTATCACGTGAATAGCTCTAACACGCTTTTTTCGCAACTGCAAAATTCTCATGGCAATTACACATTTTAAACAAATTTGCACTAAACATCCAATATCAGGTGCAAAAATGTGTCTGAGATTCACCTCGGTCCCAAAAAAATCATTGTCCTGGCCCAACAATTATGGAATGCAACAATAAATTTCCATTTTGTGTTCCTAAAATGGAATGACACAAGCCAACTATTCTTGTGATTCCACAAAGCCTTATAATTATTACGAATCACAACTGTCACAGACAGCAGCTCACTTGATAGAAATATTTACAAACTATTTGGGCAGTAAATCATACGTATGACCAAGCAGGTAGAGTGCGCACGGAGTTGGCCAAGGCATGCTAAAGGATAGTAAAACGCACACCAGGGCCTGGCCACGTGTTCAATGTGGACTGAGGACAGCCGCCTCTTTGGAAATTTTTGTCTATCATATCATTTTTCATCTTAGTTCCCCATGATATCATCAGGCAATGAGAAAATAATTTCCATATTCATAATCTACAAAGCTCCAGCTGTCAAATGGTATACATATTACCAGAATCAATTAAAAATCAACAGAGTTGTAAGTATTTGAAAATTTCCAATTTTTCCAAATTTAGCAGTGATATAACATTGATAGTGAATGGACAACATCGAAAGTGAAGGCGGTTTTGAAAAGTTTATCAATTTTTTATACAAAAACGGTGAAATTCGATCTAAATTTTATTACGATTTCAGAGAGAGTCTATTGAAAGGTACTTTTCAAAAAAAATTTGAAAGAATTCTATGAAGAAATGTCTGAGTTAAAGGGCTTCAATTTAGATCACTTATTTCTTTATTTTGACCTTAATAATTGACCTTTGAACGTCAAACCTTGCAAGGCTCTGGACGCCTACCCAATACATATCTGAGGTAAATATGATTCAAACTGGATGAGCTTTATGTAAGTTATGAATTAGCGAGATTTCAACTATGTGAAGAGAGAGAATTTTGGGAATTTTTCCTGACATTGACCTTTGACCTGGAAGGTTGAAATTTCACAAACCGTTAGGAAATCTGAATAACCACTAAAATAAAATTTTAAAAAAATCAACTTGATATCTTGAAAAATGTATTTGCTAAAAACAAACAAAAAAAATCAATAACTGAACATTTACAAACAGTACCTAGTCATTTTAAACTTGGCAGTTGCTCCGGGTACGGCACTTTTCCAATGCAATTCTATGTAGAGAGGTACGGCAGTCTCAATTTCAAACCCCGCCCTTACTTAACCCTGACCCTGACCCTAACCCTAACCCAAACCATAATCCCTAATCCTTATCCTAATCCCCTCAAATCGATTTCTCATTTCCAGTCAATTTTTTTTTTCATCTGAAAGAAAATAGTCCAATGAAACTAATGGAAGAATAACATCATTCTTCGTATTTGTCACAAATATTTTACAACCTAACGAAAGTGCACATTGCATTATCCGCAGTTCAGTTTAAATCAGGCGAGGCCAGCGTGACGAAATTACGCATCGTACGTATAATCTATAATCATGCGATAAACAAGCATTTAACAATATTTGTAACACGTTTGAAAAGTAGCGTAGGCTATGTGCAGCATTTACTCTGCAGAAATGTTACAATTCTTCTATAGCGCAAGATGGTTGGACTACTAAAATACATCGTGGCACTCAAGAGAAAAATACTTTGTATAGCCTACGTTATTTATGCGTGCAATGCTGTTGTACAGTCGAGACCTTGGCATAAACCAAAGGGATATTAACCAGCTATACGTATTACTTTAACAGACATCAAGGGCTCACTCATCATCAGGGAAAAAACATAAAACGGTTAAGTAACATAAAGCAATTAACGTATTATGAAAGCATTATCACTTATACGTGCCAACAAGCATTTAAAATAACTTTAATTTTCACAAACGGCCAAATGCACGACACGTTAAGCGCGGCAGCGCTGTCAACAGTGCTTAAAATCTACTCATTACTTTTATCCCAAACTTCAAAACGTGAAATAAAATTGATTAGGCTTCACGTGGAGTCTAAACTGTTGTAGAGCAAAAGCACTAAACATCTGATATGGGGAACAACGGGAATATTTTGAAAATGAAAGTTATTTCCCAGTTAAAAAAAAGGTTCTTAATTCCATAATACGACGACTACATACAGAAATCTATCGTCTAAGTAAGTCAGAAAATAAATTCGTTTTATTGCGATATTGACTCATTAAAAATAGATAATCCCCGTCAGGCGAGAAAAGAGCACTGCGCACGCCCTACCTTCACCACCACAGGCGCAGAACAGCAGCAGAATCAAGCCGAGAACTTCCATCTTGACATTATTTCTGTGTGCTGCGTTTCTCTGAGTGCGATAAAACACGAAAAACGGCCGAGTTGGGTCTCTTTAAAAGAACTGTGAAATAGCGGCTTACACGTAGCGTTCATAAATCTTGTCATTCCGTTCAACTTTCACTTTCACTGAGAGCCCGTGCGCTCTGCATAAGTGCGGCAGTGCCCTCTGAAGTTAAGAAAGTACCAGTAGCGGCTCTAGACCCTGGAACAGCCGGGCGCAGACACGTCCCTTTATGACAATTAGTCCTGGGTAGTTCGCAATCATTTTCCTTTACTGATGCGTTTTCTAATTATCGTACTTGGCAACTTAAGACACGGTCTCTCCATATGTGATCGAACAGCGATGAAATCATGGGGTAAATTCAGTAGAGGAAAAAAATGTAGGCTATTTATTAATAGTCTAGTACTTCGCGTTGATTGATCAGGTCCGTATTCCAGGGAAATGTCGCCTTTCACCCTCGGTATTGTGTGGGTCGATAAAAAGTGGCACTTGGCAGTTTAATAGGCAGCGTGCTGCTCAAGCTGTTAGCGTGAGAGGCGACAGGTATGCAAGTTTGTGTAACGTTGACTTAAATACAGCAAATTAGCGTCCAGATGAATGATTGTCTTCTTACGTAATCGGGGAGAACAAGCAGCACCTGTTAAGTGTGGAGCGCTCTCGGAGTGAACATTTTGGTGAAAATGACAGCGAACAGGTCAGGACTAATAATTCTTTAAAACAGATGTTACGTCCACCCCAATTCTCAGTTTTACGGAATTTACCCCATGACTTCATCGCTGTTAGGTCGCATGAGAAACCGTGTCTTTAGTTGCCTATTACGATAATTGGAAAACGCGTCAATAAAGAAAAATAATTGAGAACTAGCCAGGACTATCCTAATTGCCATAAAGGGACGTGTCTGTGCTCCCCCAATTCCCGGTTCTAGCTTCGCCCCTGATATGGAAAGACCGTGTCTTAAGTTGCCAAGTAAGATAATTGGAAAACGCGTCAGTAAAGGAAAATGATTGCGAACAACCCAGGACTAATTGTCATAAAGGGACGTGTCTGCGCCCCGCCATTCCCGGGTCTAGAGCCGCTACTGCAAAGTACCTGTAGGGCAAATTAATAATTAGCAGATTAATTCACTTTGCAGAAACGAAGTAACTAAAAAGCACTCGAGTGTAATTCTATTTATCCCCGAGGATGGCAGATATCTTGTCCAGAAATATGGCTGTTTGTTGACTATGACCATGGTTTCGCAATTTATGAAATAATTCATATAAAAATCACAATCTTTCCTCTTTGTTTAAGAATTGTAGCCTCAAGTTCAGAAGAATTGGGACAACATGTAAAATGTAAATAAGAACAGTAAGATGATGTAACTTGCAAATCCATTTTAACCTGTATTTGATTGAAAAAGTACAAGAACAAGATGAGTAATGTTTACCTCGTCTTTTCTTGATTGAAAATAGAAATATGATATCTGAAACAAGTTCTGATTAAGTTGGACAGGTGCACATTCAGCTCTAATATTTCCCTCTCCATTTAATAACCCTAAGAAATCGCTTTGGAACTGAGGACACAAATTGCAAGAGTTTTGAAAGCAGTCTTTATTCCCATTCCTGCCTGACAGACTGGGACTACAGTTGAACAGTACAGGGTCTCAGTTGTAAAATTTTCTGTCCTACAATCCACTACACATTTACAGAGGGAGAGAAGTCCAAGCTGCAGGCATGTGAGTCTAGTACCCACACCCCGTGACTATGAAGTCAACTGTAATCTCTGCAGAATGTGGCTTGGCGTTATCCTGCTGGAACAAGCATCCCTAAAAAAGCTGACATCTGGGAGACAGCATGTTGTTTCGCAATGCACCTGTCCTCTTCTGCATCAATTTTGCCCAGATGAGGCAGTTGCCCATGCCAAGAGCACTAATGCAGCCATAGACTATGACAGACGCTGGCTTTTGTCGCTGATAACAGACAGGATGATCCTTTACTTTTTTGGCCCTGAGACCATGACATCCAATATTTCCAAAAACAATTTGAGAGATGGACTCCTCAGACCACAGACCCACTCATTTTCACAGCATGTCACGAGTTCATTGAGAAATGAGCTCGAGCCCAGTGAAATCAGCAAAGCCTCTGGAAGGTGTTGATATACAGCATAGTTTCCTCTATGAATAGGAGAGTGTTACGTCCCACCTTTAATTTGACCCAATGGGGCAAGCAACACTCCTTCGCTGACCAAAATCTAGTAAAAAAAAAATAATAATTAAAATGGCTAAGTCCATGGGATTTAGTTACATGAAGACATACAAACTACTAAGAAACTAAATCAAAGCTATGAAAAAACACAATGGTCAAACTTAACAGTAACTCAAAGATCCCAGGCTGACGGGCAGCAAGAACAACAGTCCCCACACCAGAACCCTCTCTCTTCTAATGCTGGCAAAGAAGTATTTAAGCACTTCATTCCCAGGGCAGGTGCACCTGGTTCAGCAATTAGATGTACCACACTTGCAGGCCCGCCAAGCGGGGGGGAGAACCAGATCAGTTGTCCTTGGCCCTCTGGGCCCCCGACCGATAAATCGTCTGCTAGAATAATTTTTTTAAATTGGCATTGCAAAAACAAAACATTTTTTAAAGCATTGCATTTATGCCTCTTTATTTTCCTAATTTTCCTTGACATTGTGGTCAACAACATTTTTACTTTTCCTCCAAGCAAAATGGTTTGGCGTATTACAGCGCCTGAGTTAAAAAGTTCTATTGGCGAAACTCTGCTCTCCTCTAGTGACAGTAAACTGTCAAAACGGCCAGCTGCCAAAAATCAGGACCACAGAAAAGACAGGAGTAAAGAAAAAGAGCAAATGAAAAAAGTAGTGTGAGGGATTTTATGAAGGTAGGATAGTGCCATATATCCGAAGAAGAGCAGACTATGATTTGCACTTGTAAAACCCGTAATTCGCAACTTGTGAATGCGCACCTCAGAGTTTGCACTTGTAAAACCCGTAATTCGCAACTTGTGAATGCGCACCTCAGAGTTTGTAAGTGTAACTTCAGATCCACACATCTGCAAAAAGCAATCTGCACGCATATTTCACAACTTGTGAAAGCGCATCTTCGAATTTGCACTTGTAACTTCGGATTTGCAAAGACAACAGGATTTGCACGTGCATCTTCCTATTTGCTCGCTCAGTTGCGTCATCCTTCTCACGCGAATTTTGGCACGATTCACGCGGATTGAGATTTGAAGGAAACGATTTGCGCGCAGAGACCAGGAATGCCTGTTCTACCACTTTTGTCCAGGAGGTGGCAGTGTGGTTATTGGCCATGCGAAGTCGTATACGGGGCTAATATCTCAATAAACGTCTCTCTCTCTGGCCATGAATCTTGGTCTGCGACACGGCGCCACGAAAGCATGGAGGGAAGAGGTGTTCAACAACGTGTAAGTAACATTATGGTTTAAATGTCTTATAGTCAACTAACTCTGTAATATACACGGTTAGTGAAATTATCCTATTTGAGGTAATGTGCACGTAAAAGCAGCCTTGGAGAATGAGGTAATTAGGCTATCTTGACAGGCGAAGTTAGCTAACTATATTGTAATACACATGTAGTAACATTTACAGTTAGCGAAATTATCCGATTAGAGCATATGTGAGAGCGATACAGCTTAAAGAGTATGGTAGTTATCCTGAGAACTGTAGTTAGGTAACTGTATATAATTGTGCTTGTAGCATACGTGTAGTAGGCTAACGTTTCACATCAGTGGCGGGCTGACCATCGGGAGCATCGTGACGATTCCCACATGTCTATGGGCAACATTAGATTGCGAATATCCAAGTTAGCTAATCAGTCCCTCTAGGATTGCGTTGGCCTTTTTGTGATTTTTGCGGCCTAAAATATCTTGTTTCGCGGCACCCTTTAAAAATGCAGTGAATGTTGTAAGGTGTATAGGCATATGGGAGCAAGTGAAAGTTTTAAGTATGTGGAAACATTTAAATTCCGTCAGTCATTACGTTTTTCACGTTTCTTTTCCAAACAGGTCAGTGTACGGGATGCAGCACAGAACCTCCTCTCTGTCTTGCAACCTATTGTCCAGCAATTGCCAGATGAACCTGTGGGAACATCTCAACCGCAAAGTAACCTAACTGCAGGGCAACAGCCTACAGTTCATCAGGAAATGACCAGGTTTGACCTTGGAAAATCATATTGACCAAAATAAACTGTTCAACAAATGAGGAGGAAATAAAACACCATCCACTTTGTGCACATGCACCTGTCCCTATCTTGTAATACTCAGTGGTAATATTTGTGGCATTGGTAATTGCTGACTAATTGCTGGTGATTGCTGACCTTGTATTTTTTGACTCCTGCTTTTCTGATACCAACTCAGCTGAACTTTAAATACTCAAATTTACACCCTTGATATTTCATCGTGTGAAAGTTGTCATAGTCAGTAAAATGGGACAGTGGTGTAGCCTAGTTTTTTGCAGTGGGTATACTGTCTACTGTATACTCTAACTCACCCGTCCCAGAACAACAATTTTACAACAACCATCTTGGAGCAACACCTCATAAGCACCATCTCGACTTTGTGGCTGATGCTGCCTCCTAACATGGTTGATAACAAACCCAGTCTTTCAGAATGCTCTTAAGATGTATACTGTAGGCCAGGGGTGTCAAACTGACCCATAAACGGGCCAAGAGGCTGCAGGTCTTCAATCCTACCAAGCAGAAGCTCACCTGAAAGCACTGATTTAATCAACTGATCTAGGCCTGCACAACTGATTAGTTGTATCAGGTGCGCTTCTGCATTGTTGGAGTGAAAACCTGTTGTGTTCCAGGGTTCTGGCCTTTGGCCAGAACAGTATTGTTTATGGTTTTAACAGTTTCATGTTCCAAGTTCCATAGTTCAAGTTTTATAGTTCATGCCATAGTTTTAACAGTTTCTTGTATTAGGATTTTACATTTCATAATTCATGTTCCATGTCCATGTTTTTACTTTTCCATGTTTTTGTTTTTGCCAGGTCTGCCATGCCACTCCACCGCTTGTCTGTGTTCCGCCCCGTGCCTTCGTTGTTGCACATTTCAGAGCTCTGGGTTGGCTTTGGTATTTCCCTCTTCCTTCTGTGCTGTGCTGATTCGGGGCTCTCTAAGCTTAATTGGCAATTAACTGTTTTTAAGTTACTAACATTTACTAACTCTCACTGGGTGGTGTAATTCATTAGATAGGCACATTACTAATATTACTAATTTAGACAGGGAGTTTATTGTCATGATTCCTGCTTTGCTATTTCAAGATCTTGCTGTGCCTTTCTGTTCTAAACATTCATGCTTGTTTCCAAGCTGCATACTTAATTGGTACTTAAGCTGAGCACGCTCATTCTCTTAATGAGCAGGTCTTGTCATCCAATCTCTGTCCATGTCTTGATCTTGCCATGCCTCTTGTTTCTCTCTCTCTCTCCAGGTGTTACCCCTCATGTCATGATTTCCAAGCCTTTATCTGGATGCGGTGGAAGTTGGCTGGCAGACAGTGTCTCGCGTCTCGTTGCTTGTGCAAGTTTGTTTCTAGTCGCGTCTCGTTTAGCCAAGTTCTTGTCAAGTTCCCTAGTCTTGTCCTAGCCCTGTCCTAGCCCTTTGTCTTGTGTATATATATATATATATATATAGTCTGGTTATTTATTTTTCTTGTTCTTCTTGCCTGGAGTTTCCAGTGCCTTTTGTTTTTTGCCATTTTGCATTTTTGTTTATAGCTTTGAGTAGCATACCTTAGTTTGTTTTTGCAACCCTTTGGGCCAAGTTTTTTGTTGGCCCTCGTGCCTGTTTTGTTTTGGTTTAAATAAAATCCTCATTCCCTTTTCCCGCATCTGGTGTCACTGATTCCATATCAGTAGACACTGTCTCCCTGACACCAGCGGGATGGAGTGCAGGATCGCCCAGCGAGAGGCTGAGCTGCTGCATCAACGGCAGCAGATCCAGGAGCTGACAGCTGCGCTGGCCACACTGAAGGCCAGCCTTCCCCGGGCAAGTCCCAGCCAGGGTCCCATCATGCCAGCTGTCCAGCCCCGTGCTCCTGCAGCACACCAGCCACCCATCACCCCTGTGCGCCAGCCCGGCGCAGAAGCACCTCAGCTGCAGCCAGCTGTCCACCCTGGTCCTGAGCCCTGCCTTCCACCGCCCGAAAGGTACGGTGGAGAACCAGGGTTCTGCAGGGCTTTTCTCACCTCCTGTGAGATGTGTTTCGCTCTGCAGCCCTCCACCTTCGCCTCAGAGCCGGCCCGAGTCGCCTTCGTCCTCTCCCAGCTGACGGGGCGGGCTCGCTTGTGGGGAACTGCCGCATGGCAGGCTCGGCAGCCCTGCACTACCACCTACCAGGCCTTGGCGGAGGAGCTACTGCGTGTCTTTGACCGCTCCAAGCAGGGGAGAGCCGCAGGACGGGAGCTGCTGAGGATGAGGCAGGGGAGGAGATCGGTGGCGGACTACGCCATCGATTTTCAGACGGTGGCAGCCACGTCGGGCTGGAGCAGGGAGGCGCTGTGTGACGTGTTCCTCCAGGGGCTGTCCGAACCAGTCAAAGACCGACTGCTCTTCTGTGAGATCCCTGAGTCTCCAGAGGCCCTTATAGACCTGGCCCTGCGTATTGACAGCCGCCTGGAGGAGAGGGCGCTCACCCTTAGCCCTGGCCGACGTTCTGCCCCCGCTGGTCAGATCCAACCCCTGGGTCCCAGTCGTGCGTCGCCTCAGGACCAGCCGAGGAGAAGCACCACCACACCCCCTCCTGGGGAGGCATCTCCCATGGAGATCGGGAGGTCCCGGCTCACCCAGGAGGAGCGCCAACGGAGAAGGAGGTCGGGGGCGTGTTTTTACTGCGGCCAGCAGGGTCATGCGGTGCGAGGCTGTCTGTCAAAACAGCGCCCCCTAGCGTCTGGAGGAGTACTGGTGGGTGCTTCATCCAAGGAGACCTCCTCCTACCGCCGGACCTGCGTTCCGGTGACCCTGACCTGGGAGGGCCGCTCCCGCAAGACCACCGCCCTCATTGACTCGGGGGCTGAGGAAAACTTTATCGACGCCAGAGCTGCCGCTGAGTGGGGGGTTCCCCTATGCCATCTTCCCAGCCCATTGTCCATCTCAGGGCTGGGTGGGCAACCCCTAGCTAAGGTGTCCTTTCGGACCGTTCCCATCCAGCTGCTGGCGTCCGGTAACCACCGCGAGCAGATCCGGCTGTTTGTGACCGAGACACCTCGCTCCCCTATTGTCCTGGGTCATCCCTGGTTGGCGCTACACGGGCCGGTGATCGACTGGGCCCGCCATGAGGTGCGGGAGTGGAGTGCCTCCTGTTCAGCCAGCTGCCTCCTCGACTCCCGACCTTCTTGCTCTTTGGGTGGACCAGCTCCCGAGGGGAGGCCAGACGTCTCCAGAGTGCCCCCCGAATACCACGACCTAGCAACAGTCTTTAGCAAGTCCCGTGCGGTGTCCCTGCCCCCGCACCGTCCGTATGACTGTGTTATTGACCTCCAGCCTGGCACAGCGCCTCCTAGGGGTCGTGTCTTTGCCTTGTCTGAGCCAGAGAGGGGGGCCATGGACAAGTACATCCGGGAGTCCATTGCAGCTGGCATCATCCGTCCATCCTCCTCTCCCGCGGGGGCAGGCTTCTTCTTCGTCAAGAAGAAGGATGGCTCCCTGCGCCCCTGCATCGATTACCGAGGGCTCAATAAGATCACGGTCAGGAACCGCTACCCGCTTCCACTGATGTCCTCGGCGTTTGATGTTATCCAGGGGGCGGCCATCTTCACCAAGCTGGACCTGCGGAATGCCTACCACCTCTTGCGCATCAGGGAGGGCGACGAATGGAAGACCGCTTTCAACACCCCTAGCGGCCACTGGGAGTACCTAGTGGTTCCATTCGGCCTGACCAACGCGCCCGCAGTGTTCCAGAACTTGGTGAATGATGTGCTTGGAGACATGATCGGGAGGTTCGTCTACGTCTACCTTGACGACATCCTGATCTTCTCCCGGGACAAGACGGAGCACACTAACCATGTTCGCCAGGTGCTCCGCCGCCTCCTCGAAAACCGCCTCTTCGTCAAGGCTGAAAAGTGCGAGTTCAGCACCACCACTACCTCCTTCCTGGGGCACGTCATCTCCCCTAACCACCTGGGCATGGACGAGGAGAAGGTCAAGGCTGTGGTGGACTGGCCCGCACCCAAGGACCGCAAGGCCCTACAGAGCTTCCTAGGATTCGCAAATTTCTATAGGCGATTCGTCAGGAACTATAGCACCGTGGCAGCTCCCCTGACGGCCCTTACCTCCATCAAGGTGCCATTCCGTTGGACTCCGCAAGCCGAGGTGACCTTCTGTGAGCTGAAGAGGCGCTTCACCACCGCGCCCATCCTCACCACCCCCGACCCCGCCAAGCAGTTCATTGTGGAGGTGGATGCCTCCAATGTCGGGGTTGGTGCGGTACTATCCCAAAGATCCAGCAATGATCAGAAGGTACACCCGTGCGCGTTCTACTCCCACCGACTGACGCCTGCGGAGTCCAACTACGACGTCGGGAACCGGGAGCTGCTGGCGGTGAAGCTGGCCCTGGAGGAGTGGAGGCACTGGCTTGAGGGGGCAAGGGTTCCGTTCCTGGTCTGGACGGACCACAAAAACCTGGAGTACCTCCGCTCTGCCAAGAGGTTGACGCCCAGACAAGCCAGATGGGCCCTCTTTTTCGACCGGTTCAACTTCTCCCTGGCCTACAGGCCGGGGTCCAAGAACACCAAGGCTGACGCGCTCTCCAGGCGTTTCGACGCTTCCTCGGCCAAGGGAGAGCCCAGCTCCATTCTGCCCAGAACATGTTTCGTAAACAACGTGTGCCTCCGGATCGAGGAGCTGGTCCGCAACGCTCAGAACGGCGCAGCTACACCCAGTGCCTGCCCTGCCAACTGCCTGTACGTCCCTGCAGCTGCCCGATCTGACGTTCTCCAGTGGGGCCACTCCTCCAACCTGTCATGCCATCCTGGGGTCGGCCGGACCCTGCGGTTTATCCAGCGCCGTTTCTGGTGGCCCAAGATGGCAGCAGAGGTCCGGGGGTTCGTTTCTGCCTGCTCAGTCTGTTCCCGCGCCAAGTCCTCCCACGCACCTCCCTCTGGTCTGCTCCAACCACTGCCCATTCCTCACCGTCCCTGGTCCCACATAGCTCTGGACTTCGTCACTGGCCTGCCCGTCTCCCATGGAAACACCACTGTCCTCACCATAGTTGACCGGTTCTCCAAATCTGCCCACTTCGTGCCCCTTCCCAAGCTCCCCTCTGCTAAAACCACAGCTGACCTATTAATCCAGCATGTTGTCCGTCTCCATGGCATTCCTGTGGATATAGTGTCAGATCGTGGTCCCCAATTCACCTCCCACTTCTGGAAAGCATTCTGCACGTCCCTTGGCACCTCCTTCAGCCTCAGTTCAGGTTACCACCCACAGACCAATGGACAGACTGAGCGGGCCAACCAAACCCTGGAGACGGTTCTCCGGTGCGTGTGCTCGACCAACCCAAGATCCTGGTCTACCATGCTACCCTGGGTCGAGTACGCCGTAAACTCCCACGCCGCCTCTGCCTCCGGCCTCTCCCCCTTCGAGTGCTGTATGGGCTACCAGCCTCCATTGTTCCCCAGCCAGGAGGAGGAAGTCGGGGTGCCTTCAGCCGGGGCATTCATCCGGCGGTGTCGCCGTGTGTGGCTGTCTGCTCGCCGCGCCTTGGTTCGGGCGGGTAAGACGATGAAGACCACGGCAGACAAGCGTCGGCGCCCAGCCTCTCACTATCGGGTCGGCCAGAAGGTCTGGTTGGCGGCACAAGACATCCCACTCCGGGTGGAAAGCCGCAAGCTGGCTCCTCGCTTCCTGGGTCCTTTCCCCATACAAAGGATCATCAGCCCCACGGCTGTCCGGCTAAAGCTCCCATCCACCATGCGACGGCTCCACCCTGTGTTCCACGTCTCACGCCTGAGGCCTGTTGCCACCTCCCCCCTCATGCCCCCACCTGAGCCTCCGCCTCCTCCTCGGCTCATCGACGGAGGGGAGGCCTACACAGTCAAAGCCCTGCTGGATTGCCGTCGGAGGGGCCGGGGCCTCCAGTACCTCGTGGATTGGGAGGGGTACGGCCCAGAGGAGCGTTCCTGGGTCCCGGCCAGGCACATCTTAGACAAAGCCCTCATCCGTGACTACCACCAGTCTCACGCCAAGCCAAGCCATAACCACAGTCCCAAGCCAAGCCATAGTTCCTAGCCATAGCCATAGTCCCAAGTCCCAAGTCCAAGCCCAAGCCATAGCCATAGCCCCAAACCATAGCCTCAAGCCATAACCATCACCCCATTGCCATAGCCTAAGCCTTAGCCCCAGCTTGCTGGAGACCTCTAGTAATCTTGTTTGTGTTTAGTGTTTCTTGTGGTACTGTTTCTTGGTTAGGTGTTTTGTGTCATAGGGTTTTTGTCTTTAGTATTCTCATTAGTTATTTGTCTTGTGGGATTTGTATTTAGTTGTGCGGCTTCTTGTATTTTAGTTATTGGTGTTTTTTGTCAGCGTCAGGTGCCGCTTTTGTAAGGGGGGGGTACTGTTGTGTTCCAGGGTTCTGGCCTTTGACCAGAACAGTATTGTTTATGGTTTTAACAGTTTCATGTTCCAAGTTCCATAGTTCAAGTTTTATAGTTCATGCCATAGTTTTAACAGTTTCTTGTATTAGGATTTTACATTTCATAATTCATGTTCCATGTCCATGTTTTTACTTTTCCATGTTTTTGTTTTTGCCAGGTCTGCCATGCCACTCCACCGCTTGTCTGTGTTCCGCCCCGTGCCTTCGTTGTTGCACATTTCAGAGCTCTGGGTTGGCTTTGGTATTTCCCTCTTCCTTCTGTGCTGTGCTGATTCGGGGCTCTCTAAGCTTAATTGGCAATTAACTGTTTTTAAGTTACTAACATTTACTAACTCTCACTGGGTGGTGTAATTCATTAGATAGGCACATTACTAATTTAGACAGGGAGTTTATTGTCATGATTCCTGCTTTGCTATTTCAAGATCTTGCTGTGCCTTTCTGTTCTAAACATTCATGCTTGTTTCCAAGCTGCATACTTAATTGGTACTTAAGCTGAGCACGCTCATTCTCTTAATGAGCAGGTCTTGTCATCCAATCTCTGTCCATGTCTTGATCTTGCCATGCCTCTTGTTTCTCTCTCTCTCTCCAGGTGTTACCCCTCATGTCATGATTTCCAAGCCTTTATCTGGATGCGGTGGAAGTTGGCTGGCAGACAGTGTCTCGCGTCTCGTTGCTTGTGCAAGTTTGTTTCTAGTCGCGTCTCGTTTAGCCAAGTTCTTGTCAAGTTCCCTAGTCTTGTCCTAGCCCTTTGTCTTGTGTGTGTATATATATATATATATAGTCTGGTTATTTATTTTTCTTGTTCTTCTTGCCTGGAGTTTCCAGTGCCTTTTGTTTTTTGCCATTTTGCATTTTTGTTTATAGCTTTGAGTAGCATACCTTAGTTTGTTTTTGCAACCCTTTGGGCCAAGTTTTTTGTTGGCCCTCGTGCCTGTTTTGTTTTGGTTTAAATAAAATGCTCATTCCCTTTTCCCGCATCTGGTGTCACTGATTCCATATCAAAAACCTGCAGCCTCTTGGCCCGTTTACGGGTCAGTTTGACACCCCTGTTGTAGGCTATGCAGTAGTGAATGTGATTCAGATTCTGATGTTTATTTAAACATAAAAAACATCTCAATCTGAATCACCTTCAGTAATACATAGCCTACACAGACTGGGTATGTTATCAACCATGTTAGGAGGCAGCATCATCCACAAGGATACAATGAGACTGGACGAATCTATTAGGAAAGCAGGCTTTGTGATTGTTTGGACACACTGGGAGGTGGTGGAGAGATGCACACCAAAGATGTTAGAGGTTATTCTGAACAACTTCATAACACCATGATGGACAAAAGAAACAGCAGCTCCTCTCTCCTCACTGCAGGACAAAGAGATACATAAAATTCATCCTACCTACAGCCATCAGGCTTTCTAATTCTTCTGCAAATGGTAGATGAGCTGACCGACAAATGTCCCCATGGGATTTAATAAAGCCATTCTTAGTCTTATTCATGCCACGACGCAATGTGGTTTCACGACATGCGCATGCTGTCATTACTATTATGTAGAAGAGCATCGTTCGTTTTTCCTGGCAGAAATTCACGTTGTCTAGATAGGAGATGACATTGCGCCCCCATGGGCTTGTTAGTGGAAAGAAGAGGTGTGGTGGAACGCAGAGTGTGCTGTTTTCGTTATATAGAAATAACCACACGTTCGGACGGTTTCATAGACTTTACTCGATTATCCTTCACCACACGGGGAACACCCCTTACACTTGCTCGTGCAACCATTTCCGGCCAACAATACAACGTTGTCCTGGAAACCTTAAAGGTACCGTAACTTAACTGCCAACAAGAGAACACCCAAATGAACTTATCGGTTAACAGGTAGTTTGAAACACTACACAGAGCACACTAGATGCTATTACAAGGACACATAAAACAACTCCGCCAGTGACTGACGAAAACCTGGTTAGTAGTCGGTCGTGCATTACTGAAAGGCTATGTTATGGGCGCATAATGCTTTGGTGTTAGGAAGAGCGCACAATGCGCACACGCCTTGCTTCTCTTATCAGCAGGAGCGCGCAGCAGCGCTTATGAAAAGTTTTTTATATGGCGGAAAACATCCGTGGAAATACGAAATATACGTTCACATCACAATATTATTAATTTAGATTGTTATTTAAGATTCACATAACTTTGTTATTTGCAGTAATTACCGATAATTAATGATGGGAAAACATGACTGGCTGTTTGACCAGTAGTGTGGCCGACAAATAGGTTGGTTTACAGACAGATGGAGTAGGCATAGCAGATGAGCTGGACACCTGTTCAGCGAGTCCGTATGCCATCCCAATCGCTGTGAAGGTAAAGGCAATACTGAATTTCTATGCCAGTGGGTCATTTCAGCATCCCCTAAATTCATTGGGAGGTTCAATCCAGCCCCGTTGTGGACATCCGATCTGGCACACAGCACGGAACTCTTGATAGCTCCAGTCAGCCTTTCAACGGTGTTGACGCAGAGGCGCCAGCAACATTCCATCCGTTTAAAGGCTTGGTTTATTGCATGTTACGCCCAAAACACTTCCATGACTAATTAAGTTATTTAAAACCAACCCCTTTGAACATTGCGCGGGCGGAACCTTAGACTTCTGACAGTGCGCTGAATAGAGCCATAAGTCACTTCAATAGCAATTTAGTCGAGGGGATAAATTCATTGGATGAATTCAGGTTCTGTTGCCTTTTTACGGTAGCCTATTATGTGCAACTTGCGTTCGGAATGCATGCGCGAACGGTGTTGGATCGACTCACAGCAACGATATTTTATGCTGAACAAGAATACAGTGCTGTTCCGATTGTTCTCATCTCAGATCCGCTTACACAACATGGACAGCAGCACATGCTATTAGATGATAACGCGTTAATTTATTGTCAGAAGTATCATATTTTCAAACGCATTACTTTCAACAAATGTTGTGTGACATTTCCAGTAGGCAACTGACAGCAAGCAGGCTCCTCCGCAAATGCGCAGGCAGGCTTATGTGCCGGGGCTGAGCCCCGGAGAGCCCCGGCCCAATTTAACCCCTGGTTGTTACCTATGCTCGCGCATCACGTGATATATATGGGAAGAAAAAAATCTACCCAGTATTGGACGTATACTGGCGTATCACGCAGACTAAACCAGTGAGTATACGCAAACCACTGACTTTTTCCAGTGGGTATACGGCGTATACCTGCGTATCACGTAGACTCATAGGCGTTATTAGTGGGGGGGATGGGGGGGACATGTCCCCCTGAACATTCAAAAGGGTGGTGTTCGCCCCCCAACCCCCCCCCCCAAAAAAATTAAACAAATCAAACATCGACTTAATATTAGTATGTAACTCTATGGGCACAACTTATCGACGAGAGCGTTTTGGAGCTGTTGTGTATTTGATGAGTTGCGGGACAGTAACGTTCACTCTCGTTATATTCGCTGAGCAGCTCGCGTCTCTCCCCCAGAATGTCAAAACAAAAGGCAGGGATAATTAAAGGTAATGCACCTACCCGTATAACTATAGGGATTCTGTCAATAGGCCAATTTGTCAAAACGTTGAATTATCCCTTTAAGATCAAATCGGCGAGTGCTGACAAATAGCAGACTATCATGATCGTCCGGCCTGAAACATCCAGTAAACCATGTTCCTAAAACTTCCCGGGACGAAAATTGTACATACAGAAATTATGGAATGAACGTTACCGAACATTTCCAGGTTACAAGATACTTTCTTTTGATTTGTCGCGGTTTAGTTCGCTTTCTTTTTGACAGCTGTAGTGTTTTCAGCGAGGACGAAGTGACCACTCCGACAACTCATAATGTGACCCGGTTCGGCCAGCGTATGGTTTCGGGGAGACTCCTGACTGGACGGAGGTGGTGCTCAACTTGTTGGGAAATTCAAAAGAAAAACAACCTAAACTGAGCCAGGCGGGATTGCACCTTTAACCAAGAAGAAGCCATTTGTTGTTGATTGTGCATTTAGAAAAAACGTGAAGAACGTTGAAGACGCTTGGAGAGAGTGTGGCGTGAGAGAGCTGAACAGCTGAAATTTTCATTTAAAGGCGATCTTGAAGTGAAGAGTTGCTGGGTAAATATACTGCGTTTGTTGTTTTCATAAGGTCTGAAAACGTGTGAGCTTTGAAGACGTGGACGTTAAAGATAGTATTGTGAGAGACTCCGCTAAAATGCTAGCCGTAGCTTTCACCAAGAAAGAATCATGTTAATTCGCAACCGTTGCTAATGCCTAATGAGGACGAACTTCCTGAACTGCGGAGGCGACTCAGATGACTGTTCCGCCTGCTGCACTGGTTTCTCCACTCAACGCTTCCGATTGGCTTCTCCTGTTTCATGGATTCGTGAGGTAGTGTCACTGCATCGAAACGAAATCAAGGATTTATGTGCACTAACGTTTGGTCCCCAATGCAAAGCCAAGTGCTTGGTTATTGTCTGAACATTTCCAAGGTTTAACGTTAGTTTAGTGCCAATGCTATCATTTCACTGATACTGATTGTTTCTTAAAGTAATTTTACTTCATGGTTGAAATTTGAGCTAAACCAATGAGGTTCTGATGTTTCCGGTAATTTGCGTGAAAAGTTGTACGTCACTGTGTGTGAAGTCTATGTGTATTTTCCAATTTCCCTGTTGGGTGAATTTTAAGAGAACCCAAGAGAAATTTGTGAGACTAAAACATTTAAAGGGTAAATAAGTGAGTTTCTTGATTAGAATTTAAAAGGGTACAAACTAAAGTAAAATTTTATTTGCCATATCATTTTTCAAGGGTTTCTTATACACTGGTACATTTCCTTGTGTTGATTGGTGACTGTGAAGTAACAAATGAGGATTTGAGTAGAAAAAGTGAGAAAATTCATAATTCATTTTAGTGTGTAAAAATATATATGTTTGTATTTATCGACTCACAACAGTAAAATCACTTTGAAAAATATTATGACCTGGAATACAAATCATAGTTTCACAGAACAGGAAAAGAAAACATTTTTGAATGCAAGAATGCTGAAGAGACCAGAACTTAAAACATTAATTTTGTTTTTACTTGGCTGACCTCCTGCTATAGAAAGGATGTAAAGGTTCCCAGTCATTGAGAAATGTTTTTTTAATTATTATTATTATATATTTTATTTTGCATGTAAATTTTTCTTTTGGCTAGTAAAAATCTGATTTTACTTTCCCGAATGAGTAATTAAAAAAAAAAGTTAGTGTTGAGCCCTTGATAACTAACATCAAGTGTAGCATTACTAAGCTGGGCGGTATTCCACAAACATGCATCTTCAAAAGATTTTTAATCAAGGTTTTGGTTACAATGTTACTTAACATTTTGTCTAGAAAAGGAGCGCTGCCTAGGTGAGGGAGAGTCCAATCTTATCCATGAAGGGCCGCTGTGTGTGTAGGTCTTCATTTTTGCCCTGCACTACATCACCTGAATCATCTAATTAACTAATCATGGGGTTCAATAAAAACCACAGATTACATTCAAAGTCAATGGAAAGACGCGAATACACGATCATGCGAAAAATTTGTTTCACATCCTGTGGAAACCAGGGGGGTATTCCACAAAGCTGGCTAACTGAGTAAGCCTGGCTTTTGCACAAAGTAAAACCTGGAAATTATTCAAATCTGGAACATGGACTGAAATAAATATAGCTTTTTGGGTTTTACTTTGTGCAAAAGCCAGGCTTACTCAGTTAGCCAGCTTTGTGGAATACCCCCCTGGTTTCCACCGGATGTGAAACTAATTTTTCGCATGACCGTGTATTCGCGTCTTTCCATTGACTTTGAATGTAATCTGTGGTTTTTATTGAACCCCATGATTAGTTAATTAGATGATTCAGGTGATGTAGTGCTGGGCAAAAATTAAAACCTACACACACAGCGGCCCTTCATGGATAAGATTGGACTCTCCTCACCTAGGCAGTGCTTTTCTAGACAAAATGTTAAGTAACATTGTAACCAAAACCTTGATTAAAAATCTTTTGAAGATGCATGTTTTTGGAGCATTTCAGCCTTTATCTTAACAGACTGCGCAGCATTGAACATTGTCTGCTTGTGGGTTAAAAAAAAAAAAGAAAAGACCCTTAAAATCTTGTCCCCCCCAAAATTTGAGACACAGTAACGCCCTTGCGTAGACTACACCACTGAAATGGGAGCTGCAGTGCTTCCACACATGAATTGAATAGAAATATCAATGACTATACTACAGCTGCAAAAAAATGGTTTCTTAAGTCAACAAAATGACTGAATGTCTTTTTTTTTCAGGTCATTTCCTGGATTGTTCCAGAGAGGTCAAAGAGGTACAAAGAGGCCTTATGTTGGAGTAAGGCAAAATGTCTCGGTCTCCAAGACATGCTCTTTTATTTTTTACCTGCTTCCAAAGACCATGAGCCGCACACCACAGCAGTCTGATGAAGTATCCTATTTGATGTCAGGGCTTGGCCGGAGGAATGTTTCTATGTCAGAGGACAGTGACCATACCCAGGTACAAACTAACTTACAGCTGATCTTATATTACCATTTCGGCCTGTATCAGATCTGTCTTGAGCTTAAGTTTTATCTTCTCTTAGATCACATCACTTCTAACCCAAGAGTTTCCCAAAATGGGGAATTTAACTAGGGGATGGCTCCTCTACAAAGCCTCAGGTAGCATTTACTGAAGTAGACCTCACATTATTCAAATAAGATTAAAATTATTATGAAAGAGTAATATAAATCTGTGTGTGTGTTCTTTTTGTATAGGAGGCACTGGACAACGCAAGCTAAGCTTGCTTCCACCCGACGCAGAGGGGTACTCTGCCAGACAGTTAAAAATGGCTTCTAACAATGGCAAAAACACACTATTCATTATGCCTCTGCAAGAAGAACTTGATACAACTCCCCTCCCACAAGATGACAGTCTCTTTTCAAAAATGCCGAAAAGTGACTGTAAAACATGTGGGTCAAGCATGCCGGTGCATGTTCTGCTAGTCCACCTGGAGAAATGTCAAGGGACGCTACAGGTTCACTATTTTACTAACAAACCTATAATGATGATAAATATCTGTACTTTTGTGTTCAGCGCATTAATAGGCCTGCTATTTACAACACAGTAGCCTATACAGTTGTTGACAAGGTTCATGATGAGGTGTAAATGACTTCTTGAATTTTTCTGGTGTACTTTTTAACGTTATGAATCTGTTAAATACTAACAAATATATTAATAATGTAACTGTACTGCTTAAGTTACCACTACACTTATCAAGTACGTAATTTTTCCTGTAGAGGTTGATGATGATGATGTCCCTTTTAAAGTGAAAATTCTCTCTTTGATTGTATTTGTGGAATGTAGTAAAGCACAGTATGTGTTAATAGTTTCAATTTCCTTCAAAATCCAGGACTCTGAAGCATGTGATGAGATCCCAGAGGACAATGCAACATGTCCAGTGTGTTCATGTGTATTCTCCTCTGCCACAATTGAAATGCATGCCAGCATGTGTGGTGAGACGTAAGTACTTTGATTTATTCAGTCAGTTTAGAAATGACTGCAGTTATGTACGAAAACAGTTGTGTTACATACATGGTTGTCATTATTGTTACTGTGTATATCACAGAAAAATCTGATCATCAGAAACGTGTCACACTCATGGACTTCCTTCGCCACTCTCTGGACATTGGTGTTTTGGTCACTAAATGTTGCCCTTGTGGGCTAGCCTCATGTGATGTTACCTTTCCTATTGTGTCCTTGGTTGATTACTCTCACCTGCACCCTGTTACTCTGGTCAAGTGCCTGCCTTGCCACCCATTAGCCATTATGTATTTAAGCCATGTGTTTCATTCAGTCTTTGCTAAGTCTTTGAGGGGAACACAGTAAGGAACTCTCTCTTGTTTTCACTGTTTTCCTTGTTCTGAAGTACCTATGCCCTGTTCCGCCTATGTTTTGCCTTATGGATCTTCTGTGCTTTTTGTGGACTGAAATCACCTTTTGGATTACCTGTTAAACTTACCTCGTGGAATATTTCTGTTTGGATTTTCTGTGTTTTTTTTGTGAACTGGATTTGCCTATTCTTTTCCTGTTGACCCGCTGTGCTAACTGGAATTATCTGCCATAAGAGTGACATGACACTACTTACTGTTTTGGAAAAAGAAACGGGTTTGTGAATGTCAGAATTGCATTAATCATTGTGTTGTATTTATACTACTAGGGACATCGATCCATCAGATTGTACGGTTGGAGGCGAGTTGGAGGCCCTAGAAGGTCCATCCAGAAGTTTCTCAGTAGCAGTACTCACTGATTCTACTACAGATGGTATAACAAGATATGTTAACAAGTGTAATTGGAAAAAATATTTATGGGATACACACATTCAGTCTGACTTATTTTTCCTCACTCTACTATTTGAACAGAGTGGCAAGTAGCCTCGGACCCTGCTAAAGCTGCCATACTGTTCAGAGAGGCTCTTCTCAAAACGCATGACTCGGGACCCCCACTGTGTTTAAGGATGGATTTAAGAGAGAGCCCAGAAGACCAGGACAGTACAATTGTTGCATTCTATAAAGCACACCAAAAAAACTGGGCAGGTCCATTGAATTGCAAATTGGAGGGTAAGAATTACACAAACTTAAAAATTATGTGCTCTATTGAATTGAATTGAACACTTCTCATGTCCATCCTAGGGGACGCTGCTATTGGAGAGGGGGTGACCCGTTTCTTCTTCTCCATCTGCATGCAAAAGCTGAGATCAGGCTTTTCTTTGAACTGTGGTGAATATAATTTTATTCTGTGCATTTTTTTTTTTTTAAAGAACTGTATTCAATGAACAGAATGTTACTTGTTAAGGTTGGTATATATGTGTCATTTTGAATGCAGGAAATGCCAATATCACTAAGCTTTTTGAGGGTGAGCCAGACTACTTGGTTCCTACGTCATCACTGCTCGTTGACAGCGACCTCTTCCAGATGGCCGGAAGGATGCTGGGACATAGTTATCTCCATGGTGGCCCAGGTTTTGTGGGAATGAGCGAGGCAATACTACACGTCCTCCTTGGCAGAAGCCCTGATACGGCAACTGTAACCATAAAGGACTGCCCAGATGTCGACATTCGTGAAACAATCACTTTGGTGTGTTGAGTTGAAATAACTGTTGGCCTTGCATTGTCCAAAACGGTGAACATTTTCCAAATGTCATGCTTGCATTTCTGTTTTTACATCTTGATGGAACATCAGAGCTATCGGAGCAAGAGAGGGCGCGTGTTCATAATTTGGCCTTTGCATGGGACCTTCCCAGAGTAACTGAAAATAACCGAAGATGGTTATGTGAAAAAATGCTGCTTCATTCTGTGAGTTCTACTTTACAGTTACTGTATTACTAGAGAGCAGTACTGTAGATGGAGCAAAAGATTCAATGTGCACTTAGTTTAGGCATTTAACACTTGTGCCTCAATTACAGATTTTTTCCCGTTAGGGGTCCTTGGGGACATCTGTCCACATAAAAAGACTGCCATAACAGATAACGAGTTCATTTTTAACCAACATTAGTCCTGTTAACATGTATAATATATAAATTAATTTTCAGGATTTCAATTCTATTTTAAATGTGTGGTTCATATGGGTTTTTAATGGAAAAGACTAATTATTCACAATTACAGCATTTAGCAACGGCATTTATTAAGTGATGATCCGTTTCATGGCCATGTCGATAGCTAATTCCTGGAACCTTATTTTATACAAGACGTTATCCAAGGACAAAGACACTGCATTCCTAACATAAAAATATTTCTCATTTTTTAAAGGTCATTGGACGCACCACCAGACAAGTGAAGCAACTGCGCAAGGGTCTAAAAGAGACTCATCTCTGGCATCTCAGAAAAACCTGATGTGGTACCCTTAATTTTTCCAAGGGAGAAGGATGCCTCATTGACTTCAGAGGTAAAACAAAAATGCGTTAAGTGCCAAGTGCACAGCCTTTAAGGGGAACTGTGGTTGATCTCAGATCTAACTCTAACCTTCTGAAAATGTTTCAAGGCCATTCTACATGTAATTACCTGGCCCAGTGCTACTGATGACGACTCTGAAGATGAATGTACAGTCGAAACTACAAGTCGCATAACGGGATACCTTCGTGAATTTATTGAAAATGGTAGGTGACCAGTTATTTGTAACGTCTAAAGAATATTTTCTATATTTTACTTTGTCATGTAAACATGCTGTGTCAGTTAATGTCTGACTGTTCTCGGTTTACGTCCATGTCCACTCATAATCAGTTTTTTTTTTTTTTTAGTATCAGTATTAGTATCTTATACCATCCATATACCTGCTGCAGCTAATACTGATTATGACTGGACGTGGATGTAAACAGAGACCACCCAACTTCACTTTGTACAAGAATCCCATCATTTTGTAAAGTATGGTCAACAGACATCTGGTCTTTCACCTGCAGCATCCAGCAATGACCGGAAAGAACTGCTGCGTTTTTGGACTGGATGGGAGGTCTTGCCCCGTGAACTCATTGTCACGATGACTTCATCAAAGTACCCAAGAGCAGCGACTTGTTTTGAAACACTCCGTCTTCCCACTCATTACACTGATTTCAGGCAGTTTCAAAAGGACCTAGAGGCGTGCATCCAAACAAGCAACACTGGATTTGGGCTCATATAACAAGTGACACAGTCATAAAGTTATTTTGATTGATTTTCTACAGTATATGCAACTTTTCATGTAATTTCGTTCAATTTCTTAAAGGTTTAGGTTCTCTGGAATGACTGTTTTTGTCTTTGTAGAAGCACTGCCTGTTAAGTGAAGAAGGGGAAAAAAAAACATTAAAAGCACTGTAAAACATCAGCATGTTTATTTTGGACATTAGCATTGTGGTGACTACAATATTTTAACTTGCAAGCATATTCTGCACCACTTGCAGAGTTGCCAGGTACTGGTCTGTGCCAAAGGACAAAGATGGAGCTGTTGGATTGACCCTTTGTTTCAACTCCTCCATTTGTGCACTGCTCAAAGGGCAAGCAATTGAAGGCGCAGTAACCCCAGGGTTTGGATCTGTTCTCAGTCCACTGCTTTCCCAGTCAAGCAGGGGAATGTTTAGCACCTGAAAGTGATATTAAAACAAAGTCATGATCCCATGTAAAACACTTGTTCACTATCTTGGGATAAAATGTATATTTTAAAAAGGTGCAGTCTTCTCCAATCTAAAAAAAATCTTTGTTGAAAAACTGGTTTAGAACAGTACATTATTTCAGTCTCAAGAGCACAGAAAGGAGTGTCATAATTCCATTTCCACACCTTATAGCTGTCTGTGTTGATTCTCATTCATCCAGGTCATGGTAGTCAAAATGTTTAAGTTGTAAGCAACTGGACATCTTGAAGACATTTCACCTTTTATCCAAAAGGATTCTTCAGTTCTGGCCTGATGTTGGAAACCAGGAGTTATATCTCACTCCAATTCACACCTTGACGGGTGACCTATGTGACCCTTTGTCATGGAATGAGGGGTGTGGTTTACACCTCCAGTGATCCAGAGATGTAACTCCTGGTTTTCAAACACCAGGCCAGAACTGAAGAAGCCTTTTGGATAAAAGGTGACACTTCAAGCTCCTAGAAATAAGGACAAAAAAGCATGCACATCCAGTCTAGTTCTGGGTGCAAAACAAAAACTTAGCAGTAGACAGGCAAAAAAAAGTCTGCAACACCAGTGATGCTCCCAAAGGTTTTTTTAATACTTGTGACATTTCGGGCACCTGCCCTTCATCCACTTCAAGTTCCAACAAGAAGTCCAGTTGCTTACAACTTAACTCCTTTGAGCACCTTATAGCTACAAAATGATTAACATACCTCTGTACCCTCTGGTTCTGCTACTGGATTCCGCACAAGACCGAGATGCCACATCTGGTTTGGAGTCAGATTCCCTTCAGTACTCAAAGCATGATTGTCCCAACCTTCAGTGAAAGTGTTCAAGCTGGCTTGTAGGCGAGGAAGGAAGGTGTGACAGCAGAAGAGGTGCACACTATCCGAAATGTCCAGAAGACCATCATCCTCGAGGGAATGGAGGATGTTGTAGTAGGCACTCGTCACTGACCATACATCTCGCCACAGCCGCTCTATGCTAGGGGTACATAACATTAACAAGACCAACTCAGTGTCACAAATGATCTGTATGAAAAGGCTTGTCACTGAAGAATTTCCATCTCTTGTTGAATTCTTTATCAGTTGTTTAAAGGAGGTCATGTTGGTGCATTATTATATCATACCAGTTCTAATGAGTTACATTAGGCCCAATAAGTTATTAATTCTGAACTTTCAAAAGTACACGTGTGCCTCTTGCACATTACATAATATGGTACACCAGTGTTCCACATTTATGTTATAAACTGGCAGTGTAGCATTAAATCAACTTAAATCCTCATCCACTTCTAAATCAACTGCAAAGCAAGTTTATTATTAATAAGCAAAGACAATGACAAGAATTTCAATCATTGCATAGGTATATTTACATTTAGTGCATTTAACTAAAGAGACTGCGTTTGAAAGTTATCGTAGAACTTACCGCTGATTGTGCACACTCTTCCCTGCTATGAAGCTGCCTTTCCCCGTGCCTCGGACTGAAAACATCAAACGAGCCACGTCAACGTTTTCCACGCCATGGTCTCCCCGTACCCTAAGAGAGAAATTCACCAATTAGTTGTATTCATATTTTCCAACTTTTCAAAACATTGGTATCTATTCAGTCATATCTGTTTCCAGTGCTTGAAGTGGGAAAAAAGAAGTGCAGGAACCCAGATTTTCTGACAACCATCCCGGTCATTAAAGAAGGCCAAAGTTGAAACGGAAACCTAAACGTTTTTACAATCATGCATTTAGCAAACATGGCTCTTAAGTATGGAGGCTGAAATGTGCCACGGATAATTAATTAAATATACCTTTAAATAATTAATTAAATGTCATTAATTTATTAAAAGTTTAATTAAATTATTAAAATTGACATTAAATATATATATATGATTGAATCCCGATTTATTTAATGTAAATGCATACATATACCAATTTATTTCGCTATTTAATTAATTATTGCTTTCTATTTAATTATTTCATAGCCCGTGTGTTGCAGCACCCCCCCCCTCCCCCCTCTCTCTCTCTACCAAACACCGGCCCGCACGCTGACTGACGTGACCTGCAGTCCAGTGTTTGACAGAGATCCTGGAGGGTGACAGGCTGACAACCTGCAGCTCCTATATTAGGGACGTTACAATATTTAGTGATTGTCACTAGTGATTGTCTAATTATATTTCATAGGTTGCATATTTAGTGGTTGTTAATGTTACTACAGCGATTGTCTAATTATATCTCATAGTCTACTAGTCAGGATATGCTTAGTACATGCATTGCATTGTTTTGAATACTGCGAATAGAGCGCGTTTAGGCAGGTGGAGCTTGCGCATTCTGAATAGGCGATATGTTGTGATTTGTTATTGTGTGTTTTTCTTCAGTAAAGACGGGGAGAACACACTGTTTTCTACCGCCGTTCAACAATCAATACACGCGTAGAGACTCGTTCTTTCCGTCATAGAATGGTTAAGTTATCCTACTTCAAGAAATGTTGACTGAATACGAGAAGGGAACTTTAGCCACTACAGATCCTTTATTGGGAGCTCGTCGAGCAGCAGGTTTAGCGAACTAGTAGCCCATCGGGCTAGAGCAGTGCAAACTGGAATGAGCACGTCCTCAGTAAACTCAGAAGTGGTAGCTAGGCAACTGATCTGTTGCCAAACTGATCTGATTGGTGCGCTCATGTGAATGATAGGCAACCCAGACAAGGGAATATTCTATCGAATGAGCACTGCGTTCGAGTCTAACATAATGAAAACCACAATCTTTGATGAAAATACAGGAGTGCCGGAACTGCGTTCCGGTGCGTTCTGGCCCACTTCAAGCACTGTCTGTTTCAATGTCTATTTACCAAAAAAGCATTACCTTAATGGAAAGCCAAACTGCTCCACTGCTGCCATGAAGAAGCCCAGGGTGGTTGAGGCTAGGTTATTGGGGGCAGCCCCCAGGTACATGATCTGCACAGAAACATCAATTCACTAATGAGATTTTGCCATTCCTTTGACACTTATCCTTGATTGATTGATTGATTGATTTGTGCAACAGGCCTCTTGCTACTGTTGCAGACCTGCTGTCTTGCCTTTTCCCATATCACCTGGGTGTGGTTCGAGAGGGGGGTTGGTTTTTAACCATCAGCATAGTAAAAAGTTAGTAAAGTTTAACCAACTAACCAGCAAGACAAAAAACAAATCTCTTCTTCACTGCAGCGTCCACAATGAGCATCGGGTAATAAAATTAACTTTCAGGGCTAGGGGTAACAGGACGAGGGAAGTAAGTGTGTGTTACCCTTCCAATGTCAATTTTAGATTGTTTTGTTTAGTATCAAAAAATCAAAATCATTCCACAAACCAAAACAACCTGCCATCTTCTCATCTCACCGCCAAACAATCACCTTTTAACCATCACAGCACCAAATCACAGTAAAGCACAGATATTTACCGATAACTGTCGGATGTAGTGCAACAAGTAGCCAGACAGCTGAAAGGACAGTGATGAAAATCTGGACATACAGAGAGTTGTTTTACCTTGCGTGAATATCCATCAATACCCCCAAATATGACCATGTTGTACCTGTGTATTAAAAGAGAGGCATGTTTAAAAGAAAAACTGTCGAATTAACTCTATACATCACATAACTCCACCTGCATACAAAAATAAAAATATCTTCCACACAGATGTCTGTGTAGATTCTCATTGTTGTTTCACCTTTTATCCCAAAGGCTTCTTCAGTTCTGGCCTGATGTTTGGATACCAGGAGTTATGGTTGTTGTGGTCAGAATTATTATCAGAATTGTCAGAACCATCATTCTCTGGATCATGTGACCCCAACGACTCTCACTCCAATTCACACCTTGACGGGTAACTCATATGACCCTTTGTCATGGAAATGAGGGGTGTGGTTCACACCTCCAGTGATCCAGAGATATAATTCCTGGTTTTCAAACATCAGGCCAGAACCAAAAAGCCTTTGGGATAAAAGGTGAACGGTCTTCAAGCTCCAACAAGAAGTCCAGTTGCTTAAAACCTAACTCCTTTGACTATCTTCCACACAGTTATGTAAACTCCTTTAGTTTGGTGGTTGTGAATATCACCATTTTTAATTAAACATCAGGCATGATTAAACAAAAAAAACTAACCTGATCAGTTTGTGATTGGTGTCAATGTGCATGAGAAACCTTGGGCACGGAACAAAGTAGCTCCGTCTCACCACACACCCAAGGTTTATCATGCGGGAAAACACACCAAGGGTGTCCACCCTATGCAGTGACGCTCGGATGCGATCCCACTGCACTTTGTGTCCTTCTGCCTCCAATGCCCCTTTCATCATGAGGTATCCTGCATGTGGCATCCTGGTTTTAATCTCAGACACAATCCCATCAAGCTGCTCATTTGAGAGGTTGCTGTAGGAGGCCTTAACACTAAGGTTGAACTCCTCCATCCGCCGACGCACTGTTCTGATGGACACCCCAAGTAAATCAGCAATTGTCGGTACAGGGAACGACAACTCCAACAGGCTGCTTATTTGCTCGTCAGAAATTAGTATCTTTGAGCGCCCTCTTGCACCTTGCTCCATACTCAATGCTGTTACTTTTTCTTGATCAATCTCAGTGTTGATCGCGCGGTCCAGTTCATTTATTCCTGCAATTACCTCTGCTGGAATAGTGACTTGACCTGCTATGGCACTGAGAAAAACTCTCTCCTGACAACATACAAACTGCATGAAGTCCATGTCCAGGTGTGGCTGTTGCAGGATATGTTCCAGGCGTGTAAGCAGTCTTTGAAGGACATGACGCAACAGTGCCTGTAAATAGAAGACAATTTTCCATTGTTATTGTACTATACATGAAAGGCACTTAGCAAACATACATAGGTTCTGCATCAGTTACTGCACTTTTATCTCCCTTAACAATGGGATTATCTTCCTTGATTGGCTGATGGGGTGGCCATTAAAGTCGTATAAATGGCCTACCTTTGAAGTAGTCCCCAAAAAAGTAATCACCGTTCCATATCAATGCACTTATGAATGGTAACCATAGATATATATAGAACACTAGATTGCTGATAGGGTACGCTCAAGTGAAGCATCTCTATGTACGAGCCTATACACCCGGAAGTAAAATTCGCTCATAGACTCCCATTCATTTTCGCGTACTTTAAAATTACATTTTCAAAAACAATTGCGTGCGAGTCGGTGTTATTTTGGTATCGCTGTGCAGGGCAACATTTTGTCTCCCTAAATATGTCCTTTTCGGAGGATGGAAAGCGGCATACTTTTTAAAGCGAAGATCGAAATGTTATTCGGTGTTAACGTTAAAGTACAGCCGAGAAGTGACGCTAACGCGACCGAGGCGTATCTTTAATGAGATAATTGCTTGGAAGTTCTCGCCGTTATAAGAAACGTCGATGAATGTCCGTTTACGTTATCAAATTACACTCTGGTTTCCTCACTTCATTGTATAATTGTTTATACTGAATTACATGGCTAATGCCAGCGTTGATAAAAGGGAGCGCTAGTGAAGCCTTTCTCCCCTCCTTGTCTTTTGGAGCTCTGAATAAAACCGACTTGCCCACTGTTTTAAATATTATGCGGGTAAGAAGTATTGCCGTTGAATGTCAATTACAAGTAGCTAGCTAGCTTGTTAGCCACCTTTTGAACTTTATTTACCACTAAGTCAATGTAGTCCCCGCGACGCCTAGGTAGCTCGCTAGTGACCGTTATCAATCGCAAGCGTTCGCTTTCAGTCAGCGGTCTGTTCAAGTCAATGGGACGGCTAATTAGCTAGCTAGCACGAAACGCGATTTTTTCTATTAAAGCGACAACTTTGCGTTTATACGTTAACTTACGCATGAAACGTTTTATAACAGCTCTTCTAATAAATATTGCAGCTGCGCATCTCGGCATTTTCTCGTTTGTATCAACTTATTTGAAATTGGCCTCATAGGAAACCATTCATTTTAATGAAAAAGTTGGGTGAATCAATATGGCGGCTGGGTGCTTCACTTTGGATAATGTAAATATGACGACATCAGCAATCTAGTGTTCTAAATATATATATCTATGATGGTAACAATAACATTAGTAAAGTACCCAGACAGCACGCTGCATCTTGCTAACGTAGCTTCTCAGGATAACTACCATACTCTTTAAGCTGTATCACTCTCACATTTGCTCTATTAGGATAATTTCGCTAATTGTAAATGTTACTACACGTGTATTACAATATAGTTAGCTAACTTCGCCTGTCAAGATAGCCTAATTACCTCATTCTCCAAGGCTGCTTTTACGTGCACATTACCTCAAATAGGATAATTTCACTAACCGTGTATATTACAGAGTCAGTTGACTATAAGACATTTAAATCATAATGTTACTTACACGTTGTTGAACACCTCTTCCCTCCATGCTTTCGTGGCGCCGTGTCGCAGACCAAGATTCAAGGCCAGAGAGAGAGACGTTTATTGAGATATTATCCCCGTATACGACTTCGCATGGCCAATAACCACACTGCCACCTCCTGGACAAAAGTGGTAGAACAGGCATTCCTGGTCTCTGCGCGCAAATCGTTTCCTTCAAATCTCAATCCTCGTGAATCGTGCCAAAATTCGCGTGAGAAGGATGACGCAACTGAGCGAGCAAATAGGAAGATGCACGTGCAAATCCTGTTGTGCAGCTTTGCAGATCTGAAGTTACAAGTGCAAATTCGAAGATGCGCTTTCACAAGTTGTGAAATATGCGTGCAGATTGCTTTTTGCAGATGTGTGGATCTGAAGTTACACGCGAATTACGGGTTTTACAAGTGCAAATCATAGTCTGCTCTTCTTCGGATATATGGCACTATCCTACCTTCATACATACATGTAGCGCCCCTCCAGGACACAGCCTCTAGTGACATCACAGATGTTTTTTTTCTTATATGTCATAAAAAAGTGGCATACTGGCACCATACGGAAGCGATGTTCATGCGAGTAACACAGTGTCTACTCGTCCGAAAGTCGGACAGGGTTTTAAAGGAACTACAGTGTCAAGAGGGGGAAATTTCACAAACAGGCTCTCTTAGTGTAATTTTTCATCCAGAAAAAAAACATGGCAGTCATTTCCCATAATATCAAACTGTTTTCGAGAAATTAGTAACTTTCTACTTGCCCTGGGAATGCCCCTTTTTAATAACTACAATCGATAATGCCGCCCTCTCAGCGTAACGTCATTTAAAGAACTAAGGACCAATTCGCTGCATAGCTGGTATGTACAACTGCATGTAAAAATATAATTTTGATCACTTCATTACATGTTTTTGTCGCCCCAGTGCTTAGTAACTTCAAATCTGGTATGATTTACATTATGAGCAAAAGAAAAATTGGCAATATGTATTTTTTGATTCAATCTTATGCTGGTTTTCTTAAGGGGCAATCAGAGATGCGCTAAATGGGCTACAGAGCCGTGCTTCACTCGCGTTCGCCATCTGCGAAAGCTACTGCTAAACGCATTATCCAGGTGTTTGGTTCTCCATTTATAACGACATAAGTACCGCGTTTTAAAGGGTATGACCCAGATTTCTGTTATGAAAATCTAATTCCTCGATCAGCTGTTCGCATGTTTGCAAAACTGTGCTAGGGTACACTTTAATTTCGATTTGACTTCGTTCATTATGCCCTCCTAAGCTGACATCCAACAAGCTCGTTAGATTATGTATGGCATTTGGTCAGGTTAGAGTAAAACAATAATATGATCTGACGAAGAGAAAAAGATTAGAATAAGAGTCAAGACACAGCGGCAGCATGCAACTAGATGCGCAGCAGCAGCTAGGGGGAAGCGCTTTCACACTGGAGGGAAAACGAATTTTTAGTACGACAGATAACATTCAAAGTCAATGCAAAGACGCGAATACACGCGTTTCACGTCCATTATGAAAGCAGCTTTACAGAGCACTGGCGAAGAGAAGGCGTTAAACGTGTGGAATGCAAGCCAAAGCCTGCTAAGTGCTAGCCGCAGCTAGTGATGGGAAGATGAAGCTTCATGAACCATTTTAATAATTTTCTGTGCCCACAAGATGGCGCCCATAGTTAAAAAAATAAGGCTTATAGAATGAACTGACAAGCCTTTGTTGAACAGAGTGCACCATCTTGTGGGCACAGAAAATAAAGAAAATGGTTCATGAAGCTTCATCTTCCCATCACTAGCCGCAGCCAGCGGCGCTATATTGTCTAAAACGAAAGCCCGGCTGAAGCGCTGGTGTAGCTAACGCATTATAATTGTTCATTAGTAGCCCACCTTCATCTACATCCATTTTCAGTGCCCGGTCTGCTCTTCTTTCTCCCCTTTTCCTCGGTGCTTCTCTCCTCGAATGGACTTTTGATTTTCGGGGTAGCATCTGGCTTGATTTTTCTCCTCTTTTTCATTGCGAACTCAGACCAAAAATTTTTATCCTCGAAGTCGGAACGTTGAAGTGGTCACTACAAATCACACTATTGTCGCTTGGTCCTTGCCATTTTTTATCCCAGTCAGTTTCACCCGAGTCGGCCAAATTTTGCTTATTTTTTCATCTTTTGAAAATCGATGAAAGCTGACTCCTCCTTTGGATATGTTACTATAACCTGCTACAATGCATCTGGTAGGCATTTGCTCCGCCGTTTGCTGAAATTTTGTGAGAAAATAACGATTTTAAAAATCTACTGCAGTTCTTGTCCCATAGGCAGTAATAGAAAAACGAGCTCCACTGAGCTCGTCTTGTTCTTTATATGACGTCATTGCCAATCCCACGGAAGTTGGACCTAATTGTGGGTGGGGCAGAAACTGGCTGAAAATCAAGGTCTGCCATCAGAAAACAAGCCTAAATTATTACTGTGTGTATTTTCATGAGAATTTTTGGCACAGACATAGTTTACAAGTACAGAACTATGGAAATAGTGTCAATGTACCCAGTAATAGAGAGTTCCTTTAATGTAACTCTGTGTCCAACAGTCGGATGGTTTCAGTATAACTCTGTGTCCAACAGTCGATAACTGTTTTTACGGGGTATTGCTATCCTTCATGCGGTTGGGCGGGCGGGCGTCTCCAAAAACTTCGACATCGGGCTGAGGGGTATTCCGTGCATTGCACGCCTATTTTTAATTTCTTCAAATCTACTGAATCTTTTAGATATTAAACGTGAAAGTTTTGATAAGAGGGCTAAGTTCTTCAAGATGAGTACAGAGAATTTCAATGTTTCTGTTTAAGCTCTGCTCAATAAAGTGAGTGGACATTAGCGCGGGACTTTGTGCATTTATGGCGAATTTCGCGACAGTCAGACAGAGATCCTAAAATACTCCGTGTATGAAAGTCTGAAAAGTTCAAATTTTTCGAGTATTCCAGCAATTATTAGACATACAAACTTGGCCATGTTTGTGTTCGACCTTCACAAAATGCAAGTTGATAGCTATCGACCTTTCTTACTCTTTTTATTCGTCTGTTTTCTTCCGTAGAAGACAACAGTCTTTATTCGGTCTCTCTTTTGAAAATTAGTCGGATGGATCAAACAAATTCACGCTTTATTTCTTCACCAGAGATAAAATAGTACTTGTAGTCAGTGAGCAAATCAATTCCATGACCATTGACACTGTGAATTAAATATCGCATGCACGATCAAGACTGTAGGATCCGAAATGCAAAATACTTCATGTCCGGCAGCCAGCAAAAAGTAAAAGTATTGATATGAGAACAGATTTATAAAGAAATAAAGAACAAAACAGTCTGAAACATTGCCACTTAGCCAGCAGACAAAGAGATCCACTGGTCAATCATTTTACATCATGGGTTTCCTTGATAATTTCCTTGATCAGAATCTTCTAGGAATCCTAAACTCAATTCTCTCTCCTAGATCTGACCTCAATCTGAGCCCTTAGACTGAGAGGTTTCCACACCTGCAGTTTTCTTCCAAAGAATAGACGGAATCTCCAGAGTCTGATGCAAGTGGGTTATTGTATCTTGCTGAAAGTGAGGTACAACAACCCGGGCTGGTATGCGCATACCACAAAGCATTCATATCCCATCAATCGCCCCACACCGACTGACCACTGATTGTCTGACCACTTAATTTATTGGGCCTTTGGACCTTCCCATAAGGTGGGGTAAAACATGATACTTTCTACCTCATCATACTATTATCATTTTCTGATTGGTAATTGTCACATAGTAACACTCAACCGTAAGTAACAAGTTTGCCATTACATCATGGTGTAAATTCATTTTTTTGCCGCCAGGGATGCTCGAAGACCATGATTGTGCCTCCCAAACCTAGGGTTTACCCGAGGGTCATCTTTGGGTACCCAAGAAGACTGGATTTTTGGATTCTTCCACCATAAACTGGAGTGCGCCGGTTCCTATGAAGGGACTTCTCATTGGTTGGTCAATATGGTCATTCCGGGAGATTAGCTCATCTGGTCGGCCAGCTATAGGTTGCCATCTGATTCTTTTAACAGATTTATGAGTTTTTGTTTCATTCCCACTACTTTTCTACAGTAGTTTGCAAGCCTTGTGAGCCTGCCTCAGTTCTCTTTGAAGAGTGGTAATCATGTTATTCTTTGACTTTAGGATGTTTACCCCCCACACTATACAGAAGAATTGTGGCACATTTATACGGCTCAAGA
Source organism: Gymnothorax reevesii (assembly GCA_029721435.1). Lineage (NCBI taxonomy): Eukaryota > Metazoa > Chordata > Actinopteri > Anguilliformes > Muraenidae > Gymnothorax > Gymnothorax reevesii. Next base: position 3,740,519 of record CM056583.1, on the reverse strand, counting down.
TTAAGGGAACACTCATGACCTAAAGTCAGTTAAACCTTAGGAACTTAAACTATTGATTCAGGAAGCCCAGGTGGTTCTAGATCAGCTTCACCCGCTTTGACTGCAGGCGACACTGATAACGGGTGCAATGGAAAAGCAAGAAGAAGAGAAACACAAACAAACCAGTTACACATATAGTCTTGTGTTGCACGAGTGCCCTTGTCACACATTGAGGCATGATAGGTGTTTACGGCCCAGTCAGGTGGCAATATATTTCCCACCACATTTTCCCCCTTCTGTGACTTTTCTAATTGTCACAGCTTCTGTGGGCTATCCCCATTTGTCACTAAGTTCCATCTGCTTGGGCAGTAAACCACCATCTTGTTACCTTAGCGATCGTGAATTATGAGGAAATAATCTGTCCTTGACAATCATAGGTAATTTGAGTCCATCACATTGCGATTTTTATATGGTGCCAATAGAGTCAGCTCACGCCGAGCCCCAGAGAAAAATGAAACCACCTTATAGTTTTTAGATTTCCTTCCTGTATCTCCATTCAGTTTTTCCCAAGGCATGCTTGGGGGGTTCACAGCCGCCTTAAGCGGTCCCCCTTTGGAGATCTTACCTATCTCTGGAGTGAATCACAACTTGCCCTTGGTGCAGTCAATTCGCCCCTGCCTTAGGTTGTCCCCCTTTGGAGATCTTACCCATCTGTGGAGCGAATCATAACTCACCCAAGGTTTCAATTATTGAATGTTTAATTGTCGGGGGATTGAAATTTCCTTGTCCTCCTTCGGGAATATAGATTGACTTAGATTGTGGCTGTAATAGTTCACAGCAACCTCAGCGTGAGCCCACTCTCCCTTAGCTCAACCGAACACCAATTAGTTATTTTGAACCTCAGCAACAGAGATTAACAAGGTACAGACATGAAAACACTAAGACCAGCCCGGAATATATCAAGTAACCAATAAACTCAAACATGCAGTAATATAGTACATGCTTATACATATATATATATATTTATATATATATTTTTTTTTAAAGCAACATAATGTCTTCTCTTGTTTGGAGCTTGACGTCCGAAATGTCAGATCAGCAGACAGAAGAGAGGTTGTTGGCCTTTTCCCTCATCTGCGGCTGGCTGGAATATAATCCAGCTGAGAGATGTTGAATGGAATAAAATAAGTATGTGTTACCTTTTTAACTATATGTGCTTGAGATAACTATGTGGGGCCTTTAAGTACTTCTCTATTAGTGAGTGTGTGTGTGTGTGTGTGTGCGCGTGTGTGTGTGCGTGAGTGTTTGTGTGTGAGTGGGTGAGTGAGTGTGAAGGTGTTGGGGGTGTGTGTGTGTGTGTGTTTTTTTTTTTTTAGGGTGTATTTCTTCAACCCAGGTATTTTACACACCGTACAGGGCCGTCACTGTGGAGAGGCTATTAGCACATACGAAGCACAGTGACATGGATCATTTTTCCAGGTTAATTTTCCTGGTGTCCAATCCAATCAGCGTTCCTCACGTCACCAACCCAGTAAATGCGCTCAGGAAAAATCCTCCCAGATTTGAGGGTCCTGAACTAGCCGAGCAGTCTGTGGGTTAAATTTCCAGCACTCCCAACCAGCTCCAGCTGGTACTCCCCATTCACATAGAGGATTTCCAAATGGACAGTCAAGTGAGCCGCCTTTTGGATTCACCAAATCTCCATAGTGATTCCGGTACTCGTTGGGTCCCGTCTGAACAACTGACACAATAAAACATTCTCCCTCTTTTCCTGCAGTGTTAGTATTGTTCCATGAGGTTTTGTGTCCAGATCCCTTTACCGGCTTTGCTTCGACAAGCTCTGGAGCAGAGGGGAGTGTTTGCTGTCCCATAATCAAATTCTTCCACCTGTTTATCTCTGTGGTATTCCCCTTTGAATCCATCACTACGGGAAATTGTCCCGTTACTGTTGACATCATCTTTTTGACCATGGATTGGATCAGTGGGATTAAACAACAGGTTGCAAACAACAATAACAGTACAACGATTCCAATAACAACTCCGAGTTTCACTAATAATCCCTTCCATGGACCCAGCCAGCTCTCCCATGTCTATCCTTTTGCTTCCCCTGGTGTAATTCTAACATGTTCAGCCCTCAGGGTTTACAAACCTTGTAAGGCCTCTGTTATGTTGCCCCCCTCGTCCGTGTGCATTGGGATTATAGAGCAACAGTCCTCACCAATCTATGCACATACTCCATGAGTTTCTGCAAACATAGTGTCAAGAACAAGTCTGTTTTGTATCGTCATGATCGGCGTGGCATGCAGTTGATCCCGTATTCCATGTATTGCCGTTAAAGTATGATTAATGAACCTTTGCTGATTATACCATAAAAGGTTGATCCATTCGGCATTTCCTTTTGTTTGAACCCAGGGGACAAATATCAACCACGCAGGTGATGTTACTGTGCTTATTGCTTAATGTTCGTCAGGGAGATACATAGGGTATCCTGCATAGTTTAGTGTCACTTCCTCAGGATTCCATGATCATAGTGTTATGGCCCCAATTTGTTATTACATTTATAACACAACAGCAACAGCAAGGGATGACAAACACAGTTTTAACAACTAAAACACATTTATTTTTTAACAAAGACAAAGACTAATAACAACCTACAACTAAAGACCAAGATTGATAAATAAGAAAAAACAAAAATAATTACAGTCCCTTTTTAGTGGGGTGGCTTGGTGATGTCCTGGATGAAGAAAATGCTCAAACACAGGCAAAGAAATCCACAAAAGAAACATCACAGGTCTTGAACAGAATGGCAGGTCTGGTCATCTTCTTGCAATTTCTCCTACTACTTTACTGTCTCAATTCTTTTCCTTATATACTCTCTTTCAGACCCCACCCACATTTAGACCTCTTTTTTTTAAATTTCTGAGACTTGCCCCAGACATGTTCAGGACATGTCTAAACATGACTCCAGTCTGAGCTTAACAAAAAAAAAGGTAAATACTGCCATCTAGTGGCCTATATTCACATTACACCTCCATTCCAAAAGGGAAAAATTTTGACTCATAAAGGCAAAATTTTTCTTTTCAATACAAAATGGTTAAGTGAACACTTGTCTACATATACATATCATACAATATTCAAACACATGATATATATATACACATTCAAACACGGGATAAGCAATCAGCAATTACATTGTCTGTACCCTTCACATGCTTAATTTCCAAGTCAAACTCCTGTAAAATAAAACTCCAATTCAACAATCTCCGATTCTTGTTTTTCATCTTACTCAAAAACATTAACGGATTGTGGTCAGTGTACACAATCATTGGCTTTTGTCCTGTACAAACATAAACCTCAAAGTGTTGTAAAGAAAGGACCAGAGCCAACAGTTCCTTCTCTATTGTGGAATAGTTCCTTGGGTGGCGATTGAACTTCCTGGAGAAGTATGCCACGGGATGCTCAATGTCATCAGAGTCACTTCTCTGTAGGAGCACAGATCCACAAGCTTGGTCGCTAGCATCGACCGCGATGGAGAACGGTTTGTTGAAGTCAGGAGATTTGAGCACGGGGAAGTGACACAGCAGAGACTTCAGGTGATTGAAGGCTCTCTGGCATGCATCATCCCAGGTGAACTTTATGCCTTTCTTCAGTTGGTTAGTTAGACTGAGAGCAATCTCAGCAAAGTTCTTGCAGAACTTGCGGTAGTACCCGATCATTCCAAGGAAGCGGCGCAAAGCTTTTTTTTTGTCAGGAACTGGAAAGTCCATGATGGCTTGGACTTTAGCATTTATGGGTGCCACCTTACCCTGGCCTATGACGTAGCCAAGATAGGTGACAGTAGCACAACCAAAGTCACTCTTGTTCAGGTTAACAGTCAGGTTAGCCTGGGTCAGGCGCTGGAACAACGTCTCTACATCTTTTAGATGTTCTTCCCAGGAGTCACTCCATGTGATCAGGTCATCGATGTATGCACCCGTGTGTGGCAATCCGGCGATTGTAGACTGTATCATCCTTTGGAACGTGGCTGGGGCATTTTTCATGCCAAAGGGTAGGACTTCATACTGGTACAATCCAGATGGTGTGGCAAAAACAGAGATGCTCTTGGCCCTCTCAGTTAAAGGCACACACCAATAACCCTTCAATAAATCAATCTTGGTCAGAAACTTTGCTTGCCCTACACTATCAATACAATCATCAATCCTAGGTATTGGAAACACATCCGTTCTAGTTACAGCATTGACTTTGCGATAATCTGTACAGAATCTAGTACTTCCAACAGGTTTTGGAACTAGCACACAGGGTGAACTCCAATCGGAGTTGGAGGGTCTGATAATATCATGTTTTAACATGTACTCAACCTCTTTCTCAGCAATCTTTCTCTTTTCAGGATTCATCCGGTATGGATGCTGTTTTATTGGTTTGGCATCACCAACATCTACATCATGAGAGGCTATAGTAACTCTCTTTGGAACATCAGGAAACAAATCCTCATATTTCTTGATCAACCTTTCAAACTGATCTCTCTGTGAGGGTTCTAAGTGCTGGAGTTTTACATCAAGATTTTGCAACACTTCAGTGTTTGACAATTTACATGAAAGAACTTCAGCTTTAATTCTTGGTTCATCATCTTGAAACTCCCCCTCATCTTCACACGTTTCGACCATTGGAGAATCTGAAGTAACAGCTGCAACCCTAGCATTTCTGTCATGATAAGGCTTTAGCATGTTAATATGACACAATTGTTTTGGTTGTCTCCTATCTGGAGTCTTCACAATGTAATTGAGATCATTGAGTTTTGTCAGAATTTCATAAGGACCATGAAATCTAGCCTGCAATGGATTGGACTGCAAGGGAAACAACACAAGGACCTTGTCTCCTGGTTTAAACTCACGGCTTCTAGCCTTATGATCATACCAAGTTTTCATTTTTCCCTGACTTGATTTCAAGTTCTCTTTGGCAAGGTCACAAGCTGCACGCAATCTTTCCTTGAACTTGCTAACATAGTCTAACAGACTGATTTGCGGCTCTTCCTCTTGCCATTGTTCACTCAATAATAGCAAAGGTCCTCTCACTTCATGACCAAACACTAGCTCAAATGGACTGAATCCAGTAGACTCCTGCACTGCTTCTCTAGCTGCAAACAACAGCAAATGAACCCCTTCATCCCAGTCTTTCTCATGGTCATAACAATAAGTCCTCATCATTGTCTTGAGAGTGGAATGAAACCGCTCTAAGGCACCCTGACTTTCTGGATGATAGGCACTAGAAAGAATCTGTTTTGCACCTAGTTCATACACAACCTGCTGAAACAATCCTGAAGTGAAATTGCTACCTTAGTCTGACTGAATTTCCCTGGGAAGACCAAACAACGTGAAGAACTTTATCAAAGCCTTCGAGATTGCAGTTGCCTTGATGTTACGTAGAGGTATGGCTTCGGGGAATCTGGTAGATGCACACATGATTGTCAACAAGTACTGATTTCCAGATCTAGTCTTGGGTAATGGACCAACGCAATCAACAATGACCCTAGAGAATGGCTCCCCAAATGCTGGGATAGGCTGCAATGGAGCTACAGGTGGGTCTAACTGGTGTTTTCCAACTACCTGACAAGTATGACAGGTTTTGCAAAAGTTGGAAACGTCTTTCCGAAGCCCAGGCCAAAAGAAGTGTTTCATGATCTTATCAACAGTCTTGTTAACACCAAGATGACCTCCTAAAGGTAAACTATGGGCCATTGTTAAGATCTCATTCCTATAGACCTTCGGAACAACAATTTGCCTGACCACTGCCCAATCTGCATTGGCAGGGATATCAGGAGGGCGCCACTTCCGCATCAACACACCATCCTTGAGATAATACCCAACTGGAACTGCATCTATTTCTTTTTCAGGAAGGGCTCTCCTCTTTAGTACACCAATTTCAGGATCATTAGTTTGCTCCTCAATCAACCGCTTTCTGGACAGAGACAAGTCTCCAGACACATCAGAATCACCAGACCCATCCGGCTGGCTGAATAGAGAACTGATAAAAGTATCTGATAAGTCCTCAAACGGAGAAACCATATTAGGCCAATCAGAGTCATGAGGCGAACCACCTGAGTCCTGACTATTCAATGTACTGGACGGCACCACAACATCATCTTCTTTAGCCTTCTTGGCCATAGCACGAGTCACTGCGCAAGAAGGATACAGAGATGGGTCCTCATCCCCATTTTCAGTGCTCGGCTGTGAAGTAAGATGTACAGGGGGAACTACTTTGCCCCCAGCCAGGTCATTGCCTAGCAACAGAGAAACACCCTTTATAGGTAGACTTGACATAAGTCCCACCTTTACCTGTCCTGTAACTAAATCTGACTTCAAGAATATAGAGCGCAGGGGTACAGATACAGTCCTCCCTTCAATACCTTGTACAAGTATGAAATCCCCTGAAGCGGTCTCATCACGTAACTCCAAGGAGTCCATCAACAAAAGTGACTGAGAAGCTCCGGTATCCCTTAGGATATATATAGGGACAGGAGTAGTATGCTCATTCAGAGCCACAAATCCCTCTGACACAAATGGAAGAAATTCCTCCCTCACGAAGTCAGCTGTATCAGGCTTTTTAGCCCCACATGAAGCAGGCAATTTAGCAGATCGGTTATCTACTACAGGGGTTTCTAACCTTGTTTTCACAAAGGCATTTGGTTTGGTATCCTTTTCTTTTTCTTTCTTAGCTTTAAGGAACCAACAGTTAGTTGTAACATGACCAGATTTCTTGCAATAACTGCAAACTAGACCACTTTTGTCACTGTCAGCTTTCACACTTTGATCAGACCTGTTACTGGATTTCTGAGCACCATCACCAGATTGTCTTTGTCTTTGGGTGAGGAATCTTGGGTATCACCGTAACCCTTTTTCTGAAATTGGGACCATTTATTGTTACTGCTAGACTGAAATTTGGACTTATGTGTGAGAACATATTCATCTGCAAATTTGGCAGCTGATTGCAAGTTCAGTGCTTGCTTCTCATTAAGGTAGGTCTTAAGATAATCCTTAACACAGTTCTTGAATTCTTCAACTAACACCATCTCTTTTAGTGAGTTGAAATCATCCTTGACCTCCATAGAAGTACACCAGCGCTCAAAGCAAACCTGCTTCTCATTAGCAAATTCAACATAAGTCTGATTTTCAGATTTCTTCAGACCTCTGAATTTCTGTCGGTAAGCCTCTGGAACCAACTCATAAGCTCTCAAAATAACCTTTTTAACAACCTCATAATCAGAGGAATCATCTGCAGACAAAGCCGAATAGGCTTGTTGAGCTTTACCCTTGAGGACAGTTTGCAACATCAGAGGCCAGTGTTCCTTTGGCCACTGGCAACTCTTTGCTACCTTTTCAAAACACTGGAAATAGTTGTCAACATCCTTTTCTGAAAATGGAGGCACCAGTTTTACCTCCTGACTGGCACAAAATTTATTTTTAGTTTCAATTTTAATTTTTAGTTGCTCCATTTGGAGTCTTTCTTCTCTATCGAATTTCTCTAATTCAAAATCTCTCTGTCTCTCTCTTTCTGCTCTTTCCTCTTTCTCTCTCTCAAATTCTCTTTGTTTTTCTTCTCTTGCTAATTTTTCTAACTCAAACTGCCTTTGTTTTTCTTTTTCTTCCCTCTCAAATTCTCTTTGTTTCTCTTTTTCCTCCCTTTCTTTTTCTCTTTCTTCCCTTTCTTTCTCTTTTTCCTCCCTTTCTTTTTCTCTTTCCTCCCTTTCAATCTCTAGCATTTTTAATTTAATTCCATTTCTATATTTGGATTTTCCACTGGAAACTGTTCCAGATCTCCTGGTGCAAACACATTTTCATCAATGTAATATTCAACTATCTCTCTAGCCAGTCTTGCTTTTCGCATGGCTGGTTTTACCTCTGTCAGCTCCAACTGTCTGCAAATTTCTAGCAGTTCTGTCTTTTTAAAAGACTTCAAAACCCCTACGGTTGGTGATGCCAAGAAATCATCCATTGCTGTTGTCAATATATATCTAGGAAAATTCACAAAAACAATTTCACAATTTGGAATGTTAGATTTTCAATAAATTACTCACACAATGGTCTATCCCGGACCTTGAGCCCCCAATTTGTTATGGCCCCAATTTGTTATTACATTTATAACACAACAGCAACAGCAAGGGATGACAAACACAGTTTTAACAACTAAAACACATTTATTTTTTAACAAAGACAAAGACTAATAACAACCTACAACTAAAGACCAAGATTGATAAATAAGAAAAAACAGAAATAATTACAGTCCCTTTTTAGTGGGGTGGCTTGGTGATGTCCTGGATGAAGAAAATGCTCAAACACAGGCAAAGAAATCCACAAAAGAAACATCACAGGTCTTGAACAGAATGGCAGGTCTGGTCATCTTCTTGCAATTTCTCCTACTACTTTACTGTCTCAATTCTTTTCCTTATATACTCTCTTTCAGACCCCACCCACATTTAGACCTCTTTTTTTTAACTTTCTGAGACTTGCCCCAGACATGTTCAGGACATGTCTAAACATGACTCCAGTCTGAGCTTAACAAAAAAAAGGTAAATACTGCCATCTAGTGGCCTATATTCACATTACAATAGCTTTTTACTTTCCTCTTGCATGTCTCTACTCCGTTGCACTTTAGGTCCTGCTTTCAGTTTTATAACCGATATTCATCCAGTTAAAACAATCGGTGCACATATTCCAGTCCAGTTTACCTGCATCGTGTCCTTAATTCCAGTGTCTTTTCCACAGTACCAGTAAATGTCCACTAATGGACGAGTTCCTTGAGCAAAGTCTGGTATAGTAAAAGTAGTTTTCAGTACAGTCCCATTAATTGTCTTTCGAGTGGCAGTGAATCCAAAATTTCCAACTACTTCTTGGCACTTAAGTGGTGCTATATTGGTGGTAGAACATACTCGATTGCCTGCCTTGTCCCACGGTAGACAATTGATCTCTGGACTCGAGAAATTTCCGTAATTTTGTAAATATTCATCAATTGCCTTTTCTATCTTTTTATCTCGAGCTACACAGAATGGAAATTCGGTATTGTCAGGTATCACTGCTATTGGCACCTCAAAAGTTTCTTCATACGCGAGAATAAGTATGTCTTTGCTCTTACTTATTTTGATATATCGTGCCCCTTTTACTGTATATACATATCCATCTCTCCCACTGATTGGGTCCAATGGGTGGTCTAGCTTAACATAGCCTGGTCGATGTAAGTGTCTCCCCCTTTTTGCCATATAGTACAACATTCACTCCAAATAACATAGTCGGTTCCCATCACACCCTGTTTGTGTAAAAGGTAGCGGTCGTACTTGTGGTGTCTTTATTTTACCCGTATTGTAACATGTAATACATGTTTCGGTAGTTACTTGTTTTGCCGAATATTCTAACCATCGGTAAAAGATACTGTTTTTAGTCTGAGGGGTAAATTGTATATTTAACGTTTCCTTACATATTGGCTCCTGCCCCATTCGCCCCTCTTCTACTAGTTGTACATTGCCTTTAGGAATTGGAAATAAGGTTACTGCCAGCCAAAATCTGGTCAACAGTACAATTATTATGACTCTATTACTCGTTTGCCCCACCTGTTTTCTTATTTCACGGCGGCCTAAGCACTGAAGGTGCAACTTCTTCATCCTGTTGCTCTTGCAAATCAACTAGTTTTCGTGAACTGCCTCTCACTTCACCTAGAGTGCGCATTGGTTCTTCTACACGAATGCAGTGATTTAAGTGGAACCAAGTACCTTTACCTTAGACTTTGAGTGCTGTGGGAGTTGCTATGACTACCTTATAGGGCCCTTCACGCTGTGGCTGGTTCCAAATTCTTTTGAACACTTTAACATACACCCAGTCTCCCGGGCGTATTTTGAGCAAATCTTCAGGGATGTTTGCTGTTCTCTCTCTGGTAGCCCCTTGTATGTACCTGTTGAAAAATAGCCTTGTGTATCATAGTTAGGTGTTGCACGTAATTTCACAATTCCTTTTCAAGCTGCTCAAGCGGGGGTCCATTGTATGGGCCCCGTAAATAAGGCACTGGCATTAGCCTTGCTGTAAGCATTTCATGCGGGGTTAAATGCGTGGTTCTGTTAGTTTGCATTCTCATGCTCATTTATTTTTTTTATTCTACCCTTATTTAACCAGGGAAGTCCCATTGAGATTGAAATCTCTTTTTCAAGGGAGCCCTGGGGGAAGAGGTGGGGAGGGGACAGAGGAATTGCACAGCCAATTAGATCAGGGGATGATTAGGTGGCAGATTGAATGAGCCGGGTTGGGACTTTAGCCATGACACCGGGGAACCCCCTACTCTTATCGAAGAGTGTCATAGGATCTTTAATGACCACTGTGAGTCAGGACCTCAGTTTAACGTCTCTTCCGAAAGACGGCGTCTCCTTCAGTACAGTGTCCCCGTCACTGCACTGGGGCATTGGGGATTATCCTGCCAGAGGGAAGATTGCCACCTACTGGCCCACCAACATCTCTTCCAGCAGCAACCTGGTTTTCCTCAGTGGTCTCCCATCCAAGTACTGGCCAAGCCCACACCTGCTTAGCTTCAGCCACGCAGCTGAAGCTGATCGAATAGCGGTATGGCTGCTGGCAATTAGTGCCAGAGGTAGTGCGTCCACCCAATTAATTTTGCCACCTGCACAAATTTTGGCAATTTTGGCCTTGAGACTGCCATTAGCTCTTTCTACTATTCCTTGTGATTGAGGATGGTACACACAGCCAAACCTTTGCTTAATTCCCAAGTTTTCTGTTACAATTCTCATTACCTTATTCACAAAATGTACTCCATTGTCTGAACTAATTTGATCCGGGATCCCAAATCGTGGAAACACTTCTCTGCACAGGAATTTAGCTACGGATCGCGCATCTGGACTGGCCTTAGGCGTGGCCTCGACCCACCTACTAAACCTGTCTACCACCTCAAGCATGTACCTTTTCCTTTGAGCTGTTACAATCATATCCACAAAATCTATTATGAGGTGTCTAAAAGGCCCGTCGGGTGGCGGAATGTGCCCGATAGGCGCTAAAGATGCTTTCCTGCTGTTGTATATTGCACAAATTTCACACTGCTGCAATACCTGATTCACCATAGCTGTCAAATATGGTGACCACCATGCTTGCTTAATTTGTTTAATTACTTCCCCCCTTGCGCAATAGTCTTGACCATACGCAGCTTTAATCATTGTACGGATCAGAGATACTGGAGCTATAAATTGCTCTTCAGGCCCCTCCATAACCCCTTGTGTGGTTCATTCTCATTTTTCAATGCACCCTTTCTTGTCCACTCACTGATTTCATACATGCTGGCTTTATTTTGAGCTTCAATGAGGGAAGATGAATTTACATCAGGTGGTCCAGGCTCTTCTGACAATAATGGTCCTATCAGTCGTGGCCATTGCAGCTCGACGTGCTACCTCATCTGCTAAATTATTACCTTTTGCCACTAAAGAGTGTGTTTTTTGGTGTCCTGGGCATTTTATGATGGCTACTGCTGCAGGCAGTTTCATAGCCTCCAACAAGTCAGAGATTGGCTCTCCGTGTGTGATAGGAGTTCCTTCTGCTCTGTGAAAGCCCTTTGCTTCCAAATAGTGCCATAAATATGGCAAACCCCATATGCATATGCAGAATCCGTATAAATATTGGCCCGTTTCCCTACTGCATGAAGGCATGCCGCTGTTAGGGATTTCATTTCTGCGAGCTGTGCAGAGCATGGCTGCGCTATCTTTTCAGCCTGCACCTCTGAGAACGAGGCATCATTAGTTACTAGTTGTATCACACTAAAGCCAGCATGATTCCCTTTTTCATCCCTGTAACATGATCCATCTACAAACAGTGTAAGGTCAGCTGTAATAGGTTGGTTATGTAAATCTTCCCGTGCTTTGAGGAAGCAGTCAGTCTCTCGCTCGCAGTCATGGGGCGTTCCATCTACAGGCAGGATCATTTTAGTAGCGGGGTTGGTAGTTGTACAGCGTTGAATGTTGATGTCTGGAGCAGATAAAATTACTTCATAGCCAGTTTTTCTGGCTTGAGTCAAGACAAATCGGGGGCCCGTCAATAATGCATATAATTGATGAGATGTATATAATGTAACTGGATGTGCCATAGTCAATGTGGAAGCTTTTTGGCAAGCAAAAACGCCTGCTGCTAACCCTTGGTAGCATGGTGGCAGTCCTTATTGTACAGGGTCTAATTTTGTACTGTAGTAACCTAAAGGTTGTTTACCTGTAGGTGTGTTTTGCATCAACACTGCACACGCAAATCCTGATCATTCAGCAACATGTAAGTGGAATGGTTTACTATAATCGGGATTTCCTAGCGCTGGAGCACTTTGTATCTGGCATTTAAGGGCTTGGAAAGCCTCATTTGCTTCTTCAGTCCAAGTTAGTAAAGCTGCACTGTTATTTTGTCCTGATGCTTTAACTAATCTGCCCTACAAAGCAAAAAGGCAGTAACTGCGCAGAGCACCAAACTGAGAAAAATGACCTCAAAGTTATCTTGTTGTCCAACCCAAGTAGTTGTAGGTAGATTATTGGACATGTGGCAGTATTGTTACTCCATAGTACCTAATTTTTTGCAGATATCAATAATTTTAATAAACTTTTTTTTAACCCCCTTTTTGCAGTTACTGTATTTTTGCTTTGTATCACTCCCACTTTCGAAAGTTCCATTCCATTCTTCAAAAACCTTTTTGGTCACAGCTAGGGTTTTGTTGTATTTGAGCTGTATTAATTGGAACCATTTGTTTCCTGCAAGACAGGGATGCCAAAGCTAATATAATTTAACCCTTTAAGGTGTTTATATTTCATTCAGAAATTGTTCTGTGTTGAAACTGTGCATCACAAAAGTATATCACATTTCTAAGCTGCATCAAGGGCCAAATGGGCAGTGTTTATTTTTAATATGGCCAAATTATGGGAGTGTACTTGGTGTGTATTCTTAGTTAGTGTGTGTTTATTAATCTTTGAAGCATCTGCATAACCTACAACACATATACAGTAATATTAACCTGGATTCACTGAAAAACAACATTATCAAAATAGTTGTTTATGTTGATTTTCAATCTATTATGTAACAAAAATTAACTTGTTAATGATTTTACCTAGGCCTAATTCAGTATCTGTTTCAGTAATATAATACAGGAATTCACAAACTATTGGGTGGGGACCCAAATGGAGCAGAAAATTTGCCAAGTGCCCCTTCATAACTGTGTATGACATTGTTCGTCGATGGCATTTCAACAAACTTTTTCACAGACCCCCTGTACACAAAAGTGATTGATGAAGTGAATACAAAGGATACATTTCAAAAAATGATAATCATTTAATAATAAGTCATTTAGGTCATAGAACAAACAACTCTCAAGAATATTTGGGAGCAATATTTGGGATATGAAAAATGAAGTTTAAAACATTGTTGAATGAAGCATGAATGATGCATGAATAAATAGAAATCAGTCAATCAGCATATTTCATATTAATTTGATAATTGTAATTACATATACTGTCAGAACTGACACTGTCAGAAATCAGTGGATAATGAAACAACACACTCAATACAAACAATACACGAGAGAGAGAGAGAGAGAGAGAGAGAGAGGATATCTTTGGAATTGCGCTGGCTATTGGTTTTCCAATGGTCAAAGAGGATGCTAATGCGCATACGGTAAAAATTAGACCAGAGTCTTGTTGTTAACAAAAGATATCCCCGTTGTCTCAACTGTACTCTATACTCAACTTTACTCAGTCAACCCTTCGTTTGTTGTGTTGAAGGAGCTGAAGAAGCTACAAGGTTGCGTTTTGCGTGCTTGTTGTGTGGCTATTCATAATATCAGCTGCTTGTCTAACCACAGGCTGCTAGCCTAAGCTATAATGACAGCAGTGTATTCTGAAGTTTGGAGTGTCGCGAGTCGCGACAGCACTTGTTTGTAATAGTTTTCCACCATTTGGTTGGATTATAAATAGTGATGATCTATTTACGAACATGACACTGATCAAAGAGATTATATAGTTTTGGATGAAGCGGGGTGGAGAGTGGGAGGGGGCAAGGAACATCGCCTGACAGAAAACAGCTGATAGCTAGTATTAGCTCTGACAGCTATTTGTTTCTAATCAGTCATAATCAATCGTTGCTGTTACTTACCATACTCAGAATATTTTCTTTTTAATGCCAGTTCCACCATCCTTTTCCCTCTGGATTCTGCCATCGCAATTTGTGTGAAGTAAAGTGAGGTGACGTTTTGAATCCAAGTCTCTGATAAATTTGCCGTGTCAAAAGGGTCCCGCGAGCATCCGAAATCTGGAGCCTTAGGTGTTCTCCATGGCAACAGTAACTTCGCTGGTAGCAACAGTGTTATTATTACGTGAAGTGATACAACACAGAATGACAGTAACTGACACGATACAAGGCAAGAATACAGTAATGGCGTTTACTGCCCTTATGCTCAGCTTTACTAGTACTTTTTGCAGGTACTGTACAAACACCCACCGATTTTCTGCAAAACAACATACATTTGAGATTAGATATTTTGTAACATGACAAAGAATGCTTTGAATGTTGTAAAAAACACAATAACTCATTTTCGCCAAAATATGCAGGTACTGCCTTTTTGCTTTGTACGGCAGTAATGCACGAAACGGTGCTGTAATAATAGCATAATCACAACTCCATGGTCGACTATAGCATGCTAATCCTAGAAATGATAGCATGTGTTTTACTGTTTCGGGTTTGGGTGCTTTGGTGATAGCTTCAATATGTGATGGAGCAATCGATCCATTACTGCCAGTTAATTGCTTTCCCCGATATTCAACTGTCTGTTGGCAAAATTGCAGCTTGTCATGACTTACTTTATGGCCTTCTGCTGCTAATGCTGATAGTACTGCAATGGAATCTTTTTCACACTGTTCTCTAGTACTGCTACAGATTAGTAAATCATCCATGTATTGGATAAGGGTGCTTTCCATATTTTTATGTTCCAGGTCTTGTGCTAATATTCTGTTGAATGTTGTGGCAATCTTGTATATGTACACTGTTGTCCCAGATATGTAAAGGCAAAAAGGTGTTGTCACTCAGGATGTGGTGGTACGCTAGAGAAAGCAAAGCATAAGTCAATTACGGTATACCATCGTGCCTCTGGAGGAATGTTAGAGAGTAATGTGTGTAGATCGGGAACTACTGGTACCTCTGCTTTTAGAATAGCATTTATTGCTCGCAAATCATGTACCAAGCAATAATCATAAGAGTGTGGTATTTTAATTGGAAATATTGGAGTGTTGCAGTTGCTTTTAGTTTTTATTTACACTCCTGCCTTTAGCAAACCTCAATTGGTGGCTTAATTCCATTTATTGCTTGTTGTCTTAGGGGGTATTGCTTCTCATATGGTAAACTGATTCCTTCTTTTACAGAAATTTGCACAGGGTGTGCAGATTTAATGCAGTCTATGTCCGTTTTATGTTTAGACCACACTTCATTTGGCATCTGCTGTAGTAGAACTTCCTGTTCCGGTGTGAGGGCCATTTGTGTTGGTGGCCTCTCTTCCAGCTCGTCCATCATCTTGTGCTTTGAAAGATATTCTAGTGACTTGTTTATCAGGAGAAATATGAATGTACTTGCTGGTTGTGGGGGTCCACTCCTGCACTTGTAGCGCTGCCTTAACTATTGGTCCCAAGTCATGTGACTCCCAGCCATCTGCCACTAACAGTGTTACATGTGGACTGGATTTCTGGACTTGAAACCATTCTTGTACTGGTGGCAGTAACACCACAGCAGATGCTGCCCCTTGTGGGCCAATGTAGATGTCATAACTTTCAATGAGAAAATTGTCATTAATTGCATTATCCCAGCATGCTTCATAATCCTCAAAAACCTGTTGTTCATCAAACACGAGGGTGCAGTGCAATGGCAATCATGTCTCTGTGGGGTTTTGAAAGTGGGCTTGTACCCATGGTTCCCACTCCTTCCAGTGCTGATACAAAGAAGGGTACACTTAATCCTGAGAAATCAAACGCAGCCAATATACCATGGGCTGCAACATCTTTGTTTCTGATGATAATAGGGACATCATCTTATCCTGCTTGTCTTCTGGGATATCTACGTAGACACCATCTTGGGAACACACAATGTTGGCCTTTAGTGAGCACAATACGTCTCTGCCTAACAAGTTGACCAGGGTTTGGGCTGAATATAGAATTGGTGCAACTATGGTTCGATTTGCTATTCACATTGGGACCGTTTGTGTAAGTGGGATTATTTGGGCTCTCCCAGAGAAGCCTATGGTTTTAATAGATGTACCAGAGAGGGGGAGATTGGAGCCGGTTTTCCCTATGCAAGAATACGTAGCTCCAGTGTCAATCATAAACTGATGTTCTAGTTGATTTATTATCACAGGTATGGTGGGTTCTTCATGAGCCTGCAATGAAACTACAGGCAGCATTGTTTCCCCTCTGGCTTCTCTGGGGACCCCTATGCTCTAAAGTTTGTAGCTGGCCCCATCTGTGAGGTTTTTACAAAATGAACCAAGAGCAAACTCCAGTAAAATGCAAAAGGAGGTTTTATTTCTGACGGAGGAAACCCCCCAACAGAGCTGACAACAGTACAAAGTCCGCAATCCAAAATCAGAATCCAAAGGGTGAAATCCAGAGTCATACACAGGGCACCAATCACAAAAATTGTAGTCAGACAAAAAGAGGTCAAAAAACAAGAATGCGGCAAAAGTACAGGGAATAGGCAAAGCTCGATATCAAGGACGGTCCAGTCAGAAAGATAAATCACAATGAATCAAGGCGAAAAAACATAGCACAGGAGACAAGGAAGAACTATCTGACAAGAAAGTGAACCAAACAGACATCTTATATACACATCCGGGGTGAACACATGACCAGGGAGAACAGGTGCAATCAATGGTAACAATGATCAGGCAGAGACACATGAGGAATAAACTAATTACATGAATTTGGATGTAGCCAAAACGCAGACAGGGATCACAAGACAAACCTATGAACAGAACAGCTCCGGTCAAGGAGTACTTATGTGTATAGTTTAAAAAAAAGGAAAGCATAAAGTATAAGTGGAAATCCACAGAAAACTGCAGCAGAGATAATTAGGGATAGGCAAGGAGGCGGAGACTAGAATAGGGCGACTGCTGAGAGATTATTAGTCAATTAGTAAATGCAGCTATACAATCCCGAGTACTTGTTAGTAAGTTAGTCAAAATATACGAAGTTAGTGTGGGTTAGTAATTAGCGAAAACAATAAACTGTTAGTATGTGTTAGTAAGATAGTAAAGTAAGAGGAAGGAAGAACACGAGATAATGAAAGAAGATTGAAACCCAGAAACCAATAAATCACCCAAATGAGTGGCACGCAAGACAAGGGACCGTGTGCAAAGATACACACATGACAAGACAGGGGAGACGAAGTGCAATGCATGGAAAAGGAAACATGGCTATCAATACTATGAACATGAAAAATAATAAAACATGAAAATCCAAATTACCAATACACAATCCTAAGAATGGTCAGACATGAGCGATAATTCAGAAACACAGATCAGTCAGAAATGCAAGGCATGAACATGGGCAATGCAGAACAGAACATGAGCAAATAGCAGAATCACAACACTATCCATGGATTGGGGGGTGGTGGCGGTGGGCAAGAATTGGTGGGCGTTGTGTGGACAATTGTTCCTAATATGCCCAACTTTATTGCATCCCCAACATCTTTGTTCCCTTGACAGGTCTCCTAGCAGTTACACTCTTTGATTACTGCCATACGGTAATTGGTGGGATAAGCCTCTTCCTCCTCCTAGCTGAGGTGCTCCCCCTTTATGTCTTATTTGTCCTTTTCCTCTATGGGGTTGATAACCCCCCCCCCCCTTCGGGTTGATATATACCTATACTGGTGGGGCTTGTGCGGCAGGTTGTGTCGTGTCCCTGTGAGTCCCTGTGGAGGATTCAATTGGATTTGGTGTTGATGTTAGGCTATTTTGTTCTGATGACATAGCTGTAGTGATTACTGGGGCCACAATTGTTGGGTTTGATGGGCTTTCCTCACTTACCATCACTGACGCTTGTGTTTTAGTTCTCTCTTTTTTTCTTTAGTAAATTCCCCCACCTGAAGTTGAGATAGTTTTTTTGCTAGCTGCTTACTTTGCTCCTCTGCCTCCTGTTTTTCTTTTCGGTATTGTTCCACATGGTGGACTATGTATTCTACAAATAATATCCAATCCAATTTCATCAGTCCCGCCGCTCCATCCAATCCTTTTTAACTGTCTGAGGCAGACTTCTTTTGACCATTAACTTGAATAAATTCTGAGTGGTGGCATTCTTATTCCAATGGGATCCTGTCTCCTCTCTCCATCTGGGTTGAAATGCATGCAGAAAATTCTGCACATTCTCCCCCTCCTTCAGCTCTACTCCCTCAAGTTTTGAAGGATCCTGCTCATCTGGGTATCGTCGCTGGAGCTCCTCCCCATATAGTATTTCTGAAGCCCTCAAAACCCATGGAATCAGCTGCATGTCCCAGTGTTACTTGTTGCATTCCCACTGCAACAAGTATCTCGTCCGTTATGTGTTTTCCCACAATGTGCATCAGTAAGGCTTTTATATCCCCTATTGCGAGCCTGTGCCCTCCTGTATGCTCTTCCAAAACTGTGATCCATTTTCCTGCTCCTGCTGTGAGATTCGGCAGACGATCTACTAATCCCACCATATCCAGGAAGGACCATGGCACATAATGTTCTGGATTTCCTTTGGTCACCAGGGGGAATTGGGAGGCGTCACATTGATTTCCTTCTCTTCATGTTTAGCCTTCTTTTTTACAGGCTGCGTCACGTATTCCCCATATCTATCAGGGGCCTTCCTCACTCGAGTCCCAATCCTTTCCTGTTCCTCTCTTTCATCACTCAGATGCTACTCGTCTTGTTCAATGCCGATCACAATTTCCTCCCCATTTTTCTCAAATAGGCTGGGCGGGTCACCTGGTTGTTTCTCAATTAACCATTTGGGTTCAGATATACTAATTCTGCTATGTCAGAGGGGTTCCTCAAGCAAGGCATCTGTTTTTTCTCGTACCTTCCCCTCACTTTCTTCAGCATGTCTTTTAGATCCTATGTATTGTGTCCCATGCACCACCCGTTTTGTGGGGCCTGATAAAATTTCCTCTTCATCACTGCTATCACTGGATCTATACGCATGCCTATATTGCTCTCGTTTTGGGGTAGAGGTGCGGCACGTTTTATGTTTCAGTGTGTCTTCTGTTAACTTTTGTTCCTTTTTTCCCTGAGCCACCATTCTGGCATAGTCCTCCCTATCCTTTCTAGCCAGTGGATCTTCTCCCTTGTGTTTTCTACTCAATTTAATTGTGGGTATAATGCAGGGGTTGGCTCATCACTTGGCCGAAACTGCATATCCTTTGCTCCCTGTATTCTTCAGCTTGTAATCTCAGTTTGACTCTTCCTGCAAATTCCACAATTCCATGCACTTCCACTGCATCCTCCCCCCAGCTCTGCTAAAACATAATTTCCTGCCCTGAAAGGATTTTTTCACATGGATATGGTGGTGGATTCATCCATCCATTTTCTATACCCGCTTATTCCTCACTAGGGTCACGGGGCGAGCTGGAGCCTATCCCAGCTGACTACGGGCAAAGGCAGGGACCCACCCTGAACAGTTTGCCAATCCATCGCAGGGCGCACACCATTCACTCTCACACTTATGGGCAATTTGGTGTCTGATATGCATGTCTTTGGACTGTGGGAGGAAACCGGAGTACCCGGCGAAAACCCGGGGAGAATATGCAAACAGCACACAGAAAGGCCCCAGGCCGGATTCGAACCCACGACCTTCTTGCTGTGAGGCAGCAATGCTAACCACTGTGCCACCGTGCCGCCCGTGGTGGATTCAAATCAGGATAAAATATTTGTTCTTGTTTCTCTTTCTTTTCCAAAATTTGTTCTTTTTCTTTTTCATTCAGTATGCTTCTAATCAATTTGATTGAGTCGCGATATTGTTTTCCTTCCTGCTTGAACCATCCTAGTACTTCCTTTTCTTCTGCTCTCTTTTTTTCCCGTTTATCACTTGTGTCTCCTGGTTTGTGGTGACTTATGATAGTTTCCACTTTATCACATACAACAGGGTCAAAGGTGCCTTCTCTGGGCCACTGCTGGCCCCCCGTAGTTCGCCTATTCCATTTTTTCATGCATTTCTGAATCTTCTTTTTGCGCTCTGGGTGACGCCTAAACATGATTTCCACTGGCGCCATTACATCTGTCCCCATCTGCCTTTGTTTGGTGTTATTAAATGGGGACCTATGACTTTTACTTTGTTCCTAAATCTTTAATTTTAATTTACACAATCATTTGCTCTACATGTCCTTCAGTCTATTTGTCAGTGCAAGTTTGATTTAAAACATATTTCAGTAATTCCCGATTTTTGATACACTTTATATAAATACGGGGTTATCAACTGCTTTTCTTCACTCGAAAGGGGAATTCCTGGGAGGCATCAAGGTCTGGCACGGGCGGCCAGCTGCAACATACTCTAAATCAACTTGAGTGAGGCTGGTGTCAGATCTAAATTCCCGACTGACGGCAACTGGCGCTATACAATGACTGCAGTATATCAGGGGAAACTACCTAGCCTGCCCTAATTTATCCAATTTGACGAGTAATTAAATTCCGGCCTGATCAATGCGTATCTCAATATTCCCCTACTCCCTCAGAGTAGATCCACTCTGGTAAGAATGTGTTCTACAAAACAATTTCTCTGTCTTTCACCGAATCAATTAGAGATACAAATTAATTTCGACAACTTTTCTAACTAAATATTTGCAAATGCCAGTCGCACAATCAACGCAGCGTGAGATTATGAAAATGATATTTACACTCACGTATGCAATAACTATTCCTGTGCTACTATTCTGTCTAAATTTGCATTACGAATAGCTTCCCACATTATTCTGCTCATGCCTAATAAACAATGCATACCCAAAAATTTTTTTATTTCTACTATCCACCTTTCTTCTGAAACAGTACTGTTTAAATTGGTCCTGAATATGGCACCCAAACTTACAGTCACAAAGTGTCTTTCAAATATCTGTCCATTAGGAAGTAATGATAACAAATGGATCAACATAGTGTTATTATTTAATTTAAGCTCTATCGAATCTCCTCATTTATTCAATTCCTCGTGAGTTTTCTTCATGTACCTCTCTACTATTCTTTATCTAACTTGATGCAATGACTATATTAGAATTTTGCGTCTTATATACCCCTTTTTCTTTTATTGTGGCCACTTTATTGTCAATTCAATTTAAACGTCCACTGCGGGGAT
This sequence comes from Gymnothorax reevesii, assembly GCA_029721435.1. NCBI lineage: Eukaryota > Metazoa > Chordata > Actinopteri > Anguilliformes > Muraenidae > Gymnothorax > Gymnothorax reevesii. Next base: position 3,719,197 of record CM056583.1, on the reverse strand, counting down.
TAGCTTGAATACATTTCTCAAAATTTATTTTCGTCAACTTAACCCCATTAAATTCTCTTGACACCTAAAATCGTCTACAGACTTTCTATTAATTTTATTTATAATTTCACCCGTCAGTTAGCTGCAAGTTAAACAAAGCAAGCAATATATCTCTCTCTACTCTAAAAGCCGTAACTACAACCGCACCGTCTAAAACTAAATGCGGCAAGATTAATTATGCAGACTGACGCACATACTCCAGCACAGATTGTTTTCTTTTAAGTAGTTATCAGTTACCTTGAATATTACTTCTCCCGTTGTATGGCTTGCCATTTCTTTACAGAAGAAAAAAGTCTCTTTCATAGAGTCGCCGTCAACATACCTGACGTTTGCCAGGAGCTGGGCAGCCCCACTGATGTCGGTCGATTCATCTATTTGAAGAGAAAATCTGCCGCTCGCCTGCAGTTTCTCTGTTAAATGTTGTTCAATGTCTTCTGACATGTCATCGATTCTCCTTTTGATTGTGTTATCAGATGCCAGCACCTTGGATAGCTCATTTGCGGCATCTGGACCCAGCATGACACCTGCAATTTTTTTGCAAGCAGGGAGGATGAGTGTCTCCGCTATTGTGTGAGGCTTCTTTTGCTTTGCAATAAACTCCGCTAGCATGTAACTAGCCTCCATTGCCTTTTCTGACACTTTCACACAATCCAACAAACGGTCTTGCTGCCTCTGGTTCAGATCCCGCGCTCTTTTGAAATAGGCCAGGTTTCTCTCAGCGTGGAAGGGATGTTTGGTTTCCAAGTGCCTCTTCAGCTTGCTTGGAACCATATTAGCATTAGCTAACTTCTCCCGACAGAGGACGCACTCCAGCTGAGGAATGTTGACATCCCCGGTCCAACTGAAGCCATAAGACAGGTAACTTTCATGATACTGTCGGCTGGCAGTTTTTTTCCTCTTTTCTTTCGGTGGGTTGTCGGGCTCGGCAGTCTCTGCACTGGTGGTTGGTGGTTTGCTCCGCACGAGAAAGCGCTCCATTTTCCCTCTTGTTTATGTTTTAATGTTGTGTTGACCTACTGCCTTTGATGTGTCACAGTCTAAAATTCCCACCTGCGCAACTGCGTGAACAGCGAAATGTGGGATCCTCTTTGAGGATTTTTTAAATAGTTTTTAGATAAAGAGTTTGCCTCTGTATTATGGAATGAGTGCATTCAAAGTAGTATATAGTAAATTAAAATAATTATTTTTGTCTAGTTGCATACTATATTGCAGTAGGCTATGGTTGTCACAAAATCCCACGGCACACTTGGACTTGCCTCACGGCACACCAGTGTGCCGCGGCACACAGTTTGGGAACCACTGATCTAGTGAGCTCACAAATCAGGTAAAATACGCCTGAGGCAGACAATCCACAATGTTCACCCCAAAGGATTCTAGCTAAATTGAGTACCCCAAGATGTTATCCGCTCCCTGGTACAGCACTGACACAGGAGAAGTGGTTGGTGATTTGTAGCCTATGCTACACCAATACCATCATCCGAACTAGATCTGTGATGGAAGTAGCACATGCGACAGACCAACGCTTCCAATACTTAAAATAATTAAAACACAAAGACATCACAACGTACAGAAGTATAACATACTGTATATTTCAAAAACACATTGCATCAGGCTCTGTTCCTTTCCCAATTACTCTATTCTATTTAAAATCTTACTTCTAGGTTCTTTAGGATGAGAAACTTTAAGTTGCCTTGATCCAGTCAGCTGCACACCACTGTTACATTTGTTGAATTCAGAAATGGTTGCCTCCATATTGACCTCTGGCTTCTTTTTTCTCTTCCTCCTAATAAGCTGTTAGGCTTGCCAAAAATGATGTGGTGAAGGACCTCAATCTGGGTCCTTAGACTGAGGGGTTTCCACACCCGCAGTTTTCTTCCAAAGAATAGACGCAATCTCCAGAGACTGATGCAAGTGGGTTTATTGTATCTTGCTCAAAGCGAGGTACAACAACCCGGGCTGGTATGCGCATACCACAAAGCATTCATATCCCATCAATCGCCCCGCACCAACTGACCACTGATCGTCTGACCACTTAATTTATAGGGCCTTTGGACCTTCCCATAAGGTGGGGTAAAACATGATACTTTCTACCTCGTCATACAATTATCATTTTCTGATTGGTAATTGTCTCATAGTAACACTCCACGCTTATTAACAAGTTTGCCATTACATCATGATGTAAATTCATTTTTTGCCGCCAGGCGCTTGAAGACCATGATTGAGCCTCCCAAACCTAGGGATTACCTGAGGGTCATCTTTGGGTACCGAAGAAGACTGGATTTCTGGATTCTTCCAGCATAAACTGGAGTGCGCCGGTTCCTATGAAGGGACTTCTCATTGGTTGATTACCAATATAGTCATTCCGGAAGATTAGCTCATCTGGTCGGCCAGCTATAGGGTGCCGTCTGATTATTTTAACAGATTTATGAGTTTTTGTTTAATTCCCACTACTTTTCTACAGCGGTTTGCAGGCCTTGTGAGCCTGGCTTAGTTGTCTTTGAAGAGTGGTAATCATGTTATTCTTTGACTTTAGAATGTTTACCCACCACACTGTACAGAAGAATTGTGGCACATTTATACAGCTCAAGATTGAGGGAACACTCATGACCTCAAGTCAATTAAACCTTAGGAACTCAATCTATTGATTTAGGAAGCCCAAGTGGTTGTTGATCAGCTACACCCGCTTTGACTGCAGGCAACACTGATAACGAGTGCAATGGAAAAGCAAGAAGAAGAGAAACACAAACAAACCAGTTACACAAGAGCCCTTGTCACACATTGAGGCATGATAGGTGTTTACGGCCCAGTCAGGTGGCAATATATTTCCCACCACAGATCCATACGTTCTTGGGGGTTGGATTGTGCTTAAAGATCTTGATCGTTCCCAGGTCAGTCATGGCGGCAAGTATGGATACAGAGATTTCAGCAAACTCATGGACAACACCGGATCGTTTAAATCTCACTCATGATACTGTTTCTTCCCTGCAAAAACATGAATATAAAAATATTTAAAGTACAATGTGATCAAAATCTAGAATGGTGCATCAGTATTTGGTAAGTAAAACAATTTTCAATATTTTGGCTCTATAATGAACATCACCACAATGAAAAAAAAAATCAAGATGTGCGTGAGATGAACACTTTCAGCTTTTATTAAGGAATTTAGTCAGAAACATTGTATTAACAATAAAAGAATTACAGTTTTTTAAACACAAACCCCCCCGCACCACCACCACCACCACCACTCCTCAGTTATACTGTACTTGGTCTTGGTCTTCCAGGCCTTTTGTTGTTCCTGAGGCCACCAGTTATTCGTTTAAATGCTACAAAGTAGTACATTTGGCCGCAGCTGTTTTTGCTGGTGTTACTGGTTGTGAGAGGTCTGTTTTGATTTTTTAGCAAAAGACAGCTTGTTTCACTTGTGGCTTCAGGTTGGTCTTCATGTTGCATTATCAGCAACAGATTCCAAATGGAAATGCTATACTTGAAATTAACTTCAGAAATTGTGTCTCACTAAATGACACCTGGGCTGCGTCAGAATTGTCAAAAAATTACCTCCAATCCACTAATTCCCAACCTCTTTTCTTTAACCTTTGTGGAAAACATCATAAGGTCAGGGAAAGGTGTAAAAGGGAATTCCTAATGGCTTAGGAAGACAACCGCGCTAATCAGAAAATCTGAATGCACTTACACTAGGCAACATGATCATGAGTCCCCTGCCCATCATAAACGTTCCTTTACACGATTTGCCAGAGGAATGGACACTGTTGCCATGCATAATTGTGGGACAGCGTTATCTCCTTTCTTTTCGAAAAGGATGGTTCAGTGTACCCTCTGCTAAAGGAGGTAAATTAGGAAGCACTGAGACACCTTCCCTCACTAGTAGCACCTAAAAACCAAGAAAGTGCACCTTTTTCCAAGAAATTCCTACAAAAACTTAGAATACACCAAGGTTTGAGGCCAACTCGGTAAACCTCAGGAAAATTCGCAGAACAAATTATCACTGAAAATTTTGTGAATTTCAGATTGGGGAACCTTGGAATGGCCAGCACCTTAAGCCTGCATCTAGAGCCTGCAATTACACTGCACCTTCTTGAACAGGCAGTACTGGTAATTTGCATGATTCATCGGTTTTTAGACTGCAGTTCTTGAGGGAGGACTTTAATGAGGCATGTGTTTAGACTGTCTTCACACCTCCCCTTTGTTCTGGTGTGAGCATAGGCCTAGCAGACAAACTTCGGTCTACCTCAGTAAAGTATTTCCGGCCTCAAATCTTCAGTAAACCTCGGTTTATTCTATTTTATAGGAATTTCTCAGAAAAAGGTGCGCTTTCTCAGTTTTTGGCTGCTACTAGTGCCTTAGTATTAGAAGAATTTGAATGCACTTATCACTTATTTTCGGATCATTTTTTAGGAGCTGGAAACTTTCCTTGGCAAAGAAGACTATTCGAACGTAGTCCTGGTTTTGGACAATGTTTCCCAGAATGCTTAGCAAATTCAACTTTTTAACCATGTTTCTGTGCTAGAAGCTGTACAGTTTTTAGAGGAAAATGCCGCGTCAATGAGTTACTCTGAACAGGTGCGGAGAGATTCCATCTCTACAGCTCCCTGTAAAGAGAAATGACATTGTGATGATACAGTCTTGAAGAAGCTTGAGTTTGAAACCAAGAGGTGAACTTTTGGAATATGTATCTATTCAAATATCCACATGAGCACTTTGACTCAATACAGTGTTGTAAGATTTTGCGTAAATTTGCCCTGAATTCTGGTCCTAGCAGTGAATTTCACTGATTGTAAATGTATTTGTCTGCACCCGTTTCTACAACCCCCTGTCTGCCCCCTTTCTGAATATGGTCAAGGTCCAGGCCTCTCCTTAAAATTAAAATTAAAAAAAAAACTTTCATTTATCATTTTCGGTACAAGGAAGGGACAAGTAAACTAAATTACAAGAGAACTACATAACAATCAGTGCAGGTCACTCACAACTCCTTCATATCTTCAGAAATGAATACAAGAATATAGTTTTGAGATCAATTTAGGGGACAGCATGGCCATTTTACGTCATTTATGGTACTTCTTCTATTTTGGTGGACTTCAAAAGATCTTTTTGCCACAAGTAGTCACAAAAACCTTGTCTTTCATCCTCCTAATAACAAGAATGCACTCTAAATGAAGCTATAAATTGGGAGCACACAAAGTGCTTTTCATGAGAAAATAAACAAGCAGAAGCTTATCTGTAGATAGTAGGCTGCCAAGAAGCAGCAAAAATGTTGCATAATGAGGAAATACTGAGCTGCATAATATGACTGATGCTTTTTGGATATTGCCGGATTGCTCTTTCTGTATTCCACATGCAGGGTTCCTAGCAAAGCACTGGCCCTCCAGCCCAATAAAAGTAATCAAATTTTATACCTTGGGGCATGTCAGAACCCACACAGCCTGGCTATATCAGTATAGTAAGTAAACATGATGAAGATAAATATGAAGACACAATGACTCCATGCAACCCCAATTTACAAAAATAAATTTTTTTGTAAAAAAAAAAAATCCGAACAAAAAACAAATGGAGAAACAGCTGAAGTGAGCCAAAGAACACGGCGAATGGACTGCTGAAGACTGACAGAAAGTGGTCTTCAGTGACGAATTACACTTTTGCATCTCCTTCGGTGACCAAGGTCCTCGTGTCTGGCGTCGTGGTTGCGAAACCTACAACCACGTGGCCGTGAAAAGATCCGTCAAGTTTCCCCAGAGCGTTATGGTCTGGGTATGCATGTCCGCTCGGGGTGTAGGGGAAACTCTGCTTCCTCAAGAAGACTGTCAATGCTGCCGTATACCAACATGTTCTGGAAACGTTCCAGATTCCGATCGTTGAGGAACAGTTCAGCGAAGAAGACCTCATATTTCAACAGGATCTTGCACCGGCTCATGCGCCAAAGTCGACCAAAGATTGGTTCGCCGAAAAACAGCTTGAAGTTTTGGCATGGCCGGCCAACTTGCCTGACCTCAATGTCATTGAAAACCTTTGGGCCATCGTCAAGCGGAAAATTTGCGACAGAAGGCCGACTACGCTGGACCAACTGAAGCAGAACATCGCCACAGCCTGGGAAGCAGTGAGTGCAGAAACTTGCGACAAGCTGGTCAAATCGATGCCGCGGAGACTTCAGGCAGTCATACAAGCCAAGGGGGCAGCCACAAAATACTGAGAAAGTGATGATTCTAATTATAATAAAAATTATTCTAATTCAGTGAAACGGTTTCTCCATTATTCTAATCCAATAAAACAACAGTGTCACAGTTAAATGGCCTAAATGGGCCTTTTGGAAAGCTCAGCTGAGCAAATTTTTTACAGGTAGCGAGTTCTGTGATTACTCTAACAAGTAGGACAGGCGCGGTGAACACCTGATTTGCTTTCTGCACAAAAAATGCATTTAAAAATTTTACGATTGCACTATTTCAAATTATTCTAATTTGTTGACCAGCACCTGTATTGAGTACAAATCCAAGGGGGTGATACTTCTCTTGTACAACCCTTTTGTCAGACCACATCTGGAGTATTGTGTTCAGTTCTGGGGACCATACTTTAAGAAAGATATAGAGGCTCTAGAAAAAGTTCAGAGAAGAGCAACTCAGCTGATTCCGGGTATGAAAGATGAAATCTATGAGAACAGGCTAAAGATCCTTAATCTCTTTAGTCTTATGTTATGTTTGAGTATTGTATGTACAGCATTGTATATCATTTGTAAATGGAGATTTGTTACATGCTGTTTTTGCTGCCTTGCTGGTCAGCTATTTATTTTGTTCATCATTTATCACCCTCTGGTGGTATGTCTGTTGAAAAACATGATCTGATGCAATACCACTTCTTTGTGATGAAAAAGACTAGTGCTTTCTAGAAGCTTCTGGCATCTTCTTGCTTGGAAAGGGCCGGATCACCCAGGAATCCTGTCGATCAGGGATTTCAAACCTGTGGTGCGCAAGCTGCCGCTAGGTGGTGCACGACATGAGAAGGATAATGGCGGCCTATTGTGTTTTATTTTACTCAAAAATAAATAAATCATGCATTATTTCAAATGGCGTTTCACTCGTAACAAATAATTCAAACAGATCAATTCGGATCACTCAAAACATTGTTTCAGTCCCACAAAACGCGCACCTTCAGACCATTCTAGCTTGCATATGCGTTTTCCACAGTCAATTTGGCAACGCCGGTATTCTTTCAAATTTTGCTCCCTTGTCAAAAAATGTTACCTTTATGCAAAGCGATCTTTATTTTCGACTTGATATTGCAATAAGAATCAGTTTACAGAAGTAACTTTGTGATATGTTAGCTTATCATAACAAAATCAGATTTTATAACGAGTTGGATAAATTTGTTCAAAGATATAGCTATGCCCATATACACCATTATCATCTACACTCAACAAAAATATAAACGCAACACTTTTGTTTTTGCTCCCATTTGTCATGAGATGGAAGATCTAAAATTCATTCCAGATACACAATATTACCATTTCTCTCAAACATTGTTCACAAATCTGTCTAAATGTGTGACAGTGAGCACTTTTGCTTTGCTGAGACAATCCCACCTCACAGGTGTGCCACATCAAGATGCTCATCAGACACCATGATTAGTGCACAGGTGTACCTTAGACTGTCCACAGTAAAAGGCCACTCTGAGCGAGGAAACAGCCCGAGGTAGCAGTAGCAAGTGAAGCAAAGGGGGAAAAAATCCGTCCGTGACATATAAAGTGACAGTCACCAAGTGAGTCCCAAATAAGCCACAAAAAAGTACCCAGCAATGATGAGGCAAAAATGAAGGTAAAAGACGTCATTAGAGAGCAATTGGGCTTCATACATGAGTTCGAGTAAGAATAACGGGAAACTCGTAAAATGCAATTACAACCATATCTCGTTAACTTAAATATAATTCAAAGAATAAGAGAACACTTAAAATTTATGTGGCAGTGTCACACATTAGGAAAATTCAAGAAAATCATCTGTAGGCTTTTAATTCAAAACTCTTATTTAAATTAAAATGCACTCTTTTATTTCTCCTTTATTATTTTTTTGTATTAAACTTGATGCACTCAGTAAGGCTATAAAAAGACGTTGCCTTTTTTTGATCGGTAGTCTGTTGGCTGGTTAATTGTGGGCTCGCTCAGCGACCATACTTTTTATTTTCATATTATTCTCCTCACCTTTCAAATGTGACAGCACAATTGGCATATTATTGTGTGTGTTCTTATATTTTGTTGTATTAAACTTGATGCCCTCAATGAGACTATAAATAGACGGTGCCTTTTTATGTGTTGGGCGTGGTGGTGCGTCGCCAAAAAAGGTTGGGAACCGCTGCCGTAGATCTTTCCAGAATGTTGCTAGTCTATATAAATGCTGTGGTCAGAAGGTCAGTATATAAATTTTGGTCAGTTGGAGCAGAGTTTTTCTTTTAGCAACAGAGTTACATAGTGGCATTACAGTGTTATTATAGGATTGAAAAATGGATTATTTGTAGAAGTTTTTTTTATTTTTTTTATCCAGTGTAGAATAAAATTGTTTGAGTTCTCATTGCGGGTTTTATTTGTTGTGATTTTCAAGTCAAAACAGTGAGGAAAAGGAGACTCAGGGGTGATCTGATTGAGGTCTTAAAATATGTTAAAGGGATTAACAAGTGAATTATGTTGGATTCAGGGCTTAAAGCAAAAAAAAATCCCAGGACTGAAAATTTCAGACGTGGGATAAGACATTCTGAAAGGGGCTCTAAGCTTGCAACGGTCTAGCCCTGGCCCCTGTCCTAGACAATGGCAATATAAGAGAAATATAAACAACATTGTGCGCCCAGCACACACCAATTAATTGGGTGATATGCTACTTCACAGTTCTCAAATGCCTTAATTGTGAATGTGTACAATTCGTGCTTCATTTTAGCATAAACACCTGCTGAAGTTGAAGTCTGTCTATTGCTATTCTGGTCTATTTCAAATATTAAAATTACTGTAGGACTTTAAAGCAAAAATGCGTAGCAGCAGCAGACCTGCCAACCTTGGCAATTTTTTTTGAGTACACATGTGCCGGCGCGAAGCACCCGCAGGGCCCACAGCGCAAATTTTGTGGTTTTCCCGCATGAAATGCACACAGACCGCGTATATTTTGGGGGGTCCCCAGTCCCCACACGCTTTTTTGGTGTGGGAGCAAATTGTATGTTGACTTAGACTAAATGGAGGCAAGCTGTTACAACCTTTTAAATAAGAATGCCAGTGCAGAGAAAAAGTAGTATTACCAGGCTGTAATGTTGCATTGGCAATATTGACAAATCTTTAATATACTAACTGCACCTGCTCAGACTTAGTTAACACTAGTCTGGCAAAACAGTCTAATCATGTTATTCTTTGCTGAGCAGTGTTTAAAAACTAGTAGTCATATGAACCATATGCACCTTGCATTAGGGGAGAGGAATGGTTGCAAGTGAGAACACGAGTCAATTACAAGAGACATTTAAAACCCATTGGTTGGCAGCTCAAAAAGAAAATGTTAGTACCTTTAGTAGATAACATTTGACCATTTACTTTATATTTTAGGGTACTCATTATTAATACTGTGCCTTAAAACTAAAAGAACATCAATATTCAACAAGCTGTTTTATTCAGATTCTCTGATAAACAATGCTGTTCATTCTCTTTTTTTAGCAACAAAAGCAAAAGTCACAACATCAAGAATTCAACAAGCCGTTTCAGATTCTGAGAAGCAAATACTATTCATTCTTTCTTTTTTTGCAACAAAAGCAAAAGCCTGAAGCTTGGCTACACCAGACATTCTTTTCAGTGTTGACCTGAAACCTGGTTCATTGTTGTGCTTGAAAAGCGTTTTTTTTTTTGTTGTTTGAACCGTACAACAGCTTTCTGTTGCAAACACAACAGAAACAGGCTCCTGGTTCCTTCAATTTTTGACACCAGGACCTGAATGGCTTTCCTGTGTCACCTATCTCATCCAACCAAGCCCACCTCCATTTGTTTTTGACAGTGCTGTCAATATTAATCACGTCTGACCCTTCCTTCACAACTAACCGCAGACTAAACTGGTACTACAGCAGTGACAACACACGTGGGTAATATTTTGAGTCAAACAATGCAACGCGGTGAATACACCAACCAATCATGATACAGTAGTTGCAGACGCGGTTGATCTAAAACATTACCCAGAATAGTAAATTTTCACACGTAACAATCCTTTTTTTAATGCAAGATAACGTAAGAATACATTACAACAACGAATCAATGACCGATCGTGTGTGCAATCATAAAGTGCGTATCTGCACATTTATTGCAGAGCACGACCTTTCGTTCACAGTTGCACAGTCATTGATTGATGACTTTATTAGAAGTTTGCAATTTCATACAGTTTCATAACGGTACAGTTCACTAGTACATGGTCTACTAAAACACACAGGCGTCATATGTGTACATCCATGGAATTTCCTCTCAGATAAAAAAGCAGTTATCAGACAAGTTGAACATGATTTATTTTTCTCAAAATGCTGACGAGGCTACCAATACAAACATGGACCGTGTGCTGAAGGTTTTGGTGCGCTTCTATGATGAGGATTTGGCCACTGCTACCTTCCCAGTAAATATACGCTAATGTTAGATATTTAGATAATACCTGATGTTCACATGGTGTAATCCACTTTCGATGTTTAAGAAAAAAATACACTGACTGCCATTATTCCTTGTGATTTCATCTTTTGGACACCGTCATCCATACTGAGCGAATTTCATAACTTCACCGTTAAAATCCGTAGCACTATGAGTCATGAAGTCACATTGCTGATCTGCCATTTAAGTTACTCCAACACGACACAACAATCGCTAGCTAGTTGACGCTAAGCTAATGCTTGGTGTCAGGTTACATCAGAGCTCAGCAGCCAGCGGCAACCTACTGAGTGCACTCTGAGCTGCGTATCTTCATAGATGTTTAAATTTACATTATTTCCTTGGGGAGGGATGCATTGCAGTTTGGAAATCACTTCACTAGCGAGTATATGCAGCATTTTAACATTTTTTTCATTGACATCGTGGCCATGGCTACTCCCCTCCCCACCCCCCATATAACTTTTTTTTTTTTGCAAATCTACATCGATCTCATAAATTGCCCCAAGGGAATCTCCAGGATGGAAATCCGTCCCCAGGACGGAGAACTTTAAGCCCTGTGGATTCCTTCGGCCAAGTTCTGTTCGTAGAACTCGCAGTCATAAATGGAAGTTGACCAAGGGTAAATTTAGCACTGATATTAGGAAATATTTTTTCACCCTGTTATGGCCCCAATTTGTAATGGCATTTATGACATTAACGACAGCAAAGGATGACAGACAAAAATTTAAAAACTAAAACACATTTAATTAAACAAAGGCAACTAACAACTAACTACTCTACGGACCAAGATTGATTAACAAGAAAAACAGAAATATTTACATTCCCTTTAGTGGGTTGCTTGGTGATGTTCTGGGTGAGGGAAATGCTCTAACACAGGCAAAAATCCACTAAAAGCTTCACGGGTCTTGATCAGAATGACAGGTCTGGTCACATGTATCCTTCTCCTTGCAATTTCTCCTACTCCTTCACTGTCTCAATTCTCCCCCTTATATACTCTTTTGCAGACCCCTCCCACCTTTTAGGCTTTTTTTTTTTTCTCTGGGACTTGTTTCAGATATGCCCAGAACATGTCCAAACCTGGCTCCAGTCTGGGCTGAACAAAAAAAGGTAAATACTGCCATCCAGTGGCCTATAGTCACATTACACCTCCATTCCAAAAGGGAAAAATGTTTACTCATAAAGGTAAAATTTTTCTTTTCAATATAAAATGGTTAAGTGGACACTTGTCTACATATAAATATCATACAATATTGAAATAAACACCTGATATATATATACATATTCAAACACGGGATAAGCAATCAGCAATGACCTTGTCAATACCCTTTACATGCTTAATTTCCAAGTCAAACTCCTGTAAAATCAAACTCCAATTCAACAGTCTCCGATTCTTGTTTTTCATCTTACTCAAAAACATTAATGGATTGTGGTCAGTGTACACAATCATTGGCTTTTGCCCAGTACAAACATAAACCTCAAAGTGTTGTAAAGATAGAACCAGAGCCAAAAGCTCCTTCTCTATTGTGGAATAGCTCCTTTGGTGGCGATTGAACTTCCTGGAGAAGTATGCCACGGGATGCTCAATGTCATCAGAGTCACTTCTCTGTAGGAGCATAGATCCACAAGCTTGGTCGCTAGCATCAACCGGGATGGAGAACGGTTTGTTGAAGTCAGGAGATTTGAGCACGGGGAAGTGACACAGCAGAGACTTCAGGCGATCAAAGGCTCTCTGGCATGCATCATCACAAGTGAACTTTTTACGCCTTTCTTCAGTTGGTTAGTTAGACTGAGAGCAATCTCAGCAAAATTCTTGCAGAACCTGCGGGAGTACCCGATCATTCCAAGGAAACGGCGCAAAGCTTTTTTGTTGTCAGGAACTGGAAAGTCCATGATTGCTTGGACTTTAGCATTTATGGGTGCCACCTTACCCTGGCCTATGACGTAGCCAAGATAGGTGACAGTAGCACAACCAAAGTCACTCTTGTTCAGGTTAACAGTCAGGTTAGCCTGGGTCAGGCGCTGGAACAACGTCTCTACATCTTTGAGATGTTCTTCCCAGGAGTCACTCCATGTGATCAGGTCATCGATGTATGCACCCGTGTGTAGCAATCTGGCGATTGTAGACTGTATCATCCTTTGGAACGAGGCTGGGGCATTTTTCATGTCAAAGGGTAGGACTTCATACTGATACAACCCAGATGGTGTGGCAAAAGCAGAGATGCTCTTGGCCCTCTCAGTTAAAGGCACACACCAATAACCCCTCAATAAATCAATCTTAGTCAGAAACTTTGCTTGTCCTACTCTATCAATACAATCATCAATCCTAGGTATTGGAAACACATCAGTTCTAGTTACAGCATTGACTTTGCGATAATCTGTACAGAATCCAGTACTTCCATCAGGTTTTGGAACTAGCACACAGGGTGAACTCCAATCCGAGTTGGAGGGTCTGATAATATCATGTTCTAACATGTACTCAGCCTGTTTCTCAGCAATCTCTCTTTTCAGGATTCATCCGGTACGGATGCTGTTTAATTGGTTTGGCATCACCAACATCTACATCATGAGAGGCTATAGAAACTCTCTTTGGAACATCAGGAAACAGATCCTCATATTACTTGATCAACCTCTAAAACTGATCTCTCTGTGAGGGTTCTAAGTGCTGGAGTTTTACATCAAGATTTTGCAACACTTCATAGTTTGACAATTTTCATGAAAGAACTTCAGCTTTAATTCTAGGTTCATCATCTTGAAACTCCCCCTCATCTTCACACGTTTCAACCATAGGAGAATCTGAAGTGACAGCTGCAACCCTAGCATTTCTGTCATGATAAGGCTTCAGCATGTTAATGTGACACAATTGTTTTGGTTTTCTCCTATCTGGAGTCTTCACAATGTAATTGAGATCATTGAGTTTTGTCAGAATTTCATAAGGACCATGACATCTAGCCTGCAATGAATTGGACTGCAAGGGAAACAACACAAGAACCTTGTCTCCTGGTTTAAACTCACGGCTTCTAGCCTTACGATCATACCAAGTTGTAATTTTTCGCTGACTTGATTTCAAGTTCTCTTTGGCTAGGTCACAAGCTGCACGCAGTCTTTCTTTGAACTTGCTAACATAGTCTAACAGACTGATATGCGGTTCTTTCTCTTGCCATTGTTCACTCAACAATAGCAAAGGTCCTCTCACTTCATGGCCAAACACTAGCTCAAATGGACTAAATCCAGTTGACTCCTGCACTGTTTCTCTAGCTGCAAACAACAGCAAATGAAAACCTTCATCCCAGTCTTTCTCATGGTCATAACAATAAGTCCTCATCATTGTCTTGAGAGTGGAATGAAACCGCTCTAAGGCACCCTGACTTTTTGGATGATAGGCACTAGAAAGAATCTGCTTTGCACCTAGTTCATACACAACCTGCTGAAACAATCCGGAAGTGAAATTGCTACCATGGTCTGACTGAATTTCCCTGGGAAGGCCAAACAACGTGAAGAACTTTATCAAAGCCTTTGATAAAGATGCACACATGGTACAGATGGTAGATGCACACATGATTGTCACCAAATACTGATTTCCAGATATAGTTTTGGGTAATGGACCAACACAATCAACAATGATCTTGGAGAATGGCTCCCCAAATGCTGGGATAGGCTGCAATGGAGCTACAGGTGGGTCTTACTGGTGTTTTCCAACTACCTGACAAGTGTGACAGGTTTTGCAAAAGTTGGAAACGTCTTTCCGAAGCCCAGGCCGGAAGAAGTGTTTCATGATCTTATCAACAGTCTTGTTCACACCAAGATGACCTCCTAAAGGTAAACTATGAGCCATTGTTAAGATCTCATTCCTGTAGACCTTCGGAACAACAATTTGCTTGACCACTGCCCAATCTGCATTGGCAGGGATATCAGGAGGGCGCCACTTCCGCATCAACACACCATCCTTGAGATAATACCCAACTGGAACTGCGTCTATTTCTTTATCAGGAAGGGCTCTCCTCTTTAATACACAAATTTCGGGATCATTATTTTGCTCCTCAATCAACCGCTTTCCGGACAGAGACAAGTCTCCAGACACATCAGAATCACCAGATCCATCCGGCTAGCTGAATAGAGAACTGATAAAAGTATCTGATAAGTCCTCAAACGGAGAAACCACAGTAGGCCGAGTCATAAGGCAAACCACCTGAGTCAATGTGACTATTCAATGTGCTGGATGGCACCACATCATCTACTTCTTGAGCCTTCTTAGCCATAGCACGAGTCACTGCCAAGAAGAATACAGAGATGGGTCCTCATCGCCATCTTCGGTGCTCGGCTGTGAAGTAAGATGTACAGTAACAGTAATTAAGCCTGCAGTAACCCACCTCCTGTCCTCTGGACCTGATCCCCCACCACTCGCCCGGATCATCGACGGAGGCGATGCCTTCACGGTCCGTGCCCTCCTGGTCTGTCGTCGTCGAGGCAGAGGACTACAGTACCTTGTGGACTGGGAGGGTTACGGACCGGAACATCGCAGTTGGGTACCTGCCCGACACATCTTGGACAAGGACTTAATCAGGGACTTTCATGCCAATCACCCCAGACTAAGGTGAAATGCCTGGAGGCTTTTTTTAAGAGGGGGGGTACTGTTGTGATCTGTGATTTCTGCTTGTCATGTTTAAGTTCTGTGCCTGGCTCTGCCATATTTAGGATTCTTGTGTTTAGTGACCACTGCCTGTCTGACCATTCTTAGGATTGTGTATTGTGTTTTTGGTAGTTTAGATTTCTTGTTTATTATTTTTCATGTTTCGATCATTTAGTTTTCCATGCCATGTTTTCATTTCCATGCTTTGCACTTTGTCTCCCCTGTCTTGTCATGTGTTTATCTTTGCTCACGGTCCCTTGTCTTGCGTGCCACTCATTCGGGTGATTTATTAGCTTCTGGGTTTCAGTCTTCTTTCATTATCTCGAGTTCTTCCTTCCTCTCTCTTTTGCTGTCTTATTAACACATACTAACAGTTTATTGTTTTTGCTAATTACTAACCACACTAATCTTGCATATTTTTACTAACTTTCTTACATGCACTCGGGATTGTATAGCTGCACATACTAATTGACTTACGATCTCTCAGCAGTCGCTCAATTCTAATCTCCGCCTCCTTGCCTATCCCTAATTATCTCTGCTGCAAGTTTCTGTGGATTTCCACTTATACTTTGTGCTTTCTTTGTCTTTTATCTTGGCACTTTAGTACTCCTTAACCGAAGCTGTTGTTTTGTACTTAGGTTTGTCTTGTGATCCCTGTCTGCGTTTTGGCTACAGCCAAATTCATGTAATTAGTTTATTCCTCATGTGTCTCTCCCTGATCATTGTTACCATTGATTGCACCTGTTCTCCCTGGTCATGTGTTTACCCCGGATGTGTATATAAGATGTCTGTTTGATTAACTTTCTTGTCAGATCGTTCTTCCTAGCTTCCTGTGCCACGTTTGTTTACGCCTTGATTCTTAGTGATTTATCTTTCTGACTGGACCGCCTGACTACGAGCTTTGCATATTCCCTGTATTGTACCGCATTCTTTTTTTCGACCTCTTTTTGCCTGACTACAGATTTTGTGATTGGTGCCCTGGTTTGGATTCTGGATTACGCCCATTGGACTTTGATTTTGGATTGCGGACATTGTACTGTTGCCAGCTCTGTGGGGGGTTGCCCCCTTCAGAAATAAAGCCTCCTTTTTGTATTCTACTGGTTGTCGCACTTGGTTCATTTCGTAAAACCCAACAGATCCTTTCATTCAAATACTCTAAAGCAGGGGTCACCAACCCTGTTCCTGGAGATCTACCATCCTGTGGATTGTTACTCCAACCTTAATTTGGCACAGCTGATCCCACTAATTAGCAACTCAACAAGGTCCCTGGTTGTTGAATGAGATGTGCTTTGTTAAGGCAGCAGTAAAAACCTACAGGATGGTAGATCTCCAGGAACAGGGTTGGTGACCACTTCTCTAAAGTGAAGTACTTAAGCTGAATCCTTTCTCTAATACAAAGAGGGAGTTCAATTGGAACGATTCCTTCCAAAAGATCATGCAGTAGATCTGGGGGAAAACCTGTGATAGGATGGAAGTACTCAAGTGACTCTCTCAAGACACAGTCACCTTTAACCCCAAATTGGCTGCTTGAACTCTCATCTTGGAGAACATTTTGTACATGAAGGTCATGGCTCGCTTTGGTTCTCTGGACAAATTCCTCCTTTTTTACCTCAGTTGTTTGAAACTCTTCACTTGTGGCCATACAGAATCTGCAAACATAATCTGCTCTGAATGACTCCAGAAAACCACCTAAGCCTTGTGAAGCCAGATTGTCAGCTGAAACACAGAAGATTGTGCCTTTCACATTCTGACCAACAGATTCAATGAAAACACCATCCTGTTCGAGTGTGTGAACATCATGAACCAGTGGAGCAAGTACAGCTGCATATCCATATTTCTGGATGTCTGTCACTTTAGCTAGCATGGCCAATTGTATAGTGTGCATTGCTGATCTATACTTTGGTGGCACATTTGCTAGGACCCAGTAAATAGCACAAAGTTTATGAACTTTACGTGATGTGCCGAGAGGGTTAGCAATTTCAAGATCATTAATATATAGCTGGATTGCTAGGCGTAGATCTTCTGTTGAGAGCAACTCATTTTCCTGGAAATGAGAGCCATCAAAAAATGACACATAATAACCAGGCTCAGAGTTTGGTTCTCTGATCTTATTCAGGATGTCTGTGTTTTAAAACAGATCCTGAATCATTTTAAGGATTGGAACATACATAATTGTATAACCAGGTGCTTCTAAATGGTACTCTACTGGCATTATCAATGGATAGTTGTGCTCTATAAATGTCTTTCTTCGCTTATGAGAGGATAACTCTGCACCTTTGGATGTAGCACTAAAATGAACATTAGAGTCCATGACAGCATTGACAACTTCACTGAGTGCGAAATCTGTAATATTGTGACCATGTCTCTGCAGTATGTCATTAATGGCATCTTTGAACAATGGCTGAGATAAAGAGAAGATCAGATTCAAGTGATCAACTATTTCCTGTGTAGCTGTGTTTGACACATGAAGGATAGCCTGCATCTTTAGAATAAAGATGCTGCATTAAGTTTGAGCTGATTTTTTTAGTGCTGATGTATCACATTGCTCATCATCCTGCATTTCTGTGCTCTGAACTGGACACTCTTCATTCATAGTGACTTTGGAGCTGGTGGCTTGGAGATTCTGAGTATGCTCATAGACAATGTCACTACCAAAGTCTGATGCAAGACTTTCTTGATGAACTCTACTTTTATGGGAATTAAATGAAGAGTATACATTTGTGCTATAGTTACAACCTTTGTAGGGGCAAACCACTGTCTTGTGCTTTTTTAAGTGTGTTCTTATGTGACTAAGGAGTACAGACTCAGAAAAAGGTTGCTGAAATGTGCATAAAGGACACTTGAAAGTCACCAGCTCCTGAATCTCCTTTGCATTGCTGTTATGTTCTTGAGTATGATATCTTGACAGATGAGTACCCAGTGCGTTAAGTGTCTGAAATGTGCACATGCAATCATCATGGAGGCATGGGAGTGGGCTATTTTTTGAAAAGTGGCTGTGCTGCAGTCTGCAGTGTTTAAATAAATATGTTCTCGTGGTAAAAGAAGCTGCACACAACTTACACTGCCAAGTCATATTTGTTGCAGGCGCAGCAACCTGAAAACACACACACACACAAAAAAATATTATTTTACAGGACACCTGTCATGAAGTTTAAACCTCCATCAAAACTGCAGTCATATTCCTCATACTAAAATAGTACAGGTGTATTTTGCTGTACTCTTTTAGTATGAGGAATATGACCGCAGTTAAAACAAAGTAGATGTGTAAGATGCCCTGGTAGCATTAATAAATTATTATCCTAGCAATCAACCCCCCCTCCTCCAAAAAAAAAGTCAGCCAAGGTAGGGTCTGGAGTTTTGTTGTTGCAGTTTGTAAACGCAACATTGAAACTGGGCCCCTACTCCTCTCAGGCTCAACTGTGTAGCCTCCTACCCCAGTCAGCAGCAGCCGCAGTTGTCAGGAGTGTAACAAAAAGGGAATACAAAGCGCTGGAGCCGTGGGCTGATACCCGACCACCACCGAAAAACGGAGCCTCCTGTGTGATATTTTTACTGGACAGGAGAGCCGTTGTGGAGAGCTGGAAAGCAGTTAGCGGCGGATGCTAACCGCAAGCCGAAATTAGCATCGCGCTAGCTCACTACAACGGTCCTCATGCTCTTTACCACTCCAGGCTTTAATCGGGTGTCCGGCCGCGGCTGCAGCGCAGCTGCATTTATCTTTATTGCGTCCTGTCTGCTGCTGAGAGAGACCTGCTAGCACTGACTCTCTAACTAAAGTTAGCTTCTGCATTCCCTCACAACACTGACACAGCTCCAACACAGATATTGAGTTTTCATTGAACAGTAATACATGATATCTCACTATCCACCACTGCACGTTGGGCATCACCAGGTTTTACAACTACAAGCCTAGCCACGTAGCCCACGTGGCGGGGTGACTTTGCATGTTAGCTTGCTAATCTAAGGGCTAACCGTTTTACTTGGCTTACGTGACTCATTTTGTCCGTATAAAAAACGGTCTCCCGCTTTTCTCGCACTTCTCCTCGGCTGACGCATCGACTCTGGTCTGCTGCCTGCTTTCTTCTTCTTTTGATGAATTTAATTGGCGATTAATTACATTTACTATGTTCATTACCGCCACCAACTGATATGGAGTGTGGATCAAGAGATCGAGTATTTCACATTTGTTAAAGATTAAATACAACACTCACACACACAAAAAAGATCAAGAGCAACGCAGAGCGTGGCATATGCCCCCGCCTGTATGTTGATCAAGGGCATATTGAGATGTCTGCTGTGGCGGCCATATTAGATATCGCACGACGCTGGTTTTCGACAGGAACCTTCCTCTAGCCACTCCCAATACGCCATTAAGAAATGGCATCAATCAGACGAGGGATTCTAGTTATTCCACGGAAACGAAAAATTAACGGACGACGGACACGGGGTGCATCTCAAAGCGTAGGCTGCATCCTTTGAAGGCTGCATTTTTAGGGGTTGTCAAGTAATTCCATCTGCCCAACTGATGTAACGTCATTTCATCTCCATTAAACGGCTTTGGTTTCAGTGAGCTATCACTGGTTTCCCTAACCATCCCTTAACTCTAACCCTTAAACCAAAACCTAACCCTAAATTTAACCTTGTCCCTTACCCTAAATGTCAGTTTAGCAGATGGAAGTAAGTGATGACCCCTAATAATGCAGCCTTCGAAGGATGCAGCCTAGGCTTTGAGATACACCCATGGTGTCGACATAATGCCCCCTTTCCTCTTTGGAGGGCAGGGGCATAAAAACCTCATATCTTATCAATTAGGTTTGTCATTATAAAAAACTGAACCATTATTTTATGACACTTACTTCTCGAATCCTATCGTAGGATATTTATTAAATTGAATCGCATTTTTTCCTTCCTTAAGTTTTCAGTCATAAGCCTTCTCTCAGCTTCGTATTTCTAACAGTACTTCACTACATGTTCCATGGTCTCTTTCTGCCCACAGTGGTCACACCTTCCTGTATTGTGTTTAACCATTTTGAATAATGTACTATTAAGTCAAAGTGTGTCCAAATCTTAGTCTTGATATTAATGTCTTGTCTCTTCTGTTCCCTCCTGCACACCTCATTTCTCCCACTTTCCTTTGAATTCTATAAAACCATCTACCTGCACGCAATAACTACAAAATAAAAACAGTTCCAGTGAAGCGTCTTTTTAAAAAATCTATTATTTTATCTATCTATCTATTTATTTATTTATTATTAACAAGCCAAACTTGTAACATGCAAAGTATTTAACAATTAATTCTTTATATACTGAGTACAAATGAAAACGCACCACTCACGAAATCTGGAATAGCTCCACGGATTGATATGTGAAGTATATACGTATGATGCATTTGAGATAATTAATGATTTAAGAAGATAATAATCATTCACGATAATGTTAATGCGCGAGAGAGGTTTAACTGGTGTAGGGGTCAAACAGGAAAGTCAATAACGGGTGTGACTACCATTTGCATTGACACATGCGGTGCATCGTCGTCGCATGGAGTTGATCAGTCTCTGGATAGTGTTCTGGGGGATAGCATTCCACTCCTGAACAAGGGCAACCTCAAGTTCTCGGATGTTGTCCATCTGGCGTCGACGTGAAAGACGTCGTCCAATTTCATCCCATAAGTGCTCGATAGGGGAGAGGTCGGGTGACAGAGCTGGCCACTGAAGCATGGTTCTGCTGTGCAAGGTACTGCATGGACACCCTTGCATTGTGTGCCCTAGCGTTGTCCTGTTGGAACGTGTGGACATCGTGGTGTTGGTTGAAGAACGGCACAACATGGTTCTGCAGCACCTGGTCCCGGTAGTAGACGCCGTTCACCCTTCCTCTGCAGATATGGAGAGGGGTTCTGTGACGGTAGCTTATTCCACCCCACACCATAACGCTGCCACCACCCCAACGGTCCGTTTGAACGACACAATCGCCGTTATAACGTTCACCACGTCTCCGCCAAACACGTATACGGCCATCTGCGTTCCTTAAGTGAAATCGTGAACTCGTCAGAAAAGACGACACCGAGCCATTGTCGTAGTCGCCAATTCTGGTGCCTGTTTGCCCACTGTAGACACTGGTTTCGGTGACGATCCGTCAATATGGGGCCGAAATAAGGACGTCGTGCACGCAGGCCTGCAGCTCGCAGACGGTTCCGTATGGTGTTGGGGTGAATGAATCCACGTCGTCCTTGGACTTGAGCAGCCGTTCTTGTCGCTGGTAGTGTTCAGTCTCAGACATGATCCCGTACGATCTGACGGTCCTGACGTGCCGTTGTCACACGTTGTTGACCCCGTCGAGGAGGGTCCCGAGTGCTCCCCGTTTGCAGAAACCTTTGATGGAGTCTTGCGATCATTGTGTGTGCGCAGTGTAGTCGTCTGGCAATTTCCCTGGTGCTGGCGCCAATTTGAAGCATGCCTATGGCACGTTCTCATTCAGGGGCTGTAAGTCACGGCATAATGTCGACGTTTCACAAGTGTCAGTGAAGAAGTGAAATTTTATTCGGATTCACATGCTTTTAAAGGCAATGTGTGCACAAATTCAGAGTGAAATTCATTTTTCCCGTGGTGTGCGTGCAAGATGTTGCGTTTTTGCAAAAAATTGCATAGCGTTACAGTTAACTTGAAATTCTCGCATTTCTTGCACCTGGCATGATGGGTGACGTCACTGTAGTATTGTTGTTGTATAAAAATTATATCGAAGTTCATTTGAACTTAAATATTGACTTTTTTCAAGTGGTGTGAGAGAGATCATTTATTTATTTAGTTTTTTGTAAACAAGACATAAATTATAAATTCATGTTTAATCCACTTTTTTAAGTAACTCTGAGTTAATTATTTTAAGTAGCAGGTACATAAAATGCAAATAGTTACTATTAATCAAAAATTCCAAGTTTATTAAACTCTAAAAGAAGCAAGTTTCTACAGGCACTCAACATTTTAAAGTAAGTACAACTTTTAAGAAAATTTTAAGTTTACACTACTTATTCCAATTAATTTCCAATTAAGCAATGATCATGTCTGTGTGTGTGTGTGTTTCTGTCACTATCTATCAGCCCGTGGCCATTACCTGGCCCTCCCCTAGGGGGAGCCAGGTTGAGCAATGATCATGTTACAAGGAGAGTTAGCTAGCTAGCTAGCTGCCTGGGATAAACTACGCCATGCCACGGGGATCAGCGCATTGTTCGTCTGTCCTCGTATTAAAATGGAGGCCGCTGCGGCTCGTAGGCCTATTTGCTTGATGCCTGAGGAGCCTGGATTGCCGTGTATTATATTGTTTTCTATGTCTGCTTAGGTTGTCTTTGTATTATTTTTGCGAAATGAACATTACGTAGAATTTCTGTGAACGTTTGTGCTGTATGTAATTATTTCGTTATAAGTGTGTAGCTAGCATGCTAGCTAGCTACATGGAGCTCCGTGTTGTGACACGGACCCCTGTGAACCATAATCGCAATGCATTTTCATAAAACAGTATGCTAGTTTGCATTAAATAATTATGTTTCCTAATTGTATGAGATTTGTCGGTTGTGATGTTACGATTGAATTTGTGCTTTTTATTTCTATTTGCATTGCATTATTCTGCATACTTTCGCTGCATACTGCCCGTTTTTCATTGGCGGACAAAGTGATCGCGTTGACAAGGATCTTGCATGGAATTGCACATAGCACACGGGGTCCGCTTTCCAGCCAGCTGGGCTTGCTGAAATCACCAATTTTTTTTTAATTTTTTTTTTTTAAAAGATGGCATAACGTGTTCTATCGTCTTCTGTGTCTAGTTAGCATTTTGTTTTACCTATCTGGACACAGCTAAGCATTTTTGTGGTCATTTGTGCAGTATCAATGAATTTGACTTATATTACAAGGAGAGTTAGCTAGCTAGCTAGCTGCCCGGGATAAACTACGCCATGCCTCGGGGACCAGCGCAGTTCACCGCTCTTTGTATTAAAATGGAGTCGCGGCTCGTAGGCCTATTTGCTTGATGCCTGAGGAGCCTGGATTGTCGTGTATTATATTGTTTTCTATGTCTGCTTAGGTTGTCTTTGTATTATTTTTGCGAAATGAACATTACGTAAAATTTCTGTGAACGTTTGTGCTGTATGTATGATCGTGTCTGTGTGTGTGTGTGTGTCTGTCACTCACTCTGTCTGTCAGCCCTGTCTGTCAGCCCGTGGCTGGGGCCAGGTCTGCCATCTCTGATTGCCTAGTTATTTTGAGCATTCGGGTTTACAGTGTGGAAAACAAAGAAATTTGCAAGTGATCCCAAACTTTTGAGCGGTAGTGTATACCTAGGAGGGTGGCACTCTAGAAATATGGTTGCTTATTGACCATGGCCCCTGAACCCTGACTTTTCAGTGAATAAAATCATTACACCATCACCATTTTTGAGCTACCATCTTTCCACAGTATTAAAGAATTACAGTCTCGAGTTCAGGAGCATTAAGACAATGAGTAAAATTTAAATAAACCTCCAGCAGTTTTCAAATCCATTTTAACCTGTATTCGATTGAAAAAAGCTAAAAGATAAAATGAGTAATGTTTAACTGATCTTTTTAACCGATCAACATACTGGCGGGGGTATTTTTAACGGCCATTTGGAAATGTGATAGCTGTGACAACTTCCAATGAAATTAGACAGGTAAATGTGAATCACTGACATCTACCTCTCCGTTTAATTACACTAAGCTGTCACTTCAGAACTGAGGACACCAGTTGTTAGAGTTTTGAAAGTAGTCCTTGTTCCCATTCCTGCCTGATAGGTGAGAACAGTTGGTGAACAGTTCAGGGTTTCTGTTGTTGAATTTTGAGCTTCACAATTCACCACACATTTTCAATAGGGCAGAAGTCCAGTCTCCAGGCAGGCAAGTTTAATACCCACACCCTTTTGTCTATGAAGTTATGCTGTTGCAATGTGTGCACCATGCAGCATGGCATTATCCTGCTGGAACAGACGAAAGCATCCCTGAAAAAGATAACATCTGGAAGACAGCATGTTGTTCCAAAATGCACTTGTACCTTTCTGTCTTACCCAGACAGATGAGTAAGTTGAAAACTAAACAACGGAATGCCGGCACTCACAGTTAAATAGTCTTCTCTTCAATGTGGGCGAACAAAAAATGCTTTCAGCAATAAGCTATATCATCAGCGTGATTAGAAACAACAGAGATGGCCGTTTATATGCATAGGTGAGGTACTGTAAAAAGAACATAATTGCATAATTGGGTCCATCTGTGAATGAACCAGTAGATCAGGCCCGTCCTACTAGAGGAGGGCTGAAACATTATAATCATTATACAATGATCACATGCTATGCAGAGGCCAATGACATAAGCTGAGATATATAAACAGATGCCCCAGACTGAAAATATAAATAGAGACAGACAACATGAATGATTGAGACACAAAGGACCTTGATTGAGGAAAAAAATAGTATTACACGTGTGAATGTACACTGCCTGTCCAAAAAAAGTTGCTGTTTGGATTGAAGTAAGCAAATATCCAAGAGCCTTCGATTGAATCATTATTGCTGTGATGAACATGTTTCAGCTGGCAATAATGCGTTTAATCCTTCAGATTCAGTGCGTAACTTTGAATTTCCGAAACAACCATGTCGGAAGACGCATCTCATTGTCGATGAAAAGATGTTATTGTGTTTCAAAAGGGGCAAATTATTGGCAGGCATCAAGCAAAGAAAACAGCTAAGGAAATTACTGAAATCACAAGACTTAGGTCATGAACTGTCCAACAAGTTATTAAAACCTGGAAGGATAGTCGCAGATTAAATGGGCTGGAGAAAAATCCTGTTCCTGATTGGGGATAATAAAATGCTTGGTGAGGTCTCATCATGAAAAAATCACTAGTATAATTCCTGATCTTGATTAATTATGAAGGTAAGAGCATTTCCACATGCACAGTGCAACAGGAACTTTGAGGATTGGAACTAAACAGTTGCATGGGCACAAGAAAGCCACTTTGAGTGAGGCTAATTGGGGGAAAAAGTAAGTTCAGTTTCCAAGGGAGCATTAAAAAATGTACCAAGACGCAATGGAAAAGGTATAATGTGGTTGAATGAGAATTCAACAGAATTTCTGAAGAATTACCCTATTCCAGAGTGATGGGTGCATCAGGGTAAGAAAGGAAGGCCGTGAAGCGATGCACCTGTCATGTATAGTGCACACTGTACAAGCCTCTGAAGGCAGTGTTATGATCTGGGGTTGCTGCAATTGGTCAACACTGTCCTGCAAGCAATAAAATGAATTCAGCAGACTATCTAAATATACTAAATGACCATTAACCCATCCATCAGAGGATTTTCTAATCCCTAACGGCATATTCTAGGATGATAATACCAGGATTGATCGGGCTCAAATTGTGAAACAGTGGTCTATTGAGCACGAGGAATCATTTTTGAACATGACTTTGCCACCTCAAAGTCTGGACTGTAACCAATTGAAAGTCTTTGGGATGTCATGAAAAGGGCTTAAAGGGGCTATGTCAATAGCTGAGCATGTGCAGTTTGATTGTGAAACTTACCTTTTCCGTGGGCCACGGGAAAGTCTAGTGCTCGCCAATACAAAGGGGGAGTGCGACAGTCTTAAAAAATCCATCTTTCTTTCATGTCATCTGCACAGAATATTTATAAATCATGAGCGCTGCTTTATTAAAAAAGTACTTTATTGAAAAGAGAAAGTGCAAGATACCAGCACCTACCACTTGAGTATTTTCATAGCTAAATCAGACATCAATCTTTTGCAACCAGTCACGTCAATTTACGTTACAGTGCATATAAGCTGGTGTAAGGTGTAAGGGTGTGTTCTGAAAGAGCTCCAAAGGTGTGTCTCAAGGTGTGTCCTCATTTCATTTCTGATGATTTCAACCCAACTTCTTCACATTAATCCCAACATCCAATTCCTCTCGCAAGAAAGTGATTCTAACACACCGCACATCATTATATCTTATGATTTGTTCAGCCAGAGATGAATACTTGGTACTGAAAAACAGTTTTATACAGGGGATATCAGGCCATTTCACAGCTCAGAATGGCCTCTATTTAACTCAGCTGTATCTCCCCTTCATGTTGCACTCAATGCAATGACCTTGGATCTAAACGTCAGTAAAATCAATAAAGCGTATAACAACATAGGAGAACATAAAAAGCCTGTGTGTATCTGCACTGAGCTCTAAAACAAGCATCATTATCATCATCTACCATTTACTCACCATCACTCACTGACACAAGCACAGAAATACAGTCTCAGTAATTACCCATCCACCCAATATCAGGGCTTCTTTTTCCTGCTCTTGGTGATTTGCGGTGGGGGGGCTAGAGGTGATCCCACCTCCCTTTGGTTGAGGGGTGCCCAGGACGTTTTGTCAATTCATGACAGGGCACACGCACGCATGCATGCACACACACTCACACACACACCCTCCATCAAATAACCCAACATTCAATAAACAAAAAGTAATGCACTCAGGTGAAATGCCAGGAGCTTTTATAAAAACATTTATACATCGTAATTTATTTAAAAAAACATCACTCAGCAACACCAGCTCTATCAATTAATCAATACCTTATTTGTTGAGCACACTTCATACAATAAAATTGTCGTACTAAGTGCTTTACACACACAAATAAAAAAAAAAAAAAACAAGCATTATTCATCAAGCAATGCCACAATGCTCCATTCAAATATTTTCTTAATAAGCTTGTATAAGCAGCTACCAGCCAAAAAAAAGTAATTTTTTATTGCTATGCTTTCACCTAAATGTGAATGAAATTTTCTTAAGAAACAGAATCTTCCCTGAAAACACAAAACCCCGAGCACAAACAAACCAGATATTTTTTTAACCATGGAGCAGTATATGAAAGGCCGACGTGACATGAAGTGAATAACCCAAAAACTGTGTGAACCAAAAAAAAAAAATTATATATATATATATATATATATAAAGGAAACACTTGGACACTTGGAGTTATATTGTGTTGTTTAAGTGTTCCCTTTATTTTTTGAGCAGTGTATATATATATATATATATATATATATATATATATATATGACAGAATGGTTTGTGGACACACAGAATCTTGCCTTAAGGCAGGGGTCTTTCCACTGGCTAATTTTACATCATAGTCTTTTATCCTAATATCCTGCCCATTCTCAGAGGGCCCATTCTAATCCCTAATTCTCATCTCCCTCCTTTTCTTTTATCCCCCATCTTATCTTCCTTTCATTTCTTGTCTCCTCAATTGGTGGAGTGAAGAGCAGGAAAAGAGAGGGAGAAGATGGTGGAAAGCTGTAGAAAATGAGTGATTAGAATGGCCTGATAGCACCACTCATTGAAGCACGCAAGGGAAAGGAACAAGGATATGAGGATGAAAGAATCATGAAAACATAAATGAGGCATGTGGACTGTCGCACCTCTAACGGTCAGTCTGAAGCCTCACCAATTAGGCGGCAGACAAAAAGAGACAGATCCACATGTTAATCATTTTACGTCGTGGGTTGCCTTGATCAGGTTTCCTTGATCAGAATCCTTTAGGAACTCTAAAGTAAATTCTCACTCTTAGCTCAGTAAGCAGGTTTTCCTGAGTTGGACTGTGCTTAAAGAACTTGACCATTTCCCTGACCAGTCACAGAGTTAAGTACGGCTGAAGTTGGAGATTTCACAGCGCTCATCAAGGCAACATAGGGCTGTTAAATCATCAATCGATCTGCCATCTTATTTCCTGTAAAAACACAAAGATAAAATTTGATTTTAAAAAACGTGATGATGAAAATCGAATCCGGTACACCAGCACTTGGACAGTAACACAAGTTTCATCATTTTGGCTCGAAACATCAGCACAAAGAATTTTCCAATGAACAACGGAAGCTTGTCTGAGGTTCAAACATACAGCTTTAATTTTGTGATTTTGACAAAAATATTGTATGAACAATATAGGAATTTCCAACATTTTTATACACAGACTCCACTCCTAATTATAGGGGCCCGAAAGTAATTTGACAAACCACAATCATAAAGTTTAATTTTGCATAAGATTAATTACTGCCTTAAGTCGGAAACCCATGGACATCACCAGATGCTGAATTTCTTCCTTGCTTTGCCAAGTCTTCATTGCTGCTGTCCTCAGTTCCTGCTTGTACTTGGGGTGTTTTGCCTTCAGCAAGTGAATTGCGTGCTAAATTGGATTCAGATTAGGTGACTGACTTGGCCATTGTAGAATCAGCCACTTATTTGCCTTGAAAAGGTCTGAGGTTGCTGTTGCAGTGCGCTGTACAACTCAGAATTAATCTCACTACTTTTGTCATTAAATACATTGTCAATAAATATAAGGGAACCAGATCCATTTACAGCCTTACATCCCACCACATGACCACACTTCTAGTTTATGTGGCTAACAAACTGTTAACATTTTTTGGTAAAACCCTCTGAATTTAAAACTGGTGAACTCTTCTCTTGATTACTGACTTCGGAGCAGATCCTGGAGAGAGGCTTGCTCTGGCTAACTCATGAAGTGGTTTTTCTTCATCAGGAAAATGATTCTCGTGTCATGCACAATAATTCTTATCCTTGGCCTTTCAGAGGGTTTGGTGTTTCTGAACTCACCATTACTTTATTTTTTTTTTACTATAAAACTATCGATGATGCAATTTCTGTAATTGGTTTTTCAGCCTAATGATGGCTTGCTTTACCGATAGTGACAGTACATCAGATAGCTGATGCGGTTATCAAGACAGATGCAATAATTGCATCTAAACGAAAATTCTACAGTTGAAATGAAAGTCCAACCATTTCTCTTCTTGTAAATCAATGAAAGAATAATGCACTCCAGTGATTCAATTACTTGTCTCTTAAATGGGGGGAGGCACATATAAAAAGTTCTGTGAGCCCTACACCAATTTGAATGTAAATAACTTCAAATTAAATCCAAAAATATGCACCATGAGTTCACAATCCTCAAATAATTTCAACCCCAATAAGTACTGATACAGAGAAGAGAAATAACTTAATGAATGTTCGAATATTTATAAACCAGGCTGTGTGATGTGGATAAACAAGATGAAATTTTGGGTGGGTAATATCAACCACGGGGGGATGAGTGTGAACCGATGGCACTGGACAACACTTTACTGCACTATAAAAGTGCCATTAATTCAACTGCTCCTCTCAGCAGTATGTCATACTGAGGGCAGCAGGAAATGAGCCCTGTGGACAGACTGAACCATAGAAAATATCACCTCTCTACGCAGGTAGACAGAGAGGCATCGTCTGAGCAGCTTCCTCTGACTTGTGAATCACAATTATATACCAAAAGGCCCCTGTTTAGTAGACAATTACAGCACTGTAATGTGAAAAAATGCCACGAGATGTTAAGCCCAGTCTGGAGCTAGGTTGGGACATGTCCTGGGCATGTCTGAGAGGGAAAAGTCCAAGAGAATTTTAAAAAAGTCTGGAAGGTGGGAGGGGGCTGCAAAAGAGTACATAAGGAGTGAAATTGAGAGAGAAAATTAGTAGGAGAAATTGCAAGGAGAAGGATACATTTGACCAGACCTGTCACTCTTTTCTTGTGAAGTTTTTTTTGTGGATTTTTGCCTGTGTTGGAGCAATTCCCTGTCCCAGGACATCACCAAGCAACCCCATCTAAAGGCACTGTAAATATTTTTTTTTCTTGTACAGAAGTAAATGTCAATCTTGGTCAGTAGTATAATTTGTAGGTTAGATTTCATTCTTTGTTTAAATAAATCTGTTTAAGTTTTAAAATATTGTCTGCCATCCCTTGCTGTCTGATACAAATTGGGGCCATAACTAATTGGGGGCTCGTCCGGGATAAACCATTGTCATTTATTGAAAATCTAACATTTCAAATTGTGAAATTGTTTTTTTTAATTTCCCTAAATTAAAAAAAAAAAAAAAAAAAATATATATATATATACACACACCGCACCCTCCATAATTATTGGCACCCCTGGTTAAGATGTGTTAAACGTGTAAAAATGTGTTTTTATTGCAAAAGCATACTCTCACACTGAAAATTAAAGAAAAAATGTAACCTTTAACTCAAGTGAATTTTAAGGGGGGGAAAAAAATCCCTGGGTAAGAAATAATTCTTTTTCATAAAATCACCTGTTCCACAATTATTGGCACCCCTAACAATTCCTAGGAATTAAATGTAATTGGAGAATTTCAGTCAATTCTACAGTAGTTCACAAAGTTGATCAGAGTATCTAGGAACATTTAATTAGTAAATCATCACTTCCTGTTTCCCTGGGGTATAAATATGACGTGACACATAGGCCATTTCTCTTATCCACTCTTGGGAAAGACAAAGGAACAAACCATTCAAGTAAGGCAGATGTGTGTCGACCTTCACAAGTCAAACAATGGCAACAAGAAAATAGCCACTCACCTGCACCTGCCCATATTTACTGTCAGAGGAATCATTAAGAAGTTAAAACACCTGGAACAGTGGTAAACAAGCCTGGACGAAGACGCAAGGTTATTTTGCCACCACGCACAGTCAGGAGGATGGTGAGAGAAATAAAAAGTTCTCAAAAGCTCACTGCTAAAGAATTGCAACAAATGGTAGCATCTTGGGATCACAAAGTCTCCAAAACAACCATCAGGCACTATCTACATGCCAACAAGCTGTTTGGGAGGCATGCACGGAAAAAATCTTTTCTCACTCACAATCTTCAACGGAAACGTCTGGAGTTTGCTAAGCGGTACTGGTATTGGGGCTTCAACTGGCACCATGTGCTTTGGTCAGATGAGACCAAGATAGAGCTTTTTGGCAACAAACACTCTAAGTGGGTCTGGCGGAACACAAAAGATGAGTATGCAGAAAAGCACCTCATACCCACTGTGAAGTATGGGGGAGGATCGGTGATGCTGTGGGCCTGTTGTTCTTCCAGAGGCCCTGGGAACCTTGTTAGGGTGCATGGCATCATGAACGCCTTGAAATACCAGGACATTTTAAATCAAAATCTGGTCGCCTCTGCCTGAAAGCTGAAGATGGGTCGTCCCTGGGACTTTCAGCAAGAAAATGACCCTAAACATGTGGCCAAATCTACACAGAAATGGTTCACCAAACACAGAATCAAGCTCCTCCCATGACCATCTCAGTCCCCAGACCACAACCCCATTGAAAACCTGTGGAGTGAGCTGAAGAGAAGAGTGCAGAGGAGAGGACCCAGGTCGCTGGATGATTTTGAGAGATTGTGCAAAGAGGAATGGTCGAAGATCCCTCTTTCTGTATTCTCCCATCTTGTGAAACATTTTCGAAGATTAGGTGCTGTTTTGTTGGGCAAAGGGGGTTGTACAAAGTATTGACATCAGGGGTGCAAGTAATTGTGGCACACATGATTTGATAAAAAAGAATTATTTCTTAATTTGGGATTTTTTTTCCCACTGAATAAATGCACTTGAATTAAAGGTTGGATTTTCCTTTTTTTTCATTGTGGTCCTATATTATTTACAAAAGAACTGAATTTATTAGAAGCTAAAGAACACATCTTAACCACATCTTAACTATGACAGATCAACAGCAATGGATGATTTCTTGGCATCACCAACTGTAGAGGTTTTGAAGTCTTTTAACAAGACAGAACTGCTAGAAATATGCAGACATTTAGAGCTGACAGAGGTAAAACCAGCCATGTGAAAAGCAAGACTGCCTAGAGAGATTGTTGAATATTACATTGATGAAAATGTGTTTGCACCAGGAGATCTGGAACAGTTTCCAGTGGAAAATCCAAATGTAGAAATGGAAATTAAATTAAAAATGCTAGAGATTGAAAGGGAGGAAAAAAAAAAACAAAGACAATTTGAGAGGGCAGAAAGGGAGAAAGAAAGGCAGTTTGAGTTAGAAAAATTAGCAAGAGAGACAGAAAGAAGAGCAGAAAGAGAGAGATAGAGAGATTTGATTTATAGAAGTTAGATAGAGAAGAGAGGCTCCAAATGGAGCAACTAAAAATTAAAATGGAAGCAGAGAACAAATTTCGTGCTAGCCAGGAGTTAAAACTGGTGCCTCCAATTTCCGAGAAAGAGGTTGATAAGTATTTCCAGTGTTTTGAGAAGGTAGCTAAGAGTTGCCAGTGGCCAAAGGAACACTGGCCTCTGATGTTGCAAACTGTCCTCAAGGGCAAAGCTCAACAAGCCTATTCGGCTTTGTCTGCAGATGAGCCCTCGGATTATGAGGTTGTCAAAAAGGTTATTTTGACAGCTTATGAGTTGGTTCCAGAGGCTTACTAACAGAAATTCAGAGGTCTGAAGAAATGTGACAATCAGACTTATTTGGAATTTGCTAACGAGAAGGTTTGCTTTGAGCGCTGGTGTACTTCTATGGAGGTCAAGGATGATTTCAACTCACTAAAAGAGATGGTGTTAGTTGAAGAATTCAAGAACTGTGTAAAGGATGATATTAAGACCTACCTTAATGAGAAGCAAGCACTGAATTTGCAATCAGCTGCCAAATTTGCAGACGAATATGTTCTCACACATAAGTCCAAATTTCAGTCTACCAGTAACAAAAGATGGTTCCAATTTCAGAAGAAAGGTAACGGTGATACCCAAGATTCCTCACCCAAAGACAAAGACAAATCTGGTGATGGTGCTCAGAAATCCAGTCACAGGTCTGATCAAAGTGTGAAAGCTGACAGTGACAAAAGTGGTCCAGTTATATGGTCATGTTACAACTAACATGGTTCCTTAAAGCTAAGAAAGAAAAAGAAAAGGATACCAAACCCAATGCCTTTGTGAAAACAAGGTTAGAAACCCTTGTAGTAGATGACCGATCTCCTAAATTGCCTGCTCCTTGTGGGGCTAAGAAGCCTGATACTGCTGACTTTGTGAGGGAGGAATTTGTGTTAGAGGGAATTGTGGCTCTGAATGAGCATTCTCCTCCTGTCCCCATATATATCCTAAGGGATACCGGAGCTTCTCAGTCACTTTTGTTGATGGACTCCTTGGACTTACGTGAAGAGACCGCTTCTGGGGATTTCATACTTGTACAAGGTAATGAAGGGAGGACTGTATTTGTACCCCTGCGCTCTGTATTCTTGAAGTCAGATTTAGATACAGGACAGGTAAAGGTGGGACTCATGTCAAGTCTACCAATTAAGGGTGTTTCTCTGTTGCTAGGCAGTGACCTGGCTGGGGGCAATGTAGTTCCCCCTGTTCATCTTACTTCACAGCCGAGCGCTGAAGATGGCGATGAAGACCCATCTCTGTATCTTTCCTGTGCCGTGACCCGTGCTATGGCTAAGAAGGCTCAAGAAGAAGATGATGTGGTGCCGTCCAGCACATTGAATAGTCAGGACTCAGGTGGTTCACCTCATGACTCTGTTCGGCCTACTATGGTTTCTCCATTTGAGAACTTATCAGATACTTTTATCAGTTCTCTGTTCAGCCAGCCAGACGGGTCTGGTGATTCTGATGTGTCTGGAGACTTGTCTCTGTCCAGAAAGCGGTTGATTCAGGAGCAAACTAATGATCCTGAAATTTGTAAACTAAAGAGGAGAGCCCTTCCTGATAAAGAAATAGACGCAGTTCCAGTTGGGTATTATCTCAAGGATGGTGTGTTGATGCGGAAGTGGCGCCCTCCTGATATCCCTGCCAATGCAGATTGGGCAGTGGTCAAACAAATTGTTGTTCCGAAGGTCTACAGGAATGACATCTTAACAATAGCTCATAGTTTACCTTTCGGAGGTCATCTTGGTGTTAACAAGACTGTTGATAAGATCATGAAACACTTCTTCTGGCCTGGGCTTCGGTAAGACGTTTCCAACTTTTGCAAAACCTGTCACACTTGTCAGGTAGTTGGAAAACACCAGTCAGACCCACCTGTAGCTCCATTGCAGCCTATCCCAGCATTTGGGGAGCCCTTCTCCAAGGTCATTGTTGATTGTGTTGGTCCATTACCCAAGACTAGATCTGGAAATCAGTATTTGTTGACAATCATGTGTGGATCTACTAGATTCCCAGAAGCCATACCTCGACGCAACATCAAGGCAACTGCAATCTCGAAGGCTTTGATAAAGTTCTTCACTTTGTTTGGCCTTCCCAGGGAAATTCAGTCAGACCAGGGTAGCAATTTCACTTCCGGATTGTTTCAGCAGGTAGTGTATGAACTAGGTGTGAAGCAGATTCTTTCCAGTGCCTATCATTCAGAGAGTCAGGGTGCCTTAGTGCGGTTTCATTCCACACTCAAATCAATGATGAGGACTTATTTTTATGACCATGAGAAACACTGGGATGAAGGTGTTCATTTGCTGTTGTTTGCAGCTCGAGAAGTGTTGAAGATTATACTTCAGCATTATTCATTATATTTACTAATACTAATTAATTATATTCACTAATACTGATTATATATATTTCTTATCATTATTCTTTCATTACTCATACAAATAATCAATAAACTAACATTTAGATTTAGATTATATTAAGCCATCAATAGTCATAATCAATAACCATATTATGTAGGCAGCAGAAACACACACACAGACACATACACATAAAACACACAGGCAAACACACATACAAGTAGTTCACATACGCATGGGTGGGGATGGGGGGATGAGCAGTGCAAACACACAGACACAAACATCATAAAACATACAGACAAATATACATGCAAGCAGTTCACACACAGACAGACACACATATACAAGCAATTCAGTTCACACATGCATGAGCAGCTCACACACACATAAGCAGCAGGCTTCTGTAGCTTTGATTTGAAAGCAGGCTTCTGTTTAGTTGGTTCAAAAAACATAATCAGAGGATTTATTTGATTTCTGTAGGTTTGATCAATATTTGTTCAGTAAAATCATTAGTTGCTACTGAAAACATAATCAATTGAATCATTTGTAATCATGTATCAAATTCATCCTTTGTCTGTATGTCATATTCATCATCTCTTGCTTGTGTACATGTCGGGACATGTTTTGCTGTCAGTTTCCACTGTCTTTTGAAGTGATGTGCATGCGTCTTTGCTCTGCATTCCTGAAGGATTAGCTAACAGGGTTTCAGGTTGCCTGTCCAATTGCAGTGCGAGAATGAGAAGCGGAAAGACCATATTCGAAAGATATGTCCTGGAGATAAGGGTATAAGACCTGGGTGTAAAAGTCGGGAGTTCTTGCACAGGAGGAACTCGGCTTTACATTTATCAACATGACACAATAAAGCCTAATTTTCTTTTTCTCTCCAATTCTCTCTCTCTCTCTAATTGCTTGAGGATGAAGGAACCTCAATATGTTGAAGAAAACCACAACAGAAGCAGTGCAGGAGTCTGCTGGATTCAGTCCGTTTGAGCTAGTGTTTGGCCATGAAGTGAGAGGACCTTTGCTATTGTTGAGTGAACAATGTTAAGAGAAAGAACCACATTTCAATCTGTTACACTATGTTAGCAAGTTCAAGGAAAGATTGCGTGCAGCTTGTGATCTGGCTAAAGAGAACTTGAAATCAAGTCAGGGAAAAATGAAAACTTGGTATGATCATCAGGCTAGAAGCCGTGAGTTTAAACTAGGAGACAAGGTCCTTGTGTCGTTTCCCTAGCAGTCCAATCCATTGCCGGCTAGATTTCATGGTCCGTATGATCTCAATTACATTGTGAAGACTCCAGATAGGAGAAAGCCAAAACTGTTGTGTCACATTAACATGCTGAAGCCTTATCATGATAGGAATGCTAGGGTTGCAGCTGTCACTTCAGATCCTCCTATGGCTGAGACTTGTGAAGATGAGGGGGAGTTTCAAGATGATACCCAACCCAATAAAACAGCACCCGTACCGGATGAATCCCGAAAAGAGAAAGATTAGAGAGAAAGAAGTTGAATACATGTTAGAACATGATATTATCAGACCCTCTAACTCAGATTGGAGTTCACCTTGTGTGCTCGTTCCAAAACCTGATGGAAGTACTAGATTCTGTACAGATTATCGCAAAGTAAATGCTGTAACTAAAACTGATGTGTTTCCAATACCTAGGATTGATGATTGTATCGATAGAGTAGGGCAAGCAAAGTTTCTGACCAAGATTGATTTATTGAAGGGTTATTGGTGTGTGCCTTTAACTGAGAGGGCCAAGATCATCTCTGTTTTTGCCACACCATCTGGGTTATACAAGTATGACGTCCTACTCTTTGGCATGAAAAATGCCCCAGCCACGTTCCGAAGGATGATACAGTCTACAATCGCCGGGTTGCCACACACGGGTGCATAAATCGACAACCTGATCACATGGAGTGACTCCTGGGAAGAACATTTGAAAGATGTAGAGACGTTGTTCCAGCGCTTGACCCAGGCTAAACTGACTGTTAACCTGAACAAGAGTGACTTTGATTGTGCTACTGTCACGTATCTTGGCCACGTCATAGGCCAAGGTAAGGTGGCACCCATAAATGCTAAAGTCCAAGCCATCATGGACTTGCTCATGCTTAAATCTCCTGACTTCAATAAACCGTTCTCCATTGCTAGCGACCAAGCTTGTGGATCTGTGCTCCTACAGAAAAGTGACTCTG
Organism: Gymnothorax reevesii; assembly: GCA_029721435.1. Lineage (NCBI taxonomy): Eukaryota > Metazoa > Chordata > Actinopteri > Anguilliformes > Muraenidae > Gymnothorax > Gymnothorax reevesii. The sequence continues at coordinate 3,682,333 of CM056583.1, read as the reverse complement.
ATGACATTGAGCATCCTGTAGCATACTTCTCCAGGAAGTTCAATCGCCACCAAAAGAACTATTCTACAATTGAGAAGGAGCTGTTGGCTCTGGTTCTATCCTTACAACACTTTGACGTTTATGTTTGTACAGGGCAAAAGCCAATGATTGTGTACACGGACCACAATCCGTTAATGTTTTTGAGTAAGATGAAAGACAAGAATCGGAGATTGTTGAATTGGAGTTTGATTTTACAGGAGTTTGACTTGGAAATTAAGCATGTAAAGGGTACTGACAATGTAATTGATGATTACTTATCCCGTGTTTGAGTATGTATGTATATCACGTGTTTATTACCATATTTAATTATATGTATATAAATACAAGTGTCTACTTAACCATTTTTGTATTGAAAAGAAAAATTTTGCCTTTATGAGTCAAAAGTTTTCCCTTTTGGAATGGAGGTGTAATGTGAAAAAATGCTACTAGATGGCAGTATTGACCTCTTTATTGTTAAGCCCAGTCTGGAGCTAGGTTTGGGCATGTCCTGGGCATGTCTGAGAGGGAAAGTCCCAGAGAATTTAAAAAAGTCTAAAAGGTGGGAGGGGGCTGCGAAAGAGTATATAAGGAGAGAAATTGAGAGTGTAAAATAGTAGGAGAAATTGCAAGGAGAAGGATACATTTGACCAGACCTGTCACTCTTTTCAAGACCTGTGAAGCTTTATTTGTGGATTTTTGCCTGTGTTGGAGCAATTCCCTATCCCAGGACATCACCAAGTAACCCTGTCTCAAGGGACTGTAATTATTTTTTTTCTTGTATATGTCAATCTTAGTCAGTAGTATCATTTGTAGGTTAGTTGTAAGTCTTAAATTAAATCTGTTTAAGTTTTAAAATATTGTCTGTCATCCATTGCTGCATGATACAAAATGGGGCCATAACAGAAAAAAAATATAGTGCGGTTTCTGGGATATGGTCCGGGAATACTTCGGAAACGCCGACTCGGAAAATGGAAACTGAGTCAAAAACAATACGTCTCCTCTTCCTCGAAGCCCAAAATGAGCTTGTCTTTTCAAACCCTGATCCTTCAAAAGTTCCATTCCAAAATATTAGAGGACCTAAAACTGCCCAAGGAACCATAGGATTTAAGGAGCGTCCACATAATCAATTTCATGATGGAAAGGAAGCAGTCTGCTCTTTTGTTGTTCCCTTCCAGCAAGGAAACACAGGACCGACCTTTGAAGAAAGGAATCATAGATAATGGACGTCAGTCTCTTGGAGCTGAAATCTCTTGCAGTGTTAGTGTTGTTATTCATTGTAGTTTTCCTGATGGATCGGTAATGCCATTATCAATCGCCTTCGTACTCAACTTTCTCTCGACCAGTAAGACATTTTATAGCAAGGTGAAGGAAAAGTGGAAAGGAAAAATCCTACCTATTTAACAGAACTAGCTGCACCCCTGATTTGCAGGGCCGGATTATGGGGGTCTGGGCCCCGAGGCCAGGAGTTTGCAAAGGCCCCCCCCCCAACACTCGAAACCCCCCACCCCCGTGCCAACCTACCGGAATTAAGGATTCTACAAAGGTTTCTTTTGGCTCTTCCTTCTTGCAAAGTCGTCCATTAACTCATCAAAGTTGAGCTGTCGAACAAACTCTGATTCTATTGCTAGAACGGAAAGTGAATTCAACCGATTTTGGCACATTTTCATCCTGAGCTCATTTTCAATTTGAGCCAGCCTGGAGAATGACCGTTCCCCTTCACAGTTTGTTATTGGCAGGGTCAAAAACAGTCTGAGTGCTATGGAAACATTTGGGAAAGTGGACAGTAAATCCAAATTTACCATGGTCTTTAGCGTTGTATTTGGGCATTTTTGTTCTTCTGATATTAATGATTTGTACTGAACAAGTTCATCTGCCAAGCTCATGGTCAGATAAGTGGGATATGCAGCAGCAAGAGATTCGGCCCTTAAAGTGAGCTCACTGTTGGAAATATTATCAGGCATGAAAAGAACATGAAAAAGATTGATCAAGTGTGTGTATGCAGTTAACCGATGGTTAAGACAGGACACTAGTTTGTCAATTAGAACACTGGACGTTTCAATCCGAAACTTTTCTTTTCCACTAAATTTAACACCTGGCTCTGCACTTTCATCAGCCATACATTTGCGCTTCTTTGTGCGCTGGAGGTCATGTCTGTAGTCTTGGGAGACTGAATCGGTAACATTTAAAGCTGACCCTTCAAAAAAGGCAAAATTGTCTCTCTGTGCTGCCACAAAGTCACAAAGTGAAAGGAGAAGCTGTGTAGCTGTGTGTATGTCAATGTCATGTTTCTGCAACTGCAGGCTCGTGGCTTAGAACCGCTGCAGTATTGTATCCCAAGAGTGTGCCATGAAAGCTATCTCTAGGGTGTCCAGCTTCCCACAGAGTGCAGAGGCCTCACTTCTAGTGTCACGTTTCTCCTGTGAATCTTTGGAAATATTGTTCAATGCCTCTCTCAATTGTGCATAATATTTCCAAAGAGCCTTTGTTGATTCAGCTCTTGAACTCCAGAAAGTACCTGACAAAGATTTCAGTGTGAGTTTCACATCTGTATCACGGAACACCTTTCCCCACCTGTGTGTTGACCAGGCACAAAATGTGTACATTAATTGCAGAAAGTCAAAGAAACGGCCAGCTTCTAGGCTACTGTCAACAGCATTGACACCGACTAAATTCAATGAATGTGCTGCACAGGGGACATAACAAATCAATGGGTTTATTTGTTTCAGATGAGCTTTGACTCAGTTGTACTTTCCTGATATATTACTTGCATTGTTATAAGACTGGCCTCGACAGTTATTTAAGTCTAGGTCCAGGTTCTCCACCATTGCAACAACACACTCAGCCAAACTGCTCCCACCATGATTTTCAACAGCCAGAAAACGCTCTACTACTTCTCCACCATTATTTACAAACCTGAAAATAAAAGTGAGTTAGTCCACATGACCAAGGTCTGGAGTGGAGTCAACGATAACAGAGAAGTATTTGGCCTCTTTAATCTCACTGAAAATTGCTTCCTTTGTTCTTTCTCCCATTAAGTGGATAAGTTGCTCACAGATTGTGGATGAGAGGTAGGACTCGGAGCCTTTGCCCTTGCCTCCAAACCTTTGGAGATGGTCAGCTAGAAAAGGGTCAAATTTGGCCAACAGTTCGACAATGCCTAACAAATTACCATTGTGAAGTGATCCCAACCGCTCATCATCTCCCCTGAAAGCAAGGCCCCTCTCCCCCCAAAACTGAATAACAGCAACGACTCTTTTCAAAACTTCCCGCCAGTATTGCCTCTCTGCATCAATTTGTTTGACAAGATCAGAATCAACTCTTCCTGTGTTTTTGGAGCGAACGTGTAATGCTAACATGCAAGCCATATGCTACTCACTCCTCTCATGCTCACCGATATGCTCAGAATGTTTCCAATCAGAAAACCCGTGGACCAACGAATTATGCTTACTTGAAAACAGGTTGCAAGCAAAACAAAAGATGCAACCAGATGAAGGGGAGTAAAGTAGCCACTGCCTAGCCATAGACTGGCCATTAGGTAGACAGTATTTGATTAAGGAATTTGTGAAACTCCTGGTGATGCCCCACATGGTCCTATCCCTACTTGAGGCAGGGTACTTTTCACTTCGATTTTGATAAGCAGCTGCTCCTCTACTAACCAGAATCGACTTGACCTGTTCAGTAATGGCACTTAACCATAAAGCAGGGTCATTAACCGTTTCACACCAGGAGTTTGAGCCCCTAGCTCCTAATGTAATACTGGTCTCAGTGTACCCCTCCTGATTTGACGAGACTTACTCAGGTGATGCCTGGTCTGACAGTGAGTCTCCTGTCCTAAGAGTGCACAAGTTGGATGTGGTATTTGGCCATAAAGCAGGGTCAATAAGAGGTTCATGACCGGAGTTGGTGTCCCCAGCTTCTGGAGTGAAACTGGGTTCTGTGCAATCCTCCTCACTTGGAAAGATTTTCTCAGGTGATGCCTGGTTTGAGTGTGGGCCTGAGGCCTGAGCCTGACAGGCCGGGTCTACGCTTGATTGGGTCTGTGAGGGCTCCGGTATGATCAAACCAGTGGTGATCTCTTCATTGCTGCAACTCGGGCTACTGATGACATTATCAATATTTGAATCTTCAGACTTGTCAAAAAAGTTAGAAATCAAAGGCACATTTTTTAAAAAATCGGCCTGCTTTGCCTCCCTATTTTTTTTTTGGCTTTTCGTTTTGAAGCTCCACTTTTTTGTTTGCAATCGATACTACTGATGCCAAGTGTAATGTTAGAGTGTTATAGCTATTGGATTCTCACGGGGACTTTCACAACTGATTGTAATAATATAAAAATAATATAATACAGGATAAACGAGTACCCACAATACAATACAAGGTAACAAGCCTTAAAAAAAGGGCGTTGGAAATGCTTAAGCCTTTTACAAAGGCTTTGAGCCTTTGAAGGTGCAGTGTTGTTTCTAATAATATAATATAATATAATATAATATAATATAATATAATATACAGCGTGGAAAATAAGTATTTGACCCCTCGCTGATTTTGAAGGTTTGCCCACTTAGAAAGAATGCAACGATCTACTATTTTAATCGTATACACATTCGAACAGTGAGAGACAGAATCACAAAGAATTCCCGAAAATCACATCATATGAATTTATAAAAATTGATAACCATCTGATGAGGAAAAATAAGTATTCGACCTCCTGGACAAACAGCATGTTAATATTTTGTAGAAAAGCCATTATTGGCCAGCACAGATGTCAAACAATTTTTATATTTGTTGACAAGGTTTGCGCACAATTTGGCAGGGATGTTGGCCCACTCCTCCCTGCAGAGAGCCTCCAAATCATTTAGGTCCCGAGGCTGTCGCCTTGCAACCCGAATTTTAAGCTCCCTTAAGATTTTCAATTGGATTCAGGTCTGGAGACTGGCTAAGCCACTCTAGACCCTTGATGTACTTCTTCTTCAGCCACTCTTTTGTTGCTTTGGCGGTGTGCTCAGGGTAGTTGTCGTGCAGAAACACCCATCCTCGACCCATGTTCAGCTCTCTCACTGAGGGAAGGATCTGTTGGTCCAGAATTCCACGGTATATGGCCCCGTCCATCCTCCCCTCAATGCAATGGAGTTGTGCCGTCCCCTGGGCTGAAAAGCACCACTGTGCTTGACGGTGGGGATGGTGTTCTTTGGGTTGTACTCTGTGTTCTTTGCCCTCCAAACACCACGAGTTGAGTTGAGCCCATAAAGTTCTATTTTGGTCTCATCTGACCACATCACCTTCTTCCAGGCCTCTACTGAGTCATCCAGGTGGTCAATGGCGAACTTCAGGCGGGCCAGTACATGTGCCTTCTTGAGCAGGGGGACCTTGCATGCGCTGCAGGATTTAAATCCATTACCGCGTAGTGTGTTACCAACTGTTTCTTTTGTAACTGTGGTCCCAGCTGCCTTCAGTTCATTAACCAGTTCCCCCCTTGTGATTCCTCACCGTTCGCATGATCAGGGACATCTCACGAGGCGAGACCTTGCATGGAGGCTCAGACCGAGGGAGGTTGGCGGCAGTGTGGTACTTCTTCCATTTCCTGATAACTGCACTGACAGTTGATCTTTTCTCTCAAAGTTGCTTTCCCATTCTCTTGTAGCCCATCCCAGCCTTGTGTAGGTCAACAATCTTGTCCCTGATGTCCTTAGACAGCTCCTCAGTCTTGCCCATGGTGGAGATGTTGGAATCTGGTTGTTTGGGAGTGGACAGGTGTCTTTTATGCAGGTAATGAGGTGAGGCAGGTGTATTTGATGTAAATAATTAGTTGGGATTGGGGGTGCGTCTTAAAGAAAGACTAACTGGCTTGTGGGACCCAGAATACTTGCTGTTTGGTTGGGGGTCAAATACTTATTTTTCCTCATCAGATGGTAATCAATTTTTATAAATTCATATGATGTGATTTTCGGGAATTTTCTTTGTGATTCTATCTCTCACTGTTAGAATGTATATATGATTAAAATTATAGATCGTTGCATTCTTTCTAAGTGGGCAAACCTGCAAAATCAGCGAGGGGTCAAATACTTATTTTCCCCACTGTAAATGGTTATAAGCCTTTAAAAAGGCTGTTGAATGTTAAACTGCTGAACAAGTCAGGTTGCACAGGTTGAATACAAAGCAAGTTGTGAAGCTGAAAGGTCAGGTTGCGAGGAGTAGTGAAGCAGGGGGCTATATATAGAGCGAGCCCAAGTCTCTGCCCCTTCATTCAGTCCATTGGAAAATCGATATTGGAATTCCACTTAGACTTCCAAATTTGTTCACTGAAAATGCAGTAGCCCTTAGCCCTTAAGGTACACTACTATTACAATTCAATACAATACAATATAATATAATGTAAATGTCAATGACCTTTTTAATAGGGTGTTGGATGCTAAATCTGATAGTCTAGGAAAGGTTTTAATGTAAGAATGTTGTTAGGAGTTTCGATAAATGGATTTAACAATATTGGATTTTCACTTAAACTTCCAAAATTTCTGCCATGTGAGGAGTTTCGACTTGGACTTCACTTTGCTGGCATTGGTGCGTACAGTACACCCCTTTACGGTGGGGACATATGGAAGCGAAATTTGCAAAGTGAAGTGGGGCGAAACTCAGTGTTCTGAAGGTGAATATCTACCAGTCTACTACTCTCCTCGAAGATAACTATAGCTTACAATGACATGTGAATCTGCTGTGTATTGTGACTGGACCACTGTACAGCCCGCCCCTGAGTCTAGCTCAGCTATTGGACACTTACTTTACGATATGGTCGCGACGCGCAATAAATTTGCATGGAGTTAGAGATTTCTGAACTTTTGGACGTGTCACAATGACAGTTTCGATGCACTCCAAGGACCATGTCATATTGTGTACACACAATACTGTGCGGGAGCGAAATCACTTCTCATAGAAAATAGGTCCAGCTTCTACTAGCTGTCTACTGGGGCCAGCGTTAGGCTCAGGATATGCTTGCCGTGTGCATATTTTATGCCCGAATGCGTTGCCATGCGTATTTTATGTCGATGTTACGCGTGGTAGCACACCTGAACACAAGGTACGCAGACCTGCACATGTTACAATATTGACACAACTGCGAGGGGCAATCTTCCGAACTTCCATGTTGAGCTCGTGGTAGAGTCAAACAATGGTGGAAAATATTAATGAGAGCCCGGTTGGCTATCTGCTCCATACAGGATACCGCCAGTATCCAATGTTGCCAATTTAGCGACTTTGTCGATAGATTTAGCGACTTTTGGCCTTCTCTGGCGACTAAAACCTCATCTAGCGACTTAACGGCTTTTTAGGTGAATCTGGCGACTTAAAAAAAACACATCTCTCGAGTGTCAAAATCATTGTTTTTCAATGTAACTTCAGCTCTGCACCGTCACCACAAGCTTATTTCATGGTTAAGCAGCACTGCACATTAGCCCCGACCTCGAAACTGTACCCGTTGGGATTGTCAACATAGCCATGTAAACACATTTTCTTGAGATCAGTGAGTCATGCGTGACGTTATGATATCATAGTAACGTCATGACGTAATCTAGCGACTTTTCAGATAGCCAATAGCGACTTTTGGTGATTTGTTTTTGGCAACACTACCAGTATTGTGCATAGTGCTCTGATTGTTCTGCTGCAAGTATGTGCGGTTGCGCACGTAAAGTCACACAGCTAGGATATCCTGGGCCTTAGGGCTCGCTGAAAGGACTTTCATTCAAAACCCTTGGTAAATCAGAGGCCCTTTGTAAGAACATTTGTAATCAGAGGGCCCCTAGGGCCCCCACATAGCCAGAAGTCGCGACCCTTAGCAGGGGCTTTCATAATCATAGGGCCCTCTGAAACCATTCCCCCCTACTTCCTTGAACCCCTAGTTGGTAAACATTAGGGCTCCCTCAGGAGTATTCACGAGAGGCACTACAGCAGGGCCAGCCCAGGGGCCCTCTGACTGCTGTCCCCCATTGTCCAGGGGCCCTCTGGCTGCCGTACACCATAGCCCAGAGGCCCTCTGACTGCCGTACCCCATAGCCCAGGGGCCCTCAGACTGCCATCCCCTGTAGCCCAGAGGCCCTCTGACTGCCATCCCCCCTAGCCCAGGGGCCCTCTGAGTGCCATCCCCCATGGCCCAGGGGCCCTCTGATTGCCGTCCCCCTGGCCCAGGGGCCCTCTGATTGCCGTCCCCCATAGCCCAGGGGCCCTCTGACTGCCGTCCCCCACAGCCCAGGGGCCCTCTGACTGCCATCCCCCATAGCCCAGGGGCCCTCTGATTGCTGTACCCCATAGCCAAGGGGCCCACTGATTGCCGCACCCCATAGCCCAGGGGCCCTCTGATTGCCGCACCCCATAGCCCAGGAGCCCTCTGAATGCCGTCTCTGTCCCCCCCCCCGCCCAATTCATATCACCCCTCTCTCTCTGTTCTCTGCAGATATGCCCTATAACAGTGTGAGTAGTCATAAGATCCTAGAGAATAGAGGCCCTCTGACATCGCAATTGGCATTGGCATCTGAATCGCTTTGGCCCCCCCCGGGCCCCTGGGCGCCGGCCCCACTGGCCCGGTCCATAATATGGCCCGGCTGATGTGTGTACCACAATGCTTTCCAAATTCAAACTTTTCACTGTTTCTGTGCAAATTTCAACAATTTGCTGCAAAAAAATACATACCATCAGAGTACTGAAGTGTTGACACTTCAGTACTCTGATGGTATGTATTTTTTTGCAGCAAATTTTTTGCAGCGAAGTGTCAACACTTCGAAAGACACCTTTCCATCCCCAGTGAGGTCTAGAAAGAGAAATGACAATGTAAAAAATAGACAGTTCGGTCATCTGCGACCACGAGTGTAGCCCACTAGTGATGTCTTAAAGGGATATTCCACCCAAAAATTATAATTTGTATATCAAGTACTCACCATTAGAGGTTTCAAACGGACAAAGATGTTTTTCATCAGGTGCAACTTTATGGCCACTGGAGAGTTTGAAAAAATTATCCAAATTCCTCGGGAAACGTGATTATTTTTTGCTAAAAACAATTGTTCACTGCCCAGAGACTAATCTGGATGCTTCACCCAAAAGCTTTGAGGTGGTGGGAATTCCACTGAATGCCAGCTGGCTTGCTTCTCCTGCACGTGCCTGCTCATGCTCAAACGTAGGAGGCACTGTTGAAGCGGAACAGTTGTATTTTCTTGTTTTTAGCGAAAATAACCGCGTCTTCCAAGTACTGAGGATATGGGTGGACAAAGCAGACTTGGATTATGTTGGACAATGTGTTTGAAAGTTTGTCAGTGGACGTTTTGTGGAGTTTTTACGTTGCGTCTGGGTTTGCCCCTATCTGCTTCCAGCAAAAAAGGAATTTGGACAAATTTTCAAAAAACTCCAGTGGCCATAAAGGTGCGCGAGGTGAAAAAAAACGTTGTCCATTCAAGACCTCTAATGGTGAGTAATTGATATTCAATTTATAGTTTTTGAGCGGAATATCCCTTTAATAACCCTGTCCTCTAAAGCGTTAACAAGCCATACACTGCAACGGACTTATTCTCAGCATAACATCTATATTACAATAGCTGAGTTGACTCTCTGTGTGTGTGTCCATGTGTGTGTGTGTGTGTCCGACCAATCAGTGCTCATTTCCACCAGGCGCATATCTGCAGCAATGCATAACGTGAGCGACGGTATTTTGCTCTGTCTTGCAGGCAACTTCATGTTCCACTGAGCACGGAATGTCAGCGCAGCGTATTCTCCTTGATAGTTACTTAGTTTTAGTAACTATAAAAACATTGGTCACGTGACAGCCACCTTGATGTTTATGGAAACACCATAGCAATGTAATGACATCATAATGGTGCACTGTTCACTAAAATATAAAAGCGAAGTTACATAAAGCAATAAAATTTAAACTTGGGCTCAAAATTGTGGCCCATGCGGGTTGACTCTAGAACCTGTGGATCCCCACGGGTAAAGTGCTAGTTGTACTTTATTTAGCCAATTCTTTTGCAATAGCAACCAAAATTGATCGCAGTCAGGACCCATTCCCACAGCAAATATGAAAGGTATCGGTGGAAATTTGTGGCCAGTAGAGCGTCTACAAGAGAATCTCTACAGATGTGACCAAGAATCGATAGCAGTTGCCTGACTTTGCCGAGGGACTACAATTATGCAATTAGACCTTACATAAAATACATCACATTCTGGGAGAAGCTCAGATTGGGAACCTATATCTGGACTGTACCCCAACTATACTGCCCCCTCTCTGTACCCCCCTGTGTTGCACCTCTTCTGTACTTCTCTCTGCTGCCCCCTGTCTGAATGTTGTGAAAAAAGATCCCATACTGGCTGCTCTCTTTAAAATTAAATGTAAAAATTTAACTTGGATTCATCTCGCTTGGCACAGAAAAGTGATGAGTTGACGAAGCTATAAGAATACGGTACTACAAGCATTACTGATCCATAAAAATCTTTACAGCTCGTTATTCAGAGCTTCAAACACGAATGACAAAAAGCATTTACATTAATAAGTCAACTTGGGGCTGGACAATATGGCCAAAATTAATATCCTGTTATAGGTCTTAATTTCGGTCAATAGCATATACAGTAGCAAGAAAAAGTATGTGAACCCTTTGGAATTACCTGGATTTCTGCATAAATTGGTCATAAAATGTGATCTGATCTTCACCTAAGTCACTACAAAAGACAAACACAGTCTTCTTAAACTAATACCTCAAAAAACAATTATGTGTTTTCATGTTTTTATTGAAAACAACATGATAACATTCACAGTGCAGGGTGGAAAAAGTATGTGAACCTTTGGATTTAATAACTGGTTGACCCTCCTTTGGCTGCAATAACCTCAACCAAACGTTTCCTGTAGTTAGAGATCAGACCTGCACAACTTTCAGGAGGAATTTTGGACCATTCCTCTTAACAAAACTGTTTCAGTTCAGCAATATTCTTGGGATGTCTGGTGTGAATCGCTCTCTTGAGGTCATGCCAAAGCATCTCAATCGGGTTGAGGTCAGGACTCTGACTGGGCCACTCCAGAAGGCGTATTTTCTTCTTTTGAAGCCATTCTGTTGTTGATTTACTTCTGTGTTTTGGGTCATTGCATCACTCATCTACTGTTGAGCTTCAATTGGCAGACAGATGGTCTTAAGTTCTCCTGCAAAATGTCTTGATAAACTTGGGAATTAATTTTTCCGTTAACGATAGCAATCTGTCCAGGCCCTGAGGCAGCAAAGCAGCCCCAAACCATGATGCCCCCTCCAGGTTTATGCAAGGCAACAATTCTTAATCGTATGTTTTCTGAGAGCTCTTTTGTGCAAGGCATGGTTCACATCAGGCAATGCTTCTTGAGAATAGCAAACTCAAAACTGGTTTGTGTTTTTTATAGGGTACGGCAGCTTTAAACAACACCTCCAATCTCATCACATTGATTGGACTCTAGGTTGGCTGACTCCGGACTCCGATTAGCTCAGAGAAGTCGTTAGCCAAGGGGTTCACATACATTTTCCGCACTGTGGAAACCTCTCAGCTTTGTCGACAGGCGGCACAGTGGCACAGTGGTTAGCACTACTGCCTCACAGCAAAAAGGTTGTGGGTTCAAATCCGGCCCAGGGCCTTTCTGTATGGAGTGTTCGCGTGGGTTTCCTCTGGGTACTCCAGTTTCGCCCACCCACAAAAGATGCAATATAGGAACACTCCTGTATGGCTGTGTGCAGTCACGCTTCTGTCAGTCTGCCTACAATACAGAGTTTACCACCATCAGAGTGTGAATGAATAATGTATCCATTGTGAAGCATCTTTGTGTGCCCAAAAAAGCGCTATATAAAACTGTTGCATTATTATTATTCAGTACTAAGTAATATCTAGTACCTGGATATGGTATGGAGCTTTACGCTGAGTAGCAGAGTTGCTGAATCAGAGACCTCGGTTATAAGTCCATCTCCCAACGGTCGACCATCCAAAGCTTTGATCGAGTGAGAATGTGAGAGAGAGCGGATGGGAATGGAATGTTTTCTGGCCCTTTCCCCATCCATGAAACAATCAACAGCCCCCGAATCCAAAAAGGCTTTAACCCATTTTCTCCTTTTCCCCATAGTCAACTTTACTGTAATAAGAGTTTGAGTGGGAAATTGGGTCTGTCCCTCTCTCTGTTAGCTCCGCCTGCTGACTGTCTATGCTAGAAAGACCCTGGCCATACGCAGTAAGGACAGACTGCTGGTCAGCGACAATGCTCTCTAGCGTGACCGCTGCTGGCTACTCCATGTCTGGCTAGAGTGTTCTGTAATGGCCGGTGGAGTACAGAGGCCAGGTGCAACAACCAGAGAGAGAGTAGCACGGACACAGTACAAGCACAGACAGTAATACAGACCAAATGAAAGTACCCGCGCTTCCAAAGGACGTATAATAGTCTGAACTACGGAAGCAAAGAGAAATAGAAAAAGGGAGAGAAACTCCAATAATTAGAATATAGAAAGCCCAACAAAACCTGACTGCAGATATCTTCAGCTATAGTGCTTAGCTACAAAAAAACACTCTAGCAAAGAGGCGTGGCGAACATCCGGCTTTATATACAGTCCGGGGAAGCGCCGCCCCAGTTTAATCAGCCAGCATGGCAAAGGATCTGATTGAACAAGAATTTGATATCTTCCCGGGATGTGAGCCACAAAGAAAACACCAAAACACACGCACAAACATCCAGAACCATGACAACAACAAGAGCAACGCAGAGTGTGGCATATGTCCCCGCCTGTATGTTGATCAAGGGCATATTGAGATGGCTGCTGTGGCGGCCATATTAGATATCGCACAACGCTGGTTTTCGAAAGGAACCCTTCTCTAGCCACTCCCAATACGCCATTAAGAAAATGGCATCAATCCGACGAGGGATTCTATAGTTATCTCACGGAAACGAAAAGTTAACGGACGACGGATGACGGACGGACATGGTGTCGACATAATGCCCCCTTTCCTCTTTGGAGGGCGGGGGCATAATAATAAAATGGTGTGAATATAAAAATAATATAAATAAAAAAAAGATAGCAAAAATAGCAATTAAAAACATACATGCACTGCCATGATACATTTAGGTAATTTTCTGGAAGGCATATAGCCTATTTGTCACTGCAGAGATGTTTGTGACAAAAATATTCCCTGTGATAGTGGGCTGATATGGCCATAATGAATGTGAGTAAGTCACAATCCTTTCATACTCAATATAAGAACAGTTCTAGCCATAACTTTTTGATGATGCACCCTAACAGATATAGTGTAGCAGAAGAGCTGATCAAAATTAGGCAGAATTTGCGAAGTTCCATCGTCCTTAATTAATATGCCAAAATGCATCGCATCACACCACACAGTCTTGTGCAATCCAGTAGGACTGTAAGTTGCTTCTATCATTTCCCCCAAATTACACCAGATGCGTGTTGGCTCCATCTGCGCTCCACCACGGCAGCGCAGCTGATAGGATTCACGTTAGTCAATGGCCCTCATGTATCAAACTTGCGTAGGATCTGGTGTAGATTCTGGTGTAAATATCAGCGTTCGCCAGGTGTCACGTCTGATTTACTAAAAGTGTGCACGTCGCAGATTTCGGTGTAGAACTGCCGTGGCGTTGATAAATCTGGCGGCTAAAACCATCGTAATTTACATGACACGCCCCTATAAATTCATGCTCCGGGAGGCACAGTCCTGCCCACTTTACGACATGGACTCTCGAAAGACGGCAAAGAAGACAGAACTTAACTGAGGAGGAAATATAAATTATCACGTCCGAGGTGGAGAAAAACTAAATATTTTTATTTGGGAGCTTTAAAAGTGCCATAAAGGGAGCCCAGAAGGCTGCAGTTTGGAAAACTATTGATGCTGTGGTAAACCCCGTTGGGGTGGAAAACCAAAGTGCAGCAGACGTTTGATTTAATTCATTAATAAATCGACGCGACTATTCGCACTTGTGTGCCCAGATGCACATTTCTTCATTGCCCACTTATTTTAAGTGTTTCCAAAGCTAATAAAACATTCTTGGCCAAACTTATTTTAAGCGGTACTTTCTATAAGCGGCACTGGAATGGTTATCAACTGGTGCACTTAAGAGTGTGGCCTAGAAAAAAAAAATTGCATTGGCCACACGTATAAGTGCGAATAATATCTGCCTTTATAAATTCAATTTATAAATCCATGATATTTCATGTAATAAAGCCTACATAATTGACAATCCAAATGCTCTATATGTAGGTTAAAAAAAGTGGTCCAATTTTAAGATCGCCACCAAAAAACGGGTTGCGGCGCTTAGGCTCAGCAGCACACGGACCGGTGGAGGCCAACCAGACTCCAACCTCCAGCTGTCACCGTTCGAGGAGCGGATGAGTCCCCACCGCCTCGATCGGAGCTGCATGAGGGTAATTGTTAAAATACAGTCTGCAGAGATCACTCTTCATTGTCCTTTTAATAGTATTACTCCATGACATTTTATTGGGTACCACACAAAACGAGCAGCCACTCGTCACTTTCCCAGGGAGATCTTCTCTGTGCCGATAGTTCCTCTCATGTCGGACAGAAGCTTATTCCTCTAGCAATAGATCTGCCATTGTCAAAATGGGATCACAGTCAAAGTGTTTGTTAGCCGATATATTTCTGATTGGATGAGCATCTGACCCATGACACTGCATATCTGTGAAGCCACGCATTGCGCTTTATCAAATTTATTGGAATTGCCAGCCATCTGGCCTGACAAGCAGGTTGTTTCCAAATAAGTGTAATTAATTTCTCAACACTGGTGCAATTTTTTTATTTATTAAATAAATTAAATAAATAAATAAATGACATCTGTGTAGAGAAATTAATTTCACTTATAATTGGAAACAACCTACTTTTATTAATTTATTTATTCATTCATTTATTTAGCCTAATTATTTATTTTACTAATAAGAACAACAACAGCATGATGTCCGCATCGCTGCATATAGTTTATTACTCATTTTGACAGCTGCACTCGTTCCTGTAGGTTGTTCGCGGTTTTCAGATTTGCGTACACCTGGTCAGGGCTGGCGTGTGATTTTTGCGGACCGTTCGCTCACGTTCAGATTGATAAATGCCAATTATTGCGGGAGATTTGGCGTACACCCATTTTTTTGGTGTACACAAGTTTGATAAATGAGGGCCAATGTGTGTGCTTACACTGGATCCGCTGCGTTGCATTTCTCCTCTGTCCCTGCTCCGGCATACTGGAGCCGAGCGCTGCAGATATGCAGGACTTCTACTTTTGCAGATGTCGCAGCAGGAATGCAACACTTCAGCACAGCAGATCGATTGGTGCACAGACACAAAATTAAAACATACGGTTAATTTTCAAAATCCATGTTGGCGCCAGTTCGTATTGTAGGCTAGGACTGCAACCAAAGTAAGGAAATATGTAGGCTAAGCTTTATCGACAGAACCCTTTCCAAACAAATGACGAACTAGGGCTGCAACGATTACTCGGGTAACTCGAGTACAAAAAATAATCGAGGCAAATTCCTTACCTCGAGGCTCCGTTTAATTAATGCCACGTTACTCTATATTTTAATTTGTGTATCATCGCGGCATTCTCTATATGTTAACTACAGCGCTGTTCAGATAAGCCATATCCCTGTTTCAATATACATATAGAAAGATAATTTATAAAGTACAGTGACGGTCTGTCGGCAGAAACACAGGGCCAGCAATAACCTCACCTTTCACTTCTTAATGACAGACACCTCTCGCAGTTTACCTCCCCAATTAGAAACAGTTGCTCAGACTGATTGCTGGAACCGATGAGAATCTAATTTATTTTTGAAAGCCTTGTTATACATTGCACTACGAATATATACGGCGTTTACTTCCGCACATCAGTGACGATGGAAAATATCAATTACCTACGTCCGGATTTGCGTAAATTAGTTCGCGAGGTTAATTGAGCAACAAGTCAAGAGAATCCGTTCTCTCGTCTGAATGTAGTGACGGTTAAAGTGCGTTGTTAGACGCACAGCTGAGGGATAATAAGGAAAGTAATCGCCGCGAAGTCAGCGAACGTTCCGGATTTTTTGCAGATTGTCATCCTTGCAGTGTCACATCAATTAGGTCCTATATCGACATAGCCAACAGATAATCGCTTTGTCATTCGTTAATTATTACGTGTCATGCATTGGCGAGGCTGTTCAGTCAATAAACTGATTGTTAATCAGGCAAACCTGATCGCAAACCGTTTAAGAGAAATTATAAAATAAATAAAATATGTTGCCTACGGTATGTCTAAGTGTTTCACTCAGACTGTTGTAATTGACGGAAATTTCAAAATATCCAAGGCGGGCCGAGGGGTTTTATTTGCTGCTCAGCGCTCTACCTACCGGAAACAATGGCAGATAATATAGAGGGCAAAGACAGAAAACGTCGGAAGTGTGGGACCATTTCAGACTTCGAAGGGAGGAAAATACGGTACAGTGTGTCTCCTGTAAAGCCGACCTGGCTTATCACAACAGCACATCGTCAATGCTGCAGCGCCTAAAAAGAAAACACCCTCACTTCACCGCTCCAACGGGAGGAGCTTCTACAAAGTAACGTACATTTAAGATTGATATTAACACTAGCGCCTGTTAAAACGTACAGTGTTCATAGCCTGTGGTGTTAGTCTGTAGTAACGAGGAATGGAAGTTACTCACGTCAAGCACAATTAAAAAAAAAAAAGCGGGAGCGTCTAGGTTACGCATAGCCTGTTGGTGTCCGCAGATAAACTTGTATTAAACACCTTTTTTGTCATCCACGATGACATAGTTCATACTTGTCAGACTAGTAATGCGGCTGTCCACACCACACTGATAGGGACACCAACACTGATACACACACTGGTACGCATACAGTATAGTTCATATATGAGGTGAAGAGTTGTGTTCTTAAGTCAGCAATGGTTTAAACTTTAAAGTTTTCATTGAGAAGTTCGGTGTTTTGATTTTTTTATACAGGGAGAGCTAATCTCTCTCTCTGTCCCCTTTCTTATACACGTTTGCCAAATTCATACCAATCGGCTTAGTTCTTGTGCCTAATGGTTTAGGCTGCTTTGGATTGTTGACTGAAATGCTGAATTTTATTACCACTTTGAATGGCTGACTGCTGAATTGTATTTCATTTTTTATTTACATTGCAAAGATTTATTTTTATTGTCTTAGATTAAGATTGTTTTATTGGCTTAGTTCTTAAGCCAGCAATGGTTTCAACTTTGAAAGTTGTTAACCTCTTAAACTCCAGCTCACCGCAGCAAAATACCTACAACGCCGCGCTAATTAAGTAGCAATATAGTCATATTACACATCAAATGAAACAGGAGAGCCTCTGCTACAAGCACATACAAGTCATTTTTACATTCACCAAGCACAACTCAAACGCCAAGCATATTAATGTTCAAATATCAAAATCCGAGAAGCGTCAGAAAATCAACCCTCTCTCCACATTTCCATGTCTCCCTCTCTGATATTTCATGCTACACAAACAGAGATATACTCTATTCATTTTGGGTATGTCATTTTCAAACAGAAACCTAAAAAAGAGGCTGGGGCTTAAGAGGTAAAAATAAAAACCTTTTTCTGAGGAAAAAAACGCAATTGTTTGTTCATTTTAATAGGCCTTTCATATTCCATTGTACACAATTGATTTAATTGTTTAAAAACAAAAAAGTAAGATTCGTTAGATTACTCGATTACTCGTAGAAATAATCGACAGAATACCCGATTCCAAAAATACTCGATAGTTGCAGCTCTATGACGAACCCAACACAAACAGGAAATTAAGAACATTTATTAATAAATAGGATACTTTATCCATGGTAGAAGCACAAAATCTCGAAAATTAAACAAATCTAAGCAGGTCAACCGTTCCTCAACCCTTTCAAAAAATAACAAAGGCTGTTGCCTGTTGGTATAGTTGCACTCAATTTATCATTTATCTCAGGCGATCGCTTGTGATTCTGTATTAACCACATGATCTCATCAGGCTCACTAATAAGCCTTGCTTCTTTTGCCGTCCGGCCCTGGTACACAGTAAAAATGCAGCCATGGGTGCTGACAGACAGCAATGCACGCAGCGAACATGCAGCAGGGTGGAGGCAGACCAAACACGTGTCTGGTGTAATCCCGGGGCTAGCTAACATGAATTACGGACGCATTTTGCTAACTAAGCTAGCCAGCGTGTTAATGAAATGAAATAATTAGCTGTTCACTCAAAGCCCAGTTAAGGCTCAGCTTCATCAGTAGTTATGCTAGCAATGTTTATATTGCATTTGTGGCTCAGCTCAACAGTATTGCACGAACGTTACTAGCGTATACCTCTATTTTATGCAATTCATATTACGGATACTTAAATAAAACTGTGCATGGGGACGTCCTGAAAGTTCAAGTTAATGGAGCATCTAAGTGGCTGCTGCAAGAGAAAAATTTAACTCAGGTAAGTGTTGTTTTCAGAGGAAGATATGACACCACTGGGAACTTTCAACATTGAAAGCACAACTGCAAGCGAGTATGAAGGTTTGATGTCGTAATACTGTGGACTGTTTCACCTTGCATGCGGCAGGTGACATTGCGGGCGGTTTTGTTTATACTGTGGCTATTATGGCGTAGTAGGTCATGACGATACATGATGGCACCGCCCTGTAATGAACGTCAGTAAGAGACAGATGCTCTAAATAATGTATATCAAAATATCAGAAATGTGTTTAAAATTAATCACCGTTATTGAAACATTTGCTATCGCAATATATAGATGTTGAATTATTGTCCAGCCCTAAATCAACTATTTAATGGGGGAACATCAAATGCCTTATTTTTTCCTAAGAAGACAAACCAGCAGAAGTTGATCTGGAGCTCACAAGCAGCTTTGTAGAGACAGCCAAAATGTTGTCCAAAATGTTCATTTCAAGCAAAGTAATGAGAAAAACTCGTTTTAGAGTTAACACGCTCTTTCTCTTTTATCTCTCCCTCTCTTTTTTCTCCAGCTCAACAGAAGTAATACATATTTTACCTTTGTGAAATCTCATAATATGGTGAAAAACAAGACTGTTTTAAAGTGTGTGAAGTAAACATTTATGAATACAAACAATAAGAAATATAGGGATTGGCACTTAATGAAAGGAAAACGGTCTTTAATTGTCTGAAGATCTTTATGACAACACACCTGATCTCCTCTAGATGATGTTGGACGCTGGCTGAAGTGGTGACAAATTACAACAAAGAGAAATGAATTCAGAGATTGAGATGCAATTTATGCCACTAATTTAAAAGGCTTTACATCACAACTTAAACCTTTATACTACATCTTAAGCAGTAAACCTAAAACTTGGTTCCAACACAGAGTATTCTGAAATTTCTTCACTAAACAATGAGTGAAAAAATTCCAAACACATGCTTCTAAAACAGGATTCTAAAACAGATCACAAGGTACTCATTAATGCAGAGGCATTCATTCCAGGCAGTTTGTACTTACTTTTCAGTTTCCTGCATACCTACATCAAAAAAAGTAACAAAAATTAACACAGGCATCAAATTCTTTTCAATTCGAAGAAATTTGAGGGATATGTAGCTTAACTCTAGTCCTGCCTCTCGGCTAATGCTTACAGAGGACTGCAATACAGGCAAATGGGTGCCAGGGAACGATACATCGACGACCGGCACACAGGGGCGTCACCAAGGGGGGGAAGGGGGTGGGCAGTGCCAACCCAGAGAAAAACTCTGCCCACCCAATGAAAACTCAAGATAAAAAACTGATTTACTAGTATTTGACAGTAAACACGGGATATCCAACTGATTCATTGCCAGAGGTAGACAGCCATTTAGAGTGAGCTTTACGTATTATTTATTGATCTATCACTATGTGCGATGGTGGATTCCTTTCCCAGTCTATTCTTCTGTGTAATCAATGGGCACTATCGAATTACTAGGGAGCCTCCCATTCTGTTAGACTGCGTCTTCATTATCAGTCTGAGGTGACGTCTACAGCCCTGCGCCTCTCTCAGGGAATTAAAACTTCGCTCGTATCTCTTTCGTTGCTACTTCTGCCACCGCTTATTTATCATCTTGTTTGACATTAAGGTAATTTGTGTACTAGTTTGTCATTTGTGTTGACTCGTGTGGTTATAACTTGAGTTGGCTACCGAGTGAGCCCAGACAGATAGCCAGCAGCTAGTCTGGAGCTTCCGGAAAAAAACTTGACTGGCATCAGTTGTCCTGCAACATGCTTCACGGAGTCTTGTAAAGGACGACTGAAGGCAACTCTATGAAAAGTAAACGTGTTCCCATTTACTTTGCTTGATTGGTAATCAAATGGTGGATTCGTTTACTCTCTAAGTTGAATGAGTAGAGCTGTTTATTAAGACGGCATGTTCGAAATTTAAATATCCGTAGAACAGCAAATTTTCATGAACACGATGTCATTGCCACGCCATTTCGAGCGACTGATCATTTATATCCCACATTCATGTTTCATCCGTGTTTCAGAATGTTTTCTCACCTTGCAGTCATGGGCATGTAGGCAGACACATGTAATTTCTTGAAACACACACACCTGAAGCGGCTTTTACTATTTAAAATGCCGCCGGGAAGAGGTCTGCGTTTACATTTCGCTAATTGCAGGTGCTCCGCCTTTCCCTAAATCTTCTCCCGTGTACTTGGTCTAAATAACAATCAAGCAATTTCAGTGGCCTATAACGATTAAGATGTGATGGTGACAAGCAGACATACCTAACTGGGCTACGGTGTTAGATTGAAAGAATGCCAGTTTGAATAGTTATAAAAAATGTTCCTCTTCCGCAAAAGGGGATTAAACGTGAATGTGGGATATAAATGATAAGTCGCACGAAATCGCTTGACAATGAAAATTGTGTTCATGCAAATCTGCTGTTCTATGGCCATTTAAGTTTCGAAATGCATCAATCAATCGTGCTGTCTAAACAGCTCTACTCATTCAACTGGAGAGTAAACGAATCCAACATTTTGACATTTTTGACATTTCAAGCAAAGTAAATGGGAACACGTTTGTTTTTCTGAGAGTTGCCTAATTGGTTAATAGGAGGCGATTCTGAAGACCTTAACTTAGCTCCTTGCAGCATGTAGCCGAAAAATACTGATGTCATTCAATTTTTTTTCGGAAGCATTTCACTTGCCCTTTGATGTGTCGCACTTTCGTTCAACCTGCGTTTAGTTTAATGAAGTAAAAGGGAAAGCTCGGATATTCGCCCCATGGCAGCAGGTGGTAATGCTATACCTTAAAAAAAATTGCGATTCACGATCGGTACAACCCTAGACTGTGCATAATTAATGAAAACTGACCACGCCTGTTAATGTCCCTCCCCTCTCGCCATTTCACCAGCCGCCACTGATGTATACATATACATATTTTTTTTAATTTTACGGTAATTTAGAGGTTCTTTTTTTTTGCCCCCCCAAAGAGGACAAATGCCCACCCAAGCTTGGCATCCAGGTAACGCCTCTGCCGGCACACCGGTAAAAAAGGGTGTAGGTCCTCTACATATCGGCGACCGGCAGGACTAGGTTTAATATCTGGTATTGCCAATTGTTGGTAATATTTAAAGGATACTTACAGCATTCACACCAGCGTGAAACTAGGAAATAGACCAAAAAGACAGATTCAAAGGGCAAGGTGATCAACTGAAGATCTTCCACAGTTCGTTCACCTTTTTCTGAAAAGTACAAAAATCCTTATAAAGAATCCAACCGTTCGCCAAGTGATTACTAGTGCAGGCACCATCATATTTCTCAGAAAAATTCACATTCAAAATTGGTATTTAACATTTGGATAAGAACTAATTACAAAGGGAAGCACACATAGGGAGGTCCTGAACCACAAATAATTGGCAAAGGCTAAGACACGGACAGGATCCACGCAGACATCCTATGACTGATAAACAGCTCCAGTCAAGGAGTTCTAAGTGCACAGACAAAGAGTGCAGGATAGTAATTGCACGTGCTCGCAGAAACACAGAAAGATGCAGAGAAAGTAAAGCAAGAGGCAGAGACCAGAACAGGGCGATAGCTGGGATTGAATTAATGGTAATTAGTACTAGTGCAGCTTTGCAAATTAACCCAAGTGCTCATTAGTAGTTAGTAATATAGTAATGTATACATGGATTAGTTAGGTTAGTAAACTATGATACAATATATAAATGTGAGTATTATTTGTAATCAAGGAAAGCAAGGCGAAGGAAGTAAACTAAAATTGAAGTAATAATATTAAACACCGGAAACCATTGAAATCACCCAAAGCATATAAGCACACAGACTGGGAGCACGGACTGAACCAAACTGATCACAAGACAGGGGAGACAAGTGCAATGAATACTGAAATGGCATGAACAGAAAACCAGGATTTATAATAAGCAAAAAGAATAAAGAAAAGACATGGCAACAAACACATAAGCTTGGCAGCAACACACAGAACCATAACAATTTGGATCTAAATAAAAATGACCGGATACTATGGCTTAGCTATGACATATGACATACTACTATGACATACTGGATCAATACGTTTCAGCTGGAAATTATTTTAACCCACACTGATGAAGTGCGTAGCTTCTTATGTCTTAAAAAATCATGTTGGAGCAAGTATCCCTTAGTGGTGGGAAAATATATAACAGTATTTCAGAGGGCGATTAATTGACCAGCATCAAGCAAAGAAAACAATGAATGATGAAAAAAATGCATGAGGAACCATTTTTTGCACACGAATTGGCCGCTGCAAAATCCTGACCTTAACCACACTGAAAGTAATTGGGATGTGCTGAAGAAGACTTCAGAGTGGTTCAACAACTCATTTTCAAGAGAAGATCTTGAGCCAAAAATGAATGCAATGTTTATTTAAAATAAATGTTCTGGCGTAGCATACGGGTGTCAAAACAAAGACACTACAAATTCGCATTGTAATAAAAGCTACAGGGATTCAAACTATATATTTGAGTGTGCAACCTCTTTGGCCAGGCAGTGTATAACAAAAATTAAGCAACAGGCTTTTATTTGAGATTGGAATACTTGATTTCTCAAATAAACAGATTAATGAGGTGTATATCGAAATGAGTTAACGGGTGAGCAACTCACCTGCTTTCAGAAATACTTCGCTTGCAAGAGCCACTGAATTAACAACACTCAGGCCAGCAGAACCAAACAGATACAATGGAACTGAAAAGCAACAAGGTAAATATTAATTACTTTTCTGTGAATAGTAACTTCCCCCAACTGGTTTCCTCACGTTTAGCATATTAATTCGAACTAAATAGTTTCGCATCTTCATACAAAACAAAATATACACCTGGGCAGGGCCGGCGGCAGAACAAAAAATTTGGGGGTAAAGATCCATTCCTTTATGACAACAAGTAGTCCTAGTTAGTTCTCAATTGTTTTCCCTTATGAACTCGTTTTCCAATTATTGTAATAATCAAATGGCAATTGAAGCACGGCTTCTCTCCCCCATGTGATCTAATAGGACAAAATAATGGGCTAGATTCAGTACAGAAAAATTACTTAATTATAAGTAGTTTTATGCACTGGAGTTCAGCAAGGGTAATTTTTTTTCCAAGGAGAGCGGCATTTCAGAATTCTTCAGCGAATGGAGGAAATTTCAGTGAAAAGTACGTACACCCGCAGCACGGTCACTGCAAATTGCTGTAAAAAAAGTAGACAACTGTCCGACTGGAAAACGTAAAGGGGCGACACCAAGTACTTGTATCTACAAAAGTTTGTATATGCACGGTATGCATGACAAATACTGATTTGTATATACTATTAATTCCAAATTATGTCATTTTGCAAATCAGTTCAAAGTCCATTAAGCCCCGTGAGTCAAGTGCAAAATACTTTAATGAAATCATACTATACCAGGGTAATTACTCCTTTGCCGAGGTACAGTTGCCAAACTCAGGATGCCGATGAATAGGCAGAAGCATATCCATACAGGGTGTGCTGCAGTTTGAACAAATGCTTGCATTAGATTTGTGAGCAAAATATTTTATCCTTAATAAAAAAATAAGAACAAATTCAATTTACTTTCAGACTGGATTACAATATCAGACCACAGCACTGCCAGAGGAAATAATTTTTGCTCCATAACTGTTCAAACATAAGAGCAAATAAGTTCAAATGGGATTGTACAATCAAATTTTGCACTGACAATATCTGGTATCTGTTTAGGTTGTTTTCTTGTGCATGAATGTGCTCCTCGGTCTATCTGTTAAGGCACTGTTCTCATGCATGGATCAGCTCCATGGTTTGATATCTGGATGACACAACTCTATCACTGCCAATAATCTTAGAATGGAATGAGCATTTGTCCATATACTTTTGATAATTCAATCAATTTTCAAAGTCTGCTTTTTAAAAGAAAAAAACATTTGTGTTTCAGCATTCTCTGTTCCTAGTTCAGGCTTTTATGTGGGACGTCAGAGATTTAAATAAACATCCTTTATATGTTATAAAACAGCATATTGGTTGATAATAACACAACGTGATTTTGTTTGAGAATGTGAAGTTCCACCCTTAAATTTGTGAAGTGGTGTAAATTGGAAGTAAAGATATGGTGAGATGTGATCACACATCACTAATCATTAACTTATTTTACTATTTGCTCATGAACTTGTCACCAGTTGGGGTAGAATAATGCATGCCATCAGTAAAACACTTTAAAAAGACAAAAAGAGAGGATTGCCCCAATTTTTTTCAGTGAGGGTCAGTCCGCCTAGTTGCGCCCAATAATTAGACTTTTTCTGCTAAGTTCTTATAACCCCAACTCAGAAAAAGGTGAGATGTTATGGATAAAGCTATTGGCAGCGCGACCATATAGTGTAAAG
The DNA here is from genome assembly GCA_029721435.1 of Gymnothorax reevesii. Taxonomy (NCBI): domain Eukaryota; kingdom Metazoa; phylum Chordata; class Actinopteri; order Anguilliformes; family Muraenidae; genus Gymnothorax; species Gymnothorax reevesii. The sequence continues at coordinate 3,657,456 of CM056583.1, read as the reverse complement.
AAGCTAGGGCTAGTTGTCATGTGAGTCAGAATTAAGGGTGGGGATATAAAGAGAAAAATCTAAAAAAAAAAAAGGAAGATACATTTCTTATCAGAAAGCATTCATTTCTAAGTTTACTTTGACTTGCATTTCTTTGCAGACAGTATGAAGCAGGAGTATTATCGTACACAGAAGTCACGGTTCGGAATGTATCTCGATTTTGGGGTCACGGTCCAGTACAAGTTCGGTACAACGAGAAAAAAAGAAAAAAAAAAAACAGTTTCAAATACATGATCCTAGGTTTCTTTTCATTTTTAAAAATGTATAATTGAGCACTATCAACGATAATTGGTACAGACAAAACTAAAAACAGAGGAATACAAAACACCCTTGCTACAGTACTTTGGATAAAGTGAGGTAGCAGGTACAGCCAGGTAGCATTTGCCAAGTGGCATCTTAACTTAGAGTTCTTTATTTTTATAAAGAAGCTAACATTTTAATATTGTACAGAATTATATTGCTGAATATACAGCAAACACACTCTCGCATTGTCATGGTTTGGAGGCGTTGAGATCTTTCTTTGTTGCTCTCGTCCGGGACGATATCATTTTGCTCCCAATCGGATTCCTGGGCCAGCTGGCATTAATTGGGGGCGTCGCCCGGATTCTATTTAAGCTCTTGTTCCGCCTCACTTCCATTGCTAGAGTGTCAGTGTTATGTTTGCACTTTAGCCGGTAAGGTCTCTAGTAAGGGAGTTGGTAAGGGTTTAGCTGCATATTTGAGGACAAGTTCTAGACGGAAAGGGAATCTTTCTGTTTTTTTCCCTTTCTTTTCGTCCTCTCGAGCTCGCCTTGCTTCCTTTCCTCGGACGACATATAGGTCTGTTGGAAGCGCGAGTCTCGCTTTCTTATTTTATTCGCGTCTCTCTCTCAACTGCTGTGTCCCTTTTTATTCTGCACAATGCGTTTGGCGTCTCTAACTCACCAGCCATCACACACATAGGCCATATTCTTATATTACCTGATGTCAAACAAAAAGGTTCAATATGCTCAAACTGAAAAATATCTTGTGAAAATATTACAAAATAACTAATGGAGTGGTTCCATTACCTCAACATATGGCTGATGTTAATCAGTTCTGTATTGCTTTATATTTTACATCTCCTAATTTGGAAATATAAAATAAATACCATGTAAACTATAAGACAAAACAAGAGTTTTGCAATGGTATATTTTCAAAGTTCGAAGCACGGCTGGATCTAGGGGGTGGAGGGGTGGGCTACGCCCCCCCCAGATTTTTACCGTGCCCCCCCTCAGTGCCTATTAACTTACTAACGTATATTTTTGCGTAATGAAAAGGAGTGCGCAATGCGAATTCCATGAGAAGCGTCAACAAAATGAAAATGCGATCTCCCCCCCAGCAATTTTCATTGCACCACCAGTCTACACAGGCTGCAGCCAGCAGCCGGCCCTGGTTCAAAGTATGGAAAACATTGTCACCTTTTCATGAAACTTGGCAATGCACCTCTCCATGAAGTGTAGAATGCATGTCTACAACTAGAAAACATTTTTGAAGAAGGAAAGCCAACGCACACCAGAAGTTACGAGGTGCAGGTAATGGTTAGTAGTTGAGTTTGAAGCGAAGGATACCGCACACTCTTGTCTCTTACAACTAGAAAACAACCTGATGAGTGGTTTTTGAGAAATCAGTCGGACAAACTGGTGGGGTCGGACGGACGGAATTCTTTGGTATATGCAATATACCCCACCCCTTATGGGTCAGGAGTATAATAAAATCTGTGCATTTAGGAGCAATGTATCACATTCGTGATCGAGTCTGTGAGGTCATTATGCACCAATTAAAATACTCAAGCTTTATTCTGTTTTCTGATTTTTCTTTGAAATATAAGTTTGTCTGTGTAGTCAGTAGTGAGAGCAGATCTGTTGATAGTAATTATGTCACCTGTTGTTGAGAAATCCCTCTCAAAAGTTGAATAGCAGTTGAAATAGACCACAGGCTCTGTCTGCTTTCACATGTACAGGCTTCTTAAAAATGGCGGGGATAAGTTGTTGGACACCTTGCCCCACTTCAGGGATCAGGACATCTGGGTGATGCCATTTAATATGCATAAGTATGTTCTACGTGTTTCCGCTGATACACCGCAGAACTGTGGAACAACGCCAGCGCACAGTCCTCATTCGATCCACCACTCGTACTTCTTAGTTGTTGCAGTCCACTGAGAACCCAAAATTTTCCCACACAGCAGATTTAAAAGATGCAGGCAGGCTCTCTGACTCCTGTGTGTCATCTAAACCGAAGTTACCCACACTGAGCTTTCACACCTTTTATGTCATAAAAATTCTACTGGGGATTTTTCAGTGAAAATGTGTAGTCTTTATTTATTTGATTAACATGGTGAAAAAAAAAAAAAAAAAAAAAAAAATCTGTTGCAAATTTTTTGAACAAATTATATATTTTTTAAAATTTGCCATTTTGACATATTGCAAGGTAACTGATGGTCAAAGAATTTACCAAAAGATTCCTCTTTGGCGCCACACTTCTTTCATGCCAATAAAAAGCTATTTGTATCTTATTTGCCAAAGTATTGCCAACATAATGGTTGCCAAGGCGAGGAATTACATTTTTTCAAATTTAAGTAAGTACAAGCTTAAGTACAAGCTTTAGTTTGACAACAAACTAAAATTAATCCAGTTTTAAATTTAATGAGGCAAAATCATTCCACTCTAATGGACTGATCTACTAAGACCCCTGATAAAGAGCGCTAAATTGTGTGCTTGTGGTAATATTTTGCACGTTTGGTTTGCTTACATTTTGCGGGTGATCTATTGAGAGTAATTGCCTAAATGACTGCTGGTGCAAACAGCATTATTTTAATGAGGACTGCATGCTGCAGCCATTTTCACAAAGGACAGTTTGGAGGAAAAGGACGGACGCAAACGCAAAATGGAATCCGTCTTGATGGAGTCGGAGGTGTTTGTGGAGGAAACAAAAACACTGTTAATAATGGACTGAATCTTACGGTGAAATTGTTATTTTAACTGAAAGCAGTGTCCTGCGCACATTTAACTGTGGTTTACAGTTAACATACATGGAACCTGTGTTATGAACTGATTGTAAAATTACAGTTTGAATAACTGGCAAAAAAGGTTTATAATAGTGCATGCTCAGTGTTTGAGGGGGAACAATTTGCACATGAGTGCAGTCACTCGCTCTGCTTACTCTTCAGAAGCAAGCAACGGCATAAAACTTGTGTCTGGTTTCATTCAGTGCTTCCCGTGTGGATGAAAACTTTATTTACCGGCCCATCCTGCGGAACATGGCATCCAGTATTTGAGACAGTACACATGAGAAACTGTTTTGGGAGATCCCAGCAGTGAGAGCTACTGTACGCTGGAATGAACCAGTTGCGAGAAATGGAGAATAGCAAGAAGTTTTGTCATTGCAGGTATGGCACGACTTCTTCTTTTAACTGGCTCCAAATCAGCCCCTATTTCATCGAACAGCTCCAAACTGGCATTGCTGGATGGGCTATATGTGTGGATTATTCTCTCCTCTGACATCCCAAACATTGTCACACTGATGGAGAACACCCGTTCTCGGTGTACTCGCCGGTGTACTCTCCTTGCGGCAATGATGGCAGCCATGTCTGTGCGCAATTATGTGGAGCCAATTAGTACCTACCTTTCAAAGGTATTAAATAGCAAATGCAATCACCATCATTGAAATTGCTTTAAGGCTTGAAAAGTCACTGTGCATGTGCTAAAATTTTTTATTTGCATTTTCTCCTCCAATATTTTGTATGCTAGGACAGGCACGCCCCTTATTACATATTCAGGGCCAAAAGTACTAACTGCATAGACTGTGCAAATTTACACACTTCAAAGACACAATCCTCAGTGCACACCCTTAGTACATGAGATTGCCGGTTAATTTGCCGGAGATAAGGCATTTGCAGGCCTTTCTATACACACAAAGCTATAGTAGATCAGGCCCAAAGACTGCCATGAACTACAATGTAAAACTGACACTGGATTCTTGTCCAATAACCAGCTGATTTCCAAAATGTCCATTCACTTATGGCGTTCAATGAAACATTCAGAAATGTGAGGCATTGTACTCCTTCACGGTTGGTCTTAGTCGTTGATGGAAAAGTTTGTTTCCTTTGTCCTGAACATAGTGACGGCCCCAAAACCTGGCAAAGTCAGCATGTACCGCTTTGAAAGCTTGTTCACAGAGCCGGGCTGGACCACAGTTGTGCTGATGACAGAAGGCTCTCAGGTGATCTCCAAAGTGTCTCATTCACTTACACTCACTCCCCGGCTGGGAGGATCATGTCCCTATGTTCTGCGATGCTTACATGCAGCTGTCCATCAGTATGACCTCAATTTCATATCATCAGAGACCTAGCATGTCAATAAAACTATTATTGATTCCGTCAAACGGGAATAAAGGATCAATTTCACCAATAATGCTGGCAAAGTTTGTTTTTTAACTTTTTATTTTTTTAATTTGGCATCTCCAATTCCAAGGGGTTCGAGAAGTGAGTCGCTACGCAAAAGCCAGCCACACTGCCCACCCCCTGAAATTATGGATGACAATGGCTCTATATAACATTTTTTTAATGTGCGTGACTTCATTTGTGCCTTTTCTGTTTTGTTGCAAGCGTATAATTAAATTTACTGCCTCGTGAACTGGTTTTGACTCAACCTACCGCTAAGTCTGCACCTAGTTTTCCGGTGTCTCTCTACACAGAAGCAGTGGCTGACAGGTGCGTGCTTTGGAAAAGAGCCGCAAACAGTCTTGCTCTCCCGACATGGCAACATGGGGTCGCATATGAGGCAAGCTTGTGTTCATAGTACGCTAATTGGGCATTCCAGATTCGGATCCACCATTGGACTCTTACAGAAAATAAAACTGAATTGTTAGCCAAGCGCCTTACAACCGCGCTCCTCACAAGCCTCCCCACAACTGCCTCTCTCTTAAGTTGCAGTCGGCTCTTATTAACAGGAGGTGCAGCTGTGGTAATTAGTGCAGTTTTCACCCCAGCCGCCTTAGCCTTATGACGCGTAGCTGGTGGTATCTGTCAAGCATCCTGCGAGTCTAGGGAGTGCTGCACGGGCCTTGGCTCTCCGGCCATTGTCCCGGGTGCTGTAATTCTGCGCTGTACCAAGAGCGAGGGAGAGGAAAATCAGCTGTTCCGGGTGTGCTGATGTGGTTTAGGGGCATGGCCACACTCCGGTTTGCCATATCTGTGTACACCCATAGCTCGAAACTCTGCAAGCTCAGAACGAGGGCAGAGGATACCTGAACATGCGCAAGCTTAAAATCTTACTGACGAGCGCCCGGCTGGCCAATAGGAGGCAACAAACAATGCTGTAACTGTATAATCACAAACTGACAGTCCCTCTGAATTTATTTTCCCAGCAGCGCAAAGCCAACTGTGTGTAGCTTTGAGAAGGCTACTGACCACTAACGGGACTGGTGCGACCGGGGTTTGAACCCGAGCTTTGGTGACTACTACTGCTCCGCAAAGCAGCGCCTTAACTGAGTGAGCTAACCCAGAAACCCCCGTTTGTTTTGTGTTTCTGGCTTAGCTGAAGTTTACCGCACGGACATTACTTGCATATACCTTAATTTACACTAGCCAGCTAGGTAGCTGCAGAGCTACATGAAAACCATGGCGTTGAGCTACCCGTTTTTAATGTCGCTCTGTAGCCAGCTACCTGGCTTACGTGGACTTCAAATTATGCTGGCCATACCGCCTTACCACCACTTGGATTGGAGTATAGCAACTGTGTGGATTGGAGTGTGGATATAATGTAGAAGGTTATAAGCTCTTTAGGAAGGACAGATGTAATAGGCGAGGAGGGGCATAGTATGTGAACGAAAACATAAATGTACAGGAAATTCCCAAAATTGAACATTCCTTGCCCTGTGGAGATATCTGGGTCAGGCTCATTGGCAAACACGAGATAAGTTTAAACATAGGAGTATGCTATCGACCACCAGCTTTGGACAGTACCATCAATGAAACACTTTTTAAGAGGATTACGCAAGCTTGTAGAGGTGGAGGGACTATTATTATGGAAGACTTAAATTATCCTGGTATCGACTGGGAAATGGTGAAAGGACAGGGTAGGGGGGAGGAAGAATTTCTAGATGTTATAAATGATAATTTCTTGGTGCAGTATGTTAATAAACCTACAAGAGAGAAGGCAATTTTAGACTTAGTGCTCTGTAATGACCCAGATAGAATTGGAACTGGAGCTACTTGGGACAAGTGATCACTCTACTATTAATTTTGATGTTTCATGGGAAGTTAGAAAGGTGTATTCAAAAACAAAAATTTTCAATTTTAGGTGAGCAAACTTTGACAGGATGCGTTCATCTCTAAGTGAAATAAAATGGGTGACACTCCTGGACTGTGAGTCCGTTAATGAGATGAGGGAAAGATTTAAGGGGGTTTTACTTGAATCACAATGCAAATTCATTCCAAAGGTGTCCAAAAGTATGCTGAAAAAGCAGAATCCTCAGTGGATGACCAAAAGTATTCGTGGGATTTTGAGGGAAAAGAGGAATCTTTATGACATGCACATGAAGGATAACAATGAGAACACTAGGGCTGAATAATGTAAAATGCGGTCTGTGGTCAAAAAAGGGCTGAAGAATGCTTCAAAACTGTATGAAAGACAAATTGCAGAGGGGGAAAAAACTAAGCCTAAGCGCTTCTTTCAGTACTGTAGCAGAAAAGGGAAAGTTAAACAGCAGGTTAAGTGCATAAAGAATAAAAATAGGTCGCTGCTATATGATGATAAGGATATTGCGGATGTCTTAAACAGTTACTTTGTTGAGAAATTTACCTCAGAAGGGGTGTTAAATGCTCAAGATTATTTAGCGGAAATTGAGGTTAGGAATAACGAAGTATTAGACAAGTTGCATAGACTAAAGGCAGATAAGGTGGCGGGTCCTGATGGCTTATATCCTAGAGTGCTCAGGGAAGTTGGTGAGATCATCTTTAGGCCGCAATCCGCCATCTTTAGACAGTCTTCAGAAACTGGAGAAATACCAATATACTTTTGTATAAGAAAGGGGACCGTACCGAGCCAGGAAATTACAGGCCAGTCAGTTTAACTTGCATTGCGTGTAAAATATTGGAATCTATCATAAAAGATGAGCTGGACTTATTTCTTGAACGTAACAGTATCTTGAAGGATAGCCAACATGGTGTCCGTAAGGGAAGGTCATGTCTGACAAACTTTCTGGAATTTTTTGAAGAGGCCACCAAGACTTATCACCAGAGCAGGGCTTATGACATCATATACTTGGATTATCAGAAAGCATTTGATACAGTTCCGCATAAGAGACTCATTTTTAAAATGAGCTCCATTGGAGTTACAGGAGGTATTCTGGAGTGGATTCAAAACTGGTTACAGGACAGAACACAAAGAGTAGTGGTCAGTGATATCTCATCTGAGCTGGGTATGGTGGGGAGTGGCGTCCCCCGGGGATCGGTGTTGGGACCCCTGCTGTTCCTCATTTACATTAATGACCTTGATGGGAATATTGAGAGCAGATTAGATAAATTTGCAGATTATGCTAAATTGGGGGGTTTGGCAAATAGTTTAGAGTCCACTAAAGTGATTCAGGATGATTTGGATAGAATCCAGAATTGGGCAGAAATGTGGCAAATGAAATTTAATCTAGCAAAATGTAAAGTTTTACATGTAGGTAATAAAAAACATTAGACGGGATTACTTCATGGCAGGTTTAAAACTGGAATTTGCTCCACACGAGAAATATCTGGGAGTGATTGTTGACCAAACCCTCTCAGGCTCTGGCCATTGTGCCGCAGCAGTTAAGAAAGCCACTCGGAAGCTGGGATACATTGCCAAAAGTATTGAGTACAAATCTAAGGAGGTGATGCTTCTTTTGTACCACACATTTGTCAGACCACATCTGGAGTATTGTGTACAGTTCTGGGGACCACACTTTAAGAAAGATATAGAGGCTCAAGAGAAAGTTCAGAGAAGAGCCACTAAGCTAATTCCAGGTATAAAAGATGAAAGGTATGAGAAGAGGCTGAAAATCCTTAATCTCTTTAGTCTTAGGAAAAGGAGACTAAGGGGTGATTTGATTGAGGTCTTTAAATATGTTAAAGGGATTAACAAAGTGAATTATATAGGATTTCTTCGACCAAGTCATGTGAGTAGAACTCGGGGTCACAAATGCAAGTTGACTAAAGGTAAATTTAACACTGATATTTGGAAATATTTCTTCACCCTAAGAGTAATTTCAATGTGAAATAGCTTGCCTGACCATATTGTTGAGGCAGAGACCGTGGGGGTTTTCAAGAGCAGGCTTGACTTAAAGCTAGATACCATCGAGTCATTGAGTATCTGAACGGATATATTCACAATACTGTAAAGAAACTGGTGAGCGTTGTTGGGCTGAACGGCCTGTTCTCGCCATTCATGTTATGTTATGTTATGTTACCGTTGCCACAGTGACTGACTTCCCCCCCCCACTCAGGCGTGTGTGTCGCATGACTGCATGCCCCGAACCATGACATCTGTACAGTAACAGTTCAAGATGAATGCACGTACCATTACACTCCAAGTACGAAAGCAAAATATTTGATGTTTTGTTATGGCCCCAATTTGTTATTACATTTATAACGCAACAGCAACAGCAAGGGATGACAGACAGTTTTAAAAACCTAAACACATTTAATTAAACAGACAAAGACTAATAACAACTAACTAACTGACCAAGATTGAATTATGTACAAAACATAAATATTTACAATCCCTTTTCGTGGGGGTGGCTTGGTGATGTCCTGGATGATGAAAATGCTCAAACACAGGCAAAGAAATCCACAAAAGAAACGTCACAGGTCTTGAACAGAATGACAGGTCTGGTCATCTTCTGGCAATTTCTCCTACTACTTTACTGTCTCAATTCTTTTCCTTATATACTCTTTTGCAGACCCCACCCACATTTAGACCTCTTTTTTTTTATTTTCTGAGACTTGCCCCAGACATGTCCTGGACATGTCTAAACATGACTCCAGTCTGAGCTTAACAAAAAAAAGGTAAATACTGCCATCTAGTGGCCTATATTCACATTACACCTCCATTCCAAAAGGGAAAAATTTTGACTCATAAAGGCAAAATTTTTCTTTTCAATACAAAATGGTTAAGTGAACACTTGTCTATATATACATATCATACAATATTCAAACACATGATATATATATACACATTCAAACACGGGATAAGCAATCAGCAATTACATTGTCTGTACCCTTCACATGCTTAATTTCCAAGTCAAACTCCTGTAAAATCAAACTCCAATTCAACAATCTCCGATTCTTGTTTTTCATCTTACTCAAAAACATTAACGGATTGTGGTCAGTGTACACAATCATTGGCTTTTGTCCTGTACAAACATAAACCTCAAAGTGTTGTAAAGAAAGGACCAGAGCCAACAGTTCCTTCTCTATTGTGGAATAGTTCCTTTGGTGGCGATTGAACTTCCTGGAGAAGTATGCCACGGGATGCTCAATGTCATCAGAGTCACTTCTCTGTAGGAGCACAGATCCACAAGCTTGGTCGCTAGCATCGACCGCGATGGAGAACGGTTTGTTGAAGTCAGGAGATTTGAGCACAGGGAAGTGACACAGCAGAGACTTCAGGCGATCGAAGGCTCTCTGGCATGCATCATCCCAGGTGAACTTTACGCCTTTCTTCAGTTGGTTAGTTAGACTGAGAGCAATCTCAGCAAAGTTCTTGCAGAACTTGCGGTAGTACCGAATCATTCCAAGGAAGCGGCGCAAAGCTTTTTTGTTGTCAGGAACTGGAAAGTCCATGATGGCTTGGACTTTAGCATTTATGGGTGCCACCTTACCCTGGCCTATGACGTAGCCAAGATAGGTGACAGTAGCACAACCAAAGTCACTCTTGCTCAGGTTAACAGTCAGGTTAGCCAGGGTCAGGCGCTGGAACAACGTCTCTACATCTTTTAGATGTTCTTCCCAGGAGTCACTCCATGTGATCAGGTCATCGATGTATGCACCCGTGTGTGGCAATCCGGCGATTGTAGACTGTATCATCCTTTGGAACGTGGCTGGGGCATTTTTCATGCCAAAGGGTAGGACTTCATACTGGTACGATCCAGATGGTGTGGCAAAAGCAGAGATGCTCTTGGCCCTCTCAGTTAAAGGCACACACCAATAACCCTTCAATAAATCAATCTTGGTCAGAAACTTTGCTTGCCCTACACTATCAATACAATCATCAATCCTAGGTATTGGAAACACATCAGTTCTAGTTACAGCATTGACTTTGCGATAATCTGTACAGAATCTAGTACTTCCATCAGGTTTTGGAACTAGCACACAGGGTGAACTCCAATCGGAGTTGGAGGGTCTGATAATATCATGTTTTAACATGTACTCAACCTCTTTCTCAGCAATCTTTCTCTTTTCAGGATTCATCCGGTATGGATGCTGTTTTATTGGTTTGGCATCACCAACATCTACATCATGAGAGGCTATAGTAACTCTCTTTGGAAAATCAGGAAACAAATCCTCATATTTCTTGATCAACCTTTCAAACTGATCTCTCTGTGAGGTATCTAAGTGCTGGAGTTTTACATCAAGATTTTGCAACACTTCAGTGTTTGACAATTTACATGAAAGAACTTCAGCTTTAATTCTTGGTTCATCATCTTGAAACTCCCCCTCATCTTCACAGGTTTCGACCATTGGAGAATCTGAAGTGACAGCTGCAACCCTAGCATTTCTGTCATGATAAGGCTTTAGCATGTTAATGTGACACAATTGTTTTGGTTTTCTCCTATCTGGAGTCTTCACAATGTAATTGAGATCATTGAGTTTTGTCAGAATTTCATAAGGACCATGAAATCTAGCCTGCAATGGATTGGACTGCAAGGGAAACAACACAAGGACCTTTTCTCCTGGTTTAAACTCACGGCTTCTAGCCTTATGATCATACCAAGTTTTCATTTTTCCCTGACTTGATTTCAAGTTCTCTTTGGCAAGGTCACAAGCTGCACGCAATCTTTCCTTGAACTTGCTTACATAGTCTAACAGACTGATATGCGGCTCTTTCTCTTGCCATTGTTCACTCAATAATAGCAAAGGTCCTCTCACTTCATGACCAAACACTCGCTCAAATGGACTTAATCCAGTAGACTCCTGCACTGCTTCTCTAGCTGCAAACAACAGCAAATGAACCCCTTCATCCCAGTCTTTCTCATGGTCATTACAATAAGTCCTCATCATTGTCTTGAGAGTGGAATGAAACCGCTCTAAGGCACCCTGACTTTCTGGATGATAGGCACTAGAAAGAATCTGTTTTGCACCTAGTTCATACACAACCTGCTGAAACAATCCTGAAGTGAAATTGCTACCTTGGTCTGACTGAATTTCCCAAGGAAGACCAAACAACGTGAAGAACTTTATCAAAGCCTTCGAGATTGCAGTTGCCTTGATGTTACGTAGAGGTATGGCTTCGGGGAATCTGGTAGATGCACACATGATTGTCAACAAATACTGATTTCCAGATCTAGTCTTGGGTAATGGACCAACGCAATCAACAATGACCCTAGAGAATGGCTCCCCAAATGCTGGGATAGGCTGCAATGGAGCTACAGGTGGGTCTAACTGGTGTTTTCCAACTACCTGACAAGTGTGACAGGTTTTGCAAAAGTTGGAAACGTCTTTCCGAAGCCCAGGCCAAAAGAAGTGTTTCATGATCTTATCAACAGTCTTGTTAACACCAAGATGACCTCCTAAAGGTAAACTATGAGCCATTGTTAAGATCTCATTCCTATAGACCTTCGGAACAACAATTTGCCTGACCACTGCCCAATCTGCATTGGCAGGGATATCAGGAGGGCGCCACTTCCGCATCAACACACCATCCTTGAGATAATACCCAACTGGAACTGCATCTATTTCTTTTTCAGGAAGGGCTCTCCTCTTTAGTACACCAATTTCAGGATCATTAGTTTGCTCCTCAATCAACCGCTTTCTGGACAGAGACAAGTCTCCAGACACATCAGAATCACCAGACCCATCCGGCTGGCTGAATAGAGAACTGATAAAAGTATCTGATAAGTCCTCAAATGGAGAAACCATAGTAGGCCAATCAGAGTCATGAGGCGAACCACCTGAGTCCTGACTATTTAATGTACTGGACGGCACCACAACATCATCTCCTTTAGCCTTCTTAGCCATAGCACCAGTCACTGCGCAAGAAGGATACAGAGATGGGTCCTCATCCCCATTTTCAGTGCTCGGCTGTGAAGTAAGATGTACAGGGGGAACTACTTTGCCCCCAGCCAGGTCATTGCCTAGCAACAGAGAAACACCCTTTATAGGTAGACTTGACATAAGTCCCACCTTTACCTGTCCTGTAACTAAATCTGACTTCAAGAATATAGAGCGCAGGGGTACAGATACAGTCCTCCCTTCAATACCTTGTACAAGTATGAAATCCCCTGAAGCGGTCTCATCACGTAACTCCAAGGAGTCCATCAACAAAAGTGACTGAGAAGCTCCGGTATACCTTAGGATATATATGGGGACAGGAGTAGTATGCTCATTCAGAGCCACAAATCCCTCTGACACAAATGAAAGAAATTCCTCCCTCACAAAGTCAGCTGTATTCGGCTTTTTAGCCCCACAAGAAGCAGGCAATTTAGCAGATTGGTTATCTACTACAGGGGTTTCTAACCTTGTTTTCACAAAGGCATTTGGTTTGGTATCCTTTTCTTTTTCTTTCTTAGCTTTAAGGAACCAACAGTTAGTTGTAACATGACCAGATTTCTTGCAATAACTGCAAACTAGACCACTTTTGTCACTGTCAGCTTTCACACTTTGATCAGACCTGTTACTGGATTTCTGAGCACCATCACCAGATTTGTCTTTGTCTTTGGGTGAGGAATCTTGGGTATCACCGTAACCCTTTTTCTGAAATTGGGACCATTTATTGTTACTGCTAGACTGAAATTTGGACTTATGAGTGAGAACATATTCATCTGCAAATTTGGCAGCTGATTGCAAGTTCAGTGCTTGCTTCTCATTAAGGTAGGTCTTAACATCATCCTTAACACAGTTCTTGAATTCTTCAACTAACACCATCTCTTTTAGTGAGTTGAAATCATCCTTGACCTCCATAGAAGTACACCAGCGCTCAAAGCAAACTTTCTTCTCATTAGCAAATTCCACATAAGTCTGATTTTCAGATTTCTTCAGACCTCTGAATTTCTGTCGGTAAGCCTCTGGAACCAACTCATAAGCTCTCAAAATAACCTTTTTGACAACCTCATAATCAGAGGAATCATCTGCAGACAAAGCCGAATAGGCTTGTTGAGCTTTACCCTTGAGGACAGTTTGCAACATCAGAGGCCAGTGTTCCTTTGGCCACTGGCAACTCTTCGCTACCTTTTCAAAACACTGGAAATAGTTGTCAACATCCTTTTCTGAAAATGGAGGCACCAGTTTTACCTCCTGACTGGCACAAAATTTATTTTTAGTTTCAATTTTAATTTTTAGTTGCTCCATTTGGAGTCTTTCTTCTCTATCGAATTTCTCTAATTCAAAATCTCTCTGTCTCTGTCTCTCTCTTTCTGCTCTTTCCTCTTTCTCTCTCTCAAATTCTCTTTGTTTTTCTTCTCTTGCTAATTTTTCTAAGTCACACTGCCTTTGTGTTTCTTTTTCTTCCCTCTCAAATTCTCTTTGTTTTTCTTTTTCCTCCCTTTCTTTTTCTCTTTCCTCCCTTTCAATCTCTAGCATTTTTAATTTAAGTTCCATTTCTATATTTGGATTTTCCACTGGAAACTGTTCCAGATCTCCTGGTGCAAACACATTTTCATCAATGTAATATTCAACTATCTCTCTAGCCAGTCTTGCTTTTCGCATGGCTGGTTTTACCTCTGTCAGCTCCAACTGTCTGCAAATTTCTAGCAGTTCTGTCTTTTTAAAAGACTTCAAAACCCCTACGGTTGGTGATGCCAAGAAATCATCCATTGCTGTTGTCAATATATATCTAGGAAAATTCACAAAAACAATTTCACAATTTGGAATGTTAGATTTTCAATAAATTACTCACACAATGGTCTATCCCGGACCTTGAGCCCCCAATTTGTTATGGCCCCTTTTTGTTATTACATTTATAACACAACAGCAACAGCAAGGGATGACAAACACAGTTTTAACAACTAAAACACATTTAATTTTTAACAAAGACAAAGACTAATAACAACCTACAACTAAAGACCAAGATTGAATTATGTGCAAAACATAAATATTTACAATCCCTTTTCGTGGGGGTGGCTTGGTGATGTCCTGGATGATGAAAATGCTCAAACACAGGCAAAGAAATCCACAAAAGAAACGTCACAGGTCTTGAACAGAATGACAGGTCTGGTCATCTTCTGGCAATTTCTCCTACTACTTTACTGTCTCAATTCTTTTCCTTATATACTCTTTTGCAGACCCCACCCACATTTAGACCTCTTTTTTTTTATTTTCTGAGACTTGCCCCAGACATGTCCTGGACATGTCTAAACATGACTCCAGTCTGAGCTTAACAAAAAAAAGGTAAATACTGCCATCTAGTGGCCTATATTCACATTACAGTTTTGTCTCACTAACTTCATTTAGTTCATAAATACAGTATTCACCCATTCCAGCCATTCAAACCTGCAATGCGTTCCAAAAGAAGTTGGGATGGGGGCAATGTGGGACTGGTAATGAGGTAAAAACTTTGCATAATGATGTTATTTGAACAGCTTAGGCCAGCAGGGGATTGTCATCGAGATTTGGTGAAAAACCAGCATCCAGGACAGGCCTAGTCCCTTGAGAGCAAAGGTGAATTGAGTATCACTAAATTTCCTCTGAAGTGCACAAGAATATCATTGAAAGGTTTAAAAACAATATTCCCCAAAAAAATATTGAAAGGGATTTGGACATTTCACCTTCAACGGTTCATAACATAATTAAAAGTTTCAAGTAATCTGGAGGAATTTGTGTGAATAAAGCTTGACCTGAATACTAATGATCTATTCAATCAGTCAGACGACACTGTATCAAGAATGATCATCGGTAAGTGATACAACCACGAGGTCTGGATTACTTATGCAAACCTCTGTCACATAGGCCAATCAAAATGCGTAGTTGCATCCACAAATGGCAGTTAAAACTTTGATGTGAAATAAAGACCCCTTATGTCAACAGTGCCCAGACTTCTTGGCCTTGGAGGCATCTGCAATGGACCGTCACACAGTGGAAAATATGTTCTGTGGTCAGACAAAACAATATTTGAGGAAATTTTAAAAGTAAAAAAAAAAAGCTGTGTGTTCTGAACCAAGAAAACTATCTGGCCTGTTACCAGCAACAAGTCCAAAAGCCATGGTATGTCATTGCATGGGACTGTGCCAGTACCCTTTACAAGAGTAACTTGCACTTCTATGAAGGCACCATCAATGCCAAAAAGTAAACTGATATTTTGGAGCAACATACGCTGACTTCATATTTTCCAGGAACATCCACAGCAAAACTGCAGTGTTGACTGGTCCCCAATAGAGAACGTGTGAAGCATTGAGTAATGCGAACTGCGACAACTAAGACGCCATTTTGTTGCACACCTCAGGACTTGTTTGCAGGAACACTTAAGCAGTCCAGAAATGTTAATAAATCTAGAGGAAAGGTATGGCAACATTACAAAGTGTTATGTGCGTTTAATGCCCAAACTCTTTTGATATACAGTTGGGTGCAAAAATTTGGGCATCCCTGGGTTAAATGTCTGTTACAATTAATCTCCAAGTGATAGAAAGCAAACCTAAACACTAAATGCTACAAAGTAAAACATGACACTTTCCTGGAACTTTAAAAGCAAGGTTTCTTTTTATTTCAATTTTTCGAAGTTTTTAAATGATAAGAAAGGGAAAAGGGCCCTGTGCAAAAGTTTGGGAACCCTTTTAGTTTATTCTTTGTTACCTTTAAAAAAGATGATTACTAAGGCTCAGACCCAGGTGATTTACTTGTTAGTGCTTCAATGAGTCAGGTGAATATAATTCCAGGGTTGAACTATATGAAGAGTTTGGTTCCAAAACGCAATAAGTGCCAAAATGACAAAAATTGAGATAATACCATAGAGCGATAGTCCTGCGCTTCTTACACATGATGCAAAAACCCATCATTAGAAATGCATACTATATGGTGTATTTTTTCATGGTCAAAGTTTGTGTTTTTCTATAAAATGCAATAGGCGTCAACATAGAAAAAGCTGATTTACTCAAAATGACTAAAATGGATATATTGCATTTTGGAACCAAACTCTTCATATATTCTGAAGTAACTCCATGCCATCTAAAGTATCCAACTGTGGTGGCAGTTGTGTCTGGTGTTAAAAACCACGTGTTCCTCGAAACTGTTGTCCAAGGATGGCAAAATCAAGATAATTCACTTCCTTCAACAAGGAGAGGGCTACAAAAAACTCTGGCAACTTTCAAACTACCCTTTTCTACTGTCAGAAACATCATAAGAAAATGGAAAATAAATGGAAAATTGAAGTCAAGGCAAGATCTGGAAAACCAAGAAAAACTTCAGATAGAATGGCCCGATATCTGGTGAGAAATGCTCAGAAGAACCCACACATCACTGCAAAAGAGCAGCAAAAAAGAATAGCAGACACAGGTCTAGTTGTTCAGAGGACAACAGTATACAGTGTATCTAAAACAACAAAGACCTATATGGCAGAGTTCCTACGACCTCAACACAAAATTAAGCATCTGAAGTATGCAAAAGAGAACCTTGAGAAACCTCAAGCCTATGGGAACAATGTGTTTTGGACTGACAAAACCAAAATTGAACTTTTTGGAAAAAACCAAAGAAGGTGTGTTTGGACAAAAAAGGTGAAGCATTTGTAGAGAAGAACATGTTTCCAACTGTTAAGCATGGAGGTACATCCATTATGCTTTGGGGTTGTGTAGCAGCTGGGGGCACAGGCAATATTGTGCGGGTGGAAGGAAGAATGGATTCCATCTAATATCAAGACATTCTCGAGGCTAATGTTCAAGAGAGTCCAGAGATTGAAGTTGAAGAGATGTTGCGTATTCCAGCAAGACAGTGACCCGAAGCATACCTCAAAATCCACCATGAAGTACCTCCAGGAAAGACGGATGAAGGTTTTGGAATGACCATCACGGTCCCCAGACATACAGTAAATATAATTGACAATCTGTGGAAAGACCTCAAACATACCGTGCATGCAAGAAGGTAGAAGCTAGAGGTGTTTCCGAGCTAGAGGTGTTCCGTAAGGAAGAATGGGAAAAAATTCCAAAGATAAGAAGTGAAATACTCTTAGCTAGCTACAGGAAGCGTTTGAAAACTGTTATAGCTGCCCTAGGAGGAGTCACAAAGTACTAGCGGAAAGGGTTCCCAAACTTTTGCACAAGGCCTTTTTCCTTGTTTTACTATTTTGAAACTGGAGAAAGTTAAAATAAAAATTATTATTGCTTTGAAATGTGTCATGTTTAACTTTGTAGCATTTAGTGTTCAGGTTTGCCGTCAATCACTTGGAGATTAAATGTAACAGAAATTTAACCAGGGGCGCCCACATTTTTGCGCCCCAATGTATGTTGTCAGAATCAAAATGAAAAATATATATATATTATTGAAAAATCAGTAAGGATCATCCAATGAAACATCAAATGATGTGCTGTTCTATTGTTTTAGAACATCTTCCAGGTGAAAGATAATTTACCAATCACTACTTAAAGGACCAGTGTGTAAAATTTAGATGGTCCATCTGGCTGAATAACTGGTAGGAATGGAATATAATAAAGGAATAAGTCTCGAGAAGCAGTGGGTGACAGTGATTTTATAACAGCGGGGGGGCGTTCTTAGTGCCCCTCCGCCGTTATAAAATCACTGTAACCCACTGCTTCAAGGGGCGTATTGCTTTTATAAAACGGTTACCCGACATATAGCCCATTAAATGAATACACACAAAAAATAATCAATTTATTCGTAATAATGCAACAGTGAAATTGAGAACTATTCGTTCTTCCACTAAGCAAGATAGAGTGGACAGGATGGTTGGCAAGCAATACAGACGCTAAGATTGCTTTTTTATCTTTCGCCATAATGTCACATCAGCTATTTGGGCTCGTCAATGTAGATATACTATGAAAGTAGACCATTCATAATGTCTCCTTTGGTCTCCCGAAGGCCCGGTTAAATAATTTTACGTTCGTTTCGGTTTTCGAGTTTCCTTGTTCTCAACTCGTGCAGATCGGCCATATCATTACAACCAACAGCGAGAGTAGGGAACAAGATTGACTTTTGTCCTCCACACTTGCCGGTGTCCAGGAAAATATGTTGAATTGTGCATTAGTTTGCTAGCCAGCTTGTCAACTAGCTAGCGCTCACTACAATGGATGTGGTTACCCTACACATCGCCCATAAAATAAACACACAACAAAAAAATCATCAATTTATCGTTAATATTGGAATAGCGAGCTAGTTAGCAACATAGCTAGTAAGCTAAAATGATATTGAACTCTGTAATGCAATAGCTAGCTAGATAGCCAACTGGTTAGCGGGTTAAGGGCTAAACTTTGCTAGCATTGAAATAGCGAGCTAAAAGTCTTGAAACAGACGTAACCTAATGAGTTAGTTCAGCGCCAAGTAGTTGGTTGCGTGCAGGGATATTTTGTGCTGCGGTCTGCCTCAGAATACAGTGGGTTACAGTGATTTTATGCCGGCATGGAACACAGCTCAGTCAGTCACATTTAAGGATGGGAAGCACCTGTTTTATAATATTCAAAAGTACATTTTCATCAGTAAATTATTTACTGAAAATAAGAATCATAGAGTTTTCTTTTATCCAGAATGAGCCCATTGTATCAACAGAGACAGCGGGTCCTCTTTCACGTAGCTCGGCATTTTGCACCGCCATGTTTCTTCGGTAGCTCAGAAGGAGGAAAAAGTCATTAAATAAAGCACTGACACGAGAGCGCGCCTTTTGCGTGTTAGCAAGTTTTGCGGCCATCGTAGTTTCTCTGAGAGAGGGAATGATCATTTGTTTGCAATCTATAATCTCACCACTTTATGGCTCTAGATCTCACATACTGGTCCTTTAAAGAATTAATTTTAACATGTCAAACTGACTTTTTCTGATTTGTGGTTGTATATTGATCTACTTTGTTGTGACTGTCATTGTAATTAAAAGAATGAAAAGAATGTAAACTCTCAAAAATGCCTCCACTAAAAAGTACCACCAAGCATGCAAATTTAATGACATCAAACAGTGTGAGTGAAACTAAGTGACAGCACATAAAACACCCCAGACAGCAGGGAAACTAAAATCTGGAGCTAAAATTCAAATATACCCCTAGTTTTCTTCCCTGTCAGGTAATTTTAAACTGAAAAATTAGCCCAACAGAGAGGCCAAACTGTCCTCATATCCAAATCCCAGGAAAAGAAAAGGATGGACAACCAGCAGTTCTCTGCCCCTGCGGACAGCAATTTATAGAACAAGACCGATCAGCATCATGGAATCACCAGAACCCCTCAGTGGTCCTTTTACTTTTTTGTTTAGCAGCATTTTGTCATGACTAAGCAATTTATTTACATGGTTCATAATGTTTAGTCAAAACTTTTTTGTCAAATTGTTTAGTCTAAAACTTACCCATTGAGACAACACCAGATCCATGTGCGAAAGCCAGATAGCCCGCTTCGAAAAGAAGGCTGAGTATTAGGCAGCCAATTTGCACCACTGAGAACAAAGAAAAGGACAATATTTAAATCTTTGCTTCTTAACATACTATGTTGGCACACAACTCAAACTTGTGTTTTACTGCATAATAAATACCAAGGATAAAATGCCAACTATTGAGCCATGTTAATGAGAACAACAGTAATACCACGCTCAGGCACTGACACCCCTGACTGGCAGTGCACAAACAATATTTAAAAAAATTTAAACGGCAATTTATTCCGGAGAAAGGGAATATACCAACATGTGTGACCTATATTATTTATGTCTTGATGGAAACAACCAAAATCAAAACATTCATTTAATACAAAATAAATTTCAGCAAAATCAAGGTTTCATATTACTTTACACACTCCATTTAGAACTTAGTGCAACTACTTCTGGTAAAGATAATAGCATGGAATCTTTTCTTTTAATTTTTGACTGTTTAGGCACACATTTGGGGGGGATTTTCAAGATCCTTCACATTCTTGGGTTTACATTTATCAACTGCCCTCCTCAACTCAGCCAACACGTATTCAGTTCGATTGAGGTCTGACGACTGAGATGGCCATTGCAGAACATTGATTTTGTTGTCCCAGAACCATTTCTGTGTGGATCTTGAAGTGTGCTATGGGTTATTGTCTTGTAGGAAAGTCCACCTACAGTCAAGTCCCAGCCTTCAGGTGGAGGCAACCATATTGTCAGCCAAAATATCCTGATATTGGGTGGAATTCATGAGGCCATTAATCTTCACCACTGCCCCTGGACCTCTTGAATTAAAACAGCCCCAAAACATGACTGACCCACCGTCATATTTAACCGTGGATATGAGGCGCTGCTCCTTGTATTCATCTGTGTTTCAACGCCATACATGCCAATGCTGTATCAGAACAAAATGCGCAAGTTTGGTCTCATCTGACCAAAGCAGCTTGTTATAGTCATAATTTAAATAATGTTTGAAAAACTCAAAGCGCTTGTTTCTGTGTCTTTGAATTTAACCGTTAAATTAATGCATTGGGCTCTAATTTCCTGGCGCAGTGCAGGTGGCAGCCCGCGCAGTGGTAATTTCGTCCGGAGCAGCCCGCGCAGTGGTAATTTCGTGAGGTGCGCTGCCTTTGGTAGACGAACGTGCGCCGAGATGGGTGTGGCGGCGTAGTAGGGGGAGGTGTCACATATTCATCAAGACGCAGTGACAATTTCGTAGAAAAAGTCTCCGCTGGAGTTGCGCAGAAAGCTCGCCATCTCCAAACTGGTTTAATCTCTGTGTAGTGGTAATTTGGCCGACCGGCGCACAGTGCGCGCACATCACCGAAACCTCACAGGCAGGTTTCCAGAATGTCAGGTACATTTCAATGCAAGAAATAATTACAGGAAGCACTATTTACTGTAACTGACTAAGGACATAAATTATAGTACCTATACCGATTGTCTTGATGTCAGATTTA
This sequence comes from Gymnothorax reevesii, assembly GCA_029721435.1. Taxonomy (NCBI): domain Eukaryota; kingdom Metazoa; phylum Chordata; class Actinopteri; order Anguilliformes; family Muraenidae; genus Gymnothorax; species Gymnothorax reevesii. The sequence continues at coordinate 3,636,218 of CM056583.1, read as the reverse complement.
AGGCGGTTACCACGCGTAATGGAAACTTGACCTGGCTTAATCAACTGCTGAATTTGTGATTCAAAGCAACGACTTCACATCTTTCTCAGTCAACCACAAACTGTGTATATAATCAGTGGCGGGCCGTCGGCCGTAAAAAAGGCAAGCTATAAACCTCGCCCTTCAAAGCTTAATGACTTCAACATTTCGCAGTTCACTTTTCTTTATCAGCAGTTGCTCATACGAATTGGCAGAAGGACAATCAAATTTATTTTCGATAGCAAATGACGGCGCAAATTATCAATACGTCTTTATAAATTAGTTTGCGAGGCTTCTTTCGCAAGAAGCCACGACAGTCCATTTTCCAAAATCTTAATATAGAAGAAAAGAATGCGATCTTGCACAGCTTATTGCTTAATGAGCCTAACTAATCAATTTGCGAATCTATGCCGTTTCATGAGCTTCTTGAGCGCGGAATTTATAGCGTAGGCCTATGGTAATTTATGTCGTAATTTATTTGTTAAAGAAAACCGCTCATAATAAATTTGACTCAATTGACTGTTCTTCTAACAACTCGTATGAGCAACTGCTGATCAAAAAAAGTAAACTGCGACAGGTTTAAGTCATTAAGCTTTGAAGGGCGAGGTTTAGGCTATAGCTTGCCTTTTTTTACGGCCGACGGCCCGCCACTGATATATATCGAATGCTTGCGTTCTATGCTCATTAAAGCCGCTTGCACACTGGACGCGAAAGGAATTTTAGCACGACTGATTACAGACAAAGTCAATGCAAAGACGCGATAGTCGGACAGGGTTTTAATATAGCTCCGTGTCCGAAAGTCATAAAAGTTCAAATTTTTTCGTGTATTCCAGGAATTATTAGACGTGCAAACTTGGCTATGTTTGTGTTCGACCTTCACAAAATGCAAATTGATAGCGATCGACTTTTCTTGGCCTTTTTAGCCTGTTCGTCTGTTTTCTTCCGTTGAAGATAGACAGCTGTCTTTATTCGGTCTTTCTTTTGAAAATTAGTCAGATGGATCGAACAGATTCACTATTTATTCCCACAGCAGAGATAGGCCTAAAATAGGGCGTGATCAAATCTATTCCATGACCAATGACAGTGTGAAGAAATTATCGCATGCACGATCAAGACTGTCCGACACGAAATGCAAAATACTTCATGTCCACCAACCAGCAAGAAGTAAAAGTATTGATATGAGAACAGATTTATAACGAAATAAAGAATAAAAATATATCACCAACAAACGGGATATCCAACAGAGACGACCCGCCAATAAATAAATCGCAGTGTTCATTGGATGTTCTGTTGTTAAAATGTTTAGTCTTTTTATTCTTTATTTCGTTATCAATCTGTTCTAATCGTCCTTTTTTTTTTTTTTTGGCTGTCAGACACGGAGACATTGACACGGAGTTGTACATTGTCTTGCGCCAGTGTCGACTCCCTTTCCTGAGCAGAGCTTAAACGGAAACATTGATTGAAATTCTCGGTACTCATCTTGAAGAACTGAGCACTGTTATCAAAACATTCACGTTTAATATCTAAAAGAGTCAGTAGTTTTGAAGAAATTAAAAACAATAATAGACTGTCGGACACGGTGTTGTGATTCTGCTTTTTGATCATGTTATGATTCTGCATTCTACTGTCATGTTTAAGTTCTGTGCCTGGCTCAGCCATGTTTAGGATTTCTGTTTAGTGACCACTGCCTGCCCTCTGACCATTTTTAGGATTATGTATTGTGTTTTGGTAGTTTGGGTTTCATTGTGTTATTATTTTTCATGTCTTAGTAATTTATTTTCCATGCCATGTTTTCATTTCTATGCTTTGCACTTTGTCTCCCCTGTCTTGTCATGTGTGTATCTTTGCTCACGGTCCCTTGTCTTGTGTGCCACTCATTCGGGTGATTTATTGGTTTCTGGGTTTCAATCTTCTTTCATTATCTCGTGTTCTTCCTTCCTCTCTCTTTAACTGTCTTACTAATACATACTAACAGTTTATTGTTTTTGCTAAATACTAACCCACACTAACCTTGTCTATTTAGACTAACTTACTAACAAGCACTTGGGATTGTATAGCTGCACTTACTAATTGACTAATGATCTCTCAGCTGTCGCCCAATTCTAATCTCCGCCTCCTTGCCTATCCCTAATTATCTCTGCTGCAAGTTTCTGTGGATTTCCACTTATACTTTGTGCTTTCCTTTTTCTTTTATCTTGGCACTTTAGTACTCCTTAACCGGAGCTGTTGTTTTGTACTTAGGTTTGTCTTGTGATCCCTGTCTGCGTTTTGGCTACAGCCAAATTCATGTAATTAGTTTATTCCTCATGCGTCTCTCCCTGATCATTGTCACCATTGATTGCACCTGTTCTCCCTGGTCATGTGTTTACCCCGGGTGTGTATATAAGATGTCTGTTTGGTACACTTTCTTGTCAGATTGTTCTCCCTAGTTTTCTCGTGCCACGTTTCTCGCCTTGATCTCTCAGTGTTTATCTTTCTGACTGGACCGTCTTTGATATCGAGCTTTGCCTACTCCCTGTACTTTTTCCACATTCTTGTTTTTTGACCTCTTTTGTCTGACTACGATTTTTTGTGACTGGTGCCCTGTGTATGACTCTGGATTTCGCCCTTTGGATTCTGATTTTGGATTGCGGACATTGTACTGTTGCCAGCTCTGTTGGGGGGTTTCCCCCTTCAGAAATAAAGCCTCCTTTTTGCATTTTACTGGTGTTTGCTCTTGGTTCATTTCGTAAAACCTCACACACGGAGATTTATTAAAACCCTGTCTCAGACTTTCGGACACAAGACGCAATCTGTCGAGCGAAAAATTCGTTTCGCGTCCAGTGTGCAAGCGGCTTAATACTAGGGGACCATTATTGTCACTTAGGTTATATCGTCTTTAGTGGGGGAAAGGAATACAGCCTGATTGCTATGATTTCGTACTGAGTTAAGATCACATATTGAAAATAAATGTGTAACGTATCTTGCATTGTTGTCCATGAATGTTAATCCCAAAATTTAAAGCAGCAACAGTTTGTAACTGGAAGAGCACTCAAAGTTCAGAACCTCCGCCGCCAGGGGGCAGCAAAGCCGAAAGCACGGCGATTGGAACTCCGGCCCATTGGAAAGACGTGAAATCTTGAACTTTGGAGTATATCTCAGCAGTACTTTGGCCTAGATATGCCAAAATTTAATCACCTCTTCCGTGACTTAATACCCACCTACCCTGAAAATTTCATCAAAATCCGGCCATTAGTTTTCGAGTTATCTAGTACACAAACAAACAAACCAACAAACAAACGGCACCGAAAACATAAACCTCCTCGGCGGAGGTTAATAATAGGAACACGCTATCCATCGTTTCTCTTGCCAATGAGCAAGATATGACTCGGCTGTGCCGCCTTCTTCGCCAACTTGCGGTGGAAGGAGGGGCAGAGGCGGGACAGAGGAGTAGCCTACTTGCGCCAGGCTACGCCGGGCACGAAATTGCCACATACGCCTGGACACGCCCCGGGGTGCGCCGCGCCTGCGCCTGGTCTACGAAATTAGAGCCCATAGTCTCCTTGTCATTTTCTACTGTAAGTGGAGTCCTGCGCGCATTTTACAGTGGTTTACACTGAACATGCACTGAACTCTGTGGTAGACTTATTGTAAATTACAGTTAACATAACTGGCAAAAAGGTGCCAGTTGAATTACCTGTGAAAAAGGCTTCAGTTAATTCGTTTATTATTAACAGTGTATTCGCGGAAACTGAAACTGGCGCGATTTCATTTACATACTTTTTGAGACTTCTACATTGATCCCAGTTGGGGCAACACACAGTAGTGGACTAAATGGAATAAATGAAGACAGCAACACTTCAGAATGAAGTTGTTCCTATCTTAATACTCAAAGTGTACATTTAAATTCATATATTCATAAAACGACTAGTTTCTTCCAGGTATAGACCTGAGTCAGCCTCACGGGTGCAGCTGAATGCGAACGCTTTTTCTTTGAACCGAATGAAAACGTAGTTAACTGAGCAATAATATAAAAGGTACGGCAATCGTAGCGCTTATTCTTTAGCTTTGCCAAATAATGGAGCATAAATATTGTTGATTTACAATTCCTTATTCGTGTCCTTTTTTAAGTATGAAAAGATAAAAAAGAACACGGAAAACAAGTCCTCCCCGACCCAAAAAATAAAATTTGCCGTCACCCACGTTTACATGGGCCTCATTGGACATTTATACATACACAATACATCGGAGCTATTCTGCCGTGTTCGCTTTAGTCCAGCCAATGACGTTGTCCACTATAGTTCTTTTTTATATCTCTGTGGGTATTCGGCTGTCACTGCCACCAAGCAGTCACTCTGGTTCCTGCGCACACGGTGGGCAGCCGTCAAAAACCGGGATAAGGCGTATACATGCTCCAGTATCCCGGCTTCTGTTGGAGTACTCCAGGTGGCAAAACCGGGTTTCTTGAAACCGGGATAAGGGCATAACCCGGTTTCTGAATTTGCGATATAACGTTTACATGCACAAACACAAAAACTGGATACTTAAAAAACCCAATCAAAACCAGGATACTAAAGACATTGTCAATGCAGTCAGTGATTCTTGGGGATTTTGTTGCCTCTCTCACCATTCTCCTTCATATCCTGGGGGGCAAAATGCAGTTGTGTCCTCTGCCCTTGAGGTTTTCAAAAGTTCCATATCTTTGGAATTCTTTAATAATTGCCCTGACAATGTACAGCAGCATATTCAATTGTTTGTGAATCTTCTTGTGGCTAGTACCAAATTTATCATGGTCTATGGCCAATCTGCCTTTTTTGAACAGACAGTTGTGTTGTTTCTTCATGGTGGTGGATGGCAAAGGGATATTTCCGGTGTGTTACCTGATTTTTGTACCCTAGTGAAACAGGAACTGATGTAATGGCTCAATCTGGTTCCTCAACACTTAAATTAAACTTAGATATGTGGAATTTAATACCTACTTTAATTTTGGTAGATGTTATTTACAATTATCTTTAAGGGTGCCATTAATTGTGAAAGCTTGATTTAGAGGAAATAATTTTTTAATAAAAACAGTAAATGATTTTGGTTGGTTTAATTTTTTTGTTTATTTTTACATCTAACAAGCGTTTATAACTCTCAGTATACTTCACTGACTGTTCTGTCACATGAAAAACTGCGCACCGCGTCAGCAATCAGTTGTGTTGCATATAATGATAACAAGACTTTATGATTCCTGGAAAGATTGTTGTGCAATGATTACAGGATTTCTGAAGTCTGTGGCAACAGACAGAATAGAGAGACTTATGAACTCATAAATAATGAGACAGATAAAAATCTACCCTGACAACTAGACCTCTGTTCATGAATTTTTTGCATTATTGAACTAATCACCTGTAAAATATTTCATGTAAAACAACAAGCAATGGGGAACATGACTGAATTGTGAAAGAAATAAAACTGCATTGCTTTAATTTTCATAATTCAAAAGTAATTTCTGAATAATTATTCCATTGTCACATCGTGCCTGCCATACAAATGTTTAAACCTCGCCTACAGTAGACCTTCTGCATAGATGAATCTCAAACCAATGGCAGTTGCCATGTTACCTTGCCATGCTGCGCTGTGAGACCAAGTCCATTCACTCCAGCGAATCACACGGTTGAGTTGTCCTGGAGAAGTTCAGACAAACTTTCAGGGTAGAAAGGGTTACAGAAAACAACAAGACTAAATGATGAGTAATTACAAGAAGGCAGGTTCATGGAAACCCCTTTAGTGGGTTAAATACTTCATTTTACCTTAAAACACCAAAATAATATGGCTTCCACAAATGATCAAGCTTACTGCATGATTAATACATTTTTAAAACCACCAGCATTCCTCAAAGAAAGTACATTGAAGAACAAGAGATTTAAACATTTTCTTTCCAAATGCAGCTTTAAAATCTCCATCAAACTAAATTATTTTAAAATGATGTTTCATGCTTTTAGAATTCTTAAAAGCACATGAAATGTAGGCATGCCCTGAATTTATACATCTCGGATTATAATTTATTGTGACCCTTGCTCATAAATATTTATTTTTTTCCCTGATTGTTGCTAAACACTGTATTTCCCTTGTCATTGTAAGGGGTTGATGGCATGCCCACGCGACCAGCATGGAAGACAGGAAGTTGAGGACTGGACTCGGTTGCAAGGATGGATTTGGCTGTTGGTTTACTTATGCCTGCCGTGCAAGCAGGAGGCGCCGCATACACACAAACGATTCAAGCAAAAGATGAAGGGGGGTTCCTTAAAGAGTGCAAACTATGGGAATTAAAACAATTGGATAATATATAGCAACACTGTATGACAAATAGCAGACCTTGGCTGTGTCCGAAATCACTCATTTCTCACTATATAGTGGGTTCGCCATTTTTTAGGGCTGTCCAAATTGTTAGTAAGAATTATTATCCCCTATATAGTGAACCCATTACATCCTACAATCCACCGCCAAATGTAGTGAATATCCGATGGTCACTAACCCAGCTATACGTCCCATCATGTACTGTACACCAACCGAAAAGCTCCAAAAGAGCTGCAACGGAGTTTGGTTTATTTTACTTTGTAAAAAACAGGCACGAGACCTTTATTCAACTTGTTTTTAAAAATGTTTGAAAACGAACAGCGCAGGAGACCCATTTGTTTACACAGAATATTTCATGAAGGACAGTGCATTAAAATGTGGTTTTAAAAAAAATGCAAAAAAAGCGCCACAAGTCAGTATTGACTTTTTTTTGTTCAGCCCAGACTAGAGCTAGGCTTGGGCATGTCCTGGGCATGTCTGAGATGGAAAGTCCCAGAGAATTTTAAAAAAGTCTAAAAGGTGGGAGGGGGCTGCAAAAGAGTATATAAGGAGAAAAATTGAGAGAGTGAAGTAGTAGGAGAAATTGCAAGGAGAAGGATACATTTGACCAGACCTGTCACTCTTTTCAAGACCTGTGAAGCTTTTTGTGGATTTTTGCCTGTGTTGGAGCATTTTCCTCACCCGGAACATCACCATGCAACCCCATCTCAAGGGACTGTAAATATTTTTTTTCTTGTATATTATCAATCTTGGTCAGAAGTATAAATTGTAGGTTAGTGTTGGTCTTTGTTTAATGAAATCTGTTTGAGTTTTAAAATTTATTCTGTCATCCCTTGCTGTCGTAAATGTCATAACAAATTGGGGGCTCATCGGGACAGACCACTGTGTGAGTCATTTATTGAAAATGAAAAATTTTAAATTGTTTTTTTTTTTTTTTTCCTAGATATATATTGACAGATCAACAGCTGCAAGCAGCGTTGGGACGGGTCCTCGCCCACCCACGCACGTCGAAACGGGGGCGAGACGCGTTCGAGCGATGTCGAGCATTGTGATTCGTTGGACAGTACGAGATAGTGGGAAATCTTTTATGTTGAGTTGAGTGTAAACCCCTTTACTGCAAGAGATTTTAGTTTTGAATATTGGAGCTATGAGCCATGGAACCTGGACAAAGTATCTGAAGCACATTTAATCACTGGTGTGTATTGTGTAATCTTCTCCCATGCATGAACTTAGTGAAGGGAGATGATCCGTGGGCTCCAACTGCCACCCGGTGGACAATTGTGTAGTAGCACACAGAAATACATGGAAATCAATAAAAATCAAGAAATTAATAAATGCTTCTTCTACGTAAATCCGAGAAAGCTGAAATTTTGGGAGCATGTTCCCTGAACACAGACAAAAGTTTCATACGCTGCAACTTATGGTGAATTCAGAAGTGCGTCACTCTAAATTTTAAAAAATATGAATATTCATAACATATTAATATCTCAAGAAATATTCATTGAAATTGTACCATGCTCGGTAGTTCGTCTGTACACATGGAGCTTATGAAGTGTACCAAAGGACATTTTGATACAATGAACGGTTTGTTAACAGTAAGAAATTATGTGATACTGTGCAGCATATTATGAACATAACATTTTTTATTTCAAAAAGTCTTCATTGGATTTTCATGAAATCAAGTGACATTTTAGGGCATACTACAGCAATGTTGTGTGATTTTTTTCAGAATTTTCAGACATTGCGACAGGGCGTGGTGTAAGCAAAAATGCCATTTTGGAGGATTTAGGTGGCGCTAGAGAGCCATTTTGTGCCTTTGGTGGAGAATTTTGAGATAAGAAATATGATTGTAGCCTCTAAGAATTAATGGCAAAATTTCGTTTGTTTTTGAGCATGTTTAAGGGGTTAAAGTAATGTTGGAATTAGCGTACGCATCGTGAAAAGGCGGTGAAAGTGGCTGCGGACCCCATCTTTGACACCTCATAAAGTGAAAAGCGTGCCAGTAATGATAAAGTTGTACAGTAGTTTTCATCGGCAGAGTGTCTTTTGTCATCTATGAACATTTGGCGTCGATGTGATGAACGCCCTGAGAGGAGTTCGCGTTTGTTTGAGGGCAAATTTTGGCCAAATTTAGGGGGGAAAGGGCATTTTGATATGCAAATTGCGGACTTCCTGTTCGACTTAGGTAATAGGTGTTGATTGTTAATTTTTAGGCCTTGATGAGATGAACAATATAGTGTTGGTTGCATCTCTCTATGACTTTCCTACCGGGCGTGGTGGCCCTCTAAAGGCCAGTAAAAAGTGCCTTGGTGGCGCTAAAGAGCCATTTTGTGACTAATGGGGAGAATTTCTTCATTTTATCAAATTTTTCGCCAGACCTGAGGCGCGTGCCAATTTTGGTGAGTTTTTGAGCATGTTGGATGATTTCTTAGCATCACCAACCGTAGAGTTTTTAAAGTCTTTTAAAAGGACACAACTGCTAGAAATATGCAGACAGTTAGAGCTGACAGAGGTAAAACCAGCCATTCGAAAAGCAAGACTGGCGAGAGAGATTGTTGAATATTACATTGATGAAAATGTGTTTGCACCAGGAGATCTGGAACAATTTCCAGTGGAAAATCCAAATGTAGAAATGGAACTTAAATTAAAAATGCTAGAAATTGAAAGGGAGGAAAAAGAAAAACAAAGAGAATTTGAGAGGGCAGAAAGAGAAAGGGAGGAAAAAGAAAAACAGAGAATTTGAGAGGGCAGAAAGAGAAAGAAAGGGAGGAAAAAGAAAAACAATGAGAATTTTAAAGAGAGAAAGAGGAAAGAGCAGAAAGAGAGAGGGACAGAGACAGAGATTTTGAGTTAGAGAAGTTGACTACTGTGTGAGACATTTATTGAAAATCAAAAATTTCAAATTGTTTTTTTTTCCCTAGATATATATTGACAGATCAACAGCAATGGATGATTTCTTGGCATTACCAACCGAAGAGGTTTTGATGTCTTTTAAAAAGACAGAACTGCTAGAAATATGCAGACAGTTAGAGCTGACAGAGGTAAAACCAGCCATGCGAAAAGCAAGACTGGCTAGAGAGATTGTTGAGTATTACATTGATGAAAATGTGTTTGCACCAGGAGATCTGGAACAATTTCCAGTGGAAAATCCAAATGTAGAAATGGAACTTAAATTAAAAATGCTAGAAATTGAAAGGGAGGAAAAAGGAAAACAAAGAGAATTTGAAAGAGAGAAAGAGGAAAGAGCAGAAAGAGAGAGACAGAGACAAAGTGATTTTGAGTTAGAGAAGTTATATAGAGAAAAAAGGCTCCAAATGCAGCAACTAAAAATTAGCATAGCAGCGGAGAACAAATTTCGTGCTAGCCAGGAGGTAAAGCTGGTGCCTCCATTTTCTGAGAAGGAAGTTGATAAGTATTTCCAGTGCTTCGAGAAGGTAGCTACGAGTTGCCAGTGGCCAAAGGCAACTGCAATCTCGAAGGTTTTGATAAAGTTCTTCACGTTGTTTGGGCTTCCCAGGGAAATTCAGTCAGACCAACGTAGCAATTTCACTTCCGGATTGTTTCAGCAGGTTGTGTATGAACGAGGTGCGAAGCAGATTCTTTCCAGTGCCTATCATCCCAAGAGTCAGGGTGCCATAGAGCGGTTTCATTCTACTCTCAAGACAATGATGAGGACTTATTGTTATGACCATGAGAAAGACTGCGATGAAGGTGTTCATTTGCTGTTGTTTGCAGCTAGAGAAGCAGTGCAGGAGTCTACTGGATTCAGTCCGTTTGAGCTAGTGTTTGGCCATGAAGTGAGAGGACCTTTGCTATTGTTGAGTGAACAATGGCAAGAGAAAGAGCCGCATATCAGTCAGTTAGACAATGTGAGCAAGTTCAAGGAAAGACTGCATGCAGCTTGTGACCTATCCAAAGAGAACTTGAAATCAAGTCAGGGAAAAATGAAAACTTGGTATGATCATAAGGCTAGAAGCTGTGAGTTTAAACCAGGAGACAAGGTTCTTGTGTTGTTTCCCTTGCAGTCCAATCCATTGCAGGCTAGATTTCATGGTCCTTATGAAATTCTGACAAAATTCAATGATCTCAATTACATTGTGAAGACTCCAGATAGGAGAAAGCCAAAACAGTTGTGTCACATTAACATGCTGAAGCCTTATCATGATAGGAATGCTTGGGTTGCAGCTGTCACTTCAGATCCTCCTATGGCCGAGACTTGTGAAGATGAGGGGGAGTTTCAAGATGATGAAGCTAGAATTAAAGCTGAAGTTCTTGAAGTGTTGCAAAATCTTGATGTAAAACTCCAGCACTTAGAACCCTCAAAGAAAGATTAGTTTGAGAGGTTGATCAAGTAATATAAAGATCTATTTTCTATAGCCTCTCATGATGTAGATGTTGGTTGATGCCAAACCAATAAAACAGCATCCGTACCAGATGAATCCTGGAAAGAGAAAGATTGCTGAGAAAGAGGTTGAGTACATGTTAGAAGATGATATTATCAGACCCTCTAACTCAGATTGGAGTTCACCCTGTGTGCTAGTTCCAAAACCTGATGGAAGTACTAGATTCTGTACAGATTATCGCAAAGTCAATGCTGTAACTAGAACTGATGTGTTTCCAATACCTAGGATTGATGATTGTATCGATGGAGTAGGGCAAGCAAAGTTTCTGACCAAGATTGATTTATTGAAGGGTTATTGGTGTGTGCCTTTAACTGAGAGGGCCAAGAGCATCTCTGCTTTTGCCACACCATCTGGGTTGTACCAGTATGAAGTCCTACCCTTTGGCATGACAAATGCCCCAGCCACGTTCCAAAGGTTGATACAGTCTACAATCGCCGAATTGCCACACACGGGTGCGTACATTGACGACCTGATCACATGGAGTGACTCCTGGGAAGAACATCAGAAAGATGTAGAGATGTTGTTCCAGCGCCTGACCCAGGCTAACCTGACTGTTAACCTGAACAAGACTGACTTTGGTTGTGCTACAGTCCGGTATCTTGGCTATGTCATAGGCCAGGGTAAGGTGGCACCCATAAATGCTAAAGTCCTAGCCATCATGGACTTTCCACTTCCTGACAACAAAAAAGCTTTGCGCCGCTTCCTTGGAATGATCGGGTACTACCGCAAGTTCTGCAAGAACTTTGCTGAGATTGCTCTCAGTCTCACTAACCAACTGAAGAAAGGCGTAAAGTTCACTTTGGATGAAGCATGCCAAAGAGCCTTCGATCACCTGAAGTCTCTGCTGTGTCACTTCCCCGTGCTCAAATCTCCTGACTTCAACAAACCGTTCTCCATTGCGGTCAATGCTAGCAACCAAGCTCCTACAGAGAAGTGACTCTGATGACATTGAGCATCCCGGGGCATACTTCTCCAGGAAGTTCAATCGCAACCAAAAGCACTATTCCACAATAGAGAAGGAGCTGTTGGCTCTGGTTCTGTCCTCACAACACTTTGAGGTTTATGTTTGTACACGGCAAAAGCCAATGATTGTGTATAATGACTACAATCCGTTCATGTTTTTGAGTAAGATGAAAAACAAGAATCGGAGATTGTTGAATTGGAGTTTGATTTTACAGGAGTTTGACTTGGAAATTAAGCATGTAAAGGGTACTGACAATGTAATTGCTGATTGCTTATCCCCTGTTTGAATATATGTACATATACACAAGTGTCTACTTAACCATTTTTGTATTGAAAAGAAAATTTTTCCCTTTTTGAATGGAGGTGTAATGTGGTTAAAAAAATGCAAAAAAGCGCCACTAGATGTCAGTATTGACTTTCTTTTGTTCAGCCCAGACTGGAGCTAGGTTTGGGCATGTCCTGGGCATGTCTGAGACGGAAAGTCCCAGAGAATAAAAAAAAAAGTCTAAAAGGTGGGAGGGGCCTGCAAAAGAGTATATAAGGAGAAAAATTGAGAGAGTAGTAGTAGAAGAAATTGCAAAGATAAGGATACATTTGACCAGACCTGTCACTCTTTTCAAGACCTGTGAAGCTTTTTGTGGATTTTTGCCTGTGTTGGAGCATTTTCCTCACCCGGAACATCACCAAGCAACCCCATCTCAAGGGACAGTAAATATTTTTTTCTTGCATATTATCAATCTTGGTCATTAGTATAAATTGTAGGATAGTGTTGGTCTTTATTTAATTAAATCTCTTTGAGTTTTAAAATTTTGTCTGTCATCTCTTGCTGTCGTAAATGTCAGAACAAATTGGGGTCATAACAGTATGTAATGAAAAGATGAGAGAGAGATTTCAAACAGGCATTTATGTACAATGAAAACGAATAATGATGTGTTAGAGGACAAAAAAGCCATATTTAATTTTTTAAACGGTAATGGTAAACGCAAACATGGCGGATAATACACTTGGTTCCTTTATAACAAAAATATGTCCAAATCCTTCAGCTGAAATTGAACAGGTATGATTTAATTTTGTGACAGCAATGACGCTATTAACAGCCACGACAAAATAAGCTGGGTGCTGTCCGAAAACGTTTCTTCCCTCTGCCAGTGAGCTCACGATATCGTCATCTACATTGAGACTCCCCTTATAGTGAGTGGGGAATGGTGAATGAGTGAGTGATTTTGGACACAGCCCTTGCGCTGGCGCCCCATAATGCCCGTAAATTCCTCACCAGGGGCGCAATCGATGGCAGCCCTCACAATATCAATATGCACGAATGCATGTGGAGTTTATCAGAAAACAGGGTTTTTCCTGCATAGAGAATAGCGAGGCGCCAGCCTCCATTAAGTTTCATGCCGCCTTTCTTCTCCCGACAAAAAATCGAGTACTTGTTTTCACGGAAAACATTACTTCTAAACAAGCATTGAACCATGGACTGTATATAAAGATGGACAGTCAAATGGAACCTGAAAAGTAAAGCCAAAACGTCTCGATCGCCATCCAAAGGCAGGCTGCAGTACAATTTATAAGCCTGCCCCCTCCATAATAGTGAACGGGTCACAGGCTACACACACACAAAAAAAAAATCAAGTAAATATCAAATATTTATTTTTCTGAAGATGGTTTCTGCCTTTTTAAGAAGTTCATACTATGCTGATATATGATCAAGTGTTCATTTTTCTGATACGTTTGCAGTTAACCATTTATTTGATACTATAGAAAACGTGCATTGCAGATGTGATTGAGAGCAGCTGTACGGCACGGAGTCCCGTTGGCTGATTCCATTAGAGCCAGCGAGCACACTCTCATTTTTCAGCAGATAACACGATGAAAATCTATCCCTATTTTACAACCTTATGAATTGCTGCTAGGACTGCAGGAAAAATGAATCAGTCCCTCTATAATTACAATACAGTAGCGGAAGGTTTTGGGTGAAAATATAGCTGTCAGACCTGCCAACATGTACGCATTTTGACATCGAAGTACGCTGGTACGAGTTATTGCTATTTGAGTACGCATATCGCTGGATCTCTACAGTTTCAGTTTATGCGTCATTTTAAGTTTACACACTCATCAGTTGATGCCCGGTGAGCAGAGGCGCGTATGCAAAACGAAAATATTTCGACCAATCAGAGAGTGCGTGTGCCTTACCTGCCCTCCCAACCACGGCCCTCTCGGAAAAAACCCCGCTTCGAATTGAGTTTAGTCTCATTCCCAAGTTATAGGCTGCAAACCCTCCTCGCCGCACCTCTGGGTCATCATATGTTGAAAATACACCCAATTCAAACATCGGTGAAATGGTAAATTCTACTATGGATGCAGCAAATCCTGTAATTTGATTAGTAGAATACCTACGGTAGAATACCTGGCGCTGCTTGAAGAGCTGACGTTCGATTATAATGCCGTTTCACTGCGTATTAATCTCATTGTCACGAAAAGCGAACGCCATTTACTTTAGTTTGAGATAATTTCGCTTTTATTTGGGTTTGTGTTTGCAGAAATACTGTGAAACGGCCTAAAACAATGAAATGTAATAACGAAGTTCGCAAAAGGCTTTCTGACATTCGGTGTAATGTTTCACATGATCGCCTCCAAAGGCAGCGTTTGATACGCTGTTTCAAATGCACCACTAATGGCGCTTTTCCACTACTTGGTACGGGCTCTACGATACTCTACTCGGTACCGGATATTTTTCTGGGAGGTTGTTTTCGTTGAGTGGATAGTACTGCCTCTCTGAAGCTGGTCATCATAGTGGCGCAGCACGAAACTTCCGCGATGTCATCCTCAATACGGCACACAATGTAGCTACAGTTGTATCAAGTTTACATTTATTCCATCGATTTTGTTAAAGATTTTTGTGTTCAAATCCGGTATTGTATTTTCTGAATTGAATTGCATTTTCTATTTGACATTGTCGTGTCCAATTCAGTTGCCCGTAAAATTGCGTGCCACCCCACAACGCAAAGCAGTTAAATCCGTAAAAGGCATGGAAAGCGAATGTATATTTCACTCTAAAGTTCACGGCAAATCAAACGAATTGTTAAAGTATGGGATAATGAAGTGATCATTGCAGAGCAGAGTTCCTCGTTGCAAATCGCAGGACATGGCAGCCATCAGAATTAATCGCTTATGCGTCATCTCATTTGTGATAACTTTAAGAGAAAAATGATTCGTTGACATGACATCCGTCATGTTTTTTTTCTGTGCGATTTTATTAAAACGAGGCTTGATAGCAGAACTTTCTTAAGGGGAATTAGTTAGAGAACATAACTGGACACAAGACCGTCACTTAATTTCGCCATGAACGGGCCACAAGCAAAGAGAAACACATTTTCATGAATGTAGCTTTGATTAATAAGCGAAACCGTGTTTGAAAGGTAAGGCAACGCACAGTGTATCGAACAAGATGCCTATAACGGTATAATTCGATGATTATTATAACTGCACTAATCTTAAAACTCCTCAATCTAACTTGAATGAGAGGTCGATGACAGAGTCGTGTTTCGCAGTGACGATACACTCTGACCAATCAGTAGGCCTTAGTGTGTCACATCACTTTTTAGTACCTAGTACCCGGTTGGCTTTTTTGGAACCCCGGGAGAGCAGGTACCAGAAAAGGTGGTACCAGTAGGTACTTTTTTCTAATGGAAAAGCAAAAGAGGCGAGTAGAGTAGAGCCGGTACCGCGTAGTGGAAAAGGGCCATAAGATGAGAATGATGGAAAGTTAAACAGTGCAAGTGTTTAATGCATGGCAAATTGTATTTGTTTTGGTATTTTTGCCCATTTATTTAATTAATTAATTGATTCATTTGCAATGAATGTCCTCTGTTGACTTGCTTTTCTGGCAACATTTTCAGTTATTATTGACTATGGATTACGCAGTTATTTTATGTGTAACTAAGAAAAGCAAAGTACTACATTTCAAATTCATTTTTACTGCTGTTCTGACAATAAATTCGCTGGCTGTTTGAAGTAAATTGTATCTCTATGCAATTTTATTTACCAGTCGGGTGGGAGGTGATTGGGGGGGGCGGGGGGGTGGGGGGGGGGCGGGGGGCGCGGTGGGCGGTCAGGTTGTACTCATAAATTTTCTTCAAGGTTGGCAGGTCTGAGCTGTAATTCATGCATCTACTCCAGTGGAACTGGGTAGGAAGATAGCTGGGGCGCTCTTAAAAGACTGGCTGCTAAAAGTATGCGGTAAAATACAACAACATTTTAAGTTTGGCCGAAAAGGAGACGGGCACATAACAAAAGAGAAAGAGTGCAGTAAACGGGGAAGCATACCATTGAAAAAGTACAAAACCCAAAACCAGTGAAGTTGGCACGTTATGTAAATCGTAAATAAAAACCGAATACAATGATTTGCAAATCCTTTTCAACCTATATTCAATTGAATACACTGCAAAGACAAGCTACTTAATGTTCGAACAGGTAAACTTTGCAATTTTTTGCAAATATTTGCTCATTTGGAATTTGATGTCTGCAACATGTTTCAAAAAAGCTGGCACAAGTGGCAAAAAAGACTGAGAGAGTTGAGGAATGCTCATCAAACACTTATTTGGAACATCCCACAGGTGAACAGGCTAATTGGGAACAGGTGGGTGCCAAGATTGGGGATAAAAGCAGTTTCCCTGAAATGCTCAGTCATTCACAAACAAGGATGGGGCGAGGGTCACCACTTTGTGAACAAATGCGTGAGCTGATTGTCGAACAGTTTAAAAACAACATATGTCGCCATCTAAGCAAAGTCTTTTTCATGGACGCCCCTGCTTATTTCAGCAAGACAATGCCAAGCCACATTCTGCACGTGTGACAACAGCATGGCTCCGTAGTAAAAAAGTGCGTGTACTAGACTGGCCTGCCTGTAGTCCAGACCTGTCTCCCATTGAAAATGTGTGGCGCATTATGAAGCGTAAAATACGACAACGGAGACCCCGGACTGTTGAACAACTTCAGCTGTACATCAAGCAAGAATGGGAAAGAGTTCCACCTGAAAAGCTTCAAAAATTGGTCTCCTCAGTTCCCAAACGTTTACTGAGTGTCGTTAAAAGGAAAGGCGATGTAACACAGTGGTAAAAAGGCCCCTGTGCCAACTTTTTTGCAATGTGTTGCTGCCTTTAAATTCTAAGTTAATGATTATTTGCAAAAAAAAAAATAAAGTTTCTCAGTTTGAACATTAAACATCTTGTCTTTGCAGTGTATTCAATTGAATATAAGTTGAAAAGGATTTGCAAATCATTGTATTCTGTTTTTATCTACGATTTACATAACGTGCCAACTTCACTGGTTTTGGGTTTTGTATGTTACAGCGTGATGGATGTTGTGCTCGTAAATAGTACATCAAGCTGCGTTTGATATCGAGTTACCCAAATGTTGACTAGCTTGCTAGCTGACTTCAGTTACTGCTGTCAAGACCATTAACTTGCATAAGGCACTTTATGATTAATTCAGCATCTGAAACATGTTTGTGAAGGTGATGCATGTATTGCCTGAATTTAGAGAGTTTGAGCTGTGATATGGCCTTGTCCATAGACAAAATGTTGTATGTGGTGTTCTTTATTATTTCTGAAAATTATACACAGTTATTTTGAGATTTGGTGTTTCTTCTTATTCAGTCGATGTTATGTTAACCACTGCGCAACATCTACTTTTTCAGATGATTTTTTATTCATGTGATTACAGGAGCTGCCCTCAAATTCAGACCTCAGCCTTACCCAGTGCGGACTTGGAGACTGCTTTAAGCAATTATTGTATCCCCGGGACGGAGTGTCCGGGGGTACTATGGATTTGCGGTCATCGCGCGTCCGTGCCCGTAGAGATTTTCTTGTGAACGCTCCACAGACTGCAATTCCTATCCGATCCTTTTGATATTTCACATGCACGTTGATAGTGGTCAGAGGATGAAGCCTATCGATTTTGGTTGAGTTACGTTGTGCAGTGTCCGGAATATTCCCAAAAATCAACCAAAAATTTCCCCAATGGAAAGAATGAGAGTTGGGTTCCCATTGCTGGAGTGCGTTATTTCACACCTAGAGTGAGAACTGGGAGCAGAGATGCTGAAAAAAATACTTTTCATATTGCTATAACTTCCACAAAATTTTATCCCTCTTCATGACATTTCACAAAAATGTAGGAAAATTTTTCACAGCACTATAGTTTTTCTAGCAAAGAAGTACATAGTTCTAACTCAGGGAACAGTCAAAGGACATGAATCTTTTCCATTCAAAAATCACCCAATAATTTTTGGGAGGACTACAAACAGCCAGAGTTTTTAGGTCACTGCAATTCCAACATTGTATCACTCAGAGAAATAAAAAAGTCATCCAGACACTCAGCAAAGTCTCGTGCCTTGAATGATGGGCTTACATTGGTGACAGGATTAACGTTTTTTTTGCGTGAGAAGCAGAGGTTTGAGGTGTGCGTAAGCAAGGATTTCTTTGTCTATGTGACTCAGCGATTCTCTGTGCGTGGGGAACCAGTCCTGGCATGGCCCTCTGTCATTGGCTGATTTGATATCTAACAGCTCGCAGAGTTTCCATAGAGATGATTTGGTTAGAAATGGGCCGTGTTCGAAATGTACACTCACCCACTATGTAAGGCATTATGGTATGAATGTTCTTCATTGAAAACAATATAAAGACACTGAGTGAGCAAGTGGGAAAGTGTGCATTCCATGTGTCATCATCAGAACGAAGTTAAACTAGCCAGCGATTTTGCGGTTATTGAAATTCACCCAATGGTACGAATTCCCAATCTTAAAAAGGTAGCTAATTTTCCAGGCTGTTTATTTTTACTGGCAAGTCTAAGCTAATTTGGCGCTATTTTAAAACGTTGCACTCAGTGTCAAACAATCAAACACAAAGAAGTGTTTGACAGAAATATAACGATAAAAAGAGAAACAAATATTCATGAATTCGATATGCCAACTGTTTGCAGTCTACCTTACCTTACCTAATTACTGTTTAGCTAGTGTTTGCCTAATGCAACGTTCATTAGCAAATGTTACGTTCACTAATTACAATACAGGCTCGCTAGGTCATCAGCATCTGTTTGCCACCGTTAATATCAAGATAAGCTAAACCTCCGAGGAATATTCTCACAGATAATTTTATGGCTGTCTGTCCACTGGCCACCACTGACAGGAGCTCGATTCCCCGTAATTCTTTGCATAGCACATCAGTAAACACAGATATGTATTTAGTCTGTTCATTTCGTGAAATAAATATTTGAAATATTATCAATCCGTCACAACTCTGTCTCATATTGTGTGTTTTGTTAACTGTGTTTTATTCTTGTCAAAAAAAAACAAAAAAACAAATCAAATAGCCTGTCGTGCCGTACATAATTTACGAAGAATAATGAGAGCATGAATAACTGAACTGAAGTCATATTATTTGCATCCAGAAAATTTCCAAACTACTAATGTGGAATCACAATGAAATACAGTTGAAGTAAGATTTATACTGGGTCCCGATTTTTGTGGTCACTGGTTTTAACGGTGGTCTTTATGGCGTCAGTTCGTACATGCCAGCGTTTTTATTTTTATATTAAAAAAAAATATACACACACAAACAGGTTCCGTCCAACCTATAACCCGTCCGTGCAGATGTTCATGCCAGCAGACATGGAGCTGGTCTATTTATGCATGCATTACATTATTCTCTCACTAGATGACACACCCAGATCAGTTATTGAGTATTCACTGGTAAGCCGACCTCAAACACAATTTAGAATATTGGCGAGTTCAGTCCCAACCCTGTGTTATGGCCCCAATTTGTTATTACATTTATAACACAACAGCAACAGCAAGGGATGACAAACACAGTTTTAACAACTAAAACACATTTAATTTTTAACAAAGACAAAGACTAATAACAACCTACAACTAAAGACCAAGATTGATAAATAAGAAAAAACAGAAATAATTACAGTCCCTTTTTGGTGGGGTGGCTTGGTGATGTCCTGGATGAAGAAAATGCTCAAACACAGGCAAAGAAATCCACAAAAGAAACGTCACAGGTCTTGAACAGAATGGCAGGTCTGGTCATCTTCTTGCAATTTCTCCTACTACTTTACTGTCTCAATTCTTTTCCTTATATACTCTTTTGCAGACCCCACCCACATTTAGACCTCTTTTTTTAAATTTTCTGAGACTTGCCCCAGACATGTCCAGGACATGTCTAAACATGACTCCAGTCTGAGCTTAACAAAAAAAAGGTAAATACTGCCATCTAGTGGCCTATATTCACATTACACCTGTTTTTCAAGAGTTGCATGAATTAAACTCCTCAGCTAAGCCTCATGTGCAAACTGCTCAATATAGTTGGCCCATACTATCGATCCAACAATTCCAAAAATGCTCTCTTGTGACAGAAATATTTGTTGGCCTCTGTTGCAGTCACTTCATCTATAGAGAGCAAGTGGTATTCAAATTAGTACTTAAGAAAAATCGGCTTTCTGAATCAAAAATCTGACATGATATTGATACTGTTATTCTTCTATCACTATCATCTATCTTCCATCGTTTCCCTCACGCAGAGGTAGTTCTGGGACAGGACGCGGATGCGCGATGACCGTCGCAAATCCATAGTACCCCCGAACACTCCTTCCCGGGGATACAATACTGTCTTAATGTGAGAAAAATGAGTTTTGCTGGAATTTGTAAACAATCTAGGTTGAATTGGAATGATGTGAACTTGCGTCAGAAATTCTCTGAGTCTCTGAGTCTACTCTGAGGCTAACCTGAGTAACTTGCCTTACATACAGGGTGACTCTGTGTCAAGCAGAGATGGTGCAGAGTTTCTTATTGAACAACAGCTGTTACTTTTAACTAAATGTATTCTGGAGACTACTCGTGAGGTTAATCGGGAGTTTCATAGAGGCTTTGTTCTGAAGCCTTGTTGGTGTCCTTTATTATCCAATCTGAGGGACAAAAAGCAATTTTGGTGGTCTCTCTGGGTCTCAAATGATAGATCTTGCATTGGTGTGGTTTACGAGTACTATAAACATGCAAAAAAAGGTGTTTAGACAGGTCTCCAGGAAGAGTGCCCAAAGGGTAATTGATAGTCATTTGAACAAGCTAAATAGTCTGATTGCTGAAAGACGTACCGCAGCGTTTTGGAATCTGCTTCAGCTCAAGAATAAACCTAAGGCTGAGATTCCACTTCAAGTGGATGAGTTTAGGGATTATTTCTCTAACATGACATAACATAACATGAATGGCGAGAACAGGCAGTTCAGCCAAACTAGGCTCGCCAGTTTCTTTATCCTATTGTGAATATATCACTTCTGATACTCAATGACTCAATGGTATCTAGCTTAAAGTCAAGCCTGCCCTTGAAAACCCCCAAGGTCTCTGCCTCAACAATATGGTCAGGCAAGCTATTCCACATCGAAATTACTCTTTGGGTGAAGAAATATTTCTGAATATCAGTGCTAAATTTACCTTTTGTCAGCTTCCATTTGTGACCCCGAGTTGTATTAACAACACTTGGTTGAAGGAATCCTACATACACTCAACAAAAATATAAACGAAATTTGTCATGAGATGGACTCAAAGATCTAAAATTCATTCCAGATACACAATATTACCATTTCTCTCAAACATTGTTCACAAATCTGTCTTAATGTGTGATAGTGAGCACTTTTGCTTTGCTGAGACAATCCATCCCACCTCACAGGTGTGCCACATCAAGATGCTCATCAGACACCATGATTAGTGCACAGGTGTATCTTAGACTGTCCACAATAAAAGGCCACCCTGAAATGTGCAGTTTTTGCTTTATTGGGGGTCTGGGGACTCAGAACCAGTCAGTATCTGGTGTAACCACCATTTGCCTCATGCAGTGCAACACATCTTCTTCGCATAGAGTTTATCAGATTGTCAATTGTGGCCTGTGGAATGTTGGTCCACTCCTCTTCAATGGCTGTGCGAAGTTGCTGGATATTAATGGGAACTGGTATGCGCTGTCGTATACGCCGGTCAAGCACATCCCAATCACGCTCAATGGGTGACATGTCCGGTGAGTATGCTAGCCATGCAAGAACTGGGACATTTTCAGCTTTCAAGAATTGTGTACAGATCCTTGCAACATGGGGCCGTGCATTATCTTGCTGAAACATGAGGTGATGTTCATGGATGTATGGCACAACAATGGGCCTCAGGATCTCATCACGGTATCTCTGTGTGCATTCAAAATGCCATCAATAAAATGCACCTGTGTTCTTCGTCCATAACAGATGCCTCCCCATACCATAACCCCACCACCACCATGGGCCACTCGATCCACAACATTGACATCAGCAAAGCGCTCACCCACACAACGCCACACACGCTGTCTGCCATCTGCCCTGAACAATGTAAACGGAGATTCATCCATGAAGAGAACACCTCCCCAACGTGCCAGACGCCATCGAATGTGAGCATTTGCCCATTCAAGTCTGTTACGGCGACGATCTGGAGTCAGGTTAAAACCCAGATGAGGACGACGAGAATGCAGTTGAGCTTCCCTGAGACGGTTTCTGACATTTTGTGCAGAAATTCTTTGGTTATGCAAACCAATTGTTTCAGCAGCTGTCTGAGTAGCTGGTCTCAGACGATCTTGGAGGTGAACCTGCTGGATGTGGAGGTCCAGGGCTGGTGTGGTTACACGTGGTTTGCGGTTGTGAGGCTGGTTGGATGTACTGCCATATTCTCTGAAACGCCTTTGGAGAGGGCTTATGGTGGAGAAATGAACATTCAATGCCCGAGCAACAGATCTGGTCGACATTCCTGCTGCCAGCATGCCAATTGCACGCTCCCTCAATGCTTGCACCATCTGTGGCATTTTGCTGTGAGACAAAACTGCACATTTCAGAGTGGGCTTTTATTGTGGGCAGTATAAGGTACACTTGTGCACTAATCATGGTGTCTGATGAGAATATGATTGATGTGGCACACCTGTGAGGTGGGATGGATTGTCTCAGCAGAGCAAAAGTGCTCACTATCACACATTTAGACAGATTTGTGAACAATGTTTGAGAGAAATGGTAACATTGTGTATCTGGAATGAATTTTAGATCTTTGAGTCCATCTCATGACAAATGGGAGCAAAAACAAAAGTGTTGCATTTATATATTTTTTGAGTCTAATTCACTTTATTAATCCCTTTAACATATTTAAACACCTCAATCAGATCACCCAAAAGCCTCCTTTTCCTTCGACGAAAGAGATTAAGGATCTTCAACCCCTTCTCATTGCTTTCATCTTTGATACCCGGAATTAGCTTAGTGGCTCTTCTCTGAACTTTCTCTATGAGCCTCTATGTCTTTCTGGTTCCCAAAACTGTTCACAATACTCTAGATGTGGTCTGAGGATTGTGTTGCACAAAAGAAGCATCACCTCCTTGGATTTGTACTCAATACTTTTGGCGATGTATCCCAGCATCCAATTGGCTTTCTTAACTGCTGCGGCACAATGGCTAGAGCCTGTGAGGGTTTGGTCAACAATCACTCCCAGATCTTTTTTGTGTGGAGCACATTCCAATTTAAAACCTCCCGTGAAGCAATCCCGTCTACTGTTTTTATTACTTTACATTTTGCAACATTAAATTTCATTTTCCACATTTCTGCCCAATTCTGGATTCTATCCAAATCATCCTGAATCACTTTAGTGGACTCTAAACTATTTGCCAAACCTCCCAATTTAGTATCATCTGCAAATTTAACTTATCTGCTCTCAATATTCCCATCAAGGTCATTAATGTAGATGAAGAGCAGCAGGGGCCCCAACATCGATCCCTGGGGGACGCCACTCCCCACCATACCTAGCTCAGATGAGATACCACTGACCACCACGTTGTGTTCTGTCCTGTAACCAGTTTTTTGTATCCAATCCAGAATACCTCCTGTAACTCCAATGGAGCTAATTTTAAAAATTTGTCTCTTATGCGGTGCTGTATCAAATGCTTTCTGAAAATCCAAGTATATTATGTCATAAGCCCTGCTCTAGTGGCCTCTTCAAAAAATTCCAGAAGGTTTGTCAGGCATGACCTTCCCTAACGGAAACCATGTTGGCTATCTCTCAAGATATTGTAACGTTCTAGAAATACGTCCAGCTCATATTTTATGATTGATTCCAATATTCTGCATGCAATGCAAGTTAAACTGACTGGCCTGTAATATCCTGACTCAGTACGGTCCCCTTTCTTATATACTGGTATTATATTGCCCGGTTTCCAATCATTTGGCATTTCTCCAGTTTCTAAAGACCGTCTGATGTGTGATGGGGATAAAGTAACAAGGGAACAACAAGCTGTTTGTGATCAGGTGGAGGAATGGTTTAGAGTTGAGATGCAGTGTACCTCTGAAGTTGAGGTCTTACCATCTGAAGTATGTGACCTAATTAGGAAATTGAAGAAAAGCTGTAACCCTGGAATTGATGGTATTTTAGGAGAACATCTGCTGTTTGGGCTTTCTGATATTTTATATCAACACCTTGCTATGTTGTATACTCTGATGTTGAAGTGGCACATAGCACCCTCAACATTCTTAACTGCTGTCATTGTACCGGTCTTAAAGAAGACCTCTCTTAATCTCCGGGAGACATGCAATTATCGTCCTGTTACACTTATCTCTGCCTTGTTAAAGTTGCTTGAGCAGCATATGATGCCCACGGTGAATGTTTCTAGGTCGCAGTTCGAATTTCGTCAAGGTATGGGTACAGCCCAGTCCTGTTCTTTTTTGAACAACCTTCTTTTGTGTTGAACAGAAAAGGCCTCTCCAGTTTATGTTTGTGCACTAGACGCTGAAAAGTGCTTTGATAAAGTGTGGCATGATGGCCTCATTAAATTAAAGGAAAAATTGGCCCTCCGACATTGGTTATTCTTGTTGAAGTTATACAAGTCTTCCAGTGTTGTTGTTTGTGTTGGGGATAAATATAGCTCCCCTTTGCCATCACAAGATGGAAAAAAGATTTGAAAAAAACTAAATTTATTAGAAGCTAAAGAACACTTAACATCTTAACCAGGGGTGCCAATAATTATGGAGGGCACTGTATGTTCTGAAATGAAGATTTCCAACACCACAAGTGTAAACGATGGTACATTTGACAAAGTTCCCGGCCATGACACACTAATTTGCTGAAATTTGCCCCGGGTATGGTCAACATTCAATAAAAAAATACCAGGATGTGTCGACACCGCTAACATCTTCATCCGAACACTTGCATCAGTCGACCATTGTAAACCCCAAAATGGGGTGTGTTGAAACAAAATAGATTGTGTGAGTATGGCTCTTACTTAATTCTTCTAGTTCAAGTTAAGCAGGCAACGTTTCAACCCAGCAGGGTCTTCATCAGGCACATGACTTGCATGACCCATAGACAGGTTTATATTAAGGCAGTAGGCCAATGACATCATTCTGACATCACTGTCAACCAATTAAGGCTAAGACACAATACAATCAATACATAGTCGAGATTCATTGTAGAAAAAAATGACGCAATGTAAATAGACATAACATAACATACAACAAGAGATGTAATGACATTTTTTGTATTAAAAATAAAGGACATATGAATGCAGAAGTACCAAGCAGGAAGGCAAATGACCATCACAGAAACTTTTTTATGTCAAATTCCTCATTCAAACCATGGTTTCAAGAAAATAAATCCAATAAGTTTCTCCTTGGAGGAGGGTTCTTTTGAAATCAGTGCACCCCCCCCCCCCCCCCCCCCCCCCCCCCCACCGGGATGTTTCTCAACTTTTTCAATGCCAACAAAACTCAATGCACGAATATTATGATAAGCTTGTTCAAAATGAACAGCTACAGGATTCCTCTCCACTTCTAATGTTACTTCTATATTCGCTAACCCTGGTGCGAAGCGCACGGGAGGTTTTCCCCAGGCCAGGCCGAAGGGTGTAAACGACGGTACATTTGACCAAATTCCCAGCCATGACACACTAAGGGAATTTGCTGAAATTGCTGAAATGGATGCTAGTGATATACAGTTTCCTCTCTTGCCATTAGAGTACCTGAAGACAGTCACATGTGGGGTATACCAGCTCAAGCAGGCACCAGGTTATGTCTCAGAACATCTCACCCTGATGGAGACTTTGAGGTGTGGGTGTGCCAGTACACACCAAACCCTTTCAGACGTCAGATTCACTCCAGACATCACTCTCAGACTAAATATAATGTCTGGATTAAACACAACTCTTCTGATGAGGATGATGCGCTCAAGGATTATTATTGTGTTTGCCCAACAGGTAAGAGTATCGGAATGTGTGCCCATGTGACCAGCATCCAGTATTACTTTTGGTACCTCTACCACCAGTCACAAAGATGCAGCCACAAACAGCCAAATTCAAATCTGTGACAAATTGTAAATAGATTATTTAATTTGCGTGAAATCTAGTCAAATGTGTATCAAATATATCATATGTTAAATAGGCATGATAGCATGGTAGTTATTCCTCACGGGAACCTGTCACCTCGTCATGGTCTTGAGGCTCCTTCAGTTTGAAGGTCTAAGAATAGGCAATCATTTTAAGCATAAACATCATAAGGGTCATTGTTTGTAACTATATTACTGAAAAAATGTAAACTAGAAGAATTAAATGAGGGCCATACTCTCACAATCCATTTCGTATCAACACATCCCATTTTAGGGTTGACAACGGTTGGTTGATGAAAGTGTTCAGATAAAGATGTTACCGGTGTCAACACATCCTGGTTTTTTCATTGAATGTTGGCCTCAGGGGCGAATTTCAGTGGATTCCCGTAGTGTGTAACGGGCAGGAACTTTATCAAATGTACTGTTGTTTGCACACGTGGCCATTGGAAATCTCCATTTCAGAACATATTTTCTGAACAAGTATCTTCCTATCTCAGCAGTATGACATAAATTTCAACAAATTCTTTTTTGTTTTTTTTTTAATTTGGCATCTCCAATCCCACCCGAATCTGGAATGCCCAATTGGTGAACTATGTACAAAGCTTGCTCGTATGTGACCCCTTGCTGCCAACTCAGGACTTTAATGGACTTTAGCTAAGTGGCAAAGTGTCCTGTGGTCAGACAAGTCCAAATTTGAGATTCTTGATGGAAATCATGGGCGCGTGTCTTCCTGGCTAAAGAGGAGAAAGGCCACCCTTCCTGTTATCAGCGTTCAGTTCAAAAGCCAGCATCTCTGATGGTATGGGGATGCATTAGTGCATATGGTGTGGGACACTTGCATGTTTTAAAAAGCACCACAAATGCTGAAAGGTATATAAAGGCTTAAGGGCAACATATGCTCCCCTCCAGATGACATCTATTCCAGGGAAGGCCTTGTGTATTTCAGCAGGACAATGCAAAACCACATACTTCAGCTATTACAACAGCATGGCTTCATAATAGAAGAGTACGTGCGCTTAACTTGCTCGCCTGCAGTCCTAATCTTTCACCTGATTGAGAACATTTGGCGTATAATTTAACAAAAAGTCCATCAAAGAAGACCCAAAACTCTCTAGCAGCTGGAAGCCTGAATTAAACAAGAGTGGATTCAAATTCCAATTGCTAAACCCAAGAAACTTGTCTCCTCAAAGCCAAGACGCCTCCGCTCTGTGTTAAAAAGAAAAGGGGATGCTACACCATAGAAAACAGGCCTCTGTCCCAACTTTTTTGAGACCTGTAGCAGCCATCAAATTTTAAATATGCTCATTTTATGGATAACATTGCAAAATTTCCCAGTTTCAACATTTGCTATGTTTTCTCTGTTCTACTGTCAATAAAATACTGGCTGGTGCGATTTGAAAGTCATTGCTTTTTGATTTTATTCACAATTTACACTTTGTCCTAACTATTTCGGAATTGGGGTTGTGTATATATATTTTTGATTGAGTCTCATTTCTGGATGCATTTGAGATGGGGAAAATGCATAGCTGTATTTTTCCCATCCATGGAACGCAATTCTGGTCTGAAGGGGTTTGGTTTCCTATTATGCAAATAAGCGTCTATAAGGTTCACCCCGCTGCAGCAACCGTGCGAAATCTACTACAGCCTCATTGTTATCTTCTTGCTCTGCCTGTGTGGACATATAAATCTACCAGAGCTTGTAACTCTAGTCTTATTGTTAGAATGAAAGTATAGTTGTTGTCTTTATTTGGGAACTGCGTTTCCCAATGTTGGGCATATAATTCTGTTTCGTGTCTGAAGCCTGGCTTCAGCCTACTAATAAACTTAATTCTGCCTCACACTTGGATCCAGTGCACGTTCCTGCTTTCAATGCAAGACAGATAGCACTTAAAGTTGTTTGTGCAGGGTCAGATTTCTTTGCAGTCAGCTCTATTAAGCTTGTGCCAAACTCACAAAAAGTGGCCCGGGAATTCGTACCAGACCGGCCAACTCTCCAGGGGGCAGGGATGGGGAGGTAGTGACCGGCCAAAAGGAATTTCACAGTATTTGACAAAAACGTATTCATTTTAACATCATATTGGACCATATATCCCATAAAACATAGATATAATTAGTTTTTGAGTTTATATAACACCAATTAGCCTACAACAAAGTAATTGCTGTGTATAGGTAACATACACCCCACCAGTTGACACAAACGCACCAGCTGAACGCAAAAAAGAGCGCATTTCAGTCTTTTTCAATTAGGCTAAACAAGCATTACGCACAGGTTTGATGTGCTTAGGATGTGACAAAATTTCACACGGAAAATCCACTATGGTTTTTTCGTGAAAAGTTGCCTATTAAGGCATGTGAATTAAACATTTTACAGAATTTATTATTCACTCGCCTAAACATTTCATTATAAGGGAAACTAACACGTTGACCAAGAACAGTGATTGAGATCGGATCACTTATCTCATCTGTTTCAAGGGGTTTTCCGCCCCCCAGTTTTCCATCCACCGCCCGCCACTGGGTATTGGAATGGAAAAAAATTTGGAAGTCTTCCGGTATTCCAGGGCAAATTTTATTTGGCACCGTAAACAACGAGTCAATATGCATCAAATAGTAGGCTATTAACAACTGGTCCATCAGTGGGGTGCTTTTGTAAGCTCAAGAAAATTTAAACTGAACACATACTTGCGACAGCCCATTAGTTTGTCTTGCTGCTTCCGTGTCCCCCTCCAAATAAAAACTCCTTGCCATGAAGATCATCATGGCCAAACAGCTGGTCAATTTTTTTGTGTATTTGAAAGCCTGAGCCTTCAATGCCTGTTTACTTCATTCTCTACAGTTTTCCGCCCCTCCAGTGCTTTCTTATATTTTTTTATCTGAGCTCATTGTCGTTTCAACGCATTTTTAAACTGTTAACGCAACAGGCTACAACCAAGGCCACTGGTCAAACAAATTTTCCAGCAGGTCTGCCTTCCTAAAAGTTTAGGACGAAAAAAACAACATTAAATAAATTGTGCATTGCTTAAGCCCATGCATAGTTTTTTATTTACAAGAATAGGCTAGAGTTTTTTGGTCATTCCCAATTCATAAAGCAAATAAGTATATAGATTTTTAAAAAGGCCATGATGCAAAATAACCGGAATATTGAAGCAAAACCATCAAAACCGATATATAAAGCAACCATTTCAAATTATTCAGAGAAAGTCACAAGATAAGTAAGAAATTACTTTTATGCCTGCTATTAAGGGAGGCCGGGTTTAGTTGTTACACTTTTTCTTTTAAGAGCTGTAGAATCTACATTATCAGGTTTTTGTTATCAATATCCACTGTAAAGATTATTAGACTACATGACTGATCTGCAGCAAGCCCTATATTCTGTGCATGCGTAATGCTTGTGAGGAAAAAATTGACCCCTGTCACCTGTAACAAACTACGCCATCCATATATGGGGCTGTTTGTTACAGGAGGGGTAGTTTCTTACAGTTTGTGGGGCATTTTGTTCCACTAAGAATTTGCTTAAGTGAGACATGTTTCTCCCTTAAGTAGGCAAGTTAAGGGGGATGCCTTTCCACTATTATCCCTCGAAGCCACAGTAAGGAACCTCTTGAGTCATTCTCGAATGACATTGCCACGTTTCGTTATTTGTTTGTAATTTCGAGGCATCTTTCTGAAATACAAAAAGGTAGAAAGTCATTCAGTGAGGGAATTTGATCTTGCCCAAGTTATTGCAGGTTTTGGGGCAAGTTTTACTTTAACAACTTGGGTGTATCAACTAGTCCATCAGCAACCCTTTGCTATTGTCCCGACATTTTGAAATGTTCCAGTGCAATCTTTACATGGGAGTGTCTTGACACAGTGACTAATGTCTTCCTCTCTCATAATCCAGAAAATCTCTGGGATGTATCAATCATAATCAATGTGAATCAAAATATCCCAAACACCAAGAAAGTTACTTTTTTTAGCATTTTTCTGAAACACTAACCTGCGACTTTTGACGTACGTCCTTCTATCACGTTAAGACGCGGGAAACATTCGTGGAGCAGCAGAAAAAATTACAGCGCCGACTGTGTTTTATTATCGGAACTATTTACAATGTAACAACATGGACGTGTAACAACTAGACTCGGTCTCCCCTACCCGCTGAATCTTCCCCAGAATTTTACTTACAGCGAATCTTTTTCACGGGGCCACTTCCGTTGCGCTCCTGCTCTCAAATGTGGGCCACTGGCCAACAGTGGGCCGTCTTCGCAACTTTGGTTTTGAATTTTTTTTTGGTTTTTGGTGGCCGGACCAGCGCACTGATCCAGCGGCCCACCAGGAAAACTCCCAGTATTCCCGATGGCCAGTCTGCCCCTGCAGCCAGTTCTTGGCAACCCAGTTAAGTAGTCTGTACAAAGTTTCCAAGCATGCCCGGCCTGTGTACAATTTATCACCACTATGATACAAAATATAACACAGAAGTTCTGAACACTGACTTAAGATGTATTGCACACTATAGACAATTCAAAAGAGTGTCCAAAAAATGCTAAAAGTTCCATGGTTTTTACTATGATGCAAGCCTTACCTGCAGCAAAAACTGCCAGTACACCAAAAAGCAGGAAGCCTCCAAATAAAAATCCAAGGAATCCTTTTCCCCCTGCGTTCTGGCTTTGGCGCTCACAAAACTTGTGAAGAGCATCTGAGATAAAGAGAAATAAGACTGTAGCATCATACCTAGTTCATGCAAGGAAAAAAGGGCCATTAAAAAATGAAGTAGTTCTTCAGTAAACCCGCAAATCTTGAACCCACACCTTGTGAGCCAAAATGAATGAATCCAAAAACCTTTCCTGTTATTTTAATACTCTTTAATCAATTCCAGACCACACTTAAAATAGTAGTTCATGATATTTATTGAATCAAGTAAGCATGGGCATTGTACTGATGATGTCATATGTCAATACATGTATACAAAATTATAAAAAAACGTATAAAATACAGGTATAAAATTATAAATACATAGGTAGGGTAAAAAAAGGAAAAAAGCAAAAAGAAAAAAACCCCAGCAATTATTCATACTAGTAAAATGCTATTACTGCATTATGACGTACATATTTACACTGAGGATTGAACCCTGGTCACCTGAGCCACGGCGCTTCAACCAAACCACAAAGCTACATCAGCTGACTCCTGCTCAAAAGTCAAATTGCCAATATAAAGAAAACACGTCACTCTCCCCGCTAGTACTGTTGTACTTATAGTATTCACGCAGAATGGCACAAAGATTGTCAAAAAACAACTTTGAAAATGACTGTTGTATATTCAGCTGTAACTATACTGAAAATGCCACAAACAAACCAGTTAAGCTTTTATATTGTTGCGCTATTTAAGTATATGCTAATGGCCCATGGACTCACTGGGAACGCAAGGCTTCAGCTCAGGCTAGGTTAGTGCAATTAAGGTGGTTTTGAGCTTGTTGGAAACATCAGAGCTCATAAAATCAAATGACTACCAGCAAAGAGGAATGGTCGAAGATCCCTCTTTCTGTATTCTCTCATCTTGTGAAATATTATAGGAGAAGATTAGGTGCTGTTTTGTTGGCAAAAGGGGGTTGTACAAAGTATTAACATCAGGGGTGCTAATAATTGTGGCAAACATGATTTGATGTAAAATAATTATTTCTTAATGTGGGATTTTTTTCCCACTGAATAAATGCACTTGAATTAAAAGGTTGGATTTTCCTCTACATTCATTGTGGTCCTATATTATTTAGGAAAAAACTGAATTTATTAGAAGCTAAAGAATACATCTTAAGCAGGGGTGCCAATAATTGGAGGACAGTATATATAGAACACCAGATTGCTGATAGGGTTGCTCAAGAGAAGCATCTGTTCTCAGAGCATATGCACCCGGAAGTAAAATTCGCTCATAGACTCCCAGTCATTTTTGCCTACTTTCAAATAGCATTTTCAAAAACACTTGCGCACAAGTCGGTGTTATTTTGGTATTGCTGTGCAGAGCAACATTTTGTCTCCCTAAATATGTGCTTTTCAGAGGATGGAAAGTGGCACACTTTCTAAAGGGAAGATCAAAATGTGACTCTGTGTCAACGTTAAAGTGCAAGCAGAAAAGTTAAGTTAACGTGACTGAGGCTTTTAATGACGTCTGATAAGATAATTGCTTGGCAGTATTAGCCATTATAAGAAACGTAGATGAATGTCCATATACGTTATTAAATTACTCCCTGGTTTCCTCACTTCTGGGTACCCTGATTGAGCACATTTTCCGTCAACCGAATTGTTTATATTGAATCATATGGCTCATGCCAGTGTTATTAAAAAGAAGCGCTAGTTAACTCTGGCTACTCCTTTACTAAGATCTTTGCCCATGTCCCGTCAAAACACTGCTCTCAATTATGTCACTGCACAGTGCGGATCGAGGGGATAGCGAAAGGTTTTTTCTCCTGATTTCTTACAGCCAAGCCTTTCTCCCCTCCTTGTCTTTTGGAACTCTGTATGGACACACAAAGCGACTTATCCACTGTTTTAAATATTATGCAGGTAAGAAGTATTGTAATTGAAAGTCAATTGCAAGAAGCTAGCTTAGCCACCTTGTTAATTTTATTAACTGCTAATTCAATGCAGTCCCCGCGACGTTTAGGGTACCAAGGTAGCTTGCTGGTGACCGTTATCAATTGCTAGCGTTTGGTTTTAGTCAGCGGTCTATTTAAGTCAATGGGACGGCTAATTAGCTAGCTAGCAGCAAACATGATTTTTCTTTATCACAGTGACAAATTTGCGTTTCTACGTTAACTTACACATGAAATGTTTTATTGCAGCCCTTCAAATGAATACTGCTGCAAAAGACAGCCGCACATCTCAGCGGTTTAAAGCTTTTATCGACTTATTTGAAATTGGCCTCATAGGAAACCATTCTTTTTATGAAGAAGTTGGGCGTATCAATATGGCGGCCAGGTGCTTCACTTTGGATGATGTAAATATGACATCATCAGCAATCTAGTGTTCTATATATATATATCTATGGGGGGGGAGAGAGCATATGGGAACAACGAATCAAATGATTGGAGGGAAGTGACATTATTGTTTTGTTTATTAGATTGTCATTATGGTATATTATTCATGGAAAAACCTTTGATAAAATGATTTGTGTGGACATAGGAGACAGGGGAATGAGGGACAAGGAGATTAGTAAATGGGGGGGTTAAGGCACATGAGAAATTATATGGAATTTCTCATGTGCTGTTATCAAGTAAAACCTCTGAAAATTGAGATGCAATTCAATCATTGTATTGTGTTTTTATCTACGATTTACATAACATGCCAACTTCACTGGTTTTGGGTTTTGTAAAGATACATATAACACAATGTGCTAATAAACATGTGATATATACACATACTCAAACACGGGATAAGCGATCAGCAATTAGATTGTCAGTACCCTTTACATGCTTAATTTCCAAGTCAAACTCCTGTAAAATCAAACTCCAATTCAACAATCTCCGATTCTTGTTTGTCATCTTACTCAAAAACATTAACGGATTGTGGTCAGTGTACACAATCATTGGCTTTTGCCCTGTACAAACCTAAACCTCGAAGTGTTCAAAGGATTAAACCAGAGCCAACAGCTCCTTCTCTATTGTGGAATAGTTCTTTTGGTGGCAATTGAACTTCCTGGGGAAGTATCCCACGGGATGCTCAATGTCATCAGAGTCACTTCTCTGTAGGAGCACAGATCCACAAGCTTGGTCGCAAGCATCGACCGCGATGGAGAACGGTTTGTTGAAGTCAGGAGATTTGAGCACGGGGAAGTGACACAGCAAAGACTTCAGGCGATCGAAGGCTCTCTGGCATGCATCATCCAAAGTGAACTTTACGCCTTTCTTCAGTTAGTTGGTGAGACTGAGAGCAATCTCAGCAAAGTTCTTGCAGAACTTGCGGTAGTACCCGATCATTCCAAGGAAGCGGCGCAAAGCTTTTTTGTTGTCAGGAAGTGGAAAGTCCATGATGGCTTGGACTTTAGCATTTATGGGTGCCACCTTACCCTGGTCTATGACGTAGCCAAGATAGGTGACAGTAGCACAACCAAAGTCACTTTTGTTCAGGTTAACAGTCAGGTTAGCCTGGGTCACACGCTGGAAAAACGTCTCTACATCTTTTAGATGTTCTTCCCAGGAGTCACTCCATGTGATCAGGTTGTCGATGTCCGCACCCGTGTGTGGCAATCCGGCGATTGCAGACTGTATCATCCTTTGGAACGTGGCTGGGGCATTTTTCATGCCAAAGGGTAGGACTTCATACTGGTACAACCCAGATGGTGTGGCAAAAGCAGAGATGCTCTTGGCCCTCTCAGTTAAAGGCACACACCAATAACCCTTCAATAAATCAATCTTGGTCAGAAACTTGGCTTGCCCTACTCTATCGATACAATCATCAATCCTAGGTATTGGAAACACATCAGTTCTAGTTACAGCATTGACTTTGCGATAATCTGTACAGAATCTAGTACTTCCATCAGGTTTTGGAACTGGCACACAGGGTTAACTGCAATCTGAGTTAGAGGGTCTGATAATATCATGTTCTAACATGTACTCAACCTCTTTCTCAGCAATCTCTCTCTTTTCAGGATTCATCTGGTACGGATGCTGTTTTATTGGTTTGGCATCACCAACATCTACATAATGAGAAGCTATAGAAACTCTCTTTGGAACATCAGGAAATAGATCTTAATATTACTTGATCAACCTCTCAAACTGATCTTTCTGTGAGGGTTCTAAGTGCTGGAGTTTTACATCAAGATTTTGCAACACTTCAGAATTTGACAATTTCCATGAAAGAACTTCAGCTTTAATTCTCGGTTCATCATCTTGAAACTCCCCCTTATCTTCACACATCTCAACCATAGCAGAATCTGATGTGACAGCTGCAACCCTAGCATTTCTGTCATGATAAGGCTTCAGCATGTTAATGTGACACAACTGTTTTGGCTTTCTCAATGTAACAATGTAATTGAGATCATTGAGCTTTGCCAGGATTTCATAAGGACCATGAAATCAAGCCTGCAATGGATTGGACTGCAAGGGAAACAACACAAGAACCTTGTCTCCTGGTTTAAACTTACGGCTTCTAGCCTTATGATCATACCAGGTTTTCATTTTTCCCTGACTTGATTTCAAGTTCTCTTTGGCTAGGTCACAAGCTGCACGCAGTCTTTCCTTGAACTTGCAAACATAGTCTAACAAACTGATCTGAGGTATGGCTTCAGGGAATTTAGTAGATGCCCACATGATTGTCAACAAGTACTAATTTCCAGATCTAATTTTGGGTAATGGACCAACACAATCAACAATGACCTTAGAGAAGGGCTCCCCAAATGCTGGGACAGGCTGCAATGGAGCTACAAGTGGGTCTAACTGGTGTTTTCCAACTAACGTTACCTGACAAGTGTGAGAGGTTGCAAAAGTTGGAAACGTCTTTCCGAACCCCGGGCCAGAAGTGTTTCATGATCTTATCAACAGTCTTATTAACACTAAGATGACCTCCTAAAGGTAAACTATGAGCCATTGTTAAGATCTCATTCCTGTCGACCTTCGGAACAATAATTTGCCTAACCACTGCCCAATCTGCATTAGCAGGAATATCAGGAGGGCGCCACTTCCGCATCAACACACCATCCTTGAGATAATACCCAACTGGAACTGCGTCTATTTCTTTATCAGGAAGGGCTCTGCTCTTTAGTACACAAATTTCAGGATCATTAGTTTGCTCCTCAATCAACCGCTTGCTGGACAGAGACAAGTCTCCAGACCCATCAGAATCACCAGACCCATCTGGCTGGCTGAACAGAGAACTGATAAAAGTATCTGATAAGTCCTCAAACGGAGAAACCATAGTAGGCCGAACAGAGTCATGAGGAACCACCTGAGTCATGACTATTCAATGTGCTGGACGGCACCACATCATCTTCTTCTTTAGCCTTCTTAGCCAAAGCACGAGTCACTACACAGGAAGGAGACAGAGATGGGTCTTCATCACCATCTTCAGTGCTCGGCTGTGAAGTAAGATGT
Organism: Gymnothorax reevesii; assembly: GCA_029721435.1. Lineage (NCBI taxonomy): Eukaryota > Metazoa > Chordata > Actinopteri > Anguilliformes > Muraenidae > Gymnothorax > Gymnothorax reevesii. The sequence continues at coordinate 3,600,043 of CM056583.1, read as the reverse complement.
ACAGGGGGAACTACATTGCCCCCAGCAAGGTCATTGCCTAGCAACAGAGAAACACCCTTGATAGGTAGACTTGACATATGTCCCACCTTTACCTGTCCTGTATCTAAATCTGACTTCAAGAATACAGAGCACAGGGGTACAGATACAGTCCTCCCCTCAATACCCTGTACAAGTATGAAATCCCCTGAAGCGGTCTCATCAAGTAACTCCAAGGAGTCCATTAATACAAGTGATTGAGAAGCTCTGGTATCCCTTAGGATATATATGGGGACAGGAGGAGAATGCTCGTTCAGAGCCACAAATCCCTCTGACACAAATGGAAGAAATTCCTCCCTCACAAAGTCAGCAGTATCAGGCTTCTTAGCCCCACAAGGAGCAGGCAATTTAGCAGATTGGTCATCTACTACAGGGGTTTCTAACCTTGTCTTCACAAAGGCATTTGGTTTGGTATCATTTTCTCTTTCTTTCTTAGCTTTAAGGAACCAACAGTTAGTTGTAACATGACCAGATTTCACGTAATAACTGCAAACTAGACCACTTTTTTCACTGTCAGCTTTCACACTTTCATCAGACCTGTGACTGGATTTCTGTGCACCATCACCAGATTTGTCTTTGGTTTTGGGTGAGGAATCTTGGGTATCAACTTTTTTCTGAAATTGGAACCATCTATTGTTACTGCTAGACTGAAATTTGGACTTATGTGTGAGAACATATTTATCTGCAAATTTGGCAGCTGATTGCAAATTCAGTGCTTGCTTCTCATTGAGGTAGGTCTTAATATCATCTTTAACACAGTTCTTGAATTCTTCAACTAACACCATCTCTTTTACTGAATTGAAATCATCCTTGATCTCCATAGAAGTACACTAGCTCTCAAAGCAAACCTTCTTCTCATTAGCAAATTCCACATAAGTCTGATTGTCAGATTTCTTCAGACCTCTGAATTTCTGTCGGTAAGCCTCTGGAACCAACTCATCTCTCTCTCTCTGGGTGCCATATCTTAGAAGACATCGGCAATCACGCTCCGCCACAACTTATGGTTCCCGGTGGCCTAGAGAAGGTCCACCTCCTTATACCCCTCTCTCCGCCAACCAATCCCTCAGGCTTCCCAACCACATCACTCTTCTTCTTCCTCTGCTTCTCGTTCCATCCATCTTTCCCGTAATTGCTTTGTATTCCATACCTCCTTTCCTAGCTACGTGTCCAAGAAACTTCAGCTGCCTCATTCTTTTGTCTCGGATTAGCTTTCTTCTTGTTCCTGCTCGTCTAAATATTCTTTGTTGGTAACTTTATCTGTTCATGATATTCACAGCATTTTTTTTAAGAACCACACCTCACAACTCTCTAGGTTGTTCAGCAATTCAGAGGTCAGTGTCCATGTTTCGCTTCCATACATAAGAACAGGGTAACCATAGCAGTCCAGAACACGCAGCCTTGTCTGTATACTGATTGATCGATTTCTCAGGATATTAGCCATCTCATACAAAGTTGATTTTGCTATGGCAATTCTTCGTTTTATTTCTTTCACGCATCTGGCGTCCTCTGATATGAAACTTCCAAGGTAGTTGAAGCTGGAAACTTGCTTGATCACTTCGTCCTGCATCAACAGTTTACACCTCGGACTTTCTCTCTTGGAAACAACCAGGCATTTGGTCTTGGTGCAGTGTATGCTCAGCCCCTTCTTCTCACTCTCTTCAACTACTACATCGAGAAGTCTCTGTAGGTCTTCAGCTGACTCAGCTAGCAAAACTGTGTCATCGGCGTATCTAATATTAGTGATGTGAAAGCCACCGCCTTGTACTCCTCTCTCTGCTTATAGTTCTCTTAATATCAGCTCACTGTAATAATTGAACAGATTGGGAGACATTAGACACCCCTGTCTTACACCCCTTTCAATCTTAGTGTACTCGCTACAATCACTGTCTATCCTTATGCATGCAGATTGGTTCCAGTATAGGCTTTGCAACAGTCTCAGATCTTTTTGATGCAAGTCCAGCTTACTTAGGTCTTCAAATAGCTGTACGTGTCTTACTTTGTCAAAAGCCTTTGTATAATCAATTAAACACATGTACACATCCTTCTGCATCTCAACAGCCCTTTCTGAAATCATTCTCAAGACGTAAATAGCATTTCTAGTACCAGCATCTTCCATGTAACCAAACTGTTCAATACCTATTTCTGGTGAAATTCTGCTCCTTGCTTTTAACAGCAGCACCCTCAAGACTATCTTAGTGACGTGACTCATGAGACTGATGGTGCGATGTTTCTCACAGTCGACTGCTCCTGGCTTCTTTGGGAGTGCTATAAAGATGGATCTACTGAGGTCTTTCAGTAAATTTTCCCTCGTCATAAATGCTATTGATAACTCTAGTGAGTTTCTCAATTCCATACTCCTCCAGGGCATCAATCATCTCGATGACTACTCCATCGAGTCCTGCCACCTTGTTCCTTTTCATCTTTCTTATTGCCATACGTACTTCCAAAGGCATAATCTCTGGCCCTTCGCATGAGTCTGGGAAAGTTGGCATTGCATCCCTCACGTCGTGAAACAGATCCCCAATATCTGGAGTCCAACGTTGCTGTATTTCATTCTTTTCGACAAGCATTCTTCCATCTTTTGCTCTTATACAGCCTGAGCTGGAGAATCCTGATTTTCTACCTGTGATTTCCTTAATCCTACCATACACATCGTTATTAGAACCAAATGCCTTGTTAACCTCAACGCATTGATTGCTCAGCCAGGCCTCTTTTGTCTCTTTACATTTTTCCTTTATTTGACGATCTAACACTCTGTACTCCACGCTATTTCTGTCTCTGATCTTCTGCCTGTCGCTCATCATTGAAAGTATTTCCTCTGTCTTCCACTTGTTTTTCTTTCTTTTTTCTTTCTTTGGCAAGGTATTATGAGCCGCTTCTACCACAATATCCTTCACTGTTTCCCAGTTAGTTTCTTCCTCTTCATCCCTCAGTTGATCAAACCTGTTCTTTACTTCGATAGCGTATTCCACACGAACAACTGGGTTACTAAGCTGCTTGAAATCTAACTTTCTTTCTAACTTTGGTCTCTTCCAACCAACTCATAAGCTCTCAAAATAACCTTTTTGACAACCTCATAATCAGAGGAATCATCTGCAGACAAAGCTGAATAGGCTTGTTGAGCTTTACCCTTAAGGACAGTTTGTATCATCAGAGGCCAGTATTCCTTTAGCCACTGGCAACTCTTTGCTACCTTTTCAAAACACTGGAAATAGTTTTCAACATCCTTTTCTGCAAATGGAGGCACCAGTTTTACCTCCTGGCTAGCCCAAAATTTATTTTCAGTTGCTATTTTGATTTTTAGTTGCTCCATTTGGAGTCTTTCTTCTCTATCTGACTTCTCTAATTCAAAATCTCTCTGTCTTGCAAATTTTTCTATCTCAAATTCTCATTGTTTTTCTTTTTCCTCCCTTTCTTTCTCTCTTTCCTCCCTTTTTTCCTCTCTTTCTTCCCGCTTAAATTCTCTTTGTTTTTCTCTTTCCTCCCTTTCAATCTCTAGCTGTTTAAACTTAAGTTCAATTTCTACATTTGGATTTTCCAATGGAAACTGTTCCAGATCTCCGGGTGCAAACACATTTTCATCAATGGAATATTCAACTATCTCTCTAGCCAGTCTTGCTTTTCGCATGGCTGGTTTTACCTCTGTCAGCTCAAAATGTCTGCATAGTTCTAGCAGTTGTGTCTTTTTAAAAGACTTCAAAACCTCTACGGTTGGTGATGCCAAGAAATCATCCATTGCTGTTGATCTGTCAATATATATATATAGGAAAATTCAAAAAACAATTTTACAACAAAAAAAGGAAAGTCCAAGGCACTCTTCTTTAAATATAAAAAGCCTTTATTTTAAATGGCTACTTCATATAGAAATTATAAAACCAAAGTGGGTTACAGCCCACGCGTTTCGGCCTCTGCCTTCCTCAGGGCTCACTTATGGTTGGCCTAAAAGTATTCATTAAAATATTAGAGGCGGTGACAGACTTAAAATACTTCTACAGAGAGAGACTTTTTATAGTTATCAAATGAAAGCCACTACCTATCCAGGTTTAAATGAAGATATTGACTTCAGTCCTTTTTTGTAACTTTATATCATTACAGATAGTGTTTTTTCTGCTTTGTTCTTCTTAATTGTTTAATTGGTGGAGCCATCTATTGGTCATGATTTGTTATTTCATGTTTCCATTGCTCTCCTACCCATCCAGGTGAGTCCAATCACCTATTTAAGGAGAATCGTTGTGCTGAGTGTTACACCCTGAGGAAGGCAGAGGCCGAAACGCGTGGGCTGTAACCCACTTTGGTTTTATAATTTCTATATGAAGTAGCCATTTAAAATAAAGGCTTTTTATATTTAAAGAAGAGTGCCTTGGACTTTCCTTTTTTGATGTCCTTTGATGTCCCCACCAAAGAGCACCTTTGTTACACCATTTGGATTAACCTTCTGAGCACACTGGACCCTCTTTTTGTTTGAAAACAATTTTACAATTTGAAACTTTGGATTTTCAATAAATGACTCACACAATGGTCTATCCCGGACTTGAGCCCCCAATTTGTTATGGCCCCAATTTGTTATTACATTTACGACAGCAAAGGATGAAAGACACAATCTTAAAACTTAAACAAATTTAATCAAACAAAGACTTTTAATTAATCTACTATCTACTCTACTGACCAAGATTGATATATACAACAAAAAAAAATTTACAGTCCCTTTGGTTGGGTTGCTTGGTGATGTTCCCAGTGAGGAAAATGCTCCAACACAGGCAAAAATCCACAAAAAGCTACACAGGTCTTGAAAAGAGTGACAGGTCTGGTCCAATCTATCCCTCTGCTTGCAATTTCTCCTACTACTCCACTCCCTCAATTTTCCTCCTTATATACTCTTTTGCAGACCCCTCCCACTTTTGCAGACCTCTTTTTTTTAATTCGCTGGGACTTGTCCCAGACATGCCCACGACATGCCCAAACCTAGCTCCAGTCTGGGCTTAACATAAGAAAGATCAATACTGCTATCTATTGGCTTCTGTTCGCATTACATCTGTAACTTCCGAGGTGTCTTGAGCACAGCGTTAGCTATGTTGATGGAATACCCCCTTGTGCTCTAATTTGATCGGTATATACGTTATGCCTGAAATGCCTGAAATTGCTTGCAGTATTGAAATAAACACACTTTTATAACACAAATGTATTCAAGTTTTTAACAGTTACTGCATGTTAAAAATGCATATTCACTTACCAGAATTAACCCCAGTTGTTGCAAAAAAATACACCAATGGCAAAGCCAAGTTTTCCAATCTCGAAGAACATGCACCTGTAAAGAAACGATTAAGTTCTTGAGATTGTTTCCTTTTCTTGGTGACACGAGTGGGGAAAAAAATTACGTAATATTTGCCTTCTTCACATGGGCATTTCACATTGCCAACTAATTTAACATTTTCATTCATGAATCAAAATATTCTTAAGAGGAATGTTATGACTTGGGACATTTTCCTTAGAGAATGAAAGTTTCCCCATCCAAACAGTAACAACAAAATACTGTATGTATAATATGTATAACATGAAATCAGGTGAAAGAAAACATTTTCACGATTGACTTTCAAATAAGGTCATTCAGCTTCACCTATTTTACTGTTCAATTTAACAGAATCCACATGCTAAATCTGTCTTTATTCCTTTATTCAGACAAAGCATGTGTAAACATGCGAATGCAAAAGTGCAACAAACTCATACAAATTCGAGTACCTTCTTGTTTGCTCAGCCTGTAGCACTATGCATGCTCTGTGAAAGCGAAGGTGGTATTATTTTCTGTTATTCTGTGTGAGTGTCATCGGGGCAAACTGAAGTGTAACTACTCTGAATCTACAATTAAAATACAATGAAAGCTGTTGAGTATTCCTGCAGGTGTTTGTTTCTGTTCCTTTGTCTGTTTGTGGAAAATTCTTGTGAACACAATAACCAGAGGTGTGAAATCTCCTCATAAACACGAAAATTCGTGTTTTTCACAATGTATTTTCACGTAAAAAAGTCAATTCCACAGATTAAATTTTGAAAAGTAAAAAAAAAATCATAGCCCGAAATAACGTGATAGCAAAAAAAGTCTAACACTGCGCGTAAGTGATGCAATTTCCCGCCATTCTAAGCTCTGTACAGTAATGTTGAATGCTTATTCTTGCTGAATCAGCGTAAAACGCAATGCTAGGAGCTCGTAGATCTACAATGCACATTGTGAAAACATGCAGAGTGTCGAATGGAAGTCCGATGTCACAAAAATAAACAAAGGTGTCAAAAACCACTAGCGCTGGTCTTGGTTAGAAAAGATCGTTGATAAAACACAACTTTGTGGTGTTTTTGACAAAATCAACTAGGCTGGCTTTGCCTTTTGTAAGATATGCAGAAAGGAGATAAATTATGGGAGGCGTGGCTCAGTCACTCTCGACAATCGCGTTTCTGGAACGAAACACAAGCAGCTCGTTCACATCCAGAAAACTATGCATTACCAGGTATGTAAAAAATTATCACTGTAAAAGTATATTTTGCAAGGTTGACCCTTTTCCTTTAACTTATTCCGTGTTTATTTTGGCGAGAAAGCCGAAGGTAAAATTCAATGGGCTAAGTTTGCGCACCTAGGCTACGTATCCAATATTGCTGTTGAAAATATGTTGCCTTTTGTCACTATATGCAAAAAGTACATCAAATCTATTCCAGATATAACTTTTATTCAACATATCAATTTGTAAGTCGAGACAATAAACTGAAATATTTAGGAACTGGTATGCTGACAATTTCATCAATCTTTCTGTTGCCATTTCAAGTGAGTTCTTAGTCTGCGCACCTGACAAATCTGTTGACATTTCTTTTTATTTAGATCTACATGACTACCTTGCATCTGATACTTATTTGATTCTTTGAACATTGGACAATGAAATACCTATTTTTTTCTGTTACCTAATTATTATTTTGACATTCAATGAAAGTTTTTATTTTTTTATAATGGCAAATTTACAATGGCAAATTATTGCTTATTTTTTCAAATGAAATGTATTTTGTTTTTGATAGACTTGGGTCATGCACAGGGCAAGGTGCCACTGTCTTTTTTTCACATATCTTGTAAAATAATGGCCTAACATTTAACAAGAAAATGTGAAACAAATAAATAGCTATTTCTGAAAAGCAATTGAGTTTTATTATTGTAACCATTTTTTAAAAATCCTATTGATATATAATTATTTCAAACCAATGTAAAATAATCAATTATGAGGATACCTTCACTTAGTGCCAAAGTTATTTATAAGTTTGTTTTTGTCAAAAGGAGTTTATCTGCCTGTCTGCAATTTTGCTGCATTTTTGTTCAGTGCATGTGACACTTATTTTGGATAATATAATATATATAATATAATAATTTTTTGTAATTTAATTCAGATTTGTTTTATTTGTGAGAAGTATTCAAGTTTTATATGGTGACACTTTGCAAAACTCGCTCTTACGTTTCTTTTAGAAAAGACCTGAAATATGCTTTAAATGCCACCATTTATGCTTCTTTTTAAAAAAATTTTCAAGGGGGACGCTCCCCAAACTCCGCCAATGGGAGGGCGCACCCTCCAATACCCTCCCCCCGACAACTATACATTGTCGGGATCGGGGTCATCATTTCCATTTCCAGAATTTCCTCTTTTTTTAAAAATCACTGCTCACATCTCTGAATAACATTGCAACCATCTAAGATACCCCAAAACAGCAACCCAGGCTGAGGTGCCCTTCTGATATCACAACAGTACACGGCTAGAAAGTCTGGGCCTTCTTGGATTTGGGAAATGCACTGACATTATTCCAGCTATGGCTTATACCTGCTGATGCTCCATCCGCCTGTTTGCGCTCTTTGATGTGTGTCCACGAAGGCATTCGCAATCTGCCATGGACCTATGCATCAAGCATTTTCGCGGCTCTACCCTCATGGTGGCAGGTGTGGTGAAGGCTCCCCGTACCACTTCCCAGGGCTTGACGCACTTTGGGGCGCTTGAGCCAATGCCAGAGCCAGCAGCAGGGCAAAGATGCAAGGGCGTTGGACTAGGAAGAAGTAAGATACCCCATACATGGCCCTGCTGGGGGTGCTCGTGGCCGCAGGGGCGGAGGCGGGAGTGGCGGATGGAGAAGGTGAGCAACAAGTCTGTGGCTGTGTCTCATTTGCAAGGAAGCATTCGAAGTAGGTGGCATTTTTAGGAAATATAGCTGCTTAGGACTGTCTCAACTCAATAGGGAACAAGGACTGTCACAACTCAAGAATAGGAAACAACTTACTAAGGTACCTCGTTCCAGCGAAATTTTAAGGAAACATCAAGTGGTCCCTTCTCAGCGAAGGAAATCCCAAAATGCCTTCTGACAAGCTGGGAAGTCATCGTTTCGATCACAGACGAGGGACGGCAACGGTCGGTATTTGATCAAGTTCACATACCGTTTTATCATAAAATTTCCTGCTGATCATTTTTGAGGCAATAAATTGACTGCGTCGATTACGAATATTGGCTCTTTTGTGCAGAAGGACGTTAAATTAAAAACTTGCGCCTGCATTTTTGAAGCGCTGAAGCTCCATGAACTAAGCTGAGAGAAAACCAACATTTATGTTTACAATGGAAACCACTGTCCCCATGCTGCAACATAATCCGAACTAGTTACATGATGCTTCCTAGTTAGAGTGTTTCAATTCACGTGGCCTTTTTAACGAATGGGTACTAATAAGGCGGTGACCTAACTAGGCACCAAGGTTATAGGAAGCCCCCATACAATTGAGACAGCCTTTGTCTGATTTCCCTTCCCAGGTCTGGCCCCGGGGAAGGCTCGTGGTGGAGCTGCTACAAGACCCCAACCTGTGGCAAGCCTGGTCAAGATTGTGGGAGGTGGGGGTCACGTGATGGCAGGCTAGGCGACGGACGCAAAAACAGCAGCTCCGCAAATTCAGTTTATTAAAAACAAGATCCTTGTGCACTTTAAGGTCACTACGCCTTATATTACAGATAAGGTGTCTCAGAAGTAATTTTCAACTTCATCTGTCGAATGGGCAAACGGAAAGTGACTAAAAAGCCAGCGCAGTCCTCGACCGAAGCCGAAGCTAACGTAGCTAGCGAGTCTCCAGTGTCTACAATGGGGACCGAACAAGCTAACGGACTTGATCGGGAGTACAGTTCTGCTGATTTGATGGCAGCAATAAATAAAGGAAACCAGGCAATCACCGATAAGATCGAAGAGCTGAACATAACGCTGAAAAGGCTGGAAGAGAAAACTACGAGCATGGAAAAGAAACAAGGTGAGATGGAAGCCGGTCTCAATCGCATTGATGACGAGATGGAGAACCTGCGTGCACGCCTGCACACGGCAGAACTAACTACAGAAAACCTCAAGCTTCGGTTTGACGATTTGGAAAATAGGAGCAGGAGGTGCAATGTTCGTCTGACCGGGCTACCAGAAGGACGAGAAGGAAATATGCCCACCAAATTCACGGAGAAGCTACTGACGGAACTTCTCGGCTCTGACAACTTTCCAAATGGCTTAGAACTACAACGCGCTCATCGGACACTCGCACCCAGGCCCGGTCCCAATCAACCACCAAGAGCGGTGATCATGCAGTTCCTCCGCTATCAGGACAAGGACCGCGTCCTAACACTTGCACGTCAGCGAGGCATCCTGAGGTACGACAGCCATGTTATCCGCCTATATCCAGACTACTCCGCAGAACTGCAACGCAAAAGACGTCTTTTCGACGACACCAAGAGGATCCTCCGCGAGAAGAGGGCGGACTACAGGCTTGTGTACCCCGCCCGCTTACTACTCAAGCATGAGAGAGGAGAACGGAGCTTCACCGACCCGGGAGAGGCTCGGGCATTTGCGGAGGGGCTACCCAAGCCCTGATTCACAATTTGGCAACTTTGGAGCATATGCTAAAGAGAACTGAATGATTTCTTTTCTTCCTTTTTTTTCTCTCTTTTCCCTCGGTCCTTTCACTCTTGGTCATAAACTTTGAACAAGCCGACCTAAATAGGTTACCTGATGGATTAAAAATTCAAGGGGACTCATATGCCAGCTGTAACGCATTCAGACAATTGATATTCACAACGGACTTGGTGAAAATCTGGACTCAAACTGATTGAGGATGGCTTGTGGACTGCTGTGGATTTCATTTTTCAATGGAAATTTGGACAAACATTTCGGCCACTCAAGTTTCATGCACAAAATGTAATAATGGACTTAACGAGACCCCTCTTGTTCACTGCGGGGACGGGTAAGTCAACTGTAATACCCCTTGGCCCTATAATGTAAAGTAAACTGCTCAAAACAAGTTGACAGGCCAAGGAGAGGAATATTCAGATATATTTAACTGTATCGACGGTTTTAACTGAGCGATTATGCAAACCTTAAGAATTACTATCCCGCTTACCCCTAATATTCCACATTGTGAAATATAACAATTTAAAAAAGAAGGACATGCTGAAAAGCTACTTTTATTTTATTTTATTTTATTTTATTTTATTTAGAAGCCCTGACAGCAATTAAAAATTAACAAGTGTCATTAAAATACATATACATAATTGTTTCTGCATACTGCATACCCCTTAGCGGTTGCGGCGACAATTCACTGCTTGGTCCATCTCAGGCCATTGCAATAGTAGCATGATTAGTCCACTAGAGGTCGGTACCAGGCTATCATTGTGTACTTAAGCAGTAGTTCATACACCCCAGTCATGCTCCAAGTGTGGGTAACATATAAGTTTATTAAGCGCCCTATGAATAAATAATATTTGCATGTTCACAAAAGGAGAAGTGGGGCTGGGGCTGGGGCTGGGGCTGGGGCCGGGGGGGGGGGTGGGGGGGGGGGGGCAATTTGAAAATTAAAATTCGAGGGGCGGCCTTGTGCATATTAAACATACCCTGAGTTGAAAATTCACAAAATAAAAATATAGTTCTTGGTTATGTTATTATTATTATTACAAGATGTTGATATTTTGTATTAATAAGACGGCATTGTTAAACTAATTTTCCTTATTGCCTATTTATGGTTAAAATGTACAAGACATTTGATTTGTATTTCTCAGATATGTTTTTCTTTTTCCTTTTTTTCTCTTTTCTCCTTCTTCTTAGTTATATGCCTAAGGTCAAGTTACCACTAGCATCTACAGTTCACACAGCTTCTGAGAAACGATTTAATTTAAAGTGTTCGTCAGACAGGAGTTTGCTATCACCGATCCACCAAGCGTTTTGAACTACACACTAGTGAGTGCAAGTACAAACGCACGTCTTTTTTGGGAGGGGGGGGTTAAGTGTTCATCCCTTGTTGTTCTGGGGAGAGGGATGAGAGGGAGGGTGTTAGAGGGGAAGGTTAAGTGTCCATTTCTTGTTTTCATGGGGAGAGGGACAAAAGAGTACGTCTTAGAAGGAAAGGTTAAAATGTGTTTAGACGTTCTGTCTTTTTCCTTCTTCTTTTTTTTCTTTGTTTTTTTTTTCTCTTTCTTTCGCTCTTTTTTTCTTCTTATACCTATCAAAACAACATTTTTAGCACCACACTCTTCTCGTCAACTTTTAGATATATCAGATCTATGACCATAGTATTATACCAATCTAAACCGTAAATGACTACAAATTTACATTTGGTTACATGGAACATTAATGGTATTAATAATCCAGTGAAGAGAAAACAAATACTGACCTTTTTAAAAAGGAATAAGTGTGACATTTGTTTCTTACAAGAGACACATATGGATAGTAAAGAACATGAGAAACTCGGAAAGATATGGGGAGGCCGAATATTTTTTAGTTCCTTCAGCTCAAACTCAAGAGGGGTTTGTATCCTAATCAATAAAAATATTCCTTTCTCATTAGAGAAGACTGAGTGTGACCCAGGGGGTAGATTTCTTATTGTCAAATGCAAAATCTTTTCAGAGACAGTTACATTAGTAAACCTTTATGCCCCTAATTATGATGATTTAAATTTTTTTCAATCTATATTTCTGAAACAGAAGGAGAAATTATAATGGCAGGAGACTTTAATTTGACTCTAAACCCCAAAATGGACCACTCTTCTGACAAGACCCCAGTTATGACCAAATCAGCTAAGGAAATTAATGCCTCCATGAAAGAACTTGGATTATGTGACATCTGGAGGTATACACATCCCAAAGATTCCGTTTTTTCCTCTGTTCATAGCACATACACTCGAATTGATTATCTTATTATATCAACATCTTTGATACACAGAACAATTAACTGTGAATTTTTGCCGCGGGTAATTTCAGACCATGCCCCTTTATCATTAACAGTAGCTCCAAAAGAAAACTTTCATAAATTCTATAGGGATATCTCTTTAAGGTTTTGGAAAAGTTCAACTTTGGCAAGCACTTCATTAATTGTGTTAAATTGCTATATGACAGACCTAATGCCAGAGTGACTGTCAACGGCTTACTGTCAGAGCCTTTCCCCATTGGTCGCGGAACACGACAAGGATGTCCCCTATACCGCTACTCTTCGATTTATTTTTAGAACCCTTGGCTCAAAAAATTAGAGACAATCCCGCTATTTTAGGTATATCTTTTGGTGAGACTACACACAAAATATCTTTATATGCAGACGACATAGTATTATTTCTTTCAAATCCAGTTTCCTCATTAAAAGCTCTACTTACAGTAATCGACGGCTTCGGCAGCTTCACAGGCTACACAATTAATTGGTCAAAAAGCGAAATCCTCCCGATATCAAAGCAAAAAACTGGTTCTCAGATAGCTTTCCCTCCTTTTCAGGTTAAGACTAAGATTAAATATTTAGGAATCATATTAGACAGTGATCTTAGCAACCTATATAGACTTAATTACATACCTCTCATAGAGAAAATTGGAAAAGATTTATCTAGGTGGAACACACTTCCCATTTCTCTGATAGGAAGAACAAATGTCATCAAAATGAATGTGCTTCCAATGCTTATGTATTTGTTTCAATCAATACCTATGGATGTACCTAAATCGTTCTTTAGTAAATATAACAAAATCGTAGGACAGTTCATATGGAATAAAATCTCGAGAATTAAGAGAATAACCCTGACACTACCAATTGAGAAAGGAGGCCTTGGACTTCCGGACCCTAAACTTTATTTTTGGGCGGCCCAGCTGAGACCTTTATTTTATTGGTTTGCTGGAGGCGATCTTGTTACATGGACCCAAATTGAAAGAAATATTCTTAAGTTAGAAGATTTATCATTTATTCCATATTGTTTCAGTCACAAAAACATAAAAAAATCCACAGATAACCCGATGATTTGTCACTCAGTTAAAATATGGGGTGAAATTAACCAATATCTGGGCAATGACAAGTGTCTATCTCCGCTCACCCCAATAACACCCAATACCTTCATTGCATTTGCAATGAAAGACCAAGGATTCAAACTTTGGGGCAAAAAGGTATAAATAAAATCAGTAATCTATATGATAATGACCTATTGATGTCTTTTCAACAGTTGAGAGAAACTTACCAACTTCCGAATTCACACTTTTATAGATATTTACAGATAAGACATTTTATTAGCTCATCCCAAGGCGGCTCCCTAAACAAACCTTCTCCATCTCATTTGGAACTATTATTAACACAAGCGATACATACTAAACATATTTCTAAAACTTATAATCTTTTATTAGAGCACTCTAAAGCTACTACAGTCACAGTTAAAGAAAGGTGGGAAAAGGACTTGGGCATTCAAATAACTTATGATCACTGGTCACGACTTTTGGGAGATGCTCAAAGGGGATATATTAATACAAGATATAAGCTTATTAATTTCAAATACATTCACAGGATCTACTACACACCTGAAAAAATTAGTCATTTCAAGAGGGATGCATCTCCAGTTTGTCCTCGATGCAGGATCGACACAGGAGACTTACTACATATGACCTGGGCCTGCCCAAAACTAGCAAACTGGTGGTCAGAAATAGAAAATATTCTCAAAGAGATTCTCCATATAGAACTTTCTCTGTCTCCATCCATAGCCCTTCTTGGGGATCTCAGCAAATTAAAATTCACCTCACTGAGATTAGCTTATTTCTTTTTGTTAGCCATGACAGCAGCCAAAAAGTGCAGAGCATCAAAATGGAAGACTGAGGAACCCCCCAGTATATCACACTGGATTAATGAACTTAGTTCATGCATGCCATTAGAAAAGATTACATACAACCTGAAAGGTAGCCCACAATTATTTTTGAGAACCTGGCAACCTTGGATTGATTATCTAGAGACCCGTTAGTTGGGTTTGAAGGAGCAGGGACAAAATGGTGGGTGACCGGGGGAAATCGTTGGGGAGTGCGGTTTCGAGGTGCAATTAATGAAAATATAGAAGAAAGATTTTTATTATTTTATTTTTCTTTTCTTCCTTTCCTCTTTTTTATTTTTATTTTGAATTATTATACTTATTTTTGGGCTGTCCTGTGATGTCATTTGTTGAATTTGGTTATGTATATTTTTGCTGACATTTTCTCATTTACTACTAATGTGTTGCCCTTTTCTTTTTCTCTTCTTTTTTTTTTTTCTCTTGTGAGTCAAACTCCATATCCATGCCTCTGTCGTACCTCACCCAGAAGGGGCAGCCTGAGATCGTCCTGTGGAGACTGTGAGAGGAAACATCATTTGTGACCCTGAAGACCACCCTGTGCTCGCAGCTGATTCCGCATATGCCCAATTTTAATCTCCCCTTAGTGTTAGTGACGGATGCATCGGAGACCGGCAGCCGTATGGTGCTGTCACACGAGTTCCAGAGAGAGGAACACCCGCTGATATACCTAAGCCATAAGCTATGCCCCCTGTGAGACCAAGTACGCCGCGGTGGAGAGGGAGGCCCTTGCCATCAAGTGGGCAATGGACTCCCTCCAATACTACCTATTGGGACGGCCCTTCACCTTTGCACCTTCACCAACTACACCCCCTTGCAATGGATGAGCAAGGAAAAAGACAGCAACACCCTGATCACACGTTGGTTTCTCTCATTGCAGGTGTTCTCATTCCAGGTGGTGTGCAGGCCGGGAGAGCTGCACACAAATGCAGATGGGCTCTCCTGAGGACATTCACTCTGGGCATGTAAGACGGCAAGGAAGGATGTGAATCTATGTGGGGGCTAATGTGGCAAATCGGGGCATATCCATGACCGTCGACTATGTCAGCATGCCTGCAACAGCCAATTCTCCTTCCCCTTGCCCTTGATGCAGAGCAGAACTTCAGCACCTTGGACAGTGGCTGTAGAGCCAACACCCGCTCAGCACTCTCTAGAGTAGGGGTGGGCAATCACGGTCCTGGAGGGCCGGTGTGTATGCAGGCTTTTATTCCTATCAATTACCCTGACTAATTGAGTTAATTGATTGCATGCACAAATATAGATTTTCGCAATGATTCGATCAAAGGAAAATGTTTTATGAAGGGAGACTAGACTAGTCTTTGTAGTTTCATGATAATTTAAAGAAATGCGCGTGAAACGTCAGATTTCATAAATGGTTTGGCTAATTGAGACAATCTAATAATTAAAGACCAGACGTTGGTGTGAAAACCAGGGACAGATACGGTCCTCGCTGCCCACCTCTGCCCTAGAGGCTAAGTGGGCCTGGAGAAAAGGCGCATGAGGGGACACAGCTGCGCCTCATATCAATCAGAGTCCACCACGGCTTAAGATTGAGAACCAGGCAGTTGTGAGGAAGCCAGCGAGGAACATGGATGTAAGGCGCTCGTCTAACCATGCCTCTTTTTTCTGTCCCTTAAGAATCTGATGGTTGAGAGAAGGGTTTGAGTAGAAATGCAGTGCACCGTATCCAGCCCCGCAGCGCACCTCATGAAATGGCAGACGACGACAGCTCTCCATAAAATTTTGTGTTCATTTAATGTGTGCAACTTTATTTGTGCCTTTTGTGTTTGCTGTTGTGTGAATATAATTAAAATCACCGCCCAGTGAGCTGGTTTTGACTCAACCTCCCGCCTAGTCTGCGCCTTATTTTCCAACGTCTCGCTACACAGGACTCACCATTACAATAATATTATCATGGTACATACCTCTCTTTTTCAGGCCTGCAAATGCTGTTCCAAAACTCATGATTGTTCATGAACATTTACTGGATTAATGCTAACAAACAAAAACTGAGAATGAATGGCTTTTCTGTATATTACTTATCATCACCTAAGCCTAAGAAAAAAAAAAATTTCTTACACCGACGGAAAATCTCAGGATGTACACTACCGCTCAAAAGTTTGGGATCACTTGGAAATTTTCTTGTTTTCCATGGAAACACACATGAAATTAGTCTGAATAGGAAATATAACAAATGAACAGAACATGCTGACATTGTCATGTTCACAAAACACTGAAATAGAAATAAAGGCATACCTGATTTTAACTTTTTATATGGGGCCATTTTTAATATCACCAGGATCCTAAGGAAATTCAATGCACCGCAGACAAAGGCCTCTCTAAAAGATCCTGCAAAACAAAAAGCACATCAAAGTATAAGTGGTTAATAAGCAGTGACAAATGTTCAACACCATTTCTGATTCATCTTTTTAAAAATCGTTAAATTTTCTCTCCCCTCTGTGGAATGACTCACCTGCAGCACCCACCAAAAGTAAGGTAACATTAGAATTCATCCCGTTTCTCATTCATCTACATAAGGTATCCTCAAATCTGGGCCAGGTCTCTCTTATCCCAGATCAGTAAATGAACACTTAGTGCCTCTGATTGGCAAGACTGTCTTTGCACCTGAATCCCAGGTAAAGGGGATGTGGAAAACCAACAGTTCTCTGACCTTCAGGGCTGTGATTAGAAGACCAGGGATCTACACAGTGACATGATGCTAATGTCTACAAAATGTAATACTCCCCTCCAAAAAAATATGACCTAAAATGATCACTTGCATCATAACTCCAGGATTTCTTATCCTGTGACTCCATACACTCGAAAGACATATCCAGCCCTCATGACATCACACATCCACCTGAGCGGAATACTTCCTTTTGATTGATTGGTTGATTATTTTCCATAATAGTGATAACAGATTCTGAAGTTTCTTGGATTATGTGATGTTTGAACATGGATAACACAGCGTGATTTTTTTTTGACGCAAAATCCTGGACTGCACACATGCTTTATTTGAAGTTGTAAGTTTACCAAAGGTTATCCTATTCTTAAAGCAAGGTTAGTGTTTCCCACACTTGAGAAGTTTGAAAATAGCATGTTGTTGGACTGGATGGCCTGTTCTCATGATTTGCGTCATAACTGGATGCTCATTGTCAGTTTGCTAATGCAATGCATGTTTCACTGGCACAAGGCTTAAACACAATGGGGTCTATTCTCCCATGCGCATAAGTCGGAAAAAAAGCGCGTGGCTACGAGTTTTTCAGCCTAAGCGTATTCTCCCCTCGACTTAAGTCTGTGCATTACACACATTACACAATTAGTTCAATTACACAATTAGTTCAATTACAAACGCATAGCAATGAATTAATACGAGTAAACATAAGACCGTCATTCTACCATGCCCTCGAAATCCAGTCCTGCATTTGCTTGCACTCTTGCGTGATTGGGAAAGAGTAAGAGAAACGCGCTGAGCTCGAAGATGACCACGCATATATCGGCTCTGTTTGGACATCCAGGGACGAACAAACACCGAGTGCATCCAGCGCTTTCGCCTGGACCGTGCATGAGGAAATCATCTATCTTTGCCGACTTCTAGATGAACAGCTATCCAGCCGCAGCAATTATCCACAAAACATACCCGTGGTCAACTGCGCTGTCGCTCCTGGCATCTGGGTCGTTCCAGAGAGTGGCTGGTGATGTGATACACAAATAACAGGGGTCTGTGTCAAGGTGTCTGACACAGTTCGTTGATGCTCCAAGTTCTTCTCCGTGCACTTCCACTGCAGAAAGAGTGGATGCCAACTCCAGAGAGCCTGGCTTTTACAGCGCCCCGCAGATCTCTCCATTTATGCTTTAAATCAGGGATACTGCGCTTTCATCTCCCCACCGAAGCCACATCCAGAACGATTCACAGCTTTCTTCCTCGGATCAGCGTTCTGTTACGATTCTGCCCTTTTGTGTGTTGTCCCGAGCTTAATTGTGCTTGTGCCTTACTTTCGTTATATTTCCAGCTTTCAGTTCAGCCGTCTGACAATCCACTCCTAATCTGTCTCCAGTGATGTTGAGTGACTGCCTTCACCATGCCTGCATCTCGTCGTCTAATCACGTTTCCTCTTTCGGTTTTGGCTTTGATATTTCATTCATTGCTTCCAGCTGTGTTTAATTCTGGGTCTCGCGAAACTCTGAGTGAAGACGTTCTCTGATAGGATATTACTAACCCATACTGACCAGCACTTATTTAAGGGTGATTGTAAATATTTCGTCACGTAGTATTAACCTTTATGAACTCATTAGCGAGTGCGTGCGATTCTGGCTTTTGTGCATTCAGCCTCAGCTATATCTGATTAACTACTTTCAAAAACCTGTGCTTTCCTTCGCTTTTCTTGTGGTGCTTTTTACTTGTCACGTTTAAATTACCTTTATCTAAACTGTTCAGCTTGATTGATGGTCTCAGCGTCTTGTCTCGAGTCATTATTGTTAACCCGGTTCTCGTGTAATTGTTTATTAATCCCATGTGTTTCTGTTTCAGTCCGAGATTGCATTTCGAGTCCCCGCCTCCTCTCGTGATTTTATATGTGGCTGCATTGGGAGTGATTGTCAGCCGGATCCTCCGTATTGACTCTGTGCTATACGGTGAAGTCTCAGCTCCTCGAGCCTTCCGAGTTTCTCCCGTGTATGATTCCTGAGTCTTTCTGTTTGCTGCGCCCTAGTCTTGTCTGCCCCGTGTTAAAGTCTCCCAGTGTACCTGTCAGTTAGTTAGGTTCAGTTTTTGTTTTCTTAGTTTATCCACTCTTGGAGTGAGTATTTCTGTTTCCCACTGCCTTTGGCAGCATACTTCAGTTCCCCCATTTGTTCAGTGCTTGTGCTCGGTGTTTTATTTCCTTTTCTCCTAGTGTTTTTTGTGTTTAATAAACACTTCTGCATCCTGCACCTGGTGTTCCCCGGACCTCTTCTTACACCTTCAGTGCCCGCTTGCCATACAACACCAATATCTGTGAAATTTGGTTTTTGGCTTTGGCTCTACGTCCCCATCATTGTCTTTGTGTTCTATTAACAAAAGCGACTGCCGTATATATTCGGGATGATCTAAAAAGTTGTGATATTCTCACGAGTGAGGAGATTGACTTTCTAATTGAGGATATCTGTATTAAATTACTCGTGTCTTTGTAATTTTTTTACCATTGATAATACTGTGTATTTTAATGTGTGAATAAAGAAGTGCTAAATTATTTTTTTATTTCATTATCGCAGCAATTTTTTTGTTTGCCTAGCTTTAATGCCATGGTGGCTAGAGTAAGAAATAAAGAGATATCTGCATTACTTCTTGTAATTGGCACAGACAAACATAGGCCTACTATTGCAGCGGCATATCGGCAGCCTGCTGATAAAACCTTGTATCTTCAAAATGACAAACTTCACAGGAAAATTAAAAATATTAAATTAAATAATGATAATAAAATAATATAAATGGATAAATATAGTTTAAAATAAAGTTAGTAACAAATATATAGTTTTTGTTTCTTATCAGTTTGGAGATACAAGGTTTTATCAGCAGGCCCACGATATTCAAATTTAAAGTCTGGTTTGCATTTTTCATGGACGACAACTGCATTTTCATGGTTAAGCAGAAAATCCTTGTTCCATGTTTTCCTGATAGCCATAATCAATGAGCTTGGTACAGAGTCTGCCTCTCTTTTGCATTAGTCACATCTCTGTCATAAGGCCACCTACATTCTGAAATTACGCGCTGTGGGCGTGATCGAAGCGTGTCGGGAGAATACGTGTAACTCAAAAGCGCTTAACTCCAATTGCATAAAAAAGGACTTACGCGCTAATGGGAGAATAGACCCCAATGTGTGAGGTACCGTTCAGGAACCACTCGCGAGAGACAGCAATCCAAAAAACGTATGCTTTTATTGGAGTCCGAGTCAAAGCCAAAAAACAAAGGAATTGCCAAGCCCCAATACGAAATCCAAAAACAGTGTCGACTTGACAGGCAGGGGTCAGAACCAGTAAGACAGATGAGCAGAGGTACAAAAACAAAAGGCAAAAAAGTCGTAGTCGATGAGCAAAGCCAAGGGTCATACACAGGGCATCCAAACACATAGAGAAATGGGTCAAAATCCAGAAAGACAAAAATGATGGAAAAAAAGGGCAATGGCAAGAATCAAGGTTGAACAATCCAGTAGAAGAGAAACAATATTCTATGGCATACGAGGCGCTCTGAACAAAGAAGTACTGATCAACGTTCTGACAAGAGCTGTGAGTGAAAAGACTCATAATATACACTCACGGGAAGTCACAAGCTAAACAGAAAACAGGTGCAGGAAATCAGACTAATAACAAAGGAAGAAAACATGAGGAAGAACCTAATCACATGAAATAGGCAAAAGCCAAAACGCGGACAGGGATCACAAGACAGCCTATAGACCGAATAAACAGATCTGGTTAGGGATTTCTACATGCTCAGAGTGAGTGGCAGAACAGTGATTAGACAGGTGCAGAGAATCTGCTAGAAGCACAGCAAAGTAAATTGAGTGAAGGCAAGAGGCGGAGACGAGAGATCGTTAGTCAATTTGTAGAGTGCAGCCATATAATCCCTTGTGCTTGTGAGTAAGTTAGTACAATGTACAATGTTAGTCTTGGTTAGTAATTTAACAAAAACAACAAAACAAACTTTAGTATTGGTTAGTAATCTAGAAAAAGCAAGATGAAGGAAGTAAAAGTGATTGGAAGGAATGTTTGAAATCCCAGAAACCATAAAATCACCTGAAAGTGTGGCACGCAATACTGGAGCTGTGAGCACTCACATGACATGAGACCAGACAGGGGGAGACAAAGTGCAATGCATGGCAAAAACGAAAACATGGACCGGAATACAACTGTAGGAATGGAAAATGGCAAAATACAAAACATGGCAAAGCTAAACTAGACAGCACCTGAACATAAGGTATCCAAATCACAATACATAATTCAAGACATGGTCAGGCAAGGCAAAGGTCAAAATCCAAACAAGACAGAATGGCAGACAGCAGAATCACAACACAATGTGCCTTGAGGGCTTCGATTTGTGAAAGTAAGCATATTGCCAACACTACCTGTTTTGGAGGAGAATTGCGCCTTCATGTATCCTTCTGAATCGGCCATGATGGCAGTATAACTGGTTGCAAATAGCCAGTCGCCTTTTCAAAATATTTGATGTGCCTTGATGTGACAAACTTCAAAAGAAATGAATGATTAAAATGAAGGAGACAAACTTACTTTCAATTGCACCCCATACAGTGAATGCGATGGCTGTCAGGATGCACGGAACGGAGTCATGAAGACAACAAAGCCACGACCAGTTGCTTTGATCTAAGTAGTGAAAAGAAAAATTCAAAATTCACGCACAAAATCTCGCACAAATTATTTTTGTTATAGAGATTTTATCGTGTTTGTCACGTGAGTGATATTAACAGCCCTAAAATGTGACACGGATCAAATGTATGTACTACAATTCCATTCCCCAAAAAGTAGGAAAGTTCCAAAATATGGAAAAAGACAACAGTGCTTTGTGAATAATTCTTGACCTGCATGAAATTAAAAAGAGTGCATATGAATACAGGTTTGAATGTTTTTTTTTGGTACCATTGGTTTTTTTTTAATATATATGTCTTTGGCTGCTTCATTGATGAATTGCACAATGCAAAAGTAATTTAAAGCACTGAATGTTTTCAAAGGGAAGCAGGTCTGCACTGCTGGTAGACCAGACTGGCAGCTGTTTTTCTGATAAGAAAGCCATGTTTTTGTAACATGTGCAGAATGCCTTGTAGGTATGTCCCTGAACAGATGTAATCTAAAAGACAGCACTTTTGCACGGATGTCCATCAGAATCAATCGAAACTGCACAGACATTCACGTTACCCACGCCATGGGCACTAACACATCCCCTTACAGTGATAGATGCTGGCTTTTGAACTTCTTTTTTGTTGTAAATAGCCAGGATGTTCCTTTTCTCCTTTGGCTAGGAGAATGCAATGAACATTATTAACATGAACAATCTGAAAGGTTGACTGGTTCAACAACAGCTTGTTTCCACACCTCAAGCCCAGAGAAGGCGACAGCGTTTCTAGTTGTTTTAGTTACATGGCTCACTCCTGAGCGCTCCTGTACGCGGGTAGAAAAGCAATGAAGAGCATCTGTGTTTGTTTGCTAGAGCATGCGCAGTCGTGTTTTGATTACGTGTTCCTGTGCGCTCCAGTGCGCGCAGTCAGAAAATTTTGGAGGGTACGCGGTCGACCGTGGAGAGCTATGTGCACGCTGTTTGATGACAGTGTGAATGAAAATTGCGTCAACGTGCTCTAGCACCCAACAGCACACATGCGCACACGCAAAGCATAATTCCGGCTTAAGCGTATTCTCCCCTTAACTTAGGTCTGTGCATTACACGCACCGCAGGCAGTTACGCACTTGGGGCGGAGCAAGGCCAAAATCGGGGCGTTTCCGGGCGTTTCTCAGGCAAAAAACACTTACGCGTATTCTCCCCCTGGCTTACGCGCTTTTTCTGTTACGCGCTTTTGAGGGCTGTATTAAGGTCAAAGGCCAACATAAGGCGAAATGGAATATTGTGTTTGATCTCGGTTATAGGCCGAATTTTAACATTAATTTAATTTTTTTTACATTTTTTTAAGGTTGAGACATTCAATTTTCGATCCTTATTTCTAAACTGCATTTCTCATAACCATAATAAATTATCAAACGAAAGATATTACGTAACAGTCTCTTCGCCAATTAGTTCAATTAAAAACGCATTACAAACAATTACAAACATCAAGGTCACAACTGCGCTGTCGGTACTGGCATCCGGGTCGTTCCAGAGAGTGGCTGGTGATGTCATGCACATATCTCATGCGTCTGTGTCAAGTTGTTTGACACAGTTCGTGGAAGTACTTCACCATACACTTCCACTGCAGAAAGAGTGGATGCCACCTCCTCCTCCAGCGCAGTGAAATGCACAGGGGATGATGGTTGCCCACCGCCTGCTGCATGCACACTTCTCCGGTGTGCAGTGAGCCTGGCTTTTACAGCACCCCACAGATCTCTCCATTTATGCTTTATATCGGGGATACTGCGCTTACATCTCCCCACCGAAGCCACATCCAGGACGATTTGCAGCTTTCTTCCTCGGATCAGCCTTCAGTGCCCCCTTGCCATACAACACCGACAATGCCCGACAATGCGACTGCCCTAAATGTTTGTGATAATCTAAAAAGTTGTGATATTCTCACGAGGGAGGAGAATGATTTTCTAATTGAGGATATCTGTATTAACTGACTTGTGTCTTTTTATTTTTTTAACATTGATAATACTGTGTATTTTAATGTGTGAATAACGATATTATTAAATAGGCTCCAAGATTGAGCCCTACCCTGGCCAATACCAAAGCACTACCCATTTGTTAATCAATTTTATCCAATAAAGAATAGCCGACATGGGAAGAATCATTATCAGTAAATTGGATAATTGATTATAATAAAGTATTAGGCAAAAGTTCAAGTGAATGTGTCGCTCAAATCAAATGGGACATAATAGGCTACGGATATGGAATTGCGTCATTACTGAGGCGGTTTCGGGGCGGGGGGATGACAGCGTGCGGGGTAAGAATCCTTGTTAAAGCGTTCCCATGTTTTTTAGTCCCAAACCTGACATCGGAGTAGTTTTCAAGTGCGCAATTTCTAAATGAGATCATAAAAACTAAACTGTCTTTGATTGTTATTTTTGTGTGACTAGAATGTTTTCTTTATTTGCCTCCTTCCCTGTTTTCCACAGAACAAACACGCTGGTGTTGGAGGGGCACATATTCAATGCTCTGATTGCGCTGATTGAGAAGCGCTAAATTCCACATTATTTCACTATCACGGCAATTAGTTTGTTTGCATAGCTTTAATGCCATAGTGGCTAGAGTAAGAGATAAACTAGAATTCTGTGAAGTATATGTGTCACCTGCGAAATGGTCTGTGAAAAAATGACAGAACAATAAGGAAAGGGCAGACAAATATTTATTGAGTAAGTAGTACAGTAAAGTGGCAGTTGTAGTTATTGGGGAGAGAGGGGAGAGAACTGTATACTACATTTGAACTGTGAGTACACACCGGGAAGGTGAGACTAGCAGGGTAATGTGTGAGTTTCTAAAAACTACATAAAGGCGAATATGGTAAGAAAAGACTGTGAGCAGGTTATATGGTGTTACCGGCACCACCGCGAGGAGGCGGATCACAGCGTGAAGGCTTGCCGAATTTGATATGGCAAAAGTAGTTGTATAAAACATTCTGCAAACCTCCACAGGTGCTAACAGCAGGGAAAGGTTTTTGAATACATTCACATCAAAACTGACTTACCATAGAGATGAAACAGTTTTATTCTATTGTCTTGGAATTCATAGTATGTTTCCTGATACTTGGCAAGAGTCGATGCAAAAAATATGCAAATTATTTGAGATGAACAGGAGTGACATATTGACGAAAGAAGCTTTAGTGAAGACCTTTTCCAAAAAAAAAAAACAAAAGCAAAAAACAACCAATTTAATTGCAGTATGCACATAAGTCACGATGGAAATCACTCCAAAATCAAACTCGAACATGGTATGCATAGAGAAAGCCTTCATCCCAAATCTGAAAAAAATCGACCAACTACAACAAAAGATAGAGCACGGAAACCTAATGACCAATCAGATTGCAGTATGCAAATTAGTTATGAACGGAATCGCTCTGAAATTGAACTTGAGCGTTGTATCCACACCATAGGCCTACAACTAAAATTTGATCAAAATCTGTCAACCCCAACAGAAGATAAAGCACGGAAACCCAACAACCAATCAGATTGCAGTATGCAAATTAGCTTCGGTCGAAATCGCTCCGAAATTGAACTTGAGCGTGGTATCCAAACCATAAGTCTATGGCCCAAATCTGATCAAAATCCGTCAACCCCAACAGAAGATAAAGCACGGAAACCCAACAACCAATCAGATTGCAGTATGCAAATGAGTTTCAGTTGAAATAGCTCCTTAATCAAACTCGAGCGTGGTATCCACACCATAAGCCTACGGCCCAAATATGATCAAAATCTGTCAACCCCAACAGAAGATAGAGCACGGAAACCAATTCTTGGACGCCGCGGACGCCGACGCCGCCGACGCCGCCGAAAAGCAACACCTAAGTGTCTCCTGCTATCGCAGGTGACACAAAAAACAGATGCTGCATTACTTCTTGTAATTGGCACAGACATACATAGGCCTACTATTACAGTGGCATCGTCGGCCTGCTGATAAAACCTTGTATTTTAAAAATGATAAACTTAAAAGGAAAATAAAAAATAAATATAAAATTAAAAAGTAATTATATAAATTGATAAATATAGCGTAACATAAAATTTTCCATGCAAGAATAGTGGACATACAAGTTTTTGTTTCTTATCATTTTGGAGATACAAGGTTTTATGAGCAGGCCCATGATATTTAAATTTAAAGTCTGGTTTGCGTTTTCCATGGACAACAACTGAATTCTGATGGTTAATCAGAAAATCCTTGTTCCTTGTTTTCCTGATAGCCATAATCAATGAGCTTTGTACAGACTCTGCCTCTCTTTTGGATCAGTCACACCTCTTTCATAAGGCCGCCTACATTCTAAAGTTAAGCGCTGTGGGCGTGATCGAAGCGCGTGGGGGAGAATACGGGTAACTCAAAAGCGCTTAACTTGAAGCGCGTAAAAAAGGACTTACGCGCAAATGGGAGAATAGACCCCTCAGTGCGTAGCACTGTCTTCAATTCGTGGATGAAAATGTTAATTGCCAAATGATTCACTAATTAGTCTCAACCCATTTGGTTATTTTGATTTTGAAATTATGTCAGTTTTCAATGTTGTGTTATCTGAAGGATTGGTTATCAGGGTCCCTCAGTATTGATTTTCGACTACGTCCACTGTGCAGAGATTTCTCCAAATTCCCTGAATTTTCTAATCATATAAATGCTCTGAAGAGGGTGTTGTCCTATTGTTTTAAAACCATTAGATTTTTCAATCACATGGTTTTTCTGCAAAGTAGCAAGTTTAAACCACATGTAGTTTGTAAACAATGGCCCAGTCCCTGGTTATTTGGATTCTTCAGCAGACAACAAATTCAGAATCAGTGTGCGTTTCCAAAAACCAATAAAGTTAAGAAGAAATTAACCATAAACAGTGATAAAAAAATGCGTATATGTATAAAAATTTTTATGGTACTGTTTTCATGTTAATCAAGAATTATTTACAAACCAAAGATTTCTTTTTTCACGTGTATTTTCAAACCTTGTCAGCAACAGGGTGTAACGTCCTGGCGCCCACATATGTTAAAATGGGGTGCCAGGTGAGTGATGGAAGACCCAAGTGCAGGAATGATGTTTTATTAAATAAACAAAGTGATTAAATAATACGAAAAATAATAAACTTCAGAGGATAACAAGAGAGAGAGAGAGAACAAGAGAGTGTTACACTTTGAGGCTACCTGCCAATGCTGGAGAAACTCAGGTTTAAGTAGACAAAGAAATGAAAATCAACTAATGAAAACCATGTGTGCTAATTAGGAGGGAGAACAGAGGTATGGACATGTGGTTGAAGAAAATTTCCTTTGCTATGTCCAATGTTTCAAATAATTATCTGTATCGCTCTTATAGTGTTATATATGTTAGCCATAATTCATGTCTCTCTATTTGTATGTTTTATAGTTGAGATAGTCGCATGTTATTTGTAATAATGCACCCTGGTGGTCATTTGGAGAGTATAAATACCTGAAGTACATGTCTATCTAATTATGCCGAGATGAAGACCCCCTATAGACCCTTTCGGTTTAAGGACGTGAAAAAGCAACATTTGGAGTCCGCATGCTCTTTGAAGACTATCTGGGGCAGAAGATGCACAAACGCCATTTCAAAGGTGGGGAGTTTTCAGTTCTTTTGCTTTCCCCATGGGAAAAAGGCAGTTTTCAGCATGGATTTGGACTATAAACAGGGATATTTTTCGTTCTAGAACATTCTAGGGTGCGCAGCTTACATTTTGTGTCTGGATGGCGAGATTAAGAATTCTGTATTCAACCTGCTCCAAATATCGATTGATATTTGGCTACCCAGAGAAACATTAGGATATGAAAACACGCCAAGCGTACGTCCAGTTAAGGAGATTTAGAGTTTAGTTTCAAGAGCTGCTATTCGTGTCATTTGCATTTTGTTAATGGCGGATGTCATGTCACTGATGACACACAGGGTTGCTAGGCCAGGCGCAGCATATGCATTAGCGATATAAATATTAATGTTAAATTCTAAACCCCCTTTTTCACTGATAAAACTCCACTAAAAAATATCATCCCATGAATAACAAAAGGTCGCAAGTGACATTCCTGATGAAACCTGTTTTTCTGCACCAAAATGTATTTTGTGATGCATAGAAACAGGTTTCATCAGGAATATCACTTGCGACCTTTTGTTATTCGTGGGACATTATTGGCGTCCCCCTTTTAAAATCGTTCCGGCAAATAAATATTATTTTCCCACTAACAATATAACTAGACAAAGTTCTATTAGTTTTCTCCTACAAACTAAAAGCATTGACTTCTTCAGCACAACAGAGACTTGAGACACTATACCGGCGAGATATTGTCAAGGCAAGTCCTTGACATTGTTATTTTCAGCACAAATGAAAATCCGAAATCAAATGTGTAGCGTTCAGTCAAATGGTAATGATATGGCCTTGTATATGACATGTGTACCCACACACGTGTTCTTGCGACAAATGCAAATTTGTCGCAAGAACACTGTAGCCATTAGCTGACTTATGGCGTGGGACCCAATCATAGTGGTGTAAATGACATAATTTCATTTCTGCAAAACTAATTGGCAAGCAAATGCCACTTTGTCAGCTATATATAGAAGGTAATTATGAAATCAAAATCACAAGGAAACCAAATTATTATTGCAAGTAGCAAAATGAAAACCACACCAGCATTTATCTCTGAGGGGCTAGGTTCTGTAATGTGAGCCTCTCTTGCTTACCTAGACTTAAAACGTCTTATGGCACTAGCATTCCCCCTTTGGCTTGATAGTTTTTTGTGTAGAGTTTAACATCTATTTAAAGGCATGTATAGCCTATAGGATCGAACACAGCCAGTCCCTTTTCAAAATGTGGATACAAAAACCAGACACTGCAAAACAATAACACCTTGAAACAACAAAAGATTAAACAATTATTTGGCGATTAGTGGGCCAACTTAAATAACTTATAATATCAATTAGTACCTTTAACTTAATTTCTCCGATCAGATCGCTCTTTCCTTTGAGCTAGCGACGGTGTGAAATCCTTTCATTTGCAGGGAAACACAGAGCGAAGCCAACATTAGGCCTATTTGGTTCAACGAAGTCGGGCCAGCCCTGACAAATGAGTTCTGCAGACTCTAGTGTGATCATTCGGGACAAAGTTCCTCCGATTTATAGCTCAAATCTGTGCCTGAAGTTGTCTCTTGCCACAGGGAACACGAAAAAACCTTATGGCCCCGTCTTTATGATACCAGTTTATGCACCCCTCTACGCAACAAATAGCTGCAATATTTCCTTTGGCCTCACATCAGCTATATTGGGCATGTGCGCGCGGACTTCCGGCTGTAATCTGAAGTGGTCTATTGAGGTCAAAACATGTTGGCAGTTTTTAAGTGTTCAGCCATGTGAGAATAAAGGCTTTTTATCTACATTACTTTGAAAAGTTTGAGTGCCTGGATCTCATTTTTTTCTGGATTGGGAGAACAGAGGTAATTGAATAATTGAGTGAAGGTATGCAGCCAGAAGTCCAGAATGCCTAGGGGGAGGGGCATTACATGGGGTCATATAAAACATTTTATAGCCTTTATAGCTCGGGGGTGGTTTTTAGGTTTCCAGTCGTCACTTTGCTTCCAGCAGTGTCATCGGCATTGGCGTCGTACGTTTAAAGCCGTATCTCAAAGACGGCTTTTTAAAATTTGGCGATGTGATCAATTCGGTCATCAAGTTAATGCCCGAGCAAAAATTTTTTTTGATTGAATCGTTCGTTTAGACTTGGCGGCCGTTTTTATGTCAAAAATGTCAATTTTTGGCACTTAGGTGCAATTTTCTCAAAAACTGTTTGATGCATTTTTTTTTTAATGGCAGCAATGGAATCAGCATCATGACCTGCTCCAACATTGTAAACAGCGTTTTGATTGAATCGCTCCTTCATAGTGCCACCTAGGCAACATGTCTAGACTTAGTCATTTTTCGGGGGTGTTTTGTGCTATAACTCTCTTAATAAAGCATTTAGAGCTTAGGTATGTATGAGGCACCTATAGGCATTCAAGTACGCCAGACATTGTGAGTTAGTCAAAATTGACCTTGGGCGTCCAGGTCAAGGTCAAATGGAAAAAATGTGCTATAACTCTCTTAATACAGCATTTAGAGCTTAGGTAGGTATGAGGCACCTATAGGGAATTAGGTATGCCGAACATTGTGAGTCAGTCACATTTCACCTTGGGTCTCAAGGTCAAGGCAAAATGACAAAAATGTGCTATAACTTGTTTAATATGACATTTAGAGTTTAGATATGTATGAGGCATGTAACGGCTGATGCCGAGTGAGTGTTTGAGTGTGTCTGCGTGTGTGTGCATGTGTGCATGCCTGTGACTGTCTCCCCTCAGATTTCCAGGTGGAGGTGAAGGATTGGGGCGACTGCTTATGGGAGTGTTCGGTTGTCTTCCAATCAGCAACTGACAAGAAAATGGCTACTCCTTTAAAAGGCTGGAGAGAGCGTCATTCGCGAGCGGCTGTTCCTGAAGGCAAACTTCGTCTGGCTCGGCTTGATTGAAACTTAGAAATTGCTGCTTTTGATTGTGTTGTCCCCGTCTGACTCGGCTTGATTAAAACTTAAAAATTGCTGCTTTCTGATTGTGTTGTTCCTGTCTGACTCTGTTCATAAAAACTTAGAAACAGTTGCTTCCCATTGTATTGTTCCCGTATATTGTTCAGATTTGAACTGAACTTTGCAAATAGTTCGGTTTGGCTTATTTGTTGTTGATGATTTTGGAACAGTTATTCATATGTATGAGTAAATCCTTTTAATTTCATTAAAAACCTCTTTTAAACCTCTCTGGTTTTATGTTACCTCCTTTTAACCCCTTTAAGAGCTGTGGACGTAACAAGGCACCTAAAGGGAATCATGTAAGCCAAACATTCTCGGTTGTTCGAATTTCACCTTGAGCCTCAAGATGAAAGTGAAATGGCAAAAATGTGTTATAACAGCATTTAGAGCTTAGGTATGTGTGAAGCACCGAGAGGGAATCATGTTAGCCAAACATTTTCTGCAACTTGAATATGACATTGGGCGTCAAGATCAAATGGCAAAAATTGCTATAACTTGCTGAATATGGCAATTTGAGCTCAGGTATGTTTGGGGCTTCTATAGGAAACCATGTTTGCTGAACATTCTTAGACAGTCAGTTAAATTTGATGTTGGACCTCAAAGTCAAAGTTATATGATAAAAATAGCCCATATTTGTTTAAAGGGGACCTAACTGATTCTTCTGATTTTAAGGTGAAGGTTGTAGATACAGTAATCGCAGCAAAAGAGTCCATTAATCTATATGGCACAAAGAGTTCTCACCAAAGTCAACCAGAGGATTAGATTTTTGAGCATAATATCAAAATTCTTGGACACGAAGGCTCTAAAAACCTTAGCAGGAGCACTTGTTCAGAGTCATTTTGATTATGCATGTACATCATGGTATAGCAGCACACACTAAAAATTAAAGAACAAGTTACAGACATCTCAGAACAAATTGGTCAGATTAGTTTTGAAGCTTCCCCCTCAAACACATCTTGAAACCTCTCATTTTGTTGCTCTTAACCGGCTGAAGGTTGATGCTCGAGTTGTAATTCTCAAGCCTTGTCTCGTTCAAAAAATTATTCAGGGTGACGTCCTGAGGTACCTCTGTGATTATTTTAACTTTATTAGGGATCACCATCAGTATTTCACCAGAGGGAGCTCTACGGACGTTGTTCTCTATAGATTTAAAAGCATGATAGGGAAAGAATCATACTTATACTCTGCTGCAAAAGAATGGAATGGACTACCAAAACAACTTAAAACTCTACCAAGTCTAAATAGTTTTAAAAATCATTTGAAGAGGTGGCTTCAAATCAATATTTGAAATAGGTTTTTCCGTGAAATTTTTATGAACTTGGGCCTCATGGTTGGGAGGGTAGGTTGTGTAACTTGTGTATAATAGGTCATGTAAACTTTGTATAGAGTTAAAATGTTTGTATTTATCAAGAAACTGTAATTTTATTGAAATGATGGAAAGATTATAGTTGTGATAATTTTTTATTTAATTTATTGTGAGCAATCTTACTGCCAAACCTGTCTCTGCCATACTTTGCCAGTGCTTTTGTTTTTTCATTTTTGCATCTGTCTTCCTTTCATTTTTTTTCTCTCTTTCTCTATCTTTAACGTCAAAGGACTACAATGGAAATAAGCTTTTTAGCTTTATTGTGTTATCCTTGACGGTTTTTTTACTTTTTACGTTTATTTTTACGTTCTTCAGAGCTGGTATTGGAAATGCATTATTTTCTTAAAGACTTGTCAAATAAATTCATTCATTCATTCATTGAACATGCTGATCCCTCTTTTAAAAAATATTAGGAATGTTATAATATTGGTTGTCCATGCTCAACCTCTGAAAAGTTTCTAAAAATAAGATACAGGGATTTTGCCGTAATCCAAGAACATGATTTTTCGAGCGTGATTTCCTCTCTGAACAGCTCCTCCAGAGATCTTCATGAGATCTGTGTAAAACCTGATGTCAGGTTGTGCCGTCCAATTAATACAGACCTAGCCAGAGACAACCACTGTGCTAGGCCTGCCCACACCGGAAACTATTCTAGCAGGCACTAACAACGGCAGATCATACTATGCGTTATTAGCGTTGACACTTTTGGAAAAGCAAAAGGAGAACCTCAGATCATTTGTGGTGCAATTTTGTTAGTATCTCTCCCAAAGCTACTTGTCCGTTTACTTTTGGACGCTGTAATGTGAAAAGAAACCATTAGATGGCAGTATTGACCTGTTTTTTGTTAAGCCCAGTCTGGAGCTAGGTTTGGGCAAGTCCTGGGCATGTCTGAGACGGAAAGTCCCAGAGAATGAAAAAAAAATCTAAAAGGTGGGAGGGGTCTGCAATAGAGTATATAAGGAGGAAAATTGAGAGAGTAAAGTAGTAGGAGAAATTGCAAGGAGAAGGGTGCATTTGACCAGACCTTTCACTCTTTTCAAGACCTGTGAAGCTTTTTGTGGATTTTTGCCTGTGTTGGAGTATTCTCCTCACCCGGAACATCACCAAGCAACCCCATCTCAAGGGACTGTAAAATTTTTTTTTTTCCCTGTACATAATCAATCTTGGTCAGTAGTATAAATTGTAGGTTAGTGTTAGTCTTTGTTTAATTAAATGTGTTTAAGTTTTACAATTGTGTCTGTCATCCCTTGCTGTCGTAAATGTAATAACAAATTGGGGCCATAACAAATTGGGCCCATAACAACGCGAAGAAAAGCAAATATATTCCCAAAAGACAATGCCACCAAAAATCTGTGGTTAGGCTTTTTTGTTTGCTGGCAGCAAACAGCCACGGCCAAAGGGAACATTAGCTGCTTGTGCTTAGCATTTCACTAAAGTCAGCTTTGTCAATAAAGGATAATTCGACACAGCATAAGCGTTTCAGCTGCTTCTCAAACCTGAAGCAGTTGCATTGATCAAGCGCTCGGAGCCACAAGCTGCGAGTAACCATATAACAGCAAATAATGTAAGAGAAGCTAATGTGTTACCGGTGGCTAGCAGGACCGCTAACGATAGTTACCACTAACAACTGGCCTCAAACACAGGCTTTGTAAAATATCTGAAGAAAAAGCCTGTATCGGCCGCGACTGTCAGTGACTCACAGTCACAGAAGCAGTAAGTTGCTTTTACTGTATAAGCCAACCTGACGTGATAGCCAGTTGATTGTGGCTGTAGCACAGTGGCTAACGTAGCCAAGTTACTGTTGCTCATGTTTGTTACCTAAATATGCAAGAGTAATATCAGGGGAAATTCTACAGAAGGTGTGTGAATGTAAACCTCATTAGAAGCTAACTTTTAATACTTGTTTGTAATTTGGATGCTTGGTACAACTGTTCACAGTAACAGAACTTGCTGTCTGTAAAACCTGTATTGCAAGCGTTTGTCTCTGTGGTTATGACTGCTCGGTTACGAGCTACTGGATGTTAGTTTCTGTGTCGTGCTGATTAAAAATGTTCCTGGTTAAGTCATATGCAGTAATTCTGATTGGTATGCTTGTGTTACTTCAGTAAGCATCAATGTGGCAGTTTTATCATAACGTTGCCCGATTGTAGCCACAACAGTTAGTGTTCGCTTCACTTATCCATGACCGGGATCAGCCGGATACTTCACAAATGTCTGAGCAAGCTCTCTGGTGCTACTATGAAAGCGATGCGAAACGCAGAAGCTCTACTGGTTTACAAATGATTTCTCTGCACTACCTTGACATAATTTCATCCCCCATTAAAAACTGTTGTGGCTAATAAAAAGCCGAAAAAGGCGGAGATTAAATAGGTAATTCTATAATTGCAGAAGTGATCAATTCGCTAGCTCCACATATGCAACTTGTCCGCGCTAACGCAACTTACGGTCTGCAAAACCTGTATTATCTTCATAACATAACCAAGCTCTCTCTAGCTGTTGCGTACTATCCATGAAGCTGCTTTCACATCGGACATGAAACAAATTTTTTGCAGGACAGATTAGCCTACATTCAAAGTCAATGCCAAGATGCAAATACAGGTCAAGCCGCTTTCACACCAGACGCGAAACGAATTTTTTGCGCGACAGATTAGCTACGCTCAAAGTCAATGCAAAGACACGAATACAGGCGTTATGTGCACATTAAGCAGCTTTCACACCGGACGCAAAACAAATTTTTTGCACGACAGATTGCATGATCGATTATCAGCAACAGATTTTGCAAAGCTTGGGTGCGTTTTTGGGTGCTTGGGAAACGATCGCTTTACTTATCCATGACCGGGGTAAGCCTGATACATCTCCAATGTCTGGGCAAGATCTCTGATGCTACCGGTGAAAGCAATAGGGACGCGCACAGGTTATAATGTGCATAAAAAGCCATTTATTGCCATTGATTAAATATTAAATTCTTTCCTGTAGAGGTGATCGATTTGCTAGCTCCACATAAGCAACGGTTCACGCGGACGGAACTTACAGTCTGTAAAACCTGTATGTTCATTACATAACCGGAGCTCTATATAGCTCTCGCGCACTCTCCATAACTCACCCATTTTTCGCGAGGAAAAGCTGGTCATTCCGAAGCATTAGGTAAATCATTACCATGGGCAAATTCCGAAAAGGCTTTTTAGCTTGGAGCTTTCGCCCCTCTGTCATATACCAGCGCGGAAGCTGTTCTTTTCTCCACGCAAACAACACACCACAGCAATGCACACGAACCAGCAGATCCTAATACACACCAAAGCAGTCCATAAGCTGTTAGTCCACTTTTAGCTGCTCCTCACTGTCCATTTTTCCCTCTAAACTCAGACCCACCGGATTTCTACGGACTCCGGTCTACACTTGGGTATGTCGACCTGTTCTACAAATGTGTCTGGATGTTGTGGACTCTAGCTTCATCTGCATCCTAGCCAGAAGAACCGCTGTACTCACCGGTAGCAAACTATAGCAAAGTTGAGCTTGCGCTGCCAGATTTTCGCGCTGCTTCCTCCACTTTCGCCGCTGCATTTATTCGAACAAGTTAATTTCATTCGATCTATACTCAAGTATAATGTTAGATTGTGGAATTTGCATGCCACGTCGTTATCAGATGGCAGCTGTGTCTCTCGTTTCATTCTGGGGAAGCAGACTGCGTTCTGCAGCCTCTTCCAGCCCAACTCCCTCTTCCCGCCCTCCACAGAGCTGGCCAGTCAGAAGAAAGTGGGCACATGGGGAGTGAGGGCCATAGCGGAAGAGCCACCCCAATGAGGCGTTTCAGGCAGAGACTATAATAAACTACAAATGGGGATTTTTTGAGGATGGCAGTATGAGCGAAATAAGTACCCTTTTTTTACTTTGCGAGATCAGGAGTGCTCTAGGGGAGTCAAAGGTCAAAATATAAACTTGGAAAAATAGCAAATTAGGTCCCCTTTAATACTGTTTGTAGAGCTAAGGAATGTATTGGGCACTAATAGCAAATCATCTATGCTGGTTGTTTTCAACATATTGGATTTGA
This sequence comes from Gymnothorax reevesii, assembly GCA_029721435.1. Taxonomy (NCBI): domain Eukaryota; kingdom Metazoa; phylum Chordata; class Actinopteri; order Anguilliformes; family Muraenidae; genus Gymnothorax; species Gymnothorax reevesii. The sequence goes on along the minus strand of CM056583.1, from coordinate 3,564,542 downwards.
CCTTGGGCAACAAGGTCCAGGTAATGACAAAATGGCCTAAAAGTCCTCTATTGTTGGCTTCAGATCTTCGGTATGTTTTGGATACTAATGCCAAATCATGTATGCTGATCAAACACACCATATTGGATTTAAATTTGGTCTTCAAGGTCAAGGTCATGTGACAAAATCAATCAATTTACTCCCTCCTTTAATATTGTCTTTAGAAATACTAAAACTAAGCTATATATAACTATATATAATTAACTATATATAATTAAAATTTTAGCTGGCATTGTAACCGCATGGTTGACCTTTTTTCACAATCAATTGCGGCAATAAAAACTGGTCAAAATTCATTTTTGGATCTTTTTTCCTATTGGCATCATGGAATTCAAAGAATAATACTAATTTGACCCACTCAGTGGCAGTGTTGTATAAAAAAATCATTGTCTGAAAGCAGAGCAAGAACCAGAAGTGAATTTAGAAGATGGGGCACTTCACAAATTGACAGCAGACGACAGTAAAAGTTCAGGTTAGAAAAAAATCTCATCGGATTTCATGATGTAGACTTAATGGCAGAAATATTGCTGTTTGTCACTCATGAAAACGTGTGACTGCTAAGTCGAGTTGACTGGTAATGGTCACTAAAACCCCTTTCTCACTGAGCTGCGTTAACCCGCGGAGGTGTGCGGATGAAACAGTTCTTTTCTTTCGGAGAGAAGAATTGATTTGAAGAACCGGGAATTGATTTGCTGTGGTACGGGACCATTCGCCATCACTGCCAAAATTCACGAAAAAATTAAACATGTTTAATTTTTTTTCATGGATGTCCGAGCTGGAGCTTTTTAACGCCAATATCGTGTAGACAATGCATTGCTTTCGCAAGAATTCATGTTAGCTTGCTGTTGAATCTGCAGACTAATGCTAGTTACTTTTCTTCTGTTGGAGCTGTAACTGCCAGCAACCTTCAGGGCCCTTAGCACCCTAGTTTTCAAATAAGTAAAAAATGCATAACGAGAATACAAAAATACACATAAAGTGACAGAAATCAATAAAACTCTTTTTGACCAAATTATAATCACAATAAAGGCCAGTAAAAATTAATATATCAAATATGGCACTGAGAAGTCCACTTCCAAGTCAACTGTGGCATATTAAAAAAAAAAATACATTGCACGAGCTGCATTGCGGAGCAGAGGTGACTATCACGGCTCGGGTTCGATCGGACCAACTGGCAGTGGTTGGCAGCTTTTTCAGAGTAGCGCACAATTGGCCATTGTGCTACAGGGATGCAAACTGGGAAGGGTCTGCTGGGAAGGGTCATAAAAAAATGTTGCTTTGTTCTTTGCTTAAGCGCCTCCTGTTGGCCAGCTGGCCGCTCGTCAGGAAGATTCTAAGCCTGTTCATGTTGGGGTATCCTCCGCCCTCGCTCTGAACTTGCGAGGACTCAACCAATGAGTGTAAAAGAAGCAGTAGTTGACGGGCATGTGATTCAGAAGAGAGCCATGAACCGTCCCTCTCTCCGGGGTAGGCAACAAGGGGTCGCATACGAGCAAGACTTGTACATAGATCCCCAATTCGGCATTCCGTAAAAAAAAAAAAAATACATTGCTCACATAAACTTCATTCAATTGTATTATGCAGTTTTAAAACTTCAGAGAACTACTTCTGTTAAGAGCACCCAACTAGTGAGCCAAATGTGGAATGAAGTGTTAAATGTACATTTAAAAGGTGAAAAAGCAGACACACCCACCTTTTTTCAAGCAAAAAAACCAAAGACCACGAATGCAGACTGAAACAGCAACAACCGCCGAAGAAATGGTGCAAAACAGGACCAACTGATGTAAGCTGGAAAAACCTGAGACAGAAATTTTAATGAATCAAAAGCCAAGCAAAGGAATACATGGTATCACTGTCAAAATAGATGATGTCTTTAATTAGAATTTCCTCCTGTAAAGAAAACAATATTCACAGCCTTGTATTTTCCAGCCCGCAGTGAAACAGCAACAAAACAGGCCCTGTTCACTTACAATGGAGGACAGACCATGGGGCCCCACCCATCTCTAGCAACTTTCCTATTGTAGGGTTATTAGTTCATTAGTTTGTTCAATTTAAAGCCTATTATAATTAAGAAATGATAATGACAAATTGTTTGCCTACTGTGTGATGGTTCTGCCCTGCAGTCCCTCCCCCCTCCTGTTGTCTTCGCCTCCACTTCAACGAGCCACACCTGTTGCTTGTTGAAGTGGAGGTGAAGTGTATGGTATTTAAGAGCTGAGCCCTGTGTAGTTGTGCCGCTGCTCCCCTCAATTTTATATTGTGTTTTAACCAGTTTTATTAAATATCTATTTTTTACTCAGCCTGTGCGTGTAGGTTCCTTATCCACTTTTTGGGTACATGGTCCCAGTGTCCGCCAGTTTCCTGTTTCCAGCCGGCGGGGGCAAAACCATGACATACTGGCCTCATTTACATAATGGATGTGACATCATAAGGATGGCAATCATCTGAATAAATGCAAAAAATCCTAAACTTTCACTGATTTCCATTTCCTGCTTAAGCATTTTTTTCCAGCGATGTAACCATAAAATGACGGTTGATTTCTTCAGTGTTATTAGCCTTAAAAAAAAACATCTGAAGTGAAAGAAGAAATCTTACCCGTATCAGTCCATTCCAAACCCTGATGGGAGCAAAGTACTTTACATACAATATGCCTAGAAAATGTATTTTTGCAGATCCATTCTGTTTTCTAAGAAACATAAGTTCAGAATCTTGGAAAAGCATATCAGAGTTTTAACTTTGCAATGAAGTGTACTATAATTCAATCAAGATAAATTGGCCAGTCACTCTACTATTTAGTCTCAGTAACTGAGTAAATCAAAGTTCGGTAGCCGATCAGGCAAGAGAGACTGTGACAAGTAGCAGCTACTGAAGCACTGAAAGGTGAGGTTACTGCAGACCTTTCATACTGTTGGTGGTACATCACTGGATTTTGTTATCCAAGATGTTGCATTATCAGGGAAGACTTAGGTGTGTCCCCTGGATTAGTTGATAGTGAGTTTGTCTGATCAGTGTGAGGTACCGATCAGGAAGCATTTGTGAGAGACAGAAATCCAAAAAACGTATGCCTTCAATGGGGTCCGAGTCAAAGCCAAAATACACAGGAATCGCCACGCCACATTATGAAATCCAAAAACAGTATCGACTAGACAGGCAGGGGTCAGAACCAGTAAGACAGATGGGCAGAGGTACAAAAACGATAGGCAAAAAGTTGTAGTCGACGGGCAAAGCCAATGGTCATACACAGGGCATCCAAACACAGAAATTGTGGTCATACAAAAATAGGTCAAAATCCAGAAAGACAAAAACAATACAAAAAGGGCAATGGCAAGAATCAAGGTCGGACTATCCAGTAGAAGCGAAACAATATTCAATGGCATACGAGGCGTTCTGCACAAAGAAGTATTGATCAACGTTCTGACAAGAGCTATGAGCGAAAAGACCGTTTAAATAGACAAGAGGAAGGTCACATGCTATGCAGGGAACAGGTTAATTGGATCAAACTAATTACAAAGGAATGAACATGAGGAAGTACCTAATCACATGAAAAAGGCAAAAGCCAAAATGCGGACAGGGATCACAAGACAGCCTACAGACAGAACAAACAGATCCGGTTGGGGATTTCTAAGTGCACAGAGTGAGAGGCAGAGCAGTGATTAGACAGGTGCAGAGAATCTGCAAGACACACAGCAAAGTAAATTGAGTGAAGGCAAGAGGCGGAGACTAGAACAGGGCGAATGCTGAGAGATCGTTAGTCAATTAGTACAGTGCAGCAATACAATCCCTAGTGCTTGTTAGTAAGTTAGTGCTATGTACAATGTTAGTCTTGGTTAGTAATTTAGCAAAAAAAAACTGTTAGTATTGGTTAGTAATATAGAAAAAGCAAGATGAAGGAAATAAACGAGAATGAATGGAATGGTTGAAACCCAGAATCCATTAAATCACCAGAAAGTGTGGCACGCAGTACTGGGGCTAAGAGCAAACACATGACAGAAGACCAGACAAGGGAAGACAAAGTGCAATGTAGAGAGAGACCCAAACGCACATACTGAGTAAAACTACAAAAAAACTTTAATTTAGATTATAAAGATTAAAAGAGTCCCAGAGGGGAGCAGCAGCACAACAAACCATAGCAAGGCTCAGGACACAAACAAAATACTGCTGCACCAAGGTAGGTGCAGCCCACTCTTTAATACTAATGCTTCACCTCCACCTTAACGAGCAATAGGTGTGGCTCGTTTAGGTGGAGGCGAAGAATGCAGCAGGGGGAAGGGCCTGCAGGCACATGCCATGACAGGACCCTCCCCCAAGGCACGCCACCTGGCGAGCAAAGAGCCCCCTCCTCCGGAAGACACTTCACGGCGCCCTATCTGTCGCCCCGCTCCGGAACACTCCACGGCGCCCTCTCTGGCGCCCTGCTCCGGAACACTCCACGGCGCCCTATCTGGCGCCCCGCTCCGGAACACTCCACGGCGCCCTCTCTGGCGCCCCGCTCCAGAACACTCCACGGCGCCCTCTCTGGCGCCCCGCTCCGGAACACTCCACGGCGCCCTATCTGGCGCCCCGCTCCGGAACACTCCACGGCGCCCTCTCAGGCGCCCCGCTCCAGAACACTCCACGGCGCCCTCTCTGGCGCCCTGCTCCAGAACACTTCACGGCGCCCTCTCTGGCGCCCTGCTCCGGAAAACAGCACTGGCGCCCGCCAGACTCCGGGACACCTGGCACCAGCCAAACCCGGGAACACACTGCCGGGCCTGCACGCATGGTGCCAGCCGGACCCTGAAAGCACGGCGCCTACACCTCCAGAACACACGGCAGCACCAGCGGGAGGACCCTCCCCCCAAGGCACGCCTCCTGGCGTGCCAGGAGAAACAGGCGCCCTCCTCCGGAATAAACTGAAGCGCCACACTCCGGGACGCACTGGGGCGCCCTCCTCCTCAACCACTCGTCCCGCTCTGGACCACTCACCCTGCACCGGGCCACACGCCCCGCACCAGACCACACACCCCGCACCAGACGAACCTCCGGGCAACTGGGGCAGGCACACCTCCGGGCAACTGGGGCAGACACACCTCCGGGCAACTGGGGCAGACACTGGGGCACCCTCCTCCAGAGCACACTGGGGCACCGTCCTCGAGCCCAAAGCAAAACATTTTTAAAAAGGCTGCCGCTGCTCCTCTCTCTCAGCCTGGCTGGGTCCCATAATGGCAGCAGTATTCTGTCATGGAATTTGGCCCGCCGGCAGAAGACATGAAGGCGGCAGGCAATGGGACCATGTTCCCAAAAAGGTAGAGTGGGACCCAAACGCACAGGCTGAGTAAAAATTCAAAAATCTTTAATTTAGATTATAAAGATTAAAAGAGTCCCAGAGGGGAGCAGTAGCACAACGAAGCATAGCAGGGCTCAGGACACAAACAAACTAGGCTTATGCCGTCAGAGGCGACAGCTTGGGGTATATCCCCGAACGCCCCCAATCCTCCAATTCCCCAATCCTTGAACAGACCCAATATAATATCAAGCCCCTCAGATCGTGAACTTTCATTTGAACTTAATTTCAGGTCAATCGGACAAATATATCTAAAGATATGGCCAAAATGGTAATTTTTCCATCACAAAGCGCCATCTGGTGGCAAAATATTGAACCATACAGGTATGATTTCATCATTTGACACGTTGTGAGGTCATGACCTTGCGGTTACACATAGTTTCATGTCAATTGGACAAAAAGTTCCAAAGATATAGCAAAAATGGTGAATTTTATGTGACAAAGCTCCACCTTGTGTCAAAATTTTGAACCAAACAGGTATAGTGTCATCGTGGGACACATCCTCAGGTCATGACCTTTCATTTGCATTTGATTTGAGGTCAATCGGACAAATATTTCCAGAGATATGATAAAAACAGTCATTTTAAATTGTCCTAAATCAAATCAGTTCTTCCTTTTTATGATACTTACTTATATGCAAAACTTGGAATTTCTAATTGAAATATTACTGCAGTTATCGCGTTAACACGTAAATCAGTTTTTGGCCCCAGGTGGCCAATCTAGAAATCGTAAATTGTCCAAAATCGAATCAGTTTTTCCTCTTTATGATACTTACTTATGTGCAAAACTTGAAATTTGTAATTGAAATATTACTGAAGTTATCGCGTTAACACGTAGGGTGGCAGTGGCGTCAGCACTAAAAGACACTAAAATCATCTTTTTCTGCTCTTTTTTTTTTTTGAAGCTATGGAAAGAATTTGTATTAGACCATCTAACTCACCCAGTTCTTGTATCCGTGCAGTTGCATTGACTGATTGCTGATCTGTATGGACTTTGCACATGAATTCCCCTTTATCCTCTGTTTTTACATCCCTCAGTTTCATAGAGAAGTTTCCTTTGGGAATCTCCTCACTGAAGAACTCGGCGCGCCCTCTGAATCTCTCATCCTGTGACTCTGGTCTGCTCTCCCCTTCATCAAACAGCAGCACCAGGATTTCCCCATTTATCTTAATCCACTGAACCTGTAACTCTCCAACAGGAACATGAGTGTCCACTGTGCAGTTCAGAATCACATCTTCACCCGCATATGCAAACACAGGCTCCACTGCACCAGTCACAACCAAACGTTCTGAAAAAAAAAGACGCAGGTTTTTCATGCATATATGTATGTATTCCATACTTCTGTGGTGTGTCATGTTCTACATTTGTGCTCCCTATGTATGCTAGCTAATATTAATTCTGGTTTCACCCTTTTCTGTTCCGCAATATGCCATCATGGCCTCACAGATCCAAAAGTACCCGCTCTTCGCTCAGTGCCTACTTTACAGTACAGGACAATGGTATTCCGCTATCAGGGCTATCAGCAACTAAAAGAAAAATTATGGTGGATAAGACCAGTGGGCTGAAATAACCCTCCATCTGCCTTCCATCAATCAACTTTATCAAACTACTGGAAGGACCTCTAATATTTACTGTAGTTTAACAGTAATCAAAGTCAATGTGGGCTTTTCTCAGCTTATTATAAATTAAACCCATCACTGAAAATAATTTTGGGTAAGAATTGAATTACAGTGCCAGAGTTAATAAATGCTATATGAATTATTCTCTCCTCAAATATTGCATATATTATATTAAATATTCCCTGGTAGCCAATATTTTTGCTCCATTAAATGGCATAAAGTGACCATTTTTAGTTAGGTTTCAAAGAGATCTGACACAGTAAACAGGATGCTTTCCCAAAATTGAAAACTATTCATGATGAACAAACAAAAAACAGTCTATAATTTTTATTCCCACCCGGTATAATCTCCCTGGCATAATGGGGGGGGAGATTTCTGAGATTAGATTGTGGAGGCCACGGGGACATGTCATCTACTAATGACTCTGACAGTATAAGGAGATGAGTTCACTCACCAATATCTATTTGCATCATTGTTTCATGGGAATCCTGGACAGTATGAACGACACACTTGTAAATCCCCTTGTCTTCAGTTGTTACATTAACAAGCAGCAGAGAGAAGTTTCCTTTGGAGATTTGCTCGGGGAAAAACTCAGCCCTGCCACGGTAAGATGGATTCTGAGATTCCGGCCTTCTCTCCCCATCCTGGAATAAGTGGACCAGGGCTGCAGAATCTTCCTTCATCCACTGCACCTCCAGCTCGGACAGAGGGAGTGGGGTGTCCGCAGAGCAGGGTAATGTCACTGATGCCCCCACCTGGACAATTAGGGGCACTGCAGGACCCCAGACTGTAAAGGCTGGGCCAGAGAAGAGTAAACATGCAGAGAACTATTTAGAAAGAAAAACTGTTGGAATCCATTTTATATCATAAACAATTTTCAAGCACATTTACAATAAAAAGTTTTGAAAAGTTTTGAAAAAAAATGATGAGAGGAAGCAGTGATTTGCAAACCATGTTTGACCTGAATTAACTCAAAAACAGTGCAAGAGATAATATCTAAATGTTCAACCAATCAATGTTCATCGTCTTCTTGGAAATTGCTCATTTTCTACTGAATCCCTGCAACACATTTCAAAAAAGTAATGACAGAAGCAATATATGACTCCAACCAGTTGCCTAGCTACAGGGGGGGGCAAAGGCACGTCCCTTTTAGTCCTGGCTAGATCTCAATCATTTTCCTTTATTGACGTCTTTTCCAATTATCGTAATTGGCAACTGAAGACTCGGTTTCTCACCGTATTTGATCAAACAGCGATGAAATCATGGGCTAAACTGAGTGCAGAAAAATAATTTACTTATTAATTGGCCAATGCTTCGCGTGCTGCAACTGGTCCACGTTCCAATGAAACGCGGACTTTCACTCTTGGTATTGCGTGGGTTGATTTAAAAAAACAAAAAAAAAACAGTGGCACTCGCAGTTAAATAGCCTAGGACTAGGTTATAAAAAGCATGCGGCTCAAGCCATTTGCATGAGAGTCGAACCTTTTGTTAATCATGAAGATGACTGAGAACAGGTCAGGATTTATAATTGTTTTAAATGGCTGTTTTGGGCAACCTAATTCCGACACTGTACTGAATTTAACCCACAATTTAATCGCTGTTAAATCGCATGTGGAGAGAAACCGTGTCTTCAGTTGCCAATTACAATAATGTAAGCTCCGCCACTGACTCCAAAAGTGTTAGACTGCCGAAAAAATGGGTATGTAAGTGTTGAACATGTGATGCCATCAAGCTTGGATATACAGTGAAGTTGGCACGTTGTGTAAATCGTAAATAAAAACAATACAATGATTTGAAAATTCTTTTCAACCTATATTCAATTGAATACACTGCAAAGACAAGTTACTTAATGTTCGAACAGGTAAACTTTGTAATTTTTTGCAAATATTAGCTCATTTGGAATTTGATGCCTGCAAAATGTTTTAAAAAAGCTGGCAGAAGTGGCAAAAAAGACTGAGAGAGTTGAGGAATGCTCATCAAACACTTATTTGGAACATCCCACAGGTAAAAGGGCTAATTGGGAACAGTTGCATGCCCATGATTGGGTATAAAAGCAGCTTCCCTGAAATGCTCAGTCATTCACAAACAAGAATGGGGCGAGGGTCACCACTCAGTGAACAATGCGTGAGCTGATTGTAGAACAGTGTCAAAACAACATTCCTCAATGAGCTATTGCAAGAAATTTAGGGATTTCATCATCTACGGTCCGTAATATCATGAAAAGGTTCAGAGAATCTGGAGAAATCACTGCACGTAAGCAACAAGGCCGAAAACCAACATTGAATGCACGTGACCTTCGATCCCTCAGGCGGTACTTCATCAAAAAACCGACATCAGTGTGTAAAGGACATCACCACATGGGCTCCGGAACACTTCAGAAAACCACTGTCAGTAACTACAGTTCGTCGCTACATCTGCAAGTGCAAGTTAAAACTCTACAATGCAAAGCGAAAGCCATTTCTCAACAGCACCCAGAAATGGTGCCGGCTTCGCTGGGCCAAAGCTCATCTAAGATGGACTGATGCAAAGTGTAAAAGTGTTCTGAGGTCTGACGAGTCCACTTTTCAAATTGTTTTTGGAAACTGTGGACGTTGTGTCCTCCGGACCAAAGAGGAAAAGAACCATCCGGACTGTTATGGGTGCAAAGTTCAAAAGCCAGCATCTGTGATGGTATGGGGGTGTATTAGTGCCCAAGACATGGGCAACTTACACATATGTGAAGGCACCATTAATGCTTAAAGGTACATACAGGTTTTGGAGCAACATATGTTGCCATCCAAGCAATGTCTTTTTCATGGACGCCCCTGCTTATTTCAGCAAGACAATGCCAAGCCACATTCTGCACGTGTTACAACAGCATGGCTCCGTAGTAAAGGAGTGCGGGTACTAGACTGGCCTGCCTGTAATCCAGACCTGTCTCCCATTGAAAATGTGTGGCGCATTATGAAGCGTAAAATAAGACAACGGAGACCCCGGACTGTTGAACAACTTAAGCTGTACATCAAGCAAGAATGGGAAAGAGTTCCTCCTGGAAAGCTTCAAAAATTGGTCTCCTCAGTTCCCAAACGTTTATTGAGTGTCGTTAAACGGAAACGCGATGTAACACAGTGGAAAAAAGGCCCCTGTGCCAACTTTTTTGCAATGTGTTGCTGCCTTTAAATTCTAAGTTAATGATTATTTGCAAAAAAAAATAAAGTTTCTCAGTTTGAACATTAAACATCTTTGCAGTGTATTCAATTGAATATAAGTTGAAAAGGATTTGCAAATCATTGTATTCTGTTTTTCTCTACGATTTACATAACGTGCCAACTTCACTAGTTTTGGGTTTTGTAAGAGACAAATCCACAAAAGGCCCAAAACTGTGTGGTGGAATAATTCAACGGCTTGAAAACATCTCACTGTACTTTCGTAAGAAATTTTGCCCTGTTAGGTGCGTAGTATTATTTGAATATTCACAGAAAAAAAGAGAAACTGCTGCATAAAGAATGGCGTTGAAAAGTTGGGGGCTCCTGATCTTTGATTCCCTCACATGGCACTGCACTGAAAAACAACATGCTTTTGTGATGAATATAATCACATGGCCTGGGACTACTTGGGGAAACATTTGTAATGTGAAAAGAAGCCACTAGATAGCAGTATTGACCTTTTTTTTGTTAAGCCCAGACTGGAGCTAGGTTTGGGCAATTCCTGGGCATGTCTGAGATGGAAAGTCCCAGAGAATAAAAAAAAAGTCTAAAAGGTGGGAGGGGTCTGCAAAAGAGTATATAAGGAGGAAAATTGAGAGAGTAAAGTAGTAGGAGAAATTGCAAGGAGAAGGATACATTTGACTAGACCTGTCACTCTGTTCAAGACCTGTGAAGTTTTTTTTTGTGGATTTTTGCCTTTGTTGGAGCATTTCCCTGTCCCAGGACATTACCAAGCAACCCCATCTCAAGGGATTGTAAATATTTTTTTTTCATGTATATAATCAATCTTGGTCAGTAGTGTAAATTGTAGGTTAGTGTCAGTGCTTTGTTTAATTAAATCTGTTTAAGTTTTAAAATTTTGTCTGTCATCCCTTGCTGTCGTAAATGTTTTAACAAATTGGGGCCATAACACATTTGACTAAGGCCTTTCATCTCAGCATCCACAAACAAACGTGAAGACTATGCACTGAGGGAAGCTGGAATCAAAAATGCTAAGAAACGCTGCTGTCTATTCTGGGCTTGAGCTCATCAGAAATGCACTGATGCACAGTAAAAAGGGGCTGTTGTCAGACCAGTCAACCTTTAGCATTGTTTATGTTAGTGATGGACATTTTCCCTCAGTCAAAGACGAAACGACCACCAAAGTAATTACCAACTTAAGGTACAATGCCAGTGTCTGCCCTGGTATGGGTGTGTGTTTGTGCCCATGACGTGAGTGACTTGAACATCTGTGTAGGTGCTACTTATGCTGGAGGGATATGCGTATGTTCTGGAGCAATATATGCTGTGTTTACAGGGACGCCTGTGTGTGACGTAGCGTTCAGGAACCACATGCAAGAGATGGAAATCCAAAAAACGAATGCCTTCATTGAAGTTCTGGTCAAAGCCAAAAAACACAAGAATTGCCAAAGTCGCAGTAAGAAATCCAAAAACAGAGTCGACTAGACAGGCAGGGGTCAGAACCAGAAAAACAGATGAGCAAAGGTACATAGACAGTAGGCAAAAAGTCATCGTCGATGAACAAAGTCAAGGGTCATACACATGGCACCCAAACACAGAAATCGAGGTCAAACAAAAAATAGGTTGAAATCCAAAAAGACGAAACAATACAAGAAGGGCTATGGCAAGAATCGAAGTCGGACAAACCAGTCAAAGGAAAACAATACTCAATGGCATACAAGGCGCTCTGCACAAAATAATATTGATCAACATTGTGACAAAGTCAGATTTGCAGTGAGGACTCTTAAATAGACAAGAGGGAAGTCACATACTATGCAGGTAACAGGTGAGCTGGATCAGACTAATTACAATGGGAGAATCACATGAGGGAAACCCTAACCACGAAAATTGGCGAAAGCCAAGACATGGACGGGAATCACGCAAACAGCCCATGACATTTAAACAGCTACGGTCAAGGAGGTCTAAGTGCACAGATAATGAGTGCAGGAAAGTAATTAAGCAGGTGCGAGAGATCTCGCAGAAACGCGGGGGGGAGACAGGTACAGCTAAGCAAGAGGCGGAGACTTAAACAGGGCGATTGCTGAGAGGGAATTAGAATTAATTAGTAGCGGTGCAACTTTACAGATTTAACTATAGTGCTCGTTAGTAAGTTAGTAACATATGTACATGGATTAGTTGGGTTAGTAGACTATGATACAAAATACTAATGTTAGTTTTGTTAGTAATCAGAACAGTAAGGGGAAGGAAGTAAATCCACGTCATATATATGCATCAGCTAAACCAACAGAAGAGAAAGAAAGTGTAATTTGTATCTCAAAAGAGCTTATCGATTTCATGAATGGTAATGCTCATATTGATGGTTTTAATCTTGATATTGTGAGGCAAATGTTGTTTAATGTGCTATGTGAGTGAGAGAAATTTATGTCTGTGTATGTATATATATATACACTGCCCGGCCAAAAAAAAAGTCACCGTTTGGATGTTAATGAACAAATTCTAAAATTGGATCATTATTGCGGTTATTAATATGTTTCAGATGGCAATAATCATTTTAACCCTGATTGATGAAGTGCGTCGCTATTCATTTCTTACAAAATAATGTCGAAAAATACATTCCCTGATGGTGGAAACGATGTTACAGTATTTCAGAACGGGCAAGTTATTGGCCTGTATTTAGCAAAGAAAACCATGAATGACAAAACCAAGCAGGAGGAATCATTTTCACAAACAAATCTTCCACCACAAAGTCCTGACCTTGAACATAATAAAAGTTATTGGGATGTACTCAAGACCACCGAGTGGTTCAACCATTATGTCGAGAAGACAAGATCTTGGACAAAAATCATGGCATTTCTGATCAAAAAGAAATGTTCTGGCATTGCATATAGTTGTCAAAACAATGACAAGATGAATATGCACTGTAATCAAAGCTACAGGGATTCCAACTAAATATTTGAGTGTGCGACTTTTTTTTTGGCCAGGCAGTGTATATATATGTATGTGCATATGTATGTATGTGTAAATACCAACCTGTACCATGAGTACGAATAAAGACAATAATAATAAAAGAGAATTGAAGGAATATATTAAACACCAGAAATCATTGAAATCACCCGAAGCATGTGAGCACACAGACCGGGAAGACGGACTGAACCAACTAGATAACATGACAGGGGAAACAAGTGCAATGGAACTGAGAAATGGACTAAACTAAAACCGGGGAATTACAGTAACCAAAAAGAATAAATAAAAGACAAAATCATGAACACTGAACGTGAACATAAACATGACCAAAAACCATAACCATGACACTGTGCTTATTCAACAAAACAATGGCAAGCGTCATACTGCACGTCTTACAACAGTGTGGCTTCCTAACTGACCCATCCACAAATACTGCGCTCGTTCACACCAGGAGGCTTCATGATAGCTTTCCCAATGCATGCTGGGACAGATTTTTGACACCCTATGCTGATGGGCATTCAGTTATGCTGCTATGCTGGAAAGTGCTCTCGCTACACTTACATCCGCAGAGTCTTTGTTTTTGCTGTTGATAAAATGTGCATCAGCCTACCCTGGCATATTTGATACCTGTTCGCCAGTTATAACATACACACATATAACAAGCTAGCAACATTTATTCAAAGGTAACATGCCGCATGCTACCATGTCCAATGTCCAACACTTATATTTTCCAGCAAAGCCAGCGTGAACCTGTGAAAATATTTTTATGCTACCGCTGTCAAAAGGAGCAATGTAAAATTAAAGCTGTAAGCAGCGTTGAACGGGCCCTCGCCCCCTTGCGCAAGTTGGGGTTGTGGATGATCCTGACGGGTGCAGCTGTGCACTCACGACCATTGGACAGGTGAATTGCAGGCCCCAACCTGAGAGAAAGTGTCGAGTGAATCGGACGAAGTTGAAGGATTTATGACAAGGTGATACTGGGCAAACGCATAAATATATTCTGAAGGTCTTTAAAGATATGTCAGATACGAGTGTGGAAACAGTCCCAAAATTGTGGGTCTGCCCACAGTGGATCTACTAGCTGGAACTACTAGTAGCATACCTTGATAGCTTGCACAAATCGATTCGCCATTTTTTGATATCGGTAATTTCTGACAGTTTGGGGAGGTAAAGTGATTAATCCTATCAGCACAACCCCTGGTACTCTTCTCTATTTCAATGTCTTTCTTGAATCAAAGGCTTTCAACACCTGTATTACTACCGAATCCATACCATGCATCACTCTTGTTGATACTTTGCTGAGTTTTTTCCATAGAAGTGGAAATACATTGTATTTGGTTGTCGAAGGAAGTGACATTTTTCCTAGGGAAAATCCATAAAATACAGGAAGCATATGGTATTTTGGGATAGGTCAATTGTAGAATACAGCTGCTAGACTGGCCTTCCTGCAGATCAAACCAGTCTCTCTTTGAAAATAAGCTAGAATTTGCATTAAGAGACAGAAAATGCAAAAATGAAGATCCAGGACATCTAAGAAGCTGGGTGTGAAGGAATTTTTGTTGTTACTGTTATAGTTTTAAAATTCATTGTTGTAGTGTTTAGTGCACTTTGATTTTATTACATTATAGTTTTACTGCTTTAAAAAATAATAATAAATACTGGTTAGAAATTTAAATGCTGACTTAGTACTCAGCTTGAGGCTCCAAGAATACTGTCTGTGGAAAAGTACTGCACCTGGAAAGGAGTTATGGACTCATGTCTGGGAAATGTCCCAACTGAGCAAGGTAACAGAATTGTTTCTATGTGTACCAGGCCTTGATACTGAGCCCCTAAGCACAAATTTTGACTTCTCCAAGCGCATCCCGAGAGCAGAAATTTTCAAAGAATAAAATGTTTGTGCAATTTTGTGATTGATTGCTTGAAAGATTCCTGACTAGAAGGGTATAAGAACTGCTTGTGAAAATTATTCAGCTGAGACCAACCTCTGACTGCTGTGGACACAGAGTCCCTGTTTGGTCTCTCATTCTGCAGAATTATATTGCAATAAAAAGTCGATCATGTTTCTTTTAACCTGCTCGAAGTGTGATGGCTGTAGTATATTAGACACCAAAAGCAGCGGCCAGAATTAAAAGGCAAAAACAGCCGAGAATGGGGAGACTCAAACAGGATAAAAATGCGAGACTCGCGCTACCACCGGACCTGACAATCGTCCGAGGTAGAAAGCAGGTGAGCTCGAAGGTACAAAAAGAAAAGGGAAAATAAAACAAAGATTCCCTTTCTAACTACCACTAAACCTCAAATATGCAACTTAAGTCCTGAACAATACTCTGTCTCGAGACCTTACCGGCTAAAGCGCAAATGTAACACTGACACTCTAGCAATGGAAGGCAGAACTAGAGCTTAAATAGAGTCCGGGCAACGCCCCCGATTAATATCAGCTGGCCCAGGAATCTGATTGGGAGCAAAACGATATTGTCCCGGACGAGAGCAACAAAAAGAGCTCTCAATGCTTCCAAACCATGACAATAAGACTCTCTTATTACGACTCAAGCTGAGAAAATCCTCCACACTGGGCTCAGTCATGCGGCAACAGAATTTCAGTTTCACTGCTATTAAGGCTGGCTTTTAGGTAAGAAAGACTCAACATGCTATTGTAATACATGTGCATGCTAGTCTCTATGAACACTTTAATGGCACTGTATAATCATACTGAGAATTTTTTTCTATTATCTCTGAGCAAAGAACTACTCGGAAATGGACTTTCAAAAAGTTAATATCATTTTTAGAGGTTTTCCGTAAATGTCCCATAACATGCTGCTAGAACGCTTTTATGTTGTATTGTTTTAGGCTTACTTGACAATATAATTACCAAATATGGGCAAGGTTTCCATAATACTTCAATAAAAAAAAAGTATGATCCCTCATGGTAACGAAATTCCAAATGTTTATTTGAGTTTTATATGCATATATGGTTCCTCCATGGCCTGAATACTTACTCTATCACACTTTATTGCAATCATATTAATCCTGTTTATCTTTTAGGCGTAAATATACCAGGTAACTGTTTTTCTCTGGGAGCATTTTTTATTATTTTGTGAGATTAAAGTGGTCATAATAAGGTGGCATGAAGATTACTGTATTTTGACTGCCTGGTGGCATCGTGCTAGGTACTATTAATCAAATTAATTCTCTTTCACTTGTAGAGTTTAATTAAATCTTTACATGGTGAAAGAAAAAAAACACAATTTATCAATCTGCAGTTTTATTTTTTTAAATTTTATGCTCTGTAAAATTGGTCGTTTTTTTATTCACAAACTTTTTGAAATTTTTTAATTTTAAAATGTATATATTTGTATGGGGACAATGCATATTAATGAACATTTCGTGCAAAATCTAAATACGCCAGATTGTAGCCAGAGGCTAATTCACATCTGTTGCCCCTGAGGCAGGTTGGTGTTCAAATGTAGAGTCTCTGGGGAAAGGAGGAAAATAAAATATATAACATTAAAGCTGCAAGCAGCGTTGAACGGGCCCTCACGACCAGTGGACAGGTCAAGTACAGGCATCAACCTGTGATAAAGTTACAAGCAAATCGGACTAAGCAGGAAGGAGTTTTGAAAAGTTGATAGTTTACCCACCAGGGGACGTCTGAGTGTAACCAAATGTGGGCAGGTGCATTCAGGGGCAGACCCTCAGCAAAAATGCAAAGTTTCGAGCAAATCGGCCAATGACAATGTAAAATATGGCATTTCCTGTTTCCACAAGTGAGGGCTAGAGAGATATTTTGTTCCCCCCATAGACAAGGCCCCTATCAGATTTAACAGCTTGCCATCCTTGACCTGTATTTCAATTTTTATGATGATACAAGTTCAGTAAAGACATCAAAAACACAAACATATTTTCATGGCAAGGGATCCATGTTCGCTGCGTTGCCACACAAACGCCATCATGTGTAACTTCACAGCATTCGTAATGTAGATTCACCAACTTGTTCTGCATGTTGTAGAAGTGGAAAGAAGTTGATGGTTTCAACTTTGCGTCATCAGTACGTGTTAAAGTAAAAAATGGACACTTCCTGTTACCACCTGGGGGCGCTAATAGTAAAGCGGGAAGTTATTATATTGTTACGTTCAGGGTGGAGCCATCATCATTTCCAGCCAGATTGAAGGTTCTATGGTGAAGTATGATGTCGTGAGAGCACTTTGAAATTTTTTTGGGGAGTCGCCAATTTTTGTCATGCCCTAACAGCCACGCCTTTTGACCGACAGACATGCAAAGCACAACTTTTGATCAACTTGGTCCCTAGATGATCTGTACCAAATTTGAAATCAATCAGTCAAAAACCCTAGGAGGAGTTTGTTTTAAAATAGAAAAATTCAAATCAAAATGGCCGACTTCCCATTGGGTTTATGGCGTGGCTCCAATAAGTTTTTTGTATGTCTGGGTATGATACATATGGGTATTGAATTTCGTCTGCCTACGACAAAGTAACTGCGCTGCTAACTTCTTGTTACCACCAGGGGGTGCTATTAGGAAAATGGGAAGTTATTGCATCAAGACGTTCACAGCAGAGCCCTCATCATCGTCAGCAAGTTTGAAGGTTTTTCGGTCAATTACGTTAGCATGTGAGCATTTTGAAATTTTTTCGGCGAGTCACCAAATTTTGTCACGCCCTAGCAGCCACGCCCTTTCACTGACAGATATGCAGAGCAAAACTTTTGATTAGCTTGGTCTGTAGTTGATCTGTCCCAAATTTGAAAAATCTTAGGAGGAGTTAGTTTTGAAATTGAAAATTTCAAATCAAAATGGCCGACTTCCTGTTGGGTTTAGGGCGTGGCTCCAATGAGTTTTTTGTATGTTTGGGTATGATACATATGTGTATTGAATTTCCTCTGCCTACGACAAAGTAACTAAACTGATCACTTCCTGTTACCACCGGAGGGCGCTATTAGTAATGTGGGAAGTAATTATATCCAGACGTTCAGGGCAAAGCCGTCATCATTTCCAGCAAGTTTGAAGTTGCTCCGATCAAGTATGTTGGTGTGAGAGCATTTTGAAATTTTTTTGGCGAGTCGCCAAACTTTGTCATGCCCTAGCAACCACGCCCTTTGACCTACAGAGATGTAGAGCACAACTTTTGATCAGCTTGCTCTCTACATGATCTGGACCAAATTTGAAGACGATCGGGCAAAATCCTGAGCAGGAGTTCCTTTTTTAAAGAAAAAATTGGGCACTTCCTGTTTCCACCGGGGGGCGCAACAAGAAAAGTGAAATGTTATGATATGGGAACGTTCAGGTGGAGACTTCATCATGTCTAGCAAGTTTGAAGCTGCTAGGATTAAGTATATGGGCATGAGAGCATTTTGAAATTTTATTTGTTGAGTCACCAAAATTTATCACACCCTTACAGCCGCGCCCTTTGACCGACAGACATGCAAAGCATGAATTTTGATCAGCTTGGTCTCTGAATGATGTGTACTAAATTTTAAGTCAATCGGTCGAAAAGCCTAGAAGGACTTAGTTCTAAAATTCAAAAATTCAAATCAAAATGGTTGACTTCCTGTTGAGTTTAGGGCATGGCTCCAATGAAATTTTTTGCATGTCTGGGGATGATACATATTTGTTCCGAATTTCGTCTGCCGATGAGAAAGTAACCGAATTTCCATATGGGAATTTTGAAACATGTTTAGGGGGCGCTTTTTTGGCATTTCGTGTCAACCCAGAACGATCACCCAAAAATATTGAATTTCAGATCCGGCCGGACAACTGTGGAAAGTTACACACGTTTTCTCAATTGGGAAAGGTGCGAAATTGGCCTTTGAAATGTCAAAAGAAAAATAATTTAAAAATAAATAAATAAATAAATAATTAAAGCTGCAAGCAGCGTTGAGCAGACCCTCGCCCCCTTGCGCACGTTCGGGTTGTAGTGAGATCCTGACGGGTGCAACTGTGCACTCACGACCATTGGACAGGTCAAGTGCAGGCCCCAACCTCAGAGAAAGTGTCGAGCGAATCGGACAAAGCTGAAGGAGTTATGATAAGTTGATACTTCTTCCACCAGGGGGCGTTCAGAGCGGAACCAAATTTGGGCAGGCGCAGTCAGGGGCAGACCCTAAGCGCAGATGTGAAGTTTTGAGCAAATCAGCCAATGTCAACGTAAAATATGGCATTTCCTGTTTCCATAAAAACCCCTATGGGGAGGGGTTTTTCAAAATTTCAAGGGGGCGCTATCGAGGCATGTTGCTGCCCTCATGGGCAACGCCCCCATTCAGATGTTAGAGCTTGCCACCCTTGACGGGCAAATCAATTTCTAAGATGACACAAATTCATTAAGAACATCAAAAACCCAAATGTATTTTCATGGTGAGGGATCCATAGTCACCGCATCGCCACACGGACGCCATTCATCAAAGCTTCACAGCATTCATAAAGTAGCTTCAGCAACTTGTTCTACGTGTTGTACAGGGGGAATAAAGTTGATGGGTTCAACTATGTGTCATCAGTACAAGTGAAAGTAAAAACTGGTCACTTCCTGTTAGCGGCCATTTTTGATCAGCATGGTCTCTTGATGTTAAGTAATAAATCTGGTTTTGATTGGATTAAATCTCTGGGAGGAGTGCGTTTAAATACAGTGTGTGGAAATCAGGCAAAAATGACACGTTAAAATCAAAATGGCCGACTTCCTGTTTGGAGTAGACAATGATGCCAGAGACTTTTTTGTGCGTCTTGGCCAAATACCCGTGTACCAATTTTCATCTTCCTAATCCAAAAAAACCCCTATGGGAAGGGGTTTTTGAAAATTTCAAGGGGGCGCTATCGAGGCATTTTGCTGCCCATATGGGCAAAGCCCCAATCAGATGTGAGAGCTTGCCACCCTTGACCTGTCTATTAATTTTTATGATGATACAAGTTTATTAAAGACATCAAAAACCCAAACGTATTTTCATGGCGAGGGATAAATAGTCGCTGCGTCGCTACAGGGACGCCATTAGGCGCACCTTCACACCATTCATGAGGTAGCTTCACCAATTTGTTCTGCATGTAATAGAAGTGGAATGAGGTTGATGTGTTCAACTGTGTCATCAGTACAAGTAAAAGTAATAACTGGTCACTTCCTGTTACCACAAGGGGGCGCTATTAGCAAAGTGGGAACTTAATATATCGAGATGTTCAGGACGAAAAAGTCATCATGTCCAGCAAGTTTGAAACTGCTACAATCAAGTGTGTGGGCGTGAGAGCATTGTGAACCCCAAACATATTTTTATGGCGAGGGATCCAAAGTCGCCGCGTCGCCACATGGACGCCATTACTCGTAGCTTCACAGCATTCATAATGTAGCTTCATCAACTTGTTCTGCATGTTTCAGAAGTAGAATGAAGTTGATTGGTTCCACAATGTGTCATCAGTACAAGTTTAAGTAACGAGTGGTCACTTCCTGTTACCACAGGGGGGTGCTATTAGCAAAGTGTGAAGTTAATATATCGGGACGTTCAGGGCAGAGCATTCATTATGTCCAGCAAGTTTGAAGCTGCTACAATCAAGTATTCGGGTGTGAGAGCATTGTGAAATTTTTTCATCGAGTCACCAAAATTTGTCATGCTCTAGCAGCCACGCCCTTTGACCTACAGGTATACAGAGCTCAACTTTTGATCAGCTTGGTCTCACGATGATCTCTGCCAAATTTGAGGTCAATCGAGTGAAATCCCTAGGAGGAGTTTGTTTTAAAATTAAAAATTCAAATCAAAATGGCCGACTTCCTGTTGGGTTTAGGGCGTGGCTCCAATGAAGTTGTTTGTATGTCTGGGTATGCTACATATGTCTATGGAAATTTGTCTGCCTATGACAAAGTAACCAAATTTCCCTATGGGAATTTTGAAATGTGTTTAGGGGTGCTATTTCGGCATTTCGGGTCGAACCTGTGTGACCGCCCAAAAATATCAAATTTCAGATCCAGCCGGAGGAATGGGGAAAGTTAAACACGTTTTCACAATTGGGAAAGGGCCAAATTGGCCTTTGAAATGTCGGAAGAATAATTTAAAAAAAGAGAATAATAAAAAATAATAATAATAAACAGCGTGATTTCAATAGGGCCCTCCGCAGACGACTTGCAGTCGTCGCTCGGTCCCTATGTCAGAGCAATAATAATAATAATAATAATAATAATAAACAGCGCGATTTCAATAGGGTCCTCTGCGGACGACTTGCGGTCGTCGCTCGGGCCCTAATAATAAAAATAATAATAATAATAATAAACAGCGCGATCTCAATAGGGCCCTCCACAGACGACTTGCAGTCGGCTCGGGCCCTAATAATAATAATAATAATAAAAATAAACAGCGTGATTTCAATAGGGCCCTCTGCAGACGACTTGCAGTCGTCGCTCGGGCCCTATGTCGGAGCAATAATAATAATAATAATAATAATAATAATAAACAGCGCGATTTCAATAGGGTCCTCTGCGGATGACTTGCAGTCGTCGCTCGGGCCCTAATAGTAAAAATAATAATAATAATAATAAACAGTGCAATCTCAATAGGGCCCTCCACAGACGACTTGCAGTCGGCTCGGGCCCTAATAATAATAATAATAAAAATAAACAGCGTGATTTCAATAGGGCCTACCGCAGACGACTTGCAGTCGTCGCTCGGGCCCTATGTCGGAGCAATAATAATAATAATGATAATAATAAACAGCGCGATCTCAACAGGGCCCTCCATAGACGACTTGCAGTCGGCTGAGGCCCTAATAATAATAATAATAAAAATAAACAGTACGATTTCAAGAGGGTCCTCAGACGACTTTCAGTCGGCTCGGGCCCTAATAAACAGCGTGATTTCAATAGGGCCTTCGCAGATGACATGCAGTCGGCTCGGGCCCTAATAATAAACAGCGCGATTTCAATAGGGCCTTTGCAGACTACTTTCAGTCGGCTCGGGCCCTAACAAGCACGATAACTAGGGATTACATGTCATTGGCTCCGACTATCTCTGGTATGAAACAATTTTCAAAGTATAAATATACAGCAAGTGCAACTTATTTCTGGATTATTCTTCATTCACTTTGTCTAAAATGCCCTAAAATAAGGCTCATACTGCAATAGAGAGCATCTAAAACCCCAGAGCTTCCAGGGCCCCGCGACAACAGGGGACTTCACACTTCACGCTTGTGATTTTCACCTTCCAAGTTCCAGATTCACATGTCTGAATTTTGAGTTGTAGACCATCCTGCAGCAGTGAGCACTTGCAGGATGCACACTTGAAGGAGTAGCTTTCCAAGGCAGGCCAGATGTGGTTGGTGGCACAACTGTGTACACTCGCCTGTCAACCCCGGTTAGGGGTGGCTTCCATAGCAGGGTAAGAAGGGATTCAAAGTAATATGTGTCACACTGTATTGTTACAATGACAGAATCTCTAATGTAACACTGCACCAATTCAAAAAAGCACGTATGCCTTTATCTAAATCTGTGGTTCCCAAAGTGGGGGACGCAGAGCAATTGCAGAGTGGGGCGCGAGGTGTGGGAAGTACATTTTTTTCCCCGCTGGAGTTCCGGACGGCAACCGAAAATTATTTGCATACAGCACATCAGCAACCATGTTCCGGAGGGAGAAGGAGTGAACACTGAAGGAGTGTCTTGAGACAGTTTAATTTTTTCTGTCTGTACTGGCCTTGCACCGAGGTACGGTCTCGGAACCACTGACTGCACAGTCCATTCGCTGCCCAGAATACTGCGGTTACATCGTAAATGCCTGTCTCACTCTCAGCATAATTGTTGGCCAAATCATTCATCTAGCCTGCCATTTTCATAAATAAATTGTTATGAATGTAGTTGTTCAAATATTTGAAGCTAGTAAAATGAGCTGGTTATAACCATTGCAGTCTAGCAATAAGTTACCCAGCGCTCCGTTTTTATCCTGTACTGATCTGGCATATCAATAATAAACTACTAAGTGACACCGAACAAAATCCGATGAATATAACGCAGAAATAACCGAGATACCGTCATCTTATTCTCGATAATATGAATGCTCCGTAGGTCTACGGATTTTTTTTTTTTATCTAGCCTAGCTACTGAACGTTACAAACATATCGGCAGGTTTGGCTAGTGGTGTTTATGATTTTTTTTTTCGCACTTCGCTGTCGGCTGTTAATGTTGGTTGATTATGGTGCTTTCTTTCTGCATCATAGAAACAATTTTAAGTAGACGGTTATACTCAGGCAGAGGGGTGTGCTACGGCCTAATAATTTTGTAGGTTTTGCATTATCTTCGTGTCCTTCATTTGAAAATACGATGGCCGTTTCCAAACCTGCCAATCATTTTTAATGTTTCCAGCTAGGCGAGACAAAAGTAATCTGTTCACAGCATTCATATTTTCTAGAATAAGCTGACGCGATCTCTGTTATTTTTGCTTCATAAGTGCAAGGCCAGTGAAGCGAGAAAAAATTAAATGTCTCGAGACACTCCTTCAACGGTCCGGCACAAGGTCGCTGATTGGCTGTATGCAAGTAAGTTTCTGTTGGTGTCCGGAACAGCAGTGGGGGGAAAAAATTTCGCGCGCGGCAAGATTGAATAAATAAATAATACAGTGAATGACACTGCCACCATAACATGGACAACTTTTTGACGGAACTCCCACGTAAACGCAAAGCAGAGGATGAAGCACCGCCAAATGTGCTTCCAAAGCAATTTCTTTCCAAAGGCAAAGACTAGAAAATATGATGACACCCATTTTGCATTAATTAAAAATTCATTAATGGCAATGTTGTTGAATATTTAAAAAAAGAAACCTGTTACACTTAAAATAATTCCACCGTAAAAGCAGTTTTTTCGCCTTTTATCGGCAAACGGAGGGGAATTCCCGGTTTCATAGGAATATCTAAAGAATTAAGAAAGTTATAGCATTTTATGCAAACCATGTTTAGTCACAGATTTCTCGATTTTGTTCTATAGAAACTAGGGACAATTTATACCCCTCATTTAGCCAATTTCTAAGTTTAATAACTTTGTCATTTCTTAACCTATCACATTGATCTTGGTATCATTGGTAAGTTTATTTCAAGCTCTTTCAGGATAAATTCAGTTAAGCATAGAACCATTTTGAAAATTTTAGTAACATACCTACTGTCAGTCTGTCTGACTGACTGTGCCGGTTACAGAATGAATCAGAGGCCCAGCCTAAGGAAACACCAACTCATGCCTAGATGTCTGATGTGCAAGGCACAGAGACTATTGAAGGTATCTGTTCATACATTCTAGACAGTACTTCAGATACATCATACAGATTATACTCTAACCTACTCATATCACATGCTTTTTAGGCCTATGCTGTACTTTTTTTTTAACTGCATTATACCAAAACTATACCATATGACTACACTGCTATACTAACTATACTATATTTTTACTGACTCTACTCTTTATTTTGTCTTATTTTTGTTTAAATTAGAAACACCCCCAAGTTCCAAGAAATCAAAAGTACTCGAGGACCTGTTTGGCGACTCCTTCTGCACTGAGGACCCAAGTGTCAGGAAGAAAATATCCAAAGAGTTAGCTGATGATTAAATTAGGAAGTACAGAGATGTTGCATCTCTGAGCCTGGGTGGTAAGGTGTTAGATTGGTGGAAAGCTCACCAGGATGAGTTTCCTCTCCTGGCCGACCTGGCCAAGACCTACTTGTGCATACCTGGTACAAGTGTACCCTCAGAACGTGTATTTAGCACAGCAGGGGACATTGTACGTTCAGAACGTAGTGTTTTGTCTTCTGAGCATGTGGACCAACTGATTTTTTTAATGAAAAATCTGTCAAGAAGCACCATTGAAGGTATGGAAATATAACAGAGCTGTGATTTCTATTTGGACTGGTTTTGCTTATCAGCAGTTTACTTTGTTACACCTCTTCAGTATCCATCAAACAGATGCATTATTATTTTATATTGAATGACGTATAGGCCTACTTTTTGTTGCTAGTGCACATTCTGGCTCATTGCACTGACTTTGGAGTATTTTATTTTATAGTGAATGAAGTATAGGCCTGTTTTCTTTTTGTTACTTCTTTGCTGCTGGTGCACTTTTGTTCTTATTGCACAGATTTTGTGGAGTATTTTTACTTTACAGTAATTGCACTGATTTTGTGAAGTACTTTTTCATGTAAGGCCAAAGAAAGGCCCTTCAGTATCTATAGCTAAGACTGCATTTTTTGGTGAATGAGGTGTACAGTAGGCCTTGGTGGAGCACTACTTTGTTACTTTTATTTGCTATTCTTTCCCAAATAAAATATATGATGATATTGCAGCTTCCGTTGATTTTTAAAATAGCCTGTAAAGTAAAAAAAAAAAAAAGAACCAATTAATTGAATCGAATCGAATCGTGAGGCATTCTTAAATATCGAAAAGAATCAAATCGTTGGCTTGAGAAATCGATACTGAATCGAATCGTCATGATGGCTCTGATTTACACCCCTACTTGTAATCTCTGAATATTCACAAGCCATCATTTTTTCTTAATTAGTCATTTTTAGGCTGGTGGGACGTTTCAGCTTCTTCAACATTATGACAAATGGCCGTGCATTCCACAATTCAATTCTTTCCCATTATTTTCATAAAACTAAGCACAAAGATCACACCAAACAGGTTTTACTTCTGATTTACCTAGGCTTTTAACTGTGTTGACTAATAAATATTTCGCCATGTGTCTTCGATTTCATCATACAAAATTCATTCTTTCATTTCATCACTTATAAATTTCCATTTTAAACACGCAAATAAAAATTTATTTCCAATAGCCTACCCTACAGCACACTATAAATAAAACTCTCAGTCTTAATTGCATGGATAATCATTTCTGATGTGGCCTAAAAGGAAAGATAATTATATAATTCCTCTAGGCGTTAATTGTGGAATGAAGAACAAATAACAAATTAAAATGCAGTGATTGCGAATCTGGCAGTAACAAAAACCATCATACACAGTTGTCTCGGGACCGAGTTCGAGAACAGTAGCTTAAAATATGACAGATTGAGTGACATCTCAGGCCTCAAACACAACTAATGGAAGAATTACACCATTCTTTGTATTTATTGCAAAAATTGTGTAATCAAATGAAAGTGCACATTGCATTATCCCAGAGATGCCAAGGCTTAGGCTACGTCTATAGGCGTGAGTTTCTCCTCTTAGTGGCATTCACGTTTCTGTGCCGTAGTCAGCAATTATTCAATCAAAGCGCACTGAAGAGATTCACTCGCGGAAATCAAGTCATTCTGGATTAAGTCAATCTGCTTCACGTGCATTACGGTGGATTTCCCCACTAATGACACGGAAATCGATTATGACTCTGGAATTCTCAGGCTTGTCTTTACTGGGGGATTGAAAGCAACGGAATCGCATAAAAACGTTTCAAATGGTCTTATTTCATTAAAACAATTTAAACGATCATGAAACACATGCATTGTTTCCAATCCCTGAGTAGAGAGAAGCACGGGAAGTCCGGAGTCATAATCGCTTTCCATGTTACTTGTCGTGAGGTGCACCTGTACGCAAGTGAAACGGAAACTTCAATGTACAAGAATTTTAATTCCGCATGAGAATCTCATCAAGCATTCAATGGATAATTACGGACTACAGTATATAAGCCTAAAAATGCGCGACACCTACGCCGAATGCGCGAGACTTGACATCTCTGTTATCCTCAGTTCAGTTAAGGTCAGGCGAGGCCAACGTGACGAAATTACGCATTGTACGTATAATGTATAATAATACGATAAACAACCAATAACAACTTTTGAAAGACGTGTGAAAAGTAGCGAAGCCTATGTGCAGCATTTGCTCTGCAGAAATGTTCCAATTCTTCTATTGCGCAAGCTGACTGACTACCTAATACATCGTGGCACAAAAGAGAAAGCTTCTTTGTAGCCTATACGTTATTTATGCGAGCAATGCTGCACAGTCGAGGCCTTGGCATAAGCCAAAGGGGTATTAACTAGCTGTACGCATTACTTGAAAAAACATGGAGGGCTCACACAACATCGGGAAAGAATATAAAACTGAAAAGTAAGCAATTCACGTATTATTAAAACATTAGGCTACCCCTCATACGTTCCGACAAGCATTTAAAATAACTTCCATTTTCATGAACGGCCAAATGCATGACACGTTCAGTGCGACAGCGCCGTCAACGCTGCTTAAAATACACTCTTTTATCCCAAACTTCAAAACGTGAAATAAAATTGAATAGGCTTCAAGTGGAGCCTAAACTGTTGTAGAGCAAAAGCACTAAACATCTGATTTGGGGAACAACAGGAATACTTTGAAAATGAAAGTTATTTCCCAGTAAAAAAAGGTTCCTAATTCCATAATACGACGACTACATACATAAATCTATCGTTTAACTAGTAAGGCAGAAAATAAATGCGTTTAAATGCGATATTGACTCATTAGAAATACGATAATCCCCGTCAGGCGAGAAAAGAGCACTGCGCACGCCCTACCTTCACCACCACAGGCGCAGAACAGCAGCAGAATCAAGCCGAAAACTTCCATCTTGACATTATTTATGTGTGCTGCGTTTCTCTGAGTGCGATAAAAAAGACTGCTGAGTTGGTTCTCTTTAAAAGAACTATGAAATGGCGGCTTACACGAACGCGTTCTTAAAATTCATGTCATTTCATGCAACTTTCACTTTCACTTAAAGCCCGCGCGTTCTGAATGCGCACGGCAGTGCCCTCTGAAGTTAAGAAAGTACCTGCATGCCAAACGAATAATTAGCAGATTCATTCAGTCTGCAGAAACGAAGCAACGAAAAAGCCCACCAGTGAAATATTCTATTTTTCCCTAAGGATGGCAGATACCTTGACCAGAAATATGGCTGCTTGTTGACCATGGCCCTTGACCCGCTTGGCTTCGCAATTTCTAAAATCCTTCATATAAAAATCATCACAATCTTTCCACTTTGTCTAAGAATTGCAGCCTAGAACAGAAAGCTGTTACCTGCAAATCCATTTTAACCTGTATTTGATTGAAAAAGTACAAGAACAAGAGGAGTAATGTTTACCTCATCTTTTCTTTTCTTTATTGAAAATAGAAATTTAGAAATATGATATCTGAAGTTCCGATGAAGTTGGACAGGTGCACGTTCACCACTAATATCTCCCTCTCATTTCAAGAAATCGCTTTGGAAATGAGAACACCAATTGTTAGAGTTTTGAAAGCTGTCTTTATTCCCATTACTTCGTGACAGGCTGGGACTACAGCTGAACAGTCCAGAGTCCCCATTGTTGAATTTTGTGTCTCACAATCCACCACATTTACAGAGGGAGAGAAGTCCAAGCTGCAGGCATGCAAGTCTAGTACCCACACCCCGTGACTATGAAGTCAATTGTAATCTCTGCAGAATGTGGCTTGGCGTTATCCTGCTGGAACAAGCATTCCTAGAAAAGCAGACATTTGAAAGACAGCATGTTGTTTTGCAATGTACCTGTCCTCTTCTGCATCAATTTTGCCCTCGCAGATGAGCCAGTTGCCCATGCTGAGAGCACTAATGCAGCCATAGACCATGACAGACGCTGGCTTTTGGATATGTCACTGATAACAGATAGGATGATCCTTTACTTTTTTGGCCCTGAGACCATGACATCCATTATTTCCAAAAACAATTTGAGAGACTCATCAGACCACAGACCCGCTCATTTTCACTGCGTGTCAGTTCATTGTGAAATGAGCTTGAGGCTAGAAAAGTCAGCAGAGCCTCTGTAAGGTGTTAATATCCAGTGTAGTTTCCTCAATGAATAGGACAGTGTTATGCCCCACCTTTAAGTCGACCCAATGGGGCAAGCAACACTCCCTTGCTGACCAAAATCCAGTTAAAAAAAAAAAAAAAAACCTTAAAATGGCTAAGTCTATGGCATTTAGCTACATGAAGACATACAAACTATTTAGAAACTAAATCAAAGCTATGAAAAAACACAATAGTCAAACAAACATGGTTAAAAGGGACGCCTTCGAAAACGAGATGGTACATCTCAAGGGGTTATACCTAAGAAAGTTAAATTAAACATGACAGTAACAGAAAGATCCCAGGATGACAGGCAGCAAGAACAGCAGTCCCCACACCAGAAGCTTCTCTTCTAATGCTGGCACAGAAGCATTTTAAGGAGAAGCACCGTTTTTACAGTTTTGAAATTATTTGTGGCATAAAATACAATCATTTAGTCATCCATACAACTCTCGTGTTTCTAGAAGTCCTTTGGAAGATATTTAGATCCAAAGAGAGCCGCGTATATCCGTATAATGGGAGTGAACGGGGCATGGAGAGCGCAAGCTCTAATTCAACATTAACAAGTTATCTGTCGCTAAACTCATTAGTTTCACCAGCGACGGTTGGCTGCTCTACGTGCTGGTAGAACATCATGGTTTGTTTTTGCGTTTTTCCAAGTTGCTGCAACAAAATGACCAGTTGCACAACGTTTAGCTTCCATAGGCTACCTTAACGCAATTTGGAATTGCTAAAGCTCTGCCTAGTTGCGCTGAAAATAGACCCGAATACTGAAGCTGAAGCATTGAGGCTTGCAGATCTTCGGGTTTGCAGTGCTCACTTCACTATGGAAGACTTTTTTCCTGCAAGGCCACAAAAAGAGGGCCAGAAAGTGCAACGCCTGAATCTGAGGAAGAATACCATCCCAATAGCTGCAGCGGGCACAACCGACACAATGGAGGTAATGCATTTCTAATGAAGATTTGTATAATGATGTTATTAGGCTATACAGTAACCTCTGCACATGGATCAGAAGTTAGTAGGTCAAGCTACAGACACCAGGTGACGATAACAGGCAACCCCAGACTCAAAAGCAGAACAGCACTAGCGAATCATAACAAAATATTGGTGAAATGAATGAGTTTCCCGACAGATAATGCGGCATTAGAGGCTGCGCTGTCCGTGCCCTGTTCACTCCCATTACACAGATACTGTATACACGGCTCTCTTTGGATCTAAATATCTTCCAAAGGACTTCTAGTGACACAAGAGTCATATGGGTGAGTAAATGATTGTATTTTATGCCACAAATAATGTAAAACTGGAAAAACGGTGCTTCTCCTTTAAGCACTTCATTCCCAGGACAGGTGCACCTGGTTCACCAATTAGATGTACCACACTTGGAGGCCCCTCAACCAGGGGGGAGAACCAGGTCAGGTGTCCTTGGCCCTCTGGGCCCCCTGACCGATAAATTGTCTGCTGAAATAATTTTTCAAAATTTTTTTAAAAGCATTGCATTTATGCCTTTTTATTTTCCTTGACATTGTGGTCAAAAACATTTTTACTTTCCCTCCAAGCAAAATGGTTTGACTTACAAATACAACGCATGAGTTCAAAGGTTCTATTGGCGAACCCCCGCCCACCTCTTGTGACGGAAACCTGTCAAAACGGCCAGCTGCCAAAAATCAGGACCACAGAAAAGACAGTTCTCTAATAACGCTCTAATGCCTCTGATTAACTCTGTTGCCAAAACAAAAACTCTGCTTCTGCTCTGCTCTGCCCAGCTGTGCTCCCCTTTCTGACTGAAATCACAGCATTTATATAGACTAGCAACATTCTCAAAGATCTACAGCAGGGGTCCCCAATCTTTCCCAGAAAGGGCCGGTGTGGGTGCAGGCTTTCATTGCAGCCACGCAGCTACACACCTGATTCTACTAATCAAGCTTAAGAGCAAAGAGTCCAGGGGCTGATTAGTGGTTTTAGGTGCTGCAAGGCAGCAAAAACAGCATGCAACAAATCTTCATTTACAAATGATATACAATGCTGTACATTAAAAACGCATACATAACACCTCCCCTCTTTAAGAGAAGAAAGGTTTGCTAAAAGCTTTGTTTAGTTAAAATTAACACAGTTTTATGATCAGAATAATCTTGAACTTTACACAAAAGTATCATTGATCATTATAACCATCATACACATAACCGCCTGTGCAATTTTCACAATCAAATAAAAAAGTTGAATAAAAATTTTCACAATCAAATGAAGAAATAAAATTACATGCGTGAAAGTGTATCTGGGATTACATTATCTTTTCCCCTGATGTGAGGAATATCCAAATCATACTCTTGCAAAAGCAAACTCCATCTCAGTAATCTTTGATTCTTGTTATTGATCTTATGCAGGAATGTGAGGGGATTGTGATCACTGAAGACCTTGATGGAAGTAGCTGAACAAGTCAAATGGACTTCAAAATGTTGTTTGTTTGTTTATTAAGATCCCCATTAGCTTTTGCATAGCAGCAGCTATTCTTCCTGGGGTCTTACAATTTCAGTTGTGAAAAATACTTATATACACAATATACACACACATACACACAAACACAAAACATACAGACAATTCACAGAACACCAATGAAGTAACTCCGCAAATATACATCACAATACATCTTACAAAAACGTACAACATTGCATACAGCTCAATTAGTATGTAACAATATTTTACTCTCACTTATATGAGCATGTACATGTACGTATAATCTTACACACTTAAATAGTTTCCCGAAAATTCTGCAAATACAACAAAAATATAATACAACTTCAGGCACTGAATCCACCATAATAGTTGATCTAATTACATATCCTCATCATGTAGACATTTGACTTATCTTTATATTATGTTGACATGAATTTTTCATAAATAGCATACATTGTTCATACATTATCATCCCAATAGATACTAATTGTTGAAGTTCCTCTTTAAATAATAATCTTTAAGCTTCATTTTAAAACTAAGCACATTTTTCTGCCGCGTTATATAATTTGGGAGTGAATTCCATTCTTTCATGCCTCTTTACGCACGTTGAAATGAGGTCTTTGATTTTGGCAAGCTAAAACAGCCTTCAAGAGCATGCCTTGTAGAATAATTATGTGTCTCAGAACTGAAAGATAGTTTTTTATACAAAACACAAGGCATCCTTGTTGTGATCACATTTCTCATGAAAACCATTAACAAATAAACAAATCGATTACTCACATCCAACCAAGAAAGACACTCATGCATTTTAAAGACATTTGTCCTAATTCCACAGCCCAGAGCAACATGTGCTGCTTTATTCTGTGCCAATTGCAGTAATCCAACAATAATCCAAGCGCGACAAAACCAAAGCTTGAATTACTTGTTTGATAATATTTTGTGTTAAATATTTTGCACATCTCCGGATCATCGACAAAATATTTCCTATTTTTGTGACTACTCTCAATATTTGTGCATCCCATGACAATTTTTGATCTACAAAAACACCTAGCAATTTGGTTTCTTTCACTTGTTTGATTAACTCACCATTTATAGTAAAGTCAAGCTTTGGATCTGAGCTCACAGTAGAACCTGCGCCATTTACCATACTAGTCGTCTTAGACAAATTTAAGATAAGTTTGTTACTATTAACCCAATCAAAAACAAACTTCACTTCTTGAGCAAGATTTGTATTTAGATCATTAATATTTGCTTCAGCTAAATAAATTGTAGTATCGTCTGCATACATTGACATATGAGCCTTTCTTAAAACCAAAGGAAAATCATTTGTAAAAATTGAATACAGGAGCGGGCCAAGGCAGCTTCCCTGAGGCTCTCCCTGCTTCACAGATTGAAATTGTGACTCACTTCCATTAAAGAACACCATTTGTTTTCTATCGCTTAGGTAACTGTTTTTCCATAATAAAGCAGAAATAGAAAAACCATAACACCATAACAATTTTTTCAATAATAACTTTTGGTCTAAAGTATCAAAAGCTGCAGAAAAATCAAGTAATACTGTACCAAACATTTCTTATGCTCGATTTCCTTATGCCATGCATCTACCATTTGAGTCAAGGCAGTAGCTGTAGAGTGTTTTTTTCTATATGTGTGCTGAAAATCAGTAAATAAATTATTATTTGAAAAATAAAACTGAATTTGCTCATACACAATTTGTTCCATTATCTTACTCAGAATTGGTAGTAAACTTATTAGTCGACTATTAGATTCAGAAAACTGCAACTTTTTATTTTTCGGTATTGGTATTGGTATTATTTTTGTAATTTTCCATGCTTGTGGGCATTCATTTTTAATGAAACACTTTTTATTGATATAAGCAACTACTGGAGCAAGTACTGATGCTATGGGCTTGAGCAACCTGCCAACCACATTACCAACTCCAGGTGGTTTAATTTTATATGTCATCAGCATTAGTTCAACCAGTGGCGTGCACAAATAGACGCTAGGTGGTGCTACAGCACTTGCCCCTTTACCCTTTATCGATGAAAGTGCCCTTTTGAAATTTCGTTTTTTTTTTATTATTATATTTATTATTATTATTATTATTATTATTAACACTTTAGTCGGGCCAATGTTGAAATGATCTTTTAGAAAGGCTGTGAGATTAAAAACTACTGAAAAAAATGCCCCGAAATGGGCCACCTCCTCACGCACTTCCGACCTCTCTTCCTTTGTTACGTGGACACGCGCGCAGTGCATATACAGTAGATGCGCTGCAGGAGCATATCAGCTGAGCGACTGGAAGCCACAGTCTTGTGCCCCACCAGCCAGGTAACACACAGATCAAGTGAAATTGTAGTTTGCCCTCCAAGCCCTACCTGTAATTATTTTGTTGTGCAGTAGCATGTCTCATACACAGTGACGGTCCGTCGGCAGAAACACAGGGCCAGCTATAACCTCACCTTTCACTTCTTATGACAGACACCTCTTGCAGTTTACCTCCCCGATTAGCAACCGTTGCTCAGACCGATTGGAGGAACTGTCGAGAATCTAACTTGTTTTTGAAAGCCGTGTTATACATTGCACTACGAAATTATACGGCAATTAACTTACTTCCGCACACCAGTGGCTACGGAAAAAATATCAATAGCCTACGTCTTTATAGTTTCTGAATTTGCGTAAATTAATTCGCGATTTTCATTGAGCAATTAGCCATGAGAATCCGTTCTATATACTCTGAATGTGACAGCCAAAGTGCGTAGTGGCACAGTTGAGTGAAGACGAAAATAATTGCTGTGAAGTCCGCGAAAGTTTCGGATTTTTTGCAGATTGTCATCCTTGCGGATTCACATCAATCATATCAACATAGCCAACAGGCAATCGCTTTGTAGTTAGCATTTCTTAATCATTACGTGTCACGCATTGGTGGTGGCCAGTCTGTTAATTAACTGTTTGATTGTTAATCAATCAAACCTGATCGCAAACAGTTTAAGAGCAATTATCCCGGAAAGGGTGATGTTACTGAAGGCCTTCCTGGCATCTGACGGTATGCCACTGCTCATACAGCACCAAACAACTGAGCATTTTTTAGCCGACTGGTCACCTGATTAGCTAGTTTAATGCTATAGCCCAAACAATGATAGATAACGTGAGGACGACCACCACAAACAATGTTGGTCGACTTTGCAAATCTATCTGTTAAGTTGAACATTTTCTTTTGTGTAGGTTTTGTTAGGCAACACAAATAAACACAGAAAGAAGAATCAGGCAGTTCCCCATTGCCTGAGAAAAATATCCCCATAAAGGCTACCCATGTGCCTTCTTGTGATGAATAACAGTAGTCATGAATTGCATTGAACATGTGCGAGTAATGTTTATTTTATTTTTTTAATCTCGCACTATAATAACATGTTCCACGTCTGCAAAAAAGTGCCCTCCCCCTCCCCCCTGAGCACTTGCCCCCCATAATGTCTGTGCACGCCACTGGCACGTAAGCGACAACCAACATTGAATGCCCGTGAACTTCGATCCCTCAGGCGGTACTGCATCAAAAACCGACATCAGTGTGTAAAGGACATCACCACATGGGCTCAGGAACACTTCAGAAAACCACTGTCAGTAACTACAGTTCGTCTCTACATCTGCAAGTGCAAGTTAAAACTCTACAATGCAAAGCGAAAGCCATTTATCAACAACACCCAGAAAAGCTCATCTAAGATGGACTGATGCAAAGTGGAAAAGTGTTCTGTGGTCTGACGAGTCCACATTTCAAATTGTTTTTGGAAACTGTGGACGTCGTGTCCTTCGGACCAAAGAGGAAAAGAACCATCTGGACTGTTATAGGCGCAAAGTTCAAAAGCCAGCATCTGTGATGGTATGGGGGTGTATTAGTGCTCAAGGCATGGGCAACTTTCACATATGTGATGGCAACATTAATGCTGACAGGTACATACAGGTTTTGGAGCAACATATGTTGCCATCCAAGCAACGTCTTTTTCATGGACGCCCCTGCTTATTTCAGCAAGACAATGCCAAGCCACATTCTGCACGTGTTACAGCAGCATGGCTCCATAGTAAAAGAGTGCGGGTACTAGACTGGCCTGCCTGTAGTCCAGATCTGTCTCCCATTGAAAATGTGTTGCATGTTATGAAGCGAAAAATTTGAACTGTTGAACAACTTAAGCTGTACATCAAGCAAGAATGGGAAAGAGTTCCACCTGAAAAGCTTCAAAAATTGGTTTCCTCAGTTCCCAAACGTTTACTGAGTGTCGTTAAAAGGAAAGGCGATGGAACACAGTGGTAAAAAGGCCCCTGTGCCAACTTTTTTGCAATGTGTTGCAAAAGTTAATGATTACTTGCCAAAAAAAACTAAAGTTTCTCAGTTTGAACATTAAACATCTTGTCATTGCAGTGTATTCAATTGAATATAAGTTGAAAAGGATTTGCAAATCATTGTATTCTGTTTTTATTTACGATTTACACAACGTGCCAACTTCACTGGTTTTGTATATATATATAGAATGCTTGCGTTCTATGGTCAGTAAAGCCGCTTGCACACAGGATGCAAAACAAATTATTTGCACGACTGATTACAGTCAAAGTCAATGCAAAGTGATAGTCAGGTTTTAATATAGCTCCATGTCCGAAAGTCATAAAAAGTCTAATTTTTCAGAGTATTCCAAGAATTATTAGACGTGCAAACTTGGCCATGTTTGTGTTTGACCTTCACAAAATGCAAATTGATAGCTCTCGACTTTTCTTGGTCTTTTTAGCCTATTCGTCTGTTTTCTTCAGTTGAAGATAGACATCAGTATTTATTCGGTCTTTCTTTTGAAAATTAGTCAGATGGATCGAACAGATTCACGCTTTATTTCCACGGCAGAGATAAATTAGTGTGTGAGCAAATCAATTCCATTACCATTGACAGTGTGAATAAATTATTGCATGCACGATCAAGACTCTCCGAGGCAAAATGCAAAATACTCCAAGTCCAGCAGCCAGCAAAAAGTAAAAGTACTGATATGAGAACAGATTGATAATGAAATAAAGAATAAAAATTTATCACCAACAAAAGGAACATCAAAAAAGGATGACCCGCAAATAAATAAGTCGCTGTGTTCATTGGATGTTCTGTTGTTAAAATGTTTCTTTTTATTCTTTATTTCGTTATCAATCTGTTCTAATCGTCCTCTTTTTTTTTTTTTTTGGCTGTCAGACACAGAGGCTTTGTACATTGTCCCGCGCCAATGTCGACTCACTTTATTGAGCAGAGCAAAAACAGAAACATTGATTGAAATTCTCGGTACTCATCTTGAAGAACTGAGCCCTCTTATCAAAAATTTATGTTTTATATCCAAAAGAGTCAGTAGATTTGAAGAAATTAAAAACAATAATAGACTGTCAGACACGGAGATTTATTAAAACCCTGTCAGACTTTCAGACACAAGACACTACCTTCAATGCAATCTGTCGAGCGAAAAATTAGTTTTGCGTCCAGTGTGCAAGCAGCTTAATACCAGGCTACTTTAATTGTCACTTAGGTTTTATCGTTTTAGTGGGGGTAAGGAGTACAGCCTGATTGCTGTAATGTCGTACTGAGTTAAGATCACATATTGAAAATAAATGTTTAACGTATCTTGCATTGTTGTCCATGCATGTTAATCCCAAAATTTTAAGCAGCAACAGGGTGTAATAATAGGAACATGCTATGCATTGTTTCTCTTCCCAATGAGCAACCGTCGTATTTCATTCGAACTTCATAAGTTTGAATGATCTGACGTAGTTTCGTTTTGAAATTCCATTCAAGTTCACTAATGGTAATAATTTGAGAATGCCCTAGCTAGACAGCTAACTCATATTTGTGCCTGAAGCAGCAAAGTAAAATGCAACATTAACGCATCATGCAGACAAAGGACAGAGGCTTCTATATTCCAACACATTAAAGGTGAGGTGAGGAGCTCATTTGATTGGTGAAGACTTGACTCGGCTGTGTTATACCCAAACACGCCTTCTTTTCCACTTGCGCTGGAAGAAGGGAGGGAGGCGGAACAGATGAGTACTTGCGCCAGGCTACGCCGGGCACGAAATTGCAACATACGCCTGGACACACCCTGTTGGCGCGGGGCACCACCCATTCGCAGCGCCTGCGCCTGGTCTACGAATTTAGAGCCCAAGAGATTCTCTCTTAGTGAAAGCAATTGGCTTGGTTTCTTCTCGCTGTTGTTTTTTCTTGAGAGCATAACACTCAGAAATAAGGAGACCTTGCTTTTTGTAGTATTGGCAAGACGCAGAAGGTAATGAATCAGAGAATTGCTTCTCACTGGAAGGTTTCATCTCAGAAGTGGCCTTAGAATCATTAGAAGTGCTATTAGAAGAAGTCTTAGACTGAAACTTACTTTGAAATTTAGAAAAAGTGGATGTATGGACAAAAGAAGACTTATGAGTTAATGCATAACTATCTCCCAGGGTGGAAACATCTTGCAAAGTATTGGCTTGTTTCTCCTCGAGGAAAGTATTAATATCAGGCTGAAAACACCTTTTGAATTCCCCAACTAAAATAAGTTCCCTTATTCTGTCAAAATCTTTCTCAACTTTCATGGAATTACACCACTGATCAAACAACTGTTCCTTCTACCTGCTAAATTCAACATGAGTTTGACTGGCTTCCTTGTGAGAATTCCTTAATTTTTGCCTGTAAGGCTCGGGGAAAAAAAAATAATCCACAAAAAACTTCACAGGTACACACCAATAACCCTTCAATAAATCAATCTTGGTCAGAAACTTTGCTTGCCCTACTCTATCGATACAATCATCAATTCTAGGTATTGGAAACACATCAGTTCTAGTTACAGCATTGACTTTCCGATAATCTGTA
Organism: Gymnothorax reevesii; assembly: GCA_029721435.1. NCBI lineage: Eukaryota > Metazoa > Chordata > Actinopteri > Anguilliformes > Muraenidae > Gymnothorax > Gymnothorax reevesii. The sequence continues at coordinate 3,526,363 of CM056583.1, read as the reverse complement.
CAGAATATAGTAATTCCATCAGGTTTTGGATCTAGCACACAGGCTGAACTCCAATCTGAGTTAGAGAGTATGATAATATCATGTTCTAACATGTATTCAACCTCCTTCTCAGCAATCTTTCACTTTTCAGGATACATTCGGTACGGATGCTGTTTTATTGGTTTGGCATCACCAACATCTGCTTCATAACAGGCTAAACTCTCATTGGAACATCAGGAAATAGATCTTTATATTTCTTAATCAACCTCTCGAACTGATCTTGATCAAGATTCTGCAACACTTCAGAATTTGACAATTTACATGAATGAACTTCAGCTGTAATTCTAGGTTCATCATCTTGAAACTCCCCCTCATCTTCACAAGTCTCGGCCATAGGAGGATCTGAAATGACAGCTGCAACCCTAGCATTCCTATCATGATAAGGCTTCAGCATGTTAATGTGACACAACTGTTTTGGCTTTCTCCTATCTGGAATCTTCACAATGTAATTGGGATCATTGAGTTTAGTTAGAATTTCATAAGGATTATGAAATCTAGCCTGCAATGGATTGGACTGCAAGGGAAACAACAAAAGGACCTTGTCTCCTGGCTCACGGCTTCTAGCCTTATGATCATACCGAGTTTTCATTTTTCCCTGACTTGATTTCAAGTTCTCTTTGGCTAGGTCAAAAGCTGCACGCAGTCTTTCCTTGAACTTGTTAACATAGTCTAACAGACTGATATGCGGCTCTTTCTCTTTCCATTGTTCACTCGACAATAGCAAAGGTCCTCTCACTTCATGGCCAAACACAAGCTCAAATGGACTGAATCCAGTAGACTCCTGCACTGCTTCTCTAGCTGCAAACAACAGCAAATGAACACCTTCATCCCAGTCTTTCTCATGGTCATAACAATAAGTCCTCATCATTGTCTTGAGAGTGGAATGAAACCGCTCTAAGTCACCCTGACTCTCTGGATGATAGGCACCAGAAAGAATCTGCTTCACACTACGTTCATACACAACCTGCTGAAACAATCCCGAAGTGAAATTGCTACCTTAGTTTGACAGAATTTCCCTGGGAAGGCCAAACAACGTGGAGAAATTTATCAAAGCCTTCGAGATTGCAGTTGCCTTGATGTTGCGTAAAGGTATGGTTTCAGGGAGTCTAGTAGATGCACACATGATTGTCAACAAATACTGATTTCCAGATCTAGTCTTGGGACCAACACAATCAATGATGACCTTGGAGAAGGGCTCCCCAAATGCTGGGATAGGCTGCAATGGAGCTACAGGTGGGTCTAACTTGTCATGGAATTCGGCCCGCCGGCAAGAGGCAAAGCCGGCGGGCGCTGGGACCATGTTCCCAAACAGGTAGAAAGGGACCCAAATGCACAGGCTGAGTAAAAACGAAAGCTGTTGAAAAATACGGATAAAAACAGTCCCAGAGGGGAGCAGCACAGCAGCCTACAGCAGGGCTCAGGAACTTCACAGGATACTGCCTACACCTACACTTAAATACAAGAACTTCACCTCCACCTTAACGAGCAATAGGTGTGGCTTGTTAAGGTGGAGGCAAAGAATGCAGCAGGGGGAAGGGCCTGCAGGCAAACACCATGACATAACTGGTGTTTTCCAACTACCTGACAAGTGTGACAGGTTTTGCAAAAGTTGGCAACTTCTTTCCGAAGCCCAGGCCAGAAGAAGTGTTTCATGATCTTATCAACAGGCTTGTTAATACCAAGATGACCTCCTAAAGGTAAACTATGAGCCATTGTTAAGATCTCATTCCTGTCGACCTTCGGAATAACAATTTGCTTGACCACTGCCCAATCTGCATTGGCAGGGATATCAGGAGGGCGCCACTTCCGCATCAACACATCATCCTTGAGATAATACTCAACTGGGACTGCGTCTATTTCCTCATCAGGAAGGGCTCTCTTCTTTAGTACAAAAATTTCAGGATAATTGGTTTGCTTCTGAATCAACCGCTTTCTGGACAGAGACAAGTCTCCAGACACATCAGAATCACCAGACCCATCTGGCTGGCTGAACAAAGAGCTGATAAACATGACTGATAAGTCCTCAAACGGAGAAACCTTAGTAGGCTGAACATGAGTCATGAGGCGAACCACCTGAGTCATGACTATTCAATGTGCTGGACAGCACCACGTCATCTTCTTCTTGAGCCTTCTTAGCCATAGCACAGGTCACTGCACAGGAACGATACAGGGATGGGTCTTCATCGCCATCTTCAGTGCTCGGCTGTGAAGTAAGATGAACAGAGGAACTACATTGCCTTCAGCCAGGTCATTGCCTAGCAAAAGAGAAACACCCTTGATAGGTAGATTTGACATAAGTCCCACCTTTACCTGTCCTGTAACTAAATCTGACTTCAAGAATACAAAGCACAGGGGTACAGATACAGTCCTCCCTTCAATACCTTGTACAAGTATGAAATCCCCAGAGGCGGTCTCATCATGTAACTCCAAGGAGTCCATCAACAAAAGTGACTGAGAAGCTCCGGTATCCTTTAGGATATATATGGGGACAGGAGTAGTATGCTCATTCAGAGCCACAAATCCCTCTGACACAAATGGAAGAGATTCCTCCCTCACAAAGTCAGCAGTATCAGGCTTTTTAGCCCCACAAGGAGCAGGCAATTTAGCACATCGGTCATCTACTACAGGGGTTTCTAACCTTGTTTTCACAAAGGCATTTGGTTTGGTATCCTTTTCTTTTTCTTTCTTAGCTTTAAGGAACCAACAGTTAGTTTTAACATGACCAGATTTCTTGCAGTAACTGCAAACTAGACCACTTTTGTCACTGTCAGCTTTCACACTTTGATCAGACCTGTTACTGGATTTCCGAGCACCATCACCAGATTGGTCTTTGGGTGAGGAATCTTGGGTATCACCGTTACCTTTCTCCTGAAATTGGAACCATCTATTGTTACTGCTAAACTGAAATTTGGACTTATGTGTGAGAACATATTCATCTGCAAATTTGGCAAATGATTGCAAATTCAGTGCTTGCTTCTCATTAAGGTAGGTCTTAATATCATCCTTAACACAGTTCTTGAATTCTTCAACTAACACCATTTCTTTTAGTGAGTTGAAATCATCCTTGACCTCCATAGAAGTACACCAGCACTAAAAGCAAATCTTCTTCTCATTAGCAAATTCCTCAGTCTGATTGTCAGATTTCTTCAGACCTCTGAATTTCTGTCAGTAAGCCTCAGGAACCAACTCATAAGCTCTCAAAATAACCTTTTTGACAACCTCATAATCAGAGGAATCATCTGCAGACAAAGCCGAGGACAGTTTGCAACATCAGAGGCCAGTGTTCCTTTGGCCACTGACAACTCTTAGCTACCTTCTCCAAGCACTGAAAATACATATCTGTCATGGTTTAGTCCCGCCGGCAGAAGGCAACAAGCCGGCGGGCACTGGGACCATGTATCCAAACCAGAGTAAAGGGACCCAAGTGCACAGGCTGAGTAAAAGTATAAAAAATGGTTTAATTAAAACACAAGAAACCCAGGAGAGCAGCGGCAAACAGGGCTCCATACAGCACGGCCAATAGACAAGAATGCAGCTTATACTCTACAAATCACCTCCACCTCAACGAGCAGCAGCTGTGGCTCGTTGAGGTGGAGGTGCAAGCAGAAAGGGGGAGGGCCTGCAGGGCAGAACCATCACAATATCAACTTCCTTCTCTGAAAATGGAGGCACCAGCTTTATCTCCTGGCTGGCACAAAATTTGTTTTCAGCTGCTATTTTATTTTTTATTATCTCCATTTGGAGGCTTTCTTCCCTTTCTAATTTCTGTAACTCAAAATCTCTCCGTCTCTCTCTTTCTGCTCTTTCCTCTTTCTATCTCTCAAATTGTCATTGTTTTTCTTTTTCCTTTCTTTTTTCTCCTCTCTTGCTAATTTTTCAAACTCAAACTGCCTTTGTTTTTCTTTTTCCTACCTTCCACTCTCTTGCATTTTTAATTTAAGTTCCATTTCTACATTTGGATTTTCCACTGGAAACTGTTCCAGATCTCCTGGTGCAAACACATTTTCATAAATGTAATATTCAACAATCTCTCTAGCCAGTCTTGCTTTTCGCATGGCTGGTTTTACCTCTGTCAGCTCTAACTGTCTGCATATTTATAGCAGTTCTGTCTTTTTAAAAGACTTCAAAACCTCTACGGTTGGTGATGCCAAGAAATCATCCATTCCTGTTGATCTGTCAATATATATCTGGGAAAATTTAAAAAAACTATTTCACAGTTTTAAATGTTAGATTTTCAATAAATGACTCACACAATGGTCTATCCCGACGAGCCCCCAATTTGTTATGAAATATAAGACAGCAAGGGATGACAGACAAAATTAGATTTAATTTAAAAAAGCACTGACCAAGATTATAATATATGAAGAATGAGAGTTACAGTTCCTTTGGTAATTGAGATGGGGGTTCCTATTTTGCAATGATCTGGGACAGGAAATTGCTCCAACACAGGCAAAAATCCACAAAAAGCTTCACAGGCCTTGAAAAGAGTGAAAATGTCAAAACTAAACAGATTTAATAAAACAAGGACTGACAACAAACTAGACTGACATATACAAGAAAAAAAAATATTTACAGTCCCTTGAGATGGGGTTGTTTAATGATGTCCTGGGACAGGGAAATGCTCCAACACAAAATCCACAAAAAACTTCACAGGTCTTGAAAAGAGCGACAGGTCTGGTCAAATGTATCCAACTCATTGCAATTTCTCCTACTACTTTACTCTCTCAATTTTTCTCCTAATAAACTCTTTTGCAGCCCCCTCCCACCTTCCAGACTTTTTTCAATTCTCTGGGACTTTCCCCTCTGAGACGTGCCCAGGACATGCCCAAAACTTAGCTCCAGAATGGGCTTAACCAAAAAAATGTCAATACTGCCATCTAGTGGCTTTTTTCCCCCAAATTACACTCCATCCTTCATTCCTCCATCTCTCTCTCCAACCTTCTTTCTCCCAGTTCTCTCTCCTTCTCCATCCTTCTTTCCTCCAGTTCTCTCTCCCTCTGCACCTTCTCTCTTCCAGTTCTTTCAGGCATAGCTGAAATTCAGCTTTTTGCAGCTCCGTTGCAGGCACTTCCACATCTTTAATTAAATCTGCTGCTTCTTCCCCAAAGATATCTTCATCGATGAAATGTTGCACCGAATATTTCTTGTTTCTTCATTGATGATTTCACATCAGATAATCCAAGGGTTGAGGCTATTTGCAGCAAGTCCTTCTTTGCCAGCACAATTAATTCCTGGGTTGGAGTTTTCAAAAAACATTCTACATCAAAAGTCTTGATTGCTGGTTTTTCAAATAGTCACAAGATTTAAAAGAATAATTCAGCTTTAATCTTTGGTGAATCCAATCGTTGATCCAATGAATGATTCATCTCGGTGGAACCTCCAAATTATTATGACTTGAAATAAATTACAACAAAGAAAACCAGCAATGACAACTTAAACAAATTTATTCTTCACAAAAAAAGTTCTACAAAAAAATTCACTGTTTAATTCTCTAATAATGCTCTAATGCCACTAATTAACTCCGTTTCTGCTCTGCTCCGCCCAGCTGTGCTCCCCTTTCTGACTGAAATCACAGCATTTATATAGACAAGCAACAGTCTGGAAAGATCTACAGGATTCCTGGGTAATCCCACCCCCTTCAGGCAGGAAGGTGCCAGAAGCTTCTAGAAAGCAATAATCTATTACATCAGATTATGTTTTGCTACAGACACACCTCTAAAGGGTGCCAAATGAACAAAATAAATAGCTGACCAGCAAGGCAGCAAAAACAGCATACAACAAATCTTCATTAACAAATGATATACAATGCTGAACATAAAATACACATACATAACAACAGTGTTGAATGCGGCAGAGAGGTTGAGGAGGATCAGGATGAATGAGAGGGAGGCGACGCGTACAGTGTGAAGCGCCTCACTGACGGAGATGAGTGAGGTCTCAGTGGAGTGGGCAGCTCTGAATCCCGACTGGTGAGGGTCCAGGAGATTGTTCTCTGCAAGAAAAGAGGAGAGTTGGTTAGCAACAGCACGTTCAAGGGTTTTTGACAGGAAGGGGAGGAGGGACACTGGGAGGAAGTTCTGAATGACTGAGGGGTCAAGGGAGGGTTTTTTCAGGAGAGGGGAAATGGTAGCCTGTTTGAATGGAGAGGGAAAGCATCCAGAGCACAAAGAGGAGTTAATAAGGGAGGTGACAAAAGGGAGGATATTGGGTGTGATAGCCTGGAGGAGGGGGGAGGGGATAGGGTCGAGAGCACATGTGGTAGGATGGTGAGTGAGGAGCAGCTGGGAGACATCAGAAGAGGAGAGGGGGGAGAAAGCAGAGAGGAGATGGGAGGGGGCAGCGGGGGAGGGGAGTGAGGGGGGAGAAGGAGTTGCGGATGGACACAATCTTATCCTCGAAGATGGCTGTAAAGTCCTCTGCTGTGATGGAGGTCGCAGGTGTGACGGGCAGAGAGCTGAGGAGAGAAGAGAAGACAGAAAACAATTGGCGAGGGTTAGAGATTGAATTCTGGATTTTAGAATGATAAAATTTAATTTTAGTAGAGGTAACTGAAGAGGAAAATTTGGCTAGGAGGGACTGGTAGTGGGACAGGTCTGCCAGGGCCCTGGATTTCCTCCATTTCCTCTCTGCTGCTCGAAGGTTTTTCCTGCTGGAGCGGAGAGTTTCTGACATCCAGGGCTGGGTGGGGATGATCTGGCTGGCCTGGAAACAAGATGAGAGAGGGTTAAGTGAGGATGAGAGGGAGGAGAAGAGAGAGGAGGCAGCAGATTCAGTGGGGAGATCAGATAAGGATTCAAGGGAAGGGAGGGAAGCAGTGACATGGGAAGCGAGAGAGGAGGGGGATACAGAGCGGAGGTCACGGCAAAGTGTAATAAAGGGGGTTGGAGAGAGGGGAGAGAGAGGGAGGAAGAAGGAGATGAAGTGGTGATCAGACAGATGGAGAGGGGTGACAGTGGGATCAGAGGAGGAGCAGTTACGAAGAAGAACTAAGTCGAGGAGATTGCCAGCTTTGTGAGTGGGGGGTGAGGGCAGGAGGGAGAGGTCGAAGAAGTGGAGGATAGGAAGAAAGATGGCAGACTGAGAGGCCTCAAGGTGGAGGTTGAAGTCTCCCAGGAGAATCAGTGGGGTGCCTTCATCAGGGAAGGTGCTGAGCAGGACGTCCAGCTCATCGAAGACACATCCTATGGGGCCAGGGGGACGATACACAACAATGATAAACAGATTAGTTAGAGAGGATATGGAGACAGAATGAAATTAAAAAAAGGAGATAGAAAGGTGAGAGAGAGGATGAGAAGAAAATTTCCAAGTAATGGTTATCAAGCATTTTTTTTATCCACACCAATCGTGAGATAAAACATCAATGTCTTTCAAAGCTTCTGAATTCCTGTAGCTCACAAAATGTTACGTATTTTTTTCTGGATCAATATTCGATCGGCTTCAATACCCCAAAGAAAATATTTTTTAAACAGGTCCACATGTTAAATTTGCTCATGTAAAGATAAACCTCTGTATACAACCAGTGACATTACCATTATGCAGGTTAACTCACAACCTGTTTCCAATTAAGAATCAAGCAATTAATTGAATTAATTTACTGAGCAAACAGGCTACTGATAAGGTGGATTGCCAATAATGATTAAGACATTGGGCCCTATCATACACTCAACGCAAAGCGTAGCGCAAGTGTTTCAGCTACTGAAAGACTGACGCAGGTACCATTTTTCCATCTACTGTATACGCTACATAGATAGACAATGCGTTTGCGCCACATTGAGCGCCCATGGGCGTCTTGGCCTAAAAATGAGGTGTGGTCAGGCGATCAGCTAGTGTGTTGCTATCTTGAGGTCGCTTTAAGATCTTGAGCGATTGACTGACAAAAACATGGTCTAAAGTGAATAATAAGTTTTTAACTGTTATTTTAATGGTGCATTATTACTTTGAGTGCATGACGCGCATACCCTCGACAGGACAAACAGAAGCGCCAACACAAGCAAACAATTAATAATAAAAAATGCTGATGTGAAAGATTATTTTAAAGATGTTTAAAAAACACGTCAGAATGGTGATTGCGATCGCTCCACGGATTCACGTCAGAGCATACTGCGATGCTTGCTAGTTCAAATGTAAACACACTCCTGTCCTGACTCATCTGGAACTCCTTGCAGACATAAAAATCAGAACAAATCAGTGTTTATTTTAAAAAAAAATTGGGGAAAACTATCAAAATATCTTTTCTGAGCACTGTTTTTAGTGTAAAACAGGTCAAAAATGATGCCAAAATCACTTTTCGCATTTTTCCATATCATCCCCATTCATGGAATGGATAAATTTTCTGAAGATATACTTTTGTGTGTATTGTTATGGCCCCAATTTGTTACGGCAAATCGGACAGCAAGGGATGACAGACAAAATTTAAAAACTTTAACAGATTTCATAAAATAGAGCACTGACCAAGATTGATAATATAAAAAAATGAGATAGTTACCGAGATGGGGTTGCTTTGTGCGATGTTCTGGGACAGAAAAATGCTCCAACATAGGCAAAAATCCACAAAAAGCTTCACAGGTCTTGAAAAGAGTGACAGGTCTGGTCAAATGTATCCTTCTCCATGCAATTTCTCCTACTATTTACTCTCTCAATTTTTCTCCTTATATACTCTTTTCCAGCCCCCTCCCACCTTAAAACTTTTTTCAATTCTCTGGGACTTCCCCTCTCAGGCATGCCCAGGACATGCCCAAAACCTAGCTCCAGACTGGCTTAACAAAAAAAGTCAATACTCCCATCCAGTGGCTTCTTTATTTTCCACATTACACCTCCATTCCAAAAGAGAAAAATTTTGACTCATTAAGGCTAAATTTTACTTTTCAATACAAAAATGGTTAAGTAGACACTTGTATATATGTACATATAATACAATATGCTAATAAACACGTGAAATATACACATACTCAAACACGGGATAAGAAATCAGCATTTACATTGTCAGTACCCTTTACATGCTTAATTTCCAAGACTAACACCTGTAAAATCAAACTCCAATTCAACAATCTTCGATTCTTGTTTTTCATCTTACTCAAAAACATTAACGGATTGTGGTCAGTATATACAATCATTGGCTTTTGCCCTGTTCAAACATGAACCTCAAAGTGTTGTAAGGATAGAACCAGAGCCAATAGCTCCTTCTCAATTGTGGAATAGTTATTTTGGGGGCGATTGAACTTCCTGGAGAAGTATGCCACGGGATGCTCAATTTCATCTGAGTCACTTCTCTGTAGGAGCACAGATCCACAAGCTTGGTCGCTAGCATCGACCGCGATGGAGAACGGTTTGTTGAAGTCAGGAGATTTGAGCACGGGGCAGTGACACAGCTGAGACTTCAGGCGATCAAAGGCTTTTTGGCATGCTTCATCCCAAGTGAACTTTACGCCCTCCTTCAGTTGGTTAGTAAGACTGAGAGCAATCTCAGCAAAGTTCTTGCAGAACTTGCGGTAGTACCCGATCATTCCAAGGAAGCGGCGCAAAGCTTTTTTGTTGTCAGGAACTGGAAAGTCCATGATGGCTTGGACTTTAGCATTTGTGGGTGCCACCTTACCCTGGCTTATGACGTCGCCAAGATACGTGACAGTAGCACAACCAAAATCACTCTTTTTCAGGTTAACAGTCAGGTTAGCCTGGGTCAAGCGCTGGAGCTACGCCTCTACACCTTTCAGATGTTCTTCCCAGGAGTCACTCCATGTGATCAGGTCGTCGATGTACGCACTCGTGTGTGGCAATCCGGCGATTGTAGACTGTATCATCCTTTGGAACGTGGCTGGGGCATTTTTCATTCCAAAGGGTAGGGCTTCATACTGGTTGACTCAGATGGTGTGGCAAAAGCAGAGATCCTCTTGGCCCTCTCAGTTAAAGGCACACACTAATAACCCTTCAATAAATCAATCTTGGTCAGAAACTTCGCTTGCCCCACTCTATCGATACAGTCGTGAATCCGAGGTATTGGAAACACATCAGTTCTAGTTACAGCATTGACTTTGCAATAATCTGTACAGAATCTAGTACTTCCATCAGGTTTTGGAACTAGCACACAGGGTGAACTCCAATCTGAGTTAGAGCGTCTGATAATATCATGTTCTAACATGTACTCAACCTCTTTCTCAGCAATCTTTCTCTTTTCAGGATTCATTCGGTAAGGATGCTGTTTTATTGGTTTGGCATCACCAACATCTACATCATGAGAGGCTACAGAAACTCTCTTTGGAATATCAGGAAATTGATCTTTATATTTCTTGATCAACCTCTCAAACTGATCTTTCTGTGACGGTTCTAAGTGCTGGAGTTTTACATCAAGATTTTGAAACACTTGACAATTTACATGAATCTATAATTAAAGCTGAAGTTGTTCCATCATCTTGAAACTCCCCCTCATCTTCACAAGCCTCAGCCGTAGGAGGATCTGAAGTGACAGCTGCAACCCTAGCATTCCTATCATGATTGGCTTTCTCCTATCTGGAGTCTTCACAATGTAATTGAGATCATTGAAATTTGTAGAATTTCATAAGGACCATGGAATCTAGCCTGCAATGGATTGGACTGTAAGGGAAACAACACAAGGAACTTGTCTCTTGGCTTAAACTCACGGCTTCTAGCCTTATGATCATACCAAGTTTTCATTTTTCCCTGACTTGATTTCAAGTTCTCTTTGGCTAGGTCACAAGCTCCATGCAGTCTTTCCTTGAACTTGCTAACATTGCATAACACCCTGGATAGACTGATATGCGGCTCTTTCTCTTGAAATTGTTCACTCAACAATAGCAAAGGTCCTCTCACTTCATTGCCAAACACTAGCTCAAACGGACTGAATCCAGTAGACTCCTGCACTGCTTTTCTAGCTGCAAACAACAGCAAATGAACACCTTCATCCGAGTCTTTCTCATGGTCATAACAATAAGTCCTCATCATTGTCTTGAGAGTGGAATGAAACCGCTCTAAGGCACCCTGACTCTCTGGATAATAGGCACTGGAAAGAATCTGCTTTGCACCTAGTTCATACACAACCTGCTGAAACAATCCGGAAGTGAAATTGCTACCTTAGTCTGACTGAATTCTCCTGGGAAGGCCAAACAGCATGAAGAACTTTATCAAAACCTTCGAGATTCCGCAGCATCAAGGTAACTGCAGAGGTATGGCTTCAGGGAATCTAGTAGATGCACACGATTGTCAACAAATATTGATTTCCAGATCTAGTCTTGGGTAATGGACTAACACAATCAATGATGACCTTGGAGAAGGGCTCCCCAAATGCTGAGATAGGCTGCAGTGGAGCTGCAGGTGGGTCTAACTGGTGTTTTCCAACTACCTGACAAGTGTGACTGGTTTTGCAAAAGTTGGAAACGTCTTTCTGAAGCCCAAGCCAGAAGAAGTGTTTCATGATCTTATCAACAGTCTTGTTAACACCAAGATGACCTCCTAAAGGTAAACTATGAGCTATTGTTAAAATCTCATTCCTGTAGACCTTTGGAACAACAATTTGCTTGACCACTGCCCAATCTGCATTGGCAGGGATATCAGGAGGGCGCCACTTCCGCATCAACACTCCATCCTTGAGATAATACCCAACTGGAACTGCGTCTATTTCTTTATCAGGAAGGGTTCTCTTCTTTAGTACACAAATTTCAGGATCATTAGTTTGTTCCTGAATCAACCGCTTTCTGGACAGAGACAAGTCTCCAGACACATCAGAATCACCAGACCCATCTGGCTGGCTGAACAGAGTACTGATAAAAGTGTCTGATAAGTCCTCAAACGGAGAAACCGTAGTAGGCCGAACAGAGTCATGAGGCGAACCACCTGAGTCATGACTATTCAATATGCTGGACGGCACCACATCATCTTCTTCTTGGCCATATCATGGGTCACTGCACAGGAAGGATACAGGGATGGGTCTTCATCGCCATCTTCAGTGCTCAGCTGTGAAGTAAGATGAACAGGGGGAACTACATTGCCCCCAGCCAGGTCATTGCCTAGCAACAGAGAAACACCCTTGATAGGTAGACTTGACATAAGTCCCACCTTTACCTGTCCAGTAACTAAATCTGACTTCAAGAATACAGAGTGCAGGGGTAAAGATGCAGTCCTTCTTCAATACCTTGTACAAGTATGAAATCCCCTGAAGTGGTCTCATCACGCAACTCCAAGGAGTTCATCAACAAAAGTGACTGGGAAGCTCCGGTATCCCTTAGGATATATATGGGGACAGGAGTAGTATGCTCATTCAGAGCCACAAATCCCTCTGACACAAATGGAAGAAATTCCTCACTCTCAAAGTCAGCAGTATCAGGCTTCTTAGCCCCACAAGGAGCAGGCAATTTAGCATATCAGTCATCTACTACAGGGGTTTCTAACCTTGTTTTCACAAAGGCATTTGGTTTGGTATCCTCTTTTTCTTTCTTAGCTTTAAGGAACCAACAGTTAGTTGTAACATGATGAGATTTCTTGCAATAATTGCACACTAGACCGCTTTTGTCACTGTCAGCTTTCACACTTTCATCAGACCTGTGACTGGATTTCTGAGCACCATCACCAGATTTGTCTTGTGGCGGCCATGTTTGAAATCGGATCAGAACGCCTTGAATAAAACTTAGTGTCCTCATAGGCAGGAAGGTACCTGTCAAGTTTCACCTTCATTGGCTAAGTAGTTTCGGAGAAGATGATTTTGAAAGATTTCAATGTAACTCACAGGGGTTGTATAAAGTTGAAGGTCAAAGCAAGGTCAAAATTCGAAATAGGGAAAAAGCCGTATGATATGTGATGTATCTTGCCACGTACTGACTACATACCAAATTTCAGCTGTATATGTGCATCAATAGCTTTCAGATGGGCAATTATGTGATTTTCAATATGGCCGCCGTTGCGGCCATGTTTGAAATCGAATCGGAAAGCCTTGAACAAACTTTGGTGTCCTCATGGATAGGAAGGTACCTGTCAAGTTTCAGCTTCATAGGCCCAGTGGTTTCGGAGGAGAAGATGTTTACGGACGACGAACGACGACGACGAACGACGGACAAACAGGCTATGACATAAGCTCATCTGACTTTGTCGTCAGGTGAGCTAAAAAGAGCATGAATGGCATACTTTTGGTCTAGCACAAGCGTAGTACCTGTACAATAGCAGTAAATTTAAAATATTTTTCAAACTAAGTGTACTGATAACTCTCATTTGCATTTTCTATTAAAAAAATTTTTTTAATACTGAAAAATACAAACTAGGTGTGATGGCTGTTAGGAATTGGACGCCAAAAGCAGCGGCCAAAAATAAAAGGCAAAAACTGCAGCATGCTGAGAGACTTAAACAGACTGAAAATGCAAACTCGCGCAACCAACGGACCTGATGCCGTCCGAGGAAGAAAAATAGGTAAGCTCGAAGATACCAAAAGAAAAGGGAAAAATTTAACAAAGATTCCCTCTCTTACTATAACTAGGCCTCAAATATGCAACTAAGCCCTTAACAGTGCTCTGTCTCAAGACCTTACCGGCTAAAGCGCAAATAAGACACTGACACTCTAGCAAAGGAGGCGAGGCAAAACTGGAGCTTAAATAAAGTCCGGGCAATGCCCCCAATTAATGCCAGCTGGCCCAGGAATCTGATTGGGAGCAAAACGATATCTTCCCAGACGAGAGCAACAAAAAGAGCTCTCAAAGCTTCTAAACCATGACAGGACGCCCTCCTCTAAGGGACAGCTCCAGAAGTTCCCAAGGAACCCCCTGCCCGAAACTCCGAAATAAGCAAGGGATCCAGAATATCCCGCGAAGGGACCCAGCACCGCTCCTCGGGACCATATCCTTCCCAGTCTACGAGGAACTGGACCCCACGACCTACACGCCTCTCGGCCAGAATGCAGCGCACGGTATAAACCGGCCCCCCCTCAACCCTTTGTGGTGGCGGCGGGGGTGTGTCGGCGGGTGCCAGGACGCGAGTGGTAACCAGCTTATTCCGAGAGACGTGAAATGACGGATGTATGCTTAAAATCTAGGGAGCTTCAACTGGACCGTAACTGGATTAATCTTCCGCACTATTTTGAACGGGTCGATATAGCGGGGCGCCAGTTTTTGGGATTCTACCTTCAAGGGGAGGTCCCGGGTAGACAGTCAAACTCTCTGCCCAACCCTAAAAGACTGGGCCAAGCGTTGCCTTCTATCAGGAAAGGGTTTTTGTTTGCACCCTGAGCGCAACAGAGAAGAGCGGACCTTAGTCCAAACCGCCCGACTGCAACAAATGAATTGGTTGACTGAGGGAATCTCAGTCTCCGGAAATAGTGGGGTTTGGTAACCCACCTGGGCCTCAAACAGGGAAACTCCCGTGGAGGAATTACACAGCGAGTTATGGGAGTATTCGGCCCAAGCTAAAAATCGACTCCACAACGAGGAATTATCCGCCGCCAAACATCGAAGAGTGTTTTCTAGAGACTGATTAGTCTGTTTCGTCTGCCTGTTGGTCTCCGGGTGAAACCCAGAGGAGAGACTCACAGTGGCCCCCAACTGCTTACATAAGGCCTGCCAGAATCTGTCCGTACACTGAGGGCCTCGGTCAGAGACGGCATCCCGCGAAGCTCATGTAACCGGAACACATTGTTAACCACAAGATGCGTTGTCTCCCGCGCCAAAGGCAGCTTGGGTAGCGCGACAAGATGAGCCGCTTTAGAAAAACGGTCAACCATGACCAGAATGACCGTGTTGCCGTCAGATACTGGCAGCCCCGTAACAAAATCGAGCACGATATGACACTAATTGCGCCTGGGAACGGGCAAAGGTCGCAGCAGACCAGAGGGAGGGAGGCGGGAAGTCTTATTCCTGGAACAGACGCCACAGGCAGCAACAAACTCCCGAATGCCCCTCATCATATCCGGCCACCAAAAACGTTGGGCAAGGAACTGCTTGGTCCGATGGGCCCCCGGGTGCCCCGCCAAGCGGGAAGAGTGTCCCCACTGGAGGACCTGTGGCCTAACACTACGCGGAACAAACAAAGAGCCAGGAGGCTCCACCCCAGGACCGGGATCGGATTTCAATGCCTCCTGAACCACCGCCTCAACCTCCCATTGAATGGGTGCCACGATCTGGGCAGAAGGAATAACTGGCTCCGGGGTAGGATCGCGATCAGTGCGATCATATATTCGTGACAGGGCGTCAGGCTTAATATTTTTAGAGCCCGGGCGATAGGTCAGCGTGAAATCAAAGTGGTTGAAGAATAATGACTATCGCGCCTGCCGGGAATTACGCCGCTTGGTTTGCTGAATATATTGAAGGTTTTTATGGTCGGTCCATACCACAAAAGGGTGCTCAGCTCCCTCCAACCAGTGGCACCACTCCTCGAGCACCAGCTTGACCGCTAATAACTCCTGGTCACGAATACTATAATTGCGTTCCCCGGCGGACAAAGACCGGGAGAAGTACTCGCATGAGTGAAGCTTATTATCCTGGCAAGGGCGCTGGGACAAAATAGCACCTACGCCTACCTCCGAAGCATCTACCTCCACAACAAATGGGAGGGAGGGATCGGGCAAAACCAAAATAGGCTCTGAGCTAAAACGTTTCTTTATTTCCTGAAAGGCAGCATCAGCTGCAGGAAACCAAAAAAACGCTGAGGAGGTATTCTTCTTAGTGAGCGCAATAATGGGGGCAGCAACTGCGCTAAAATTACAGATAAATCTCCTATAAAAATTTGCAAGGCCCAGAAAGCGTTGAACCTCTTTAACACTCTGCGGCGCAGGCCAATTCCTGACTGCAGCCACCTTGTCGGGTCCATCGGCACCGACTCTTTAGAAACAATAAAGCCCAAGTACGAGACAGTCTGGGCGTGAAAAACACATTTTTCGGCTTTAACAAAAAGTTTGGCATTGAGAAGGGCTTCATGTACACGTCTGACATGCTGTTTATGCTCCGAGAGTGTTGAAGAAAAAATCAAAATGTCGTCAAGATAAACGAAGACGAATTGCTCCAACACCTCTCGAAGCACGTCGTTGACAAATGCCTGGAACACCGAGGGGGCGTTAACAAGCTCGAACAGTAAGACCTAGTATTCGTAGTACCTGTCATGAGTGTTGAAAGCCGTTTTCCATTCGTCCAGGAGGCGCACACTTGCCACTCGCAACTTTAGCCCCATTGTCAGCCAGTGGTAATCTATTTAACTTCCCCTGTTGCGTTCGCGTATGCGGTTGTCAATTCGCACAGCCGTACGAACTAAGGAGTCAATAGTCGAACAGGGTTATAAAGTAGCCAGCGCGTCCTTTATTTCGACAGTAAGGGCATGACTAAATACGGTCATAAGAGGAGCCTTCGGCCAGCCTGTCTCTGTGGCCAGAGAACGAAAAACAATCGAGAATTCAGCTGCTCTTTCTTTGCCCTGTTTAAGGTGCATCAAACGCATTGCTGCGTCTTGACCACAAATGTCTTTATCAAAAAAAGAAACCTTTTCCCTAACAAGGGCCTCCACAGAATCTACGACCGGTGAATTAGATCTGATTAGTGGGCCGACCTAAGTGAGTGCTGTGCCAGCCAACAGGGATAATATAAATGCTACCCGAGAATCCTCATTAACAAATTAAGGTTGAGCCTTAAAAAATATTCCAAACTGGGCAATGAAATACTTACACTTTCCGGCCTCACCACTACATCTTTGGGGCAGTTGTAACTTAGGTTCTCAGGGAGAATGTATGGATGGTGCTTCTGCAACTTTTTGTGAAACTTGTGACGCGAGAGATTTAATACTGTCAGTCAAGGTTAACAGAACGCTCTCTTGATTCTTAAGCGCGTTCTCTTGCAGGTGCAGTCTCTCAACTAATTCAGATTGCTGGCTGCCTAAGCCAGAAAATCCTTTAGCAAAGCCAGCCAACATATCTTGCTGGCAGGCAACAGCCCTCTTAATTTCAGCCACCGCTTGTGTCTCCATGATGGCTCGAGTGTACTGTGATGGCTGTTAGGAATTGGACGCCAAAAGCAGCGGCCAGAAATAAAAGGCAAAAACTGCAGCATGCTGAGAGACTTAAACAGACTGAAAATGCGAGACTCGCGCTACCAACGGACCTGACGCTGTCCAAGGTCGAAAAATAGGCAAGCTCTAAGATACCAAAAGAAAATGGAAAAATAAAACAAAGATTCCCTCTCTTACTATAACTAGGCCTCAAATATGCAACCAAGCCCTTAACAGTGCTCTGTCTCAAGACCTTACCGACTAAAGCGCAAATAAGACACTGACACTCTAGCAAAGGACGCGAGGCAAAACTGGAGCTTAAATAGAGTCCGGGTAACACCCCCAATTAATGCCAGCTGGCCCAGGAATCCGATTGGGAGCAAAACGATATCGTCCTAGACGAGAGCAACAAAAAGAGCTCTCAAAGCTTCTAAACCATGACACTAGGATCAGTAGGACAGGATATAGACAAGATAATCAATGGAACCCAATGGGGAGCAGAAGTGTGGAGATCATTTTGAGCAATGATGACGCTGTGATATGGGTCCGATGCTGTTGATGATTGACTGGGAGAGGCTTGCGATTTGAAGGCTTGCGATTTGAAGACCAGCAACAGAGAACTACAGTAGGTTGCAGTGAAAAAGGTTGGCATAGTGGCTGTGATATTCTCAGTTGCAAAGAAAATTTGGACCGCAGATTGTGAAAGTATTCAATATTCAAATTCCAATACTTCAAACCAAAAAGTAATAGTTGAAAAAAAAAAAGAAATAATTGAAATGACATAAGGACATGTCCTGTTTTCCTATCATTTCAGCCCACTTTCAGTTTCTCTTCTGTATATATATTGGAATATTATCTATTCATGGTTAAAAAAATTTTTTCCCTGCATAACAGCGCAAGAGGGCTTGTATAAGTGAAAATGTTTGAGTGTCTGTGAGTCTGTCTTCAGTTTTCTTGTGAGCTTGATCACTCAAAAACCATTAATCCTTTAACCATGATTTTTGACAGAGAAGTACATTATCCTTCTGCCCTCAGACCTAATGCTTGGTGTTAGAGTAAAATGTGATGCTTGGTGTCAGGGTGAAATGTAATGATTGGTGTCAGAGTAAAATGTAATTCTTGGTGTCAGAGTAAAATGTAATGCTCGGTGTCAGGGTGAAAGGTTATTCTTGGCTACAGCTCCTGACCAACACTGTGTAGTGCTGGTTTGTCTTTTAAAAAAGTTTTTTGTGGGCCTATGATTTAGCTTTTTTTGAGATTAAAGTCACAAACTGAAGAGAAAATGATGAAAATGACCCAAAAAATAAAGTTTTCGTAGAATAGAACAGTAATAGATTTGTATGAAGATAAATATATCATTTCTTATTTATTCAAAGAATTGTCCGATATAATAATGAAGTCATCAGAACTGGTATATACTGTACATTTTTTAATCTCAACAAGCCAATACTTCATTGTAATTAGTGTGAAAAAATTTTTGGTCATCATTGCTACTGTGAATATTTTGTATATCACTAAAACTATCAAGATTTCTTACTCCTATATTCTACCCCCAATACATTAACTTGCCCTCTTCCAGGATTCTAATATTTGATATATATTGTACATAGCTACTTATCATATCTAAAATGTTATTACAAGCAATAGAATCCTCGAAGAGGGCAAGGTTGATGTTTTTAACTTTGAAAGTGCATGATGAAGTGACTTCTGATAGCAATGTAAGCTGCTGTTAACTGTATCTGGGTCAGAAGTCATGCAATAAAATGTAATAATTTTTCATTGTTTATTATGTGCAGATATTGCCATATGAGTTTTGGATACTTTATTGCAATAATAGGTAAGAAAATGGGATAATTCTAATGAGGTTTTTTTTCAACTGACATGAGATCTGCTAAAAAGGGGCTTCTTTCCCTGTCTCTCATTCTTTATCAACACTTCGTAAAAGACGAAAAAAGTCAAAATATGATCTTTCAACATGTATTGCTCATTCTAACTCCAAACTGGAAGAACTTTGGGCACGTTTACATGAGTGGGCTGCAATGATAGGAAAACAGGACATGTCCTTTGGTGATTAAATCTGTTGTTCTGCAGTGGTGTTAGGCACTTGATAAGGATATTCCTGGTGTTGAGGCGATTCTTCTTTGCAGTGAGTCTGACCTCTTTGGGATAAAATTACCCTTGTTAGATGCCAGACCCAGCTAAAAAGAAGTTGTTTTCTGAGTTTGATATGAAGAATGATCTCTAAAATTACAGGATGTACATCAAAATAAATTTTCCAAAATACAAATTAAGCCCAACACGTGGGCTTTCAGTAGTTTATTAAAGTAGCTGTGAAAGTACAACACTGCCAAGTTCACATCACATACTTCACTAAAATTGTTCATATGAGTCTCCTATATACATTGATCAGCCATAAGAGTAAAACCACCTGGCTGATACAGTGAGGGTCCCTCTTGTTCTGTCAAAATGGCTCCATCAATCTGGTGTCACTTGAATTCCCAAACACAGGGATCCCTGCAGAACATTTCTGAGAATATAACAATCCCTCCGCCAGCTTGTCCTCTTCCCACAGAGCATCTAAATGCCAACGCTTCCCAGGTAAATGGCACCCATGTACCCAGCAGGACCACATACTGCAAAAGAAAATGGGACTCACTGGACCAAGCCACCTTTTTTGAACTGATTTAACACCCAGTTCTGAAGCTTAGGTACCCATGGGGGGGTGCTATTCAAAGTGGACCAGGGTTATCGTGAGAACTTTGACTGGGCTGCAAGCCAAAAAGTGCAGTACACAGCAGGATATGATGTAATGTGCGTGACACATTCCTTATGTATATACTGTATAACTGAAATTCTCAGCGAATTGTAATAGTTGCCCTCCTGTCAGTGTGAACCAGATGGGATTGCAATCATAGCCCACATTAATCAATCAGCCTTGGGCATCCAAAACCAGTTCATAGTTTGTCCCTCCCCGGGGCCACTGTCAGTAGGGACTCAAATCTACTGACAGGAAGCACCGTGGAAGTCTTGGGACATCAGAGATGCTCCAACCCACTCATCAGGCCATCACGATTTGGCCCTTGTCAAAGTCAAATAGTTCCCATTTCTCCCACATCCGACAAGTTCAATACGAGAACCAACTGCTCGTTAACCATCTAAAATCTATCTATAGACCTAGACATGTGCCACTGTTGTGAAATAATTTGACTCATCAGTGGTGAAGTTCATAAAATAAATTAGCAGAAAGTCCTGAATAATTTTGGGCAACTAAACATTTCAAAAACATATTAGACATATAAAACATAAAATGCACTGCATAAAAACATAAAAAGTAGTGTTATGTTCAACTTGTATTCAACTCAAAATGAACTATATATTGATTGAAAAACTTTACAAATATGGAATAAGAGGGACCGCATTAAAATGGATCAAAAATTATTTAACAAATAGAACGCAATTTGTGCAGATTGGTAATAACAAATCAAATTGCCTGGACATTACCTGTGGAATTCCTCAGGGCTTGGTTATAGGTCCCAAGTTGTTCATAATCTACATAAATGACATCGTTAAGGTGTCCGATATCCTAAAATTAATTTTACTCGCTGACGACATGACAATTTTTTGCTCTGGTGCTGATCTCAACCAATTAGTCAAATTGGCTAATAATGAAATGTCTAAACTTCACACGTGGTTTAATGTAAATAAACTATCATTAAATCTTACAAAGACCAAATTCATGGTATTTGGGGAAAAAGGGTCTAAAGGACGACATAGACTTAAAGGTAAATGGTATCAGCGTTGAAAGTGTAAACGTATATAAAGTCTTGGGAGTTATGATAGATAATCTCTTAAGCTGGAAACCGCATGTAAATTTAGTTCAAAGAAAGTTAGCTAAAAGTGTGTCTATTCTTTGGAAAATGCAGAAACTATTAATCCTCAAGTCTCTTAAAATAATCTATTCAGCTCTCATAGCACCCCACTTACATTACTGCGCTGAAGTATGGGGTCACACTTACAAAAATACAATAGAATCTTTATCTAAACTCCAAAAAAAGGCCCTTAGAATTATTCACTGCGTTCCGTATGGAACTCATACAAATGATTTGTTTATTAAGGCAAAGTTTCTTAAATTACAGGATATAATAAAATTCAACTCCTTGCAACTTGTATATTTAGGATACCACAGAGACTTGCCTAGAAATATACAAAGCCTATTTCTTCAGCGTGATTGTATCCAAAACACCAGAGGCAGAATGTTGTTGCAACCAAGAAAGGTCAGAACAACTCGCAGGGAGCACTCGTTATCTGTGGCTGGAGTCAGGGCATGGAATGTACTTGATGATAATATAAGAATGGCAGAAGAGCTGAAGGTCTTCAAATATTTGTTGAAATGTGCATATCTGAGTAACTATAAACATGTTCAATATTGTTAAATCTGTACCTTTGTATCTACTGGACACTCCAGACCATCTGTCCGAAAGACAACTGTCACAGCACATTATTACAGACAGCTGAACCAATATGGATCTTATAAGCTGGTCGTTAAATGCAATCGACAAAATTATCTCCTCGAGGCGGTCAGGTTCTGGAGAACCGACATGCCCGGATGGGACATCCCCGGCAGGTTACACCATGGATGCATGGGGAAAGTGGCGTTCGCTGTGTTTGGCAGTCCTGGACATCGAGGATGTAGAGGACGTCTATCTAATTGGATTCATTATAGCAGGTCTGCTATCAGTGGGGTTTGGTCTGTTTTTGATTGACCATAGGATAAAGAAAACTTTGAATAGCATGGCTATCCTTGCCAGAAAGCTCAACAAAATTGGATTCGGCGTCAAGGAAGGCAACGATGGACTGCACATACTGCGAGAAGTCATTACATCCGATAAGGGAGGGGTGAACCAAGGCGATGGAAATGACGACTAATCAAGAGATCCAAGCAAAGATCCAGAATTATTATACCTCTCATCTACTCCAAATTAGCCGGAACAAACCAAATGATTAAGAAAGGGGTTTCGGGGCAATGTCGCATTGGATCAAGAGTGTCATTTGAATATAAAGTTATTTGGACACTCACCTATTCTGTAATAATTCTCATGATATTCATAAATCTTACAATAGTATTTTCTGACGTTTAAATCGTAGCGAACATAGACACTAGCTCTGCTGTGATTTATAATCCCTATGATATCTTAACCATAATCAAACTGTTTTTCTGGAAGTTGGGGGCGGGACTTTGACAAGCGATTTCGCTTCTCTCGCAACCCTTTCGGTCATGATACATGATACATGTTGTGTTGGGTTGAAACTGTCATGAAACGACTATACAATCATGCCGAAATAAAAAAAAAACTGGTATTTACTGTTACATCTCATCTGTGCTAATTAGTCTTTACATCCTTTTGGTTCAGTTAGCATGTTTCATGCGTCTCTCGATCCATTCTTTAATTCATTAGTGGTCTAGTTGCTGTAATGTGGGGAAAAGAGCCACTCGATAGGAGTATTGTCATTTTTTTGTTAAGCCCAGTCTGGAGCTTGGTTTTGGGCATGCCTCAGAGGGGAAAGTCTCAGAGAATTGAAAAAAAGTCTGGAAGGGGGGAAAGTCTCTGGCACAGTGGTTAGCATTGCTGCCTCACAGCAAGAAGGTCGTGGGTTCGAATCCGGCCTGGGGCCTTTCTGTGTGGAGTTTGCATGTTCTCCCCGTGTTGCGTGGGTTTTCGCCGGGTACTCCGGTTTCCTCCCACAGTCCAAAGACATGCATATCAGGCTAATTGGAGACACCAAATTGCCCATAGGTATGAGAGCGAATGGTGTGTGAATGGTGTATGCGCCCTGCGATGGATTGGCAAACTGTTCAGGGTGGGTCCCCGCCTTTGCCCGTAGTTAGCTGGGATAGGCTCCAGCTCGCCCCGTGACCCTAGTGAGGAATAAGCGGGTATAGAAAATGGATGGATGGATGGATGGATACATTTGACCAGACCTGTCACTCTTTTCAAGACCTGTGGAGCTTTTCGTGGATTTTTTCCTGTATTGGAGCATTTTCCTGTCCCAGAACATCGCAAAATAACCCCCATCTCTATAACCAAAAGAACTCTAACTATCTCATTTTTTAAATATACTCAGCAACAAAAGTTTCTGTGACACCATTTATGTGTATGTTATAAATGACACGCAAAGATCTCAATGCAATCAATATGTTTATTTAACAGGAGAAACACTGACTTTTCAGTGCCAACGTCACTCAAAACGAAAAATGTCATTTTCATGCGTCATGAAGCACTTGTCTGACGTCTAACCAATTGTGACCTTCACACTTCAATACCGGGTGTGACTTCCTCGTGCCATGATGCAAGCAACGCATCTCCGGCGCATGGACCGAATCAGATGTGCCAGAAATTGCTGTGGGATGTCATTCCAAATCTGACGTAGACGTTGTCGCAATTCCTGGAGTGTAGCTGGCGGGTTATCCAACCGCCGCAAATGTCGATCCATCTCGTCCCAAAGATGCTCGATTGGGGACATGTCTGGGGATCTGGCTGGCCATGGCAGGACATTGACATGTTGTTGCATCAGATACTGCTATACAATCCTTGCAACGTGTGGTCTGGCGTTATCATGTTGCAGCGTTATTCCGGGACCATGTTGCATCAAAAACGGTACCACCAATGGCCGTAGCACTTCATCGCGATATCTTTGACCTGTCAGATTTCCATCAATAACAAGCAAATCTGTTCTGTTTCTAGCCGTGATCCGTCCCCAAATCATGACACTACCACCTCCAAAACGATCAAATTCCTGAACACAGTTGTTGGCATAACGTTCTCCACGTCGACGGTATACACGTAAACGACCATCACATCGGTTAAGCATGAATCTTGATTCATCAGTGAAGAGTACAAGATCCCACTGACGTTGGATCCACCGTCGATGTTGTTGTGCCCACTGTAGACGCAGTCGTAGGTGTTGTACTGTGAGTATTGGACGTCTTGCTGGCCGACGTGGGACAATGCCAAAATGACGGAGACGGCGACGGATCGTATGTGCAGACAGTCGCCTCAAACCAGGTATCGTTCTTGCAGTTATGGTTGCAGGTTGGAATCGATTTCGGAGATGGGTTGTTCGAATCCAGTTGTCCTGTCTGGGAGTGGTTACTCGTGGACGGCCGCTGCGAGGACGGTCTCTGACATGTCTTGTCTGCTGATGACGCTGCCATAAGTTCCAAATGGTGTTTCGGTGGACATTCAGGCGATGAGCAACTTCCCTCTGCGAGGTTCCGGATTCAATCATCCCAATGGCCCTCCACCGATCATCTTCAGACAGTCTTGGCATTTAGAGGGTAGAGTTCCTGATCCGAAATGGCTGTGTTTTCGATAAGTGATGCTTCCGTCGTTCATCAGGCACAATGTGAACATTCCAAAAATTCTCCTCTTTTATTGCCATCCACAAGCATGATTTACGCACATTTTCACGTGCAGAGTCATTTTCTCGCATTTTCATGATTTCCATTTCAATGATGTGTTTACGTGTACTGTTTCAGTCTGATATCACCATGTATGACAATTTCATAATTGCGTTATGAAAAATAATTAACAATATTGGTGTCACAGAAACTTTTGTTGCTGAGTATATTTTAATCTTGGTCAGTGCTTTGTTTAATTAAATGTGTTTAAGTTTAAAAATTTTGTCTGTCATCCCTTGCTGTGTGATAGGTCATATCAAATTGGGGCCATAACATTGCCTTGTCTATTCCCCTGGGCATTCCTCATGATTTTTCCAGTACCTCTTTATCATTTTACTAATCTCTGTGTATTTATATACCCCAGTTTTTTTGCATTCTTTGCCAGAATGTCTATTTGCTGCTGTTGGGAGACAGGATTTTTGGGCTTTGGCAATATGAGGTCAAGTCAAGAGATCTTTATTGTCCCTGGAGGGCAATTAGTGCAGCTAGCAGCATAAAACAACAATAAAAACAACAATAAAAGTACAACAGTGACCCAACAATGACGATGATAGTAATAAAAAGTAGCAGTAAAATACACTACAAGACATGAATATCATGAAACAGTGACACAGGACAACAACAATCATCAAAAAACAACCGAGTGCAGCAGTGCCGTACTATAAAAACAGGATAAAATAAGAGTCCAAATGACCACAGTGCTGTCAATTGTTAAGAAGGCCAATGGCCACTGGAACCCAGGATTTTTTAAATCGATCAGTCCAGCATCTTGGCACATGAAATCTGCGTCTGGAAGGGAGCAGTTTAAATTCAGGTGCTAAGGGATGGCTCGGGTCAGCCAGGACGAGTTTTGCTTTGTTCAGGGCCCTAGTTTTGTACAGTAGAGAAATGTCTTTTCGTGGAGTACCAACAATTTTACTGCACACTCTGTCTATGCCCTGGAGTCTGTTGCGGTTTTTCAGGTTAATTGACCCAAACCAGCAAATAAAAGCAAATGTCAGGACAGATTTGATAAAACAAGAGTAAAACATTTCCATGAACTTGGAGTCCACGTTTATGTTCCTGAGCTTACGAAGGAAGTGCATGCACTGGTCGGCTTTTTTGCAAACGGCATCAACCTGGTACTCAAAGGACAGCCTGTCATCAATTACTGTCCCCAGATATTTGTACTGCTGGACAGTCTCGACAACTTGGTCATTGATCGACAGGGGTATGGTGGCTGGGCAGGTCTTCCTGAAATCAATGGTCATTTCCTTCGTTTTTGAAAAATTGGTGGTGTAGAAAGGACGATTTGCACCACTGAATAAAATCCTCCACTACGGGGCCAGGCACCGGGTCATCGTGGCTGAGGAGAGACACGATCACTGAATCATCAGCGAACTTTACAATGTGGCGTTTCTCGTGTAAACTCTGGCATGCATTAGTATATAAAACAAATAATAGAGGGGAGAGAAGGCATCCCTGGGGAGAGCTGGTGGAGGAGAAGAGAACATCAGACAGAACGCCATTGGCCCTGACCCGTTGAGATCTGACAGTTAAAAAATCCAACAGCCAGTAAATCAGACCCCTGTCGATATTATAATTTAAGAGACGCTTGGCTAAAATATGGGGCTGGATACAGTTAAAAGCAGATGTAAAATCAATAAAAAGCAGATGGACAAAGCTTTTGGCCCCTTCTAAGTGCGACACAATCATATTAATAAGAGTGATTATTGCATCGTCGACCCCCCTCGCCGTCTGATACGCAAACTGGAGAGGGTCCAAGTTTGCCTGCACTGTGTTCATGAGCTTGTCTTTCACAATCCTCTCAAAAGACTGCATTCCCAAGGAGGTAAGAGCCACGAGTGCAAAGTCATTCAATGTCTTTGTGCATTTATTTTTGGGCATCAGGACAATAATTGTCTTTCCACAGGCGGGGGACACTGTGAGCCTGGAGTGACCAGGAGAAGATAAAGCTGAAGATGTCTGCCAGATGTTCGGCGCAGTGCCTCAAGACCCGACCTCCAATTCCATCAGGACCCGGACCTTTCCTCTCCTTTAACTTCTGGAACACTCTCTGTCCCCTCTCCTTGTCGACATGCACCGTCACAGTGCTGTTCGCTCCAGTGCAGCGCTCTTAAACGCAGACAGTTCATGGCTAAAATCATGAACATTAAAACGGTTTGAACAAATATTTAATTAATTTGCCAGGTTGTGATCAGACATCTCATTTAAGGAGATACTGCTCTTGTGGGGCTGCGTCCCCAACAAGGATTTTACCCCCTCCCACGCAGGGCGTGCACTGCCAGTGCTGAACAGGTTCTCCACTCAATCCTATAATGCTGCTTGGCAAGTTTTATTTCTCTTCTGACCTGCTTCTGTAACTCCTTATATATATCCATATCACCGTATTAAAACTTATGTTTCTCCTATTAATAGTGTTTTTGACTGATTTTGAGACCCATGGCTTGTTATTAGGAAAAATGGAGACTGATTTTTTATGGATACATAACTCCTCACAAAATTTTACGTGGCCAGAGACCATCTCTGTGATTTCCTCCACAGTCTTGCACAAATTTTTAAACAAGTCCCAGTCCGTGCAAGCGTAGCAATCCTGGAGACGTCCGATAGACTCCTCCATCCGGACCGGAACAAATCTTCGTTCCAGCTTGTGTCTCTTGAGGACTGGTCTGTAGGACGGGACCAAATACACAGAGTTACGGTCTGACGCACCCAGTGGAGCTCTCTGGAGGGACTCATAAGCTCCTTTTATCGAACCATAACACAGATCCAAGCATTTTGTAAGTCTTGTCATACGTGTTACATACTGGTAAAAGTTCCCCAGGTGTTTCCCTGGTTAACAGTTATTAAAATCACCCATAATAAAGCTAGGAGCGTCTGGTGACGTAGCTTGTAACTGTAGCACTGTGCGAATGACAGCCCGAACAGCATTGTGCACATTAGTTTTAGGGTGAATATAAACCAGTGTGACAAATATTTGAGTGAATTCCCGTAGTAAATAAAAGGGCCTGAGTGAAACAGAGAGAAGTTCAATGTCGGGGGCACAAAGACTCTCCCTGAAAATCACGTTTCCACACCAGTTGCGATTGACATAGAGAGCCAGGCCACCCCCCAGAGACTTGCCCATCACTGTGGGGTCTCTATCCAGGCGTTAGGGCTCTCCAAAGCCATCAATCCTCAGGTCCTTGATCCTTGAGCCAGGTTTCTGTGATCGCTAGGAGGAAAGCATTTTTATTCCCCTCCAGGAATATATATATATAGAACACTAGATTGGTGAGAGGGTACGCTCTGTGAAGCATCTGTTCTAAGAGCCTATACACTGGAAATAAAATTCGCTCATAGACTCCCATTCATTTTCACCTACTTTAAAATTACATTTTTACAAACATTTGCGTGCGAGTCGGTGTTATTTTGGTATTGCTGTGCAGAGCAACATTTTGTCTCCCTAAATATGTGCCTTTCGGAGGATGGAAAGTGGCACACTTTCTAAAGCGAAGATCGAAATGTGACTTGGTGTCAACGTTAAAGTGCAAGCAGAAAAGTTAAGTTAATGTGACTGAGGCTTTTAATGGCCGTCTGATAAGATAATTGATTGGCAGAATTCGCCATTTTAAGAAATATCTGTATACATTATTATATTAGTCTCTGGTTTCATCACTTCATTGTACCCTGATTGAGCACATTTTCCGTCAACCAAATTGTTTTATGTATTGAATCATATGGCTAATGCCAGCGTTATAAAAAAGAAGCGCTTGTTAACTCTGGCTACTCCTTTACTAAGCTTCATCTTTCCCCATGTCCCGTTAAAACACTGCTCTCAAAAATGATCACTGCTCAGGACGGATTGAGGGGATAGAGAAAGTTTTTTTTCCTGATTTCTAACTGCCAAGCCTTTCTCCCCTCCTTGTCTTTTGGAACTCTGTAGCCCACAAACAGACAAAGTGACTTGTTCACTGTTTTAAATATTATGCAGGTAAGAAATATTGTCATTGAATGTCAATTACAAGAAGCTAGCTTGTTAGCCACCGCGTTAATTTTATTAACTGCTAAGTCAGTGCAGTCCCCGCGACGTTAAGGGTACCAAGGTAGCTTGCAAATTACCGTTATCAATTGCTAGCGTTTGGTTTTAGTCAGCGGTCTATTCAAGTCAATGGGACAGCTAATTAGCTTGCTAGCAGCGATTTTTACTATTAAAGTGACAAATTTGCGTTTCTACGTTAACTTACGCTTGAGGCGTTTTATTACAGCCCTTCAAATGAATATTGCTGCAAAAGACGGCCGCACATCTCGGCATTTTAATGCTCATATCGGCTTATTTGAAATTGGCTTCATAGCACACCATTCAATTATATGAAGAAGTTGGGTGTTTCAATATGGCGGGCGGGTGCTTCACTTTGGAGAATGTAAATATGACGTCATCAGCAATCTAGTGTTCTAAATATATATATCTATGGGTCCAACAGGGAATATCACCTGTTTGCTATTTCCAGCCAGGATCTCTGTATCATGGTTTTGGGGGGTTGCTACCTGCTGTGCATTTTCTTCGCCAACTGAGGTCGATCCTGCTCTCAGACCAGGTGGTTGATTGCTTATTGTTTGCAGCAGTGGAGACACTATTATAGAAGCTCTTCCAGCGCTGTCTGGTGCTTTTGTGTCACTCTTGGGAGGACTATGAAGCCCTTATCGTTTACTTAGAGGAAACTCCTTGAAAGAGTTTAGGATCTGGTGTTTGTCCATCCTATTTATTGTCCAGTACATCAGAGCATATGTTCTGTCCCGCAGAGGTCTTGTCTGTTGGAGCAATGTCTTGGCTCGCAGACCTCTGTCGGTTTGCTCCTGTTCCAGCAGGAAGTAGTGGTTATTCTGTCTATCTCCTATGAGAAAGCTCTTATTTTCTGGGAGGATTTTCGCCTACTTTTTCTGGGTTGGTTTTTTTGTTGGCAGAATCACCAGGGAGTTTCGCTCCTTTTTTCTGCTACCGTTTCTCCTATTAGTGGTCACTCGTGTTTCATGGGTGGCTTTTAGAGACCCTATCTTGTGTCGTGTCTGGGCCTCTGTCCCATTCCCCCTCGCACTCCATTTATCCTCAGTTCCGAGGGGACACAATAAGCACTAGTGCCTTTTAGTCAGAGGTTCCGTATGCCCATATATGGAGCTCACTTCCGGGGGTTGGGAGTTTATTGAACCAATTAAGTTGAGAGGTTCAGGTGAGGACCAATTGTAGAGTATCCCTTTTTATCAGTGTGTAAACCCCAGGACTAATCAGCAGCAACTTCTGATACATGATAGAAGTCATATGAAAATGTCTGTACTTTTTTCCTCATTTAGAAGTAAAACCATATTCGCTTTGAGCTTAATATCCCATTTATTATACATTTTATTCAGCTTGTACAAAAGTAATTGCAAATAGTTATCATAATTGTGGGCCTACCATATTACCACCAGACTATAAAAACGTTAGTAACTACATCTATAACTGCTCCAAAATATACCATGTATTAACTAAAAAATGTCCTCCAAAAAGGACAAACTCACAAGAATACGGCGGCAGCATTACTGTGTATTTACAGGAAAAATACATACAGTACAAGAACAAAAGGAAATGTGTAAGACTGGTTGGGATCCGAAGGGATACACGCCAGTGTTGCAAGAATGGTGGGCTAAACAGAAAAACTGCATATGGTACACTCATCTTTGTGATCAAACATAGTAGGCTAATTGAAAAATGCGATAAATTACAAAACCACGCAAACACACAACTAGTCAAATTGCATAAAAAGATAGGCGAATTAGAGGAAAGATCTAAATGCTCTGAGCTCTGAGCTGTATAGCGGGTAAGAAATGGCTGGACAATTCAAATCGGCGTAGAAGCGTTGGACGCCTTTCCTAAAAGAATGGACAAAGAATGTCGCCTAATAATGGCTGTGGGAGATGTTTCGTCGAATAAAATTTGTTTTCACAAAATACACAGCGAATATATCCTAACCAAAAAAAGAAATGCAATTTTCTATTTCTTGATTTTATTGACTGTTACTGTTATTAATCAACACTTCATTGGAATCAAATGAAAGAGGGAAATTCAGACAATTGATATATGGGTCCATCCATGCAATAGGGTACAGAAGTGTGACATAGACATGGTATTTTAGAACATGCCCCATGATCACCATTTTTTGGGTTCAGGTAGTTCAATTAATATACTATTCAGTAAAACAGAGGACAAGATAATGCTACTGCTTGGAAAGTTGTTATTTTGCTTGATGTGTGACCTTATGAAAATTGTCACTTACATGACATTGACAAGTAAGTCCTCCCAAAAATCCGCAAAATTATGAAAAGAAAGAGATTCTGTTGTTTTTCAGTAAGTAAATGCTTTTTTCTAAAGGGTTGGGTTCAAACATTTGCAAAATACAACTTGAAGGTCTCGAAAATATAGTTGACACTTGCTGCCCTGAGGTGGCCTTGGGTCACACTTGGTTAAGATTCTTTTTTTTTACAAAACAGACCCTCATTATTGTACAAATACATTTTTTTCCTGCTATTGGTGGCATATATTTTCAATGATAAGTGATAAAAACAAGCCAGCTTTGGTTATATAATAATAGACTAGGTGAACGTTACATGCGTGATGAAAATCCTGGACGGAAAAACGTCACTTCCGTGATAAATGTCACTTCCGTGATAAATGTCACTTCCGTGATGTAACTCTTCACGATATGTTCCTGGTTTTATTTGAACTTTACATACATCAGAACTGTCCTTAAACAGTTGTAATCTCCTAAACCCTTTAATTTGTATTGCATAGTGTACTTCTTGTTATATATGCAAGGATTGTTGACAAAATAATCAGTGTTTATTTCTATACTTGCGACACTAAAATGGTTGTTATTCTGCTGTCCTTCATATGTCATGGGTTATTATTAGTTGAACTCATATATGGACTACACTAGCACCATTCAATGATGATCTCCCAAGTGAGCTTACAGTAAGTGAGGCGATGAAGAGTACCTGGTACCGAGTGAGATGGTGGAGGTCGAACTACGTGAGGTGGAGAAAGTGGCCAGAAAAAAAAAGTCAAAAGTATCAGTACTTCTCTTTTTAAAAATATATTCTGGAATGCAATAGAACATCTCCACAAAAGTAAAATTGGAACAACAGAACAAAACAAGTGGCATAGAATTTCGATCATTCTCAACCTTAGTTGCAACAATTTTCTTTGTGCTTCAATATATTAGTTCATAACTTGCATCATTTCAAAAAGAATTGAGGATTAACTACCGATATTTCTGCAGAGGAGGTAGCGGATTAATCGACTACACTGCAATTTTGTCATGGAAGATTCTGATGAAGTGTCTATTGCACTGAGCAGTTTGTTTTGTGAAGTTTTAGTGCAGGGGTCACCAACCCTGACGTTTAGACACTATTTTTGTCACAAACGTAACAATGACATGATTATGAGAAGTTCATAATCACGACTGTGCACTGCGTTGACAATTTGAATGAATCGCGCAATATGGTAACTACCCTGAACTTGGATATAGCGTAAGCAATACAACCACCAAAAAAAAGTACAGAACACGCAATCAACCTGTCACAGGCCGGAGGAACGCCGAAAATGAGAATACTTGGAACAATCGTGACCCTTAACAGCCATGAAGTGATGTCCATCGTCATGTTTGACAATCGGTCAAAACATGCACAACGCAAGTGCATCCACTTTTAGGATGCAAAACAACGAGGGTAACGCCCTAAAGTTTGCTTGATATTGCCACTAATTTTACGTCAGAAGGTTATATCGTACCTCTATATGATAATCCACAAAAGACTGCTTGATTGCACGAACGTAATTCTTAGAACGAACGTGATTTGTGGAAATGAGTTTACGGAAAAACTTATCCGAGTTGGCTGGACGCCATCCTGCGGCTTCCTGCTTTATCCTCAGATCCAACGACTTGGGTAGCATTGAAAACAAGAATTGACGACCTCGGCGCTGATGTAGATGTGGAAATGTGGAAATTATGGTCGGTGAAATCCGTTCTTGAACGTTACGTGACAGTTGACGGAATTTCCGCATTGAAATTATTATGAGCTCCTCTGAATCACCAGTTGTATTGACAAGTGGGGGATGAACTGAATTTACTACAGTGACAAATAAACATCACAACCGGGGTCTAAGTTTGTTTATTCAAACATTGTTTGAGCATGAAAACAAATGTCAGAGTTCAGGCTCTTGTTTGACGGAATTCATCACGAAAGTGACACAGGAAAATTTGTTTTTAAATATGAAAAATAAGCTTTTTAATTTTTGACAAGTTTGAGTGTGGTTAATCAGATGCTGATAATAAGATTATTTGCTGTATGCAAATACTACAGCCTTTTGAATAATCTCAGGAAAGCTTCAAAAATACAATGCAGAAAATGTCACAAAATGACGTTTGAAAATCTACCAATTTTTCACACATTTTCAAGTGCTGTAAAAATACTAAGGAACAAAGCATATTGAAACTACAGAAGTTATCTCCCCTAGCGATGTACTTTTTGGCAATATATAAATATTCCACATATCACTTATTATCATGGCACACAACTGAGCTTGATTCACAAGGCAATAAAATACACATTTGCATGGATGGACCCATAACCGAAAATCAAGTTGAAATATCATGTTGGCTTTTATTTAACATGATATAGTTCGATATTACGAAACACAAATGACATTATCAGTATCTCGTATGTCCCTAGTCAGTGTCGCGCACGGCGGTATGCCTGCGTCTCATAGACATCGCCAGACGTCTGATTGTTGCTTGTGGAATGGTGTTCCACTCTTTAGTCAGTGCTTGTCTTAGCTGATGTACTGTAGCTGGTGGTGGTCGACGTCTCCGAACTCCATCTCGCTCTATCCAGAATGTCCCACAAGTGTTCTATAGGTGTAAGATCTGGAGAAAACGCTGGCCAGGGAAGGATTTGCATGTTTTCGGCCTGAAGGAACTGTTCAGATACGTGCGACATGTGGACACGTTGTCCTGTTGGAAAGTCAGTCGATGATGTCAGACAAATGTAAGGACGACTGGATGGAGAATATCATCGCGGTAACGGGCGGCGTTGAGGTTTCCTTCAACAAAATGAAGGTTGGTTTGGTGTGTAGCAGACGGTTGGTCTCGACACGACGGTCAGGCGGTGGAGTCGTAATACGTGGCCTACTGGATCTGGGGCGATCGGCCGTGTGTTCGGTGGCATTAAACCTGGTTCTGAGGCGACTAATTGTCACAGAATGCACACCGATTTGACAGGCAACTCTTATCTACCCAAAAACACGAAGAAGGAGCACTCTCCAGACCAGTAAATTATTCCGGTGCACGACAAAAAAACTGTTTAACAAAAAGAAGAATGTCAGCACCCAAAAATGTCCTTTGAAATAATTTTATTCGGCTATCAGACGGACTCGTGGTCTTCGTCAGCATTATCAATACTGCGCGGAAGTGCACCTTATATACAGGAAGTAAAACCAGCATCATAGATACACTATTTCTTTTTTACATTTTTTTTAACTTCCTGACAAGAGCTATACCACACAGTCATAACTTGTTCAAAGAAATGTATAAATATCAATCAATATATCATTGCTATGAATCACACCAACAGATATAGAATACAAATATTAAAAAAGATTTACAAAAAACATCCAAGTAGGAGCTCCTCATTTAAACCTTTTGGATGCATCGTTTGCAGAGTGTGAATCCACCAAGCCTCCCTTTGCAATAATAACTTGCCTCTATTCCCTTCCCTTCTGGGAACTTTAACTTCCTCAATTCCTTGAAATGTTAAGGTGCAGACATCATGTCCCGTCTCATTAAAATCCAACAGTCCATGAGCGGGTGATGGACAATGACAATCACACGTTACCTCAGCCAGCAAATGCAGAGGGGCTGCCATTTCATTTGTAACAATAAACATCCATATTAAGACGTATTAAAGAAGTACTTTCTTCAAAAGACTGCAAGATACCTGCAACTCTGGTATTTTCATCGCTAAATCAGCCATCAATCTTTTGTAACCAGTCACATCAGTTTACATTACAGTGCATATTTGCTGGCGTAAGGTCGCCCAAAAGGCGTGAAGGGTGTGTTCTCAAAGAGCTCCAAAGGTGTGTCTTGAGGTCTATCCTCATTTCATGGCCGATGGTTTCAAGCCAGCTTCTCCATCTTAATCCCAACATCCAATTCCTCTCGCATGACAGCAATCGCAACTCACCTCATACAATTATATCATCTGATTGGCTCAGCCACAGATTAATCTTAGGTACTGAAAAACAGTTTCATTCAGGGGCAAATATTAGGCCATTTTATAGCTAAGAATGGCTGCTATTTTAACGGGAATTAAGCTTTATCTCGGCTTTGTTTTATATTCACTGCAAAGACCTTGGGTCTAAACTTTGGGAAAATCAATTAAGTGTACAGTATGATAATATGAAGGAACAGAAAAGGCCTGTGTGTATCTGCACTGAGCTCTAAAACAAGCATCATGATCATCAACCACCATAATTACTCACCATCACTCACTGACACAAGCACAGAAATACAGTCTAATTACCCATTCACTCTACATCAGGCTTTCACATTCCCTCTCTGGCTGATTCACGGTGGGGGGCGTAGCCGTGATCTCACCTTCTATTGGTCGAGAGGCACCAAGAACATTTTGTCAATTCAGGACAGGGCGCATGCACACACACACACACACACACACATATATATATATATACAGAGTTACCCTCCATCAAATAACCCAACATTCAAAAAACAACACACAATTAACGCAAGTGAAATGCCATGAGCTTTTATAAAAACATTTATACACCGTTATTTTTTTTTTTACACAGCAACACCAGCACTATACAAGCATTATTCATGGGGCAATGCCATACTGCTCCATTCAAGTCAAGATTTTCTTAATACTGTGTTTGTGTTGGTATCTGCCAGCCAGCAGAAATGTGAATTGTTTTGATTGCTATGCTTTGACCTAAATGTGAATGAAATGAAATGTTCTTGAGAAACAGAATCTTCCCTGAAAACACAAAACCCTGAACACAAACAAACTAGATATTTTGTTTCATCATGGAGCAGTGTATGCAAGGAAGATGTGACGTGAAGTGAATGATCTCAAAACTGTGTGAACCAGTTAGAAAAAAAAAAGTGGCAGAATGCATTGCAGACACACAGAATCCTGCCTTAAGGTGTAGAGAAGAGCAGGAAGAGTTAGGGGAAAAAAACAGTAGAAAGCTGTAGAAAATGAGTGATTGGAAAGGGCCAATAGCACCGCTCATTGAAGCGCGCAAGGGAGAGGAACAAGGACTTGAGGATGGAGGAATCAAGGAAACATACATAAGGCATGTGCAATGTCCTCACACCTTCAAGTATCAGTCTGAAACATTGCCAATTAGCCGGCAGACAAAGAGGCAGATCCACTGCTCAATCATTTTACATCATGGGTTTCCTTGATCATTTCCTTGATCAGAATCCTCTGGGAACCCTAAACTCAATTCTCACTCCTAGATACTCAGGTGGGTTCTTGTGGGTTGGATTGAGCTTAAAGATCTTGATTGTTTCTGAGTCAGTCAAGGTGGCAGGTTTGGATACAGAGATTTCAGTGAGGGACAACACCAGATCATTAAAATCTCAATCATGATACCGTTTCTTCCCTGCAAAAACACAGAGATAAAAATATTTAAAATACAAGATGATCAAAATCTGGAACAGTACATCAGTATTTGAAAAGTTAAAAAAATTTCAATTATTTTGGCTCTATAATGTATATCACCACATTGAAAAAAATAAAAAAATCAAGATGATGTGCCTGAGGTGTAGACTTTCAGCTTTAATTAAGGAATTTAGTCAAAAATATTGCATTAACAATAAAAGAAGTTCTCAGTTTTTAAACAAAAACTCCCCCCCTGTTATAGTTTTCATCCTCTGTCTTCCAGGCCTTCTGTTGTTCCTGAGGTCATCAGTAGTACGTTTGGTCAAAGCTGCCGTTTTTGCTGGTGTTACTGGTTGTGAGAGGTTGGTTTAGATTTTTTAGCAAACAACAGATTGTTTCACTGGTGGTGTCAGGTTGGTCTTCATGTTTCATTATCAGCGTCAGATTCCAAATGCAAATGCTACACTTCAAATTAACTTCAGACCTTTTGTTTCACCAAATGACCGATAAATTACCAAAAATTGCCAACACTGGTGTAAGGAAGCATAACACTTGGGCTCCTTCCGAATTGTCAAAAATATCACGTCCTATCCACTAATTCCTAACCACTTTTCTTTCACCTTTGTGGAAAACATCATAAGACCAAGGAAAGGTATAAAAGGGAATTCCTAACAGCTTAGGAAGACAACCGCGCTAATTCGAGAATCCGAATGCAATGAAACGCATGAGTCCCCTGCCCATCATAAAACGTTTCTTTGAGCGATTGGCCGGATGAATGGACGCTGATGCCACGCAGAATTGTGGGACAGCGTTATCTCCTTCATTTTCGGAAAAGGATGGTTCAGTGTACCCTCTGCTAAAAGAGGTAAATTAGGAAGTACTGAGACACCTTCCCTCACTAGTAGCACCTAAAAACAGAGGAAGTGCACCTTTTTCAGATACATTCCTACAAAAACTTAAAATACACCAAGATTTACTGAAGATATGAGGCCAACTCAGTAAACCTCTGAAATATTTTACTGAAGTATCCAGAGTCTGTCCGGTTTACTTACTTAACACCTCGATGTTCACTTTCTCTCAAGGTGCCCTCTTTTAAAAATCACACTGTGTATCTGATTTGTTTGTAAATTAGTGCTTTTGCAGATTGAATATATTCTGAATACTGAACGTGTTTTTGTTGTTCGTAACATAATGGTGGTGGTCTGTCCTTTACCAGTTCCTGTACGCAGCACAAACAAAGCAGGCTGAACTACAGTACTGACCATTCCAAAGTTCCCTTGAAATTTGGCAAATATTCATATTTCTTCATACATCTGAAAATTTTTCGCTGGCCAAAAAAAATTATTGGATAGTTTTCCATTAAAAATTTGATAGCCGAAAAAAAAATTCAGGAAAATTCGCAGAACGAATTTGTTGTGTTTCCAGTGTCCTGTGCCATCTGCCAGGACACTGCAGGGGGTTTTCGCAGTTTCTTGCTCCAGGATTCATTATTCATGTTTATTTCTCATGTTATTATTATATTTGCCATGTTTTCTTTCTCGCCCAGGTCTGGTTCCCGGTCTGCCGAGCCAATCCGCCTCTCCAGTGTCTGCTTTCTCGTATCCATGTTTTAATTCTCGCACTACATTCAGGAGTGGCTTACGGTTTCAACCTTCCTTCTTTACTTTTCTGTCTTCCAGGCTTTCCTAGGGTGCATTCAAAGTCGGCAACACGTAGCAAAACGTATATTTAAACGGCAACAGTAGTGCGCTGAACGCCCCGTTTTGTCACCCAAGCGTTGTTACTCTAGCAGCTGAGAGGGCCATACTGCGCGTTCTCTTGGGAGAATTCTCGGAGCCTGATGGAATAGGTTCAAATTCGTGTCTGATTTTTAAACTTTTTAAACTTCTACTTACCACAAACATGTTGTTTGAGGTCATCAACCGTGGTGAATACTAAGCTGCAAGAGATAGATTTAAATACTATCCTCGTATTCATTGTGCCACTGCCGTTTTAAGATGGCGCGGTTTGCATACATGTTGCAGCTGATTGGATGACATCCCTGGCACACCCACCAAACAGAGGAAAAGATACCTCAGACGCCGTTGTGCACCGTTGCACACCGGTTGGAGGAAACAGGTTGTTCAACCCGGAAAACGTAACAAAACGATGTGCACCGGTGTGACTTTGAACGCACCCCTTGTCTTCATGCTCTTAAATTATTTTAATTTGATTACTAACACTTACTAATCAGTCACGGGGGGTGTTTTCATTGCACAGGCACGCACTAATCATTACTAATTTAGATAGGAATTTTACTCGCATACCTCCTGCTTTCCCTATAATCTTACCTGCGCTTTACTACATTAACTAGTTTAACGCTTTTACTGCTCATAGTTGCTTATTGGGTTCCTATATGCTGCAACATGCTAATCTCCTTGATGAGTAATTGCCTGCTCTACTCGCCCTCTAATCGAGGGGGTAATCCCCAAAAAATCCCAGATGTAAGATGGCTGCCACTTGTAGGGTCGTTCCAATCCAGTTTTGCGGAGGGAAGGGCGCATTTTCATTTGCTCAAGCCCTCGATTATCCTCCCTCAAACGAAGCCAACAATGAACATCCCTCAAAGCTTTGATATTGCCCAGAATGCTTTGCTCACTCTCCCTCGATCAAAATTTCACATTCGCCATTTTATCTGCTGGCTAAAGGGGGAATTGTGGCAGGGAAAGTACTATACAAATGTAAGAATTGTGTACGAGTCGTGTTTAATTTACTACAGAGTTATATGCAAATAGCGAAGTTTAGGGGATGAGGGGCATTGATTTCACACGATTTTTTTAATCCTTTGATTTTACGTTGATTTTTGCTGTAGCTAGCCTATAGCATCCGCGAGGACTGTTGCGGAGCTAAAAGCCGCTTTCACACTGGACGGGAATGAATTTTTCGCGCGACAGATTACAGTCAAAGTCAATGCAAAGACACGAATGCACGCGAAACACGTGTATTCACGTCTTTGCATTGACTTTGAATGCAATATGTCGTGCGAAAAATTAGTTTTGCCTCTGGGGTGAAATCAGCTTTATTGTGCCATACAACAGTCACAAGTGCCGCAGCAATCAAACAAGCACGCCGTCTTCTACTTGCCATAAACATGCGATACGCTTCTGCGTGAACTGTAAAAGGTAAAACGTTCAGGCAACTAACTAAGTCAGCTCCATGGTAACACAAACTTCCTGTTGGCTTGTTGACAAACGTCGAAGTGCGAAAGAAATTCAGCGAGGGTTGTTCCAATCCGATTTCCCTCAACCCTTCCCCGAAGTACCCTCTATTGCCCTCCCTCGCTCTGGTAGGGCTTACTCGCCAGCTACGTTATTCGGAGGGCTCACTTGAGTGGAGGGAAGAAGTAAAGGGAGTATCTTATTTCGGATTGGAACGCAGCCCCCCGTCTTTCCACAGGTGATCCTCCTTGTCTCGTCATTTCCTGTGGTATATCTGGGGAGAGGCTGGAATTGGCAGGCAGACAGCGTCTCTCGACACATGTTCATGCACGTGTCTTTTGCCAATTGCATTAATAGTATTTGTAATAGTCCTCGTTTTGTTTTTTTGCATGTGCCGTGCGCCACTGCCGTTACTATTTATTTCTGTTTTTTATAGTTCTTCCCTAGAGGTTTTGTATTTTTTGTTATCTGCTCTGTGAACCATTTATCAGTTGAGTTTTTTCAACCCTTTCGGCCAACTTTTCTGTTCGGCCATTGTGCCCGTTTTCCTGCTTTTATAATATTTAAAAAAAAAAAAAAAAACCACACACAAAAAACCCAACACAAAGTTCTGCCTCGCCCCTTGTGTCCACCCATCTCTCGCAACAGAATTAACGCTGAAAATTCGTTTAATTTCGGATTAGGGAATTTTGGAATGGCCAGGGGCCTTATTTATAGAAATCTGCGTGGATTTCATACCTAAATAATATGTACGCACAAAAAAAAACTTTTTTTGAAAAATAACCCAATTTATAAATTATGGGTAAAATAAACTGCATGGAATTTTCATTTATTTAATCAGGATGGACTTGGAATTTATTGACATTGCGCATAATCTTAATAATTTCCCCTTTATAAATGTCAAGTTTATTTTTATAAATCAGAAATCAGCAAAGAAAGTGACGTGCGCATCGTTTTTGTGCCTACGCTCCATTTATAAATGAAGCCCCAGCACTGTAAGCCTGAACTTCATCCAGACTGCCTCTAGGGCCTGGCTTAATTACACTGCACCTCATTGAACAGGCAGCGCTGGTAATTTGCATGATTAGTTGGTGTTTGGATTGCAGTAGTGGAAGGAGGACTTTAATGAGGCATGTGTTTTGACTGTCTTCACACCTCCCCTTTGTTCTGGTGTGAGCATAGGCCTAGCAGACAAACTTCGGTTGACCTCGGAAAATTTTTCTGAGCTGGCCTCAAATCTTCAGTGAATCTCGGTGTATTCTAATTTTTCTTTTTTTTAAAGAGGAATTTCTCAGATTAAAGTGCACTTTCTTGGTTTTTGGGTGCTACTAGTGCCTTAGTTTTAGAATTCAAATGGACTGCCATGTCTGCCACTTAGTTATTTCCAGATAATTTTTTAGGAGTGAGGAACTTTCCTTGGCAAAAAAAGACTATTCGGACGCAGCCCTGGTTTGGGGCGATATTTCCCAGAATGCTTTGCAATCTAAACCTTTTCACCATGTTTCTATGCTAGAAACTGTACAATTTTCAAAGTAAAATACCTCTTGTCAATGAGTTGTACTCAAAACAGGTGCTGAGACAGATTCTCTCTCTGCAGCTTCCTGTAAAGAGAAATGACATTGTGATGATACAGTCTTGAAGCTTGAGTTTGAAACCTCAAGGTGAACTTTTGGAATATGTATATATATTCAAATATTCACATGAGCACTTTGACTCAAAACGTGTGATTTTGTGTAAATTTGCCCTGAATTCTGGTCCTTACAGTGTTCACTGATTGTAAATGTATACTCAGCGCCATTAAAAATGCATAAGTGAGGTATATACTGTATTTGTGGAAAATTGAGGAATCGATTGATTTTTATTGCTTTTCCAGTGAGGCACGGGAGCAAATAAAGAAAAGCGTGTGGTATTGTCAGCGGCGGCTCGTCGGCCGTAACAAAGGGAAGCCAGAACCTCGCCCTTCAAAGCTTACTGACTTCAACATTTCGTAGTTCACTTTTCTTTATCAGCAGTTGCTCATATGAATTGGTTGAAGGACGATGAAATTTATTTTCGATAGCAAATGACGACGCAAATTATCAACACGTCTTTATAAATTAGTTTGCGAGGCTTCTTTCATAAGAAGCCACGACAGTCCATTTTCTACAATCTTAATATAGAAGAAAAGAATGCGATGTTGCACAGCTTATTGCTTAATGAGCCTCACTAATCAATTTGCGCATCTATGCCGTTTCGTGAGCTTCTTGAGCGCGGAATTTATAGCGAAGGCCTATGGTAAATTATGTTGTAATTTATTTGTGAAAGAAAACCCCTCATAATTTCGTGGTGCAATGTATAACAATGCTATCGAAAATAAATTTGACTCAACTGACTGTTCTTCTAACAATTCGTATGAACAACTGCTGATCAAGAAAAGTAAACTGCGAAAGGTTTAAGTCATTAAGCTTTGAAGGGCGAGGTTTTGGCTTAACTTTGTTACGGCCGACGACCCTCCACTGTTTAAATGAATGATTGAAAACAGGTGATGAACAATCATTAACATTAAGGGATTGTTTGGGCTTCCCCTGTTGCCAATTCAGGAGCCGCCTCTGGGTATTGTAATCCTGACGCGCACCACATGCATATGCCAAGCACTTCAGTAATCACAGACATTGAGAAGTTTGTGATGTGTACACTTGACTTGCTCTTTTTGGCGTGGTCAAAAGCCTACATAAAGCCAACAAAAAAAAAAAACAAAAAATGCTACTGCATCAAGAAAATGGAACAGCTTGTGACACAGGAGACAGGAAAAAGAGCCTTTGGCATGTTACGGGCAGATCTCAGCCACTGAGAGATGGTGCCTCATTTGTTGTTGTGGAGGTGGATGCATCAGAGGTCGGGGTGGGTGCCATTTTGTCACAGCGCCCCCTTCGGGACAATAAGTTGCACCCATGCGCCTACTTCTGCAGGTCGTTGTTGGCAGCGGAACGGAATTGCAGCATTGGTGACCGGGAGTTGTTAGCTCTCAAGTTGGGGTTAGAAGAGTGGCGGCATTGGTTGGAAGGGGCTGAACATCCGTTAGTGGTTTGGAGCGATCATAATAATCTCTAGTACATCCAACAGACAAAAGCGACGTATTTCCCGGCAAGTGCGGTGGTCCTTGTTTTGCAATCACTTTAACTTTAAGTTTACCTATCATCCGGGTTCCAAAAACATCAAGCTTGACACCTTGTCGCGGATTTACGACCGCTCTGGTCGCGATTCCATTCCTGAGATGGTTATCCCGGCAGCTCAGATTGGTGGCTCCCATTCAGTGGGACGTTGAGTCTGTTGTGCGAGATACCTTGAGATCCGATCCTGGTCCTGGTGGGGAGTTGCCTGCCTGTTTGTTTGTTCCAGTAGCGGTATGGTCCCAAGCTCTCTGGTGGGGGCACTCTTCCCACTTGGCGGGTCACCCGGGGGTTCAGCGCACTAAGCAGTTCTTGGCCCCACGTTTTTGGTGGCCCAGCATGATTGAGGACATCCAGGAGTTTGTAGCGGCATGCTGTATCTGCACTAGGAACAAGGTTTCCCATCTCCTCCCCTCTGGTCTGTTGCGGCCGTTGCCTGTTGCCCCCCAAGTGCCCATGGAGCCATAACGCTCTGGATTTTGTTACGGGTCTACCTAGTTCAGAAGGCAACACGGTCATCTTGGTCATGGTCGACCACTTTTCTAAGGCCACCCACTTTATTGTGCTGCTCAAGCTGCTTTCAGCGTGGGAGACAGCCCTTCTTGTTGTGGATCATGTGTT
Source organism: Gymnothorax reevesii (assembly GCA_029721435.1). Lineage (NCBI taxonomy): Eukaryota > Metazoa > Chordata > Actinopteri > Anguilliformes > Muraenidae > Gymnothorax > Gymnothorax reevesii. The sequence goes on along the minus strand of CM056583.1, from coordinate 3,483,245 downwards.
CTGGCTGCATGGTCTCCCTCAAGATGTGGTTTCTAACTGGGGCCCGAACAGTGTCTAATACAATTTTAAAATGGGAAGAATTTGATCAAAACCCAGGTGGTAAAGGGCAAGGGCAAAAACCACCTCTGAATCAGCATGGTGCCTGAGACTCTACACATCACTGTTATAAGAACCATCATGCAACCATGACAGATATCAGAACATGGTACTGAAAGTGCTTTGGTAAACCTCTCTCAGTTAACATCATTTGCATCCATAGATGCAAGTTAAAGCTTTACAATGCAAAGCCAAAGCCATAAATGGATTCTGTCAAGCAAACCTCTCTGAAATGGACAATAGCACTACGGAAGCTTATCTTGTGGTCTGACAAGTGAACATTTTAAGCTTTTTTTTTTTTTTGGATAAAAGCAGCCTCAGTGTTCTTCAGACCAAAGATGACAGGGACAATTCAAGCTGCTATGAGCGTCAGATTCAAAAGACTGGTGTCTGTCATAGTTGTGTGTCAGTGCACATGGCAAGGGTGGCTTGCAGATTTGCAAAGACACCATTACTACAGAGGGATGTCAAGAAATTTTGGTGCAGTTTATGCTGCCATCTAGTTGTTGCCAGATTTCTAGACTGTCCTGCCTGCAGTCTTGATCTGTCTTTAGTTGATGTATGGCCATTATGAAGCTAAATATATGGCAACAAAGGCCCTGAACAATTGTTCAGCTGGAGCCCTGCATACTGGAGGAAGAAGAGAAAATTCCACTGACGAAACTGAGCTGAAACGCTTAAAGAATGTGATATAAAAACATTGTGGTGCAAAACAGTGGCAAACTGTCTACTGCACAAACCTTTTGGACACTGTTTCAGTCATCACATCGTTAATTTTCAACAAGCAACTGATTCATGAAATGATATGTTGCTGCACTGTTTCCAATATTGCAAAGGGCAGATGGTGCTTTCAAACAAGTCCGTCTTTTATTTCACTTGCAATTGAGTTATTTTTCAATATTAAGAAATTAGGATTGACTGTCTTTGATACCTTCAACATTTTTCCTGTCAATACACACCTGATTTTGCTGGGATGACATTGGGGACCGGCCTTTTTTGCAGCAGTGGTCAATGAGCCTCAATTGATCTTTTATTCTAAATAATGACAATATTATAACAAATAGAGAAAAAAAAATCAGAGATTAGCACACTATTCACAGCACTAATCTCAAACACTTTACATTCCAACTTAACAATATAAAAAGAGCAGTCAACTGAAAAAAGTTGTAATATGGTAAATTCTGAAAAGCTGCAATAGCCAAGAAAGGAGTTGGGGAAGTAAAAATATCTCAGAGGGATTTTATAACAAATTATACTTATCATTTTGACAGAAATTTACAGCAGGCGATATGTACTTACATTTCTTTTTCCTGCATACCTTTAATCAAGAAAATAACAAAAATTAACCCATTTATAGTGTTATTTTCCATTTGAAGTTTGTTTCCAAAATACAATATACAGCGCCCTCAATAATTATTGGCACCCCTGGTTAAGATGTGTTAAAAGCCTTAGAATAAATTATTTTATTGCAGAAGCATACTCTCACATGTAACCTTCAACTCAAGTGAATTTTAAGGGGGTAAAAAAAAATCCCGGACTAAAAAAGAATTATTTTTCATAAAATCACCTGTTCCACAATTATTGGCACCCCTAACAATTCCTAAGAAATAAATGTAATTGAAGAATTTCTGTCATTTATACTGTAGTTTGAGTTGATTAGAGTATCTAGGAACATTTAATTTGTAATTCATCACCTCCTGTTTCCCTGGGGTATAAATGACGTGACACAAAGGTCATTTCTCTTATCCACTCTTCAACATGGGAAAGACAAAGGAACACATCATTCAAGTAAGAAAGATGCGTGTCGACTTTCACAAGTCAGGCAATGGCTACAAGAAAATAGCCACTCGCCTGCACCTGCCCATATCTACTGTCAGAGGAATCATTAAGAAGTTTAAAACAACTGGAACAGTGGTAAACAAGCCTGGATGAGGACGCAAGGTTATTTTGCCACCACGCACAGTGAGGAGGATAGTAAGAGAAATAAAAAGTTCTCCAAAGCTCACTGTTAAAGAATTGCAACAAATGGTAGCATCTTGGGGTCACAAAGTCTCCAAAACAACCATCAGGCGCTATCTACATGCCAACAAGTTGTTTGGGAGGCATGCACGGAAAAAACCGTCTCTCACTCACAATCATAAACGCGAACGTCTGGAGTTCGCTAAGCGGTACTGGGACTTCAACTGTGACCATTTGGTCAGATGAGTCCAAGATAAAGCTTTTTGGCAACAAACACTCTAAGTGGGTCTGGCAGAACACAAAAGATGAGTATGCAGAAAAGCACCTCATGCCCACTGTGAAGCATGGGGGAGGATCGGTGATGCTGTGGGCCTGTTTCTCTTCCAGAGGCCCTGGGAATCTTGATAGGGTGCATGGCATCATGAACGCTTTGAAATACCAGGACATTTTAAATCAAAATCTGGGGGCCTCAGCCCGAAAGCTGAAGATGGGTCATCACTGAGTCTTTCAGCAAGATAATGACCCTAAACATGTGGCCAAATCTACACAGAAATGGTTCACCGGATACAGAATCAAGCTCCTCCCATGGCAATCTCAGTCCACAGACCTCAACCCCATTGAAAACCTGTGGAGTGAGCTGAAGAGGAGAATGCAGAGGAGAGGACCCAGGTTGCTGGATGATTTAGAGAGATTGTGCAAAGAGGAATGGTCGAAGATCCCTCTTTCTGTATTCTCCCATCTTGTGAAACATTATAGGAGAATATTAGGTGCTGTTTTGTTGGCAAAAGGGGGTTGTACAAAGTATTAACATCAGGGGTGCTAATAATTGTGGCACACATGATTTGATGTAAAAGAATTATTTCTCAATGTGGGATTTTTTTCCCACTGAATAAATTCACTTGAATTAAAGGTTGGATTTTCCTCTTTTTTTCATTGTGGTCCTATATTATTTAGAAAAAACTGAATTTATGAGAAGCTAAAGAACACATCTTAACCACGGGTACCAATAATTATGGAGGGCGCTGTATCCATTCAATCTGCTTTTTCTATGTTGGTGCCTATTCAGTACCATATCGGAAACAGGTGGGGCCCCCTTGCAGCTTACCCTTAGTGAGGCCCCTTTGCTGCAGCACAGGGCTGACAAATTTTAATGTTTCAAATGCACAGAAAGACCACTTTAGAACACTGGGCGAAGCTTGTAGTGTTGATTGTTTTATGTGACTTAAATTTAAAATGGCTGGGGCATTTTAAGATAACAAAGTGTCACACTGTCAAAGTGCTGATCCACCGACCCCCATAATTGCGGGAGACGTCCAACTTAGCCCAACTCCTCCACGTACTACCCATTATCACAGTACCGGATTTCACTGTTAAAGTTATTGTTTAAAGCTCACCTGCCCACTCAACTCAGATTGTTACACAACTGTACCGTAAGGACAGACAGAACAAGCAGTTCCTTAAGGTACAATTAGTTTCTTTTTTTTTTTTCCTCATACAGAGCAACAAAACTCAAACATGCTCATCTTCTCAAATAACATACAGCCTTCTTGCAGGTTTGCAAATGTATGGACAAATGCACGTCTTTTTGCGCATCTACGAGAAAAGGAAGTGGCTATTTACTCAGCAGCCGGGTGGCCCCAGATAGTTAATAGATATTCGCTCAGCAGGAAAGGCAAGGGGGCCTATTTTACACATGCATGACATTTTGATGGAGAAATAACTTAAATGGTGGTAATTAAAAGTGGGAAAGCTTTTGACGACTACGGCAATGTATTTAAAGTTATTAATCAATAAGACTATGACAAAAAAGAGCAATGGGTTAAAGACGTTCGCAGGACCATATAAACCGCAAATAAGAAGATCGCTGACAGCGACAAACACTACGACGAGAAGTTTGTTTACAAATGAAATACATTAAGTTTGGCTACCAGGCGAATAACCAAACGGTTTTTCGGTGCCTAGCTGCGGGGCAAATGGCCTCTTCCATGAGAAAAATCTCGCACCACCCTCTTGAAGTCCTGACTGCAAGCTCGTTTAATTTCAATGCTGAGGATGGTCAGGGCCAGCGCTGAGAGTCTCTCCTTTGCCATGATACCTGTCTGTTTTAGCTTTTAACACCACGGGCCTGTCTCACAAAGCTGGTTTTCGGCTTGGCGAGGTAACTTCTGGATTTACCCTGGGTTTTCCGTATCAAGCAGGTGGTTTGCTTTTTATCGGCGTACGTTGCCGTGGCAACATATGCTGAACAGCTAACCTGCGCCAGAGCAGGTTAAGTTCAGGATAAGAGCTCAGCAGGTATTAAAGACCCACCTACTGACCAATCAGTTATCTTGGAAAATGGCCTGCCCATTTGATGTAAACCCAGTGGGTGTAGGTGAACAACTTGTGCGAAGAGCGCTCAGGTGTGAAAGAATGTTTTGCAATTGCTGTAATCCTTTTGATTTGCCTGAAAAATGTCTTTACGAGAGGTACAGGTTTTCTGCTGAAGGACTGCAGTATATTTGTCAGCTGCTGGAGCTGTTCATTGCTAATTCCACAATTCCATTGTGATCATCCTACAACAGAGACAGTGTGAAGAAGTAAAGACATGTACATATACATATGCTACACGTATAAGATATAGTAGCTAAGCGTACTGACTACTTTGCAGTATTTTTTTGTACTTATTTTTTATTTGCTCGCATGTTCTTTGTGCCCCACTGAGATCGTATCTGAAATGATAAGGCCAAAATCACATGCCATAATGACAAATTTCATAAACACATAAATTTATGGAACACACAAATGCTACACTTGTGCCGTCATGGTGGGGAAGTAATATTATAATCCCACTACTTTACGCATTGACACAATTGGCGATTTTTTGCCAGCATTCCTTTGCACTCTTGGCAGCTGCAAGTATGTTGCTTTTTGCCTGGATGATGGATTTATTTTCCTCGTATTTATTTAAGATTGTCTGCTCCTCTGTCGTGAAGTATGCTGCTCGGCAGGATTTTTCCACGTCTGCGATTGGTCATATGCAGCAAACACCACCCTTTTTATGTGAGCGCGCACAGATCTAGATTGGAAACTCCTCGGTTAACTTAACGAGTTGATAACCCACTTCGTGAGACCGATAATCAAGGCCACGGATGTCTGTTTAAGTGCAACTGGGTAACTGAGGGAAACCTCGGGCATGTTAATCCAGCTTTGTGAGACAGGCCCAACGTTGCATTCGTTAAGCTGCTTTCACACTGGACGCAAAACAAATTTTTCCTGTTAAATCGCATCTTTGCATTGACTTTGAATGTAATCTGTCGTGCGAAAAATTCGTTTCACATTCAGTGTGAAAGCAGCTTTACTTTCGGATATTGATGAAGTACGCTGACGACAAAGCATTTACAATGCAACAGTAAACACACATTTGGTATATGGCTGAAACCGATATTCCTCATTGGGATACCAGCCAGGTGCTTGCTATTCTGTTCAGTCTTTGATTATGCTGCTGTGTGCCATCGCATATTAATTACGTTACTCATTTGACAATATAGCAATCGAACTAGCAAATGTTAACTGCAGGTATTCTTTCTAAGCGATATGATTTGGTTTTGCCCTAACTTAGCCAACTTAGCTGGCTGTAATGGGCATGAACGTATTTCAAGTATTCTGTCGCGCTTCCGCTCATCCGAACGGTGTTTTCATATTATCTCATTCCTGTTTAAAGCTAATTTGCTTGCTGGTTAGAGCTGAAGACCCTGCTGAAAAATCCAGTAGAATACCATTAGAAAAAAAATATTAGGAACGATTAGGTTTCTAATGATCTAATGGGAATTGGGACCCCATTAGGAACCATTAGAAGAAACCGTTAGGAACCAACTGGTCCCATTAGGATTTAAACCATTAGAAACCTACTGGTCCCATAAAAATGTAATACCATTAGAAAGCTACTGGTTCCATTAGAATGTAATACCATTAGAAAGCTACTGGTTCCATTAGGAGCTAAAACTATTAGAAAAACATACTGAGAAACAGAAATTATAGCAGAGTCCTAACACTGGGCTCCAGAGACATGTCCATACATATGTGTAATTGTGTATGTATTCGGATATTTTCCCCTCCAAATTAGGAACATGACATATGGGGCGTGATGCAGTTTGTGATTTTAATTACATTTTTCCAGAACATGAAGCATCAAACTGTGATGAACCAAGTAAAAACCTTAAAACATATCTAAACAAATATGTAAACATAATCACAATAGGCCAAAGGTGATCATGGAATGTATTAAATGAAATTAATGAACACTGCAATCTACAAACATACTGTATAGCCTGCACAAGGACCTACTAGAAATCACACAGATGTGATCGCCAAGGAAAGCTATAACATCTGTGTTCCTCCATCACATTAGGAACCATTAGAGACCACTATACCCTGTAGTGACCACTAGACCACTGCATAGTGACCATTAGACTGGTACAGAAATGCCTGTAGGAACCATTAAGACTTCTGTAGGAACCATTAGACTCCTGTGAGAACCATTAGGACTCCTGTAGGAACCATTAAGACTCCTGTAGCAACCATTAGTAGGGACCAGTTAAAGTCCTGTAGATTTGTGTAGGAGATAATAGAATCCCATTACAAAAACAAACCGAACCCTTAGGAAAACATAAGTTGCCATTAGAAACCATTACAAAACCACCAGGAACCATTAGAAACCAACAGAATATGCCAAATGATTTCTCTGACTTTTTTCAGCAGGGGAACTATCGCTGTTACAGCGAGCTAGCTTGTGAAGGTAGGGCAAAAACCAAATAACATCGCTTAAATATGACGATTATGAACAAAGACTTTCCTTAAATAGCACTGGGTAGCTAGCAGGATGGCCCTGCAATCTGAAGAGTAATGCAACACACGACAGCAACACATCTGTGTTGCGCTTCTCAGCTCAATCTGTCTGCTTGCTCTTCAGCGAACACTGAAGGAGGTCGTGTGGGTGTGATCGCGTTGAAACTAACTAATCAGAGTTGTCAAAATGGTATAGAAATTGCAGGAGCAATATATTTGGCTGGAGGCTAATGAGGAACATTGTCTGTGTGGAACTCCATTGCAAAAATAAAAATTTTAAGGATGGGGCCAATTGGACCGGTTCGGATGGCGGGGCCCCCCGCGTCTCGCGGGTGCTGCGGGGATATACTTTACGGTCCAGCGCCTATTGCATTTTATAGAAAACACAAACTTTGACCATGAAAAAAAATACACTATATAGTATGAATTTCTAAAAATGGCTTTCTGCATCATGTGTGAGAGGCGCATGGCTATTGCTCAACAATTGTTATGGTTCTGCCTCGTGTGCTGTTTTGTCATCGTGCTTATTGCTTTTATTTTTGTGCTTGTGCCTTTCTTTCCCGTTCCTTACTCTTGTTGAATTTTTTCAGCTTTCATTCTGCCGTCTGACGATTGATTCACTCTTGCCCAAACTCCCGTGATGTCGATTGACAGCCTTGAGCATGCCTGCGTCTCGTTGTCCAATCACATTTCCTCATTCGAAAATTGGCTATGGTATTTCATGCATTACTTCCACCTGTGCTTAATTCGGGGTCTCGCTTAACTCTGAGTGAATGTGTTTACTGATAGGTTCGTTACTAACCCATACTAACCAGCACTTATTTGAGGGTGATTTTATATAATTATCACGTAGTATTAACCTTATTTAACTCATTAGCGTGTGCGAACGTTTCTAGCTTTTGTAATTTCTTCCTAAGCTTTCCCTGTTTAACTACGTGTACAGTTTGCTTTCCTTCGCTTCTCTCGTGGTGTTTATATACTCGTCACGTTTAGATTACCTTGATCTAAACTGTCTAGTTTGATTATCTCAGCGTCTTGTCTTGAGTCATTGGTCAACCCAGTTCTCGTGAATTTGTTCATTAATCCCATGTGTTTCTGTTTCTTTCTGAGATTGCCTTCAGATTCCCCGCCCCGTGTGTATTTCTGTGGGCAGGAGGGCAGTGATCTCCAGATGGAACTTTGTCTCCCTCGCGCTACATTGTGAAAATCTCAGTTTCTGTGCCTTCCCGAGTATTTCCTTTGTGCCATTCCCGAGCCTTGTGTTTTGCTGAGCCCACATCTTGTTCTTCCCTTGTCGAAGTCTCCCAGTGTTTCCGTCAGTCTAGTTAGCTTAAGTTTGTGTTTTCTAGTTTAGCCACTCATTGAGTGTACCTTTGTTTCCCCCTGCCTTGGGCAGTGTACCTTAGTTTCTCCCATTTGTTCAGTGCATGTGCACGGTGATTTGTTTCTGGCCTGATTGCCTGCTTTTCTCATTTAGTGTTTTGTGTTTTAATAAACTCTTTGTTCCTGCATCGGTTGTCCCCCCCCTGACCACTTCTTGACAATAATATTATCTCAATTTTTGTCATTTTGGAGCTTATTGACTTTTGGAAAGACAGACACTCTTCATTTGTCGGAATTTGAATAAATCAATACCAAATGTTGGTCAAATTTTAAGGAAACTCACAGTATAGAAACAGTTGTGAACCAAACCAACAAGCCAAAAAGAAAGATTCAAATGGCAAGACAATCAACCGAAGATCTTCCACAGGTCGCTCTCCTTTTTCTGCAAAGTAGATAAATCCATACAGACAATAATTCAGTTTGGCCTTGTGAATACCAGAACATGTACAAATTATGCAGACATATTTAAAATTACTATATAAAACCATTGAAAGTACTCATTGAACCAAAACAACATAATTAGGTAAATAAGCTTCAATCTTCAGTCTGAAAAGTTGACTTGTCACAAAAAAGAAGTCCATGAGAGGGTTTCATTAATACTCACCTGCTTTCAAAAATACTTCTGTTGCCAGAGTAACTGCATTTATTATACTTATTACAGCAGAACCAAGCACATATACTGGGATTTGAGGTCCAGCTGGAAAGAAATGAGGGTTATATAGTATGAGTTTCAGGCAAAAATGCAAGATGCTTGATTTTTAAATAAAACAAAAGGCTTTTAAATACACAGTGCAACATCAAGGTTTGGAATCGCTTGATTTAATTGAAGAAACTGATGTGCAACATCAAGACAAGCCAAAACATTAATCAAAGCTCTGCAGGGACTTCTGGAGGGGAAATGAAATATTAAAAGGCCAGCTCAACCACCTGGTTTAAACCCCATACTGCTGTTGTCGGGGGGGGAGACACCAGATGCAGGGTCCAAAGAGTTTAAACACCAAACACTGAAGGAGAAAGTTGGCAAACAGGCCAGAAACAAATCACCGTGCCAATGCACTGAACAAATGGGGAAAACTAAGGTACACCGCCCAAGGCAGGGGGAAACAAAGGTACACACTCAAAGAGTGGCTAAACTAGAAAACAAAAAGTGCACCTAACTAAACTGACAGAAAACACTGGGAGACTACACAAAGGGCAGACAAAAGGTGGGCGCAGAAAAATACAAGTTAATCAAATGACAAGAGAATACAAACTTTCATGCAGTAGAGTATATTCTATGGCTTTTTCAAGCAAAGACACAGAGAAACTAGAGAGCCACTCGTAGAGGGCAAACCTCCACCAAGGCAGCACAATCCAAATGTGCATGAGTGGGAGCAAAGTTGAGTGATCGCGTGATAGGATTTCAAGTTGAATGCCGTGGCGGCCATATTATTTCACTGATTGCAGTCAAAATCAATAGGCCCCATCCTTGATGTAATAGCAATCCACCCACAAAATTTCAGACAAATCCGTGCATTACTGTTTGAGTTACCGCGTGAAATAGGATTTCAACGTGGCTACCATATTGGCCATATTGTTTCAGTGATCACGGAGAAATTCAATAAGTTCCATCCTTGATGTAATAGCAATCCAGCCAAAAAATTTCAGAAAAATCCGTGCACTACTTTTTGAGTTGTTCACAAACAGACAAACAAACAACAAACAAACAGGGGCGAAAGCATAACCTCTGCGCCAACTTCGTTTGCAAAGGTAAAGATAAAAATGGAGAGACACGAGGCAAAGGGCATCATGCTAAATTCAAACCATTTCTGTTCCCCATGAGCATTGAGGTCATGCTTCATTTCACTTTCATGAATATAATTGATGTTGCATAATGATTTTTCAAACAGCTTTTATTTTGAATTATTTGCGCACACCTGTTGGCAAGACAAAAATTTGAAATTGTTGGTCATTTTCCAGGGTTTCCCCTTTCATGAAGTCATTATTGTTGTAGTTATTGTTGTAGTTAGTCTTGATCCAGAAATTGACATATTTCTTTTTCTCACGAGTGCAGATGCACAGAGGACAGGAAGTTGAGGACTGGACTCAGGTGCAAGGATGGACTTGGTTATGTTAAATGACCAACTGCACAGCAGAAGGCACAAACGCAGAAATACAAAAACAACAAGGACTGGAGGTTCCTAAATATACACACTATGAGTAATACAAAGACTGGGCTACGCTACAGTAACATTGTATCACAAATAGGAAAGAAAATAAGAAACAAGGTTCCTTAAAACAGAGTGTGCTGGTAAAAGAATAAACAGCATGGATTGTAAGTTTTACTACGAGTCTGAGGGAAGCTCAGTCTTAAATACACACTGCTACCACTCAGAGAAAATGAGAAACAGGTGTTGATGATAATTGGATAATGACTGAAGTGCGCTCTGGGATTTAGTAGACCGGTGAGCTGGATGGCTGGAGGCGTGGCCTTACAAAGCGTAGTTGCTAATTAAGTTAGCAACACGCATAGTTCATCCAAACACAGTCAGTGGTTCCAGCTATGTAAGTTAGCATCTGCTCTTTTATGAAACGCACCCCAGGTTGTTTTTGGGGATGAAATATGAATCAAAACCAGTACATATTCCATTAAGCTACGTTTTCGTGTGCAAAATATGTTAATAAAATCATACTCTACCAGAATAATCACTCTTTTGCCGGAAAGATGCAGCTGCAGTCAGGATGTTGAAGAATACAAAGACACACTTCCATACAGAACGTTCTGCAATTTGAACACATTATAAATGCATTAAGGCTGTGGGCAAAATATTTTATCTTTAAAATAAATGATGAAATTTTTTTTCCCGCCATTTAGATTTCAAGTCAATTTTGTGAAAACGAATGTTATACCTCAGAAATAATGGGGTAACGTGTAATTTCAACCCATTCTTTGCAACATACCAAGAATACAGCGTACTTTCAATCAATTTGATTTATTACCAGTTATGTCAAATTTCTCTGCAGAAATGAGAACAAAATCATCCTGCCCATATTTGCGAGGACTAATACTGTATTTTTGAATAGGTATAGATGACGAAAGCATATTCTAGGGTCTGAGGTACCACCTGAGCCTCGGTAGAGAGAGGATTTGCCTCTGCAGGTCAGGGGGTCAACTTCTCCCATAACTTGTATATCTTACTTGTATATCAAGAGTCAACATTAGTATCAATTTGCTCAGAAGGATTTTGGCTCCATGAAAATTCTTTTTTTTACTTGTGAAAAGAGAATTCTATGTCATTTTAACCCCTTCTGCATGACCTATCAAATCGTCTTTTTGATAATTACCAAACTATCACTCTTTTTTTCAGACACTTTTGCAAAATATGCCTCCCAGTCTACTTTTCATATGGCCTATATATTAGTCTTTTCAAATATTGAAGGAGTAAGGGTTCCATTTGGACATTTCCTCAGCCTCACTTGTACATGGACAAATCAAGTAGTTGTATTTAATAAAAACAGAAGAAACCACCATTTGAGACTGATCTGCTCAGGGCATCTTCCAGTCCTACCCACATTCGCCTACAATCAAAAAAATTATACTATTTACAAAACATCAAAGCAGAGTAAGATTAATTAATCACAAAGAGAAAAAAATTATTCACTAGATCTGTAAATATGAAAACTCCATACCTTTATCCTTTTCAATAACATTGTCCAGCAATATAAAGCCAATTGTAATTCGAAGAAGTGATAAAAACATCAGAAGGAAATAGAAACAGAAGTCTGAAAGAAAAAGAAAAATTTAGCCAGAAATTACAATTTACGAGATGTACTGTATTAATAACACATTTTTGCAAGTCATTTTTGCTGCAATTTTCATGTACAGTGCTGTGAAAAAGTATTTGCCCCCATCCTGATTTCTTTTTCTTTTCATTTTTTTTTTTTTTTTGCATATTTGTCACATTTAAGTACCTCAGATCCTCAAACAGATTTTAGTATTACGGCCAGGTCAGGCAGTAACAGAGTTATAAAATTGGTGTATTTTGTATCATAGCTCTAAAACTAAGTAAGATAGAGTTACAATTTGTTGGTCTTCCCTTGTACTTCAAACTACAAATACATTTTTTTTTTTCATTTGATTTATTTTGGGTGAAAATGGAAAAAAAACTGGTCGGTTACGGAGTTACAAATTTGTCCAGGTCCTGAAGCAGCAAAGCAGCCCCAGACCATTACACCACCACCACCACCATGTTTGACAGTTGGTATGATGTTCTTTTTATGAAATACTGTGTTAATTTTACGCCACTGTTATGTACCGATCAGGAACCAGTCGCGAGAACCAGGAAATGCAGTAGAGCTTGTTTTATTGGCAAAGAAGGAGAACTCCCGCAGGGCAGAAAGCAACAGTACACAGTCCACAATCCAAAAGTCAAAATCCAGTTGGGCAAAAATAGTATCAAAAACCAGGGCAGCAATCACAGTAATCGTAGTCGGACAGAAATGGGTCTGGTACACAGGAATAGTACAATCAGAGAGACAAGCCAGAATCCACAGGACGTAATCCGAATCGTTACCAGGGCAGCAAACAGAGATCTCGTAGTCGGGCAGAAAAATGGTCAAAACACACAGATGCAACAATAATCCAAAATCACAAAGGCAAAAATCGAAAGTCGGGCAATCCAGTCAGAAAGGTAAACACTGAGAAATCAAGGCGAGAAACGTGGCACGAGAAAACTAGGGAGAACGATCTGACAACTGGAAGTGACTAAATAGACATCTTAAATACGCATCCGGGTGAAACACATGACCAGGGAGAACAGGTGCAATCAATGGTACAATAACCAGGAGTGACACATGAGGAATAATCTAATTACATGAATTTGGCAAATGCCAAAACGCAGACAGGGATCACGAGACAATCCTATGAACAAACAACAGCTCCGGTTAAGGAGCACTAAAAGTGCATAGTCTAAAGAAAAGGAAAGCATGAGATATAAGTGGAAATTCACAGAAGCTGCAACAGGGATAGGCAAGAGGGCAGAGATTAGAATTGTGCGATTGCTGAGAGATCGTTAGTCAATTAGTAAGTGCAGCTATACAATCCCCAGTGCACGTTAGTAAGTTAGTACAAATATACAATGTTAATATTGGTTAGCAATTATCGAAAACAACAAACTGTTAGTATGGTTAGTAGATAGTAAAAGAGAGGGGAAGGAAGCACACGAGATAATGAAGGAAGATTGAAAACCCAGAAACCAATAAATCACCCGAATGAGTGGCACGCAAGACTAGGGACCGTAGGCAAAGACCTACACAAGACAAGACAGGGTAGACGAAGTGCAATGCATGGAAATGAAAACATGGCATGGAAACTAAAATGATCGAAACATGAAAAATAATAAACAAGAAATCTAAACTACCAAAAACAACACAATCCTAAGAATGGTCAGACAGGCAGTGGTCACTAAACGCAAGAATCCTAAACATGGCAGAGCCAGGCACAGAACTTAAACTTGAGATAAGCATAATCAGAATCACAACAGCCAGATGTAATGGGACACACACCTTCCAAAAAGTTCAACTTTTGTCTCGTCAGTCCGCAGAATAATTTCCCAAAAGTCTCGGGGATCATCAAGATGTTTTTCTATTTGGCAAATGTGAGACAAGCCTTCATGTTTTTTTTGGTCAGCAATGGTTTTTGCCTTGAAATTCTCCCAAGGATGCTATTTTCGCCCAGTCTTTTTTATTGTTGAGTCCTGAACACCGAATTTAACTGAGCCAAGTGAGACCTGCAGTTCTTTAGATGTTGTTCTGGGCTCTTTTGTGACCTCTTGGATAAGCTGTCAGAGCGCTCTTGGAGTAATTTTGGGAAGGTTCACCACTTTTCTCCATTTGTGGACAATGGCTCTCACTGTGGTTTGCTAGAGTCCCAAAGCCTTAGAAATGGCTTTGTAACCCTTTCCAGACTCATAGATATCAATGACTTTGTTTCTCGTTTGTTCTTGGATTTCTTTAGATCGCAGCACGAAGTGTTGCTTTTAGAGATCTTTTAGACTACCTAACTTTGTCACACAGGTTCTACTGAATTGATTTCTTGATTCAACAGGTCTAGCAGTACTCAGGGGTGTGGCAAGTGAAATTAAACTAAAAAAATGTGGTTAATCACAGTTAATCCATGATTTAACATGGGGGGGATTACTTTTTCACATAGGGCCAGGTAGATTTGAATAGCTTTTTTTCAAGTTTTGAGAACATAAGGTTTTGTTTGATCAGAAAAATCACTTTATTTTGTACAAATTATAGGGCACTGGCACCCCCAGAAGCTCCCGCCGTTAAAATAAACAAAATGTCAAAGTTTTTGATGACAGACACAAGCATGGACCGACGCATGCACGGATGGAGCCTGATACCATAGCTCCCATGCCACTCGGGCAGTGGAAGCTAATTAGGAGCCTGGAACTGAAAATATTGATAAGATAAAGCAAATTGTCAAAGTTTTTGGTGATATGTTTGGGCCATTGACCTAGAAAAAATAGGGCAAGGTCACCTTTAGGCATGTCATTTGTCGGCCTTCATGAGATGCATGTCAAGTAAAAATTAGGAGCCTGCAACTGAAATTGTTGATGAGATAAACCAAAATATTTTGACGCAGACACGCACGCATGCATGCACGCACGGAGCCCGATACCATAGCTCCCGCACTGCAAGCGGCAAGAGCTAACAAAATACGCATATTTTCGGAAATGGAATGACTGCAGATAAAAGTTTCTGTTGAAATTTGTAGGTCATTTTATCCCCGAAATAAAGATTTGAGGGCCAAAATGGTTATTTAGTAGCCTATTGCACAACGACATATTGCTATCTAATTATTAGTAACTGAAGTGATGTTTACCCCCCAGTCATTTACCCCCGCGGGCAGTAACCCCCTCAGACAATTACCCTCGCGGATAGTTACCCCCACGAATAATTACCCCCGCGGTTGTGGTTGTGCCCATCCACGGGGGTAATATCCGTGGCGGTAACTGTCCGCGGGGGTAAATGACCAGGGGTTAATAGCTGGGAGATTTGTCCAGGGGGTAACTGACGGGGGGTAAATGTCTGGAGGGGTATCTGCCTCCGAACCTTTTCCACTACAGCCCATCAGGTTAGGCAACTTCGATACTTGGTCATCCGTCTCTTCCTGAGAATTACAGTTGGGATCAGTGATGATGTCACCATCGTTGTTACTGCCTTGTTTTAGTTTATTTGTAGCTGTTGCTCAGTTACCTGGGTGCTGCCATTTTGGATTTTGCAGATAGTAGCCTCTTTCGCAGAACACCTGCCCTCTGACGGTTCCATTAGGGAAGGAGTTCAGTTAGTAGACCATAGCACAATAAAATTCTGCCAATTTTGTATGGTATGAGAATGCAAACTTATTTCAGGGAAAATGTCAGTTAGTAGGCTTTTGCTCTCAGCCACTCAAATTATCATTTAAAAACTACATATTATATTTACTCTGGTTATTTTTGTCTAATGTAAAAATTTTTCGATGATCTGAAACATTTAAGTGTCATATATGCAGAAAAAAAAAATCAGGAAGGCGGCAAATACTTTTTCATAGCACTGTAGCTTTAGATTGGTGTGTGGACCATTATCATTTTGTATTATCTTTCACCATTCAGCTACAGTAAGTGTAAAGGTAAACCATATTTCAGTTAGTGCCACAGATTCTCAATAGGATTGAAATCAAGACTGGGCCACCACACTCGGCCACTGGGCCACCACAGGCCTCTCACCAGCACTGGATTTGCCATGAGAGGAAGATGGAAAAAATGCCACACCTAAAGTGATTTGTTGTTGAGAATCTTTGGATAGATGCCCCATGGCATTTTGGCCGAGCCAAATTAAATCTACCCCCCACGCACATACACATAAATAGGAAGTGTTCAGCTGGCACATGGAAAGTCATTGATTCAGGTCCCAGTGGAGTCACAAAAACTACTACAGCATTTGAACCCTAAATAATATCCACCTTATTCTAATCAACTTTACAATGTTTTGAATGAAAGCCAAAGCAAAATAAACATGATTCATCAATTAACCCCATCAATTAAGACCCCATGCGCACTTCAAAATGAACCAAGACATGATACAAAACAGCATGCAGAATCAGTGAAGAGGTAAACCTATGCATGTAATTAAAATGAAATGAAAGCTGATCAGCTGTGTTTCTCCCTCATATTCATCTGTTGTTGACAAACCCAGTTTAAACTTTACATTCAAGGGAAAACTGACAAATTCTACTCTGCCATAACACAAAATTTGGAGAGCATTTCAAACTGTGCTGGTTCAACATTTTCATTATAAGATGTAGAAAAATCTAAATATGAAGGAAGTTATACTTACATCCATATTTTTTCCTACGAATGCATGATCTGCATAGAACCACCAGACATAATCCAAATGAACAAAAGCCAAGAGTCAGAGTGAGCTCTGGAAAGAAAGGCATACTGTGAAGGTGGAGGTCAATTTTCTACTTTAGAATGTACAGTACCAGTCAGAGGTTTGGACACACTTTGCTAATGTTCCAGCACTCTCTTTTCAGAGAAATTGAAATGGCTTAACTGCTCCATATAATCTCAAATTGAATCTGGTAAGAGGTAAACAGTCCGAAGTTAAAACAGAGCAATATTCTTGTTTGAATAGAGTTCAACATTTTTGAATTCTCAAAGAAGCCACATTTGCAAAGCAGGAAAACATGCTGCTTACATTTTCCAACAGCTAAATTACAGATAAGCTGTTTTGGAACTTATTGGGCAAAAGAGGTCGATGACGAGCAAATTGCAAGTGCAGCACATCTTCGGCAGCTAAGATGGCCACTCAGCAGCAAACTCATTATAGCCATATAACTGCTTTAGTAAAAAAAAACAAAAAGTGAGTATGCTCCACAAATATGACAACTGTTACAATTCTGCCAGGCCTGTTACCTGTTTTTATTATTTTTCATGATTATGTATTATTTATCATCAGTCCTCATCACAGTTTTTGTTTGGCCATTTGTTTATTTGCTGTTCTGTGCACCAGTGTCTACCCCTGTCATGTGATCAGTGTGGTTAGTTCTTTCTCCCCAGTCTGCATGCCCACATGCCTCGGGTGATTTCAGTGGTTTCTGGTCTTTCACATTATTACTT
The DNA here is from genome assembly GCA_029721435.1 of Gymnothorax reevesii. NCBI lineage: Eukaryota > Metazoa > Chordata > Actinopteri > Anguilliformes > Muraenidae > Gymnothorax > Gymnothorax reevesii. Next base: position 3,465,831 of record CM056583.1, on the reverse strand, counting down.
CAATTATCATTTACTTCCTTCACTCTGCTATCTCTGATTACTAATATGATTATACTAACATTTATATTTTGACTTACAGTTACTAACTTGACTAACCCCTGTATATGTTATTAACTAACTACCTAATGAGCGCTTGGGTTAATTTGTAAATTGAACCGCTGCTTATTACTACTAACGTAATCTCAGCACTCGCCCTGTTCTAATCTCCGTCCCTTGCTTTGCTTTCCCTGCATCTTCCTGTGTTTCCGCGAAATCTCTCACACTTGCTTAATTGCTATCCTGCACTGTCATCTGTGCACGCAGAACTCCTTCACCGGAGTCATTATCTGTCATAGGTTGTCTATGTGTTCCCAGTCCGTGTCTTAGCTTTTGCCCATTACTGTATTAGGGCGCCCTCATGTGCTCAACTCTGCTCATTATCTTTTACTCCCCTCACCTGTTTCCCTGCAGCATGTGACCTCTGTGTGGTGCATTTAAGCCCTGCATTTCTGTCCCTTTGTTGTCAGAATGCCGATCATTTCTTCTGTGTCAAGAGACCTGTATGCCAGTAGATCTGTGATTTCTGTGCCATATTGAGCTATAACAAATTTGATAGGTCCAAATATCTACCAACATGGAGGTCCCAAAATTTTATCAATTATTCTTGAAACTTGAGTTGGTGGCCTGAAACTTGAAATGAAAAAAATCCTGCGACCTCCATGTAGGTTGACGCTAGCGCCACCTGAAGTCGTAAGCGATATCATTTCCGACACATGAAAATTGGGTCCTAGTTCTATCTTACATAAAAGTCCCAAACAAATTACAACCCCAATTCTGAAATATTCGGGACAAATTGTAAATTGTGAATAAAATCAGGCCCAGTCTCTACTTCAAGCCTTCCAGAATGCATTTTGGTTGACTCAGAGGATAAATAACTTTAATGCCCACTTTATCCGTGCTGGATCAGTATTTGACAGTACAAATGTTAACTCCTCTCCTTCAACAGGTGTTACTGAAAATCATAATAAAATCTAAAGGTCCTGACATTCTAAATCCTTATCTTTTAAAGGTAGCAGCTGACTTAATTGGTCAGCCCATTGCCCACATTTTTAACTTAAGTCTGTCCTCCAACTCAATTCTTAAAACCTGGAAATCTTCCATATGTACCCTTGTTTAAAGGAGGAGATGCATTTGAGTTAAATAATTACCGTCCAATCTCAAAACTTTCAGTTCTCGCAAAAATCCTAGAATCCCTTGTAAATCTGCAGCTACAGCAGTTCCTACTGAAAAACAAGATTTTGAGTTTATACCAATCTGGGTTTAGAACTGGCCACAGCACCATCACAGCTTCAATGGCAGTAATAAACAACATTATTAATGCTCTTGATTAAAAAGCAACATTGTGCAGCCATATTTGTTGATTTATCTAAGGCATATGACTCTGTGGACCATGACTTACTGCTCAGCAAGCTCAGTAATGTTGGATTTAGTCCTAAGACTACACTGTGGTTTAAAAATTATCTTTCTGGCAGAACGCAGTGTGTCTGTGCTGAGGATCACAGGTCTCAGATTCTTGAAATCCCTCAAAGAAACTTAAAGTGAAGCTTAGCTTTTTCTTCAGGAATAAGTAATGATTTACTTTTATTGCCACAAAGAAACTAGTTAAAGCTTCTTTCCTGTCTGTACTAGACTATGGTGACATTTTGTACACGCATGCCGCTACTTCTGTTTTGGGTAAACTTGATTCAGTTTATCATGCTTCTTTTATTTTATCGCTGGTACTAAGTCTCTCACTCTTCAATGCACTTTATATACAGAGCCCTCCATAATTATTGGCACCCCTGGTTCAGATGTTTTAAGCCTTAAAATAAATTCCATTTTTATTGCAGGAGCATACTCTCACACTGAAAACTGTAGAAAACTGTAACCTTCAACTCAAGTGAATTTTAAGAGGAAAAAAAATCCCTGACTAAGAAATAATTATCTTTCATAAAATCACCAGTTCCACAATTACTGGCACCCCTAACAATCCCTATGAATGAAATGTAATTGAAGTATTTCCGTCATTTCTACAGTAGTTTAAAAAGTTGATCAGAGTATCTAGGAACATTTAATTAGTAAATCTTACATAAATATGACGTGACACAGAGGCCATTTTTCTTATCCACTCTTCAACATGGGAAAGGCAAAGGAACACGCCATTCAAGTAAGGCAGATGTGTGTCGACCTTCACAAGTCAGGCAATGGCTACAAGAAAATAGCCACTCGCCTGCACCTGCCCATATCTACTGTCAGAGGAATCATTAAGAAGTTTAAAACAACTGGAACAGTGGTAAACAAGCCTAGACGAGGATGCAAGGTTATTTTGCCACCATGCACAATGAGGCGGATGGTAAGAGAAATAAAAAGTTCTCCAAAGCTCACTGTTAAAGAATTGCAACAAATGGTAGCATATTGGGGTCACAAAGTCTTCAAAACAAGCATCAGGTGCTATCTACATGCCAAGAAGCTGTTTGGGAGGCATACACTGAAAAAACCTTTTCTCACTCACAATCATAAACGCAAACGTCTGGAGTTCGCTAAGCGGTACTGGGACTTCAACTGGGACCGTGTGCTTTTGTCAGATGAGACCAAGATAGAGCTTTTTGGCAACAAACACTCTAAGTGGGTCAGGCGGAACACAAAAGATGAGTATGCAGAAAAGCACTTCATGCCCACTGTGAAGTATGGCGGAGGATCGGTGATGTTGTGGGCCTGTTTCTCTTCCAGAGGCCCTGGGAACCTTGTTAGGGTGTATGGCATCATGAACGCTTTGAAATACCAGGACATTTTAAATCAAAATCTGGTGGCCTCTGCCCGAAATCTGAAGATGAGTCGTCACTTGGTCTTTCAGCAAGATAAGGACCCTAAACATGTGGCCAAATCTACACAGAAATGGTTCACCAGACACAGAATCAAGCTCCTCCCATGGCCATCTCAGTCCCCAGACCTCAACCCCATTGAAAACCTGTGGAGTGAGCTGAAGAGGAGAGTGCAGAGGAGAGGACCCAGGTCGCTGGATGATTTAGAGAGATTGTGCAAAGAGGAATGGTCAAAGATCCCTCTTTCTGTACTCTACCATCTTGTGAAACATTATAGGAGAAGATTAGGGGCTGTTTTGTTGGCAAAAGGGGGTTGTACAAAGTATTAACATCAGGGGGGCTAATAATTGTGGCACACATGATTTGATGTAAAAGAATTATTTCTTAATATGGAATTTTTTTTCCCACTAAATAAATGCACTTGCATTAAAGGTTGGATTTTGCTCTTTTTTTCATTGTGGTCATTATTTTCATTATTTTGCAAAAAACTGAATTTATTAGAAGCTAAAGAACACATCTTTACCAGGGGTGCCAATAATTATGGAGGGCACTGTGTATATATATATATATATATACACACACTGCTCAAAAAAGTAAAGGGAACACTTAAACAACACAATGTAACTCCAAGTCAATCACACTTCTGAAAACTGCGCACTTAGGAAGCAACACTGATTGACAATCAATTTCACATGCTGTTGTGCAAATGGAATAGACAACAGGTGGAAATTATAGGCAAAGACACCCCCAATAAAGGAGTGGTATTGCAAGTGGTGACCACAGACCACTTCTCATTTCCTATGCTTTCTGGCTGATGTTTTGGTCACTTTTGAATTCTGGCGGTGCTTTCACTCTAGTGGTTGCATGAGACGGACTCTACAACCCACACAAGTGGCTCAGGTAGTGCAGCTCATCCAGGATGGCACATCAATGCGAGCTGTGGTAAGAAGGTTTGCTGTGTCTGTCAGCGTAGTGTCCAGAGCATGGGGGCGCTACCAGGAGACAGGACAGTACATCAGGAGACGTGGAGGAGGCCGTAGGAGGGCAACAACCCAGCACCAGGACCGCTACCTCCGCCTTTGTGCAAGGAGGAACAGGAAGAGCACTGCCAGAGCCCTGCAAAATGACCTCCAGCAGGCCACAAATGTGCATGTGTCTGCTCAAACGGTCAGAAACTGACTCCATGAAGATGATATGAGAGCCCGAAGTCCACAGGTGGGGGTTGTGCTTACAGCCCAACACCGTGCAGGACGTTTGGCATTTGCCAGAGAACCCCAAGATTGGCAAATTCGCCACTGGCGCCCTGTGTTCTTCACAGATGAAAGCAGGTTCACACTGAGCACGTGACAGACGTGACAGAGTCTGGAGACGCCGTGGAGAACATTCTGCTGCCTGCAACATCCTCCAGCATGACCGGTTTGTAAGTTTGTCAGTAATGGTGTGGGGTGGCATTTCTTTGGGGGGCCGCACAGCCCTCCATGTGCTCGCCAGAGGTAGCCTGACTGCCATTAGGTAACGAGGTGAGATCCTCAGACCCCTTGTGAGACCATAGGCTGGTGCGGTTAGTCCTGGGTTCCTCCTAATGCAAGATAATGCTACACCTTATGTGGCTGGAGTGCGTCAGCAGTTTCTGCAAGACGTTGGCATTGATGCTATGGACTGGCCCGCCCATTCCCCAGACCTGAATCCAATTGAGCACATCTGGGACATCATGTCTTGCTCCATCCACCACAGACTGTCTAGGAGTTGGCGGATGCTTTAGTCCAGGTCTGGGAAGGGATCCCTCAGGAGACCATCCGCCACCTCATCAGGAGCAAGCCCAGGCGTTGTAGGGAGGTCATACAGGCATATGGAGGCCACATACACTACTGAGCCTCATTTTGACTTGTTTCAAGGACATTACATCAAAGTTGAATCACTGTTGGATCAGTGTGTTTTTCCACTTTAATTGTGAGTGTGACTCCAAATCCAGACCTCCATGGATTAATAAATTTGATGTCCATTGATAATTTTTGTGTGATTTTGTTTTCAGCACATTCAACTATGTAAAGAAAAACATATTTAATAAGAATATTTCATTCATTCAGATCTACGATGTGATATTTTAGTGTTCCTTTTATTTTTTTGAGCAGTATACGTATATATAATTTTTTAACTACAACGTGAAAGATTATTGTCAAGATATTTAAACAGCATGTGCCAGAATGATGACTGCAATTTACTTTACATACCCACGATACACTTTACATACCCACGTCAGAGCATGCTGTGATTCAGGCTGTTTTAATCGTAATGGAATCTATTCCATCTGATAATTTGCAATTCAATGTGTAAAGTTATGCTAATAAGCATTCGCAGATTATACTAAATAAACCCTAAACTCTTCCAAAGGATCCCCCCTGGAAGGGTAGTTGTTCGACGACGATGGTTGGCCAAAATATCAAATTCATGGAATATAATATCCGAATAGTGCATGGATTTCCGTCTGATCACACGAAACAAAAATTGTGACTGAATGAATGTTTGAAGTGCAGAAAATACACTTCAGAAGTTAGGTCCTGGATAAGTTAACCAGTTATCTGCAATTATCTGAAAAAATAATTTTGAATCTGACTTGATCCATTAATACAGTGCCAGCTGTCCCATTTCATTACCAAATGCAAAACCCCCCATTTCATGTGGAAATGGATTAATTATTTACAGTTTGGCTGATAAACGAAGTAGTTCTAAAAAGTGGAACTTGAAAGCAACATAAAAAGCAATGGATGATATTGTCATCACCACCTATAATTAATCCCCATTTCTTCCATATATCCGACTCGACTTTCAACCGAAGATAAGCGGAAACAAGTTCTTTTCACTCCTGATGGACATTAATCATGGGGTTATGGCACGTAATCAAAATAACATTAGTTTTATTTCTTTCTTGCAAGCTGTTTTTCTCATTTTGATTTCTCTTTGTCGTTTACCACCAACGCGTCATTATTTATTTATTTATTTTTACCACCGACCCTGAATTAAAACCTTTTATTCTTTGCTTGTTTCATGCACCAATGGTAATGTAAAGTTAAACTGTGGCCCCAGGGATTCACAGCTATTTTTAAAATCTGGGTATGATTAAAATAATTTTGAGCAACAATTCAAAAAATATTATTGTAGCCCCCAGACGAAGTTGGGCGGCTACTATGGATTCACTTGCGTCGTCTCCGCCACTGCTGCCGCATCTGCATTCATAGACACTTGTTTGTGGATGCTCAACACAGGCTGTAATTCTTGACTGATTACTTTCATATTTGGTATGGTCATGGGTTATATTTGACACCTATTGATTTTGGTTGCCATGGCAACAGTATTGGCTGAATAATATGCAAATTAGGGGCAAAACAGAGATTTTCTTTTGGGTGCAGTACGGGCTGCAATTTTGGACTGATTACTTTCATATTTGGTATGAACACGTGTTACAATTCACTTATGACACCTATAAATTTTGGTTGCCATGGCGAAATTATTGGCGGAATAATGTGCAAATTTGTACTGAAACATACACACTTCATTGTGGACGCTGTACAGGCTGTCATTTTTGATTGATTACTTTCAAATTTGGTGCGGACATCTTTTATACTTCTCTTATGACTCCTATTGATTTTGGTTGCCATGGCAATAGTATTGGCTGAATAATGCACAAAGAAGGGGAAAAGCGGGCTTCCGGGGGCGACATCCATGTGGTCACAGCTGACCGGACTGTCTAGTTACATTTTTGGAGATCACTTTGATTAGGTTTCCATACTTAGAGCAATGGTCTGCTTGCCCACTTTCACATGCACAAGCAGCCCTAATTCTGTGTAATGCAGTGAGGACTTTTTTTCTGCTACTCAGAAAATCCACCCTTATAATAGCTATTTTCCAAGGTACACGTCCCCATCAAAATTGAATCTAATCTGCTTTTCTGCTTTTTGTCGAGAGCAACACTGAAGTGAAAAACTAAATAAAAATAAATAAACAGATGAAATCAAATCTGAACAAAAAAAATTTACTTTGGCAGAGTACTGCATCTACCACATTTGTTTTGTGCGTGTCAATCTCCAAGGAGACTAAACTTTCCACGAAAAATTGTGCGTGTTGTTTCTATGTGTGGTCTCTCTTTCCTCAACACGAATTGAGCAGTTCAGATAGGTGAGGCTGGCCTCTCCCAAAAGCTGAATATTGCCACCATCCATACCAGGAAAGAACCATGCCCCTAGTTTCTCCAGTTTGGGCTTGGGCTGGGCGATATGGACAAAATCAAATATCACAATATTTTTGGCCAGCTACTTTGATATGGATATTGTGACAATATTGTAAAGATGACCACTGCTGCTTTCATCAGATCCTTACATACGGGATCAGTAGGCATTAGTTATGAATGAAATGACCAAGAAGGTAGAGGTAAATAACAGAACAGCTACAACAGAGTATTGAGTTTTGCCAATTGTATCCCAATCACATTATTAATACAACATCTATATATTTCCCTGCACGATCCATTGTGAAAGTGAATCAGAATGTTTGAGGGAAAAGGTTCTATTTCTTTCGCTTTTTTTGTCAGCAAACAATTAAGGCCATGAAAACAAGTTGTGTGGATTATAACATCCCACACAAGTTACAGCTAATTAAATATCGAGAAAACTGATGGAAACTGTGCCACCAAGACTAGCCTTTAAACAGGCCCTATGCAACTATTCTAGCGAAAAGTAACTTCCCTATGCGTAACACTCACTAACCTCCCTGCCCCCCAAGTCCCTAGTTTAAATAATCCTGTGCTACCCTCAACATACGCTGGCCCGGTGGACATGGTACCAGTAGAATCCCGGAGAACACTACCGTTGAGGATCTGCTCCTAAGCTTCCCAGCTAATTCCGCAAATTTGCCTTACAGAACCTCAAACCTACTCATACCTATGTCATTTGTCCCAACATGGACCATTACAACTGGATCCCTCCCGGCTCTGGCCAAGAGCTTGTCCACACGCTCCAGGAGGTCTCCTACCTGAACACCAGGCAGGCAACACACCGTACGAGACTCCTTGTCAAACAGACTAAACTATCTATATCTAATGTAGAGGCCAACAGGGTGCCCTGCTGCTCATCAGTCCCCTCACTCTCAGGGTCGAGGGCCAATTCGAGTTCCTGCAAGGGCCGGAATCGGTTGGACACCTCAACCACTGGAGGAGCTGTCGCTGTACGGCGTGCACGCCCTTTCCTGCGCTGTCGACCTACAGTCACCCAACTTTCTCTCCCTGTCTGCTCTGGGATTCCTGTTCCACCCTGCTTTGGCGTACACATACCATTTCTCTAAAGGACATACTACTTAGTTCCTCTAGGAACTCTACTGATTGCGAACTATGTTGCGCCGCCAACTGGCCCTGAAGATCAAGGATCTTGCTCTCCAGATGCTCAATTAGCAGGCACCGGTGGCAGACAAACCCACCCTGGAAATCTCTTTCCAAAAGTGCGATCATCCTGCAACTGTCACATAGTTATGGCCACATTTTGAACCCCCTACCTAAAGACCTCATTCACCCTAGATAAAAGAAAATTACTAATGCCGAGACAGAAGCTGAGGAACCACAACTGATTAATTCATTAACCTAAGAAGACCTAATTACTTAATTAATTACATTCATTCTAGGTTATTACTTGTGTATTATTATGAGCCACATGAGTGAATCTGCCATTTGCTCCCTGTCCTTCATTTATCAAGTTGTTCACAACGTAGTGCTTGCTGAACATCCTTTTTACTGTTTAGCATGAATCATTTTATAGGGCAGCTTACCTAGTGAAATGACAACTTTCAAATGTGATAGCATCAGGAGGACAATCAAGTAATCAATGTTGATAATCAGGGCAACAAACACAAGCCAGTGAATCTGTAATGCTGTAAAGTAAAGAAAAGGGCAGTGTTTGACATTTTTGGATATTAATCTATGCTGGCACACAGCTCGGTTTGGTCTTTTTACAGCACAACAAATCCAAATGCATAAAATATCCATTTGCACATTTTACAAGGACACCAATAATGTGAAACTGCAGTTGCTGTAACAATAAACAGGTAATAGATAGCATTAAGATACAATAAATTTACAATTAATCAAGTAGAAATCAGTCACCATACCTCCTAGACCTGAAACTATAAATGTATCAAGTTACTGAGCCACAAAACAAGCAGCATACATAATACAAAAAAGTAAGTGAAATGTAGCAGAACTGAGTTCAGCAAAAAACTGCTTTATTTTCTCAAATTAAAGTTAGAGAAGAAACAAATATCAATTGGGTAAATTATCATCATATTGCCATACCAAGCCTTACATTCTAATGCTTAAATTACCATGTCTACCCTACAAACTTTTGCCTTGGTTGTATCTCAAATCCATGGCAACTGCCATTTTACCTTGTGTCACTGTCTCCTCTCTACTTTGATGGTGTCTTTGGAGATGCTCAAGGAGTCTTTGGAGATACTCAATGAGTCTTCTGAGATGCCCAAGGTGTCTTCTGAGATGCTCAAGGTGTCTTTGGAGATGCTCAAGGCTGTATACTGTGAAAGAAATTGGAACACTTTGATGACAAGAAAAATAATGTGACAACATGATGTGTGATGAGACACAAGTTTGGCGGCCACTTAACTGAACCACACTAAGGCTTGAAAACTCTAAATGTGCAATTTCAGTTTTTTTTTCTTTTTTGCTTTTATTATGCTTTTTACAGCATAATAAATCCTAAAGGGTTAAATGCTCATTTGTACATGTTGTATGAGGATGCAAAAACAGTAAATTCTTTACCTGCAAATTGCTGAAACATGATGAATGGGTCACGGATTGAATTTAGAAACAAAATAATTCACAAATAATCAGGCAGAAATCAGCCACCATTACAATTGGATCATTCCATATGAAGTCACCCAGACGTCCCCGGGTCACCGACTGAGATTTGGCTCAGATTCATTTTTTGAGTACTTCTATATTTATAATGAACACATGCAAAAGTTTAGGCTTCTACTCAAAGGGGTTGCAGAGATGTGGTCCCCAAAAATCACGGGCCATGCCCCAAGTGAATTGTGAACGTTAATTTATTGGGATTTTGGAGGCCAGTATCTTTGGAACCAATCATAGGTATGGGCTAAAAATTGCTATCCAGGGATATTGACCTCTCAAATTTGAAAATTCTATTGGTGGAAATCAAAAATTCAGTTTTCAAGGGCCACCCATGAGGCCATGATCCCTTACAGAGGCTAAATTGTGCTGGATTCCTTCTATTTGAGGACAGGTCTGTCTGTACAAGGAAGATTGACTGCATCCACAGCATACTAGTGGAGTTAGGAGACCCTGAAAAGGTTCTTAGCTGAAAGTGTCACTTTTTTGCCAATTTTGGATTGGCAAGTTCACCATGTGGGCAGCTACCCACGGTAATGAAACTTGTTCTACACGAATGTAAATATCTTGGCTTTATTTGATCAAAATTACAGCTATTACAACTATTCTAGATTGGTATATGTCTGGGATAATATTTTATTCCCATTTTCAATTTTTACTGTTATACCAGCCAAAGTTTGGACATACCAATATATTTCTTACATTACGTGTTAAATAAAGAAATACGCATTGTTTATTTTGCCAAAAAAGAGAGATCTAGTTCTTAAATCAGTTAAACTAACCAGAATTTATAATCGGTGAGTATACACACACATTTTTAATTTTTTTACTTGGGCAATTACATGGCTATAATGAGTTAGCAGCTAAGCGGCCGTCTAAATTCCAAAGATGAGCTGCACTCGTGGTTTGGTTCTCAATGACCTTTTTTCCCAATAATTACCAAAACAGCTGATGTCTATCCAGACTTGAAGTGTCACAGGTCATTATAAAAGTATAACATACAGCGCCCTCCATAATTATTGGCACCCCTGGTTAAGATGTGTCCTTTAGCTTCTCATAAATTCTGTTTTTTTCTAAATAATATAGGACCACAATGAAAAAGAGGAAAATCCAACCTTTAATTCGAGTGCATTAATTCAGTAGGAAAAAAAATGCAACATTGAGAAATAATTCTTTTTACATCGAATCATGTGTAACACAATTATTAGCACCCCTGATGTTAATACTTTGTACAACCCCCTTTTGACAACAAAACAGCACCAAATCTTCTCTTATAATGTTTCACAAGATGGTAGAATACAGAAAGAGGGATCTTTGCCCATTCCTCTTTGCACAATGTCTCTAAATCATCCAGCGACCTGGGTCCTCTCCTCTGCACTCTCCTCTTCAGTTCACTCCACAGGTTTTCAATGGGGTTGAGGTCTGGGGACTGAGATGGCCATGGAAGGAGCTTGATTCTGTGTCATTATCTAGATTCATTATCTAGCTGAAAGACCCAGTGATGACCCATCTTCAGCTTTCGGGCAGAGGCCACCAGATTTTGATTTAAAATGTCCTGGTATTTCAAAGTGTTCATGATGCCATGCACCCTAACAAGGTTCCCAGGGCCTCTGGAAGAGAAATAGGAAGTCGCATCACCGATCCTCCCCCATACTTCACAGTGGGTATGAGGTGCTTTACTGCATACTCATCTTTTGTGTTCTGCCAGACCCACTTAGTGTTTGTTGCTAAAAAGTTCTATCTTAGTCTCATCTGACCAAAGCTCAGGGTCCCAGTTGAAGTCCCAGTACCACTTAAAACTCCAGACGTTTGCGTTTATGATTGTGAGTGAGAAAAGGTTTTTTCAGTGCATGCCTCCCAAACAGCTTCTTGGCATGTAGATAGCGCTGGATGGTTGTTTTGGAGACTTTGTGACCCCAAGATGCTACCATTTGTTGCAATTCTTTAACAGTGAGCTTTGGAGAACTTTATTTCTCTTACCATCCTCCTCACGTGCATGGTGGCAAAATAACCTTGCGTCCTCGTCCAGGCTCGTTCACCACTGTTCCAGTTGTTTTAAAATTCTTAATGATTCCTCTGACAGTAAATATGGGCAGGTGCAGGCGAGTGGCTATTTTCTTGTAGCCATTGCCTGACTTGGGAAGGTCGACACACATCTGCCTTACTTAAATGGTGTGTTCCTGTGTCTTTCCCATGTTGAAGAGTGGATAAGAGAAATGGCCTCTGTGTCATGTCATACTTATACCCCAGGGAAACAGGAAGTGATGAATTACTAATAAAATGTTCCTAGATACTCTGATCCACTTTGTAAACTACTGTAGAAATGACAGAAATACTTCAATTGCATTTATTCCCTAGGAATTGTTAGGGGTGCCAATAATTGTGGAACAGGTGATTTTATGAAAGAAATTATTTCTTCATTAGGGACTTTTTTTTCCCTTAAAATTCACTTGAGTTGAAGGTTACATTTTTCTACAATTTTCAGTGTGAGAGTATGCTTCTGCAATAAAAATTTAGTATATTTTAAGGCTTTTAACACATCTTAACCAGGGGTGCCAATAATTACGGAGGGCGCTGTATATGGTACTGTGTACACTTAGGTCATGACAGTTGATGTAAAATGTGGCATAGACAGCAAAACTGAGCCACTTTAGATGCTTCCAGGTGGGGCCACCAGCAAGCAAAGTGAGATAAAGACCTTAAAATTTGGCTTTTTCCGTGAGACGCCCATATGTACATATATGCCAAGTTTCATTCAATTCCAGGGGGTCAACTCCTCAACTTCTTCAAAAAGTGCCAAATTCTCATGGAATAGCTATTGTTAGAACAATAGTTCAAATAATTTTCTTTCAAGAAAATCCATGATATGAACCAGGAGGTCTTACTGAGTCAGTATGGAATGACTGAGGGAGGATGTATGGGTATATACATTTGAATAACTTATACGCGAAATAAACCAAATAATTTGTTAATGATAATAACATTTTTCAATCATCCTAAATCATGAAAAATAAAAAAAGGCCACTGTAGCTCGCTTGCTTTTTCAGGCTTCAGTGTTACAAGCTCTCAAGTGGTAGTATTTTTTTATGCTTGGGTCTAACATTTGGACAATTAAGGCACCTTTTGTAATTTGTGTAGGAAAGAAAACAAATATAACTATTATTACTAGTGGTAACTTTGGGGTCTAAGCAACATGAGGTAATCCTCAGTTTTGAAGCAGAAAGGACAGAAATTGTTTTCAAACAATTTCCGATTCATTCATTGCCATGTCTTTGAAATAGCAGCTGTTATCTGTTTGACAAATAGCAGCCAGATATTTAAAGATTTATTCTGCTCATTGGTAAGAGAATTTTATCCTCACACGGAGGTGCAATTTTGACTCAAATGGTTGAAAACAAATATGCAATTTTACATTGTTTTTATCACTACATCACCAGATAATGGCCAATTGGAATCAAACTTGTTGTGCCTCTCTATAGCTCCACCATCTGGCCAAAAAAAGTAATTTACATTAAGATTGCCCTTTTACACCTCTCTAACAATAGTATAAAGCTTCATGATTGATGACAGTTGAAGTGAGTATAAGGGCTAATAAAATTTAATTGGCTGATATCGGCCATCTGGTGGGAACTATCCCTTTGTTCCTACAGGCTTTCACGGCAATCTTCACCAATGAAGTATGTGCTCCTTGCACAATTGGTTGAAGAATTAAGAACATTTGTTTGCTACAGCAACACCTACAAATGGATTTAAACTGAATTTGGCAAGATGAAGTTGCATAGCCTGTAGAGATGTGATCTCAGATTTAACAATGATTGAACATTGTATTTAAGAGTTACAGCTCTTTATATTTATAGGCCATCCCCTTAAATTTTGTGTGAATGTATCTCACTGTCTCGGGGGAGATACAAATTAAAGGTTTCACAGACAATTCAAGATGACAGAAAGTTTGTAAATACAAACAGAACGCGTTGCTGAATACCTCTCCGCCCGGACACGATTTCCTGCCTTAACGTCACAGCATTAAGGTCAAAGGTCAAATCCAGCAAAAAAGGTGACGTTGCACATCTATGTGTCACAGTCGTGTTACCGTACCAAATTTTGGTGAAGCTGCGATCAGTAGTTGTAGTGTGACAACTGACACATATCAGGTCACAGCGCAAAGGTCAAAGGTGAAATCCAGCCAAAAACATGACATGCACATGTGTGTGTGACAGTAAGTTAGCATACCAAATTTGGTGAAGCTGCGGTAATTAGTTGCCGAGTACTGACCCGAGTACTGACCCGGACAAGATTTCCAGGGTCAAGGTCACAGAGTTGAGGTCAAAGGCCAAATCCAGCAAAAAACCTGACGTTGCACATCTATGGGTCATTGTGAGTTAGCATGTCAAATATGGTGAAGCTGCGATCATTCGTTGCCGAGTACTGACCCGGAAAATATTTCAAGGGTCAAGGTCACAGAGCTAAGGTCAAAGGTCAAATCCAGCAAAAAACCTGACGTTGCACATCTTTGGGTCATTGTGAGTTAGCATATCAAATTTGGTGAAGCTGCGATCATTAGTTGCTGAGTACTGGCCCGGAAAATGTCACCTGGACAAGATTTCCAGGGTCAAGGTCACAACGCTAAGTTTCAACGGTGAAATCCAGAAAAAATCCTGACGTTGCACATCTATGGGTCATAGTGAGTTACCATACCAAATTTTGTGAAGCTGCGGTCATTATTTGCCGAGTAGTGGGCCAGACCAAATCATAGACGGACGACGGATGACAGACAGACACGCAGGTGACAACAATACCCCTCCGGGCCAGAGTCGGCAGAGGGGTAAAAATGAGTGTGGTTTATTCAGATTTATCTTGACCCACAGTGTCTCAAAAAAAAGAATTTTTCTCACCTATGGCTTAGAAATTATTGCCTGAGATATATTGCGCCTCCCTTTTGCGCTGCCATATGGCTCATCAAAGTAATATTAATAAAAATGGCTCTTTTCCATATACTTCACAAGAATATAAGGTTTCATGATGACAGGTGACAAATGAAGAAAGGATAAGGGATATTGAAATTAGATTGGCTGATGTTAGCCATGTTGTTTCATTTATCACATTGTTCTTATGGATATTCATCGCAGCCCTGACTAACATGAAGCATGCAAAATTTCAAGTAGATCGGAGAAATGGTTTAAAAGTTATGACCATCTGTTTGCTTTAGCGTCACCGCTGGACGGATTTACACCAATTGAACAATTTCTAATCTCTACACCTATACGTATCTCCCAATCTAATTTCACATCGATCCCTTCAGTGGTTTGAGAGAAGATCAATTAACATTGCGGATGCGGACGCCACCGCTGTTGTGTTTCCAGTACCCTGTGCCGTCTGCCAGGACACTGTGTAACAGTTTCTTGTGCCAGGACTCATTAATTCATGTTCATTGTTCATGTTTTTAATTTTTTGCATGTTTTGTATCTCGCTAGGTCTTGATTCTCGGTCTGCCCACCCAATTCGCCTCTCCAGTGTCAGCGTGGTCGTTTCCATGTTTTACTTCTTGCATTACATTCGGGAGTGGCTTACGGTTTCAAACTTCTTTCTAATGTTTCTTCCTTCAAGGCTTCCAAATCTTCATGCTGGCTAATCATCTTAATTTCTTACGAACAACTTACTAATCAGTAACGGGGGTAACTAACTTAGATAGGGAATGTACTCGCATGCTTCCTGCTTTAGCAAATATTCTTACCTGTGCTTTGCTGTTTACTAGTTTAAGGCTTCTCTGTTCATAGTATCTTAATGGGTTCTTATATGCTGCAACACGCTCATCATCTTAATGAGCAATTACCTGCTCTTATTGTCTCATCTTGCCAAGCCTGTTTTCCTCTCTCGTCATCGTGCCTCATAAATGAGCAATTTTGTTTCTCCATGTCGCTCTACAGGTGTTCCTTCTTGTCTCGTGATTTCTACTGCTGTATCTGGGGAGAGGCTGGAGTTGGCTGGCAGAAAGCCATTCCATTTAAACGTGGCCTGCTATTTTCATAAACAAACATTTCACCTTCTCAGTTTTTAAAGATATCATGCACACGTATCAGTTTTCAGAAAAGTCTAAGTTTACACGTACCTGTGTATGTATGCCGTCAAACCTGTAGGGGGCAGTGCCAATCACAATCCCGAAAAGTAACAGAAATGAATCACGATCATCCATTAGCACCACAGCCAACTGAAAATGTAAAGTTCTGGTGCATACTGTGACGGTGGCTGCCTAAAACTCAATTTCTCTCAGTTTACACGTAAACTTGCAACCAAAGTTTTCCAAAATCTCCACTCTGGTCAGAGTTTTTAGAAAGCATGGTTTTAAGAGGCGAATTCTCCGTTTGCTTGTAAATGAAGGGCACAAACGCAGGGAAATGTCTCCGTTTGACAAAATAACCGTGTACACGTAAACAGGGGCAAAGTCTCATTTCACGTTCATGGTCTTACCCTGTGTGTTTTTGCTCGCTACAATCGTAATCTTTTTCATAGCTCTCGTTTTACATTTTCACGTAGCTGTTGCCATCGCTGAGTTTGTCTATTTTTGTTCATTGGTTTTCTTCCCAAGAGTTTCTAGTGGCTTCCGATTTCTCTCGTTTTGTACTTTTGTTTTTCTGCTCTTTGAAGCATTTCTTTGTTTGATGTTTGCAACCCTTTGGGTCAAGTTTTTTGTTTGGCCATCGTGCCGGTTTCCTTTTCTTTATAATAAAAAAGAAACGTGATCGCATAGCTCCGTTGGACCAAGTGAGGTAAAAATGTGCGTTGTGTTTGTACCGGTTCCTTTTGTCAAATATTAGAAACAGTTTTGAATCCTAAATCCTAAAATTTATAACACGCATAATGCTGCAATATACCACACAGCTCACTTACAGGCATGCCTTTGAAACACATGCCCTGTATTTTACCATTCTGCAAAATATAGGCTTACCTGACAGACCACCTACAGATACATTGCACACTATCCAGAAAAGATTCCAAGAATGAATTCAAAATAATAATCAACACCTGCGTGATCCATGTTAGTAAGATACTGCCCCTTAGTAACATGAGCAACCAATCAACCAAATGTGATCATCATTTTCATTCTTTGTACACAGCCAGATTTGTTTGCATCCAGCTCTGTTGAGTCTTTTCTAAACTTATTACCTCGCCAATCCAGTTAGGTCGTCAGTACGAAGTTTCCATGCATCCTCTACCTACGTACAATTTACCTTTGCTATGATACAAAATATAATCTTACCTGAAACACCAACTACAGATAAATCACACTGTAAGAACAATCCAAATCAGATTCAAAGAATCACTTCAAGTACTATTTGTTTTATGACAATGTAAGAAAGAGTCTTACCTGAAGCACCAACAGCAAATAATCCCAAAATCAGAAGAAGTACGATACCGCATCCAAGCCATGCTTTATCGCCTGAGTTCAGGATATGGTGCTGGAGAAGCCTGTTAATTACATCTGCGATGAAGAGAAATGGTAGACAGTTATTTCAAGCGCAAATTGTGTAAGGAAAAATGGACAATGTAACTATAACCAAAAATAAGTGGAAATAGTTCAGGCAGGAAACTGGAGGCATTCTGCATCACCTGAACCTATAGATAACCTATTATGTTGATTTATTAAAGCACAATCAGGCTGGAACACCTTTGAGGCCTTGCGTGCTGTTTAGTTCTGCTCTGTCAGAGCAGTAGGGGGAATCATAAGCTCTGATAATTACCTAATTTTGTTGTTCTTAGCATGTTCCTGCTATGCCATGGTAGGGAGCACCTCCAGAGCAGAACCTTCTGCCGAAGTAAAGTGCCATTTCTCCTACATGTCAATAAATTGTCATGGATTTCCTCCCGCCGGATACAGATGGGAACCCGGCGGGAGCTAGGACCATGGGCCTAAAAGAAAGTGAGGACCCAGATGCACAGGCTGGGAAAAAAAGAATAGACGGTTTTCATAAACTTTAAAATACAAAAATAAACATCAGGGGAGGCAGCAACGAAGGGTTAACACATCAGAATACCGCTGCAATGCAACTGAAACCAGCCACCTTAAATACCCTGCCTTCACCTCCACCTTAACGAGCCACACCTGTTGCCCGTTAAGGTGGAGGCGAAGAATACAGCAGGGGGAGGGACTGCAAGGACAGACCCTTACATAAATGTTGTTCAATCCAAATACCTGAGCTGAAGAATTGATACAGTACATGTGCAAACTGTAAACTCCCACCCAGTGAGCAATATGAAGCATTTCTAATCACTGTATATAAGAAGAATACTGCATGACATAGAAAGATAGACAAGTTCACACATAGTGGTTGCAGTTCTTTAAAGAGCTGGCTGAATTGTAAAAGAATTATTGAGATTAATACATTCATAAAACATCTTTGATATAGCATAAATAAAGTAACTTGATATGGGACAGCTTTTCTCTGATTTCTTACATTGTTTCTGCCTTTTGGGTAAACCTGCAGTCACTTCTTTACAAAAAGAGCGGAAAAATAATAACTGATCACTCCTCTTCAAAAAAATCTTTCAGTTGTGAAAAGCAAGCCTCTCTGCATTATTCGCTTGTATTCCAAAGGCTTCAATGACTTTATGACATTAAACAGTCCAGCTTTGCTGTAGTTTCCAGCTTTTTCCCCGAAGAGTTTGCAGCAGCAATAGTAAAAGACCAAATGGAGGTACAGAAGTTTCAGCAGGGCATTTGTATTGCTCTTGTTTTTTTTCTGACCTATGATCTATTTTTATGGCCATTTACAGCTTTAGAATATCCCATTTTTGGTACTAAATAATAATAATATAATGACTAGAGAGTGTTTTCTAGGCAAAAACAGCACTCCCCCTCGCAACCACCCTCATTGCTATTTTAGCAAAAATGGCAAAAGGCACATCTCCATGCAATGTTGAAAGAGCGTGCAAGGATTGATGTGAATATCTTAAACAGTTTCCGAGTTATAGTCCCAAAACAGCGGGAACGCTGACGTGGACGCAGATGGGAAACCGTACAAAACCAAAATGTCTACCCTCCTGGGGAGCGAATAATGTTGATTATCACACAACACGGCACATGTCCACAACTGCAGACAGATTTTTTTTTTATACTGTAAGCGAACATTCGGTTCTCGTATGCAATGCTGCATATGGCAGAAATGGGAACTGAACAACAAGGGCCTAATCGTTATGGCCTGAGGAGTGGGTAAAACTAGTAAGAGCCATCTGGCAATGGCGGATCCCCCCGGCTGTAGGTTGTGTAACCTACAGGTTGTGTGGACAGATGGACGGATCAAAACCCCCAAAAGGCACAACTAGACCATAAGGAGAAGCTCCATACCAAATTTGGTGTTTTTAAGTGGTATAGATTTTGAGTTCTGGTCCGGAGACGATTTTATTACAGACGGACGGACAGACGGACGGACGGACACACTGATCGCTGTATCCCCCCGCATTATATGCCGGGGGATAAAAACTGGCATATCATACTAACATAAGTATTCAGACCCTTTCCTCTGACACTTGAAATTTAGCTCAGGTGCCTTCCATTTCTCTTAACTTTGTTAGAGAAGTTCCGATACCGTGATTGTAGTTCATCTGTGGTAAATTCAACTGACATGATTTGGAAAGATGCACATTTGATCACTGTTGATAAGGTCTCACAGCTGTCTGCATATCAAAAGCATTGCCTGCAGAGCTCAGGGACAGGATTGTGTCGAAGTACAGATCAGGGGAAGGGTACAAAAAAATTCTGCCGCATTGTTGGTTCCGAAAAGCACATTTGCCACAATAATTCCTAAATAGAAAAAGGCTTAAAATAACCTGGACTCATCCTAGCCGGCTGCCTAGCCAAACTGAGCATTTGGGGGAGAGGGCCTTTGGTAAGAGAGGGGACAAAAACCCTGACGGTCACTCTGGCTGAGCTCCAGAGATCCTGTCTGGAGATGAAACATGCACAAGGACAACCATCACTGCAGCCCTCCACCGATCTTGGCTTTATGGCAAAGTGGCCAGATGGAAACCCCATCTCAGTGAAAGACACACGAAAGCCCGCTTACAGATCGCAAAAAAGCTCTTAAAGGACTCAGACTGGAAGAAACAAGATTATCTAGGCTGATGAAACCAAAATTGAACTGTTCGGCCTCAATTCTAAGCTTCATGTTTCGAGGAAATCAGGCACCGCTCATCACCTGCCCAATGCCACCCCAACCATGAAGCATGGTGGTGGCAGCATCATGCTGTGGGGGTATTTATCAGCAGCAGGAACTGAGGGACTGGTCAGGGTTGAGGGAAAGCTGAATGGAGCAAAGTACAGAGCCATCCTGAATGAGAACCTATTCCAGAGAGCTCAGGACCTGTGCGTGTTTATTTTTTCTAACGGTGTTATAGTACCACTTTCAGTCTGAACCAGAGTACAGCTAATCAAATTGTACCAAAGCAGAATTTTTCCCTAACTTAGTCATGAAAAATAACCTGGCAGACTGGGCCAAAGGTTCACCTTCCAACAGGAATGTAAACTTTTACACACAGCCAAGGCAACACAGGAGTAGCTTCAGGACAATTCTGTGAATGTCCTTGAGTTGCCCAGCCGAAGCTCTGACTTGAACCCAACTGAACACCTCTTAAGAGACCTGAAAATGGCTGTCCACTGACCATCCCCAACCAACCTAACAAAGCTAGAATGGATCTGCAGAGAAAAAAATTTCATGGTTTGTGAGGTGTACGTGTGTTTTGGACTTTTCTTTGTGGCTCTCGTTCCGGGACGATATCGAATTCCTTTTCAATCGGATTCTTTACCCAGCTGGCTGATTGAACTGGGGTGGCACTTCCCCGGACTCTATATAAGCTGCAAGTCTGCCACACCTCCTTTGCTAGAGTGTCTGTTTGTAGCAAAGCACTATAGCCAAAGATATGTGTAGTCAGGATTTGTGAGACTTTCTATCTTCTCGTTATTATTGGAGTTCCTTCCTCTTTAGGGATTTTCCCTTTTCTACTTTTTTATTTCTGGTCTTTTTCTTGCACTATTTAGGTGTTTCGTTTTTCTTGGCTGCCGAGATTCTTCTCCCTTTTATCTCTCTCTCGTGTTGCTTCCTGGTTTTGGACGATTATACGTCCTTTGGAAGCGCGAGTACCTTCCGGTGGTCTGTATAATTCTCTGTATTTGTGCTGTGTCCATGCTGCTTGTTTCTCTCTGGCTGCTGCACTTGGCCTCTCAATTTTACCAGCCATTACAAAAAAAGCAGGAAGTCCCCAAAGCTTGCTGCGTCATACTCAAGCATACTCAAGGCTGTAATCGCTGCCAATGGTGCCTCAAAGAAGTACCAAATAACGGGTCATAACACCTATGTTAATGTAATATTTCAGTTTTTCCTTTTTAGAAAATGTGCAAAACATTCACAGTTACTTAATAAATGAAGTATTGAGCTCAAAACGGAGACAACTGTTCTTCAAGCGTTTGTTTTCACTGAGAGAACCAGCCAAGTCACCAGAGCATTTGTTGAACCAGGTTTTTCCATCAATGGATTTTTCTTCCCTGATGGGAATTGGGCGTATTCCAAGATGACAATGCCAGCATTTATTGGGTTCAAATTGTGAAAGAGTCGTTCAGGGAGCATAAGACATAATTTTCACACATTATCCTTATCATTATCTGGCAGCTGTAGCCGAGAGACTATGCAAGGCTGAATTCTAGCAGTCACAGTCAGCTGTGGTTACTCCCAGATGCTCTGCACAGATGCAGGTGTCCCAACTAATGACATCAGAGAAGAACAGTTTCTTGTTCTAAGATGTTTTCCACAATATTAGGTCAGGAACTCTCATCTCTTAGCAGTGGCCAGCAAATTCAGCCTGATGTTGAAATAGACGCTCACATCGAGGTGGGATGTCCCCATATATTCGCCTGAGTGTGGGATGTGAGGGCCATGGTAAGTTCTGTGTCCCTCTGAGGACATTTGTAAAGCAGCCATCTATGCGCTTGTGTAGTCCAGCATTAAGCATCCAGGTTTCTGAGCCATACATCAAAACTGGTTTTATGACTGTCACAAATAGATCAATTTGTTGTTTGGGAGGTTTGATCACCAGATTTTGTTCATCTTATGCTGCCCAAGCCAGTGCCTTGCAGGTTTTTAAATCCTTCACGGTGTCTATGATCCATTTCTTGTTGTTAATGTCCAGGGAGGTGTGGAAAACATAATCCAGTGCTGTTATGAAAAAGAGGAGAGCAAGCGTGCCTCCTTGCAGGGCACCAGGGGTCACTACAAATGCATCGGTTTCACCCTCTGGGGTAACAACTTTTTTCATGTTGTTGCAGTAAAGAGCTCTGAGGGCGGTGATTATATTATCTGGGATTCCATAATGGGTGAGGATTTAAAACATTTTCATGGTTGTTTGAGTCAAGGGCCTTTTTAAGGTCAACAAAGACCAAAGTAAGCTTCCTGTTTGCATTTCTCACCTCCTCAACAATTCTGCATAGGGACAAGATCTGAGAGAGGCTACATCCCATCTGAAAGCCATTTTGGTTTCTATGGAGTAGTGGGCTAGAGCAGGGACAAGCCTGTAGATACTCATCACGTTGTACACTTTAGTTGCTGTAGAAGTTAGAGAAATTCCACTATAGTTTTGTGAAGGGTTAGGTTTCCTTTCCCTGGGATTGGAATGATGTTGGTAGTAACCCAGAGCGGTGGAGCTTTGTGTGTACAGTAGTAAGTACATTGTTGCAGATCTTGAGGAGAACAAGATGAAAGTCTTTCTAGATCATGGGTGGAATGTTGTCTGGGCCAGGTGATTTCTTGATGACCAACCCTGATGTTACAGCTGTCAGTTGATCACTTGTGAAAGGAGATGTTTTGATATCAAGTTTGTCAGCTATTTGGATCTTTGGAAGGTTAGGTTGTAGCTGTGGATGACTCTCAAAGAGTTTCTCAATTGCTTTAGCCAGTCTTCTTGCTGCTTCTTTGGTGTACCTCCTTTAACTGGAACAGAGGGTTTAGCCTTCCTGCTTGATATGTCTTGAATTGTTTTCCATGGAGCAGCATGTTGATGGGATGGACGGAGATGTGGTTAATCTTTCCTTGAATATAGTCCGCTGTTGCGCCGTCTTATGCACCTGCTAGATTCTTTTGGGCTTTCCTGAGGCTTCACTATTCCCGGTAGAAGGGTTTTGTTCGTATCTGTTGTTTTCAGTCAGTAGTTTTGCACGTACACCTTTGAAAGAATCGAAAGTGCAAATGGGTCAATCCACATCAAATCATCCAGGGGGTGCCAGGTCACCTCCTCAAAATTCTTAGAAAAAATTCACATGAGTGAATATTCACACAAAATGATAAAATGCCAAATATTAGGCCGGTATCTCAAATAGTTTTCAAGTTATAGCCCTTTGAACTTTGAATAGTATTTTCAGTTTTTTGGCAAACCCATTTTCAGCCAAATTTGGAAACTTATTGCTCCAAATAGATTGCCAATACTAGGCTGAAATTTGGTATACTAACCATATTCATCCCCTAAAATCTGAAAATGGCCTTAGATTCTGTGTATCTTGATCCACTTTTGGATGGTAAAGCCTCATAATCAGCCGAAAACACAAAATGCCCAAAAACCAGACCATTTTATGACCTGTAACTCAGGAACTAAGTAAGATTAAAGGCTAGAATTCATTTTTTATGATTATTGATATATCTCACTGTAAAAATGCAGTAATATAAGTAATATCATTTGTCAAAGTTTTTTAATGTATTTATTTCTAAGTTTATTTTTCCAGTTTTGCCCTTTTTGGGGGAAAAAAATTATCATGTCACCAGTCATTCATCTCTGAAATTTTCACTGTGAAATCTTATAAATGTGAACAACGTCTGACAAAAAATTTGAATGATGATCTGCTTTGCTAATATTTGCCCCATGTTCGAAAACTAGCTTGCACGTTGTGGACATCAGCCCATCATTGATCATTATTTCTTTCATTGGAGCATCATTTTGTCTCTGCCTGCTCAGAATATTAAGCTCTATGCTTCGGCATGAGGACAAACAAGAAAGGTCTACGTCACAGCACTCTCTCCTGGGTATACATTGGACCTTCCCCTGTACCTCAAGCAGCATTTAAGGCACATTACATTTTCAAGTGAAAAATATTGCATTAAATGTATGTCTAATTTACAAATTTTTACATCAGTTCATCTGTTTATCACAAAACTCTTTGAGATTCATTCGCAAATAAATTAGTCAAGGCTCCGAAGCAAAAATGACAATCAAAAAATAGGGCCACAGGCCCTGTAGCTGTGGTTACAACCACAGCTGTGGTTACAACAAAATTACGTTATTCGGGCAAGTTTAAAGCTGAAGGTCAAAGGTCAAAATTCGAAATACGGAAAAAACCTTCTATAGGCATGTGATGTATCTTGCTACATACTACTTACATGACAAATTTCAGTTGAATATGTGCATAAATAGCTTTCAGATGGCGTTATGTGATTTTCAATTAAAATTGAATCAGAGCGCCTTGAACAAATTTAGTGTCCTAATGGGTGGGAAGATACTTGTCAAGTTTCAGCTTCATTGGACATGTAGTTTTGGAGAAGAAGAGTTTTAAAGGCTTCAGTGTAACTTAGAGGCGTCGTACAAAGTTGAAGGTCAAAGCAAGGTCAAAATTCAAAATACGGAAATACTTGTATTATATGCGATGTATCTTGCTTCTTTCTACCAACATAGCAAATTTCAGCTGAATATGTGCATAAAAAGCTTTCAGATGGCCAATTATGTGATTTGAAATATGGCCGCCATGGAGGCCATGTTTGAAATCTGATCGAAACACCTTGAACAAAACTTAGTGTCCTCATAGGCAGGAAGGTACCTGTCAAGTTTCACCTTCATTGGCGAAGTAGTTTCGAAGAAGATGATTTTGAAAGATTTCAATGTAACTCACAGGGGTTGTATAAAGTTGAAGGTCAAAATTCGGAATACGGAAAAGCCGTATGATATGTGATGTATCTTGCCACGTACTGATTACATAGCAAATTTCTGCAGAATATGTCCATAAATAGCTTTCAGATGGCCAATTATGTGATTTTCAATATGGCCGCCATGGCGGCCATGTTTAAAATCGGATCGGAAGGCCTTGAGCAAACTTTTGTGTCCTCATAGGTAGGAAGGTACCTGTCAAGTTTCAGCTTCATGGGCCCAGTGGGCCCTTTTCGGAGGAAAAGATGTTTACGGACGACGAATGACAACGAACGACGGACAAACGGGCCATGACATAAGCTCATCTGACTTCGTCGTCAGGTGAGCTAAAAATCAATCAATGGGCACCCCAGTGGCTCATCGGTCTAAGCGCGTGCGCCATAAAGGCTGTGGCCTTCCCGCAGCGACCTGGGTTCGATTCGGGTCATTTACTGCATGTCTTTCCTGTCCATCTCCACTGTAAGGCTATCGAATAAAGGAAAAAATCCCCCCAAAAAATTATCTTAAAAGAAAAATCCATCATTGATCCGCCAGTTAACAGTCCAGACAGGAAAAACAGAGGAAAATTCTGAATATTCAATGCGAAAATTTTCCGATCCCAACAACTGCATCCATAACAAGCGAACGCGCTCAGACAACTCCTCCTAGAGTGCAAGGTGGAGAGAGAGACAAATCGAAGCACAAGGTTGTCGATTCGAAACAGTGGGAAGAAGAGTTCTTATGGGTTTATTCAGTGGCAAACTTCACTGGATTAATGCGCGAACTGTGCCATTAGCATAAAACCAGACACAACCGAAACGGAGCAACGACATTGAGCGAGACTCCTTGCACAACCATACGTAAGGACAAACTATGAAACCCCTTCAGTCGACCAACATTTGACGTCCAAAAATTACTTGTAAATGACGTCGATCTGACATCGCATTGCGCAGTAGGTACATACATCATGAGATTTATGGTGTTTCAAAGTAGGGAGAACCCTGACAGGACACGTAACATCACTCCTCAGCACCATACCATTTCACTCACCACACATACACTTTAAAAAAGTGGTGTCTCTCTAATAACACTCATCAATCATACAGTATATTTCTGTTGTATTTGGCTTCTTGAGAAATTGTGCCAACCGCTAGGTTGTCACAACACATAATAGACTTCACATTAAATATTTCTCTTGTATTTGGCTTGAAGAGAGATTGTGCCAACTGCGGGGTTGTCACAACATATGGTACACTTCACAAAGAATAATTCTCTTGTATTTGGCTTCAAGAGAGACCGTGCCAACTGCCTGGTTGTCACTACACATAATGCACTTCAAATAGAATATTTCTCTTAGATTTGGCTTCAAGAGAAATTGTGCCAGTCACCGGGCTGACATACAGTAAACTTTGCGTTGAATATTTCTCTTGTATTTGGCTTCAATAGAGATTGTGCCAACTGCCAGGTTGTCACTACACATAATACACTTCACATAGAATATTTCTCTTGTACAGAAGTATTTGGCTTCAAGAGAAATTGTGCTAGCCACCATGCTGTCACTTCAAATAGTACACTTTACATAGAATATATCTCTTGTATTTGGGCCGGCACAACACAAAGCACAATTCAAGTTGAATATTCCTCTTGCACTGGCTTCAAGACAGGCTAGCCAGCCGCCGGGCTGCTACTAAACATATGAAAGCTTCATATTTTTTACCATTAGCTTAAGGCATGTTTCTGTTTGGTGGGTTAGTTGCTGCTCCCTGCCTTAAGTCCTGGACAGGCAGGGGTCTCTCAGAACTGAGCTATGTCACCAAACCTAATGCATGCTTTTATGCTTCCAATAAATAATCTCTTTTTGTGGTCCTATCAGAATTAAGTTTTGGTTGGCCAAAGGAGAATGAGCCATTGAAAATACCTGCCACTGCAAGCTGTGATCCGCCATTTTGCGGAAGTCCATGTCTGTTATGTAACTAGATGTAAAGCCTGCCCTTGTACTGAATGGAAACCCGTGATTTCTGTTAAATGTGTTCATGTCCGGAGCTCTTTTTAGAAGTTAATTCAGGCCTGTTTCTAGTTAGCTCATAAGTTCACTAAGTTGTAGGCAGTGGCAGCTGGTCAACTGGCAAAGAGAAGCACAAACCATCCCTAAAAAAAAATAATGATTGGTTATGGCCTGTTTTTAATCTTAATAAAATTGACTTATAATTGACTCCAAAAATCTCCGAGGACCATCAGGTGTCTCCAGTTCTCCTTGTGAAGTTAAAATGAGCACAAATAGCCTAATTTTGACCTGTTTTCAATCATTCATTTAAATTACCATTTCAGAAACTCCGAAAACTCTCAAAATGATCAGATGTGGCCAGTTTTCATTAATAACGCAAACCTGTCGATTGTCACGCATCCGGAGTTTTAGCGGTATATTTACGTTCCACTGCTGTAGTCAGCAATTATTCAATCAACGCTTATGTAAGAGATTCTTGAAATTTGATTACAGTTTCATTCTTCTTTTACCAATCAAGAGGGATGATCGAAACATGAGAACTTAATTGTTTTACTGCGAAATTATTGCAACAGGCATAAATCTCAAAATTTTTCCATTCCCCTTCAATTCCTCGGCAGGATGGTAGAATCTCAGTTCTTGGATACAGACGTTAGTGTTGTTAGTTTTGTCATGGTGAACAAGTTCTGCTATAGCCAGGTCTGTTCAGTGTACGCGTGATGAAGGTGCTGATCCTTATGTGCTTTTCACTTTTAGTGACTTTGGTTCCAAGTCAATCCCAATCGGGAGTAACCCTTCCCAGGGGGTTTGGGGCTGCTCTGTCATGGGTCGTTCTGAAAACATTTTACGACAGGGATGCCTGGAACTGGTGAATCACGGGCTTGGTGCAAGAAATGATCATACTTGTCATCTTTTCTAATAGCAGAGTACCAGTGCCGACTGTTCGTTTTGGGAAGCTCATTTTCAGCTTACATCATAAGATATGTTCATTTATTTATATGTAAATTCTGCTCTCTGTTCCTTCGCAAGAAAATTTAACCCTAGCGTACCAATTGGCCGTCTTTCCCAAGGACTTGACCAGTGCCCTCTCAATGGCCAGCAGAGCTAAGCTGCTTTAATGGACTTAGCCCATTGTGTTGCAGGTGTAAGACTTGAGCAGCTTTAAACAGGAGAAGCTCCTCTCTACACTAGCAGATGTAGCTCCAATTGTTGCCACTAATGACAGCAGTTTGTGCAGCTGAGGCATTGCATTACCCAGCTCCATGTCTTTCAGAAACACCAAGAAATCACACAGCTTTCCCCTGTTGCCCTAAAAGTCCCAATTTATACACAGGACTTGAAGTTCAGACCTCAGTCTCTGTGAACAAAAAAACTGCCAGAACTTTACAGGACACTTTCGAACGCCTCCTCTGGAAACACTTGTTGCATTTGATCAAATTTCCCTGGATTGACTAATTCTAAGAGACGCATGCTTTCCAAATGTGAAAAATGCAGGGGAATCTGCTCCATGAGATTGTCAAGGATGGCCACGTATAGATTTCTGTATCACTTCTATATGTATTTCCCCAGTTGTGTGTAGTAGTTGTAGTTGTGTGACAAGATCCCTGACAATCAAAATGGGATTCAGTCTTCAGACAGATTCTTAAATCATCATGCAGAAGCCCACCCTCCAGGCCTGCCCACTGCTCCATTGACTCCCAGAGACGCCGAGCATCCGTGGGAGGGACAATATTGTGGCATTTATCCAATGACCGTCTAGTTTCGCTGCAGTGAAAAAAAAGCCTCATAGACGATGAGTTGTGACGCTATTGGAATGTATGAGAAGAAAACTGCGTCAGTCGACCAGCGATAAGTGGCTGATTCGTCTTACAGTTGAAAGCGTTCCACATTTTTAGTCAATGAAATATAAACACAACAGTACATATTTAACTATTAATTTTTGATATTTTAGAGGGGGCTGAGCTTCCCTTGCAGTCTGAGAGCAATCGCCACTGCGGATGTGTGACATGTGACTTCACTGGCAGAGCATGTCGTTTGTTCGAAGGCAGTATTCAGCAATTACGAGGAAAACATAGGCACCTGTTAACCTCTCTAAGACCTATTACCATGGCATTGAACCTTCTTTTCACACATTACTTGGCCACCACAAAGTTCAGATCAAAACTATTCCACGGTGAATGCTTGCTTTAATCAACGCAAAAGGTGGTGCAACAAAATATTGGAGTTGGTAACTTTTTGCTTGGCAGTGTAGGCACATGTGTGTGTTTGTGTGTGTGTATACTGTATGTTCTTAGTTGAATTTAAGTTGTTTTGCTTAAATAACCTTGTGCGTGTCTGTAGTATGCACTACACACACAGAGTTATTTACAGAATCAAAACAACTTAAAGTCAATTAAGAACAGACTACTACAACACAAGTCTATTCAAACTTTTTACGGGAACTGCATTTTGAAAATGCATATTCACTCACCTGAACTGCCCTGAATTGCAATAACAAAATACTCCAAGGGCAGAGCCAAGTTCACCAATCTCCAGGAACATGAACCTGCAAAGAAACCATGGAGTTCCTCAGTTTGCTCCCGTGTGATGACACTCAAGGGGAAAAAAATTACAAGACATTTGCCCTGTTCACATGAACATTTCACACAGCCTATTAATAGAGTTGGTGAATTCAATAAGGACTCAGCTCCACACATCTTCAACGTGGAGTTGGGCGCTCATTGAATTTAGCAATATAATTAAACATTTTTATTCATTAAAGCTAAATATTCACAAGAGAAATGTCACGTGACTTGGGATATTTTCACTAGTGAAAAAAAGTTTCCACATAAAAACATATGCAATAGAAAGCAATGCAAGATATAACATTGTGTGACATTTTTACGTGACAGACTTTAAAATAAGGTTATTCAGTCTCACTGATATTGCTGTACAGCATAAAAGCGATGAACACACTACATCTTATTTTTTTATTTGTATGGAGTAGTTAGTATAAAAAGGAAGGCTGAGTTCCAAGATGGCTGTAATCTGAGTTCACATTTGCTGAAAAGGGTGAGATCTGAGTTCACACTCACTGAACGCATCGTGCTGATGACTGCTATGCTGAACACAACACCACCATCACTATAGCAGCTGTTGCGATTCCACATGGTCTCCAATAGCAAGTTTAATTAAATTAATCTCAACAAGTCGACATGGTCTACAACATCCCCCGCCAATCGTGCGCGTCTCATTTTCGAACTCAATCAAGGCCTTTATGGTCTGAAGCTACACACCAAATTTGGTTACTGTATCTGTAGTAGTTTCTGAGTAAAGCTGTCCCCTTTATCTCGGACGGACGGACGGACGCACACACGGACGCACGGACGGACGGACGGACGGAGGTCAAACCTATATCCCCCTCCCACTTCGTGTTGGCGGGGGATAATAAATGCAGTGTCTGCTTGATGTCACTTGAGTATGAGAGCAGTCTTTTTGACAGGTCCACCTCACTGTGTATGTTGTAATATTGCATCAAGACTTGAGCGAGAGAGCATGAGATTCAACGCAAGGATGTAGCATGACTCCAAAATACAGCCATCTTTAGCCATCTTTGCTCATACTATACATAGAAACCCACAAAGCAAACAAAATCACACATTAAAAAGCTGAATTTATTATGAATACGATTGTTAAAGACATTTCTAAGGCTCTGGTACTCCAAGGAACCACAGTGACAACCATTATCCATAAATGGAGGAAACTTTCCCAGGAGTGGCCAGGCTACCAAAGTCTCTCTGGGAAAGCACTGAATACTCATCGAGGGGGTCATGAACGAACTCATACCAACATCTAAAGAACTGCAGGTCTTACTTGCCTTAAGATCAGTGTTCACAATTCCACAATAAAAAAAAATTGGGTAAGAATGGCATCCATGAGAGAACTGCAAGGCAAAAACCACAGCTGACCAAAAAACACACTTAGTCTTGTCTTTTATTTGTCCTAACATATCTTGATGACCCCCAAGACTTTTGGGATAACATTCTGTGGATGAATGAGTCCAAAATGGGACGTTTTGGAAGACATGGATCCCGTCACATTTGGGGAAAAGCCAACCTGACACTGCACAATAAGATAATCATTCTAACTGTTAACCGCAGTGGTGAGAGCGAGTCTGGGCTACCTTGCTACTTTTGGGCCAGGGCAACTGCCATGATTGATTGAACCTAGAATTCTGCCGTCAAATCTTGAAGGAGAATGTCCGGCCATCACTTTGAGATCAACAGCAAAAGCACGCTTGTATTATTGAGTAGGACAATAATCGGAACTACACAAGCATTTCCACCTAAAAGAGACCCCAAAGAAGGAAAATGAGGGCGATGGAGGGGCTAATTCAAAGTCCAGACTTGAGACTGATTCAGATCCTGTGACATGACCATAAACAGCCAGTTAATCCAATGTGGCTGCATTGCAACAATTCTGCAAAGAAGAATGGCTCAAAATTCCCTCGCATCACAGCACAAGACTAATTTTCAGTTATTGCAAATGACTGATTGCAGTTGTTGCCACCTTATTTGCAGTAATGGTCCACCAGGTGTATTTTCTTGGCATAATTCAACTTTTCCAGTCTTTTGAAGCCCCTGTCCCAACGTTTCTGTTGCCAGGATCAAATTCAAACTGAGCAGATGTTTTTGAAAAACAAAGAAGTTGTTTTGCACTATTTTCAGTTAAATATAGGGTTTAAATGATTTGCAATCATTACATTCTGTTACTATTTCAATTTTACACACTGTCCCAACTTTTCTGGAAATGGGGTTGTATATCCCACATGCGGCTGAGACTTGTTCCTCATTATATTTCAAACTTTCACCCCTCCCTTTCTGTGAGCTACTGGTGAAGACTTTGCTGATCTCTCCATTTTCCACTGCACCTGCTCCTGCCTATAATTAATCCCGCACTCCTGCCAGTGCATAGGTGGCACTGTTTGCTCGCTGCTGTTTTGTAATGCTAGGTGCTAGTGAAGTGGCGTAATTTTATAAGGTCTTTTCACACCCCATTGTGCTTCTTTTCTTACGCTATTGATAGTCTTATTACAGTGCCCTACGGACGCCTTTGCAAATTCGTTTCCTTAAGATTTGTGGTTTGAGCAGAACTTCAGCACCCTGGACAGCGGCTGGAGAGCCAACACCCGCTCAGCACCCCCTTCACTCGCAGAACGCTGGACAGTTCCCACCAGCTGCAAGTCGTAAGGCTAGGTGGGCCGGGGGAAAAGGGCGCATGAGGGGACACAGCTGCACCTCATTTCAATCAGAGCCGACTGCGGCGTAAGAGAGGGAACCAGGCAGTTGTGAGGAGGCCGGCGAGGAACACGGATGTAAGTCTCTTATCTAACCATGCCTCTATTTTCTGTCTCTTAAGAGTCCGATAGTCGAGAGACTCCGGAATCGAGCAGATACCTGCTGCACCATATCCAGCCCCGCAGCCCACCTCCTGGAATAGCAGATGAGGACAGCTCTCCATAACATTTTGTGTTCATTTAATGTGCGCAACTTTATTTGTGCCTTTTGTGTTGTATCTTGTGTAAATATAATTAAAATCACCGCCCAGTGGGCTGGTTTTGACTCAACCTCCCGCCTAGTCTGCGCCTTATTTTCTGGTGTCTCTCTACACAGGACTCACCATTACAATATTATCATGGTATATACCTCTCTTTTTCAGAGATGCAAATGCTGACCCAAAACTCATGATTATTCATAAAAATATACTGGATTTAGACTTACAAAGAAAAACTGAATTAACAGCTTTTCTGTATGTTACTTATCATCACCTAAGGCTTAAAAAAAATATTTCCAACACCGTAAAAAAATCTCATGATGTAGGTAAGGAGAAAAAAAAAATCCTGTTTTCTGCACACGTTCACAAAACACAGAAATACAAATAAAGGCATACCTGATATTATCCTTTTATATGGGGCCATTTTAAATATCACCAGGATCCTAAAGAAATTTATGGCACCGCAGACAAAAGCCTCTTTGAAAGATCCTGCAAAACAAAAAGCACATCAAAATATAAGTGGTTTATAAGCAGTGACAAAACACCATTTAGATCAACTTTAATTGATCTAATTTTAACAAATAGACCGCACAAGTACGCTCTGAGCGGCATCTTTCCCCTGGATGTGAGTGATCACTGCCCTGTAGCGTGTATTAGGGATATGAATGTTTCAAAGACACCCCCATGTTTTATTACTAAAAGAAATTTTAAACATTTCTGTGAACAGGCCTTCCTCCACAATATTTTCTGGAGTGATTTCAGCTTTGCAGGTTTTATTCCAGACCCTGACCTAGCGTTAGCTCATTTTACTTCTGTGTTTAATGGTGTTGTTGATAAGCATGCTCCGGTCAAGAAATTCCAAGTAAAAAATAAAAGAAATCCATGGTTTTCGGTTGCTTTATCCAATGATCTCATCGTGAGGGATGAAGCTTGGATTAAAGCTCGGAAAACTCAGACACTCACAGACTGGCAGGTTTTCAGAAAACTAAGAAATAAATGCTGCTTACTGATAAAAAAGGCAAAATCTGAATATTTAATTACGTCATTGGCTAAATGTCAAAGTAATCTGGCAAAATTTTGGAAAATTGTCAAGTCCCTGAATGATAGTCCTTCTTCTTCATTACCTCATTCTGGCTGGAAACCAATTTGAAAATTTGAATAATCACTCCACTACAGGAGATATGTCTGACCTTAGCTCTAGTGCATTTCCAAATTCCCAAAATCCCAGAGTATTGTTTCCTTTCAGGGAATTAAACGTGAATGAGGTCCTTCTAGAATTAAATCGTATAGGTGTAAATGATTCCACTGAAGAGGATCACTTAGTCCCGAGTCTTTTGCGTCTTGCAGCCCCACTGATTGCACATTCAATAACTAATATTTTTAACTTATCATTATCGACCGGGTCTATCCCCAGTATTTGGAAAGCGGCTCATGTTTTTCCCTTATTTAAAGGGGGTGACCCCAGTTTACTTAACTGTTATCGGCCCATCTCAAAATTGCCATGCCTGGCTAAGAATCTCTTGTGAAAGAACAACTTTGCAATTTCTTAACTTCCAAAAACATTCTAACATCACAGCAATCTGATTTCAGGCCTGGATATAGCACCATTACAGCAGCTTCATTGGTTATAAATGATTTAATAACAGCTCTAGATAGTAAACGAAAATTTGCGGCCCTATTTATTGATTAAGCAAAAGTGTTTGACACAGTAGACCATAATATCTTATTAAATGAGTTGTCCTCCATTGGTCTTGGTTACAGAGCATTCTCATGGTTCCAGGACTTCCTCTCAAATAGAACCCAAGCTATTATTTCTGGGTATGCGCAGTCTCAATTTTTAAAGGTGACAAAAGATGTACCACAAGGTTCCATTCTTGGTCCAATTTTATTCACAGTTTATATAAATGACATTGCTCTGATGTAACAAATTTCAAGGTTCATTTTTATGCTGACTACACAGTGCTTTATTCCTCTGCTCCAACATGCTTACAGGCCCTCACATTTCTACAATCTGCTTTTAACGTTATTGAGAATGCTCTAGCTCAGTGATTCCCAAAGTGTGGGCCGCGGGGTGGTGCTGCATGTGGGCCGCGAGAGGTCATTAAAAATATGAATCATTTTTGCAAATATGATTTTTTATGATTTTTATTGTAAAATATTTATTGCACCATTTAAAAAAAAATATTTAGAAGTAATAACCTATTGAGTGTTATTGACCTCACAATATTTTAGGAACCTTATATAGTTTATGATCGGAACGTAGCTTTCTGGTCATCATGACCGGGGGTCATAATCGGAGGTGCACGTACTGTGTTCGATAATTAATTCTGTCTTGTGTGTACACCACAGATTAAAAGTTTGGGCTTCCTTTATCCCCTCCTTTCATTTCAATCCTGAATCTTTATAATAATAATAATAATAATAATAATAAATAAAAAACAACAACAACAATTATTGTTGTTGTTGTTTGTTATTAATTTTTTTAATTTATTTTATTTTCTTAACAACAACAACCACAACAATTATTGTTGCTGTTAAGTGTTCTGAGAATGCATAATTTCGTTTATGTACTGTTTATAGGACAAAGGTGGGCCGCAGACATTTTTTAGATTTTGAAGTGGGCCCTGATTTGGAAAAGTTTGGGAACCCCTGCTCTAGCTGATGTTAAATTGGTTTTCAATGCTGATAAAACAAAGTTCATGATCTTTTCAGCACAGAATGCAATTATGTCAGGTGACTCCATTTTCTCAGTGACTGGGGCTCAAATTGAGCAGGTTCAGTCTTACAAATATCTGGGTATCTGGTTGGACTTTTCTTTTAAAACGCATGTGTCCAAGCTGTTCAAGAAACTTGGAATAAAAATTGGGTTTCTTTGCAGAAACAGGTCCTGTTTTTCGTTGGACAATAGGAAGAGGATTGTAGAGGCAACAATATTACCTATACTTGATTGAGTAGATGTCCTTTACCGGCATGCCTCTATTAGTACGTTCAGATCCTTGGATGCAATATATCATGGTGCATTGCGCTTCATCACAGGCTATGGTTTCCGAACCCATCATTGTGTGTTACAGTATATAATTCTGTGGGGTGGTTTCCCTTCATTTAAGAAAGAAGCTACATTGTATTTTATTTATCTATAAAGCCTTGCTAGCCAAACTTCCCTCATATCTCACTAAGCTCTTATCCTTCAAAATCAGAAGTCAGTAAACCAGATCATGAAAATGGTATTTGTTGGAGGCTCCCAGGATTAGAACAAATTTGGGATCTACCTCTTTTAGTGCATTTGCTCCATGTATGTGGAATAATTTCCAAGATACATTGAAGCTAGACAGCCTTATCCCCTTTGTGTCTTTCAAGAAATTAGTGTGGGATATATTTCTTCTGGAGGCCAGATGTATTTGCTTTTAATTGATGGTAGGATTTGCTCATTTATTTTTCTCTGTCTTATGTTCTTATATGTTAATTTATATGTATATGTGCGTGCATATGTATGTATGTGTATATATATAAATATATACACACGTGTGTATGTATGTATGTATGTATGTGTTTGTATGTGTATATATTTATATTTATCTGTAGGAAAGAGGAAAATCCAACCTTAAATTCAAGCGCATTTATTCAGTGGTAAAAAAATCCCACATTAAGAAATAATTCTTTTACATCAAATCATTTGTGCCACAATTATTAGCACCGCTGATGTTAATACTTTGCCAACAAAACAGCACCTAATCTTCTCCTATAATGTTTCACAAGATGGGAGAATACAGAAAGAGGGATCTTTGACCATTCCTCTTTGCACAATCTCTCTAAATCATCCAGCGACCTGGGTACTGTCCTCTGCACTCTCCTCTTCAGCTCACTCCACAGGTTTTCAATGGGGTTGAGGTCTGGGGACTGAGATGGCCATGGGAGGAGCTTGATTCTGTGTCTGGTGAACCATTTCTGTGTAGATTTGGCCACATGTTTAGGGTCATTATCTTGCTGAAAGACTCAGTGACGACCCATCTTCAGCTTTCGGGCAGAGGCCACCAGATTTTGATTTAAAATGTCCTGGTATTTCAAAGCGTTCATGATGCCATGCACCCTAACAAGGTTCCTAGGGCCTCTGGAAGAGAAACAGGCCCACAGCATCACCGATCCTCCCCTATACCTCACAGTGGGCATAAGGTGCTTTTCTGCATAATCATCTTTTGTGTTCCGCCAGACCCACTTAGTGTTTGTTGCCAAAAAGCTCTATCTTGGTCTCATCTGACCAAAGCACATGGTCCCAGTACCGCTTTGCGAACTCCAGACATATGCGTTTATGATTGTGAGTGACAAAAGGTTTTTCCATGCATGCCTCCCAAACAGGTTGTTGGCATGGAGATAGCGCCTGAGGTTGTTTTGGAGACTTTGTGACCCCAAGATGCTACCATTTGTTGCAATTCTTTAACAGTGAGCTTTGGAGAACTTTTTATTTCTCTTATCATCCTCCTGACTGTGCGTGGTGGCAAAATAACCTTGCATCCTCGTCCAGGACAGTTTCACACTGTTCCAGTTGTTTTAAACTTCTTAATGATTCCTCTGACAGTAGATATGGGTAGGTGCAGGCGAGTGGCTATTTTCTTGTAGCCATTGCCTGACTTGTGAATGTCGACACACATATGCCTAACTTGAATGGTGTGTTCCTTTGTCTTTTCCCATGTTGTGTCTGTGTCACACATGTCTGTGTCACGTCATATTTATACCCCGGGGAAACCGGAAGTGATGAATTACTAATAAAATGTTCCTAGATACTCTGATCAACTTTGTAAACTACTGTAGAAATGACAGAAATACTTCAATTACATTTATTTCCTAGGAAATGTTAGAGGGCCAATAATTGTGGAACAGGTGATTTTATGAAAAATAATTATTTCTTAGTAAGGGATTTTTTCTCCCCCTTAAAATTCACTTGAGTTGAAGGTTACATTTTTCTACAATTTTCAGTGTGCGAGTATGCTTCTGCAATAAAAATTGAATTTATTTTAAGGCTTTCAACACATCTTTAACCAGGGGTGCCAATAATAATGGAGGGCACTGTACATAATGTAATCAAGAGAAGAACTAAAATGGATCCAAATAAAATCAAGTAGACAAAACTTCAACCATAGAAAGCAACATACCAAAACAGAAAAGCAAATCTCCAAAGCAATGGTTACAATGAATAAATGAACAAATAAATAGCAAATTTCCAGATATAGGTTATTACTTTACTATTAAAGCAATCCAGCAAAATCCCGTATACAATGAATCATTCAGTCTTGTTTATACTTTTCAATCATAATCTGTTTGAACTTATTTTTAAACTGTACATTGTTTTTGCTTTGTTTAAGACCATCCAGCAAGCTGTTCCACAACTTCACCCGGGCAACCGTAATACACATGCTTTTAAGTGTGGTATGAAGGCTTGGGTGTTTTAAATTAAATTCCCCTCTTAATTCGTATCGCCCATCTCTTTCCTTTAACATTTTGTGTATATTACTTGGGAATGAATAGTTTATTGCTTTGTAAAGTATCAGTGCCATTTAAAGTTCCACCAGTCAGTAAACTAATGGTCTTGATTTAAAAAAATAGTTCATTTGTGTGATGGTGATATCCTACATTATTTACAATTCTGATTGCCCATTTTTGCATTATGTAAATAGGTTGTAGGTTGTTTTTGTAGGCATTTCCCCAAATCTCCACACAATATGTCAGGTAGGGTAGGATGAGTGTACTGTAAAGAGTGTGTCATGTTTTAAAGTGTAATATGTGCCTTGTTTTACCTAAAATGGCAAAACTCCTAGCCAGCTTTGACCTGACATAATTTATATGGGGTTTCCAGCTGAGATTATGATCTATTATCACCCCCGAGAAAACATAATCGTAGACTCCTTCAGGCAAAATGTTATCAACACTTACTTCAAGCTGTGCATTCGGATGTACCTGCCTCCAAACGAAATAAATTTGGTTTTACTGATAGGACAAGGACAAGAATAACTACAGTTAAGTTAAATAGCCAAATAAAGCACATAATCTCTGCTATCCAAAACGATAATTCATTATTTTTTTCACCGTGCAAACTGCATGTAAACATCTGGTATAAGACAGCACAAGGAAGCCGCCGCGTTCATTTGACTGGAAGAAGGTGCCGACGTCACCTGGGCTGGTAGATCTTTTGTATTAAAGGTAAAATGGTGAGATTAACAAGTGACACATGAGCCATTTGAGTTCAGTAAAATCAAGAAAATGGCAGACACAAACGAAAGCGAGAGTTTGACTATTAATAAAGTCCAAGAACGTGCAAAAGGATTACAGACTTTTTTTCC
The DNA here is from genome assembly GCA_029721435.1 of Gymnothorax reevesii. Classification (NCBI taxonomy): domain Eukaryota; kingdom Metazoa; phylum Chordata; class Actinopteri; order Anguilliformes; family Muraenidae; genus Gymnothorax; species Gymnothorax reevesii. The sequence goes on along the minus strand of CM056583.1, from coordinate 3,427,293 downwards.
ATCCATTTTCTCAGCACCTCTAGCTTTGACATGGGAAAATGGTGACAGGTCACATCAGTCAGGTTTGGATCGCCTGTTTCGTTAGAACAGAAACAATGTGATTAACGTTGCTTTTTCCATAGGTTTCCAGGTTCAAATCCTGCTGTAGACACTAATGTAATGTCTAACTTAACATATAAACCTTTGTTTGCAGCCTCATCGACAGAGGAAGGAAAAAAACATCATAATAAAAGAAGAAGAACATTAGTAGTTCAAGAGAATAGGACATAAAGTAAATGACACGAGGGAACAATACAGATGTGGAAAGCGAAATTACCGCAATTGTTTTTTTACTCGCGCCGCATCTACCCCTTCCTTTTAAAAATTTTCCCCCCATCATTTTTAACCCCCTTCTCACTCAAAAAACCCCCCAAAATATTTGTGCCCCCTTTTAAAATTATTCTGGCTAAAAAACAAAACCAAAAAAAGTGGAGGTTGTGTATGGTACTCTAGCCGGTTTAATTTGTGAAACCTTGGTAATTAAATCCTTTAATTTGGAGCGTGTTACATTCGCCGGAGGGAGTCGTCGGACTGTGAGACGCTGACTGGAGGCGGTGAAGTGCAGCTTTGCCTGGGGGAGAAGCCCAGTGAGACGCGGCGAACAGCTGTTTTTGATCCGCCATCTGGAAGACGGTCTGTCTAATCTGGAACGAAGACATCATCTGAACTGAAGGTGCTGGAGAATTTGTTGGAATTCTTTGGTTCGGTTGAACGATTGAGTTTGAGACGGATGGTTGAGTTTGGACTCGTAATCTGTGTTGCTTGGTAAGTAGAAACATTGGATAGCAGAAAAACATTTACTTAGCGAGAAGCTGGCAATGGAGAATGCGGGTCCGGTTGAATGCTTTTTTTGAAGAATGCGGTCCGATAGAATGCTGGTTTGGAGAATACGGGTCTGTTTAGAATGCTGGTTCGGAATCGTGAGACTACAGACTGGGACAAAGTGGCATCACAACTTTTTTTAAAATAATGTCAGATTATACACGTTTGAACTTACCACTTTCCCGTTAAATTTTTCCTTCATCTTCTTGTTTTTTTTTTTTTGTTTTTTTGTTTTTTCATGCCCTGACGGATATGCTCGCTTAATTTTTCCTTGAGTTTGAAGTACCGCAGAAAGCCGGCCATGAGCAGTCAGGGCCCCATTAGGGGAGTTCCAAACATGTTGCTGCACTGTCTATGGAGGTTTCAGGTTGTGTTATTGATATGGATCGTTATTGACTGCGAACTGGTGATAGCTTGACCGCAGTCGTTTTGCGAACTGGTGATAGCTTGACCGCAGTCGATATTGGCCGTGTGTCGGGGTCTCTTAACACACTAGGCAGTGACAGCTAGTCGGGGCTCTATGCGGGGGGTTTTCCAATGCATCGACGTTGCAGTGTCTAAAGCAGTTTGGTCCTTTTGTCATTTACAAACCAGCCTGCCGCGCAGGAGAAAATCAGCAGAGTCTGGTTGTTTCAATGTCTTTTTCTGGGTGCAACAATGAACAGCCCGTCATCCTCCGTTCTTTCCGACTTTCTGGGACAACTGGAGAGTTGTCCTAAAACTCGGCTCTGTTACATCCGTGAATGAATTTTTCTAACAACTACACATAATTCGATAGTGGAGCTCTGCTTATCGCCCGTCTGCATAACTAAATTCTGTAAAATGAGCGATCGTGACAAAATGAGTTTTTTAATGTCTTTTGTATGATGAATAGCTTTGTTTTGCTGCCAATCGTAGTTCAAAAACTGCTTTTAATTTGCATGCTAGACTGTATTCGGTTAATAGCCTACTGAAATTGAGCTGCATGAGAATTTACTCCTCAGTGATGCACTGCTTCGCAATTTGACGTTCAAATATTCAAAATAAGTTAACGTTAAATGAAAAAAAATTCTGATTGGGTATATCATTAACTAGGCTACTATTCATACATAAATTTACGGGGTACATTGCTGTAGGATGTCATGTTCTATTTCAGTAGGCTATTAACTAAATACTCTCGGTCACACATAAGCACACAAATACAATGTTTTATAACCACTGAAAACCATGCCGAGACCACTTCTTAGGAAATGTCCTATTAGTAGGAATGCAACCGGACACAAAATTCACGGTTCGGTACGCACCTCGATTTTGAGGTCTTGGTTAGGTTCATTTTTGGTACAGTATGGGAACAAAATGCAAAACATAAAATTGCTTGTTTATTAGGAACTTTATTGAACCTGAACCTGAAGTTTATCGTAACATTATAAAAAATATAGAGAAAAAAAATAGAATACTGCTGCCAAGTGTTGGTAATAAGTTTTCCAATGAATAAAATATTCTCATTATAAACAATATATATATATATATATAAACAAAGTTTTCCAAATGATAAAATTTTCTGAAATAAACTAAATATATATAAATTATTATAAAAATAAATTTCTCACAACTTGTTTGCGCAGATTAACTAACCTGTTCCATATTGTCAAAAGTGCAGCATTAACAGTTCCAGCATGCAGCCCTGTTCAGTTTAATTCAACCTTCATGCTTTTTTGCTGCCCTCCACTGTTTCGCACGTGTAGCTGCAGGTAGACATGGATAAATAAAAACACAACAGTTTGTGGCACTGAAGGTTAACGGTACCCAGGGCCGGACTGGGAGACTTTTTCAGGCCAGGAGTCAGTCATTCAGCAGGCCACCCTGCCCACACGCACGTTCACACCTACACTTATATGTATGGGCACGCACGCATACACACACACACGCGCGCACATGAGAGCCTAAATAAACTTGTTAATTTTTGGTTTTTGGCCGCATCAGCCTTGAGTGCCTTCCTCTTTTTATCTCTCTCCCGCTCTGTACGGCCCTTCCTCTTTTTTTTAGGGGGGTCCATTCTCAAGTCGTTCTTGCACCTCCCCTCTCCTCTCCTCAGCAGCAGGTACCACACAGACACACTTGCGACACACCTCCTCCTCCACACACATGCTGTCTGTGTGGTTGACACGGAGTGTTGTGGTGGGTGTTAATCAAAACAAACCAATCCTCTTCTTGTCCTCCTCACATGCTACTGGCCTGAGTAGCCACTGATTGGCCTGAAAAAAAGTCAGACAGCTGCGAGTTGCGACGCCGGCCGGCCAGCAGTCTGTAAAAAGGAAAAAAAAAACCCGACATGCTGGCGGCAGCCGGCAGGCTAAGCACATACCGGCACTTCGGGAAAACTCCTGTATCTCACATTGGCCATTCCGGGCCTGACGGTACCAATGATTTAAAAGCAAAATTTCCACGCGTTGTTAATAAATTGTGTCGTTGTTAGAAAAATTCTTTCACGGATTAGACAGAGCCCCGTTTCTGGGTGTAGGCTATATTGGGTTTGTGGGCATTGGTTATTTTTATTTATTTATTTATTTGATTGTTTGAAGGATAGTCACTTAAGATGAATCATCTTGTTTTCAAGGGAGTCCTTAACATGTATACAGACAGAAAAAAGACTAAACATTACAACAGCATTGCATTACTCTACAGGATATAAAAGAATAAGATAGAATATTTCGACAAAACAGTTCACTACAAGACAATAATATCTACACAATACACACTTGGCCCAACCGTTCCCTGTCCCCCCAGTCCATCTAGATTCACCTCTAGATTCACAGTTATAAATGTATGGTATTATATACCCATCATGTAACATACCCATCATCAACTACAGTACATACATTCATTATCAAAAAGATGTAATTTATCCGCAGTTAACCACAGATCAATGTATTGGGTATGACATTAAACTGCATCCAGGCTGAATGAAGAGGTCGTGAGCTGGTCATCACTAACACCCTCTTCCGGCTTCCGAATCGTCACAAGACCACGTGGAAACACCCACAGTCAAAGCACTGGACCATCCATGACTACATCCTCACCCGATCACATGACCGGAGCGATGTCCTTGTGACCTGCAGCGTGCTCGGTGCAGATGACTGCTGGACAGATCACTGGTTCCTCATAAGTCGCCTCAGACTCCGACTGCGTAACCTTCCCCGCAACAACAGACCAGCAAAGAGGGCATGCCGCTTCGATGTGGCAAGGATAAAGATCCCTGGAGTCGGGGAAGACTACTCCAGCCATCTCACAGAGCATCTGAGCGAGACACTGGCCAGACAGCCAGACTCCGTAGAAGCAGACTAGTTCGTACTCCAAGACACCATCAGCAAGGCTGCAGAGGACGTAGTTGGGTACTGCAGTCGTTCTCATCAAGACTGGTTCAACCAAAATGACACCAGTATCCGAGAAGAGATCTGCCCGCCTTGCATGGGAGAATCGCCCTACCCGAGCCTGCTTGCGACGCTTCCAAAAGGCAAAGCCGGAGTGCCAGCAAAGGGTCCGAGAGATGCAGAATCTCTGGTGGCAAGATAAAGAAAAGGAGATCCAGTCTTATGCTGACAGCAGAGACCTCCGGCATTTTTACGCTGCAACAAAGGAAATCTTTGGTCCTCGGCGTAGAGGCACCAACACCCTCCTGACTGCCGATGTAACAACCACCCTTACAGAGGACTAAGCCATCCTGAAAAGGTGGAAAGAACACTTTCAGATGCTCCTGAATCCTCCATCTGCCGCGGCTGATGACTTGCTCCGTAAAGTACCCCAACACCCGATCAGGCATTGGATGTCACTGCCTCCCTCCAACACCGATTTTCATAAGGCGCTGAACTGCATGAAAGCATGGAAGGCCCCAGGTCCCGACAACATCATCATCACTCATGGGGGTGATGCCGTGGAGACCAAGCTTTTCATGATAATCCTGCGCAGGAGGGAGACGAAAATTGTACCTGCGGACCTGAAGGACGCCACCATCATCACCATCTTCAAGAAGGGGGATCGCTCTGTCTGCAGAAACTACCACGGCATCTCCCTCCTCAGCACTGCCGGGAAGATCTTTGCGCGGGTTCTGCTGAACAGGCTCCTGAACGTCGCTGAGGAAGTCCTACCAGAGTCACAGTGGAGCTTCCAACCATCACGTGGCGCAACTGACATGACCTTTTGTGCCCACCTGTTTCAGGAGAAGTCCCGTGAGCAACGATGACCACTTCTTTTCATCTTCTGGGACCTGGAGAAGGCTTTCGACAGCGTTCTAAGACCAGCTATGTGGGCAACCTTGAGACGCTTTGGCTGCTCCGACCACTTCACAGACCTTGTACAGGCCCTTTACGATGGGAAGACTGATTGCGTCGTGGAAAAAAACACCATTTCTGATCCCTTTTCCATCACCACTGGTCTGAAGCAGGGCTGTATTCTGGCCCCTCCTCTCTTCTCCTTCTACCTTGGGGCTATGATCCACGAGCTTCCTGACACAGCCACTGGTATCCAACATTGTTGCCGAATGGATGGAGGCCTCTTCAACTCAGGACGCCTTCGTGCCCGCCGACTTACCACCCCGGCCAAAGTACGGGAGCTGCAGTATGCTGACGACAACGTGACCCCTGTGGACACAGTAGACGCCCTCTAGACTACTGTTGATGTCTTCGATGGTGCATACTCCCGCTTTGGACTCGCCTCCAATACTGGAAAGACTAAGATCCTTGCGCAAGGAGCCCCGGGCCATCCCCTTCAGACACCAGCAACTTACGTCTCCGTGGTGAAGTCCTTGAGACTGTGGAAGTGTTCCCCTACCTGGGAAGCTACCTTTCCAACGACTGCACTGCGCAGAAAGACATTGACAACAGGATTCGTGCTGCATATGCAACTTTTAGGAGGCTCTCCAAACGTGTCTTCCTTAACCATGACCTCAACCTTCATACAAAAATCATGGTGTTCCGAGCCATTGTTCTTTCTACCCTCCTCTATGGCTCTGAGGCGTGGGTGCTGTACAGAAGGGACATCAAAAAGCTGGAGCGTTTCCTACAGCAGAAACTCCATGCAATCCTGAAGGTAAAAATGGCAAGATCTCGTCTCAAATTAAATTGTCCTTCTCAGAGCCAACCTCCCAAGTCTCGGGACTACAATGGCACAACATCGCCTTCACTGGGCAGGACACATCAGAAGAATGCCCACAACTCGACTCCCCCGCCAGATCCTGTTCTCACAACTTGAACATGGCACAAGATCCCGAGGAGCGCCTAAGCGTCGATTTCGCGACCAAAAGAAGGCCACTCTCCTTCGCTGCGACATTGACCATGCGAATTGGGAGACTCTCGCCGAAGACCGCAATGGGCGGAGGCAAAACATTGTTCTGGGGACAGACCATATGGAAAATCAGCATCGTTGCGAGGAACAAGCAAAGAGACATAAAGAGCGGCTTCTCCATCCTCGCTCCCCACACACACTGCCCTGCACAAAATGCCCTCGATACTTCCATACAGCTCTGGGCTTGGGCAGCCAGATCAGACATTGCCACCCAAGAACAGCTACAACTTAACTGAGGCCGAGTTGAACCTGACTCGGATATAATGCTCGGACGCGAGCTACCGCCGATATATAAAACCACAGATCAGCATTGTCATCAGTAATTTTTCAGAAACAAGAACAGGGTTTTTTGTGAATGCATAAAAAGGGATTTCTTGAAGAGATGAAAAGAAGTGATAGATTTTAGAAAATTAGGTAAAATATTCCAATCTGACAGAGCTGTAAATTTGAAGGAAAATCGACCAATTTCCTTCTGAATTCTCGCAACAAAGAAGAAATAACTGTCAGTATGCCACAAGTAGTGCTGTGAGTTATAAGGGATCAAATGTTGTTTGAAGTATGGAGGATAATTATAGTAAATACATTTGAAAATAAACTGCAGCCAATGAAACTGCCTTCTGGACTTAGGTGTTAACCAATTTAGAGAATGATACATAGCGCAGTGATGAGTTCTGTACAGACATCTTAATATAAATCAGCAAAGGCAGTTGTAAGTGACTTTAATGGAGGACAAATTGATTTCTGAAGTGTTCTGATATACAATATCTGCAGAATCGAGTATAGGAAGAATAAGCTGTGGGACAATCTTTTTCCTAATCTGTAGAGCAGTGTTTCCCAACCCTGTTCCTGGAGTACCCCAGCCCTGCATATTTCATATGTCTCCCTGATTTAACACACTCAGGTACTCCACTAATGAGCTGATCAGCTGAATCAGGTGTGTTAAATCAGCGAGGCCCAACTCTGCTCCTGCAGTACCCCTGTCATGCACATTTTATTGGTCTTCCTAATTTAACACACCAGATTCAGCTGATCAGCTCGTTAGTGGAGTAACTAATGACCTGATCTGGGTGTGTTAAATCAAGGAGACATCTGAAATATGCAGGGCAGGGGTACTCTAGGAACAGGGTTGGGAAACACTGCCGTCGAGTGAAGCAGTTTATTGAGCGATACAGAAGACCCAAGCTGCAGTTTATTTTCTTGATAACTGAGTCATTATGTACTTTAAAGGAAAGTTGAAAGTGAAGCCAGACACCAAGATATTTAAAACAATCTATTGCCTCAAGAAGAGTGCCATCGGGATAATTAATGGACAGTTTACCAGAAGGTATAAGTTTCTGTCTAGTACCGAATAACATACTGTATGATTTCTTCTTATTAAGTAGAAGTTTGTTGGATGAAAACCATTTTTGTATGTTTAAATTTACAAAATATTACAAAATTTAACTGTAATATTGACTGGATTTGAGAAATATTAGATCCAGATGTTGTGTTCTGGCCTTTGGCCAGGACAGCATTCATGGTTTTAACAGTCATGTTTCATGTTCCAAGTTTCATAGTTCATAGTTTCATGTTCATAGTCATAGTTTTAACAGTTTCTTGTTTCAGGATTTTACATTCCATGTCCATGTTTTTACTTTTCCATGTTTTTGTTTTCGCCAGGTCTGTCATGCCACTCCACCGCTTGTCTGCGTTCCGCCCCGTGCCTTCGTTGTTGCACATTTCTGAGCTCTGGTTGGCTTTTGTATTTCCCCTTCCTTCCATGCTGTGCTGGATTCGGGCCTCTCTAAGCTTAATTGGCAATTAACTGTTTTTAAGTTACTAACATTTACTAACACTCACTGGGTGGTGTAATTCTTAGATAGGCACATTACTAATATTACTAATTTAGACAGGGAGTTTATTGTCATGATTCCTGCTTTGCTATTTCAAGATCTTGCTGTGCTTTTCTGTTCTTAACATTCATGCTTGCTTCCAAGCTGCATACTTAATTGGTACTTAAGCTGAGCACGCTCATTCTCTTAATGAGCAGGTCATGTCATCCAATCTCTGTCCATGTCTTGATCTTGCCATGCCTCTTGTTTCTGCTTCTCCAGGTGTTGCCCCTCATGTGTCATGATTACCAAGCCTTTATCTGGATGCGGTGGAAGTTGGCTGGCAGACAGTGTCTCGAGTTTCATTCCTAGTTTCTTTGCCAAGTCCATGTTCCAGTCTACTTTTCATGACCATAGTTCTTGTCGTTTTGTATATAGCGTTTTGTATTCTTAGCATCATTGTTCTTTTCTGTTTATGATCTTCTCGCCTGGAGTTTCCAGTGCCTTTTGTTTTTTGTCGTTTTGCATTCTTTGTTTATAGCTCTGTGCAGCATACTTTAGTTTGTCTTTTGCAACCCTTTGGGCCAAGTTTTTCGTTGGCCCTCGTGCCTGTTTTGTTTTTTGTTTAATAAATCCTCATTTCCCTTCACCCCGCTTTTGGTGTCTAACTGATTCCATATCAGTAGACACTGTCTCCTAGACACCAGCGGGATGGAGCGCAAGATCGCCCAGCAAGAGGCTGAGCTGCTGCGTCAACGGCAGCGGATCCGGGAGCTGACGGCAGCACTTACCACTCTGCAAGCCAGCCTCCCCTGGGCGGGTTCCAGTCAGGCTCCCACCATGCCTGCTACCCAGCCCCTTGCCACCGCTGCACCTGTGCTCCAGCCCGGAGCAGAAGCACCCCAGCTGCAGCCGGTCACGCACCCAGGTCCTGAGCCTTGCCTTCCACCACCTGAGCGGTACGGCGGAGAACCAGGGTTCTGCAGGGCCTTCCTCACCTCCTGCGAGATGTGCTTCGCTCTGCAGCCTTCCACCTTCGCCTCGGAGTCGGCCCGAGTCGCTTTCGTCTTTTCCCAGCTGACGGGGCGGGCTCGCCTGTGGGGAACTGCCGCATGGCAGGCTCGGCTGCCCTGTACTACCACCTACCAGGCCTTGGCGGAGGAACTGCTGCGCATCTTCGACCGCTCCAAGCAGGGGAGAGCTGCAGGGCGAGAGTTACTGAGGATGAGGCAGGGGAGGAGATCGGTGGCGGACTATGCCATCGACTTCCAGACGGTGGCAGCTACTTCTGGCTGGAGCAAGGAGGCGCTCTGTGACGTGTTCCTCCAGGGGCTGTCCGAACCAGTCAAGGATCGACTGCTCTTCTGTGAGATCCCTGAGTCTCCAGAGGCCCTTATAGACCTGGCCCTGCGCATCGACAGCCGCCTGGAGGAGAGGGCGCTCACCCTTGGCCCTGGCCGACGTTCTGCCCCTTCTGGCCAGATCCAACCCCCGTGCCCTGATCGCGCGTCGCCTCAGGACCAGCCGAGGGGGGACGCCACCACACTCTCTCCTGGAGAGGCATCTTCCCTGGAGATCGGGAGGTCCCGGCTCACCCAGCAGGAGCGCCAACGGAGAAGGAGGTCGGGGGCGTGTTTTTACTGCGGCCAGCAGGGACATGCGGTCCGAGGCTGTCCGTCAAGACAGCGCCCACTAGCGTCTGGAGGAGTAATGGTGGGCTCCTCATCCAAGCAGACCTCCTCCTACCGCCGGACCTGCGTTCCTGTGACCCTGACCTGGGAGGGCCGCTCCCGCAAGACCACCGCCCTCATTGACTCGGGGGCTGAGGAGAGCTTTATTGACGCCAGAGCTGCTGCCGAGTGGGGGGTTCCCCTATGCCAACTTCCCAGCCCATTGTCCATCTCAGGGCTGGGTGGGCAACCCCTTGCCAAGGTGTCCTTCCGGACTGCTCCCATCCAGCTGCTGGCGTCCGGTAACCACCGCGAGCAGGTCCAGCTGTTTGTGACTGAGACGCCTCGCTCTCCGATTGTCCTGGGTCATCCCTGGTTGGCGCAACACGGGCCGGTGATTGACTGGGCCCGCCATGAGGTGCGGGAGTGGAGTGCCTCCTGTTCGGCCAGCTGCCTCCTCGACTCCCGACCTTCTTGCTCTGCGGGTGGACCAGCTCCCGAGGGGAGGCCAGACATCTCCAGAGTGCCCCCCGAATACCACGATCTGGCTACAGTCTTTAGCAAGTCCCGTGCGGTGTCCCTGCCCCCGCACCGCCCGTATGACTGTGCTATCGACCTCCAGCCTGGCACAGCACCTCCTAGGGGTCGAGTCTTTGCCTTGTCTGAGCCAGAGAGGGGGGCCATGGACAAGTACATCCGGGAGTCCTTGGCAGCAGGCATCATCCGTCCATCCTCCTCGCCTGCGGGGGCAGGCTTCTTCTTTGTCAAAAAGAAGGATGGTTCCCTGCGCCCCTGCATCGATTACCGAGGCCTGAATAAAATCACAGTCAGGAACCGCTACCCACTCCCACTGATGACCTCGGCATTCGACCTCATTCAAGGGGCGGCCATCTTCACCAAGCTGGACCTGCGGAATGCTTACCACCTCCTGCGCATCAGGGAAGGCGACGAATGGAAGACCGCTTTTAACACCCCCAGCGGCCACTGGGAGTACCTGGTGGTTCCATTCGGCCTGACCAACGCACCCGCAGTGTTCCAGAACTTGGTGAACGATGTGCTTGGAGACATGATCGGGAGGTTCGTCTACGTCTACCTTGACGACATCCTGATCTTCTCCCGGGACAGGACGGAGCACACGAACCATGTTCGCCAGGTGCTCCGCCGCCTCCTCGAAAACCGCCTCTTTGTCAAGGCCGAGAAATGCGAGTTCAGCACCACCACTACCTCCTTCCTGGGGCACGTCATCTCCCCAAACCACCTGGGAATGGACGAGGAGAAGGTCAAGGCTGTGGTGGACTGGCCCGCACCCAAGGACCGCAAGGCCCTACAGAGCTTCCTGGGCTTCGCCAATTTCTATCGGCGATTCGTCAGGAATTATAGTACCGTGGCAGCTCCCCTTACGGCCCTTACCTCCATCAAGGTGCCGTTCCGTTGGACTCCGCAAGCTGAGGTGACCTTCTGTGAGCTGAAGAGGCGCTTCACCACCGCGCCCATCCTCACCACCCCCGACCCCGCCAAGCAGTTCATTGTGGAGGTGGATGCCTCCAATGTCGGGGTTGGTGCGGTCCTATCGCAAAGATCCAGCAATGATCAGAAGGTACACCCATGCGCGTTCTTCTCCCACCGGCTGACACCTGCGGAGTCCAACTACGACGTCGGGAACCGGGAGCTGCTGGCGGTGAAGCTGGCCCTGGAGGAATGGAGGCACTGGCTTGAGGGGGCAAGGGTTCCGTTCCTGGTCTGGACGGACCATAAAAACCTAGAGTACCTCCGTTCTGCCAAGAGGTTGACACCCAGACAAGCCAGATGGGCCCTCTTTTTCGACCGGTTCAACTTCTCCCTGGCCTACAGGCCGGGGTCCAAGAATACCAAGGCTGACGCGCTCTCCAGGCGTTTCGACGCTTCCTCGTCCAAGGGAGAGCCCAGCTCCATCCTGCCAAGTACCTGCTTTGTCAACAACGTGTGCCTCCGGATTGAGGAGCTGGTCCGCAACGCCCAGAACGGCGCAGCTACGCCCAGTGCCTGCCCTGCCAACTGCCTGTACGTCCCTGCAGCTGCCCGGTCTGACGTTCTCCAGTGGGGCCACTCCTCCAACCTGTCATGCCATCCTGGGGTCGGCCGGACCCTGCGGTTTATCCAGCGACGTTTCTGGTGGCCCAAGATGGCAGCAGAGGTCCGGGGGTTCGTTTCTGCCTGCTCAGTCTGTTCCCGCGCCAAGTCCTCCCACGCACCTCCCTCTGGTCTGCTCCAACCACTGCCCATTCCTCACCGTCCCTGGTCCCACATAGCTCTGGACTTCGTCACTGGCCTGCCCGTCTCCCATGGAAACACCACTGTCCTCACCATTGTTGACCGGTTCTCCAAGTCTGCCCACTTCGTGCCCCTTCCCAAGCTCCCCTCTGCTAAAACCACAGCTGATCTACTTATCCAGCATGTTGTCCGTCCCCATGGCATTCCTGTGGATATAGTATCAGATCGTGGTCCCCAATTCACCTCCCAGTTCTGGAAAGCATTCTGCACATCCCTTGGCACCTCCTTCAGCCTCAGCTCCGGATACCACCCACAGACCAATGGACAGACTGAGCGGGCCAACCAAACCCTGGAGACGGTCCTCCGATGCGTGTGCTCGACCAACCCAAGATCCTGGTCTACCATGCTACCCTGGGTCGAGTACGCCGTAAACTCCCACGCCGCCTCTGCCTCCGGCCTCTCCCCCTTCGAGTGCTGTATGGGCTACCAGCCTCCACTGTTCCCCAGCCAGGAGGAGGAAGTCGGGGTGCCTTCGGCCGGGGCATTCATCCGGCGGTGTCGCCGTGTGTGGCTGTCTGCTCGCCGCGCCTTGGTTCGGGCGGGTAAGACGATGAAGACCACGGCAGACAAGCGTCGGCGCCCAGCCCCTCACTATCGGGTCGGCCAGAAGGTCTGGTTAGCGGCGCAGGACATCCCACTCCGGGTGGAAAGCCGCAAGCTGGCTCCTCGCTTCCTGGGTCCTTTCCCAATCCAAAGAATCATCAGCCCCACTGCTGTCCGGCTCAAGCTCCCGTCCACCATGCGACGTCTCCACCCGGTGTTCCACGTCTCACGTCTGAGGCCTGTTGCCACCTCCCCCCTCATGCCCCCACCTGAGCCTCCGCCTCCTCCTCGGCTCATCGACGGAGGGGAGGCCTACACAGTGAAGTCTCTGTTGGATTGCCGTCGGAGGGGCCGGGGCCTCCAGTACCTCGTGGATTGGGAGGGGTACGGCCCTGAGGAGCGTTCCTGGGTCCCGGCCAGACATATCCTAGACAAATCCCTCATCCGTGACTACCACCAGTCACACCCCAAGCCATAGCCTCAAGCCAAGCCATAGTCCCAAGTCCAAGCCCAAGCCATAGCCACAGCCCATAGCCACAGCCCATAGCCATAGCCTCTAGCCATAGCCGTTGCCATAGCCCTAAGCCTTAGCCCCAGCTTGCTGGAGACCAAGTAATCTTGTTTATGTTTAATGTTTCTTGGTTAGGTGTTGTGTCATAGGGTTTGTCTTTAGTTTTGTGAGATTTGTATTTAGTTTTGTGCGGCTTCATGTATTTTAGTTCTTGGTGTTTTTTGTCAGCGTCAGGTGCCGCTTTTGTAAGGGGGGGGGGTACTGTTGTGTTCTGGCCTTTGGCCAGGACAGCATTCATGGTTTTAACAGTCATGTTTCATGTTCCAAGTTTCATAGTTCATAGTTTCATGTTCATAGTCATAGTTTTAACAGTTTCTTGTTTCAGGATTTTACATTCCATGTCCATGTTTTTACTTTTCCATGTTTTTGTTTTCGCCAGGTCTGTCATGCCACTCCACCGCTTGTCTGCGTTCCGCCCCGTGCCTTCGTTGTTGCACATTTCTGAGCTCTGGTTGGCTTTTGTATTTCCCCTTCCTTCCATGCTGTGCTGGATTCGGGCCTCTCTAAGCTTAATTGGCAATTAACTGTTTTTAAGTTACTAACATTTACTAACACTCACTGGGTGGTGTAATTCTTAGATAGGCACATTACTAATATTACTAATTTAGACAGGGAGTTTATTGTCATGATTCCTGCTTTGCTATTTCAAGATCTTGCTGTGCTTTTCTGTTCTTAACATTCATGCTTGCTTCCAAGCTGCATACTTAATTGGTACTTAAGCTGAGCACGCTCATTCTCTTAATGAGCAGGTCATGTCATCCAATCTCTGTCCATGTCTTGATCTTGCCATGCCTCTTGTTTCTGCTTCTCCAGGTGTTGCCCCTCATGTGTCATGATTACCAAGCCTTTATCTGGATGCGGTGGAAGTTGGCTGGCAGACAGTGTCTCGAGTTTCATTCCTAGTTTCTTTGCCAAGTCCATGTTCCAGTCTACTTTTCATGACCATAGTTCTTGTCGTTTTGTATATAGCGTTTTGTATTCTTAGCATCATTGTTCTTTTCTGTTTATGATCTTCTCGCCTGGAGTTTCCAGTGCCTTTTGTTTTTTGTCGTTTTGCATTCTTTGTTTATAGCTCTGTGCAGCATACTTTAGTTTGTCTTTTGCAACCCTTTGGGCCAAGTTTTTCGTTGGCCCTCGTGCCTGTTTTGTTTTTTGTTTAATAAATCCTCATTTCCCTTCACCCCGCTTTTGGTGTCTAACTGATTCCATATCACCAGAAGTGTAAATAACAGTATCATCTGCATAAAGATGAATTTGACAATCAGAACAAGCTTGTGGTTAGTCATTGATAGAGATGCTGAACAATAGTGGACCTAAGGAAGAACCTTGGGGGATACCCTCTTCCATTAACATACAGTCTGACTGTGTGCCATGAAAAGAAACCCATTGGTATCTGTGATAAAGGTAGGAGTTGAACCAGAGCAACGAGCTTTCAGAGAGTCTTATGGCATGGAGCTTATCAAGAAGGAGATAGTGGTCAGCCATGTCAAAAACCTTGGAAAGATCTGTGAATATTGCACCTGTGAGCATTTTGTTGTCTGAAGACGATGTTATGTCACTAGTAAATTGAAAGAGAGCCATTGTTGGAGAAAAAGTTGATCAGGAACCAGATTGATATGGGAATAGAATGTCAAACTCATTAATATAATGAGAAAGTTGATTTAAAACTAATTTTTCAAATAATTTGACCGCACAGTTTATTATGGAAATTAATATCATGAGAGTCACCACCTTTTTGCAGAGGTATAATTCTGGAACATTTCCAACTTGAGGGAACATCACAGGTATCTGTTGATATGTTAAATAAATTAGACAAGGGGTACGACAGAATGTGAGAAATTTTTTAAAACTTGATTTCAAGGCCATCTGGCCTGCTCGAGTTAAGTCCATCTATGACCTGTTGTACATCCAATGGACTTATTTTCCAAAAAGAGAAGGAGTCACTGCAATTAACACTATTTGATGCTACATTATTGTAAGATGGGGCAAAAGGAATGAGAGCTACAGATCTTGGAAAAATGATGGATAAAGACATATACTGTCTTTCCCTTCTCTGAATACTTTGGGCTGTCTGCGCTTCCTGACAACAGCAAACAAAAATGCCATATTTAGGCACTATATTTTTTGTCCGACCGAGTTTTAGGATAACTCTGGAGTGGTCCCAGAAAGTCGGACAGTCCAACCTGAATGGAGGATGAAAGGCTGTTTACTGAAACACCCAGGAAAAGACGGATTATCTTATCCAAGCGGGGATAGTCCGTCACTGGGTTGGACAGTCTGTCGTGTTTATTGAAATTTGGCTAAATCCCGCGGCGGGTGACCAGTTTTATCTCCCTTCATCGGTTTCAATATCTGTACAATCTCCAGATTGGCTAACGTCGTTGAAATCTGAATTTGAATCGGAGCTAATGCTATGCCTTTCTGTATTGTCCACAATGTTTTTTTTGTCTCACTGTCTCACTATCTCACTGAGTGACATCACTGAGTAATCGCAGGGCTGATTCAGAGGGTGAAAATCAGAAATTTTGCAAAAATTTGGAAAAAAATTCTCAAAAATAAAGTTGGCCACAGGTGACTGTTTTATATAGTTTATAGCTCTAAAAAAATGGAATAATATTCTCCTTTGAAAACAATGCGTCTTGAGGGTTCCGATTTGTGAAAGTAAGCATATTGGCAACACTACCTATTTTGGAGGAGAATTGCGCCTTCATGTATCCTTCTGAATCAGCCCTGATGGCAGTATAACTGGTTGCAAATAGCCAGTCTCCTTTTCAACATCTTTTATGTCCCTTGATGTGAGAAACTTCAAAAAAATGATTGATTAAAATGAAGTAGACAAACTTACTTTCAATTGCACCCCATACAGTGAATGCAATGACCATCAGGATGCATGGAACGGAGTCATGAAGATAATGGTGAAAAACCCTGCTGCTTTGATCTAGGAAGTGAGGGAAAAAAATACAATAATCACATTCAAGATCTAGCACAAATTATTTTAGTTACAGAGCGGATATTGTGTTTGCCATGTGAGGGGTCTTAGCAACCCTAAAATGTAACATAAAACAAATGTATATGTATGTTTTCACAATACTGGAGAGATTTCTGGGACAGCTATAGTTCATTGTTTCATTATCAGTAGGTAATGATTCATGCATTTAATTCATGTTCATTTTTGTTAAGCACATGTTAGAAATATAGTGAGGATAAAACTACACTTTGAAACCAAGTTGTTTTTTTAATGAAATTAATTTAAATAGTTTTTTGGCGAGTACGAAACAAAGCTCTGCGATCTACTAATATTTTGGATCACAAATAGCGGCTCCTTGTAAAACAATTTGAATAAGTTTTGATTGTTTGTTGTTTTATTACAATCTGAATGTACATCATGACGTCGTATGGGTTTGTAGGATATCTTCAAAAAATAAAGTTTGTTTTAGAATGCTTGTGACTTACAGGTCAAAGTTCAATAAATCATTCTGTAAACAAACTACATTCTTCATAAGATTTCCATAATGGTATGATACGTCTCCTTATCTTAAAAAATAGTCTGATCGTTATGCAGATTTTTTGTCTGATCAATAACATTTATGAAGGGGGCAGATTATAGGCCCTCACCATTATTAAGTGCTGTTACATGTTCCCCGCCACCAAAGGATAGGCTCCATCTTCTGACATTACTATTTAAATAAATGAGAAGCTACGCAATAAATCCGTTAGGGTTAAAATAATTATTAATAGGCTATTAATCACTGCAATAATGATCCGGTTGTAGTATTTGTTTATTTGAAACCAAACGGCGACAACTTTAGGACGAGCAATGTAGAACACAAATGATCCATTTTGCAACCTGAATTACCGCACAAGAGAATGAAACAAATCTCGCTGCTTAAGTTACCGGAGAAATCCAAATCATTAAATGTGGTGTAAAATGTAAAAGACTGAAGAATTTAGGTTTTAAAACTGCACACATTTAAATGAAAATAAAATAGAGCAACACTGTTGACTTCACAAAACACACCAACTTCGTTCAGAGAGTTACTAACAGACACACAGATGCAGCATATAGAGTGAGCCCAAGCAGGTTCCATACCAATTGTGTTTTGTATAAAATATAAACATAATGTAGCCAATAAAACCGATAAAAAGACAATATAAAAAGTTGAATTTGGGCTTTGAGATGAACGTGTTTCTTTTTTTAACCCACTTTGTAAATATCAAAGATTTTTTTAATTAAAACTTCGACTGGATCTTACTGTAATTGTCAATGCGGCAGTCTCTCCCCCACACCCCTTCCGCTGCAGTTGCTCTCCGCTGAGTCTCATTACCCAGCCAGTATATAAGCAGCTCTGTGTCACTCACTCACTGCCAGATTGTCGTTGCAGCATGCACTACTCTCCAGCATTTACCTTAGGTCTGACTTCCTGGAACTGACTCTGCCTGCCTCCGACTACGTCCTCTCACTCCTGCCCAGTAAACCTGATTGCCTTCTGCCTCTGACTCTGCGTTCTGCCTGTGTGCTTCCTGGTTCCAGTTTGTCGTCCAGTGTTAAGTCTCCTGCCTGCAATATGGGTGACCTGGGTTTGAAGCCCGCCATCGGGGCCTGCTCCCTCAAGACCCACAGGCTCCAGATCCTGTTCTGCATCAAATTACTGAGCACTACTTCCTGTTTACCCCAGCCTTCAAGTCATTAAAGATCTGTAAACGTCCCCTCGCTCTGATTCTGCTGCTTTTGCCACTCCCCGTGTCAGTAATTTATTGTAAAAGGACTTCTTCAGGACTTTTTCCCTGTTACATCCTAGATCTTGTACCACGATCGCTCCACCTTTGTCAGCAGGATGAATAACCATAATTGCATCAAAAGACAATTTGGTCGGAGATTAACTATGCTGTACTATTTTATATTCTAACTTTCAGATCTGTCAAATATATTTTCTCTGCCACTGAGCTGAATTAATTATGAATTGAATTGTAATAATCGTCACATTGCTCATAACACTTGTCGTTTTATATGTTGCGCAATTCGTATGGAATTTGCGCGGGTTCAATTTATATATGGCGTCTTCAGTAGGTCTGTTAGTAACTCTGATGAAAATTGGTTAACCAAAAAGTTAGTTCTGATTCTGAATAGTTGGTACACTTATGTAGTTTCTCTTTTCATTTGAACTTCACACTTCTTTGGACAGCAGCATCTGCAAAGGGGCAAAGACCTACACAAGGTGTGCAGACACCGTCTTTTTAAAAATGAAGACTTTACCACTAATGGACTTAAAATAGCCGCCACGCGTCAATGGACAATTACATCACCAAAGTTCATAGTTCACAGGTATATTCATGAACGTTATGCATGGTTGTCTGTTTTCTATGAATAACCCATACTGTCACATATCCTAAGTGTTTTGATTGCACTTTCAATTAAAATTTATCTTGCCTAATGAGCCTGCTTTGCTTGCCAAGCAAAGATGGGGAATGGGACATTTTTTTTTATATCAAGGATTAAAAAGTCACATCAGTTTTGGTGTCCACACGATGACTGCTACTGCATGTCTGTAAATCTGCGCTACGTCGGTAAATGATCAGTACTTTATCGACTTGAAGACAAAATTGGGTTTCATAGATGTTTTTGTAAGTTAGCAGATTCATTCATAATAGAAAGGGCTTTTAAAAGTCAGATCAGTACTGTTTTATGGGGAAGGGTATCATACGTTGCGTTTTCCACTCTCTCAAGATGACAGTTACCATTTTATTGTGCAGCATAAATTTGTGTTTAGTAGGCCATTATCCATCCAAGAAAATATATTCTCGGTATTGACAAAGTATTGACTGGTGTCAAGTGAACACCAAGGTGATGACTGCTCCTTTATGCATTACTTTAATGCTGTATTTTGATGCCATTTTCTCATACTTGCTGTGGATGAACCATCTTCTCACTGTTATATGCCAGTCTTATACCAGTGAAGAATCAAATAAAGTTGGTTTTCTGTTCCTTGAATGATTTAGAGATTTTCATATTTGTGTCACACTTTTGTTACCCAGTGTTGTGAAAAGACACATATACTACAATTCCATTTCCAAAAAAGTTGGCACAATATGGAAAGTGCTAACTAAAAAGAAAACAGTGCTTTGTAAATAATCCCTGACCTGCATGAAATTAAAAAGAGTGCACATGAATACAGGTTTCAGTGCTTTTTTTTTCCCATTGTTTTTTGATATGTATGTCTTCAGCTGCTTCAATTGACGCATTTTGCACACTGCAAAAGTAATTTAAAGCACTGAATGTTTTCAAATAGAAGGTCTGGACTGCTGATAGACCAGTCTGGCAGCTGTGTTGCTGATAAGAAAGCCATACTCTTGTAACATGTGCAGAATGCCTTTTTGAAATAAGTAGATTTGTCCCTGAAAAGATGTTACCTAAAAGACAGCAGTTGTTGCATGAAAATGCACACACGTCCATCAGAATCAATGGAAGCTGCACATACATTCAAGTTACCAATGCCATGGGCACTAACACATCCCCTTACAATGATAGATGCTGGCTTTTGAACTTCTTTTTTGTTATTAATAGGGCTGTCTGAATAATTAATCGCGATTAATTTAAGCGCAATAAAATTAACTGCCACTATGAAGCAGACAGACGTGATTGCTTATTACCTTTTCTATGACACATACCTAATGCGGTCATTTGAAATGCTTCCGGTAAGAAAACTTTGGTTTGAAGTCCACTAATTACCAGCCAGGTTGGACAGCCTCCATCACCTTGACATAATTAGCTCACCTTAAATCAATTCCCGTGTACTTTGCCTGACTTGCAATCAAGCCATTTATTCAGCCAACTGACAAATCAAAACCAAAATGCGGCCAATAATGATTAAGAAGAGATAATGAGAAGCAGACAGACCTTACCAGGCTGCCGCGTTATATTGAAAGATTTTCAAATTCGTTAACTATTTACATGTCACATTCTATACGCTTAAACAAAATGTTTTCCACCTTCACTGTTGGTTATTTACATGCTCAATAGTAAATAAAATCAAGTGCTATGAGTTACATTATTTTAAATTACTCTCGTTCAATTATCTAATAAGAAATGCCTCAAATTTGCAGCAAAGATTTGCCTGAACGTTAATTGCCAAATCTTCGGTGCATTTGACTATTGCCTGCAATGCAACGTATTCTCTCTCACATTCATGTTCCGTATGCTTCACAAAATGTTTTACAGTTCACGTAGCCTATATTTTTGAGCTCTTAAAACCAGGGCCATCTTTGAATAACTTCATTTTTTTTTTAGAAATATCTTTAATAATGCATACAAAATTCCTTGATGAAAGGTGGAATTCAGAGGTCTGCTATTTATGCAGATTATTGAAATTTTTTCAATTTAACACGGCAACCTGGTTAGGTCCGTCTGCATCTCATTATCACTTCTTAATTATTCTACGCCACATTTTGATTTTGATTAGTCAGTTGGCTGAATAAATGGCTTGATTGCAAGTCAGGCAAAGAACGCGGGAAATGATTTAAGGTGAGCTAATTATGCCAAGGCGATGGAGGCTGTCCAACCTGGCTGGTAATTAGTGGACTTCAAATCACAGTTCTATTTCGTACGTGCTCCGCCCTCTAACGGGCTTCGCTATTGGTTTACCCCTCCGAGGCCCCGCCTCGGCGCCTGAAAAGAAAATTGAACTCACCTGCTCCGTAGGAGTGGGTAGCATACTCACCCCCTATAAAGCCCCGCCGCTGTCAGTGCTCGTCTCCCTTTTTCACTCAGCCTGATGAAAGTTTGGACTCTCGCGGAATTCAGTCACTATCGTTGTGTCGCGAAACATATGGATTAAGTTTTGTCTCTAATATGCCTCCCCCTTGGCGCCCTCGGACCAGCACGATGACTGCATCTGGCTGGCTGGCGACGCCAGGCGCAGGCTGCTCCGTGCCGCCTATGCAAGCGTCCCCACGCCAGGGGCATGTACAGCGGCTACAGTTTGTGCGCCCCCCAGGCTGGCTCGGGGCCAACCTGAGAGCTGGCGACGGTCCGTCTGAAGCCTTGACAACGGCCCTCTTCCAGGACGGCAAGCTCATTTCGTGCTTGAGTGACGACTTCACCATCGGTCTGCTGGCCCAGCCGAAATGGGGACCGTGGCTCAGGGTACTATGTC
Organism: Gymnothorax reevesii; assembly: GCA_029721435.1. Lineage (NCBI taxonomy): Eukaryota > Metazoa > Chordata > Actinopteri > Anguilliformes > Muraenidae > Gymnothorax > Gymnothorax reevesii. The sequence continues at coordinate 3,406,058 of CM056583.1, read as the reverse complement.
CGAAGATGTCGCCATGAACCCGATGGCAGCCAATCTCCTTTGGGCCCTACTCCACCGTGTCCTGACGATGGTCGACCGCCTGGAGTCTGCCCGCGAGCAGCTGTCGTCGCACGTCTTCAGAAGACCGGCCATCAGCGGGCTCCAGCCCCCGTGTACTGCTGCTGCAGCCTCGCAGCTTCTGGTCGCCCTACTCTGGGAGATTTACAAATAAAAGGCATTATTTTTATTTGGCTTCAAGATCGTTATTCATGCACTCACGCTGACACACTGGTTGTTTCAGATGTTTGCATTCATAGTCATTGGGATACCTTACTGGGAGGAGCAGAGTGGCTTCCCCTTTTTCACCAGCTCAGTGAGGGACACGATGCGTGAGGCTTGTTCCCTCAGCATTTCTAATCAACACAGAACAGCTAATCTGTGCTTCACCAGCTAAAAGGGTTTTTTAATGAAACGCTGGTTAGCCAACCAACGAGGCTTGCGTTGTTCTACCCGCGGGGTAGTGCACCGTCAAACAATGTGGCTAATCGTAATTATGGCGATGACACCCTCCCGCCATGCTGCTGACAGGGGGGTTCGCTACAGATCCTTCAATTCGGTGCACTCGTTTCGTCATGGGGCAGCTCCAGTGAGGGGACGTTCACGAACTGAGGCAGATTGCCATAAACTTCTAACGCTGCTAGCTGGACTGGCTCCAGCGGCGCGGTTAGTACAAGTCCGCTACACAACGGCGCTTCGCCAGCTATAAACTGTTTATGGAACAATGGATAGCTAAGCGCCAGCTAAGTTGGCGTGTTCTACCAGCGGAGGTAGTACACGGTCAAGCATTGTAGCTAATCGGAAATCTGACGAGGATACTCTCCCATCTTACAGTGGCATTGGCGCTCACTCAAATCTTCGATTCGGTTCACTGTGCATCCTGGGGACAAGGGGCGGGATGTTTGCACAAGTGTAATTCTAGTACTGGGGCTTGTGAATCTGTGAAGAAGACCTCCACTCGTTCTGCTCAAGGCCGAATGTTCTAACCATGGCGGCAGCACACGAGCTCCGGACCAAAATTTACGCACTCCCATCTCTCAGTGCTGGTTTGGCCAAATTCAGTCTTGGAAGTCAGCGAACTCACTTCATCCGGGTATGTCTCCAGTGAAGAAATGTTCACGAACTAATAACCAGCTTGTTGCTAACACTCTAGCTGGGCTGGCTCCAGCAGCGTGGTTAGGATACGTCAGCGCACTTCTGCTTCCGGGTTGCACGGAAGGGGAGTTGTCCGCCATTTTGGCTCCATAGCTCCGGAGGTCTCGCAAAATTCTCACTATGCATCCCGGTGGCAAGGGACGGGATTGTGTACGCAAACGTAAATCTGGTACTGGGGCTTCCGAACCCGTGGAGAAAAGTGTCGCTCGTTCTGCCCCACAGCTCGAGATGTGTTAATGGCTAATGTCTCTGAGGGTAATCGTCAGGAAGAGCTTTCGCTTGACTCAGAGACAGCTGCGCCCCCACCACCCACGGTGAGTGAGTCACCAGGTGACGTGCTTGGGGTTGCAGTGGATGCGCTGTTGCCATTGGTCTATCAGCCCTTTCGGGCAGGGCCCCCCGGTCGAACCCTCCCACAGGGGGCGGGGCATCGCGGGAGGGCCTGGGCTATCGGAAACCATAGAATCAACTGCTTCACCACTGACGGATCACTATCAGTTGTGGGTGAGGTTGTGCGCCCCCCTTCCGAGGTGGTTGGACAGGACGTTGCGGAAGGGATACGTATTGCAGTTTCGCTGCCGTCCTCCCCCATTCAAAGGCATTGTACGGACGAAGTTCCCCGGTTCCGCCCAAAGGGCGTTTGTGAAGGAAGAGGTAAACTCGCTTCTACGGAGGAGGGCCGTAAGACCGGTTTCCTCTGTCAGAAGCTCAAGCAGGATTTTTTTATATTTCTTGATCCCCCAGAAAAAAAATTTTTTTTTGGGAGGCCTGAGGCCCATTTTGGATCTTGGGTGCTGAACAATCGCATGGTGCTCAGACCATTCCAGATGCTGACGGTGAATGCGTTGCTGGAACGCGTCAGGCCGGGAAACTGGATGACGTCAATAGGTCTGACAGATGCCTATTTTCACGTCCCAATCCTGCCACGCCATCAGAAGTTCCTTCGCTTTGCGCTACAGGACCGGACCTTTCAGTTTTGCCGCCTCCTGTTCGGATACTCCCTGGCACCACAGACATAGTCCAAATATGTGGAGATAACCCTAGCGCCGCTTCATCTGAGATGGGTGTGGCTTCTACCTATCTGGACGATTGGCTGATCCTGGCCCCTTCCGAACAGATGGTACCACCCATACGAAGTTGGTGATGCGGCATATTGTGCAGCTGGGCTATCAACTATGACAAGCACCCTGCAGCCCAGCCAGACAGCGCGGTATTTAGGAATGCAGTTGGACTCTCGGACCATGGCCGCACGCTTGTCGGTGGAGAGAGCAGAAGCGATCCTGTCTTGTGCCCAACGGTTACAGGATGCAGTCTCAGTGCGGGCGATGGCAGTCATGTCGCTACTGGGGATGATGGCTGCTGCTCATCTAGTAGTCCGCTTAGGGCTACTGCACAAGAGATCTGCAGCGCTGGTTCATACGCCTTCGGCTGGCCCTGAGGCGAGACCAGCAGCGCATGCTCCGCATACCATTGCAAGCACGGCGGACCTTAGCGTTTAGGGCCTCACACAGCCGGCTCCGCGAGGGAGTTCGGTTGGGGTGCCTGGCTCACTATGCGCATGCATTTGTGGATGCCTCCCTCACAAGGTGGGGCGGAACTTGTGGCCCTGCTTCGGTCGCTGGTACATGGCAGGGGCCCCGGCGGCACATCAACCTACTGGAACTCATGGCAGTTCAGAGGGTGCTGCACCATTTTTCCCCACAGTTGGATGGGAGGCATGTCCTGTGAGATCAGACAACACGACGGCGGTAGCCTATCTCAACAGACAAGGGGAGGGTCAGATCAGTGGCCCTACACAAGATGGCGGCTTCCATCCTAATATGGGCAGATCGCCACTTGCGCTCTCTGAAGGCCAACATGTTCTAGGCATCCTCAACACTCGGGCAGATGGGCTGTCCAGGGGGGCGCTGCCCGAGGAGGATTGGAGCCTCCCCACCGGCGACATCCGAGCAAATCTGGAGGCTGGTCGGGCGACTGAAGATGGATCTGTTTGCGAACAGGGAGAACGCTCTGTGCCCGCTGTGGTTCTACCTGAGGCCTACCAACAATCCTCTCCTGGGGGTGGATGCGTTGGCCCGTCCAGTGTGGCCGGCCGGCCTGCTATATGCGTTCCAGCCCCGGCGGCTATTAATGCCACTACTTTGCAAGTGAGGGAGCAGCACTTGTCCATAATTGTGGTGGCACCACTGTGCCCGAGCGCCAGATGGTTTCCGGTCCTTATCCAGCTGGCGTTGGGGAACCCATGGGAAATTCCGGACCCTCCCCTTACCGGGACTCGGGTACCGACCACCGTCCGCACCTGCCCCCTCCTGGCCTGGAAGCTGAAAGGGTAAGGTTAACTGAATCGGGCCTACCCGAAGCGGTTGTGTCCACAATTCAGTATGCGCGTGCCTCGGCCACGTCCAAGGCTTATGCGACTCGTTGGCGGATTTTCGTGGGCTGGTGTCGGGTGAGAGGCCTGAACCCGCGCTCATGCCCCCTTCAGGGGGTGCTAGAGTTCCTTCAGGGGCTCTTCGAGAGGGGCCGTGCAGCATCCACCTTGGGCGTGTTCGCGGCGGCCATTGCAGTAGGTCATGATGGGTTGACCGCTTCTCAGCTAGAAGTCACCCCCTGGTAAAGCGGTTTTTCGAAGGAAATCCGCAGGCTGGAACCCCTGATGCAGCGCGTGGTTCCACAGTGGGATCTGCAGACGGTGCTGGACGGCCTGGCGAGACCACCATTTGAACCCTTGGACCAGGCGGACCTGCATACCTTATCGATCTAGACGGCCCACCCTTTAGCCTTGGCATAGCCAGGAGGGTGAGCGAATTGGGGGCCCTCTCCCTGCACCCGTCATTCCTGACCGTAAGCGAGGATAATGGATCAGTGGAACTTCGCCCTAATCCGTCCTTCCGACCTAGGATAATGGATCAGTGGAACTTCGCCATAATCCGTCCGTCCGACCTAAGGTCATCACGTCAGCCTTCAGTTCTTCGGTGATCCGGCTCAGGGCTTTCTGCCCTCCGCCCCATGCCACCAGTGAGCAGGAACGGATGCACAAACTGGGCCCAGTGCGAGCGCTCATGCTGTAGATGAAACGCACGGCAAGCCTTTGGAAGGCGGATCAGCAGTTTGTAGGCTATGGTGAGCGGGCTCAACGGGCCCCTCTGTTATCGCAGCGCCTCGCCCACTGTATCTGTGATGCTATCGGCAGAGCCTATTCGGCAGTGGGCCTCTCCGTCCCGGCGGGGCTGACCACACATTCTACCCGTGGCATTGCATCCTCCACAGCGCTAATTAAGGGCGTATCCGTGGGGGAGATTTGCAAGGCGGCCTTGCGGTCTTACGCATCTACCTTCGCGCAGTCATGTCTGAGGGACATGACCGCCAGTTGGTCGCGCATTCAGTCCTGGGAACCCTGTCAGCAGGGTCCCCCCCCAACGCTAACTAGTATGTTACCACACCCTGGGGCGATGCGCTCTGGGGGCGCCTCGCCTGCAGGTGTGGGGGGAGGGGCGCGTAGAAGGGATTTGACAGCTACAAGCCCCCCCCCCTCCTCATTCCTTCGTTCTTTCGCTCTAGAAGGGGCCTTATCGGAAGGGGCCCCGTCTGACACCGGCTTGGGTCTGGTGTTGTTTGGTGTGTCACGACCTGGGTCGGGGTACGCGGCCTGGCGGTGCCCGCCCCAGGAAGGACACGGCTTTGCTGGTTTCCAACTAGAACTCTAGGGTGCGGGGCCACCTGGGAGTACATTCATCCCTAACGGCCTTCGCCGTAGGTGTAAACCAATAGCGAAGCCCGTTAGAGGGCGGAGCACGTACGAAATAGAACAAATAGTTACCCTGGATGTAACTCCAGTTCTATGAGTACGTGCGTAGCCCTCTAACTGCCTGCCCAGCTGGCCCCCGGATGTGAGATGCTGAGTTTCAAAGGGAGACGAGCACTGACAGCGGCGGGGCTTTATAGGGGGTGAGTATGCTACCCACTCCTACGGAGCAGGTGAGTTCAATTTTCTTTTCAGGCGCCGAGGCGGGGCCTCGGAGGGGTAAACCAATAGCGAAGCCCGTTAGAGGGCTACGCACGTACTCATAGAACTGGAGTTACATCCAGGGTAACTATTTGTTTTCTTCCCAGAAGCATTTCAAATGACCGCATTAGGTATGTGTCATAAAAAAGGTAATAAGCAATCACGTCTGTCTGCCTCATAGTGGCAGTTACTTTTATTGCGCTTAAATTAATCGCGATTAATTATTCTGACAGCCTTAGTAATTAATAAATCCAGGATGGCCCTTTTCTCCTTTGGCCAGGAGAATGCAATGAATATTATTACCATGAATTATCTGAAAGGTTGACTGGTTCAACAACAGCTTGTTTCCACAGCTCAAGCCAAGAGACTGCGGCAGCGTTTCTGGTTTCTTCAGACATATGGCTCACTCGGTGCGAAGAACTTGAATTTGTGAATGCAAATGTTAATTGCCAAAGGATTTACTAATTGGTCTCAACCTATATGGTTATTTTGATTTTGAACTTATGTCAGTTTTTAATGTTGTGTTATCTGAAGGATTGGTGATCAGGGTCACTCAGTATTGATTGTCAACTTCATTCACTGTGCAGAGATTTCTCCAAATTCCCTGAATTTTCTAATCATATAAAGACTCTGAAGAGGGTGTTGTCTTATTGTTTTAAAACCATTGGATTTTTCAATCACATGGTTTTTAAGTTAAGTAGCAAGTAAGTTAAGTTAAGTAGCAAGCCTAAACCACATGTAGTTTGTAAATAATGGCCCTATCCCTGGTTTTTTGGATTGTTCAGCAAACAACAAATTCAGAATCAGTGTGCCTTTTCAAAAACCAATTAAGTTAAGAAGAAATTAATCATAATCACTGATATATATGTAATTTTTAAAAAATATACAGTACAGGCCAAAGGTTTGGACACACCTTCTCATTCAATGTGTTTCCTTTATTTTCATGACTATTTACTATTTGTAGATTCTCACTGAAGGCATCAAAACTATGAATGAACATGTGGAATTATGTACTTAACAACAAAGTGTGAAATACCAGTAACGGAAAACATGTCTTATATTCTAGTTTCTTCAAAGTAGCCACCCTTTGCTCTGATTACTGCTTTGCACACTCTTGGCATTCTCTTGATGAGCTTCAAGAGGTCGTCACCTGAAATGGTTTACACGTCACAGGTGTGCCTTGTCAGGGTTAATTAATGGAATTTCTTGCCTTATCAATGGGGTTGGGACCATCAGTTGTGTTGTGCAGAAGTCAGGTTGATACACAGCCGACAGCCCTATTGGACAACTGTTCGATACATGCGTACATAATTCCACGTGTTCATTCATAGTTTTGATGCCTTCAGTGAGAATCTACAATGTAAATAGTCATGAAAATAAAGAAAACGCATTGAATGAGAAGGTGTGTCCAAACTTTTGGCCTGTACTGTATATATATATATATAATTTTTAGGTAACCATTTTAATTTTAATACTGATCAAGGATCATTTACAAACCAAAGGTTTTTTTTTTACATCATGGGTTGTAACGTCCTGGCGCCGAAAGGTGTTAAAAAGGGTGTCAGGAGAGTGATGGAAGACCCAAGTGCAGGAACGATATTTTATTAAATAAAGAAAGTGATTAACTAATACGAAAAATACAAAACTTCAGAGGATAACAAAAAAGAGAGTGCTCTAAACAAAAGAGTGTTCCACTTTGAGGCGACCAGCCAACGCCGGAGAAAACTCAGGTTTAAGTAAACCAAGGAATGATAATCAACTAATGAAAACCAAGTGTGCTAATTAGGAGGGAGAACAGAGGTAATTGAATAATTGAGTGAAGGTATGCAGCCAGAAGTCTGGAATACCAAGGGGGAGGTGAATTACATGGGGTCATATAAAACATTTTATAGCCTTTATAGCTCAAGGGTGATTTTTTTTTTTTTCAAATAAGTTAAAAATGCATGACGAGAATGCAAAAATTTACAAAAAAAAGGACAGAAATCAATAAAACTCTTTTTGACTAGATTATAGTCAAGTAAAGGCCAGTAAAAATGAATACATTAAATACGGCGTTGAGAAGTCCGCTTCCTAGTCAATTGCAGCATTTTCTAAAAAAAATACATTGCTCACATAACACTGGAAAATGCAGTTGGATGTAGTTTAAAACTCTGTACCCAACACGTGAGCCAAATGTAGAATAAAGTGTTAAATGTACATTTAAAAGGTGAAAAAGCAGACACACCCACCTTTTTTCAAGCAAAACCAAAGAACACGAATGCAGACTGAAACTGCAACAACCGCCGAAGAAATGGTGCAAACCAGGAGCAATAGATGTAAGCTGGAAAAACCTGAAATGTCAATGAATCAAAAGTCAAGTATATGAATACATGGCACCACTGTCAAAATGAATGACCTCTTCCTTACCAAGAATTTCTTCTGTAAAGAAAACAATACTAACAGCCTTGTATTTTCCAGCCCGCAGTACACAAGTGAAACAGCAACAAAACAGGCCCTGTTCACTTACAATGGAGGACACACCATGGGGCCCCACCCATCTCTAGCAACATTCCTACAGTAGGGTTATTAGTTCATTTTTTCCATTATAATAGCCATTTTCTGCAGGTGTCTCATAATAATAATGCCAAATGTACAAATGGTACAGACACTCGCAAGAAGTCATGAATACAGCACTGTTAAAAAGTTGGGGATAACAGTGTGAGGTTGATAGGTTTTTCAAATGCAGTGAGTCCCTGGAGCCAGCAGGTGGTCCTTTTGAGTGAGACCCAGGGAAAGTGAGAGGGTCCCCAACCCAACTTGCACCATGAAAATTGACATGAGTGAAGCATCCATGCAAATATATTAACCAGCTAGACAAATGCTGAAGGTGGATGACAGCAGGGTATATCCCCAAAATGATTGATTTCTCCCCACAGGCAAAATTCATCATCAAAACCAGTTTTAAGCCTCTGATGATTAAGAAATGATAATGACAAATTTTTTGCCTAATGGCCTCATTTACATAATGGATGCGACTTCATAAGGATGGCAATAATCTGAATAAATGCAAAAAATCCAAAACTTTCTCTGCCTTCCATTTCCTGTTTCAGCATTTTTTTTCCAGCAACATGATTAATCACAAAATGACGGTTGATTTCTTCAGTGTTATTGGCATTAAAAAAGCTACATCTGAAGAAGAAGAAATCTTTCCTGTATCAGTCCATTCTGAACCCTGACTGGGACAAAGGACTTTACAAACAATATGTGTAATGGCCGGGAGTATACGGAGGCCAAGCACAACGACCAGAGAGAAAGAGAGTAGCTCGGACACAGTACAAACACAGAGAATGATACAGACCAAAGGAAAGTACTCGCGATTCCAAAGGACATATAATAGTCCTAACCACGGAAGCAAAGCGAGATAGAAAAGGGAGGAGAAACTCCAACAATCAGAAGATAGAAAGTCATACAAAACCTGACTACAGATATACAAATATATACAGTGCGAAGCAAAAAACAGACATTCTAGCGAAGGAGGCGTGCCCAAATTCCTGCTTATATAGATTCTGGGAAAGTGCCGCCCCAGCTCAATCAACCAGCTGGGTAAAGAATTCGATAGCCCAGCAATTCGATATCGTCTGTGGGAAAAATATTAATCTATGTAACCTCAAAATAATCAAGTTTCTTTAAATGCACTGAAAAAAAGATTTTGACCCCTAGTAAATGTTCCATAAATTAATTAAGCATATTCTAATAGAAATAGGTGTGTTATTTAACTCCACTTAAAAAATATAAGTAATTTCAAATAGTCAACATAATAAAAATATCTAGCTTCAGATAAAAATATTTTGTGCAACCACTTACCTTAAAAAAATTATGTTCATTCAACGAAACATTTTTTTCAGTGTGCATGATCATTGAAGGGTATTATCAAAATATCATCAGAAGCATAACCATATTTAGCCATTGCTGAATTGTTGTATTCATTATACTGTATATCTGAACATGTCATTAATCAAGCTTTATGTATCTGAATGCATTAATAACAAGCTCTAACTGACATTGACTGAAACATTGTATTGGCCTAAGAGCAATGTGAATCTCATGAGTTTGGAAGTCCCCGGTTGGGTAGAGTTCATGCATATTTTTAGACTGAGGGAGTTTTGCAGCTGGAGATCATAAAGAATCGGAAGATTGACAACAAAGGTGTTGTGATTCTGCATTCTGCATGTCATGTTTAAGTTCTGTGCCGGGCTTAGCCATGTTTAGGATTCTTGTGTTTAAGTGATCACTGCCTGTCTGACCATTCATAGGATTATGTATTGTGTTTTGGTAGTTTGGATTTCATTGTGTTATTATTTTTCATGTCTTAGATCATTTAGTTTCCAAGCCATGTTTTCATTTCCATGCTTTGCACTTTGTCTCCCCTGTCTTGTCATGTGTGTATCTTTGCTCACGGTCCCTTGTCTTGCGTGCCACTCATTCGGGTGATTTATTGGTTTCTGGGTTTCAATCTTCTTTCATTATCTCGTGTTCTTCCTTCCTCTCTCTTTTACTGTCTTAATAACACATACTAACAGTTTATTGTTTTTGCTAATTACTAACCACACTAATCTTGTATATTTTTACTAACTTTCTAACATGCACTCGGGATTGTATAGCTGCACATACTAATTGACTAACGATCTCTCAGCAGTCGCTCAATTCTAAACTCCGCCTCCTTGCCTATCCCTAATTATCTCTGCTGCAAGTTTCTGTGGATTTCCACTCATACTTTGTGCTTTCCTTTTCTTTTATCTTGGCACTTTAGTACTCCTTAACCGGAGCTGTTGTTTAGTACTTAGGTTTGTCTTGTGATCCCTGTCTGCGTTTTGGCTACAGCCAAATTCATGTAATTAGTTTATCCCTCATGTGTCTCTCCCTGATCATTGTTACCATTGATTGCACCTCTTCTCCCCGGTCATGTGTTTACCCCGGATGTGTATTTAAGATGTCTGTTTGGTTCACTCTCTTGTCAGATCGTTCTCCCTAGTTTTCTTGTGCCACGTTTCTCGCCTCGATTTCTCAGTGTTTATCATTCTGACTGGATTGCCTGACTTTTGATTTTTGCCTCTGTGTTTTTGGATTACTGTTGCATCTGTGTGTTTTTCTGCCCGACTACGAGATCTCTGTTTGCTGCCCTGGTAACGATTCGGATTACGTCCTGTGGATTCTGGCTTGTCTCTCTGATTGTACTATTCCTGTGTACCAGACCCATTTGTCCGACTACGATTACTGTGATTGCTGCCCTGGTTTTTGATAGTATTTTAGCCCAACTGGATTTCGACTTTTGGATTGTGGACTTTGTACTGTTGCCTTTTGCTCGCGGGGGTCACCCCCCTTTACCAATAAAACAAGCTCTACTGCACTTCCTGGTTCTCGCATCTGGTTCCTGATCGCAATTCAACAAAAGGGACAATGAGCTATAAAGATGGGGACTTGGAAGAGTTCTGGGCTGCTCTCTCTCAGCCCTCTGGTCCTCTCTATGACCAGTGCTTCTGTTTATCTGACAATTCTTCTTTCCAATTCTTTGCTAAAGATCATCAGTTGTGTATGATTTCTGTATTATTTGATGGTTTGAAGCCTATCTTTCATTTGTCTGAGTCTGTGCACATGAATTTACCTTATTGTATTGTTTTTACCTTCTGTATCGTCTAATGGTTTGATTATTATTGTCTTCGTTTATTACCTTTTATTTGAAAACAAGCATATGATTTCTCTTGAGTATTGACTTACTTTCTGATTAAATTATGAAAACATAATCGCAAATATAAACGGTGTTTTGGGTCCTTCATTTAAGGTCAATTCCAACCAGTACGAATTCCTCTACACGTCCCGGGACAAGAGCCCAAACAACACGCACACCGCAACAATATGCCTAGAAAATAAATTTACGCAGATCCATTCCGTCTTCTTAGCAACAAGTTCAGAATCGTGAAAAAGCATATCAGAGTTTTAACTTTGCAGTGAAGTGTACTATAATGCAATCAAGAAATTGGCCAGTCATCCTACTATTTAGTCTCAGCAACTGAGCAAATCAAAGTTTGGTAGTTACTCAGGCGAAAGAGACTATGACAACTGCAGCTACTGAAGCAATGAAAGATGAGGTTACTGCAGACCTTTCATACTGTTGGTGGCACACCACTGGATTTCGTTAATCAAGATGATGCATTATCAGGGAAAAGAATAAGGTCTGTTCCCCTGGATTAGTTGATAGTGAGTTTATGTCTGATCACAGAACTTGCATCTAGCCTCCTTTCAGAGGTGTTTGCCCTAAAAACTGCACTTTCACTAGAGACCAATGTTGGGATCAAGTCGCCAAGACACATTTTTGAGTAAATTTGTTTGTGGAACTTTCAACACCCAATGGTCACATAACTTGGTCTTCAATCCTGCTAAGTAAATGGACAGAACTATTAACCATTAATTACCATTAACGGCGAGTGTCTGAGTTTCAGCAAAATTTTGATATGCAATAAAACTGCAGCTGGTTTTCACATATCACGTTCACGTTTCACATATCAATCTTGGATTGATAATTTTGTTCTTGCATTTTTTTTTTATCATCATAGTATTGATTTAAATGGCCAATAGTCTACTTACAGACCAGAACATCGAGATATCGACTGCAACAGATTTCATTATGCATGACAAAAACGTATTCTATCTATTTACTTAGTAGGATTGAAGACCAAGTTATGTGACCAAAAAAAAAGAATTGGTTATGGCACATGAAGAGGTATTTGAAGTGATGCAGGACCCAAGTTGTAATGGCCGATAGAAGCGGGAAGCCAAGTACAGGGGCAGAGAGAAACAGAACAGCACAAACCCAACACACTAATAAAGAAAGACACAGACCCAATGACAGGAACAGCTCTCGCATTTCTTAGAAGAACGCCCAAACATCTGACAAAAAGGAAAAGAGAATAAAAAGAAACATCTCAGGAACCGAGAAAAAAACAAAGCACCTAAAATAGTGATATCCAAGATAAGAGAGGGGAAAGAAGAAAAGGGAAATACTCTAGATAGATAGAAATTCCTTAAAATACTAGAAGAAAAAACCGTCAGAGAAATACTGACACCAGAATTCTACGATTGAAGTGCTTAACTCAATCAGACACTCTAGCAAAGGAGGTGAGGCAGACTTCCGGCTTATATAGAGTCCGGGGAAGGTGCCACCCAGGTTCAATCAGCCAGCTGGGTAAAAAACTCCAACAGAGAAGGAATTTGATATCGTCCCGGGACGAGAGCCACAAACAAAAGTCCTTAACACATGCACACCACCTAAACCATGACATTAGTGACAGATTGGGTGAGCAAGGTTGTCCATATGCAGTATTTAAAATCTACCAACAAAAGGACTTTGCTCAGATTATTCTAATTTACAAATTACATGACATTAAAAGATATGACCATCTAAAATTAGGACTTGGGTAAATAAATTGTACATCTGGGGAAAAATTAGAGGGGAAAAACAGCCTAAATGTTTGCTGAGACCGCTTATGCATTCAACGCACAAATGTAAGGCCTAAAAACAACTTTTCAAAGTTTCATGGCTTCATCATCATCTGGCAACAAAGAAGTAAAAAAAAAAAAACATCAATTTTTGTAAAATAAATGCCAGAAGATCGCACAGAATGGCTATAAAATCCCTATTTCACTCTCAAGACACTAAAGTCTGTGTTTTCTGCCTTTATTTTGATGCGATGGAAAGAATTTGTAAGAGACCATCTAACTCACCCAGTTCTTGTATCCAACTCACCCAGTTCTTGTATCCATGCAGTTGCATTGACTGATTCTTGATCTGTATGGACTTTGCACATGAATTCCCCTTTATCTTCTGTTCTTACATCCCTCAGTTTCATAGAGAAGTTTCCTTTGTGAATCTCCTCACTGAAGAACTCGGCGCGCCCTCTGAATCTCTCATCCTGTGACTCCGGTATGTTCTTTCCTTCAGCAAACAGAAGCACCAGGACTAACCCTTTTATCTTCACCCACTCAACCTCTAACTCTCCGACAGGAACATGAGTGTCCACTGTGCAGTTCAAAATCACATCTTCACCTGCATATGCAAACACAGGCTCCACTGCACCAGTCACAACCAAACGTTCTGGAAAAAAAAAAAGACAGGTTTTTCATGCATATATGTATGATTCCATACTTCTGTGGTGTGTCATCTTCTACATTCGTGCTCCGTATGTATACTAGCTAATACTAATTCTGGTTTCACCCTTTTTATTTGCGCAATATGCTATCATGGCCTCATAGATCCAAAACTACCCGGCCTTTTCTCAGTGCCTACTTTACTGTACAGGGCAATGGTATTTGGCTATCAGGGACTTAATGAAAAATTAAGGTGGATAAGACCAGTGGGCTGAAATAGCCCTCCATTTGCCTTCCATCAATCAACTTATTGGAAGGACCACTAATATTTACCGTAGTTTAACTGTAATCAAAGTCAATGTGGGCTTTTCTCAGCTTATTGTGAAGTAAAACTCATCACTGAAAATTATTTTGGGTAAAAATTGAATTACAGTGCCAGCGTGAATAAATTCTTTATGAATTATTCTCTCCTCAAATATTGCATATATTATACGACATATTCCCTGGTGGCTAATATTTTTGTTCCATAAAATGGCATAAAGTGACAATTTTAGTAAGGTTTCCAAGAAATCTGACACAGTAAAGAGATTACTCTCTCAAAATGGAAAACTATTCATGATGGACTAATTAAAAACACTTTATCATTTTTATCCCCCCGGTATAATCTCCCTGACATAATGATGTGGGGGGATATAATCATCTGTCTGTCCGTCTGTCTGCCTGTCGTCATTTGTTTTCCAGAGCAGAACTCAAATACCATTCACGATTTTGTTATCAAAACTTGCTGTACGCATTAATCAGGTCCTACACTAGTGCCTTTTTGGGATTATTTTGGGATTTCTGAGATTAGATTGAGGAGGCCAGGGGGATATGTCGTCTACTGATGACTCTTATTGTTTACGGAGATGAGTGTACTCACCAATATCAATTTCCACCATTGTTTCATTGGACTCATTGTCAGAGTGAACTACACACTTGTAAAGACCCTTGTCTTCAGTTGTTACATTAACAAGCAGCAGAGAGAAGTTTCCTTTGGAGACTTGTTCGGGGAAAAACTTGGCCCTGCCACGGTAAGATGGATTCTGAGATTCTGGCCTGCTCTCTCCGTCCAGGAATAAGTGGACCAGGGTTCCAGAATCTTCCTTCATCCACTGCACCTCCAGCTCAGACAGAGGGAGTGGGGTGTCCACAGAGCAGGGTAACGTCACTGATGCCCCCACCTGGACAACTAGGGGCACTGCAGGACCCCAGACTGAAAAGGCTGGGCCAGAGAAGAGCACACATGCAGAGAACTATTAAAAAAGAAAAACTGTTGATATCCATTTTATATCATAAACAATTTACTTCCTCATTTACAATAAAATGTTTGGACAGTATTGAAAAACACGATAAGAGAGGATGCAGTGATTTGCAACCCATGTTTGACCTGAATTAAATCAAAAACAATTCAAGAGAAAATATTTAAATATTCTACCAATTGATGTTTATTGTCTTTTTGGAAATAACTGCTTATTTTCTACTGAATCCCTGCAACACGTTCCAAAAAAGTAGTGACAGTAGCAATATATGACTCCAACAGTGTTGGACTGCTGAAAAGAAAATGGGTGTGTAAGTGTTGAACATGTGATGCCATCATGCTTGGATATAAGAGACACATCCACAAAAGGCCCAAAACTGTGGGGTGGAATAATCAAACAGCTTAAAAACATCTCAATGTACTTTTGTAAGGAATCTTGCCCTGTTAGGTGTGTAATAATATTTGAATATTCACAGAATAAAGAGAATCTGCTGCGTAAAGAATGGGGTTGAAAAGTTGCGGGCACCTGATCTTTGATCCCTCACATGGCACTGCAATGAAACACAATATGCTTTTGTGATGAATATAACCACATGGGCTGGGACTACTTGGGAAAACATTTGACAAAGGCCTTTCATCTGTGCATCCACAAACACACGTGCCGACTCTATGCAAGGAAGCTGAATATCAAAAATGCTAAGAAACGCTGTTGTCTGTCCTGGGCTTGAGCTCATCAGAAATGCACTGATGCTCAGTAAAAAAGGGGTTGTTGTCAGACCAGTCAACCTTCGGAATTGTTTCAGTTAGTGATGGACATTTTCCCTCAGTCAAAGAAGAAAACGACCACCCCAGTAATTACCAACTTAAGGTCCAAAGCCAGTGTCTGCCCTGGTATGGGTGTGTGTTAGTGCCCATGACGTGAGTGACTTGAACATCTGTGCAGGTGCTGCTGATGCTGAAGGACATGCGTATGTTCTGGCGCAATATATGCTGTGTTTACAGAGACGCCTGAGCTTATTCAACAAAACAATGGCCAGCCACATACTGCACGTCTTACAACAGTGCGGCTTCCTAACTGACACATCCACAAATATAAAAAAAAAAAACTAGAAAGCACTCAGTAGAGCGCATACCTCTGCCAATAGCACTATCAGTATTAAAGCCACATACGCCTATTAGGGCACTAGCTCGATCATCTCATCGAATGCAAGCAGATCGCCGCTAAGTCACGCCCTGTTTAGCCTCTCCTGCCTACCCCAGGGTCCTAATGCTATGCTGGCAACACATAAACCCAGGGGCTGCCCCTGACCTTGCCCTGATCTACAAAACCCAAAACCAGTGAAGTTGGCACGTTAGGTAAATCGTAGATAAAAACAGAATACAATGATTTGCAAATCCTTTTCAACTAATATTCGATTGAACACACTACAAAGACAAGATGTTTAATGTTCAAACTGAGAAACTTTTTTTTTTTTTGCAAATAATCATTAACTTCGAATTTAAAGGCAGCAACACATTGCAAAAAAGTTGGCACAGGGGCCTTTTTACAGCTGTGTTACATCGCCTTTCCTTTTAACGACACTCAGTAAACGTTTGGGAACTGAGGAGACCAATTTTTGAAGCTTTTCAGGTGGAACTCTTTCCCATTCTTGCTTGATGTACAGCTTAAGTTGTTCAACAGTCCGGGGTCTCCATTGTCATATTTTACGCTTCATAGTGCGCCACACATTTTCAATGGGAGACAGGTCTGGACTACAGGCAGGCCAGTCTAGTACCCGCACTCTTTTACTACGGAGCCATGCTGTTGTAACACGTGCAGAATGTGGCTTGGCATAGTCTTGCTAAAATAAGCAGGGGCGTTCATGAAAAAGACGTTGCTTGGATGGCAACATATGTTGCTCCAAAACCTGTATGTACCTTTCAGCATTGATGGTGCCTTCACATATGTGCAAGTTGCCCATGTCTTGGGCACTAATACACCCCCATACCATCACAGATGCTGGCTTTTGAACTTTGCGCCTATAACAGTCTGGATGGTTCTTTTCCTCTTTGGTCCGGAGGACACGACGTCCACAGTTTCCAAAAAAAAATTTGAAATGTGGACTCATCAGACCACAGAACACTTTTCCACTTTGCATCAGTCCATCTTAGATGAGCTTGGGCCCAGCAAAGCCGGCGGCGTTTCTGGGTGCTGTTGATAAATGGCTTTCGCTTCGCATTGTAGAGTTTTAACTTGCACTTGCAGATGTAGAGACAAACTGTAGTTACTGACAGTGATTTACTGAAGTGTTCCTGAGCCCATGTGGTGATGTCCTTTACACACTGATGTCGGTTTTTGATGCAGTACCGCCTGAGGGATCGAAGGTCACGGGCATTCAATGTTGGTTTTCGGCCTTGTCACTTACGTGCAGTGATTTCTCCAGATTCTCTCAACCTTTTGACGATATTACGGACCGTAGATGATGAAATCCCTAAATTTCTTGCAATAGCTTGTTGAGGAATGTTGTTTTTAAACTGTTCGACCATCAGCTCACGCATTTGTTCACTAAGTGGTGACCCTCGCCCCATCCTTGTTTGTGAATGACTGAGCATTTCAGGGAAGCTGTTTTTATACCCAATCATGGCACCAACCTGTTCCCAATTAGCCCCTTCACCTGTGGGATGTTCCAAATAAGTTTTTGATGAGCATTCCTCAACTCTCTCAGTCTTTTTTGCCACTTATGCCAGCTTTTTTGAAACATGTTGCAGGCATCAAATTCCAAATGAGCTAATATTTGCAAACATTGCGAACATTAAGTAACTTGTCTTTGCAGTGTATTCAATTGAATATAGGTTGAAAAGGATTTGCAAATCATTGTATTCTGTTTTTATTTACGATTTACACAACGTGCCAACTTCACTGGTTTTGGGTTTGTAAATCAGTTTGTCCTCGACCCATACTTCATACTATCACAATGTTTCAGCCAAATCCACCCCCAAGTTTTAGAGTTATTCTGTTCACAAACAAACCAACCAACAAACAAACAAGAGCACTTGGGAAGAGTGCAGACTTTGCAAAATCTTGATCTGATTACAGTTTATTGCATCCCGTTCAAGATTTAATAGTTATAATGTACAGGTTCATAGGTTTCCAGTCATATAAATTGTCATGGTTTTGGTTTTTGGTCATGTTTATGTGCTGGTTTTGTGTGTATGATTATTGTCTTTTATTATTCTTTTTGGTTTTTGTAACATTCAGGTTTTTTGGTTCATTCCATGATCAGCTCTACTGCACTTGTCTCCCCTGTCTTGTGATCTAGTTGGTTCAGTCTGTTTTCCCTGTCAGTGAGCTCACTGACTTTGGGTGATTTAAATGAATTCTGGTGTTTAAAATATTCCTTGAATCTCATTTCCTTCCTTCTACCTACTGTTATGATTACTAACAAGACTAACATTTTTATTTTGTATCATACTCCACTAACCCAACTAATCCATGTATATAAGATTACTAACGAGCACTCTAGTATAAAATGTAAAGTTGCACCGCTACTAATTTAGACTAATTACCTCTATGCCATCACCCTGTTCTAATCTCCGCCTCTTACTGAGCTATCCCTGTTCTTTGCTTTGTGTTCAGCGAGAATCTCTCGCACGTGTTTAATTACTCTCCTGCTCCTTATCTGTGCACGTAGAACTCCTGAACCGGTGCTGTTTAAATATCATGGATTGTTTGTGTGATTCCCATTCAATATTTTGTCTTTCGCCAATTTTTGTGGTTAGGGCTTCCCTCGTGTGATTCTGTAATTAGCCTCATTCCCTGCACCTGATCCCCATATAGCATGTGACCTTCCCTGTGTGTATATTAGGAATCTTTTCACTCACAGCTCTAGTCAGAACGTTGATCAATACTTCTTTGTGCAGAGCGCCTCGTATGCCATTGAATATTGTTTAGCTTCTACTGGAAAGTCCGACCTTGATTCTTGCCATAGCCCTTTTTTTTATTGTTTTTGTCTTTCTGGATTTCGACCCATTTTTGTATGACCACGATTTCTGTGTTTGGATGCCCTGTGTATGACCCTTGGCTTTGCTCATCGACTATGACTTTTTGCCTATCATTTTGTACCTCTGCCCATCTGTCTTACTGGTTCTGACCCCTGCCTGTCTAGTCGAATTTTTTGAATTTCGTATTGTGGCTTGGCAATTCCTGTGCATTTTGGCTTTGACTCGGACCCCATTAAAGGCATACGGTTTTTGGATTCCTGTCTCTCGCGAGTGGTTCCTGAACTGTACCTCACATAAATATTATCAGAATCAGGCAACAAATGGTAGAGTTAAAAACGCTTGATTAGAAACTTATAACATTGGATCTGAATCAGTTCATTTGTGTAATGGGTAACCCTCAGGAACTAAACATATCAACAAATCAAAATGTTGTTTGAACATTTGTGATTTACCTATGGTCAGCTTTCCAATGATATATATATATATATATATATATATATATATATATATATATATATATATATATATATTTGGATTTACATCACAAATGGCAGCATTCTAAGAATTAGAAAATTGCTAATTTTCCTGACTTTTAATATTGTAACAAAGAGCACTCTATGACGATGCAAATTGTAATAAGGCATTTTGTGATGCATTAATTATAAGAGATAATGATGAGAATGGATTAAACTTAATGTAGGTTTACAATATAAAACAAAAATATTGAGTGCCGCAACATCTACATCGCAGCAAGACAATCGCAGCAATGATAGCCATGTTGCTTGTTTGTATCCCGTCATCCACATTTTACCCCACTCCAACCGCTCAGAAACTGGTCACCAGCCCCTCCACTGCCGGGTGTAGGCCTATCACGTGAATAGATCTAACATGTTTTTTTCACCACAGAAAGTCAAACAACGGCAAAATGCTCATGGCTATTACATATTTTAAACAAATTTGCACTAAACATCCAATATCAGGTGCAAAAATGTGTCTGAGAATCACCTGGGTCCCAAAAAAAAATCATTGTCCTGGCACAACAATTACGGAATGCAACAATAAATTTCCATTTTGTCTTCCTAAAATGGAATGACACAAGCCAACTATTCTTCTTGTGATTCCACAAAGCCTTATATTACGAATCACGACTGTAGCAGACAGCAGCTCTCTTGATAGGAATATATATGAACTATTTGGGCAGTAAATCATACAACCATTTTGCTTACCAAGCATGGAGAGTGCGCATGGAATTGGCCAAGGCCTGCTAAAGGTGGGTAAAACGCACAACAGGCCCTGGTCACGCGTTCAATGTCGACTGAGGATCAGCCACCTCTATGGAAATTTTTGTCTGTTATCATATCATTTTTCATCTTAGTTCCCATGATATAATCAGGCAATCTTTCCATATTCATAATCCACAGATCTCCAGCTTTCAAATGGTATACATATTACCAGAATCAATTAAAAAAACAACAGAGTTATAAGTGTTTGAAAATGGCCAATTTTTCCAAATTTAGCAGTAATATAACATTGAAAGTGAATTGAAAACATTGAAAGTTGAAGCAGTTTTGAATAGTTTATCAATTTTTTATTCAAAAATGGTGAAATTCGATCTAAATTTTATTACTGTTTCAGAAAGAGTCTATTGAAAGGTACTTAAAAAAATTTTGAAAAAATTCTATGTAGAAATTTCTGAGTTATAGAGACTTCAATTTAGATCACATATTTCTTTATTGTGATCTTGATATCTGACCTTTCAATGTAAAACCTTGCAAAACTCTGGACATCTACCCAATACATATCTGAGGTAAAAATCTTTCAAACTGGATGAGCTTTAAGTGAGTTATGAATTTTTGAAATTTCACATTTGTTAAGAGATAGAAAATTTTGGGAATTTTTCCTGACCTTGACCTTTGACCTGGAAGGTTGAAATTTCACAAACCAATAGGCAATCTGAATAACCACTAAAATAAAAAAAATGTAAAGAACAAAATCTGCTTCATATCTTGAAAAATGTACCTGCTACAAACAAACAAAAAAAATAAATCAAAAACTGAAAATTTACAAATGGTACCTCGTCATTTTAAATTTGGCAGATGCTATGGGTATGGCAGTTTTCCAATGCAATTCAATGTAGAGAGGTACAGCAGTCCTAATTTCAAACCCTGCCCAGTTAACCCTGACCCTAACCCTAACCATAATCCCTAATCCTTATCCTAATCCCTTCAAATCAACAGCTGTACCCATAAAACTGCCGTATCTCTAGACACTGCGTTTAAACTTTCATCACAAAAAAGTTCTCATTTTCAGTCTAATTTCTTTTTTCATCTGAAAGAGGATAATCCAAAGAAACTAATGGAAGAATAACAGAATCCTTCGTCTTTATTACAAATATTTTGCAACCTAACGAAAGTGCACATTGCATTATCCGCAGTTCAGTTCAGGTCAGGCGAGGCCAACATGATGAAATTACGTATTGTACGTATAATCTATAATAATGCGATAAACAACAATTTAACAACATTTGAAACACGTTTGAAAAGTAGCGTAGGCTATGTGCAGCATTTACTCTGCGGAAATGTTACAATTCTTCTATAGCGCAAGCTGGTTGGACTATTAAATACATCGTGGCACACAAGAGAAAAATACTTCGTATACGTTATTTATGCGAGCAATGCTGTACAGTCGAGACCTTGGCATAAATCAAGGGGATATTAACTAGCTATACGTATAAATTTAAAAGACATCAAGGGCTCACTCAACATCCGGGAAAAAACAGTTAAGTAACGTTAAGCAATTCACGTGTCATGAAAACATTATCTCACGTTCCATCAGCCAATCAGCGCACGACACTCCTCAACGTCACTTGACTGCGCACTATGGTGCTTGTTTACCTTCCTTGCACGACACTCCTACATCAGAGATTATATCAATGGCGCTCGACATGAACAATACTTTGCTCTTGGAAGAACATCATCAATTGGAGGTTCGTTCCTCGTGTTCACTGTGTTCTTCCCAGTCGTTAACAAAGCGACAGGTTAGTTTCCAAACTCTGCATAACTGCTGGGCGAGTGAATGCTCAAGTGAAGTGGCACGCGCCCACCAAGTTTTTCGCCAAGGTCATGCAAATTCAAATTCAAATTCGATCATGCATTGCATGTTAACAGAATGCTCACACTGCCGTGATGATGCTCTCATATGCAGTCATGCCCTGTCGACTCTATGACAAAACACAGGCTAGGGCCTATAGATCCAACAGCATAGGCTCAGTACGTACAACATGCACAGTGCTAGGCTTTTAAAATACTACATTTCGTATGTAGGCCTAAGTATATTAGGCATACAAGGCTTTAGCACAAGGTTCGATTGTTCGGTACTGTGCCACAGTGCGATTGTCCCCTCTCCCCGCTGGTCAGTTTTCTCACAAGTAATATCGTACCCTACCCGAGTACACATATGCCAAAATTCCAATACAGCGCGTTGCAGTATGCACCTAGGTAGTTTTAAAATGGGGAAATATACAGAAAGGAGTAGTTAACTCTTGCGTAGAAAGAACTCTGCATCCAGTTTCTGCTTTTTCCTGGCTTTTTATTTGCTAGCACGATTTTAAAAGGATGCGCCAATATGTTTTGCGGGATTTTATTACTGAGAAGGGGCTTTAGAATATTGATATCGCGAATGCATGCTGCTCGTGCCCTAGCAACCCAGTGTGTCATCAGTATCATGGATTACCACGTATAGCGGCACAAGAAATTAATCTAAAAATTTTCTTGACTGAATTTCAGTGGCACAATTATCAAAATCGCTCCCTACTACTGTCAAACACAAGTCCGTAAACTTCATATTTTTGACTGTGTTACAGAACTCCATTAACCAAAAACAAAAAGCTCATCAGTGTACTCATTTGAAATATTTCATCAGCCTTTGCTTGAGTACTTCAGCCAGCTGGTCAGGCAGAAGGCATTGCAAATTAATATTTCATGCATTTTTCTGGTTCTATATGAGTGAAAGAGGAATTTTTTTGTTTTGAGTATGTGTTTCATTGTAAATTGTAAAGTATCTTCATCTATAAATTAAAGCAGAATGCACTAAAGCACTGTCTACTAGAGTACATGTGGTAACCTCTCTTCTACTTTCGTTAAATAATATCTGAATAGCTACATTAATATATTTTAGAGTGCAATAATCATAAGCTGCGAGTATGATGTTAAGTTAGCATAAAGAAGACTTTGAAGTATACTTGCTGTCAAAAAAAAAACAAAAAACTTTCAGCTCCCTGAAAGTTTAGAACTAAATATAAACTATAGAGGGCTTGAAGTATAGAACTAGTGGACTAGTGATTTACCTCTTAGTTTACTTGCAGTATGCTTCAAAGTGTTCTTCCATGAACTAAAAAGTTGGCTTGAAGTGTATAACAAGCAAAGTTGTAGTCCATCTGAATTTACTTTCAGTGTACTTTAAAGTATACTTTTATAAACTAATAATTGTGCTAGACTTATGTAACTTGTGAACTAATAGTGCAACTTTAAGTTTACTAGCAGTATACTTCACAGTTTACTTTCATGAACTATATAGAATTATATAACTAATAAACTAGCGGTAGGTATATTTGTAAGTTTACTTGCAGTTGTTGAAGATTTTATTTCAGCAATATTCATTATATTTACTAATATTAATTATATATATTTTTTATCATTATCAATTCATTGCTCATATTAATAATCAATAATCATAATTAATTACCATATTATGTAGGCAGCAGAAAGACACACACACATAACACACACACACACATACATACAAGTAGTTCATATACTGCAGTGCAAACACACAGACAAATATACATACAAGCAATTCACACAGACAGATACACACACAGTTCACACTTGCATGAGCAGCTCACACACATAAGCAGCAGCTTCTGCAGCCTTGATTAGTAAGCAGGCTTCTGTTTAGTTGATCCAAATCAGAGGATGTATTTGATCTCTGTAGCTTTGATCAATTTTTGTTCAGCAAAATCATTAGTTGCTTCTGAAAACTTGATCAACTGAATTATTTGTAATAATTTGATATGCATCGAATTCATCAACTGGTATCTTTTTCTTTTTATCATTTTCATCTGGCTGTATTCTTTGTCTCTGTATATCTCTTGCTGGGTGTGGCTGTCCACTGTGATGCGCATGCGTGTTTGCTCAGCATTCCTGAATCTCAGGTTATCTGTCCAACTGCAGTGCAAGAAAGTGGAAAGTAGGGTTGCGAGAGAAAGAAAAAGGATTCATCCTGTGTACCACTGTGGCACATTACTGAAGTGTATGAGCAGCGAGCAGCGAGCATATCTGTCACATCATTCACTCTACCACTCGCCTGTATCAGCACCAGTGGCAGGCCAACTGAGTAACTCACTCCAGCACTGTTTCCCAAACCAGGTCCCGGGGACCTGCTATGTATGCTTGGTTTTTGTTCCAACTACCTTGTAATCTCCGAAAATTCACAAGCCATCATTTTTTCTTAATTAGTCATTTTCAGGCTGGTGGGACGTTTCAGCTTCTTCAACATTATGACAGATGACCGTGCATTCCACAATTCAATTCTTTCCCGTTATTTTCATAAAACTAAGCACAAAGATCACACCAAACAGGTTTTACTTTTTTCCTCCTCTTTTAACTCTGTTAACTCATTATTTTTCACCATGAATCTTCGATTTCATCATATAAAATTCATTCTTTCATTTCATCAGTTACAAATTTCCTTTCTAAACACGCAAATAAAAATTTATTTCCAATTCAGCACACTAAAAATAAAACTGTCATAATTGCATGGATAATTATTTCTGACATGTGGTCTAAATGGATAGATAGGTATATAAGCGGTTATTGTGGACTGAAGAACAATTACAACAAATTGAAATTCAGTGATTGCGAATCTGGCGGTAACAAAACCCATCATACACAATTGTCTCGGCACCAAGTTCGAGAACCACGGCACTCGACAAATCCGCTAACAGTAGCTTAAAATATGACAGATTGAGTGACATCTCAGGCCTCAAAGAAAACTAATGGAATAATTACACCATTCTTCCCACTTATTACAAAAATTGTGTAACCTAACGAAAGTGCACATTGCATGAACCGCAGTTCAGTTAAGGTCAGGTGAGGCCGACGTGAGGAAATTAGGCATCTTACGTATAATTTATAATAATGCGATAAACAACCATCTAACAACTTTTGGAACACGTGTGAAAAGTAGCGAAGCCTATGTGCAGTACCAATTCTTCGATAGCGCAAGCTGGTTGGACTACTTAATACATCGTGGCACATAAGAGAGAAATACTTTGTATAGGCTACGTTATTTTTGCGAGCAATGCTGAGCAGTCGAGGCCTTGGCATAAATCAAAGGGATATTAACAAGCTATACGCATTACTTTAAAAGACATCAAGGGCTCATCCAACATTGGGGAAAAAAAACATAAAACGGAAAAGTAAGCAATTCACGTATTATGAAAACATTATCACTCATACGTTCCGACAAGCATTTAAAATACCTTCCATTTTCATGAACGGCCAAATGCGCGACTCCTTAAGCGCGGCAGCGCCGTCAACAGTGCTTAAAATCTACTCATTACATTTATCCCAAACTTCAAAACGTGAAATAAAATTGAATAGGCTTCGAGTGGAGTCTAACTGTTGTAGAGCAAAAGCACTAAACATCTGATTTGGGGAACAACGGGAATATATTGAAAATGAAAGTTATTTCCCAGTAAAAAAAGGTTCTTAATTCCTTAATACGACGACTAAATACAGAAATCTATCGTTTAAGAATATTGACTCATTAAAAATACGATAATGCCCGTCAGGCGAGAAAAGAGCACTGCGCACGCCCTACCTTCGCCACCACAGGCGCAGAACAGCAACAGAATCAAGCCGAAAACTTCCATCTTGACATCATGTTTGTGTGCTGCGTTTTTCTGAATGCGATAAAACACGAAAAACGGCCGAGTTGGGTCTCTAAAAGAACTGTGAAATAGCGGCTTACACGTGTACAGCGTTCCTTAAAATCTTGTCATTCCGTTCAACTTTCACTTTCACTTAGAGGCCGCGCGTTCTGAATGCGCACAGCTGTGCCCTCTGAAGTTAATAAAGTAGGCTACCTATCAGCCAAATTAATAATTAGAAGATTAATTCACTTCGCAGAAACGAACTAACTAAAAAGCCCCCGAGTGAAATTCTATTTATCCCCGAGGATGTCAGATATCTTGTCCAGAAATATGGCTGTTTGTTGACCATGTCATGGCCCTTGAGCTTTTTGGTTTCGCAATTTATGAAATCATTTATATAAAAATCATCATCATATCACAATCATTCCTCTTTGTTTAAGAATTGCAGCCTCAAGTTCAGAAGAATTGGGACAGTGTGTAAAATATAAATAAGAATGGTTAGCTGTAACTTGCAAATCAATTTTAACCTGTATTTGATTGAAAAAGTACAAGAACAAGATGAGTAATGTTTACCTCATCTTTTCTTTATTGAAAATAGAAATATTATATCTGAAGCAAGTTCTGATTAAGTTGGACAGGTGCATATTCAGCTCTAATATCTCCCTCTCCATATAATAACCCTAAGAAATCGCTTTGGAACTGAGAACACCAATCGCAAGTTTTGAAAGCAGTCATTATTTGCATTCCTGCCTGACAGGCTGGGACTACAGTTGAACAGTCCAGGGACTCTGTTATCGAATTTTGCGTCTTACAATCCACAACACATTTTCAGAGGGAGAGAAGTCCAAGCTGCAGGCATGCAAGTGTAGTACCCACACCCCGTGACTATGAAGTCAATTGTAATCTGCAGAATGTGGCTTGGCGTTATCCTGCTGGAACAAGCATCCCTAAAAAAGCCATCATCTGGACGACAGCATGTTGTTTCGCAATGTACCTGTCCTCTTCTGCATCAATTTTGCCCTCGCAGATGAGCCAGTTGCCCATGCCGAGAGCACTAATGCAGCCATAGACCATGACAGACGCTGGCTTTTGTCGCTGATAACAGACAAGATGATCCTTAACTTTTTTGGCCCTGAGACCATGACATCCATTATTTCCAAGAACAATTTGAGAGATGGACTCATCAGACCACAGACCCACTCATTTTCACAGTGTCAGTTCATTATTAAAAGAGCTCGAGCCTAGAGAAATCAGCATAGCCTCTGGAAGGTGTTAATATACTGTATAGTTTCCTCTTTGAATAGGACAGTGTTACACCCCACCTTTTAGTTGACTCAATGGGGAAAGCAACACTCCCTCACTGACCAAAATCTAGTTTTAAAAAGACATCATCATTAAAAAGTCCATGGCATTTAGCAACATGAAGACATACAAACTATTTAGAAACTAAATCAAAGCTATGAAAAAACACAATGGTCAAACTTAACAGTAACTCAAAGATCCCAGGCTGACGGGCAGCAAGAACAACAGTCCCCACACCAGAAGCCTCTCTCTTTTAATGCTGACAAAGAAGCATTTAAGCACTTAATTCCCAGGACAGGTGCACCTGGTTCAGCAATTAGATGTACCACACTTGCAGGCCCGCCAACCGGGGTAGAGAACCAGATCAGTTGTCCTTGGCCCTCTGGGTCCCCCGACCGATAAATCGTCTGCTAGAAAAAAATTTTCAAAATTGGCATTTCTGAAAAAAACAACATTTTTTTTTAAAGCATTGCATTTATGCCTTTTTATTTTCTTAATTTTCCTTGACATTGTGGTCAAAAACATTTTTACTTTCCCTCCAAGCAAAATGGTTTGGCGTATTACAACGCCTGAGTTCAAAAGTTCTATTGGCGAAACCCTGCTCTCCTCTAGTGACAGTAAACTGTCAAAACTGCTAAAAATCAGGACCACAGAAAGTTAGAGTGAAGAAAAAGAGCGAATGAAAAAAGTAGTGTGAGGGATTTTATGACCAAAATTTTTAAAAGATTTGACCAATGAGGATAATCTACAGCAAGGTAAGACAGTAAAGCACACTGTGCAGCCACTGATGACCAGAATTCAGCCCAGCCTAATCTCTTCCACTTGAGAATTGCCATCGAAGGGATAAAAGCCCTGCTCTCACCTCGCCTTAGAGAAGTGCATTCCGTCTCTAATTCTGACCCCATTTACATTTCCTCATCAGCAACAAAGTGTTAATTTGTTCAATTTTGAGGATCAAATCGATAGAATTACTGGTAATTTTATTTTAGCTGTCATTATTGTCCATTGCCATAGTTATCAAGCATTTTTTTAATCCACATAAATGGTGGCATAAAACATTAATGTCTTTCAAATCTTCTGAATTCCTGTAGCTCACAAAAAGGTATGTATTTTTTCTGCATCAATATTCGATCGGCTTCAATACCCAAAAGCATTTTTTTAAACAGGTCAACATCTTAAATTTGCTCATGTAAAAATAAACCTCTGTATACAACCAGTGACATTACCATTATGCAGGTTAACTCTCTACCTGCCGTCAATTAAGAATCAAACAATTAATTGAATTAATTTACTGAGCAAATAGGTGACTGATAAGTTGGATTGCCAATAATAATTAAGACACTGGGCCCTATCTTACACTCAACGCAAAGCGTAGTGCAAGTGCTATTGCTACTTTTAGAACAACGCAGATACCATTTTTCCATCTAGCATCTACGCTGCATAAATAGAGAAGAAGAAGAAAGAAGTGTTGAAGAAAAAATCAAAATGTCGTCAAGATAAACAAAGAAGAATTTCTCCAACATCTCTCGGAGCACGTCATTGATGAATGCCTGAAACACCGAAGGGGCATTAACCAGCCAGAACGGTAAGACCAAATATTCGTAGTACCCGTCCTGAGTGTTAAAAGCCGTTTTCCATTTGTCTCCCTCCCGAATGCGAATCAAATTATAAGCATTATGAAGATCTAGCTTCGTAAAAAATGACGCCTGTTCAGAAGGGAAATTGGGTCTGCCCCTCTGGCGCCCCCTGAATCGCTAGAGGGGTTTTCTGTTTCCCCGAAGCTTAGGACAAAGTGGACAGATATGACCCAGCTTATTACAATTAAAGCAGATTTCTCCTTGCGAATAGGTCACTTAGTCTGACGTTCAAACGAACTATCAACTTGCATGGGCTCAACCGGAGTAGAATCTTTAGCGGGTGGAATAGGAGGCACACACTCGCCACTAGCAACTTTAGCCCCAATGTCAGCAAGCGGCAATCTGTTTAGCTTCTCCATGTTGCGTTCACATATGCGGTTGCCAATTCACACAGCCTTACGAACTAAGGAGTCTAAAGTCGAACAGGGTTCGAAAGTAGCCAGCGCATCCTTAATCTCCTCAGTAAGGGCATGACTGAATACGATCATCAGAGGAGCCTTCGGCCAGAGACCAGAGAACGAAAAGCAATAGAGAACTCAGCTGCGCTTTCTCTGCCCTGTTTAAGGTGCATCAAACGCGTAGCTGCGTCTTGGCCACAAATGTTTTGATCGAATACAGACACCATCTCCCTAACACGGGCTTCCACAGAATCTACGACCAGTGATTTAGATCTGATTAGTGGTCCGACCCAAGTGAGCGCTGTGCCAGCCAACAGGTATAATATAAATGCTGCCCGAGAATCCTCATTAACGAATCGTGAAAAATATTAATATTAAAATATATTTCACACTGGGTGATGAAATCCTTACACTTTCTTGCCTCGCCACTACATCTTTGAAGCAGTTGTAACTTAGGTCCTCGGGGAGGATGTATGGATGGTGCTTCTGCAACTTTTTGTGAAACTTGTGTAGCCAGAGATTTAAAACTCTCAGTCAAGCTTCTCTCTTGATTCTGAGGCGCGTTCTCTTGCAGACGAAGTCTCGAAACTAGTTCAGATTGCTGGCTGCCTAAGCCTGAAAGTCCTTTGGCAAAGCCTGCCAACATATCTTGCTGACTGGCAACAGCCCTCTTAATTTCAGCCACCTCTGGCGTCTCCATGATGGCTAGAGTGTACTGTGATGGCTGTTGAATATTGGACGCCAAAAGCAGCGGCCAGAAATAAAAGACAAAAACAGCAGAGAACGGAGAGACTCAAATAGAATAAAAATGCAAGACTCGCGCTATCAACGGACCTGGAAGTCGTCCGAGGTAGAAAGCAGGTGAGCTCGAAGGTACAAAAAGAAAAGGGAAAATAAAACAAAGATTCCCTTTCTAACTACCTCTAAACCTCAAATATGCAACTTAAGTCCTTAACAATACTCTGTCTCGAGACCTTACCGGCTAAAGCGCAAATGTGACACTGACACTCTAGCAATGGAAGGGAGGCGGAACTGGAGCTTAAATAGAGTCCGGGCAACACCCCCAATTAATGCCAGCTAGCCCAGGAATCCAATTGGGAGCAAGACGATATTGTCCCGGACGAGAGCAACAAAAAGAGCTCTCAATGCTTCCAAACCATGACAGTAAACACACTCCCGACCTGACTTGTCAGGAAGTCGTTGCAGGCATAAAAATCTAAATGAGTGTTTATTTTAAAAATTGGGGAAAACTATCAAATATTTTTTCTTAGTTTTCAGTGTAATACAGGTCTAAAATGATGCCAAAATCACTTTTCGCATTTTTCCATATCCTCTCTGTGGGAGCAGCAGCTGGCTGCCTCACCAGCTCCGGACCTCAGAGTTTTTGCACCAACACACTGACATCGAAAAGCAAAAATCTTTAAGCAAAATTCTTCTTTTAGTATCTTTATTACAAAACTGAAATCATACAAAATAGACTTTCGACTTTTCTGAGTTAACTAACCGAAATTAGGGTGCTGGTCAAAAGACCGTGTTGCATCAAGGTCCAGTGGCTTCTGCCGTTTCGCGGCTCACAATGTATTTACACTATACACACAGCAGCCAATGAGAAAGCACCATTCTATCACGTCATTAGTGTTATGGCCCCAATTTGTTATTACAATTTATAACACAACCGCAACAGCAACAGCAAGGGATGACAGACACAATTTAAAACTTAAACAAATTTAATTAACAGACAAAGACTAACACTAACCTACAACTAAAGACCAAGATCGAATAAATCCAAAAAAACAGAAATATTTACAGTCCCTTTTGTTGGGGTGGCTTGGTAATGTCCTGGGTAAGGAAAAAAAATGCTCTAACACAGGCAAAAATCCACAAAAGAAACTTCACAGGTCTTGAACAGAAATGACAGGTCTGGTCACATGTATCCTTCTCCTTGCAATTTCTCCTACTACTTTACTGTCTCAATTCTTTTCCTTATATACTCTTTTGCAGACCCCACCCACATTTAGACCTCTTTTTTTTTTATTTTCGGGGACTTGCCCCAGACATGTCCAGGACATGTCTAAACATAGCTCCAGTCTGAGCTGAATAAAAAAAAAGGTAAATACTGCCATATAGTGGCCTATATTCACATTACACCTCCATTCCAAAAGGGAAAAATTTTGACTCATAAAGGCAAAATTTTTCTTTTCAATACAAAATGGTTAAGTGGACACTTGTCTATATATACATATCATACAATATTCAAATAAACACGTGATATATATATATATATATATATATACATATTCAAACACGGGATAAGCAATCAGCAATTACATTGTCTGAACCCTTCACATGCTTAATTTCCAAGTCAAACTCCTGTAAAATCAAACTCCAATTCAACAATCTCCAATTCTTGTTTTTCATCTTACTCAAAAACATTAACGGATTGTGGTCTGTGGACACAACCATTGGCTTTTGCCCTGTAAAAACATAGACCTCAAAGTGTAGTAAAGATAGAACCAGAGCCAACAGCTCCTTCTCTATTGTGGAATAGTTCCTTTGGTGGCGATTGAACTTCCTGGAGAAGTATGCCACGGGATGCTCAATGTCATCAGAGTCACTTCTCCGTAGGAGCACAGATCCACAAGCTTGGTCGCTAGCATCGACCGCGATGGAGAACGGTTTGTTGAAGTCAGGAGATTTGAGCACGGGGAAGTGACACAGCAGAGACTTCAGGCGATCAAACGCTCTCTGGCATGCATCATCCCAAGTGAACTTTACGCCTTTCTTCAGTTGGTTAGTTAGACTGAGAGCAATCTCAGCAAAGTTCTTGCAGAACTTGCGGTAGTACCCGATCATTCCAAGGAAGCGGCGCAAAGCTTTTTTGTTGTCAGGAACTGCAAAGTCCATGATGGCTTGGACTTTAGCATTTATGGGTGCCACCTTACCCTGGCCTATGACGTAGCCAAGATAGGTGACAGTAGCACAACCAAAGTCACTCTTGTTCAGGTTAACAGTCAGGTTAGCCTGGGTCAGGCGCTGGAACAACGTCTATACATCTTTTAGATGTTCTTCCCAGGAGTCACTCCATGTGATCAGGTCATCGATGTATGCACCCGTGTGTGGCAATCCGGCGATTGTAGACTGTATCATCCTTTGGAATGTGGCTGGGGCATTTTTCATCCCAAAGGGTAGGACTTCATACTGGTACAACCCAGATGGTGTGGCAAAAGCAGAGATGCTCTTGGCCCTCTCCGTTAAAGGCACACACCAATAACCCTTCAATAAATCAATCTTGGTCAGGAACTTTGCTTGCCCCACTCTATCGATACAATCATCAATCCTAGGTATTGGAAACACATCAGTTCTAGTTACAGCATTGACTTTGCGATAATCTGTACAGAATCTAGTACTTCCATCAGGTTTTGGAACTAGCACACGGGGTGAACTCCAATCTGAGTTGGAGGGTCTGATAATATCATGTTCTAACATGTATTCAACCTCTTTCTCAGCAATCTTTCTCTTTTCAGGATTCATCCGGTACGGATGCTGTTTTATTGGTTTGGCATCACCAACATCTACATCATGAGAGGCTATAGAAACTCTTTTTGGAACATCAGGAAACAGATCCTCATATTTCTTGATCAACCTCTCAAACTGATCTCTCTGTGAGGGTTCTAAGTGCTGGAGTTTTACGTCAAGATTTTGCAACACTTCAGAATTTGACAATTTACATGAAAGAACTTCAGCTTTAATTCTAGGTTCATCATCTTGAAACTCCCCCTCATCTTCACACGTTTCGGCCATAGGAGAATCTGAAGTGACAGCTGCAACCCTAGCATTTCTGTCATGATAAGGCTTCAGCATGTTAATGTGACACAATTGTTTTGGTTTTCTCCTATCTGGAGTCTTCACAATGTAATTGAGATCATTGAGGTTTGTCAGAATTTCATAAGGACCATGAAATCTGGCCTGCAATGGATTGGACTGCAAGGGAAACAACACAAGGACCTTGTCTCCTGGTTTAACTCACGGCTTCTAGCCTTATGATCATACCAAGTTTTCATTTTTCCCTGACTTGATTTCAAGTTCTCTTTGGCTAGGTCACAAGCTGCATGCAATCTGTCCTTGAACTTGCTAACATAGTCTAACAGACTAATGTGCGGCTCTTCCTCTTGCCATTGTTCACTCAATAATAGCAAAGGTCCTCTCACTTCATGACCAAACACTAGCTCAAATGGACTGAATCCAGTAGACTCCTGCACTGCTTCTCTAGCTGCAAACAACAGCAAATGAACACCTTCATCCCAGTCTTTCTCATGGTCATAACAATAAGTCCTCATCATTGTCTTGAGAGTGGAATGAAACCGCTCTAAGGCACCCTGACTTTCTGGATGATAGGCACTAGAAAGAATCTGCTTTGCACCTAGTTCATACACAACCTGCTGAAACAATCCTGAAGTGAAATTGCTACCTTAGTCTGACTGAATTTCCCTGGGAAGGCCAAACAACGTGAAGAACTTTATCAAAGCCTCCGAGATTGCAGTTGCCTTGATGTTACGTAGAGGTATGGCTTCGGGGAATCTGGTAGATGCACACATGATTGTCAACAAGTACTGATTTCCAGATCTAGTCTTGGGTAATGGACCAACACAATCAACAATGACCTTAGCGAACGGCTCCCCAAATGCTGGGATAGGCTGTAATGGAGCTACAGGTGGGTCTAACTGGTGTTTTCCAACTACTTGACAAGTGTGACAGGTTTTGCAAAAGTTGGAAACGTCTTTCCGAAGCCCAGGCCAAAAGAAGTGTTTCATGATCTTATCAACAGTCTTGTTAACACCAAGATGACCTCCTAAAGGTAAACTATGAGTCATTGTTAAGATCTCATTCCAGTAGACCTTCGGAACAACAATTTGCCTGACCACTGCCCAATCTGCATTGGCAGGGATATCAGGAGGGCGCCACTTCCGCATCAACACACCATCCTTGAGATAATACCCAACTGGAACTGCGTCTATTTCTTTATCAGGAAGGGCTCTCCTCCTTAGTACACAAATTTCAGGATCATTAGTTTGCTCCTCAATCAACCGCTTTCTGGACAGAGACAAGTCTCCAGACACATCAGAATCACCAGACCCATCCGGCTGGCTGAATAGAGAACTGATAAAAGTATCTGATAAGTCCTCAAACGGAGAAACCATAGTAGGCCAATCAGAGTCATGAGGCGAACCACCTGAGTCCTGACTATTCAATGTGCTGGACGGCACCACAACATCTTCTTTAGCCTTCTTGGCTATAGCACGAGTCACTGCGCAAGAAGGATACAGAGATGGGTCCTCATCCCCATCTTCAGTGCTCGGCTGTGAAGTAAGATGTACAGGGGGAACTACTTTGCCCCCAGCCAGGTCATTGCCTAGCAACAGAGAAACACCCTTTATTGGTAGACTTGACATAAGTCCCACCTTTACCTGTCCTGTAACTAAATCTGACTTCAAGAATATAGAGCGCAGGGGTACAGATACAGTCCTCCCTTCAATACCTTGTACAAGTATGAAATCCCCTAAAGCGGTCTCATCACGTAACTCCAAAGAGTCCATCAACAAAAGTGACTGAGAAGCTCCGGTATCCCTTAGGATATATATGGGGACAGGAGTAGTATGCTCATTCAGAGCCACAAATCCCTCTGACACAAATGGAAGAAATTCTTCCCTCACGAAGTCAGCTGTATTAGGCTTTTTAGCCCCACAAGAAGCAGGCAATTTAGCAGATCGGTTATCTACTACAGGGGTTTCTAACCTTGTTTCTACAAAGGCATTTGGTTTGGTATCCTTCTCTTTTTCTTTCTTAGCTTTTAGGAACCAACAGTTAGTTGTAACATGACCAGATTTCTTGCAATAACTGCAAACTAGACCACTTTTGTCACTGTCAGCTTTCACACTTTGATCAGACCTGTTACTGGATTTCTGAGCACCATCACCAGATTTGTCTTTGTCTTTGGGTGAGGAATCTTGGGTATCACCATAACCCTTTTTCTGAAATTGGGACCATCTATTGTTACTGCTAGACTGAAATTTAGACTTATGTGTGAGAACATACTCATCTGCAAATTTGGCAGCTGATTGCAAATTCAGTGCTTGCTTCTCATTAAGGTAGGTCTTAATATCATCCTTAACACAGTTCTTGAATTCTTCAACTAACACCATCTCTTTTAGTGAGTTGAAATCATCCTTGACCTCCATAGAAGTACACCAGCGCTCAAAGCAAACCTGATTCTCATTAGCAAATTCCACATAAGTCTGATTTTCAGATTTCTTCAGACCTCTGAATTTCTGTCGGTAAGCCTCTGGAACCAACTCATAAGCTCTGAAAATAACCTTTTTGACAACCTCATAATCAGAGGAATCATCTGCAGACAAAGCCGAATAGGCTTGTTGAGCTTTACCCTTGAGGACAGTTTGCAACATCAGAGGCCAGTGTTCCTTTGGCCACTGGCAACTCTTTGCTACCTTTTCAAAACACTGGAAATAGTTGTCAACATCCTTTTCCGAAAATGGAGGCACCAGTTTTACCTCCTGGCTAGCACGAAATTTATTTTCAGTTGCAATTTTTATTTTTAGTTGCTCCATTTGGAGTCTTTCTTCTCTATTGAATTTCTCTAATTCAAAATTTCTCTGTCTTGCAAATTTTTCTAACTCAAATTCTCTTTGTTTTTCTTTTTCTTCCCTTTCTTTCTCTCTTTCTTCCCTCTCAAATTCTCTTTGTTTTTCTTTTTCCTCCCTTTCAATCTCTAGCATTTTTAATTTAAGTTCCATTTCTATATTTGGATTTTCCACTGGAAACTGTTCCAGATCTCCTGGTGCAAACACATTTTCATCAATGTGATATTCAACTATCTCTCTAGCCAGTCTTGCTTTTCGCATGGCTGGTTTTACCTCTGTCAGCTCCAAATGTCTGCAAATTTTTAGCAGTTCTGTCTTTTTAAAAGACTTCAAAACCTCAACGGTTGGTGATGCCAAGAAATCATCCATTGCTGTTGATCTGTCAATATTTTTAGGAAAATTCACAAAAACAATTTTACAATTTGAAATGTTAGATTTTCAATAAATTACTCACACAATGGTCTATGCCGGACTTGAGCCCCCAATTTGTTATGGCCCCAATTTGTTATTACAATTTATTACACAACCGCAACAGCAACAGCAAGGGATGACAGACACAATTTTAAACTTAAACAAATTTAATTAACAGTCAAAGACTAACACTAACCTACAACTAAAGACCAAGATCGAATAAATACAAAAAAACAGAAATATTTACAGTCCCTTTTGTTGGGGTGGCTTGGTGATGTCCTGGGTAAGGAAAAAAAATGCTCTAACACAGGCAAAAATCCACAAAAGAAACTTCACAGGTCTTGAACAGGAATGACAGGTCTGGTCACATGTATCCTTCTCCTTGCAATTTCTCCTACTACTTTACTGTCTCAATTCCTTTCCTTATATACTCTTTTGCAGACCCCACCCACATTTAGACCTCTTTTTTTAATTTTCGGGGACTTGCCCCAGACATGTCCAGGACATGTCTAAACATAGCTCCAGTCTGAGCTGAATAAAAAAAAAAGGTAAATACTGCCATCTAGTGGCCTATATTCACATTATATTAGTCACTGGCCAAACCTTCATTCCACATTACTACACGGAATAGAAAATACTTCAAACCCAAACATCTCAATAAGAACATTGATTCAATTTATCTTAAATTATATGTGTAGAAAATGGCTGCAACAATCTCCATTCATAAAATGGGTACATTTTCTGAAAATATACTTTTGTGTGTATTCAGTTATTATATTAATGTTATTTCTAGTTTAATCCACTAAATATACTTTGAATGTACAAAAGAAAGAGTATGGATAGCATACTTTTGGTCTAGCACGAGCATAGCACTCTTCTAGTAAAATGGCAGTAAATGAAAAATATTTTTCAATCCAAGTATCGTGATAACTCTCATTTGCATTTTTCTACAAATATTTTTTTTTTAAATACAGAAACATACAATCTAGGATCAGTAGGACAGGATATAAACAAGATAATCAATGGAACCCAATGGGGAGCAGGAGTGTGGAGATTATTTTGAGGGCAGTGATGACGCTGTGATTTGGGTCAGATGCTGTTGATTGACTGGGAAAGGCTTGCAATTTGAAAACCATCGACGGAGAACTATGGTAGATTGCAGCGAAAAGGGTTGGCATAGTGGGTGTGATATTCTCAGTTTCAGAGAAAATATGAACCACAGATTGTAGAAGTACTCAATATTCAAATTCCAATACTTACCAAATAGTAATCAATAATGGAATAATATAATTAAATATTTGAGATGACATAATTTGGTTATTAAATTTGTTGTTCTGCAGTGGTGTTAGGCTTTTGATAAGGATATTCCTGGTGTTGAGGCGATTCTTCTCTGCAGTGAGTCTGACCTCTTCGGGATACAATTACTGTTGCCAGATCCAGATAAAACGAAGTTGTTTTCTGAATTTGATATGACAAATAATCTCTAAAATTCTTGGATGCACATTTAAATAAATTTACCAAAATACAAATTAAGCCCAGCGCATGTGCTTTTCTTTTGTGCTATTAAAGTAGCTGTGAAATTACCACAGTGCCAATTTCACATCACATACTTTACTAAAATTTCTCATATGAGTTTCCTATATAAATTAATCAGCCATTAAAGTATAACCACTTGGCGTATACAGTGAGGGTCCCCCTTGTTCTGTCATAAGAGCTCCATCAATCTGGTGTCACTTGAATTACTGAACACAGGGATCCCTGCAGAACATTTCCCAGAATATAACACCCCCTCCACCAGCTGGTCCTCTTCCCACAGAGAATCTCAATGCCAGCGCTTCCCAGGTAAATGGTGCACATGTAACCAGCCGAACCAGAAAATCGCACTCACTGGACCAAGCAACCTATTTTAAACTGCCTCAAGACCCAGTTCTGAGGCTTAGGTACCCAATAGCGGGGATGCTATTCAAAGTGGACCGGGGTTATCGTGGGACCTTTGACTGGACTTCAAGCCAAAAAGTGCAGTACACAGCAGGATATGATGTAATGTGCGTGACACATTCCTTATGTAAATACTGTATAACTGAAATTTTCAGCGAATTGTAATAATTGCCCTTCTGTCAGTTTGAACCAGATGGGATAGCACTCATAGCCCTCGTGAATCAATCAGCCTTGGGTGTCCAAAACCCTGTGGTCAGTTCATAGTTTGTCTCTCCCTGGGCCACTGTCAGTCGGGATTCAAATCTACTGACAGGAAGCACCCTGGAAGTCTTGCGACATCAGCGATGCTCCAACCCACTCTTCAGGCCATCACGATTTGGCCCTTGTCAAAGTCGTTCAGTTCCCATTTCTCCCACATCCGGCAAGTTCAATACGAGAACCAACTGCTCGATCACCATCTAAAATCTGTCTATAGACCTAGACATGTGCCACTGTTATAAAATAATCAACATTATTCCCTGCATCTGTGACAGGTTTTAATTTTTTGACTCATCAGTGGTAAAGTTCATTAAAAAAATGAGTAAAAAGTCTTGATTTGCTCTCTGATTGCAAGCACTATTTTATCTCTGCTGTGGAAATAAAGCGTGAATCTGTTCGATCCATCTGACTAATTTTCAAAAGAAAGACCGTATAAAGACTGTTGTCTATCTTCAAAGGAAGAAAACAGACGAATAAAAAGACCAAGAAAAGTCGATAGCTCTTTACAATGACTTTGACTGTAATCAGTTGTGCGAAAAATTTGTTTCACGTCCAGTGTGCAAGCGGCTTCACCGAGCATAGAACGCAAGCATTATATACGCAATGCCTGATGCCGAGGCAGTTTGTGGTTGGCTGAGAAGGATGTGAAGTCGTTAATTTGCATCATTGATTCAGTTGCGTTGATTAAGTCAGGTCGAGTTTCCATCACGCGTGCCAAACGCTTTTGATCTGACATTAGGACAATTGATATAGATACTATAATTTTTGTGCTGATTCAGATAGTTACATTAAACAGTGGTTGCTGTAATTATTTATTGTACTGAAATGTGCCTGACATTCTGGAAACCTGCCTGTGAGGTTTCTGTGACGTGTGCGCACTGCACACCGGTCAGCCAAATTACCACTGCACAGAAAGTGAACCCGATTGGAGCTGGCGAGCTTTCTGCGCAACTGCAGCGAAGACTTTTTCTACGAAATTGTAACTGCGTCTTGATGAATAGGTGACACCTCCCCCTACTACGCCACCACACCCATCTCGGCGCACGTTCGTCTGCGCACGGTGTTGCACCTCACGTAATTACCACTGCGCGGGCTGTGCCGGACAAAATCACCACTGCGTGGGCTGCGCCACGCTTCGCCACCTGCGCTGCGCCAAGAAATTAGAGCCCAAAAACTGCATATGGTACACTCATCTTTGTAATCATACACAGAAGGCTAATTGAAAAATGTGATAAATTGCAAAACCGTGCACAAATACAGAATAAAGAACTAGTTGAATTGTGTAAAAAGATAGACGAATGAGAGAAAAAATCTAAATACTCTGAGCTGTATTGCGGGTCAGAAATAGCTGGACAGTTCAAGTCGGGGTAGAAGCGTTGCACGCCTTTCCTAAAAGAATTGACAAAGAATGTCACCTAGTAGCGGCTGCGGGAGATGTTTTGTCGAATAGAATAGAACAGCAAATATATACTGACCAAAAAAAATGTTATTATAACTGTTATAACTGTCATTAACCCTAGAACACTATTGCTAAAATTAGTAACACCATCACTAAAGCCGGGTGATTTTTCCCGATATAGTAAAATACCCAATAAAAAGTACTTGTTATCAAAATATGACAATACATGACAAATTAGAGTAGTGTTCTTTTATTTTCAACTGTGCCATGTCTAACAAAATGAAAAAAAGTACCCTGAGGTAAATAAAACACCCATGCCTTCAAAGATGTCAAAGACAATGCTGAAGCTGCCCAGGGACCCATAACACTCAGACAAACGCAACATAATGAAAATCACGTAAACACGTTTGCTCGGGTGAAAATCACCCGGCGATAGTGTTCTCGGGTTAATCAACACTTCATTGGTATCAAATGAAAGAGGGAATTTCAGACAATCAATATAACTGAAAATCAAGTTGAAATAGCTATGTTGACTTTTATTTAACAAGGTGGAGTTCGATATTACAAAACACAAATGACATTCAGTATCTCGTATGTCCCCCGTTAGCATTGCGCATGGCTGTGAGGTATCATTCTGGAACCAAATGCGAGACCAGCAAGTTTCAGCAAAAATGAGTTTTATTGAAATTGGGGGGAACCCCCACAGGGCGGAAGGCAACGGTACAGAGTCCACAATCCAAAATCAGAAGCCCAGGGACGTAATCTAAACTGTACACAGGGCAGCAAACACAAAACTCAGAGTCGGGTAAAACAGGTAAGGTACACGGGCAGAGAACTATCAAAAAGAGCCAAAATCGGAATTGGGGACGTTCCAGTCAGAAGTATAACAATATGAATACAAGGCATCAATGATTGCAACACAATCAAACCAGGGAAAATGTTCTGACAATAGCTGCAAGTGAAATGACTGGGTAAATGCATGTAGGGGAAGTCACATGCTATGATAGGGAACAGGTGAGCTGGATCAGACCAATTACATAGGAATGAACATGAGGAAGTTCCTAAACACATCAAATTGGTGAAAGCCAAAATGCGGACAAGGATCACAAAGACAACCTATAGACAAACACATGGCTCCGGTTAGGGAGTTCTAACATGCACAGTTAAGGAAGGAGAGCAGAGTTTAACAAGTGCGGAGGTTTCACTGAAACTGCAGCAAAGTAGATTGAGTAAAGCCAAAGGGGTGGAGACTAGAATAGGGCGAGTGCTGATAGGTCGTTAGTCAATTAGTAAAGTGCAGCTATACAATCCCTAGTGCTCGTTAGTAAGTTAGTACGATAAACAATGTTAGTTTGGGTTAGTAACTTTAAAATAAAAAACTGTTGGTAATGTTAGTAATTATAGAAAAGCAAGGTGAAGGAAGTGAACGAGATTAGAAGGAATGATTGAAATCCCAGAAACCAGGAAATCACCCGAAAGTGAGGCTCACAATACTGGGGCAGTGAGCGATCACATGACAAAAGACAAGACAGGGGGTACAAAGTGCAATGCATGGTAAGAGACAAAACATGGACCGAAATAAAAACTGCAATGGTGGAATATGGCAAACAGAGAGAAACAAGGCAAAAACAAAACATGGCATGTAATCCAAATCACAAAACAAATCTTGGTCAGACAAAGCATAATCATAACCAAAACATGGTCAGGCAGATCAGGATCATAACAACGGCGGTACGCCCGTGTCTCATAGACATCAGATGTCTGATTGTTGCTTGAGGAACGGTGTTCCACTCTTTGGTCAGTGCTTGTCTTAGCTGATGTACTGCAGCTGGCGGTGGTTGACGTTTCCGAATTGCTCTATCCAGAATGTCCCACATGATTTCTATAAGTGTAAGATCTGGAGAAAACCCTGGCCAGGGAAGGATTTGCATGTTTTCGGCCCGGAGAAACTCTACAGATAGGTGCAACATGCGGACACGTTGTCCAGTTGGAGGGTCGGTGATGTTGGACAAACGGAAGGAAGACTGGATGGAGAATTTCATCGCAGTAATGGACAACATTGAGGTTTTCAACAAAATGAAGGTTGGTTCGGTGTGTAGCAGATGGTCGGTCGTGATACGACGGTCAGACGCTGGAGTCGTAATACGTGGCCTACTGGATCTGGGGCGATCACGATGTGTCCAGTGGCATTAAACTTGGTTCTGAAGCGACTAATTGTCTCAGAATGCACGCTGAATTGACAGGCAACTCGATCTACCCAACTTCCGGCCTGTAGCATCCAAACCACACGTTCTCGTTGAACTTTCGTTAGTCATGGCATTATAACCCGTCTGATTTTTACTCATTTTCGGATGGACTTTTATAGGCCCTGGCGTCTATGAGGAACTCAAAACAAAAATGGGAGGGACAATGGTAGTACTGGAACCCAAGCACTGCCAATTGTTTAGCTCTGGATGAATGGCGTGAGGTACCATTCAGCAACCACACGCGAGGGGTAGAAATCCAAAAAACTTATGCCTTTAATGAGGTCCGAGTCAAAGCCAAAAAACACAAGAATTCCCAAGCCACAATACAAAATCCAAAAACAGTCGCGACTAGACAGGCAGGGGTCAGCACCAGGAAGACAGATGAGTAAAGGTACATATACGGTAAGCAAAAAGTCGTAGTCGATGAACAAATCCAAGGGTCATACACAGGGCATCCAAATACAGAAATCGCGGTCATACAAAAAGTGGGTCAAAATCCAAAAAGACAAAACAGTACAAGAAGGGCAATGGCAAGAATCATAGTCGGACAAACCAGTAGAAGAAAAACAATACTCAATGGCATACACGGCGCTCTGCACAAAGAAATATTGAACAACATTTTGACAAGAGCTGGTTGTGAAATGACTGCTTAAACATACGTAGGGGAAGTCACATGCTATGATAGAAAACAGATGAACTGGATCAGACTAATTAACAAAGGGATGAACAAGAGGAAGTTCCTAATTACAAGAAATTAGCAAAAACTTGGCACGGTGGCACAGTGGTTAGCACTGCTGCCTCACAGCAAGAAGGTTGTGGGTTCGAATCCGGCCTGGGGCCTTTCTATGTGGAGTTTGCATGTCCTCCCCGTGTTCGCGTGGGTTTCCTCCAGGTGACCTCAGCTTTTCCCTTGAAAACGTCCTGCCTAACCTCTGTACACTGTGACGAACTCCTATCTCTCTCTGGGTTTGGGGGGTGGGAATTGGCGCCCTCTTCTGCTCTACTGGTCTTCTGTTTATTTTTCCCTACAGATGACTTGAGACCAGGTGTGGCAGATTTGACTAATGGGTGTCTACCACACTCAAAAGGGGCAAGCTCTGGATTAGTCACTCTCTTCCTTTTTGGACCAGCAGCTGCAGCCACCATTTTTCTCTTGCCTTTTTCACTGCACAGCGCATACAGCAAAACACATAGTGTAGGATCCATGTGCACTGATATTGTATTTTTGGTCTCAGTTACCAACGGTAAATAAAAACATTTTTAATTGGTCCATCTGTGTGGTCTCCCATATTTGTTGCGCTAGCTTTGAGCCAGGCTGGTCGTAACAAATTTGGGCGTTCGTCCGGGAGCTGGTAAGGTTTTTTATATTTTACCACAATTTGTAATATCGGGCCTAGTGTTGGACATATGTCCAGTTATTTGTAGTTTGTTGGGAGACATGCAGATGGCTTAGGTTAAATTGGTAACATTTGTTAGTTGGTATTAAGTTTGGTTTATGCTACTGATTTTTGTTTGGCTTGCAGAAAAGGGGAGAGCTTTGGGAAGGACAGGTGGGGACAGTTAATCTCATTATCAGTAATCATCCTTAGCTGGGGCGGTGAGTGGTGTGACCCATTGTTCTTAAAGTCCAAGTTTCAGCAGGTGGGAATGCCACGCTAAGAGCTAAGCAAAAACCTGTGGTAGATGTGTAGGTTTTTTTGTTAGTTTGTTGTTTTTGGTACGCTGTAAGCGGGGGCGCCATTCAGCTTTGCTATAAGGGCATTGTCTGGGTGGAAGAGTTGCTATGAGCGTACTGAAGATTTGTTTAGAGGTTAGTCAGGTTTGATTTTTTTTGTTTGTTGGTCGCGGGGCAGCTTTTGAAGGCCGTCAGCTTTTACGGTGAAACTCATGTTGAGTAGAAGGATCATAACTGATAACGATTGATTGTTTGGCAGCACTCTTGTCCTTGATTGGTTGGCTGGTAGGCTTTGGTATATTTCTTTTGATTGGTTGAGGAGTTTTTTTTGGCAACTGTATTGAGCTGTTTTGGATCCTGTATAAATTGCCAGTGTTGAGGTAAGGGCACAATAGATGAGATGGAGAGTTTGGCCAGTGGTTATTTTCTGTTGGATGATGTGCTGGTTCGTAAGTGGCTACCTCATGATGACTGCTCTGTAAATGATCCAGTTTTTCAGGTTGTTGTTCCAGCTACATTGAGGGAGATGGTTTTGGAGACGGCTCATGGTGATTTAGTTGGACACTTTGGGGTAAGAAAGACCTATGATAGAATACTACAGTATTTCTTCTGGCCTCACTTAAAGAGGGATGTTGCTAGGTTTTTAAAGACTTGTCACACCTGCCAGATTACTGGCAAACCTAACCAGACCATTAAACCTGCTCTTCTTTATCCTATTCCAGCAGTAAGCGAGCCATTTCAGCACCTCATTGTTGACTGTGTTGGGCCACTCCCACCATCAAAGTCTGGGCGTTGTTACCTGCTGACTGTAATGTGTCAATCTACTCGTTATCACCAGGTCCATTGTTAAAGCTTTGACACAATTCATATCGATTTTTGGCATTCCAAGGGTAATACAGAGTGACCAAGGGTCTAATTTTACCTCACGTTTGTTCGCAGAGGTTTTGCGCAAGCTGCGCGTAAAACATAACACATCTAGT
Source organism: Gymnothorax reevesii (assembly GCA_029721435.1). Lineage (NCBI taxonomy): Eukaryota > Metazoa > Chordata > Actinopteri > Anguilliformes > Muraenidae > Gymnothorax > Gymnothorax reevesii. Next base: position 3,361,628 of record CM056583.1, on the reverse strand, counting down.
GCTTACCATGCTCGGAGCCAAGGGGCTCTTGAACGGTTCCATCAAACTCTTAAGTCATTGCTACGATCTTATTGCACTGAGCTTAAAGGAGATTAAGAGGAAGGACTACCCTGGTTACTGTTGTCTGCAAGGGAGGTGGTACAGGAGAGCACTGGGTTTAGCCCCAGTGATTTGGTGTTTGGGCATAAAGTGAGGGGTCCTCTAGCAGTTCTACAGGATGATTTTAAGCCTGCTGAACCACCTGTAAATTTAATTGACTATGTAAATGGTTTTCACCGTAGATTACAACTGGCAGTCCAGATGGCAGGTGATCATCTGACCGTTGCTCAGCATAAGATGAAGCGGTACTATGACCGTCGAACGGAGCCACGCATGTTTTGTCCTGGAGACCAAGTGCTGGTGTTATTTCCAATTCCTGGATCACCATTTCAGGCTAAGTTCATTGGTCCATACTCGGTGGTGAAGCGTGTCACAGAGCTGACCTATTTGATCGACACTCCTGACCGTAAGAAGCCCACACAAATGTGTCATGTGAACTTATTAAAACCATACTATTCTCGGGTGTCTGTGTCAGGGGTAGAGGTGGCTCAGGAGGTGAAATCTGTGGTGACCGCAACTGTAAAATCCTCAGTTCCATCTGGTGCAGTAGGAGAAGCTGAGGAAGATGTGTGTGGGCCTGGGAGTGGGGTTCTGAGACCACGACTCAAGAACTCTGAAACTTTAGCTGATCTAACCAGTCTGTTTGGCCATTTATCAGAAGAACAGAGCAGGGAGATGGCAGAGTTATTGGCCAGGTTTCCTTCACTGTTCTCTGATACCCCTTCCTGTACAAGTTTACTGCAGCATGACATTGATGTTGGGGAGACGGAGCCAATTCGGCAACGGTTTTACCGTGTCCCAATGGAGAAGCGCCACCATATAGACTCGGAGGTTCAGTATCTCTTAGATAATGGGCTGGCGGGGCCTTCAAATTCCAGTTGGGCTTCTCCATGTATATTGGTAGGAAAACCAGATGGGACTGATAGGTTCTGTACAGATTACAGAAAGGTTAACGCTGTCACTAAACCTGATTCGTTTCCACTGCCCAGGATGGAGGATTGTGTGGATGCAGTGGGATCTGCCCTATTCGTGAGTAAATTCGATTTGTTGAAGGGATACTGGCAGGTTCCACTGACTCCTCGTGCTCAAGAGATTTCTGCCTTCATCACCCCAAAAGGTCTGTATGCCTACAAGGTCATGAGTTTTGGACTCCGAAATGCACCTGCAACCTTTCAGCGGTTAATGAATAGAGTAGTTTCAGGGTTGAAGGGCATTGCAGTTTATTTGGATGATGTGGTTGTGTATAGTGTAACCTGGCAGCAGCATGTTAAATGTATTGCTAAGCTGTTTGAACGTCTCACAGAGGCTAACCTTACAGTTAACTTGGCAAAATGTGAGTTTGCAAAGGCCACTGTCACATATTTGGGAAAGGTAGTGGGCCAAGGGCTGGTCAAGCCAGTGAGGGCCAAGGTCCGCGCTATTGATCAGTTCCCGCCTCCTGTTTCCAAGACAGAGCTCAGGCGTTTTTTGGGAATGGTTGGATATTATCGAAACTGTTGCTCTAACTTTTCCACAGTAGTTGCCCCGTTAACTGACCTGCTCAAGCTGAAGGTTAAGTTTGAATGGTCTCTTGCCTGTCAGCAGGCTTTTGACCAGGTGAAGATGCTACTGAGCACCGCTCCTGTCTTGGCAGCCCCTCGACTTGATCAGCCATTCCAACTACAGGTTAGCTAGCCAGATTGGGGCTGGAGGGGTCTTACTGCAGGCTGATGACCAGGGGGTGATTAGACCGGTGTGTTATTTTTCTCGGAAATTTAACAACCATCAACTAAACTACTCCACGATCGAAAAGGAGGCATTAGCCTTGATATGGGCGCTTCAGTACTTTGACGTGTATGTGGGTGGGGGTGCTCATCCAGTGGTTGTGTATTTGGACCACAACCCTCTCACTATCCTGCATTCTCTGCAGAGTCCAAGTCAGCGCCCTATGAGGTGGACATTGTTCCTGCAGCCATATAACCTTACAATTCGCCATATTAAGGGAGTGGATAACGTAATTGCTGATGCATTGTTTCGTGCTCCAGAGGAGTCTGGGTGAACCTATTCTGTTTTGGGCGTTTTTAACTGTCCCATGACCAGTTATCCTTCCTTAAAAGTTCTTTCCAGGTACCAGGAGTTGCTGGATGGGTGAGCTGGAAGTGCGGGTTGTGTCAAGTTGGTCTAACAGGTTGGATTGCCACGCAAGTCCTTTATGCGTTACCACAGGTGGAACAGCTTACTATGAGGGGAAAAAAACAAAAAACAAAACATTTTTATTGTAACAGTTGCATGTTTTGTGAGTTACGTTTAAATGTATTGTTTTGGTGGTATGACAACTCTAATTCAGAAGCCTCCTTAGATTGGTCCATCTGTGTGGTCTCCCATATTTGTTGCGCTAGCTTTGAGCCAGGCTGGTCGTAACAACACTAACTGCAGCACTTAGACCTCAGATTGCCCCTTGATTTACAAACTGCCTAACCCTGTCAGCCTGCCGTGTTCTGGGTTTGGACTGTCCACTCTGATAATAATAGCCTGTTCATTCTGATCCTGTTATTGTCTTCTTTTATTCTCAGCTGCCTGACAATTAAACTTATTGTAAATACTCAAAATTGCCAACTTTTCATTAGTATACTAAGGAACAATTTTAATTATTTTAACATTCCATGTACTTTTTTTATAAATGTTGCCATTAATACATGGAAACACACGTACCACCAAATATACATGAAATGCATTCAAGCAAAAGACATGTTTCTAGAAATATGCTGGCAGACTTTACAAGCTAAATTTTTTTAAAATAATAATTTATAAAAATGTTTTTCACTTCAGCAGCGTAAGACCTCTTTCCAGTGTGACCTGAAACCAAAAATGAACTGCTTTCCTCCCAGAAAAACACCTTTGTAGCATTGAGATCTTCAGTTTTTCATCCATGAGGGCATCCAAAATTGGACATTTTTTGTGTTTTTTTTTTCCCCACGACAATCACTGATAAGCCCAGGCAAAAAAGAATGTGTATTTTCCGTCATAAGAACACCAAAAAAGAAAATTTTGGGGCAACCTTTAGGGCAACCTACTGCAAAAACGAAAGCACAGTGTGCCATCAAGGCCACAGTCAAAGGCTGATAAAATACAGGCAGCAAAAACAAAGCGAAGGCAGAAATGTCCAACAGTCCATGAGCAGGTGATGGACAATGACAATCACACGTTACCTAAGCCTGAAAATACAGAGGGGCTGCCATTTCATTTGTAACAGTAAAGATCCATATTAAGACATACTGAAGAAGTACTTTTCTTCAAAATAGAAAGTGGAAGATACCTGCAACTCCGGTATTTTCATTGCTAAATCAGCCATCAATCTTTCGCAACCAGTCACATCAGTTTACATTATAGTGCATATTTGCTGGTGTAAGGTCACCCAAAAGGCGTGAAGGGTGTGTTCTGAAAGAGCTCCAAAGAGGTGTCTTGAGGTCTATCCTCAACTCATGGCGATGGTTTCAAGCCAGCTTCTCCATCTTAATCCCAACATCCAATTTTTCTTGCATGAAAGCAATCCCAACTCACTACACACAATTACATCATCTGATTGGCTCAGCCACAGATTAATCTTTGGTACTGAAAAACAGTTTCATTCAGGGGCAAAAAATAGGCCATTTTATAGCTAAGAATTGTCTCTATTTTAACGAGAATCAAGCTTTATCTTGCCTTTGTTTAAAATTCACTGCAAAGACCTTGGGTCTAAACTTCAGGAAAATCAATAAGGCGTACAGTATAACAATATGAGAGAATAGAGAAGGCCTGTGTGTATCTGCACTGAGCTCTAAAACAAGCATCATGATCAGCATCCACCATTTACTCACCATCATTCACTGACACAAGCACAGAAATACAGTCTAATTACCCATCCACTCTACATCAGGCTTTCACATTCCCTCTCTGGCTGATTTGCGGTGGGTGGTGTAGAGGTGATCCCACCTTCTATTGGTCGAGAGGCACCCAGACCATTTTGCCAATTCACGACAGGGCGCATGCACACACACACACACACACACACACACACGCATACTCGTTTAACTACACTTATGGGGCCATATGACTGGGCCATCACCTATGGGGACCAGCCTTTCCAGGGCTAATAGAGCTCTGAAAAAAATCAGGCATTATCAGTGGCAGTCTGTAATGACAAATATCTGTTCAAATTTACAAAATTCCAAAATTTTTCTCCAAATGTGTCTGGTCCGTCACCTCTGAGGACCTCATCTGGTTTTCAGGACTTGTGAGGTCCCCTGTTATACACAGCAATGCCCGTCTTGTTTTCAGATCATTGTGGGGACCATGAGGTCCCCTGTTATACACAGCAATGCTCATCTAGTTTTCAGAACATTGTGGGGCCCAAAACGACTTTGTGGGGGTATCTTTTGTGCTCGGTCACAGACAGAAATTTGACTTAAGAACTCCTGTGGGACTTTCAAGGCAATGGGCTGCATGCAATCAATTCTACAGTACACATGTATCCCCATCAAAGCTGGCTTGGCCGAATGCAATATTACATTTTTGCTTTACAATAGTTCAGTTTGTTCCCCTCAGTTAATATAATTTTATTGAGCACTAATTCTTGTCATTCATCAATATATCTTTTCTGAGTTGTATGTTTAAAGGGACATGTTGCTGTCTATCAAGTGGCTTTCCAGTGACTGGTTATGGTAAATCTAGTCCATAGAAGCAATACAGGCACCATAAAATGAGTTTATTAATATTAACCAAAAAACCGTGTAGTCCTACTCGTGCTGCTGTGTCAGGAGTAACAATAAATTTACCAGCATGCATTGCAGTTTGCTTCTGATGTGCAATCCCTAAATCCTGGAACTGGGTATTTCAAACACTGCTATGAGCACAGAATGCTAGGCTTCAGTTTCTTAAATGCTTCACTCTTTGACCAGAAAACCAATGAAAACTACAAATATTTAACAGTATACTGTAAGGTTAAAAGCAATCGTAACTAACCACAAAGCACAATGGTCATTGTAATTGCAAGTTCTTAGTGAAGACAACAAATAATGTCAATGCTCAATACACACAGGGCAACTTTTTGGCCCCAGTGGTTGCCATGCAATCAGTACAGACATGTTGAGACAACAGCTGGTCCTGCCACACATCACCTAAAGAGTTGGTCCTATGTCTTCGTGTATCAACACGTACATTAGATTCGGTGTTCCCAACAAAACACGGGACAGCAGCCTCTTCCACAATTAGTTAAGGCACTACTTCCCTGTGTTTGGAAGCAAAGAATATGCGAGCTGGAGCTGCCAATGTCATGAACACCAATTCACAGGAGAGCTTAGTCTACCAAATCATTGCATGCTCCCACAACCATGTGCTATTGGGGGGGGAAAAATGACACACTCATCTGTAAATTATGGAGTGGTAAACCACCTAAAATAAAGCTCACGAGTTTGCAGCATACAGTAAAAAAAAAGGCGTGCAATGCACGGAATACCCCTCAGCCCAATGTCGAAGTTTTTGGAGACGCCCGCCCGCCCGCCCAACCGCACGAAGGATAGCAATAACCCCTCAGCCTTGAGGGCTGAGGGGTAAAAAGCAAGTGGGGGCCAATCAGTTCCCATTTTTTCTCAATATTATCAGGCATTTAAATTGCACCCCATCCAGACATGGTTACGCCCAATGCAGGATGGCACGGTGTCGTGGGGTTAGCACTGTCGCCTCACAGCAATAAGGTTGTGGGCTACAATCCCGGTGTGGGCCTTTCTCTGTGGAGTTTGCGTGGGAGCAGTCTGGGTACTCCAATCTCCTCCAGCCTGAAATGCAGTAGATATGGGTGGATGGATCACATCATGGATTGTTTTGCCTGAATAACTGTCCTACTGAAACCAACTGAAACATGACTCAGGATAAACTGCAAACAATCTCATTATCTGCAGCTAGCAGCACGATATGAGCAGAGAGTACTGTTACAGTTGTTTATCCTGAATCATAGTATCCCCCGAACAAAGTTCCAGGATACTATGGATTTGGCCTCGTCACGCGTCCGCCGCATCCGCATTTTAATTTTCTTTTATTTAATTAATTGGTCTCTGTTCCAGTCCTACTGCTCACCAAAAAAATGGGTGGTCTGATACCAAAGGAGCTATGTTCTATGTAGTTTAGCACATCAAGGTGTAAATACCAGGAAATAAAAGTTGAAATTCCGAACATGTCTTGTGTTAAGCTTTTTATCTCAACCCCAAATGTATTCAGTCAGTGTATAGCAGAGGAATTGGGCTTGTTGTTCCAATACTTTTGAAGGGGACGGTATACTGTTCTCTGGTCTTAAACTCAATAACTGTAAGCTTAATCTGTACCTCAAAATTACAAATACAATGTCAAATTCTATGGCAGTAAATCTGATATGAAATGGCATGCATACTTACATACACGCATCTGGCACGATAATATCTCGACAGGTAGAAAGTACAAACATAACGGGTCCAAACATTTTAGGTATGAAGTGTGGGCTAAGAAATGTAGTCACATGTTGGATGATGTACAGTGCACAGCTATAAGAAACCTAGAAGATTACATTCTCTCTTTACAAATAACACATATTTGGTTCCTATAGGATGTAATGTTCCAGCAACTCTGGTTTATCAGGTACCAATGAAACATGCCAAGACAAAACTGAAAATTTTGAATTTCTTGTCCAAATGTCCTGTTCAATATTTTGTTACATTTCCTTTGCATGTTGTAATTTCCTGATGGCTGTGACCTATTAACATCAGAGTCTGGATATCTTTTCAGGCTGTCCAACAAGTGATATGAAAACTCTGCATTTGAATGGATCTCTATGGAAAGTGGGGGTAGAACTAGACAACTGTAAATTACGCTGATACAGTACAGAATAATTTTTTTTTTGCAAAATAGACATACATCATTGAGGGTCCAAGATATCAAATGAGCCTCAAACCATCATGCTCCTGTCAGATATGCAGCAGATAAGGATGGATTTCTTTTGCAGTTGTTTTTCCATTGGTTGAACATGAAGTAAACCATCCGAATCTACTGCATATCTGTCACCAGCATGGTGGTTTGAGGCTCATTTGGCGACTTGAAGCCATTAAGCCAATAAATGTTTTCCACACTAGTCCCACTCCCAATTCCTGTGGAGATCCATTCAAAAGCAAACATTTAAGACTGATGATGTTAATAGGTCACAGACCTCAGGAAGTCATAGCATGCCAAGGATATGCAGCAAAATCAACCAACTATCTTTAAATCAAAAATTAAACACGACTGCTTTCAATTAACATTCAGGAGGGTGTACTCATTTTTGCAACACTGCCTTTTAACATTTTGATAAAATCAAAATTTCCCATTTAGTACTGACTTTTTCCTTTGGTAGCTGATAAACCAGAGTTGCTGGAACATTATCTCATGTAGGAATCCCAAATATGTCTTCTTTGTAAATAAAGTTGAATTTGTAGGGTTTCTGATGGGGTGTACTCATTTATGCTCTGCACTGTATATAATGAACATGCACTTTGCAGTTTTCAGAACTGGTCCTCACATGAAAATCCAGGATTCTCATTTTTTTCCCTTACCTCAGGCTGTGACCAGCACTGCGGGCCTAAGGGGTCCCATGGGGAGTTGGACTAAGTAAGCACTCCTCTGAGGACTGCATCACAAACAGTCCTTCCAAGGGTGTGCTGTCAACTAGTGTACTGCTTGCCTTTAAAGTTAATCCAAAGAAGTTCAGTATAACAAAATCATCGGGGGGGGGGGGGGGGGGGGGGGGGGAATTAAAAATCAACCAGACAATGAAAGAACTGAAAGGGATAACTTTACTGCTTCCAAAAATCCATTATAGCAACTTATATACTTTCAATTTATAGGGACACATTTTACGGCCGGTATGTGGACAAATGGTAATTCCTGGACCCAAGGCGCTGCAGAGTCAGAGCGGGAGGAGAGCCGTTGCTGTGGGTGTGTCAGCGATACGCCAGCTTGCGAGAGTACAGCCTGGGCATATGTTTGGATCTTAAGAGGCAATAAAAAGGCAAATTCCAATTCCAATGTTGGGATGTTGTGTAAAACGTGAATAAAACAGAAAGTGAGTGTTTTTTCAGCAAAAACAGCCGTTTTCAGATTTTTGATTGGTCAGACCGCAGGACAGTTTCCCACTTTGCCTCAGTCCATCTTAAATGAGCTTGGGCCCAGCGAAGGCCATAGCATTTCTGGATCTTGGTTTAAAATTTGCACAGCAGAGTTTTAACTTGCGTTTATGAATGGGTAAAAATGGCATCCATGGGAGACTTCCACGGCAAAAACCACTGCTGACCAAAAAGAACATAAAGGCTCGTCTTATATTTGCCAAAACACATCTGGATGATCTCAAAGACTTTTGGGAAAATATTCTGTGGAAGGACACGGCAAGAGTTTAAATTTTTGGATGGAATGCGTCCTGTTACATCCGGTGTAAAACTAATACAGCATTAAATAAAAAGAATATCATACCAACAGTCAAACATGGTGGTGGTAGTGTGATGGTCTGGGGCTGCTTTGTAGCTTCAGGACTGAATGACTTGCCATAATTAATGGAACCATGAATTCTGCCCTCTGCCAGAAAATCCTGAAGGACAATGTCCGCCCATCAGTTCATGACCTCAAGCTCAAGTGCACTTGGGTTATGCAGCAGGACAATAACCCAAAGCACACCAGCAAGTCCACCTCTGAATGAATAAGACGTAGAGCCCGGAAACAGTTGGAACGCCGATGCGAACGCGGACGGGAAACTGTACAAAAACAATGTCTCCCCTCCTGGGAGGGAGAAAAATAATGATTTGCAAATCCTTTGACCTATATTCAATTGAGTACAAATCAAAGGCAAGATGTTTAATGTTCAAACTGATAAACTTTTTTTTTTGGAAATATTCACTCATATTGAATTAGATGCCTACAACACATTCCAAAATAGCTGGGACAGGGGCCACAAAAGACTGGGAATCTTGAGGAATGCTCAATAAAAACCTTTTTGGAACATTCCACAGGTGAACAGTTTAATTGGAAACAGGCGAGTGTCATGATTAGGTATAAAAGAAGCAAGGCGCAGTCGTTCACAAGCAAGGATGGGGCAAGGTTCTCCACTTTGTGAATAAGTGCGTGAGCAAATAGTCCAACAGTTTAAGCACAATGTTTCTCAATATGCCATTGCAAAGAATTTAGGGATTTCATTGTCTTCAGTCCACGATATCAAATGATTCACAGAATCCAGAGAAATCTCTACACATAAGCAGTAAGGCTGAAATCCAACACTAAGTCCGTGACTGTCAGTCCCTCAGGAGGCACTGCATTAAAAATCGACATCATTCTGTAAAGGATACCACCATGTGGGCTCAGGAACACTTTGGAAAACCATTGTCAGTTAACACAGTTCATTGCCTCGTCTACAAGTGCAAGTTAAAACTGCACCATACAAAGCGAAAGCTATATACTGTTTCAACCACACCCAGAAACACCGCCAGCTTCTCTGGGCCTAAGCTCATCTGAGAAGGACTGATGCAAAGTGGAAAAGTTTGCTGTGGTCTGACTAGTCCCCATTTGAAATTGTTCTTGGAAATCACGGACGTCGTGTCCTCCGGGCTAAAGGGGAAAAGGACCATCCAGATTGTTATCAGGCCAAAATTCAAAAGCCAGCATCTGTGATGGTATGGGGATGTGTTAGTGCCCATGGCATGGGTAACTTGCACATTTATGAAGGCACCATTAATGCTGAAAGGTACATACAGGTTTTGGAGCAACATATGCTGACCTTCCAAGCGACATCTTTTTCAGGGATGTCTCTGCTTATTTAAGTAAGACAATGCCAAACCACATTCTGCAAGTGTTGCAACAGCGTGACTTCATCGTAAAAAAAAGTGCGGGTAATAGACTGGCCTGCCTTTAGTCCAGACCTGTCTCACATTGAAAATGTGTGGCGCATTATGAAGCGCAAAATACAACAACGGAGACCCTGGACTGTTGAGCAACTTAAGTCGTACATCAAGCAAGAATGGGAAAGAATTCCACCTACAAAGCTTCTACAATTAGTGTCCTCAGTTCCCAAATGTTTACTGATAGTTGTTAAAAGGAAAGGCGATGTGTTACAGTGGTCAACATGCCCGTCTCAGCATTTTTGGAATGCGTTGCAGGCATCAAATTCAAAATGAGTGAATATTTCCAGAAAAACAAAGTTTATCCATTTGAACATTAAATATATTTTCTTTGTAGTGTACATAACTGAATATAGGTCAAAAAGAATTTGCAAATCATTGTATTCTGTTTTTATTCACGTTTTACACGACGTCCAAACTTCATTGGAATTGGGGTTAGTAGTTAATTTGATTGGATTTGAATGAATCACCACCCACTGATAATATAGTCTGCATAACCCAGCCCATCTGACAAGTGCGCCACGCATTTTGCTAGGAGGGCCACAAGTCGCTTCTTACTCAGAAAAATAACAAAATTCCACAGCCACACCCGTCACTACGCACCCCACATCTGACATCTGACATCCCGCAGCGCCATTCTGATCCTGGAAAATCTGGCCCATAGTATGTGATACAACTTACTATCACACAGTATTTTCCATTGTACCAATTTGTTCATACATACTAAAAATTAAAACACAAAATTGATTTAAAAAAAAAAAAAAAAAACTGCCTCACTCACAGGTCTGTCTTTTCATTGCTGTGATTCTATTTTTTACAAAGAATTTGATTGCCTTCCAATCTCTGTTTCTGAGCACTTCTGGCCCTGCTTTAATGCATGCATCGCAGTCCATCTTCCTTGGCACCTGACACTTGTCAATAAATTTGGACATGTTCTTTAGCACGACAGCAATTTCCTCCTTTTGCCACGGCCTCTTTATCACAGCAGGGCGACCTAGATAAAAATGGAGAAAAATGAAAAATAATTGTTGGTTACCATATTATTTCTCTGGTCACTTCAACAAATATCCATTTATTCTTATGAGAATTAAGTATTTTGTCTATAATAATCTCTCCAATGCAGAGGACAGAACAGGATGGTGAGGTTAAGAATAGGAAAAATACTCAGATGTACACAGATGTACCAGCCAAAACTGGTCACTCCTGAGATCGCAAATACCAACTCAACACCAGACCCATTACTCTCATCCAGTTATCAGCATTTGTGCAAAGTGGATTTATGGTTTAGTTTTAAAGCATGAGGATTCATACTGTTGCATTAGTCTTTTCAGCCAGCCCCTTGATAGAGTGGCAGCTGGATTCGCTGCTTTACGCAAAACCCTTCATGTAGTTCCTCCATTAAAACAAAGTTATTGCGAAGAATAAAAAACAGCTCCTTGGTATACTGACCACACTTGTACTCTAAAACAAAAGTCCCGTCAGCTGGAACATAAGTGGCACTTCTCAAAAATGCAGGTCTTGCTCTTGGCTTCGAAAGAGAGCCTTGGTGTCTATAAACATGCTCTCTCAAGTACTTAATATTTCTAGTTTTCAAAGCCGATAGAAGGAAATAGGAATAATGTTTTTGAGAAAGTGTTATTATCGCTTAAGACTTTTTCTTGAGCTGAAATCAAACAATTGAAATTTGAAAGGGTTTCTCTCTGCAACTAGATAGTTTTTGCTCCTTCCCATCAGGGGACCGAGAGACTTAGACTTTTTTCCTTTTGTTTCTGTGAAGTGTCTTCTCCTAAACAAACAAAATTGAACTAAATTCAATAGGGGCCACGCTAAAGTTCATTACTGCACCTCTATTTTGAGCTGAAGATGCTCTAGTGCCGTCAACATTTTGATGGTCTGCTGCACTGGCGCCACTTCTCCCTGCTGACGTGTGCGTCACATCCGTCTTAGGTCTCTTCAGGCAGGATTCGGCGTCACTCTGGAGTGTGGACTCACTGCTGTCTATGAAGACAAATGATGAAAAACCAGTAATAAACATGTAAATAACAATCCATTTGTACAGAAATGGGAACACTGCTGAAGGGACTGCTGGGAAGGGAAATTAAAATGATTGCTTTGTTCATTCCTCAAGCGTAGTTCAAAGGAGGATAATAAATGATCAGACTAAATCAGCCAACTGTTTGACCAAAATGTAACTAGGATTTAAAGAACAATAATGATAATAATACATTTTAAAAACTCCAACAGAAGTCAAGTGGCAGCAGTAACACCAATTTTTCTTTCTTTCTTTTTTTTTTTTTTGTAAGTGGCAGTAGACACCAATTTGGTGGTCCGCTTGGGCCCTGCACAGGCATTACACTGACAGTACACACCGGACATGTCCACTTGGGCCCTGCACAGGCATTACACTGACAGTACATACCGGACATGTCCACTTGGGCCCTGCACTGGCATTACACTGACAGTACATACCGGACATGTCCACTTGGGCCCTGCACAGGCATTACACTGACAGTACATACCGGACATGTCCACTTGGGCCCTGCACTGGCATTACACTGACAGTACATACCGGACATGTCCACTTGGGCCCTGCACAGGCATTACACTGACAGTACATACCGGACATGTCCACTTGGGCCCTGCACTGGCATTACACTGACAGTACATACCGGACATGTCCACTTGGGCCCTGCACAGGCATTACACTGACAGTACATACCGGACATGTCCACTTGGGCCCTGCACTGGCATTACACTGACAGTACATACCGGACATGTCCACTTGGGCCCTGCACTGGCATTACACTGACAGTACATACCGGACATGTCCACTTGGGCCCTGCACAGGCATTACACTGACAGTACATACCGGACATGTCCACTTGTCTTTTCTTGCTCGTCTCTTCTTTGTCACTTCTGTGTCTCCCTTCTTCGTCAATCTGGACAATCTCTATATGATTAATCAAAATTGGACAGACAAGGCTTTGGATAAGTTCTTCAAAAATTTTTCCACGTAAAAGTTGAATTATACAAGAAATATACTGGGTGCTTTAAGTAACTGAGCGCTCACAGTGAGAATGCTCAATGTGAGCACTGGGAGTATTTTTGAGCCACTTAACGTTCTGCTCTGATTGAGCGCAGAGCAAGTCTCATTTAACTCAGAAAATTCTACAAAGTACACTACGTGATAAAACGTTCAATAACTACTTTTGATTGTGTGTCACGGTCGTCAGGAACATTTGCCGTAATGCAGTATTGACGTTTACCAATGTAATTTGAATAAATGATTAGTTTTCATTTATACACAGTAATTTGTCTGCCCACCCACATTAATGTCTTAGATTGATGTACGAAGGAGCGTAACATCAGGCTAAATGTTGGACCCACGACTGAACTACAAATTTCCATCACTTCCGCATATCCCACAGTGATCCTACACAGAAAGTGCTCAGCAGCCCTGTGAGCGGCTCAGACAGGGCAGAACTGACCAACCAAAGCTAAGCTGCTCAGTTATGCGCCCATCATTTCAAAAGATGTTTATGTTTATTAGGCAAATCTCAAACTGACATCATATTTCCCTTAGCCTTTTAATTGGCTACAGCCATGTAACAAATTGAGAAATTAGTGAGTACTGCCAACCAAATTTTCCCCAAATACCGTTTGGGTTGATGTCTATCTCGTCGAGGTTCTTCCCCGTAAACTCTCCCAGCCGTCCATGCTCCAGGGCCATTAAGATCTTACTGACTTTGGCGAGCTGGAGGGTGCCCTCGGGTAGTCTGTAGTATTGCCGATGAACTCTAATATCATGGCCAAGGTAATCCGCTAACTGATCAAGCTCTGTGTCTTTGAGATTCAGGACATTTGAAAGAGTTGCCACATGTTTCCGGAGCTTTGTGGAAGAGATGGCATCAGGGTTCTGGGCACCACATAACCTTGCATACCGTCTAATGCAATCAGAACCTCGAAAGTGGCTCATGGCAGATGGTCTTGCAAACAAGTAGTCGTTGTTTTTCAGCACCCCACACTCCTCTCGTCTGCTGACTAGTAGCTCAAGCGCTTCCTCCGTTTCTGGTGTTAAAAGAACAGGAACCTTCCTATCCCTCTTTCCTCGGATTTCAATCCGTGTGAAATATGAGCAAAGTTTCTGCTCTACTTCTGACAGAGCAAGGCAGACATCTTTGTGGGGCACCGATTTGTCTCTTGAAGTAAATGCAGACAGTGGCATTTTAGAGACCTCACCTTCCCTTCGACGGTTAAATACAATGACTTGTGCCAATGTAACCTGTGCAAGCTCTTTCCAGTCAGTAGGTGAAGACTGCTCCTTCAAATCATTGAGGTGTTGTTGTCGTTTCCCATCCAAAAAAGAATGAAGACGTTTAACATCCTCTGTGAAGGGCAAAAGCTGAGGAGAGTTAAATTTGGCCTCCTTGAGTTCCTTTGTGGCTGGGCCGGACACATATGTGCTCCATCGTGTCTGGGAAATCTCGCAGAATGACTGACATGCCTCCGCTGTAGTAAGGTCTTGTTTAATCAGTGCTTCTGATTTGAAAAACAAAGCCATTTTATTCAAAATGCCACCCAATTTGAGAGCAAGACTTGGAGATTTGGATGTTCCCGTTTTGCTGTCGAAACCAACTGCGTGTCGTGCAGCTTTAACGGTTTCCATGAAGTTCCCAGGATTCAGAAGCTCTTGGACTGTCTTCAGTGGAGTGACCTCTCTTGCTTTGAGTACGAGCCTACTAAGCTCCCTCAGCTGTTGTCGGACATGATGGCTTTGGTCGGACCCTTTCGACTGAGCTTTATGTATTAAATGTTGGCCAAATGCAATAATGCATGGCTCACTTTTGATAAGATCAGTGATTTTATCTTGATGCATGGAGCTAAGCAACTTCCAAAGTTGCTCAGTAACCCCTGGAGGTGTAGGTTGCGCAAAAGCACAAAGGGACTGGATTCGAGTTTTACCAGGTTTCACTTGCCCTTCTCTCGGTTTGAACTTGCATTGCCGAGCATGTTTCCACAGCAATCTTCGGGCAAATAGTCCCTGGCAGAATACGCAGTGCATGAAGTCTCGTCCCAAACTGTCTCGTTTTGGTTGCTTGTATGCAACAAGTTTTCCTTTTCCAGTTTTCAAAACGGCTGCATTGTGCACAAAGTTTCCTTTGTTCCTTAGATACTCCAGCTGCAGTCGCCTTTCCTTTGAGCCCTTGTTAAAACTAAGTGCCCTGGCTACATCCAACTCATTGCTGTGATGACGCTCCAGATGTCTAGCAGATTTCCCAACGGCTAACCCACAAAACAGACAGTACTGCAATTTATTGTACTTTCTCTTTCCATCTGCCTTTTTAGAAACTGCAAAAATAGACACCGAGTCAGCATCTTCTGTATCAGTCAGACATTCTGGTGAACAATTACCTAACTTATAGCTCTTTGATAGAGCAGTAGGGCTGCTGCTAATGCTTTGTTGTGAACTTAAAGGGCCTCTGCTAGTGCACTCAGATGCAGCTGTAGGGATCCTGCCACTGCAGTGATATTCAAAGAGAGGTGACTTAATTACCTCTCTTTTCGGTAGAGGAATCACATCACTCATGTTACCACCTGAGCTTTCTATACCTGTATCAGGGATATACTCTTCCTCTGTAACAGAAGAGCTGTCGGTCGGACTTTCTGGTGAACAATGACTGGACTTATAGCCCTTTAATTGAGCAGTAGGGCCGCTGCTAATGCTTTGTTGTGAATTCAAAAGACCTCTGCTAGTGCACTCAGATGCGGCTGTAGGGATCCTGGCACTGTTGTGATATCTGTAGAGTGTTGACTTCCTTCCTTTTCTATCCTGTCGAGGCATCACATCACTCATGTCACTATCTGAGCTTTCCTCACTGTCACGAGGGATATACTCTTCTTCACTGTCTGCACTGGACTCATAAAACTCCATCCTGCATCGTGATGCATCGCCATCCCTTCCACTCATCTACAAACAAAATCGAAAACCATTTTGATCAGCTGTAGTTTGCCCATCATACTACTTCCATCACTGCTCCAGTACATGAGCTCGGGTGACCATTTGAAAGGCAAATGGTAACAGTAAATGTAATGCATATACTGCTTGAAATGACCTGGAGTCTATGAACATTTACTTTCATATTTATACTGCTTACTGATCCATCGTGTTTTTTTTTGTTATTTATAGCACACCAAGACAGACTACAGGTTATATGTTCTATAGTGTGTCCCAAAAAAAGGAATAGAATAAATGGTTAATTCCATAGCAACTGCTTCACATTCTTTTATTAAAACTAGCATTTGGTATTACATAACTGTCTTCTGTCTAGTGATGTTAAGTAAGTGGAGGTTGTGCCACACTCAAATGAACAACAATGACACTTTTGGAGAGCCTGAAGAGCAATTTCAATGCCAGGATGGAGGGGTATTCCATAGATTGTGGTGGGCACAAGATGGAGCACTGGCTCACAGGAGGCTAATCGTCCAAGATAGTCGGCGAGATCTTTTTCATCATCGAGTGATTGCAGTTCACCATGAGACTGAGTGGCCCCCCAGATCCCCTGACCTAACCCCACGAGACTTTTTTTCTTTGGGGCTACCTGAAGAGTAAAGTCTACACGACACCACCCAGGGACTTAAACTGTCTGCGTGCAAGGATTGTCGCACAAGTTGAAGAATTAAGAGGTTAGCCAACTATGATTCGTAATTCCTTCAGGGCAATAAGAACAAGGGCTGAGGCTCGAGTCGCCGCAAATGGTGGCCACGTTGAAGGTCATCCATAAGCATATACTCATGTAAACGTAATTAAAAGCGTTTCCCCCACTGGATTGTCCAGTGTTCTGCATTTCAATCAAATGGCAAAGTTGCTTTTCAAACCCTGCTAATTTTGGCACAAAAACATTTCTGACAAGTTGCATTACGGCAATCACCATTCAGGCATGCCTGACAATTTTTTTGCTTTGTATGATGTGAAAAAGTACACAGTTGTGTTATAAATAGTGCTAATTAGTTTTATAGACCCAAAGTTTCTAAAGAATACTTTTCTGGGAATTTTATTCCCAGTTTCCTTTTTATCAGGACACACTGTATAGTGAATTCATATTTATACGACCGTGTTTCTATCTGATCTACATTGTGTACATCATATTCTTATCATACATCAAGCCATTTACTAAGGCTGTAACAAATACCATTTTTTAATATTGGGATATTCCATAGCCATTTTTTACAAAGCATTTGGCACTGGCAATCATCTTCGTATACAACGGTAAAACTGTCAGGCACTGGGAGTCACTTTAATGGTCGTCTGACTAGACCAGCAGCATAGTAAGTTAACTTAACTGCCTTTTGAAAGCTGACTTAAACCAAAAAATAAAATATGGCGATCTTAAAATGCTTCCAAACAGCCAATGTTTCCCTTCTTTCTGCTGTCTCCGTACATGCTGCCTGGTTTCTGCTAGCTCCTAATGTGATTACGTCTTAATTGAGCGCCGAGCCCCAGTGCGTGTGACGCAGTATTTTACAGCCCGGTAATGAGAGCTATGCTTATGTATGTAATAACAATATAAACTGCTTTTTTGGGCTCAATATTATACTGTTGACATGTACAAGTCACCCTAGTTGCAATAGCTGTACTCGGCTTTGAATTTTGTTCCTTGGTTTGCCGACATGTATGTGTTCCGCGTTAACGAGTGCTAATCAAGGTAACTGGCCTGTTAGCTTTTTTGATGTGTTAGGAGAGTCAAAATAAAAAATGAATACAAATTTGAGTGTGTTATCGAATATAGAATGTTTACAATTTCCATGAATTTTTGAATATTTGCTACAGCCCTTGTATACTAGCATTTACATAATGTTCATATTGTTCATTCTATAAATACAGTTCATACAGTATAACTTCACATATTCATACCTACCCTTAGTGTTTATTGTATCTATATTTTATACATTGTATATTACGCCAGAATGCACTTTACTGCTTCTTTTGCACTTCTGGTTATAGGCCAAATTGCGTTTTGTAGTCTCAGCACTTGTACACCATGCAAAGACTAAAATTAATCTAATGCATCACATAATTCTAATATAAACCACTTCACCCTCAAACAACACTCAACATCAAACTGGCAATGGAGATGCGCATTATGTGTATTGTCATATCATATTGCTGCAAGAGGAACAGCATAAAAGGTTGGTTTAATTGTTCTGACAAGTTATGAATAATAGCTAAAAAAGCCAACTTACAAATAAAGATTTGGCTTTCCTTTGCCTTGCAGTAACAGCTTCAGACAATGAGTCTTCATCGGAGTCGGTGTAGTCAACAAGTCTGGCGTTTCCTTGATTCACAACCTGTATCAACGAATCACAGTAAAACAGAGTTTGATCATAGTAGTGTTACCTCTTGGTGAACATTTGGCAATGCCTTTCAATGCCTTGCGCTGAAAGTACTGCAATCACATGGCACCAAACCTTTAAAGTAGACTGAGGAACTTTAGAGGTTTCCATGACAGCAGCATGAGGCTGTTGATCAGAGATTTACAATCAATTCTGGGGATGTGCAAAAGTAACTGATTAGTCAGGTAACCATTGAGTGACCTATGACTCAAAGAAAATGCAAACTGACTAACCTAAAATCTTACAAATTGTTGACCAAAGTCAATTTTTTTTCAGGTCATCGGTTGGCTTCTGAGCCACTGTAACTGAGTGTGACCATCCGAAAGGATAACACGATCACTTTACGGCCGGGAAATATATTGATATTGTGAAATATGCAACCAAATATCATCTTAGGGCGAGTCTGGGTTTGGTGATTGCCAGGAGAATGTGCGCTTTGCCAAGTGTAAAGTTTGGTGGAGGATGGTTTATGCAATGGGGTTTTTTTTCTGAGGTTGGCCTAGGCCCCTTAGTTCCAAGGAAAGGAAAGCTTCAGCTTACCAAGACATTTCGGACGACTCTATGCTTCCAGTGTTTTGGGAACAGTTTGGGGAAGCTCTTTTCTGTTCCAACATCACTGTGTCCCAGAGCACAAAGCAAGGTCCATAAAGACATGGTTGAACGGGTTTGGTGTGTAAGAAACTGACTGGCCGACAAAGAGTCCTGTTCTCAACCCTATCAAACACCTTCGGGATGAACTCGAACGGAGATTGTGAGCCAGGCCCTTTCGTTCTGACCAAATTCTGGATGAATGGGCAAAAGTTTCTACAGACACCCTGCAAAATCTTGTAGAAAGCATTCCCAGAATTGTCATACCATTTTAGCTTTAAAAAGGGGACAAACACCAAACGAATGCCTCTGGATTTAGAATTGGAGGTCACAAAAGCACATGTAGGTGTAATGTGTAGGTGTCCTTAAACTTTTGTCCATGCAAGTGTAGTTGTATTTCTCAATTTACCTAATTAAGGAGAACTGGCTGCACCTAACTGATGAGTAGGCTACTGTTTGACAATCCTATTGCTAAATCAAGTAAAATGATTGAACTGTTCAATGGCAAAGACAATATCTAATGCAAATTTTGTAATTTAAACAACATTTGAGCTTGCTTTAGAGAATTACCATGTTACAATAAAGGCTAATGTTTCTCTCTTTTTTTTTTTTTTGCGTGTATGCTGTATATACGTCGTCCCAATTAATGACATTAGTTGCTACAAATCTGCACAATGTGTTGATGGGTAGTGAATAAAACATCTCTCTCAAATTAAATGCATTACTCAATTACTGAAAGGTGTCCTCTCATGGTCCGATTTAGGAGCTTTACAGTAATCTGGAAAAAGACAAAAATGATCCGCCCCAGAAACCTACCTATATTGTTATGCCCAGAGAGGGAGAGGCTAAAGCATTTGATACGCTAAATAAAATCAGTAAACTCACCTTTTAGTGTATTCGATTAAAAAAAAAAAAGATTACCCTCTATCTGACATTACTTTGTATGTTAGAGTATGTTAACGTAATGTCATATTGCTGAATGTATTTTAATTCCAACTGATGTTTTTATGAGCAATCACTTTTTTTGACTAGTTAAGTTACTCAGGTACTCAGGTAAGTTACTGAGGTTTTGCAAAGGTAACCAAGTACTCTAAATTCCCATCCATCACAAAACAAATATTCTGAATATGATACCATGAAGTCAAATCACTGGCAGTTGAACTAATCACTGGCTCTTGTAAGCAGTTTGTGAGCAGTTACCGTATCATTAGCATTAAACAGCCTAAGAAAGACTTGAGAGTAGCAGGATAAATTGATACGCATCAACGTTTTACAAACCCAAATTCCTATAAAATTGGGATGTTGTGTAAAACGTGAATAAAAATACAATGATTTGCAAATCCTTTTTGACCTATATTCAATTGAGTGCACTACAAAGACAAGATATTTAATGTTCAAACTGATAAACTTTGTTTTTTGGTAATATTCACTGATTTTGAATTTGATGCCTGCAACACCTTCCAAAAAAGCGGGTACGGGGCATGTTTACCATTGTGTTACATCACCTTTCCTTGTAACAACACTCAATAAGTGTTTGGGAACGGAGGACACTGATTGTAGAAGCTTTTTAAGTGGAATTCTTTCCCAAATTTGCTTGATGTACAACTTCAGTTGCTCACCATTCCGGGGATCTCCGTTGTCTTTTTTTTGCGCTTCATAACGCACCACACATTTTCAATGGAAGACAGGTCTGGACTAAAGGCAGGCCAGTCTATTACCTGCACTTTTTTTACTATGAAGTCACACTGTTGTTACACATGTAGAATGTAGCTCGGCATTGTCTTACTGAAATAAGCAAGGACATCCCGGCAAAAGACGTCGCTTGGATGGCAGCATATGTTGCTCCTAAACCTCTATGTACCTTTCAGCATTAATGCTTCACATTTTCACAAATGTGCAAGTTACCCATGTCATGGGCACTAATACACCCCCATACCATCACAGATGCTGGCTTTTGAACTATGCACTAATAACAATCTGGATGGTCCTTTTCCTCTTTAGCCCAGAGGACACGACATCCATCATTTCCAAAAACAATTTGAAATGCGGACTCGTCAGATCACAGCAAACTTTTCCACTTTGCCTCAGTCCATCTCAGATGAGTTCAGGCCCAGAGAAGCTGGCGGTGTTTCTGGGTGTGGTTGAAACAGTATATAGCTTTCGCTTTGTTTGGTACAGTTTTAACTTGCACTTGTAGACGTGGAAACAAACTGTGTTAACTGACAATGGTTTTCCTAAGTGTTCCTAAGCCCACATGTTAATATCCTTCACAGAATGATGTCGGTTTTTAATGCAGTGTTGCATTCAATGTTGGTTTTCAGCCTTGCCGCTTACATGTAGAGATTTCTTTGAATTCTCTGAATCTTCTGAAGATATTATGGACTGTTGACTATGAATCCCTAAATTCTTTGCAATGGGACGTTAAGAAACATTGTTCTCAAACTATTGGACTATTTGTTAATGCAGTTTTTCACAAAGGGGTCTATTCTCCCATTAGCGCGCAAGTCCTTTTTTACGCGATTCGAGTTAAGCACTTTTGAGTTACGCGTATTCTCCCCGACGCGCTTCGATCACGCCCACAGTGCTTAACTTCAGAATGTAAGCGGCCTTATGAAAGAGGTGTGACTGATCCAAAAGAGAGGCAGACTCTGTACAAAGCTCATTGATTATGGCTATCAGGAAAACATGGAAAAAGGGTTTTCTGATTAACCATGAAAATGCAGTTGTGGTCCATGGAAAATGCAAATCAGACTTTAAATTTGAATATCGTGGGCCTGCTGATAAAACCTCGTATCTCCAAACTGATAAGAAACGAAAACTCGTATGTCCACTATTCTTACATGCAAAATTAAACTTTTTTTTATTTTAATCTATATTTATCCATTTATATTATTATTATTTAATTTTACATTTATTTTTTATTTTCCTGTGAAGTTTGTCATTTTGAAGATACGAGGTTTTATATGCTGCTGTAATAGTAGGCCTATTTATGTCTGTACCAATTACAAGAAGTAATTCAGACATCTCTTTTTTTAGCATTGGGCTCCGCACGTCCATACGGACACATAAAATTGAGGCGGCGGGGGATATTGCCATGTTAGTGGCAAACACTTGTTATTTCTTACTCTAGCCACCATGGCATTAAAGCTATGCAAACAAACAAATTGCCGCGATAATGAAATAATAAATAAAGAATTTAGCACTTCTCAACCAGCGCAATCAGATCACTGAAAATGTGCCCCTCCTACACCAGCCTGTTTGTTCCGTGGAAGACAAGGAAGAAGACAAAGGGAACATTCTAGTCACACAAAAAGAGACAGACAGTTTATATGATCTCATTTAGAAATTGCGCACTTGAAATCTCAAACTAATCAGATGTCAGGTTTGCAACTAAAGGACATGGAAACGCTTTAACAAGGATTCTTACCCCGCACGCGGTCATCCCACCGCCCTGAAACCGCCTCAGTAATGACAGAATTCCATATCCATAGCCTATCATCCTATTTGATCTGAACGACACATTCACTTGAACTTGTGCCTAATACTTTATTATAATCAATTATCCCATTTACTGATAATGATTCTTCCCATGTCAGCTATTCTTTATAGGCTAAAATTGATTAACAAATGGGTAGTGCTTTGGTATTGGTCAGGGTAGGGCTCAATCTAGAGTTGCCTATTTAATAATATCTTTATTCAAACATTAAAATACACATTATTATCAATGGTAAAAAAATTACAAAGACACGAGTTAGTTAATACAGATATCCTCAATTAGAAAATTAATCTCCTCACTCGTGAGAATATCACAACTTTTTAGATTATCAAGAATATAAGGCAGTCGCATTTGTTAATAGAACATGACGACAATGATGGCGACGTCGAGCCAAAGCCGAAAATTGACTTTCACAACAGATGTTGGTGTTGTATGGCAGTGGGGCACTGAAGGCTGATCCGAGGAATTAGGCTGCGAATCGTTCTGGATGTGGCTTCGGTGGGGAGATGTAAGCGCAGTATCCCCGATTTAAAGCATAAATGGAGAGATCTGCTGGGCGCTGTAAAAGCCAGGCTCTCTGCAGACCGGAGAAGTGTACACGCAACAGGTGGTGGGCAACCATCATCCCCTGTGCATTTCACTGCACAGGAGGAGGGGATGGCATCCACTCTTTCTGCAGTGGAAGTGCATGGAGAAGAACTTGGAGCGTCAACGAACTGTGTCAGACACCTTGATACAGACGCCTGTGATGTGTATGACATCACCAGCCACTCTCTGGAACGACCCAGATGCCAGGAGCGACAGCGCAGTTCTGACGTTGATGACCACGGGTATGTTTTGTGGATAATTACTGCGGCTGGATAGCTGTTCATCCAGAAGTCGGCAAAGATAGATGATTGCCTCATGCATGGTCCAGACGAAAGCGCTGGATGCACTCGATGTTTGTTAGTCCCAGGATGTCCAAACGAAGCCGATATATGCGTGTTCGTCTTCGAGCTCGGCGCGCTCCTCTTACTCTTTCCCAATCACGCAAGAGTGCAAGCAAATGCAGGACTGGCATTTTGGCTTTAGATTTTCAGGGCATGGTGGAATGATGGTCTTATGTATACTCGTATTAATTAATTGTTTTGCATTTGTAATTTAACTGATTGGAGAAGAGGCTGATGCGTAATATCGTGTGATGATTTCGTTTGATAAATTATCATGGCTTTGAGAAATGTAGTTTAGAAATAAGGAAGAACAATCGAATATTAAATGTCTCAACCTTTACCATGTTAAATAAAATAAAAGTAATGTTAAAATTCGGCCTATAACCGACATCAAACGCAATATTCAATTTCGCCTAATGTTGGCGCTTGACCTTAATACAGCCCTCAAAAGCGCTTAAAAGAAAAAGCCCGTAAGCCAGGGGGAGAATACGCGTAAGTGTTATTTGCCTGAGAAACGCCCGGAAACGCCCCGATTTTGGCCTTGCTCCGCCCCAAGCGCGTAACTGCCTTCGGGGCGCGTAATGCACAAACTTAAGTTGAGGGGAGAATACGCGTAGGCTGAAAAGCGCGTAGCTACGCGCTTTTTTCGACTTTACGCGCATCGAAGAATAGACCCCAAAGTGGTGAACCTCGCCACATCCTTTCTTGTGGACAACTGTGCCTTTCGGGGATGCTACTTTTATGCCTAATCATTACACTCGCCTGTTTCCAATTAACCTTTTCACCTGTGGAATGTTCCAAAAAGGTTTTTATTGAGCATTCCTCAAGATTCCCAGTCTTTTGTGGCCCCTGTCCCAGCTTTTTTGGAATGTGAAAATTTTCCAAAAAACAATTAAGTTTCAGTTTGAACATTAAATATCTCGTCTTAGTAGTGAACTCCCTTGAATATTGGTCAAAAAGGATTTGCAAGTCATTGTATTCTGTACTTATTCACATTTTACATAACATCCCAACTTCACTGGAATTGGGGTTTTGTAATTGTTGAATGTCACAAAAATGGATTTCTGGAAGAGACTGTGTAATCACTGATAGTCATTGGATTATGTCACAGGCAGGGAATTAAGGCAGATTAACTGTGACAATTATAGACGCCTTAAAAGAAGCATCAGAAATACCGCATGTGTTTGGTCATTTCATCCAAAAGCTAAAACCTGCCCTTACCGCCTTCTGCTTATTTTCTGTCGTCCTCGCCCATTGTTCACCGCCAGCATTGTGGTCCGCTCCTGCAATGTGCCCCTCTGACTCCGCCTCTAAAGGCACAGGGGCAGAGCACTGTGGGGCCCTCCTATCCCACAATGCCATGCTTGACTGCTCCACACCCAGTTTTGTAGCAGGGCCAGTCTGGAGGAGAGTGGACCGGGTACAGGGTGCTGACACAGAGTCACTGGTCAAAGGAAGGTTTTCCGCAGGGCATGGGCTCATCTGCTCAGACCTGGGAAATAATTCAAAAATTCTGAGTGAAACCAGCAATGTTAGGCCAAACAGAAAATGTAGAAAAAGTATTAGAGAGGCAAGAGGCAAGAGACAAGAGACCAATATTTTACTTCAAGAACTGGTAATTTAAATCTGCTGTATGTGTACTTCTGCGCCATGAATCTGCTACAAGCACGCAGTATGGGAAAATTCCATCTGCCAAGATAAATTCAGTCTACATCACCCTCACAGATTTTGGATTTTACTTCATTTAAAACATAATTTGGTGTTCTGTATGCTACGTTGCTGTTCCAGCCTAATGCACTGAATAAAGTTTAAAACCACTCAAGTCCTGTCTTGGCCTCAGCAGGCAGTAAATGGGCCCCCGAACCATGACACATTGGAACGCATAAATGCCCTACACTGCCAGAAATAAAATCACTTTCTTCTGATTCAGCTTCACTGCAAAACATTTCCCCTATGCAACCATGCTTGAGTGAAAACAGAGTAAATTTGAGTGAGCAAATACAGTATTGAGTGAGAGCAGAGTGAATTGGAATGTGCACATACAGTAGTGAGTGAGAACAGAGAAAATTTGAGTGTGCACATACAGTATTGAGTGAGAACAGAGTAAATTTGAGAGAGCACATGCAGTATTGAGTGAGAACAGAGTAAATTTGAGTGAGCAAATACAGTATTGAGTGAGAGCAGAGTAAATTTGAGTGAGCAAATACAGTATTGAGTGAGAGCAGAGTAAATTTGAGTGTGCACATACAGTATTGAGTGAGAACAGAGTAAATTTGAGTGTGCACATACAGTATTGAGTGAGAACAGAGTAAATTTGAGTGTGCACATACAGTATTGAGTGAGAACAGAGTAAATTTGAGAGAGCACATGCAGTATTGAGTGAGAACAGAGTAAATTTGAGTGAGCAAATACAGTATTGAGTGAGAGCAGAGTAAATTTGAGTGAGCAAATACAGTATTGAGAGAGAGCAGAGTAAATTTGAGTGTGCACATACAGTATTGAGTGAGAACAGAGTAAATTTGAGTGTGCACATACAGTATTGAGTGAGAACAGAGTAAATTTGAGTGTGCACATACAGTATTGAGTGAGAACAGAGTAAATTTGAGTGTGCACATACAGTATTGAGTGAGAACAGAGTAAATTTGAGTGCGCACATACAGTATTGAGTGAGAACAGAGTAAATTTGAGTGCGCACATACAGTATTGAGCAGAGCATGTGAGCGGAGCGGAGCGGACGAATTTTGAAAGAAGCCCAGAGCGGGACTTTTTTTCTAGGATGATTCGGGTGGAGCGGGGCGTTCTCGCTCCAGTTTCGCTCCATTACCGCTCACTTCACGGTCCCGATGCATGCCCAAACATACCCCAAAATGCATCGGTGTTCACTTCAGTTAGGCTACAGACAGCAAGATGGGGTTCGCAAAATATTTCAAAAAAGGCCGATAGGTCATACAGGTGCACTATTCCTGTAAAAATAACAGATGGTGATAAGGAGAAAGAAAGAGAATGTAACGAAATTGTGTCTGTGAGCAAAGATTCCCTGCGGAATCTAAAAAGACACCCCTCCCGCAAACACTCTGTGAGCACTCTAGCAACAAGAAAAAGGTGAGCATTTGAATTAGGCTGCGGTTATTTTAACTTACAGTACAGTCGCCGTTAAAACCGAAGAGACGGCGTTAGTTCACGTCCAGTTCCCTCGGACATTTCGCCTTTCTCGCCCATTTCTAACCTCGATCTAACCAATGAGCCGTAATTTACCCCCAGGAATAACCAGATGTGGCTCCGCGGGACTGAATGTAGTACCGCTTGTTCGTTATAGCATAGAGGGCATTTTGACTGTTAGAATTACGTTTATGTTTGCCGTTATGTATTTTAACATCTTTTTATTTTCTCTTGCTGTGAAAGTGGAAGTGAGAGCTTATGCGACCTCTGGAAAGCGTGTGGTTGATCATTTCCTCGGTTTAAAAAGCCTAGCATGAACAAGAAAAAAAGATATTATGATATAGGCCTATTCGACAGTGTAATATAAGCAATTGAATTCTTGGGGGGAATTTTTTTTTTTTTGTTATTTTAAACACGTCTTTTTATTGCAGAAACTGTCTGCAATTCTGAGGGTTTGAGGGTAGATCTTCAGCGAAGTGTACCGCAATTGATTTATTGGTTTTGAAAAACCATTCGCAATATCAACAGTGGCGGCTCATCGGTCGTTACAAAGGGAAACCAAAACCTCGCCCTTCAAAGCTTAATGACTTCAACATTTCGCAGTTCACTTTTCTTTATCAGCAGTTGCTCATACGAATTGGTGGAAGTACAATCAAATTTATTTTCGATACCGAATGACGATGCAATTTATCAATACGTCTTTATAAATTTGCGAGGCTTCTTTCGCAAGAAGCCACAACAGTCCATTTTCTACAATCTTAATATAGAAGAAAAGAATGCGATGTCGCACAGTTTATTGCTTAATGAGCCTCATTAATCAATTTGTGAATCTATGCCGTTTCATGAGCTTCTTGAGCGCGGAATTTATAGCGTAGGCCTATGGTAATTTATGTGTGAAAGAAAACCCCTCATAATTTCGTGGTGCAATGTATAACAATGCTATCGAAAATAAATTTGACTCAACTGACTGTTCTTCTAACAATTCGTATGAGCAACTGCTAATCAAAAAAAGTAAACTGGGAAAGGTTTAAGTCATTAAGCTTTGAAGGGCGAGGCCGACGGCCGGCCACTGAATATCAATAAACAAATTGGTAATATACAACTTAATAGCCTGTGAGCTTATGATCACGTTATTCTCCAAAATTATGCATTTCGGACCTGCAGAGGTGCGAGGTTGTCTCTCACTAAGGAGTCAATCTTTGTTCTAAACAGTGGGGAAATGCGTCATATCGTGATAGGTTCCATAGTTGTGAATGTGATGTCAGTTTATGGTTGGGCATTTTATAGAGAACTTCTGTCACGCGCTGAGCTGATCATTACTTCATTAATAGGTTCCAGTGAGCTTAAAGGGATTATTAGGATGACAATGAGTAATAAATAGAGATGTATTGGATCAGTGCCAGGTGTATCCGCTTTTAATTCCGTGAATTCAGTTTATGAAAGGGTCTTTCAGTTTTAAGTAACATTTAAGTTATTGTCCTTTAGAGATAAGATATTGAGCAGATCTTTTTATTAATTACATTTTTCCTTATTGATCGATATACGGTAAGCTTACTAAAAATAGCCAGTGTAAGGTTCCGCAAATAGTTTGCTTGTTTATTTATTTATTTATTTATTTTTAATGGTGCATTCAGGAGTCGTTTAGGTCTAACTAAATTCATACACGTCTTTTCTAGTTGCAAGCTTTGCGAATTTGAACATCTGAATGGTTATGACAAATCATTAAAACAAATATAGACGATGCAAAACATTTTATGACGACAAATTGGTTAAAAATTGCCTTTTAGCATTTGAAACCAAAACCGTGCATAAATCGAAAAACATTCAAGTTCTTTCCGTAAATGAATTTCACTGAGACGGGGGGCGAGTAATCATCGATATAGGAATGGATATAAGCTACTAAATTACAGGTTTGTAACAGGAAAATTAATATAGCCTATTTCAGCAATTGAGTGTAATTTAATAGCACATAAAAGCACACATTACCTCCGAACATAAAATATTGCAGAACTGATACCTGACTAACAAAATCCTCACCAAAAATAGCATGATATTTAATAATTCAATTGCGTATAATACCGCACTAAAGTTTTAAATAGGCGCACAGGTTGAGTAAACTGTATCGTCAAATATAAAAAGGTTTGCAGAAATGATTACTGGCAACATCTCCCCCGCCAAAGCAAATCAATATTTTATGTAGGCTACGTTACTTTTGCATTCATATATGGAAATAAATCACCAACAAGCTGTGCCATTATCTACATGTACGGACTACTGTCAAAACGACCGCCCCAACTGCCCTCTTGGCTCAGTTATGATTAAACAAACACCCAGCTAAAGGGATATCGCCCAGCTACCCCGTGCTCGGTAGACGGCGGGAGGTCTTCTTTCGTCTTCATGCGTGACAATAGGTCCTACTGCACAGCTCACGGCGCGATTTCCCGGTCCTAAGTGTTAACATTTGTGCTTTTTTTTCAATAAACATTCACTTTTAAACTTTATGATGTTCAGGCGCAGAGCTTTGTTAATAGGCTGTAAAAGTAAAATGTCCGAAAAAAATAAAATCTAGCCATAACACAAATACTTTGTATTTTGCCAGTCCACCTCTGATTAGATCTAAGGCTTCAGCGAAACATGTAAATTTAATATGCATGCAAACATTTTTGGAGCGGAGCGTGGAGCGAGTGTGGAGCGGAGCGGGATGCAGTCTTGCTGGAGCGCTGAGCGGTCATGGGTGGAGCGGCATGTTGCGACTTTGAGCGAGGAGCGAGGGGATCGACAACCTATGTGAGCGAGGAGCGGGAATTCTAGCCGCTCCACTCCGCTCACATACTCTGGTATTGAGTGAGAACAGTAAATTTGAGTGAGCACATACAGTATTGAGTGAGAACAGAGCAAATTTGAGTGTGCACATACAGTACTGAGTGAGAGCAGAGCAAATTTGAGTGTGCACATACAGTATTGAGTGAGAGCAGAGCAAATTTGAGCGTGCACATACAGTATTGAGTGAGAACAGAGTAAATTTGAGTGTGCACATACAGTACTGAGTGAGAGCAGAGCAAATTTGAGTGTGCACATACAGTATTGAGTGAGAGCAGAGCAAATTTGAGTGAGCACATACAGTATTGAGTGAGAACAGAGTGTATTTGAGTGCGCACATACAGTATTGAGTGAGAACAGAGTATATTTGAGTGTGCACATACAGTATTGAGTGAGAACAGAGTAAATTTGAGTGTGCACATACAGTATTGAGTGAGAACAGAGTAAATTTGAGTGCGCACATACAGTATTGAGTGAGAACAGAGTAAATTTGAGTGCGCACATACAGTACTGAGTGAGAGCAGAGCAAATTTGAGCGTGCACATACAGTATTGAGTGAGAGCAGAGCAAATTTGAGCATGCACATACAGTATTGAGTGAGAACAGTAAATTTGAGTGAGCACATACAGTATTGAGTGAGAACAGTAAATTTGAGCGTGCACATACAGTATTGAGTGAGAGCAGAGTAAATTTGAGTGCGCACATACAGTATTGAGTGAGAACAGAGTATATTTGAGTGTGCACATACAGTACTGAGTGAGAGCAGAGCAAATTTGAGTGCGCACATACAGTATTGAGTGAGAACAGAGTATATTTGAGTGTGCACATACAGTATTGAGTGAGAACAGAGTAAATTTGAGTGCGCACATACAGTATTGAGTGAGAGCAGAGTAAATTTGAGTGCGCACATACAGTATTGAGTGAGAACAGAGTAAATTTGAGTGTGCACATACAGTATTGAGTGAGAGCAGAGTAAATTTGAGTGTGCACATACAGTATTGAGTGAGAACAGAGTAAATTTGAGTGTGCACATACAGTATTGAGTGAGAACAGAGTAAATTTGAGTGTGCACATACAGTATTGAGTGAGAACAGAGTAAATTTGAGTGTGCACATACAGTATTGAGTGAGAACAGAGTAAATTTGAGTGCGCACATACAGTATTGAGTGAGAACAGAGTATATTTGAGTGTGCACATACAGTATTGAGTGAGAGCAGAGCAAATTTGAGCGTGCACATACAGTATTGAGTGAGAGCAGAGCAAATTTGAGCATGCACATACAGTATTGAGTGAGAACAGAGTATATTTGAGTGTGCACATACAGTATTGAGTGAGAGCAGAGTAAATTTGAGTGCGCACATACAGTATTGAGTGAGAACAGAGTATATTTGAGTGTGCACATACAGTATTGAGTGAGAACAGAGTAAATTTGAGTGCGCACATACAGTATTGAGTGAGAACAGAGTAAATTTGAGTGAGCACATACAGTATTGAGTGAGAACAGAGTAAATTTGAGTGTGCACATACAGTACTGAGTGAGAGCAGAGCAAATTTGAGCGTGCACATACAGTATTGAGTGAGAGCAGAGCAAATTTGAGCATGTACATACAGTATTGAGTGAGAACAGTAAATTTGAGTGAGCACATACAGTATTGAGTGAGAACAGAGTAAATTTGAGTGTGCACATACAGTATTGAGTGAGAACAGAGTAAATTTGAGTGAGCACATGCAGTATTGAGTGTGCACATACAGTATTGAGTGAGAACAGAGTAAATTTGAGTGAGCACATACAGTATTGAGTGAGAACAGAGTAAATTTGAGTGAGCACATACAGTATTGAGTGAGAACAGAGTAGATTTGAGCGTGAGCGTACATTGAGAGCAGAGTAATTCTAAGTGCAAAGGCAGGATTTTGAGTGCTCTTGAATTAAAAGACCATGCTCTCAATTTAAGGCAGGATAATAACCCCGTAAGTGAAGTGAACTAGTTCGGTTTTGCTGGGTTTAGCCACCTGCCTGGAGATCATTGAAATAAAATGTTTGCCATCTCGGTGCCAATTTCATCGAAGGGTTTTCCCATTTTATGTTAGCGTGCTAGCTCTTGGTGTAATAGATCTGGCATATTACGGTTTGTGCAGTATTGTTTTGTTTGCTTGGACAGTAATTTACAGTAGGGATAAATAAAATTATAGTTTGCTGTGGCAAATTTTGTGAACTAAGTTCTTTATATTATTCACCTTGCAAGCCAACTTACATAATTTCACTAGATGAGTTTACGGTACCTTACGATGAGCAACCAAAACCAGTGCATTAGCTTGTAGGGCCAAATCCTGAGGATTTACATGGTGTGCAAACACCAAAATCTGGGCATTTTTTTCACATACAGTGGGGGAAATAAGTATTTAACCCCTTGCTGATTTTGCAGGTTTGCCCACTAACAAAAAGTGCAACGGTCTATAATTTTAATGATAGGTTTATTTAAACAGTGAGAAACACAATATCACCAAAAAAGTGGAATAAGACATTGTATGCATTTTAGGAATTCATTTGCATAATTTTGGTCAAAAATAAGTATTTGACCCCCTGGACAAACAGCATGTTCATATTTTGTAGAAAAGCCATTATTGGCCAGCACAGATGTCAAACAATTTTTATAGTTGTTGACAAGGTTTGTGCACATTTTGGCAGGGGATGTTGGCCCACTCCTCCCTGCAAACAGCCTCCAAATCATTCAGGTCCCGAGGCTGTCGCCTTGCAACCCGAATTTTAAGCTCCCTCTAAAGATTTTCAATTGGATTCAGGTCTGAAGACTGGCTAAGCCACTCCAGACCCTTGATGTACTTCTTCTTCAGCCACTCTTTTGTTGCTTTGGCGGTGTGCTTAGGGTAGTTGTCGTGCTGAAACACTCATCCTCAACCCATGTTCAGCTCTCTCACTGAGGGAAGGAGCTGTTGGTCCAGAATTCCACGGTATATGGCCCTGTCCACCCTCCCCTCAATGCAATGGAGTTGTGCCGTCCCCTTGGCTGAAAAGCACCACTGTGCTTGATGGTGGGGATGGTGTTCTTTGGGTTGTACTCTGTGTTCTTTGCCCTCCAAACACGGAGAGTTGAGTTGAGCCCAAAAAGTTCTGTTTTGGTCTCATCTGACCACATCACCTTCTTCCAGGCCTCTTTTGAGTCATCCAGGTGGTCAATGGCGAACTTCAGGCGGGCCTGTACATGTGCCTTCTTGAGCAGGGGGACCTTGCATGCGCTGCAGGATTTCAATCCATGACCGCGTAGTGTGTTACCAACTATTTCTTTTGTAACTGTGGTCCCAGCTGCCTTCAGTTCATTAACCAGTTCCCCCCTTGTGATTCCTCACCGTTCGCATGATCAGGGACATCTCACGAGGCGAGACCTTGCATGGAGGCCCAGACTGAGGGTGGTTGGCGGCAGTGTGGTACTTCTTCCATTTCCTGATAACTGCACCGACAGTCGATCTTTTCTCTCAAAGTTGCTTTCCCATTCTCTTATAACCCATCCCAGCCTTGTGTAGGTCAACAATCTTGTCCCTGATGTCCTTAGACAGCTCTTTGGTCTTGCCCATGGTGGAGATGTTGGAATCTGGTTGTTGGGGAGTGGACAGGTGTCTTTTATGCAGGTAATGAGGTGAGGCAGGTGTATTTGATGTAAATAATTAGTTGGGATCGGGGGTGTGTCTTGAAGAAAGACACTGGCTTGTGGGACCCAAAATACTTGCTGTTTGGTAGGGGGTCAAATACTTATTTTTCCTCATCAGATGGTTATCAATTTTTATAAATTCATATGATGTGATTTTCTGGAATTTTCTTTGTGATTCTGTCTCTCACTTTTGTAGAATGTATATACGATTAAAATTATAGATCGTTGCATTCTTTGTAAGTGGGCAAACCTGCGAGGGGTCAAATACTTATTTCCCCCACTGTACCTTGTATGTAGAAATCAGAGAACAATTTTAAATTATTTAGAAAATCCAAGTCACTTCCCCTTTCAATGTTTAAAATCATAAATTGACTGACTCACCTGCAAACGTCTTTGATTTTCTTCGGCTTCTTCCTGCGGACCTTCCGGAAGCCCTGTGTGGGCTTCAGCCCCTCCACCTCTCCCGCCGGGACAGGCTCTACCCACCAGATTTAAGATATAGTCACCAAACGCATTTATATTTTAGTCATTTAGCATATGCACTTAACCAAAGCAATTTTCAGTAAGTACATTTATCTAGAGATCAGTGCTGCTCAAAAGTTTGTGAACCCTTTAGATTCTTCTGTATATCTGCATAAGTTCCATCTAAAATATCACATCTTCATCTATGTCCTAAGACTTGATAAAGTAAACACAGCTCAACAACAAACACAACCATTTTTCCTTTATAATTTATTTTTTTAGCAAAATTATCCCACGTTAGATTTGTTCTCAATAGTTTGTGAACAAACTTGGTGTGATTTAGTAGGATATTCATGTTCCCTTGCCATAGTCAGCAATTATTCAATCAATGCAATGCATGCGTTTCACAACGCTCAAATTGTTAAAATTAAATGAGACCATTTGAAACATTTTTATGCAATTCCCTTGCTTTCCACCTAAGTAAAGAAAAGCGTGGGAAGTCCGGATTCATAATTGATTTCCATGTTACTAGTCATGAAGTCCACTGTGACGGAAGTGAAACTGAAATACCTCCAAGCACTCAAGGACTTAAATTACGCCTAAGAATCTCTTACAAATGCGCTAATTGAATAATTGCTGACATAAAGCATGGGAACGAGAATAGGTCACAAATTCTGGCGCTGAATGCGGGAGAGTTGGGAACCTTTCGGATGCAAAGTGTGCTTGAGCACCCTTGGGTTCGAGGTAATGTGAGTGCTGGCCAGCGGGGGCCAGGGGAGGGGGCGGCATTTGAGCTTCAGCATGGTACAGAACTACTGGCCCTAGTGCAAGTGCACCCTAAAGAATGTGTGTGTGTATATAGCCAATGAGTTTCTCAGTTACAGTCATGCAAAGTTGTGTTTAGTTTTCAGTAATAAATAAATGAACAGAAATAAATTCATGTATATCAAACACGACATTGTAATTTTTGTCCTATGCAACTGAAACAAAACACACACCTAGTGCATTTGATAAGTGATTCGACAAGGAGGAGGTTCATTTCTTTTTTTTTTTTTTAATTGCCTCTGTAAGACTTGTGACCGCAGCACTCAGCGGTTTTACGCTTGTTGGTGAGGCCGGGGCTGTGGCTGCGAAGGTTTTAATTTTCGGAGGAGAAATTGTTTGGTCCAACATTATGTGTTCATCTCTGTTCTGATTCTCTGCATGTTCTTAGTTATATGTTCTTGTTCCTTAATAAAGCACATGACGAAGTGATCATACAGAATTAGTGCAAATACCTGCCGAAGAGGACTTTTTTCCTCGCCTGCACCTCACTAACAAGTTCGTGTATCTCACTCTGAGAAGTTTTGCTTCTTTCCGCGTTTCCCATCCATACTTCACCGTCTTCCACTGACGTCACTCCCCAGAGCGCACATGGCTACTTCACATGCAGATACTCATTTGCATTGACAATATACGGTTGTGTCTGGGCGTGTAGAGGGCGGGATATGAGGCGCATTCACGTCAGCACTTTTCTTGGGTCCGGTGTGATTTATCAATGGAAATTGCGGAGAGCTGTGCGTACGCACAGTTGGATTGATCTGAAAAGGGTGTAAATATTATGGGTGTATACCATTTTTGGCTTTTCGGCATATGTGGAAAATTTAGTAGCACTTCTACACCCTTTTTGATAAATGAGGCCCCTGATTTCTAATTTACAAGTGCTGTTCAAGTGATACTGTAATCTCTGTGCATTTGAATGGATGTATATGGGAAGTGGGGGGGGGAGACAAGATTCACCTCTAAATTACACTGGTAAAGTATGGACCACATGACTGGCTAAACAGCTGTATGTAATCCAGGGTCTAAGGCGTCAAACAGCCTAAAACCATCACTCTATGGCTAGATATGGAGTAGATGTGGTTGGATCACTAATGGTTTATATGCTGACCTTTCTCCCCCATAAAGTTCTACAGGAAAATGAGTCCTATAGATATAAACCGTACAATATTCCATTCACATGTACTCCATATCTGTTCCATATCTGGCAACAAAGTGATATTTTGGGTCACGGTTGATACCTTAGACCCTGGATGACTTACAGCCGTTTAGCCAGTCATGTGTTCCATACTTTACCAGTGTAATTTAGAGGTGAATCTTGTCTCACAAATGCACAGAAATTATAGTGTCACTAGTACAGTGCCTGAAAATAAGAAATCAGGAGTCTTTTGATATTGATGGGTCACAGACTTCAGGAAGGAACTGCATGTAAAGATTATGCATGATCACATTTTAGATATAATTTATGTAGATATAAAGAAGAATCTAAAGGGTTCACAAACTTTTGAGCAGCACTGTAGTTGAACCAACTGTACATCAGTCATTGTCAGCAAAGCATTCCATAAAAACAAGTGAAACCAGCCCCACTTTACAAAGACAACACTCACCACTTTCTGCCATCCCGTTTCGCTTTTTCCCACATCTTGGCAATTTCAAATCCTGTTGAAAAATGAGGAAGATCAAGGGAAAATAAACTATTAGCTGGAAGGGACCACAGTTTAAGTCTTTCACTGAGTAACACTATGCCACTGAGGTGAATTTAACCCTGGAGAACCCACGGGGTCAAATTTGACCTCACCTAATTAGCCCCTCCCCTACATTAGCAGGTGTCAATTTTTATGCTAAGTTAATATTTTTCTTGAGGAAAAAAGATGTCTTGGGTTCTCCAGGGGTTAAAAGAAATAAGGGATATATGAGATGGGCTGGGGAAGAGCTTCTGTCGTTTTACATAAGTAGACTCAGCTTTATAACTGGGAGCCTGATGGATGCGATTCACCTAAGCGTCATTGCAGAGTGAAGTCAAACAGATCATTTCAAGGAGAGAAGGCTGCCAGTTAACATTTTCAAAGTAGTCTAGATGTTTGTGTAAAATGTAAATACGTTTGTTGCAAGACAGATTTCTGCAACATCTGCAAAGTGCATAGATAGCTGGGAACCTTGTGAACAAAAGCCACAGGAAACGTTAAAGGTGCATGTATGAATACACACATGGCATGGCACCGTATGGCACTCTTGGCCTGACTACAACGCTGCAAGTGGCAAGTGGATGGAAGCCCCATTTTTTTACAAGTGAGGTCAGTTTCCCCTAGAAAACTTTGCTGCTAGTCAACGTGTCCTGGAGGATTTCAATTTCACGGACAAATGAGATAATCCATCCATCCATTGTCTATCGCTTATTCGATAGAGGGTCACAGGGGACTGGAGCCAATACCAGCTGACATTGGGGAACTCACCACTTCATTGCAGGGCTCACAAAGACAGACAAATAGCCATTCACACTCAAGCAATTTACACTCCTAGGGGCAATTTAGCGTCTCCAAATAGCCTACCCTGTATGTCTATGGACTGTGGGAGGAAACCGGGGTGCCCGAAGGAAACCCACGCAGACAAGGAGAAGACATGCAAACTCCACACCGAAAGGCCCAGGTGGGGAATGGAACCCATGACCCTCTTGTCAAGACTACATTCAAAGACTCACAAGCATAAAGCATCTTTATATATTTAGCTTATGTACTAGCTAAACCTCACAAATGACATTGACCTGAAATGTGAGAATTTCTTCGCATGACTCGTATATCAAGCATCATCATGCTCACAAAGTACTGAATAAGAGAGAATTATTTGAAAACACCTTCGAGATGGACTGAGGGACACACAAATATTCTGAGCATGATACTTTGATTATATTCCTGCATCAATGTAAGAAGTGAAATCACGTTGTTGTGGAATAGCCTGAGGTCTAAATCGGATAAAGAAGCAGTTAGCATATCATTAGCATGTAAGGGCCAAAGAACAATATGATGGCTACAGGCTTGATAATTGAAAAGAGGATGTCTATCAAATGTCATAATAATGGATATTTCTCTAAAACATGGCAATGGAAATTGTAGGATTAGTTTCAAAGTGAGCCGGACGACCTGCATGTCTTTGAGGTTAAGACTGAGGCAATAGTACCATCCTATTCCTTTCCCAGTACAACCAACTGATTGCATGATAAGTTTAGCTCTTTGGGTGTCCCCACAAATGATGATCACAGTGCATGTGTGTGTGTGTGTGTGTGTGTGTACACGTGTTGTTTGCCATTTCTGAGGTCCCGTGTCAACTCCACCGGACCTCACAAATGACAGTGACCTGTAATGTGTTTCTTTACATGACTTGTGCTGAGCACACCATCATACTCACAAGGTACTGAATAAGAGACAATTATTTGAAAATACCTTTGAGATGGACTGAGGGACTTCAGTGGTCTCCAAGACTGCAGAATTAGGGTCTTGTTCAGAGATCTACAATCAGAACACAGAAATATTCTAAGCATGATAGTTTGAATATATTCCTGCATCAATGTAAGAGGTGAAATCACATTGTTGTGGAATAGCCTGAGGTCAAAATCCGGAAAAGAAGCAGTTAGCATATCATTAGCATTTAAGGGCCAAAGAACAACATGAAGGCTACAGGATACATTGATAGACATCTACTTTTCAATTATCAAATGTCATAATAATGGATATTTCTCTAAAACATGGCAATGGAAATTGTAGGATTAGTTTCAAAGTGAGCGAGAGAATCAGTGTTTTTGAGCTACAGATTTTGAGGCAGTAGTCCCTTCCTTATTAAACTGATTGCATGATAAGTTTCGGTCATACGGGGTCCCCACAAATGATGATCACAGTGCATGTGTGTGTGTGTACGTGTTGTTTGCCATTTGTGAGGTCCCGTGTCAACTCCACCGGACCCCACAAATGACAGTGACCTGTAATGTGTTTCTTTACATGACTTGTGCTGAGCACACCATCATACTCACAAGGTACTGAATAAGGGAGAATTATTTGAAAATACCTTTGAGATGGACTGAGGGACTTCAGTGGTCTCCAAGACTGCAGAATTAGGGTCTTGTTCAGAGATCTACAATCAGAACACAGAAATATTCTAAGCATGATAGTTTGAATATATTCCTGCATCAATGTAAGAGGTGAAATCACATTGTTGTGGAATAGCCTGAGGTCAAAATCCGGAAAAGAAGCAGTTAGCATATCATTAGCATTTAAGGGCCAAAGAACAACATGAAGGCTACAGGATACATTGATAGACATCTACTTTTCAATTATCAAATGTCATAATAATGGATATTTCTCTAAGACATGGCAATGGAAATTGTTGGATTAGTTTCAAATTGAGCCAGAGAATCAGTGTTTTTGAGCTAAAGATTTTGAGGCAGTTGTACCTTCCTTATTAAATTGATTGCATTTTAACTTTAGGTCATACAGGGTCCCCACAAATGATGATCACAGTGCATGTGTGTGTGTGTGTGTACGTGTTGTTTGCCATTTCTGAGGTCCCGTGTCAACTCCACCGGACCTCACAAATGACAGTGACCTGTAATGTGTTTCTTTACATGACTTGTGCTGAGCACACCATCATACTCACAAGGTACTGAATAAGAGAGAATTATTTGAAAATACCTTTGAGATGGACTGAGGGACTTCACTGGTCTCCAAGACTGCAGAATTAGGGTCTTGTTCAGAGATCTACAATCAGAACACAGAAATATTCTGAGCATGATAGTTTGAATATATTCCTGCATCAATGTAAGAGGTGAAATCACGTTGTTGTGGAACAGCATGAGGTCAAAATCGGGAAAAGAAGCAGTTAGCATATCATTAGCATGTAAGGGCCAAAGAACCAAATGATGGCTACAGGATACATTGATAGACATCTACTTTTCAATTATCAAATGTCATAATAATGGATATTTCTCTAAAACATGGCAATGGAAATTGTAGGATTAGTTTCAAAGTGAGCCGGACAACCTGCATGTCTTTGAGGTTAAGACTGAGGCAATAGTACCATCCTATTCCTTTCCCAGTACAACCAACTGATTGCATAAGTTTAGCTCTTTAGGGGTCCCCACAAATGATGATCACAGTGCATGTGTGTGTGTGTGTACGTGTTGTTTGCCATTTGTGAGGTCCCGTGTCAACTCCACCGGACCTCACAAATGACAGTGACCTGTAATGTGTGCATATTTCTTTACATGACTTGTGCTGAGCACACCATCATACTCACAAGGTACCGAATAAGAGAGAATTATTTGAAAATACCTTCAAGATGGACTGAGGGACTTCAGTGGTCTCCAAGGCCGCAAAATTAGGGTCTTGTTCAGAGATCTACAATCAGAACACAGAAATATTCTGAGTATGATAGTTTGAATATATTCCTGCATCAATGTAAGAAGTGAAATCACATTGTTGTGGAATAGCCTGAGGTCAAAATCGGGAAAAGAAGCAGTTAGCATATCATTAGCATGTAAGGGCCAAAGAACAACATGATGGCTACAGGATACATTGATAGACATCTACTTTTTAATTATCAAATGTCATAATAATGGATATTTCTCTAAAACATGGCAATGGAAATTGTAGGATTAGTTTCAAAGTGAGCCGGACGACCTGCATGTCTTTGAGGTTAAGACTGAGGCAATAGTACCATCCTATTCCTTTCCCAGTACAACCAATTGATTGCATGATAAGTTTAGCTCTTTGGGTGTCCCCACAAATGATGATCACAGTGCATGTGTGTGTGTGTGTGTACGTGTTGTTTGCCATTTCTGAGGTCCCGTGTCAACTCCACCGGACCTCACAAATGACAGTGACCTGTAATGTGTTTCTTTACATGACTTGTGCTGAGCACACCATCATACTCACAAGGTACTGAATAAGGGAGAATTATTTGAAAATACCTTTGAGATGGACTGAGGGACTTCAGTGGTCTCCAAGACTGCAGAATTAGGGTCTTGTTCAGAGATCTACAATCAGAACACAGAAATATTCTAAGCATGATAGTTTGAATATATTCCTGCATCAATGTAAGAGGTGAAATCACATTGTTGTGGAATAGCCTGAGGTCAAAATCCGGAAAAGAAGCAGTTAGCATATCATTAGCATTTAAGGGCCAAAGAACAACATGAAGGCTACAGGATACATTGATAGACATCTACTTTTCAATTATCAAATGTCATAATAATGGATATTTCTCTAAGACATGGCAATGGAAATTGTTGGATTAGTTTCAAATTGAGCCAGAGAATCAGTGTTTTTGAGCTAAAGATTTTGAGGCAGTTGTACCTTCCTTATTAAATTGATTGCATTTTAACTTTAGGTCATACAGGGTCCCCACAAATGATGATCACAGTGCATGTGTGTGTGTGTGTGTACGTGTTGTTTGCCATTTCTGAGGTCCCGTGTCAACTCCACCGGACCTCACAAATGACAGTGACCTGTAATGTGTTTCTTTACATGACTTGTGCTGAGCACACCATCATACTCACAAGGTACTGAATAAGAGACAATTATTTGAAAATACCTTCGAGATGTACTGAGGGACTCCAGTGGTCTCCAAGGCTCCAGAATTGGGGTCTTGATCAGAGATCTAAAACAAGAATACACAAATCTCTCACAAAATGAGACAATCATTTGATAATATCATATCATTAGAATGTAAGGGCCGAAGACCCCAGGATCGCTGATACATTGATACACTTAGTTTCAATTAACAAATGCTATGGTAAGGGATATTTCTATAAGACATGGCAAAGGAAAATGTATAATCACTTTAAAAGTGAGTTGGAGTATCGGATTGTTACCCCTTGGGAAAGATTTTGAGGCAATAGTACTTCTATTCCTATCAAGTTCTCCCCTTATCAAAATAATATAGCTACTAATGTCTCATAGTTTGAATTTTGAGGACAAATTGCTCCCTTTTATTTCAAAGAAATCTCAATTCCCACCAATTTAGTGAAGACTGTCTGTAGATCCAAAGTCCTCTTCTTCTCAATCTGTAGTCTTTCCATGTTAGCCACAGAGTAACGGGCCTCACACATGGCATGGTGCCATTTCAGAATTTTTAAGCGATGCTGATGTCTCTATAATTACCAAACACAACATTTCCATTCAGATCTATGGATTAAACAAAAATTATATTTAGAGCTGTGACAATACTCAAACTGCCTTACTGCTGTTGTGACAAACTAACCACAGAGTCAAACAAGCTTGCAACAAACATGGTTGTCCCCCACCTATGATGCATGTTCATTAGTGGGAATGGAGGAGTGGGAAAGTGAAATTAATATAACAAATGTTTCAAGTGTTATTCATTTTATGTGCATAACATTAAACTCCAGGAGCTCTAAACACTTTGCCAAAAGTAGAAGTGCTCCTGGAGGCTTTCTTTCAATTCTTTAAATCCAGGAAACCGCAAACATGACTCTTCTCAATTGCGTTGTTCAAAGCGTACACTAAACATAGAATTCCAAAGCATGACTGTGTGCGCAGTTGGACTTCGTTCCCCTGCAACGTTCAGGAATACTCAAATCGGAAAGCGCATATGCAAAGAATAATCATGGAAATAGAGAGCTCACTAATTCTAGAACCAATCCCCACAGTTAATTCAATAACAATGGTGTTGGCTCTGCATCGGCCGATATGCAAAGCCCAGGTATTGGTGTCAGGACTGAAAATATTGGATTGGTGCATTCCTACCAGATAATGAATAATGTTAGCCGAAATATAATTATAATTTTAATTCAATACAATAAAGATAAATATTTAACAACTATACAATATAAGACATTATCACATTTAATCAAATGTAATCAATCACAAACTAAAACATGGAAGAGCGGTTTTCTTAATGTCCGTTGCAATCCAGCAAACCATTGAAGAGTGCTTCTTTTGTAGATCTAACAGCTTGTTAACCCGATGCATCAGTTAAAAAAATAGTTTGATATATTGCCGCACACTCCTGGATACCCAACACAGAGCAGCGCAACAGATCAATGCAGTGGCCCTATTGAGATGAATGACTTCTGACTCAAATCATGGCTGTAGTGTGCATGGGACTTAATGCAGCCATTTCTCACACTAAAACTCCACCCAAGTAGGAGAACAACATGCTTTACAGCATGTATTCCAATCTATAGACAGAGCAACAGAGAAAACTTGATAAGAATAGTCTTACTTGTTCTTTGGCAAGAACCTGCTGAAATGCTTCAAGTGGTGGGGATGTGTCAGATGAACTTCTATTTCCATTTGGGCAAGTAATGGTCTTAGGGAAAGATGGAGAAGCAGCCACCTTAAAAAAAATGTATATATACAATTTATGCATTTCTTATTCATCCAAAACACAAATCAGGCCCTCTACATGTGCATAAAAATGTCTCCAGAATC
The DNA here is from genome assembly GCA_029721435.1 of Gymnothorax reevesii. Taxonomy (NCBI): domain Eukaryota; kingdom Metazoa; phylum Chordata; class Actinopteri; order Anguilliformes; family Muraenidae; genus Gymnothorax; species Gymnothorax reevesii. Next base: position 3,318,863 of record CM056583.1, on the reverse strand, counting down.
TAATGGCTATGGTTGTGGTTAATGTTTCACATATTTTCAACAAACCAAGTGAAATATCAGTTGTATCCCTTTAAATGGCAATAATCCATCATAATTAGTCTACACCATAGCACACTTAAAAAGTTAAGAGAAATACAGCCGTAAATTGCAAATAACAGGGTCTATGTAACCTCATGATTTTTCTAACCCCACCGACCGGCTCCTGAGCCAGGAAGCCACCCTCACAAGGATAAGTCAGAGAGAGGGACACAAAACTAAAAAAATTCTAAACAATTTAACTGTTGGGGATGGAGATACAATTCAGAAAGAACATCAAGCTTCTTTTCACCAAGAAGGACTATCATTTGAAAATACCTTCAAAGTGGACTGGGGGACTTCAGTAGTTTCAAGGGATGTAGCATGAGGGTCTTGATCAGAGATCTACCATCGCAATACAAAACAAATATTTTGACTATGACAATTGAACCCAGGGGATCAGGGTGATCAGGGTAATAATGTTGGGGAAAAAAATAACATCAGTTTTCAAACCCTGTCGTCCAACTGGTCACTAGCCATTTTGGTCATACTGACGCATAAGAGAGTGCATGACCACTTGAGGATGATTACTAAAGAGTCCACTGCATAGTCACTGAACATTTTTATAATTAAACAAACCTTTCTCCACGGCCAGTCAGTTCCTCCATAATCGTATGCAACTTCATCACCTTCTCTTATGGTTTTCAGAGCAAAAAGACACAAGTGTGGCTTTCCACTCCCCTGGATCATTTTCATCCTCGAATTAGCATGCTTATGTTGATCGTTTACTAGCCTACCAAGTGAGCCATCTTCCTTGGAGCCATCAACACTATGATAAAAAAAAAAAAACAAATGCATACGTTTGTGTTTCACTGTATACCAATTCTGAAAAAGTACCATACTACAAGAGTTATTAAAATGGTATAATACCAGAATTTGAAGAACCAATAATTTTACCATGCAAATGGATATTTGATCTGGCTAATCGTAACCTTTTGAAGAACCCAATGTTGCACTAGAGAAATATGAGCCGCAGTCAGGGTGAAGTAAGGCTGGGCGATACAGCTAAAAATATTACCACAATACATTTTTCAATATTGATTGATATTGATAATTATAACAATTTACGTATATTCAATAATAGTGTTTCTAATATATAACTATCAAGTGCCCTTGTCAGCCCAGCACTTAACGGAGGAGCTAACTGGCCCAGTTAGCCCTGCCAAGCTAATGAAATAGCTGCAAGTATACTCAGCAAACTGTTACACGCCACCAAAATCATCAAGAAAAGCAAAGAGGCAAAATAAAGGGTGCCATTTATGGAGGGACAGTGACCGCAGCACAACCCGTTGCGTGGGACTAATCTGCAACGAGGAAGAATTTGAATTAGATCGAATTGTATAGCACACCCCGGTTCCATGTCCATTGTTGTCCAGTTGCTAGGAATGTCATACATGACCACCACCATTTTCTCATGCATTTTGGGTATAATTGGGTTTAAAATGTGACCAACTCCCTTACAGGGCTCAAATTTTGACTATTTTGGTTGTATATTTTTTTTACAGAATCATGTTTTTACCTTGTGGGGGTCTGAGCACAGTCATGGGGGATTCGCATTTTAAATATGCTCCGAAAGGGTCATGTGAAGTATCATTACAATCTGCTCAGTCAACAAAAAGGTTCTGCGATACCCCTCCCAGGTCATTCTGGCGAACTGGCTGGACACTAGGTCCAAAAGTATTATTCTGCATGCAGACTCACAACTGAAACCTGAAACTTTTTTTTAATATTAGAAATTACTTTATGAGCTACCTCCAAGACATTGGTTTGCATGCCATTAGTGTCAATGGCCAAGTCACTGTGCCACGGACTTCAATGCAAATTTGAGCTTGTTGAAAAAAATATCCATGAACCACATCTTCCACTAGGCTGGCTACAGTCCCACAAACTGACTTATCAACTAACAGTAAAAACTTTTTCATATGGCAAGATGTCAACCTACCACATTGGCTTTCCATTCCAAATGAAATCGAACATAAATACAGCCTGTTCAGCCGTGTAAAATGTCCTCCTCCTCAGAGCCTCTGGTTGGTCAATTAGCTCTCCTCTGTACTCCAAGATAAAATCCCCATTATTGAAAGGCTTTTTTGCAAATACACCACGCCCTGCAACAGAAAATGGGGAGATTCAAAAGCATTACATCTATATTACAAAAAAAAAGAAAAAATGTGTGACCACATCATGTACTGGCGCAAGCAAGTACCAGTGCAACCTGTGCAAAACTATTCTGAAGCCCTGATGAGACACGCATGAAAAGTGTTTGTGATGTTTATGTTAGTTGTTGGTTAAAACAACCACATTCTCCTGCATTTCCACAGACGCGTACTCTGGCTTGAATAAATACGAGTGAATATGAGTCAGCAAAAACATTGTAAAAAGTATTCCTCATCCATAATATCCTCTGTAGCCAATCATTGTGATGCCATTTTCTCAGTCTGAAAGCTAGTTTGTAATGGAAGCCAAGCAAACTAAGAAGCCAAGCATCCCCTGGCTATGCAGAGGAGACTAGAAATTCAATGTAGAATAGCCTGTAGTTCTTCCTGGATACCATCAACATCATCGATGTGGCTGGTGAGCAGGCAGATTTCTTGGTAAATATAACACGCACTGAGTAAAGTATTGCTTCTGTGGACTAGATTTACCATCCACAGCAACTGGAAAGCCACTTAAAAAACGGCAAAGTGTCCCTTTATCTGATGAAGTCTTACTGTCATATTAGTTTTAAATATAAAATATTTGACATAATTTAATATTCTTACAATATTTAGCCATTTTTCATAAGGAAACTGATTATCAAAATAGCCTTCACATTTCAAAGGAAAAAATACATGCTGGGAGATATATTAGAAAACTGTGTGCACCTCGCTTATTTAAAAAAATTTTTTAAAAAAAATGCTGCACTGCAGGATGCTTTGGACAAGCCGGATACTACATCAGATGAAATTAAAAAATGGGAGTAATCACAATGCAGGCGTTTATCAGCAAAACTATGAATTACCATAGATATAATTTGCTGACATTGCTGACATTGTGGTGAGTGCGTGCCCCATCAAAGCCCTGGCACACAGGGACCACCTCAGCCTTCTGTAGCCTTGCCCCACTGCAGGCATGTGATTTGTGTCTGCCACACCCCCCTGCAACTTCTAGCTGCATCAAGTGGCTACAGCTCCTCCCCCCACTGTGTACTGATATAAACTGCCTTAAACAATACTATTGCAGCAGACACCATAAACATAATTAAGATTATACATGTTTGTGCAGTCAGTGAAACAACTTGTCTGTTTCTAACATCCTACAACTCAGGAATGTAAAGTGCCTGTGATCAGACTCACCTTTAAATGGGTTGATATATCTTGCCTCAAGACTATCCACCTTGTCAATCTGTTGGCTGGCATGATTAATAGCATCCTGTAAAGGACTAATTCGTGTCCGTGGCATATTCAGAAGCTCTGCAAATACATGAGTTATGAGGATTGCAATATTTCTAAGCCACATGCAAGCAAAAAATGTAAAACGTTTAATGATAGTCTTAACTAAACATACCTTAAACATAGCACTAAAACTGAAATAAGTTCTAAACCCCTGTGGTCGATGGCAGGGTGGAAATTTTACTTTAACATGGGCTTGCAAAATATGTTTCATGTACATTTTAGATCATTTCAAGGGCAATCCAAAGTAGGGAAAAACATTCGGCCCATCGTGCGGATTTGCGGTCGTTGTGCGTCCGCAGAGATTTTCTTGTGAATGCTCAGACTGCAATGCTTTTGTCAATGACAAAAATGTTATGATTAAAAATATAGATTTTGCCTATTTTTATACATGGGGGGGGAGGGGGGTTGGGGAGAAGGGTAAAGGGAGGACTACCCCACGAGGGACAAGCTACATATTTAACATCTTAACATATGCTACACTTCTGTACCGCATGCAAGAGTGGGGATGTCAAATACATAAATGTTAATAAAACCTTAATCTTTACCAATTTTTCTGACATTGGGGGGGCCCCGAGGTGGGCCAGAACTACCTTGACATGAAGGAAACCCAACATACTGCCAACATCTGGTCATATGCTACACTTGTATACCCCATTTATAGGTGGGGATCTAAAAAACAAAATAGTCATCATCAAAAATATAAATTTTCGCCAATTTTTCATACATTAGGGGGCCACCAGGGGGGCCAGAATTACCCGAAATCGCAAAAACGTCATTATTAATTAAAACCTAGATTTTTTGCAATTTTTCTGACATTGGGGGCATCCCCAGGGGGACCAGAATTACGCCGACAAGAGGGACCCCACAAATGGTCAACAACATATGTGCTACACTTGTGTACCCCATTTAGTGGTAAGGATCTCAAAAACAAAAAACGTACAAGCCATGGGTACCAAATATCGATTTTTCTGCCCAATTGGCTCATTAATTACTAGAATAATAAACAAAACTCAACCAAAATGGTTAGGCTTCATCCTCTAACCACTATTAATGTGCATGTGAAATATGACTAGAGTGTTCAGGTGAACACGTGTCGCCTGCGTGAGACTACCAACTGAAAGCGTGACTACCGGACAGACAGACGCCGGGCAAAGTGATCCCTATGTGCCGCTATGCTTCGCAGGCGACACAAAAATGATCAGTTAAGAATTGCGGTCTGTAGAGCTTTCACAAGAAATTATCCATTTTCTGTCTAATTAGCTCATTAATTACGAGACTAATTAACAAAACTCAACCAAAATCAATAGGCTTCATCCTCAAACCACTATTAATGTACATGAGAAATATTAAAAGGATAAATTAAGAATTGCAGTCTGTAGAGCTTTCACAAGAAAATATCCATTTTCTGCCTAATTAGCTCATTAATTACCAGACGAAATGATAAAACTCAACCAAAATCGATAGGCTTCATCCTCTAACCACTATCAATGTGCGAGTGAAATATCAAAAAGTTCGGTCAAGAACTGCAGTCTGTACACCCTTCACAAAATATATCAATTTTTCTGCCTAATTAGCTCATTAATTACTAGACTAATTAACGAAACTCAACCAAAATCGATAGGCTTCATCGTCTAACTACTATCAATGTGTGCGTGAAATGTCAAAAAGTTCGGTTAAGAATTGCAGTCTGTAGAGCTTTCAGAAGAAAATATAATTTCTGCCTAATTAGCTCATTAATTACTAGACTTATTAACGAAACTCAACCAAAATCGATAGGCTTCATCCTCTAACCACTATCAATGTGCGAGTGAAATGTCAAAAAGTTCGGTCAAGAACTGCAGTCTGTACACCCTTCACAAAATATATCAATTTTCCTGCCTAATTAGCTCATTAATTACTAGACTAATAAACGAAACTCAACCAAAATCGATAGGCTTCATCCTCTAACCACTATCAATGCGCGAGTGAAATGTCAAAAAGTTCGGTTAAGAACTGCAGTCTGTAGAGCTTTCACAAGATAATCTCTACGGACGCGGAGGCGCGACCACCGCAAATCCATCGTGCCTTTCGAACACCCCGTCCGGAGATACGATTAGCAGGCCAACAAAACGCTATTACGTACAAAAAGCATTAAAGCCCGCTTTGTGCGACGTTGGGTGACTAACAGTTAGAGAATCAACTATTTCACTTCCAACATGTCCATTTTGTTTCCATCTTAACAGTTTAAACGGCACAGAGAAAAAATATTAATGTTTGGCTTGTGGAACTACGTAGCTAGCATCACCTTAGCTCGCTTTCGTGCATACGCAATATAATCGCGGTACCTAGCGTTAGCCGACTAAGACACCCATCTTGCTATCGAAGACGGTATAGAACTAGCTAATTCAGCTAACTAAGTAATTGTGTATTCTAATTTAATTTTTTGAAATTTAACATTTATTTTACTAGAAACATTCCAACTGAGATTATAGAGTAATATATTTCTCTGTAGTCATGAATTAACTACCATTAACTTACCATTACATGAGTTCAATTTGATCGTGTGTCTTCTCTCTTCCATGTGCAGCAAATCATATTTCCATTCCCGCTCTTGACGTCCGTGTCATCATATCGTTCTTGCATGTTTCGTTGCAATCTCATTGGCTTACCAGACTTGTTGCAATCTCATTGGCTGGAATGACGTGGGAGTGTGTAGAAGTGTGCGTAGAGTGTCCTGCCTTTTCCAACCAGTCGGCGGCAGTCAGGAGCAAAAGCCGACGCACACTTTAGCACATTCTTTGTGAAATTTGTCATTTCTGGGGTCAATGGAGAAAATTCACCAGGCAGGTCAGGATCGTCTCACGAGTTGATTTAGCCGATAAACTTGTGGGGTCCACCATTTTGGTCCCCACAAAAATTTTGGACCCCACGAGACGACTGGGCTAACCACTATTGGACCCCACCATAATATAAAAACAAGAACACACACACACACACACACACACACACACACACACACACACACAAATACAGATTTACCCTCCATCAAATTACCCAACATTCAATAAATGCTTTTATAAATGCTGATAAAAACATTTATACATTGTATATTTTTTTAATTACACAGCAACACCAGCACTATACAAGCATTATTCATGGGGCAATGCCATACTGCTCCATTCAAGTCAAGATTTTCTTAATACTGTGTTAGTGTTGGTATCTGCCAGCCAGCAGAAATGTGAATTGTTTTGATTGCTATGCTTTGACCTAAATGTGAATGAAATGAAATGTTCTTGAGTGAATAACCCCAAAACTGCGTGAACCAATTAAAAAAAAAAAATATGGCAGAATGCATTGCAGACACACAGAATCCTGCCTTAAGGTGTAGAGAAGAGCAGGAAAAGTTAGGGGGAAAACAGTAGAAAGCTGTAGAAAATGAGTGATTGGAAAGGGCCAATAGCACCACTCATTAAAGCACACAAGGGAAAGGAACGAGGACATGAGGATGGAAGAATCAAGGAAACATACATGAGGCATGTGGACTGTCCTCACACCTTCAAGTGTCAGTCTGAAACATTGCCAATTAGCTGGCAGACAAAGAGGCAGATCCACTGCTCAATCATTTTACATCATGGGTTTCCTTGATCAGAATCCCCTGGGAACCCTAAACTCAATTCTCACTCCTAGATCCTCAGGTGGGTTCTTGTAGGTTGGATTGTCCTTAAAGATCTTGATCGTTCCTGGGTCAGTCAAGGTGGCAGGTTTGGATACAGAGATTTCAGTGAGGGACAACACCAGATCATTAAAATCTCAATCATGATACCGTTTCTTCCCTGCAAAAACACGGAGATAAAAATATTTAAAATACAATATGAGCAAAATCTGGAACGGTACATCAGTATTTGAAAAGTGAAACAATTTTCAAATATTTTGGCTCTATAGTGTACATCACCGCATTGAAAAAAATAAGAAAATCAAGATGATGTGCCTGAGGTTTAGACTTTCAGCTTTAATTAAGGAATTTAGTCAAAAACATTGTATTAACAATAAAAGAAGTACTCAGTTTGTAAAAACAAACTCTCCCCCTCAGTTATAGTTTTCATCCTCTGTCTTCCAGGCCTTCTGTTGTTCCTGAGGTCACCAGTAGTACGTTTGGCCAAAGCTGCAGTTTTTGCTGGTGTTACTGGTTGTGAGAGGTTGGTTTAGATTTTTTAGCAAAAGACGGATTGCTTCACTGGTGGTGTCAGGTTGGTCTTCATGTGTCATTATCAGCAACAGATTCCAAATGCAAATGCTACACTTCAGACCTAAGTAAAACTTCCAAATATGACATTATAGTTAATGCAAATGTATAACAATAAATTTTAAGACGTAGCTGTTACATCCACATTCTCGTAAATTCACTTATTTTAGCATGTGACCAGCGAAAATGAACGATGAAATGTGCACTGTCGATTTCGCTATTGTCTTAGTGTTGCCAACTTGGCGACTTTCTGGAGACATGCTAAAATAAGTGAATTTACGAGAATGTGGATGTCACAGCTACGTCTTACAATTCATTGTTATACATTTGCATTAACAATAACGTCATATTTGGAAGTTTTACTTACCAACCGAAGGAGACACACCTGATCCCGCCACCTCTGAAAGAAGCCTGGGCCTGAACACGCAAGCGCAGTAAATGGCAAAGACGGATGCGATGGAAAATGCTGCAGTTTCATAGTCTTATGCTACCGAGTCAACAGTTTATGTTGCTGTTTTTACAGTTTCGGTTGCAGGGTTTAATTTTTCTGTTGTAATTTCCGCGATTAATGAGTGCATTTCAAAGTTTTTTGTGCTGAGGCTCTGTTTTCTTTGGTAGGCCTGTAAAAGAGGTAAATTAGGAAGCACTGAGACACCTTCCCTCACTAGTAGCACCTAAAAACAGAGAAAGTGCACCTTTTTCCGAGAAATTCCGACAAAAACTTTGAATACACTGAGGTTTACTGAAGATATGAGGCCAACTCGGTAAACCTCTGAAATATTTTACGGATGTATCCAGAGTCTGTCTGGTTTACTTACATAACACCTCGATGTTCACTTTCTCTCAAGGTTCCCTCTTTTAAAAATCACATTGTGTATCTGATTTGTTTGTAAATCAGTGCTTTTGCAGATTGAATGTATCCTGAATACCAAACATGTGTTTGTGTTGTTCGTAACATAATGGTGGCGGTCTGTCCTCTTCCAGTTCCTGAATGCAGCACAGACACAGCAGACTGAACAATAGTACTGACCATTCCAAAGTTCCCACGCAAATATTAATGTTTTTTTTCATACATCTAAAAAATTTTTACTGGAAAATTTTACAAAAAAATTTTCAGATAGTTTTCCATTAAAAATTTGGTAGCCGAAAAAAATTCAGGAAAATTCGCAGAACGATTTTGTTGTGTTTCCAGTGTCCTGTGCCGTCTGCCAGGACACTGCGGGGGGTTTTCACAGTTCCTGTATCCATGTTTTAATTCTCACTCTACATTCAGGAGTGGCTTACAGTTTCAATCTTCATACATTTCTTTCTTCCAGGCTTTCCTAGTCTTCATACTCATTTATTATTTTAATTGATTACTAACAAGTTCCTAATCAGTCACTGGGGGTGTTTTCATTTGACAGGCACGTACAAATCATTACTAATTTAGATAGGGATTTTACTTGCATGCTTCCTCTATATTCTTACCTGCGCTTTACTATTAACTAGTTTAATGCTTTTACTGTTCATTGTATCTTATTGCATTCCTACATGCTGCAACATGGTAATCTCCTTGATGAGCAATTACCTGCTGTTGTTGTCTCGTCTCACCGCGCATTTTTCTCTTTCGCCCTTGTGCAGTGTATCAAGCAATCTTGTGTTTCCCTGTCGTTCCACAGGTGATCCTCGTTGTCTCGTCATTTCCTGTGGTATATCTGGGGAGAGGCTGGAGTTGGCAGGCAGACAGCGTCTCTCGTCACATGCCCTTTGTGTGTTTTTCTGATTGCATTCATAGTATTTGCAATAGCTCTTGTTTTGTTTTTTGCATGTGCCGTGTGGCATTGCTGTCAGTATTTATTTCTGTTTTTTATAGTTGTTCCCTTGAGGTTCTAGCGGCTTTTGTATTCTCTCGTTATATATTTTATGTTATCTGCTCTGTGAAGCATTTATTAGTTGGATTTTTGCAACCCTTTGGGCCAACTTTTCTGTTTGGCCATCGTGCCTGTTTTCTTTCTTTTATAATATCAAAAAAAAACAACAAAAAACAAAAAAAAAAAACCCTACACCAAGTCCTGTCTCACCCCTGGTGTCCACCCATCACTCACAACAGAATTATCACTGAAAATTCTGCGAATTTCAGATTAGGGAACTTTGAAATGGCCAGGGGCCGTATTTATAAAAATTTGCGTGGATTTCATACCTAAATAATACGTACGCACAGTAAACGTGTTCAGTAAACCTCGGTGTATTCAAATTTTTATTTTTTGAGGAATTTCTCAGATTAAAGTGCACTTGGTTTTTGGGTGCTACTAGTGCCGTAGCTTTAGAATTCAAATGGACTTACCATGTCTGCCACTTAGTTATTTCCAGATCATTTTTTAGGAGTTAGGAACTTTCCTTGGGAAAAAAAAAGACTATTCGGAGGCAGCCCTGGTTTCGGACAATATTTCCCAGAATGCTTTGCAATCTCAACTTTTCTCACCATGTTTCTGTTCTAGAAACTGTAATTTTCAAAGTAAAATACCTCTTGTCAATGAGTTGTACTCAAAACAGGTGTGGAGACAGATTCTCTCTCTGCAGCTTCCTGTAAAGAGAAATGACATTGTAATGATACAGTCTTGAAGAAGCTTGAGTTTGAAACGCAAAGGTGAACTTTTGGAATATGGATATATTCAAATTATCGCATGAGCACTTTGACTCAAGACAGTGTAAGATTTTTGCATAAATTTGCCCTGAATTCTGGTCCTTACAGTGAATTTCACTGATTATAAATGTATCCTCTGTGCCACTAAAAACACGTAAGTGAGGTATGAACTGTCTTTGCTGCAAATGGAAGAATCTATTGATTTTTATTGCTTTTCCAGTGAGGCATGAGTGGAAATAAAGAAAAGTGCGTGGTATTGTAATCCTGACGTGCACCACGCGTACACGCCAAGCACTTTAGAAATAACAAACATGGAACTGTTTGTGATGTGTATAGTGATACTTGCCTTGCTCTTTTTGGTGTGGTCAATAGCGTACATAAAGCCAACGAAAAGAAACGAAAAATGCTACTGCATCAAGAAAATGGAACGGCTTGTGACACAGGAGGGAGAAAAAGAGCACATCTCAGCCGCCGAGTGGTAGTGTGTCATTTGCACAATCACCGTTCAACACTGTGCTCCCCCAAAAATCTGTTGTTACATATCCAAATAATAAGCCATGGGTCACCAAAGACCTGAGACGTTTGCTCAGGGAGAAAAAGGCTGTTTTTAAAAGTGGGGATAAAACTGCTTATGCTGATATTAGAAAAGCAGTTAGATCTGAAATTGCACAGGCTAAACTTAAATACAAAGATAGACTTGAATCCAGACTTGATGAGGCTGACCTCAAATCTGTTTGGGATGGCATGAAATTGATGACAGGTCAACATAAAAGTAATAATCATGTATCTTTGAATGGTTTTACTTCAGATGCTCATCTTGCAAATGAAATGAATAGTTTTTATTTGAGATTTAACTCTGATGACTTTCTTGAGCAAACCAGTAATTTTTGCAAAGCAGTGAAAGATACCTCTATTTTTAACATTGACGTCCCAACCGTTGCTAAGCTCTTTAAACAAACTAAGGTCAGTAAGAGCCCTGGTCCAGATAATATTAGTGGTCGGGTGCTCAGGTCTTGTGCTATGCAACTAAGAAGTATTTTCCAATACATTTTTACTGAGTCTCTTTTAGTGCAGAGAGTTCCTAAGGTGTGGAAACATGCCACTATTGTTCCCGTTCAAATCCCATTAATTTGAATGATTTTAGGCCAGTGGCTCTCACCTCATTGGTGATGAAAACATTTGAGAAACTGGTTAAGCATGAGATTCTCAAACAGGTGGAGGACCAGTTGGACCCACTACAGTTTGCCTATAGGGCAGCCAGAGGTGTTGAAGATGCAACCTTAACATTGTTGAATTATTTAGTTCAACACCTGGAAGTCCCAAAAACTCATGCCAGGCTCATGTTCTTTTAATACTATCCAGCCTTACCTACTTGCTGAGAAACTTCTTTCTCATTTTAACTTGAACTTAAATCTTGTTGGCTGGATAGTTGATTTTTTGTCAAACAGGTCACAGTGCGTCAGGGTTAATGGCACCGTATCCTCTAAATTATTCTCTTCCACAGGTTCCCCGCAAGGCTGTGTTCTGTCTCCATTGCTTTTCATTTTGTACACTAATGACTGTAGGAGCTTTTACAAAAACAGGCATCTGGTGAAATTTGCGGATGATACAGTGATTGTTAGCCTATTAACTAATGATGAGTGTGAGCATGGCCCTGTAGTCGATGACTTTTGCACCTGGTGCAAAGATTTTTACCTACAGATTAATGTGTCTAAGACTAAAGACATGATTATGGATTTTCGTAAGTCACAACCCAGTGTTAGTCATACTGTTATTAATGGCAAGGATGTTGAGATTGTTCCTCAATATAAATACTTAGGAACCATTATTGATAACTCACTAAGTTTTGAACCCAACACTGATGTTATTTGTAAAAGGGTCCAACAGCGTCTTTATTTTTTAAGGAAGATGAATATGTTCAAAGTGTGCAATATTTTGATGACTCTGTTTTATCGGTGTTTTATTGAAAGTGTCCTGACATATTGTATTGTTGCATGGTTTGGTTTTCTTACATTGTCCAACAAAAACAGGCTCGCAAAGCTGGTCAAAGTAGCAGGCAAGGTGATCGGAGAGCAGCAGAGTCAGCTGCAGGATATCTATTATAAACGTGTCGCCAGTAAAGCCCAACAAATCCTGACTTGTCCTGACCATCCTCTCTTTGTTGTGTTTGATCTTCTTCCTTCTGGACGTCGTTACAGAATGCCTCGAACTAAAACGAAACGTGCCAGAGCTTCTTTTATTCCTGTTGCCATTGAGAAGCTTAATTTGCTTGTCTAATCTGGCAGTCTGTGAGATTTCGATTTTATGTTCTGGTTAACCCTGACTTTTAATTATTATTTATTATTTTTCCGTGATCTTGCCCGAGTATGCATTATTCATTATTATTCATTTACCTACTGTATCGCTCTTACTTGATTTGATGCACTTTACACACAGTGCTTGAAACGTTCCAGCCTCAGACTCAGTTGAAGTGGTTGAAGTATCTTGTGTTTCACTTGAACAGTGGATTCCCCCCCCCCCCCCCATGTTGTGTCTCTGTTATTGCTTTGTGTACTAGTGTCTTGATGGTTGCTGCTGATCTAATTTCCCTTGGGATAATAAAGTTGAAAGTTGAGTCGAAGTTGAAGTTGAATCAGTTGGCTGCCTATCCGAGAATGGAACACAGGCACTGTCACTAACCTGCCCCGCTTAGGGCAGTCACGAGTGACAATGGCAGCTCAAGAGTGATACATCTGGTTACAGCCTGTACGAGACGGATTGCGGACAGCAACCAAAACTGATCATGAGATGAGGGGTCCGAGACGATTGAGGGTGAGTGCAACTTCTATTTGACGCCGTCTATGTGAGCATGTACATGGGCCCTGCAGAAAACAGAGTTTTTCACATTTACGCAAGGCTGCCCTTACTGTGGTCGGTCAGCGACAATCCCCGTTTTCCATTCTCATACAGAAACAGGGAAATAAAGTGCCAAAAATTACAAAGAGGCAGGTGCCCACAGTCAGTAGTGAAGAGTTCCTACTCCTGTTGATGGGCAAAAAACAGGTTTTCTGTAGGGGCCGTGTGCACGCGTGTTTTTCTCACGCAGACAGCATCAAACGATACTTGCGCTCACCCTCAATCGTCTCGAACCCCTCATTTCATGATCAGTTTTGGTTGCTGTCCGGAATCTGTCATGTACAGGCTGTGCCATGGACTGTTTTATGCATGCGGATTGGGCTAGGAGACATTCCATTCCCATCCGCCCTCTTTTACATTCACGCACTGTAAGATCTTAGGACGGTCGCCTGCTGGGAACTGGATTCATAACAGAGGTCTCTGAATCATTGACAATGTTTGTCACTTTTGGTGGTCATTCTGAGGAGGTCTGGTTTTTTATGATCAGTTCCCGTTTTCTCTGTCGATTTAGGACACTCTTAGCTACGAGAACATAGGTCTCACATCCTTTGGGGGAGTCAGAATAAGTCCAGTGGGCACTGATTGTAGGTCCCACTGTAGAAAGAGTTTGGCGTGTCATCCCAGGCATTGACCTATCAACCTGACGCCTGGACTGATTCTGAGGAGGTGTCTCACACAACCCTCCAAGTCTGGAAAAAAGGACGGAGGAGGGGTTTGAGTGGGATCCTCAATTTGACTGGTGGCAGCTAGAGGAGGATTGCATTTCGGAGGATTTCTCTGACTCAGAATCAGTCATAGAGATGGCAGGGTCCGAACAAGGGGAGAATTTGGGGGCTGCTCTGAACTTTTGTTTGCCTCCTAATGTCCCTAACGATTATGCTGATCTCACGAAGGTTTTAGCAAGCAACAGACCTTGACTTTATATCCTCATCACACGTACGATTGCGAGATCAATCTCTATCCGGGTACCATTTCCCAAAGGGGTTCATTATACTCACTGTCAGGGCCTGAGCGAAGGGCCATGTGAGAATATATTCAGGAGGCTCTAGCTAATGGATTTATTCAGCCCTCCACGTCTCCTGCTGGAGTGGGGTTCTTTTTGTGGGCGAAAAAGATGGTGGACTGAGATCCTGTATTGATCACAGGGGCTTCAATAATATCACCTTTAAAAACCGATACCCCCTTCCATTGATGAACTCCGCATTTGAACGTCTGCAGGAGGCACCATTTTTTACCAGGCTAGACCTCCGGAATGCTTATAACAATGGTTAGGATCCGGGAGGGGGACGAGTGGAAAATACTTGTCATTGATATCCTCCGAGAGATGTTGGAGAAATTCGTCTTTGTCTACCTTGACGATATTCAGATTTTTTCTTCAACTGTCTTGAAACATAAACAACACGTCAGACAAGTGCTTGAGGCCCTGCTTTAAGCAAAGCTTTTTGTCAAGGCGGAAAATGCATTTTTCATGTCAAGACAGTCTCGTTTCTTGGCTTCATTGTGTCTGAAGTGTCGATCCGTATGGATGCTGACAAGGAGGCAGCGGTAAGGAATTAGCCTGCCCCCCAAAACGTCAAGGAGGTTCAGCGGTTTTTGGGCTTTCCCAATTTTTATAGGAGGTTTATCCATAATTTTTGTGCAGTAGCTGCCCCATTATCACGCTCGCTAAGAAGAATACCTGCTCGTCATTTGCTTGGTCTCCAGCAGCTGAGGCTGCTTTTCATGATTTGAAGAAACGATTTAGCTCGGAGCCCATTCTCACTTTACCCGACCCCTCCCTCCCATTTGTTGTGAAGGTGGATGCGTCGAAGGTCAGTGGGTGCCATTTTGTCCCAGCGCCCCTTTCGGGACAATAAGTTGCACCCATACGCCTACTTTCCCCGGTTGTTGTCAGCAGCCAAATGGAATTACAACATTGGTGACTGGGAGTTGTTAGCTGTCAAGTTGGTGTTAGAAGAGTGGCGCCATTGGTTTGAAGGGGCTAAACATCCGTTTGGGGTTTGGACGGATCATAAAAATCTCCAATACATCCAACAGACTAGGTGACGTAATTCACGTAATACACGTAATGTAGCGGCATGCTGTATCTACGCTAGAAACAAAGTTTCCCATCTCCCCCCCTCTGGTCTGTTGCTGTCGTTGCCTGTCCCCAAGCACCTGTGGAGCCATCTCGCTCTGGATTTTGTTACGGGTCTACCTGTTTCAGAAGGCAACACGGTCATCTTAGTCGTGGTCGACCGCTTTTCGAAGGCCACCAACTTTATTGCGCTGCCCAGGCTGCCCTGGGCGCGGGAGCCGGCCTTTCTTGTTGTAGACCATGTATTCAGGCTGCATGGTCTCCCTCAAGATGTGGTTTCTGACCAGGGCCCACAATTAACGGCTAAATTCAGGCATGCTTTTTACAACCAGTTAGGGGCCACCGTGAGCCTTCCCTCTGGTTTTCTCCCTGAGACGAACTGGCAGACAGAGCGAACCAACCAGTCGCTGAAGAATACTCTTTGGTGTCTAGCGGCTGACAACCCATCTTAGTGGGTCGTAGTTTGGCATGGGCCGAATAGTCCCACAATTCACTTTGCTACTTCTCCACAGACCTTTCCCGTTTGAGGCCCAGTGGGGTTATCAGGCTCCGCTGTTTCCAGAGACTGACAGGGATCCAGAAGTTCCCTCAGTCAATCACTTTGTTTGGTGTTGTCGGTCGGTCTAGGCCACAGTCCGTTTCTCTTTGTTGCACTCTGGGCAGAAACAGAAGACCACCACTGATAGAAGGCGCCTTTTAGCTTTTATCTTAACGGGTTGGCCAAAGAGTTTGGCTTTCCACTCGGGACCTTCCCTTAAGATTGGAGTCACAGAGGTTGGTTCCCCGCTTCATGAGTCCTTTTAAGACAATGCGGAGGATCAACCCTGTCACTGTCCGGTTAAAGCTCCTCAGATCCTTGCTCATCCACCCCTCTTTTCATGTCTCCAGACTTAAACCGGTTAGCACTAGCGTCCTGGCACCGATCGACGGCACCGGTCGACAAACCCTCGCCGCTGCCGCGGATGATAGAGGGGGGGCCTGGTTCGCACTGTGCGTCATGTTCTGGCCGAGAGGCGTGTGGGTCGTGGGGGCCAGTTTTTAGTTGATTGGGAGTAACATGGTCCTGAGGAGCGGTGCTGGATCCCTTCTCAGGATATTCTGGATCCCACCCTTATCTCAAAGTTCTGTGCACGGGATTCTCTGGGAATGTGTGGAGCTGTTCCTTAGAGGGGGGGTTCCTGTCATGGTTTGTGAGGTGTGCGTGTGTTTTGGACTTTTCTTTGTGGCTCTCGTCCCAGGACAATACTGAATTCCTTTTCAATCGGATTCTTTACCCAGCTGGCTGATTGAACTGAGGCAGCACTCTCTCGGACTCTATAGAAGCCAGAATTCCACCATGCCTCCTTTGCTAGAGTGATTGTTTGTAGCTAAGCACTATGGCCGAAGGTGTCTGCAGTCAGGATTTGTGTGACTTTATATCTTCTCCTTATTATTGGAGTTCCTTCCTCTTTAGGGATTTTTCCTTTTCTATATTTTAATCTCTCTCGCTGCTTCCGTGTTTCTGACTATTATACGTCCTTTGGAGGTGCAAATACTTTCCAGTGGTCTGTATAATTCTCTGTGTTTGTATTGTGTCCATTCTGCTCATTTCTCTCTCGCCACTGCACTTGGCCTCTCAATTGTACCAGCCATTACATGCAGATAGTAGGCTGCCAAGGAGCAGAAAAAAATGTTGCATGATGAGGAAACACTGAGCTACATAATGTGACTGATGTTTTTTGGATATTGCGAGATTGCTCTTTCTGCATTCCACATGCAGGGTTCCAAGCAAAGCACTAGCTCTTCAGCACAATACAAAACCCAAAACCAGTGAAGTTGGCACGTTATGTAAATCGTAGATAAAAACAGAATACAATGATTTGCAAATCCTTTTCAACTTATATTCAATTGAATACACTGCAAAGACAAGATGTTTAATGTTCAAACTGAGACACTTTCTTTTTTTTTGCAAATAATCATTAACTTAGAATTTAAAGGTAGCAACACATTGCAAAAAAGTTGGCACAGGGG
Source organism: Gymnothorax reevesii (assembly GCA_029721435.1). NCBI lineage: Eukaryota > Metazoa > Chordata > Actinopteri > Anguilliformes > Muraenidae > Gymnothorax > Gymnothorax reevesii. Next base: position 3,301,530 of record CM056583.1, on the reverse strand, counting down.
CCTTTTTACCACTGTGTTACATCGCCTTTCCTTTTAACGACACTCAGTAAACGTTTGGGAACTGAGGAGACCAATTTTTGAAGCTTATCAGGTGGAACTCTTTCCCATTCTTGCTTGATGTACAGCTTAAGTTGTTCAACAGTCCGGGGTCTCCGTTGTCGTATTTTACGCTTCATAATGCGCCACACATTTTCAATGGGAGACAGGTCTGGACTACAGGCAGGCCAGTCTAGTACCTGCACTCTTTTACTACGGAGCCATGCTGTTGTAACACGTGCAGAATGTGGCTTGGCATTGTCTTGCTGAAATAAGCAATGGCGTCCATGAAAAAGACATTGCTTGGATGGCAACATATGTTGCTCCAAAACCTGTCTGTACTTTTCAGCATTAATGGTGCCTTCACATATGTGTAAGTTGCCCTTGCCTTGGGCACTAATACACCCCCATACCATCACAGATGCTGGCTTTTGAACTTTGCGCCTATAACAGTCCGGATGGTTCTTTTCCTCTTTGGTCCGGAGGACACGATGTCCACAGTTTCCAAAAACAATTTGAAATGTGGACTCGTCAGACCACAGAACACTTTTCCACTTTGTATCAGTCCATCTTAGATGAGCTTGGGCCCAGCGAAGCCAGCAGCGTTTCTGGGTGCTGTTGATGAATGGCTTTCGCTTTGCATTGTAGAGTTTTAACTTGCACTTGCAGATGTAATTATGAACTGTAGTTACTGACGGTGGTTTTCTGAAGTGTTCCTGAGCCCATGTGGCGATGTGCTTTACACACCGATGTCGGATTTAGATGCAGTACCGCCTGAGGGATCAAAGGTCACGGGTATTCAATGTTGGTTTTCGGCCTTGTCGCTTCCGTGCAGTGATTTCTCCAGATTCTCTGAAAATATTGACGATATTACGGACCGTAGATGATGAAATCCCTAAATTTCTTGCAATAGCTCGTTGAGGAATGTTGTTTTTAAACTGTTCGACAATCAGCTCACGCATTTGTTCACTAAGTGGTGACCCTCGCCCCATCCTTGTTTGTAAATGACTGAGCATTTCAGGGAAGCAGCTTTTATACCCAATCATGGCACCCACCTGTTCCCAATTAGCCCGTTCACCTGTGGGATGTTCCAAATAAGTGTTTGACGAGCATTCCTCAACTCTCTCAGTCTTTTTTGCCACTTGTGCCAGCTTTTTTGAAACATGTTGCAGGCATCGAATTCCAAATGAGCTAATATTTGCAAAAAATTACAAAGTTTACCTGTTCAAACATTAAGTAACTTGTCTTTGCAGTGTATTCAATTGAATATAGGTTGAAAAGGATTTCAAATCATTGTATTCTGTTGTTATTTACGATTTACACACCGTGCCAACTTCACTGGTTTTGGGTTTTGTAAAAGCAATCAAAATTTTTTACCTTGGGGCATGTCAGAACCAACCCAGCCTGGCTATATCAGTATAGTAAGTAAACATGAAGATAAATATGCAGAAGACACACTACTCCATCCAACCCCAATTTAGCACATTATGGAAAGTGCAAAAAAAGGTATGATTTGAAAAGTCCATTCACCCTCTGAAAAGTCCAATTCAAAACACAATATGTATTTTATTAAACACTTGATGTATTTAATGCTTTGCCAAGTGAATTGAATTGCTTATTAAGAATATGTGATTTAAAATCAGGTAACTGCAACAGGCTGCAAAAATTTTCGCACAAGGGCAATTTAGGCCAATTAATGGTGTAACAAGGGGGTGTTATGCAGGTAAGTCAATTGTGGAATAATAAAAACTGAGCCTTCTAAAGAGGCCTGGTCACTCAAGAAAGAAGATGGGTTGAGACTTACCAATTTGCCGATAGATGCGTAAGCTCATCTATCACTCTGACAATAATGGTCCACAAAGACAAATAGGAAGGATTTTGAACATTTCTCTCTTTACAGAGTGTAATACAATTTTAAAATGGGAAGAATTTGATCAAAACCCAGGTGGTAAAGGGCAAGGCCAAAAACCACTTCTGAATCAGCGTGGTGCCTGAGACTCTACACGTCACTGTTATAAGAGCCATCATGCAACTATGACAGAAATCAGAACATGGTATTGGAAGTGCTTTAGTAAACCTCTCTCAGTTAACATCATTTGCATCCACAGATGCAAGTAAAAGCTTTACAATGCAAAGCCAAAGCCATAAATGGATTCTGTCAAGCAGACCTCTCTGAAATGGGCAATAGCACTGTGGAAGCTTATTTTGTGGTCTGACAACTTAACATTTTAAGCTTTTTTCTTTTTTTTTGGATAAAAGCAGCCTCAATGGTCTTCAGACCAAAGATGACAGGGACAATTCAAGTTGAGTGTCAGATTCAAACAGAAACGCTTAAAGAATGTGATATAAAAACATGGTGATGCAAAACTGTGGTAAAATGTCTACTGTACAAACCTTTTTGGAATCTGTTTCCGTCATCACATTGTACATTTTCAATAAGCAACTGATTAATGAAATGATATGTTGCTGCACTGTTTCCAATATTGCAAAGGGCAGATGGTGCTTTCAAATAAGTCCGTCTTTTATTTTATTTGCATTTTCCATGATGCGCCATTTCTCCATTGGGGTTGAGTTATATTTCTATATTAAGAAATTATGACTGACTATCTCTGATATCTTCAACATTTTTCCTGTCAATACACACCTGATTTTGCTGGGATGACTTTGGGGACCGGCCTTTTTTGCAGCAGTGGTCAATGAGCCTCAATTGATCTTTTATTCTAAATAATGACAATATTACAACAGAAAGAGAAAAAAAAATTCAGGGATTAATACACTATTCACAGAACTTATCTCACTTTACATTCTGACTTAACTTTATTAATCTTGACGATATGAAAAGAGCAGTAAACTGAAAACAATTGTAACATGGTAAATTCTGAAAAGCTGCAATATACTTTACTCATCATTTTGGCAGAAATTAATTTACAACAGGCGATATGTACTTACATTTCTTTTTCCTGCATACCTTCAATCAAGGAAATAACAAAAATTAACCCATGCATAGTGTTATTTTCCTTTTGAAGTTTGTTTCCAAAACACAATATATCCATTTTACTCATTCTGAGTAAATCAGCTTTTTCTTTGTTGGTGCCTATTACATTTCATAGAAAAACACAAACTTTGACCATGAGAAAAATACATCTTATTGTATGAATTCCTAAAAATGGCTTCCTGCACCATGTGTAAGAAGCGCATGGCTATCGCTCTATAATATAATCTCAATTTTTGTAATTTGAGTTAAGCAAACAAACTCTTCATTCGTAGGCATTTGAATAATAAATCAATACCAAGTGTTTGTAATATTTTAATAAAACTCACAGTATAGAAACAGTTGTGAACCAAACCAATAAGCCAAAAAGAAAGATTCAAAGGGCAAGACAATCAACCGAAGATCTTCCACAGTTCGCTCTCCTTTTTCTGCAAAGTAGACAAATCCAAACAGACAATAATTCAGTTTGGCCTTGTGAATACCAGAACAAGTACAAATTGTGCCGACATATTTACATTTAAAATGACTGTATTAAACCAGTGAAAGTCCTCATTGTACAAAAACAACATAATTAGGTAATAAGCTTAAATCTTCAGTCAGAAAAGTTGACTTACAAAAAAGTCCATGAGAGGGTTTCATTAAGATGTGAATACATGTTTACTGTTCTCACCTGCTTTCAAAACTACTTCTGTTGCCAGAGCAACTGCATTTATTATACTTAGTACAGCAGAACCAAGGACATATACTGGGATTTGAGGTCCGCCTGGAAAGAAATGAGGTTTATACAGTATGAGTTTAAGGCAAAAATGCAAGATGCTTGATTTTCAAATGAAAACAGCAAATACAAAAACAAATTCTTTTAAATGTAGCTTAGCGAAAATTCAAGCAGGAAGACTATCTCCCTGCATATGCGTCGTAAGTCTCCAGCATAGATTCGAGCTTGTCCCTTTAATGACACTGGGCTGTTTTTAACCAATCAGAGTCTTACACCACGTCACTAGTCCAATCACCTGCTTGCCGTCAAACTTAAAAGTTTGCTCTATCCCTGCAGTCATTCAGCTGTCAACCAGTTTTGATGCGCTCTGCAACCCTCCTCCTCCCCAGCACCATCCTCTGATAAATGCCCAGACCCTGAGTCCTGGACCGTCCAAGCCCTGTCCTTCCATGAGCACTGGCTGCTGCTGTCCTGATCCAGTTCAGCTCCATCCTCGACATGCAACTTTTGGAGTTATTGATGCCACTATTTAGATGGACTTTAAAATGGCAATCGAGTTCAATTATTCAACTAGTACCTTATTTCATTATTAATTAGCTAGCCCGTGGAGGTTGGGCTTCCCCACTATAGCTGGGTTCCTCCTGAGATTTCTTCCCACTGGGGAGTTTTTTCTCACGACTGTTAGAGGATTTTTCTCCTTACTGGGAGTTTTCTGCCTCATTGCTGTAGCGGGTATTAGGCTGGGCACTGCCCCTTCATTCTTTTACTTAAAGTTTCAATGTAGAGCGTCTTCTCGACAGTCTCTGAGAAAAGCACTATATCAAATTAATTGAATTGAATTGAATTGAATTATACCAGCTACATGATCAAGTCGGCCCTCAGGAATTGTTCCAGCAGTAGTTCCTAACCACCAGTGTTTAGATCCTGGGGGGAATTTTATTACTCATATAGAGCATATAATCGACAATCATCAACAACGTTATATAATTATTTCTTGCCGGGGTCTAACCGCCCAAGATCTTGCTCTGTGTAATTTAATAAACATTATTATCATTTACAAATCACCACCTTGTTCTAGTCTTTCCTGATTGAAATACACATTGCAACTCCAAGGTTTGGAATCACTTGAGATTTCTACAAAGACTTAATTGAAGAAACTTTATGCAACATCAAGACAGAAACCCAAAACATAAATCAGGGCTCTGCTGGGACTTCTGGAGGGGAAATGAAATATAAAGAGGCCAGCTCAACCACCTGGTTTAAACCCCAACACATCTGGGAAATATTGCAGTCCACTTCAAAATCCATTGAGAATAATATCCAAGTAAAATTTAAATTGCAATTGCTATAGATATGAAGCACTGATCTAATTTGACAGCTTCCTTGCCCCAAAATACAGAAATATTAGACAAAACACCTAAAATACATTTTGGTGTTTCTTTCATAGAATTTACCATGATACAAACAATTTTATACAATGAAATAGTTTGAATTAATCAAATGACAGGAGGTTACAAACTTTTAAGCAGTTGTGTATATTTTCTGGCTTTTTCAAGACAAAGAGAAAAGATAAAAATGGAGAGACACGAGGCAAAGGGCATCATGCTAAATTTAAACCGTTGCGGTTCCCCTTGAACATTGAGGTCGTGCTTCATTTCACTTTCATGAAAATATTCGATGATGCACAATGATTTATCAAACAGCTATTATTTCGAATTACTTGAGCGCACCTGTTGGCAGGACAAATATTTTCAATTGTTGGTCATTTTCCAGCGTTTCCCCTTTCATGAAATAATTTTTGTAGTTATTGTTGTCGTTAGTCTTGATCCAGTAAGACATTTTTCTTTTTGTCACGTAAATTTTTGTTAACAACATAAAGATATGTAAAGAATTAAATGTCTAATAATTGATACCGGGGTGCGTTTCCCAGGAGCGTGTAACATTTAGTACTTTGTGCAGAGTGCAGAAGCACGGAGGACAGGAAGTTGAGGACTGGACTCAGGTGCAAGGATGGACTTGGTTTTGTTAAATGACCAGCTGCACAGCAGAAGGCACAAACGTAGAAATACAAAACAACAAGGACTGGAAGTTCCTAAATATGCACGCTATAAGTAATACAAAGACTGAGCTACACTACAGTAATATTGTATAACAAATAGGTAAAAAAAAAAAAAATAGGAAAAAAGGTTCCTTGAAATAAAATGTGCTGGTAAAACAAACAGCACAGATTCTCGGTTTTACTCCAAGTTTGTGAATTTGGTGAATGAGCCTATATTAGACTACTCTGTCAAACAGGCATGAGGTTACACACTTCACAAAGAGACTGAGGGAAGCTCAGTCTTAAATACACACTGCAACCACTCCGTTAAAATGAGAAACAGGTGTTGATGATAATTGGATAATGACTGAAGTGCGATCCTGGATTTTGTAGACCGGTGACCTGGACAGCTGGATGCATGGCCTTCCAGTACCCGCTCACCAGGCGCAACTCCCAGCTTGCCTGTTCTTCAGCCAGGAGGAGGCCCTGTGGGTTGCGGAGCAGGCTGGTCTGGGCAGGTTGATGGAAGTCAGACAGGAGCTGCGGATCCAAGAAGTCATGGTGATCTATCCAGCTCCTCCTCTCTGGACCATAGCCTCCCCAGTCTACCAGGTACTTTAGTTTTCCAGCTCTTCTTGACTGGAGCAGGCTGTGCATCCTGTAGAATGGGCCTCCATCTCCCTCCAGGACAGGGAGGCAGATCTTCAGGGGTGGGTAGCCTCGGCCAGGGGTCCAGCAATCGGTAGCCTGAGGAGAAAGGTGTGGAAAATATTATTTGTGTGGTAGTTAGATGGCAACTGTATTGTGTAAGCAGACTCACCGACCTTCCGGAGCACATGGAAGGGGCCAATGAACTGTGGGCTCAAGTTCCTGCATGGAAGGTGGAGGCGCAGGTCCCTTGTTGTGAGCCAGACTTGTTGAGACCAGGTCCCCTGGTTGGTATTAGGGGGAGTTCCGACATCTCTGGTCTACCTGGATCTTTTAGTGGCGAAGAGCTCTTCTGATCTGGAAGCTGGTAGTCACCCAAACCTTCTCCACCTCCTTGAATCAGACATCCACCACCGGGACTTCAGTCTGGCTTTGGTCTCATGGGCGCAGGGGAGGTTGCCGTCCAAGCATGCGCTGGAAGGGGCTAAGTCCAGTGGAAGCGCTCTTTAGGGAGTTCTGGGCATACTTTGCCCAGAGCAGGTATCTGGACCAATCCCCTTGGCGCTGATGGCGGTAGGCTTGGAGGAAACTCCCCAGGTCTTAGATGGCTCGCTTCAACTGTCCATGGCTTTGTGGTGGTTACCCAAGGTGAGGCTAACTGCGGTTCCCCGCTTCTTAAAGAAAGCCCTCCACATTCGGAATATGAATTGAGGCCCACGGTCGGAGACAATGTCCTCCAGAAGGCCAAAATTTTGGAACACCTGCTCAAAAATCACCTGTGCAACTAGAAGTGCAGATGGTAATGCAGCAAAAGGTACACATTTACAGAACTTGCTAAATCGAGCAATAATCACCTTGTGTTATCTTCTGATGAGGGTAGATCAGTAACAAAATCAGCGATGTGTGACCATTGATGTTGGGGAACCACCAGTGGGTTAGATTTACCTGCGGGCAGCTATCGTGGTGTTTTGCATATTGCGCAGGTAGAGTAAAAACGCATGGTTGGGTTGCCTCCACATCCAAGGTCGGGTGGAGCAACTAATATTTTCGGCTGATGATGTTTGTCATTCTTTTAATTCTGAGTTGGCCTGCTGACAGTGAGGTGTGGGCCCACAGAATTACTCGCTCACAAAGATTAGCGAGAACGAATGTGTAACCTGCTGGCACAGAAGTGGTAGGGGGATTCTTCCTGGTCTCCTTTGCCATTTTGCAATCTAGCTGCCACCTGATCGGGGCAAGGATGCAGGAGGATGGCAGAATGGGCTCATCTGCTTCCAGATACCTCTCTGCTTTGTATCTTTGTGATATAGCATGAGCTTTCATATTCTTTGAGCCTGGGCGATAGGTTATTGAAAAATTGAAATGATTAACAAGAGTTGTCAGAAAGACAACAAAGCTCGCCGGGGGGCAAGGTTAAAGTTTTTCTGCACGCGGACGGACGCGGACGTAGGGGGTACGACAATAGCTCTCCGAACGTTATTCGTCCCGGCGAGATAAAAAATATTGCCCACCTGATGATCGGTGAAGACCAGGAAAGGATGACGAGCCCCCTCTATCCAGTGCCTCCATTCCTCCAACGCTAGTTTTACTGCCAAAAGCTCCCGGTTGCCTTAATCGTTGTTGGTCTCTGCAGATGTCAGCTTAGGTGAGAAGTAGGCATGGGGTTACAGCTTCTCTGGTGTTCCATGCTGCTATGACAAGACAGCCTCCATGCCTGCATCGGAGGCGTCAGCTTCAATGATGAAAGGCTTCATCTTGCAAATCTAATAAAGCGCCAAAGTTCTTTTATCGTCTGTGGGATTAGCCATTCAGTTACTGTCTTAAGCTTCTTGGCTTCCATAACCACTCCCTCTGGTCCAACCATGTAACCAAGGAAGGAGACGGTGGACTGGTGGAGGACGCACTTCTCCGTTTTGACGTAGAGCTGATGTTGAAGTAGGCGTTCAGTACTCGTCTCTCGTGTTCTTCATAATTATGGGAGTAGATGAGGATGTTGTCTAGGTAGACGATGACAAATCTTTCCAGCATCTCCCTGAGGGGGCGTTAACGTACCCGAACGGCATGACACAGTTTTCATAGTCCCCGGAGGTGGTGCTGAAGGTGGTCTTCCACTCCTCTCCTTCTTTGATTTGGATAAGATTGTTGGCCCTGCGCAGGTCGTGCATTGTGAAGATTTTCGCGCCTTTGAGCTGCCCCACAGCACTTGGAATCAGGGGGAGTGGAAACCTGTACTTCACTGTGATGTCATTCAGACCTCTGTAGTCTATGCAAGGACGGAGGCCTCCATCCTTCCTCTGCTGATGCCAGCAAAGTGGAAGGACAAATGAAGCCCTGCTGTAGAGAGTTTAACCCACCAATAGGGGATAAACATGGCTCCTGGTGGGGCAAAGTGCTGGACAGGAGCTCTACTGAACAATCCCACCGAAGATGTGGCAATAGCTGGGCCGCTTGTGGTTTACTGAACACCTTCTGCTAATCTCAGTACTCTTCAAGGATGTTTGGCTGGTCTCGGCAGTCAGGACTTTCGACAGTTGCAGAGGCAATGGTGAGGGAGTTTTAGTGCTGTCATCAGGCAGGTGAGACGTCTTGTGTGCCAGATGATGGTGGGATTGTGTAAATACAGCCATGGTTGAGGATTATTGAGTGGCTAAAGTAGGGTAGTGGTAGCAGTGGTAGTTCCTCCAGATGGTGCTCTTCCACGCAGAGGGAGATCGGAGCTGTTCGGTGGGTCACACTTCTGTTGCCCAGAGGTTTCCCGTCAATAGCTGCCACGGTGAGGGTGGTTTCAAACTGCTGAACCAGGACATGGGGTTTTCACACCAGCTGATAGGAGATGAAATTCCCAGTTGCACCAGAGTCAATCAGGGCCTCTGTCGGTAGGGTCACATCGTTACAGGAGATCTAAACTGGTATGCAAAATCATTGTCCAGTAAGAGCTGGGGGTGACACCATTACTTTGGGGGGCGCTGATGGCTGCACTGATGTACGTGGGCAGGGACATCTCCAGGTCCCTGCACGCCATCTCTGCCTGACGCTCTGGACACAGCCCCCTCCGGAAGATGGAAATCAACGCAGGTTTATTCCAACTGCTGGCTGCAGCAAAGGAATTGGAGTGTGTAGTCCGCTGCTGTCCTGCTTCCTTAGCTCAGGTCTAGCAGTTGGTCCCCAGCCTTCTTTCCAGGGGTCAAAGTCCGAGCAAAACTGCTGGAGGAAATCCGCATACGTGTTGAAACTGGACTCCCTCTAGACAGCTGTTGCCCATTACATTACATTACATTACATAGCATTTAGCAGACACTTTTATCCAAAGCGACTTAGAAAAAGGATGAAATCAAGCACCAAAGCGCCCATTAAAGTGCGTTGCCAGTAAGGCCAGTCACCCCTGCCGCAATCTTCTCTGCGTATACACAGCACACTGAAGAATGAAGCCTTTGCACACAGTGGGATTCCTGTCTTAGTGCTCTGAGTAAGCGCACTGGTGAATCACCCCGGGGTAACAGCTGAAGGAGCTTGCAGTCCGGCAGAGGAGACAGAGGGTGCCGCTGGTGGTGATGCATGGGAGATGGAGAGTTTGCGAATCCCATGAACAACTTCGTCCAGGGGTGCATTTCCCAAAACCATAGTTACTAAGTTTGTCCATTCACAGTCAATGGTTCCAACAATGTAAGTTAGCATCTGTGTTTTCGGGAAATGCACCCCAGGGCAGCCCCCAGATGGGTGATGTCCCTCAGCTGACCTGCCTCTACCTGGTTGAGGTTGAAAGGCTGGGCAGCGAACTCTCCTACCTCTCATGGCGATGGAATCCTCGCTGAGTCCATGTTAAAGGTGAAGTCCTCTGTAAAGTTTTGCACAAAGGACAGGAAGTTGAGGACTGGACTCAGGTGCAAGGTTATGTATAATGACCAACTGCACGGCAGAAGGCACAAACGTAGAAAAACAAAACAACAAAGAAGTGAGGTTCTTAAATATGCACACTATGAGTGATACAAAGACTGGGCTTTACTACGGTAGGATTGCATTACAAATAGGAAAGAAAATGGAAAACAAGGTTCCTTAGAATAGAATGTGCTGGTAAAACCATAAAGAGCACGGATTATAGGTTTTACTTTAGTTTGTAAATTTGGAAATTAAGCCTGTACAAGACTACAATGTCAAACAAGCAGAGGTTACACAGACTTCACAAAGAGACTGAGGGAAGCTCAGTCTTAAATACATCTGCTCTTTTGGGAAACGCACCACAGGTTGTTTTTGGGGATGAAATACGAATCAAAACCAGCACATATTCCATTGAGCTCCGTTATTCATGTGCAAATATGTTAATAAAATCATACTCTACCAGAATAATCACTCCTTTGCCGGAAAGATGCAGCTGCAATCAGGATGGTGAGGAATACAAAGAAACACAACCATACAGGGTGTTCTGCAATTTGAACACATTAAAAATGCATCAAGGCTGAGAGCAAAATATTTTATCTTTAAAATAAATGATGAAAAAAATTCTTCACCATTTAGTAAATTTTCAAGTGTTGGATTAGCACTGGTTGTTGGCACTGCTGAAGGCAATAACGCCGTTATATAAGAATGATTACATTTAATGCAGCAAAACAGTCCTCAAGAGTCTAAAAAATGGAGATACCTTGCATATTCTTATAAAAATACAAAATAAGTATCATTTTGTTCGTTTGGATGTCAATTTTGTGAAAATGTATGTTGTACTTCAGAAATAATGGGGTAGCATGTAATTTTAAACCCTTCTTGGCAACAAACCAAGAATACAGCGTAGTTTCAATCAATTGGATTCATTATCAGTAATGTCTCTGCAGAAATTAGAACAAAATCACCCTGCCCATATTTGCGAGGACTAATTCTGTATTTTTGAATAGGTATAGATGACGATAGCACATTCTAGGGGTCTGAGGTACCACCTCAGCCACGGTAGAGAGGGTTTGCCTCTGCAGGTCAGGGGGTCAACTTCTGCCATAACTTGTCTGTCTAAAGCCTCATTCACACATATCGCTACTCGCACATCTCTGAGCGAGAACAGTCAATGGAATGTGAATGTGTTCCAGCAGAATGTGGCGAGGACTGGCGAGTTGAGGACTAGCGATGCGATGTGGGCGGGTACGGACATAAAATATTTTTTACTGCCAGCGATGCGAGTGAAGCGAGTTACCAATGGGAATGTAGGATGGAGATGATTGACAGTTGACGAGAACAGACAGTTCCACAGAGAGCTGCCGTTTGAACACCACGTCAAGAATATTGGTTCCTACCATCATGTCTGAATGTCCTACCATACTTGTTCCTCTACAATACTTCTGCGGTGGGAAGTATGCAATCGGGAAGCCATGGCAACCTACGCCAGCGGCAGAGAATTTTCCTACCGGCGAGTAAAATTTTAGCGAGAAGCTAGGGGCTATGAGCGAGTAGCAATATGTGTGAACGGGGCATTTTAACAAGAGTCAGCATTAGTCCCAATTTGCTCAGAAGGATATTGGCTCCACGAAAATTCTTGTTTTATGTATGAAAAGGGATTTCTATGTCATTTTAACGCCTTCTGCACAACTTATCAAATCGTCTTTTTGATAATTACCAAACTATCACTGTTTTTCAGACACTATATATATATATATATTATATATATATATATATATATATATATATATATACACACAGTTGAAATCAAAATTATTCAACCACCATTTTTTGACAATGGAGCAAAATTTGACAGAACGCCGGTTTGTTGCTCTAGTAGAGGGGGTGTGTCTGGGAGTCTCCAGGCGGACAGCCACACGTGATCGCTGGGCCCGTGCCTCGTTGCTTGCCCTCAAAGTGAGACCCTGGTAACAATGACTCAATGAATTGAGGACGAAGCTAACGTTAGATTCGGTAAGTTAGCCACGCCGAATTCTGAAACATCGCAAAGAAAATCGATTTTGTTTCTTAAGCTCGTGTGAAGCGGGCGAGTACAAACGCTTTGAATTGCCCAACTTGAATAAGCATACTGTCAAGTTTGTGTGATCACTGGTGGTGCTTGCTGGCCTCTTTTTCACGTGAGTTGTGCCGTTTGGGTTACAGTAGACGGTGTCTAGTGCAGAGGGGGGATAGTGCTAAGACAGGGAAGGGAGGTCGGGGGGTCGGGGGAAATGCCTTCCGAAAGCAGTGGGGGGGATGGGGGAGGGGGGAGGCAGACGCAGGGAGGAGGTAAGAGGAAAAACTAAGGTGATAGCGAGTCGGTGCCCGAAAAGCAAAAGCGAACCCATAGTCCTGATGAGCTGGTAGTGCTGTTCAGAGTGAGGGGGGCCAAACCAGGGGAACCTGGATTTAAAGCAGTCAATCCGCTGCATATTGACGCGGCCATATGAAGTCAGATAGGAGGTGGGTTTTCGATAAAGGTGCTTTTCAATGGAGTGCTAAAAGTGACCTGTGTGAACACCAAGCAGTTTGAGGAAGTGAGGAAGATGGGGAGAATTGTGAACAAGGTGGAGAGGATAAATGTGACGCCAAAAGAGAGTGGGAGCAGTGAAGGAGTGATTTATGGAGTGTTTTCTGGCCTGTCGGAGAAAGACATTTTGGACAATATTGAGGGCGGTGAGGTGGTAGAGGTGAAGAGATTCAGGGGCAGGGAGGGAGCCGGCGGGGATCCTCCGGTCCTGCTGATATTTAAAGATACAAAACTGCCAAGTAAAGTGTTCATTGGATCAATGGCTTTCCAGGTGAGGGAATATATAAGACCACCACTGCGGTGCTATAACTGCCAAAGGTATGGACACATTGCAGACGCATGTCGAGGGAAGAAAAGGTGTGGGAAGTGCGGAGGGGAGCATGGGATTGAAGAGTGCGAGGCAGACGCCCCTAAGTGCCCGAATTGTGGGGGGGGCCACAAGGCAGCATACTGGGGATGCACGCACACTGTCAAGGCTCGAAAAGTGCAGGAAGTAAAGGAGCGAGAGAACGTTTCCTATGCTGAGGCTGTCAGGAAAGTTTCCGGGGAAAGTTCAGTGGAGAGTCAGAGTGGAAGGGGGACAGTGATGGGGAACAACAGAGCGGAGCTTAACAAGGGACCAACCATGCCGGCGGATATGCTGATAATGAGTAAGGAGGCGTTTTTGGCTTTTATAGTCGAGGTGTTGGCTGCAGCCAAGAGGGTCTTTGCAAAGGAGTCGTCAAATAACTCAGACCTCGTTAAGGAGGTGGTGGGAGCAGCAGACATGTTTCTTGGAATTAAGCAGGGCCCAGAGAAGTTGCATGAGTACTTCTCAGAAGGACGGACGAGAGGAAAGACGCACAGGGAGTTCAGAGATGGAGAAGAAGACATAGCTGATGATGTGGAGGCTTATTAGCATTTTTATGTTTAGTGTATTGCAATGGAATGCACGAAGCTTAATACGAAATGGACAGGAACTGAAGAAATGTATTGACAGGTTTGATAAAGAGCCAGATGTAATATGTATACAAGAAACGTGGCTGCGGCCCTGTTTAGATTTTGTAATACCGGACTATGAGAGTGTGAGATTGGTCAGGGCTGAAATTAGAGGAAGGGTGCTAGAGGAGGCTGATATTAACCATGGGGGTTGTGCAACTCTTATTAAGAAGGGGCTGCAGTATAGGAGAGTGGGAACACATGGGGAAATGGAGTGTATAGCTGTGGAGGTCTGGGACAGTCAGAGTCAGAGGAGCAGGGGCAATAGTAGTGAGGCAAGAACAAGTAGTAGGAATAGTGTAACTGTGATTAATTACTATAACCCCTGTAAACCCTTGGTAATGCAGGAATTAGATGAAGTTATGGAGAAGGTAAGATGCCCGGTTGTATGGGCAGGGGACTTTAATGCACACAACCCGTTATGGGGAAGTAGACACAGGGATTCTAATGGTGGGGTCATAGAGGACTGGGTAGATAAGCATGGGTTGGTTGTATTAAATGATGGGAGACCAACTAGGTATAACTTAGCAAGTAACACGTGCAGCCAATTGGATCTTATAGTAGTCTCACCTAGCCTAGCTAGAGTTGGGGAGTGGGAAGTAATGGGTAGCAACCTAGGAAGCGACCACTATCCAGTATTGAGCAGGTTTGGGAGAGAGCTGAGGAGGGAAGAGGAAGAGATGGTCCCAAGATATAAATTCTCTCGTGCAAAGTGGGATGAGTTCCAGGAAGAGGCTAAGAAGTTATTGGGAGAGGTAGACAGTGAAGGTTCAGTTGATGTGTGGAACAGCTCCCTGTGTTCCATGATCCATAGTGCAGCTAGTAGTACCATCCCTTTGAAACAGGAGCCTAAGGCCCGAAAGCGGGTGCCCTGGTGGAACAATGAGTGTGACCAAGCTATAAGAAACAGGAATAGAGCATATAGGCAAGTGAGGAAATATCCTATGCTAGAAAATATAATCGAATATAAGCGGTTAAGAGCAGTGGCTAGAAAAGTTATAAAGCAAGAAAAGAGAAAAAGCTGGAGGGCATACTGTGAGCAAATTGGCCCAGAAACCCCAGTAAGTCAGCTGTGGTATGCAGTGCATAGAATGTCTGGAGCATATAAAAAAGGTCCATTCCAGTGTTACTGAAGGGAGAGGTAGAGGCAGTGACAAATAAGGAGAAGGCTGACATGTTGGTAGAGAGTTTCCAGGCTGTGCATAGATCAGAATGTATTGGAGAGGAAAGGTGCAGGAGGAGGTCAGAGACACTAGCAGCCAATAAATGGAAATTGGGGAAAAATATAGAAAATGATAGCCCTAACAATTTGTATTTCTCCAGGAAAGAGCTGAAGGATGCCATCAGGTCCGGGGGTAACACCTCGCCAGGGCGGGACAGGCTGTCTTATGAGATGTTTAAGCATCTAGACGAGCTAGTGGAGGAGGAGATCTTAGCTCTGATAAACACAGTGTGGGAAGAGGGTTGTCTCCCGAAGGAGTGGAAGCATGCAGTATTGGTGCCAATACTAAAGCCAGGCAAGGAGGCGTCTGACACGGGGTCATACAGACCCATAGCACTGACGGCGGTATTATGTAAAATTATGGAAAGGATGGTTACAAATAGGTTAGTATATTTTTTGGAGACCAGAGGGTTTTTTGTCAATGTCCAGAACGGTTTTAGAAACGGGAGGTCTACAATGGAGTCTGTTGCAATCCTGGACCAGGACATCAAAAGGGCATTTAGAAATAAAGAGGTGGTGGTAGGGGTATTTCTGGACATAGAGAAAGCGTATGACTCGCTGTGGAAGGAGGGACTCCTGATTAAAATGTATGATTTAGGGGTCAGGGGGTGAATGTTTAATTGGATCCAAGATTTTTTAATAAATAGAACAATTCAGGTCAGAGTAGAAGGCATAACATCTAAAATAGTGGGAATAGAGAATGGTACTCCGCAAGGGAGTGTGATCTCCCCAGTGCTGTTTAATATCATGATTAACGATATTTTTGCAAATATAGGAGGGGGGTATGGCCTCTCATTATTTGCGGACGATGTGGCGATCTGGAAAAGAGGGCGAAACGTGGAGTTTATTTTAAAACAGACCCAGAAGGTACTACAGACAGTAGAGGAGTGGGGCAATGCATGGGGGTTTAAGATTTCGGTAGACAAGTCCAAGTATGTAGTTTTTGGTGTTAAAAGGAAGCTACCAGAGGTTCAATTAAAGTTATATGGGTCACCACTGGAAAAAGTCAAGGTCTTCAAATTCTTGGGGGTGTGGTTTCAGGAGAGAATGACCTGGGCAGTACACGTAGGAAAAACGATAGAGAAATGTGAGAAAGTTATTAATGTTTTGAGAAGCCTGTCTGGGTGTGAGTGGGGAGCTGACAGGGGGACATTACATTTAATCTATCAGGCCATGATTAGGGCGGCTATAGACTACGGCAGTATGGTGTACGGGGCAGCGACTAAATCAGTGTTAAGTAGGCTGGACGTGCTTCAAGCCAAGGCCTTAAGGCAGTGTTGTGAGGCTTTTCGTACGTCCCCAGTGCCAGCTCTTCTAGTTGAAATGGATGAAATGCCATTATGGATGCGGCGTGTTAAACTGGGACTGCAGTACTGGATAAAGGTCAGTGGAAGTTCTCAGGGGTTCCCAGCCAGATGTCTGCTAGAGGAGGATTTGTCTCAGTCAAAGTATGAAACATTTGTGGCCAGTGTGAACCAGTGGGCAGAGAAGGTAGGAGTAGGACAGGTAGGTATTTCAGCTCAAACCGTTTGGTCACCGACTGCACCGTGGCTGTTACCAGAGGTTAACGTGGAGCTTTGTTTCCTCCAGTTAGAAAACAAGACTGAGGTGAGAGCGAGAGTGGAGGAGTACCTTAATGTAGCTAGGGAAGGTAAGGTCATTGTATATACTGATGGTTCAAAAGACCCAGAGAGGAGGAGGGCAGGGTTTGGCATCTACATTAAGGGATTAGAACTAAAACATAGCGTCCGAATAACCGATGAAAGTTCGGTGTTCACAACAGAATTAATGGCAATCCTATGGGCACTAAGGTGGGTGGAGAGGGAGAGGCCAAAAGAAGTTTTAATATGCTCTGACTCTGCAGCTGCACTACAGGCAATAAAATCAGGCAAAAGTGAGGCTCGGCCAGACATAGTAACAGAGATATTAGAGGTCTTGTTTAGAATAGTAGACTGTGAGGTTACACTATGCTGCCGGAGTGGAGGGGAACGAGAAGGTCGACATTCTAGCAAAAGAAAGTTTGAACAGGGAAATAGAAGTACTGCTACCCTTGGGGAGGGTGGAACTGAGGGGAATGATTAAAAAGAACTTAATGAGAGAGTGGCAAGCTGGATGGGAGAGTGAAGTGAAGGGGAGGCATTACCACCTGGTTCAACCAAAAGTAGGTCAGGAATGTAACTGTAATGCTGCATCCCGCAGGGACGAAGTGAAGCTCTGTAGACTGAGACTGGGGCACATTGGGTTGAATAAGAACTTGTTTTTAATAGGGAAACATGACACAGGGCTATGTCAGTGTGGACAGCCAGAGTCAGTGGCGCTCGTGTTTTTAGAGTGTAGGGAGTACAACACAGAAAGAGAGTTACTATTTATAGGTATGGCAAAGCTAGGAGTGGAGGTCTTTTCTGTCTCTTCTTTATTTGGGTACAGCGAGAACCACCAGAAGATCACTAAGGCAGTATTGCAGTTCCTGCACAATACCGGACTGTATGAAAGAGTATAAGCGATAGCACAACAAACCAGTGGAGGGCAGTAATACGCCGTACGGCGTCTACCCTGCCAGAAATAAAAAAGAAGAAGAAGAAGAAGAATGACTCAATGGCTGCCTCCAGTGAAGGAAATCGAAGATGGCGGACCAGGCAGGTTTATCATTGAAATGTCTTCGTTTTGATATTTCTAGGAGGTGTCATGAAAAGTCATTGCGGTCATAAATACATTTTGATATGCCATCTATCAGTGATATGCGATCTAACAGTGATTAAATCATGGGCTAAATTCAGTCTAGTTGCGGAACACGAACAGAGAATTGGGTTGCACAAAACTTACGTTTAGAATAATTATTAGTCCTGACCTGTTCCTAATCGGGGAGAACAAGCTGCACCTGTTCACTGTGGAGTGCTCTCGGAGTGAACCTTCTGTTAATTACGAAAATGACTGAGAACAGGTGTTTGTTACCGAGCAACCCTTATATGAAGCAGCAACTAAGGTAGAAGTATGGGCACTGACGTATTGATATATAAGCGGTCCTTTTATTCCAAATTCGTGAAAAAAGCCACTGAAGTAGCTATTTATGCAGCTTCAGTGGGCAGAACCATATGAACCTGCAAAAGATAGCGTGCAGATAATCTGTCCAACCAATGATCGAGCGTAAGCACACGGTTTGAGTGGAAGCAGGTATAAACCAAGCGTACACAGGGGCTAACTGAGTGCGAGAGCAGGATCATTGCAATTTTAGTCTAACGATGTTGCCGTTCATGAATAACACATCAATTGGCAGAAACATATCACTGTGTCGACGTCTGGCTATGGCCTGCGACAACATATTATTACAAGCGACTTTACGGTATAATGAGAAAAATCATAGATCTATGGATTTCACAAGCCTTTCTTCTGCAGCAGCAGGATGCAAGCAAACAGGATGAATCGGTCCCTTTCTAAACTCATTCTACCTTTGTGATTCATCCAGACTCGCTTAATAGAGAACTGGAGGTCTACGTGTTACACGGCTACCAGGCACGGCGGTCTGTCGCGAAAATGAAAAAGAATAGTGGCGAACTGCGTTATCGATATAATTATGTGACAGATAGCACGTCTGCTTCTAAAAAAGAAAAAGCATTTCCAAGAATGTATTTGCTTTATGAGATTAGCGTTTTCGATTTTGTTTTGCTTGAGATATTGCGGGGCACGTCTTGCAAATGAAAATAGTGCCTACATGGACTTGAAAATGCAAACGCAAAGTGGAGGATTACTTCAGCATTTTCGTGATGATACAAATAATGCGCGTGCTTCTCGAAAACGAAAAAGCATTTCTGAGAATGTATTTGCTTTATACGATTAGTGTTTTCGTTTTGTTAGTGATATTGCAGGGCACTTCTCGAAAATGCAAATGTAAATGAGGAATGTTTTTTCATTTTCCAATTGTTATAAAAATTGCATTCGTGGACTTGAAAATGAAAATGCAAAGTGGAGGATTACCTTTGCATATTCATGATGATACAAATAATGCGCTTGTATCTTGAAAATGAAAATGCATTTCTGACATTGCAATTTCAGTTTAATTTTGTTAACTATATGCTTCCATAGAATTCACAACTCCCACATTCCTTAGGGAGTCTGTCTCTTTGTTTTCTCAGTTACTTATGAGCCTTGTATTTCAAGTTCAAGGGAACTCTTGCGCTTCAGGCATGATAAAATTAATCTGCGGTGCTCTCTGGGCCAGGACAAGTTCAAACTACAAGGAACAATGGGTCACTTCAATGAAGAAGCAACCCTAGGAACGCCCCCCTGCAGTAATTCATTCGACACAAAGTATTTTTCACATCCACGCACAGGTAAAAAATACAATATTAATACTTCCATTAATTGTCGCACTACCCACGTGATATACATGCTGAAATGCCCCTGTGGCATGCTTTTGTGGGTCAGACGAAACGAGCTTTAAAGCTTAGAATTGCAGAACACAAAGCTGCCATATTAGAATGAAATCAGCCCATGATTTCTTTGTGTATCATATATTTGCATAGATTTGACATCCTTTTGAACAAAATTGCTGCAAAGTAGCCTTGATATAGCATCAGGCAGGTTATGATTCAGACTTGACCCCCGACCTGTAGAGGCAACCCCCGTCTACCGGGGCCTCTCTGCCAGAGAGTCTCTGGTACCCCAACGGTGGATGACAGGGGCAAACGCGCTGCAATGGCCCAAAACATGTCCAATAGGAGAAATGTGCTGCAAAAAGAGAAACGATGCAAAATCGTGCAAACTGCAAAAGCAAATGCTGCATGTCCACGTCAACACAACAGAAGTGCTCCAAAGTCGCTTCAGGGAGCGCCAACTAGAACTGCTTTTACTTTTGTGTAAGACGAGCTAGCTAAGTTGGCAAAAAGGCTACCTAGCTAGCCAGCTACATAGCTAAAGTTACTAAGAGAACAACTAAAAAAAAACCTTCTAAATCCTCCAAGCAGTGGGATGTTTTTTGGGGAAACTTTTATTCGGTTTTGCCTGTGATTACCGTAGAAATCTTTTTTTTTTATTGTTCTCTTTAATTCTCCTTCAAAATAACCAAGACAAAATTGAGATCAGGGGCATACAATTATGAGATCTCCTCTGTTTATCCCACTTCTCAAGTATTTCTCAAATGGTTATTTCAACTCAACTTCCTTTGTCTCAGTGATGTCTTGTCTCTTTTTAGCTTATCTCTTGCTCCTAAGGGACCTTTAGGAGAAGTAACTCAGAAACAAATGATCACTGAATGATACAACTATGAGAAGCTCAAATTCATCTCAAGAGACAAGATTGAGCAACAGATGAGCAAGACACTTTTCCTATGGGCAACAGCTTGGTGCACGGAAGTCAATAGGAAATAAATGAATAAAAAATATCCATTATTTCGGTATCTCACTTAGTTTGAGTTGAACTGCAAGCATTTATGTTATCCCAAATATAACTGCTCCCTATCTTGTTCACTAATTTTAGTTTGCTTGCTTAGCCAGCTTGTTCGCTAGGCTAGCTGGCCAACAGTTTCGTGCACAGAAGTCAATTCAAAATGAAATTAATAAAAATTATCCATTATTTTGCAATTTTTGCTAATGATTTTTGTTACACCACATATAAATGCTCACCAGCTAGCTCCCTAATGTAAGTTTGCTTGCTTAGCTAGCTAAGTTGTTTGATAGCCTATTTAGCAAACAGTTTGGTGCCCAGAAGTCAATACAAAATAAATAAATAAAATGTCCATAATTTCACTATCTGACTTAACTAGAGTTGAGCCACAAGCATTTGTTATATCATATATTACTGCTTGCTAACTAGCTCGCTAAAATTAGTTTGCTTGCTTTGCTAGCTAGTTCATCAGCCTATCTAATCAACAGTTTGGTGCACATAAGTCAATATAAAATAAATGAATAAAATTTATCCATTATTTCGCTATCTCACTTAGCTAGAGTTAAACCACGAGTATTTATACTATACCAAATATAACTGTCAGCTAGCTAGACTTGTGAACTGGCTAGCTAAGCAAGCAAACTAACATTAGCTAGCTAGAAAGCCTTTTTGCCGACTTGGCCATAGCGGCTCGGAGTAATTCTGTTGTGTTGATGTCTAATTGCAGTGATTTTCTCATGCATTTGCTTTTGTGGTTTGCATGTTTTTGGCTTTGAATCATTTCCGTTTTTGCAGCGCGTCTCTCGGATTGGGGATGTTTCAGGCCATTGCCGCACGTTTGTGTTAACACAGATATGCAGCGTTTTTTTCTTGCATTTTTTTTTCTCAGTTTGTATGTTTTTGAATTTGCATCTTTTCTGTTTTGCAGCGCGTTTCTCCAATTGGAGATGCTTTGGGCCATTGCAGCGCATTTGCCCCTGTCAGCCAACATATAACCCAGACTCAGAAAATGCTCTATATCCATCCATATCTATTTAAATTAACAATATAAGTCCAAGCAAAGATAGACAGGGTGAATTTAATCCAATTTCTGCAAAGAGAATGTAGGCCGAAATGACTCAAGATAAATCCAAATTATTGACATTACACTATATTCTTGATATGTTGTAAAATAGGGGTTAAATGATGTTACCCCGTCATTCTAGGAGTATATCATCCATTTTCATAAAATAAACATTCAAAGGAATAAAATGATACCAATTTTGCTATGAGACTATGCAAGGTATGTGAAAAATTTGCTACCTGTTCTGCTCTTCTACAAATTATTTAAGAGTAATTATAAAAATATGACATAATGAGTTCAGTATTTCACTTGGGAAAATTCAAATTTTGGATGGTACCACCATGTATGGCAGTCTCTAAGGTGCAGGTGGGGGTAGGGGCCCAGTCACTAACCTCGACACCCTCTGTACTGTCACCTTATCTGTTAAATCCCTGATCTTGAGCACTGATTGGTCAATAGATGTTCTAGCAACTGTTAAAGCTCTGGTCTAGAACATATGATGGGCCACAAGATCTGGTATTTGTTATAGCTATGTTCGAAAGCATGTATGGGCCCCATGGTCTGGTGTCAGTTAATCCCCATTTTATTACCCTTTGAATTGCACTTGCGTGACTGCCTTGTCATGTCACCATATCGCAGAAGGACATTGATACTGCAATTCTTTGACCATTTATTAAAGAGTAAATGAATTACTTTTCCACGTAATTACAATTTTCTGATTTAATTAGATTGTTTCAAGGTGTTTGTATTTCTTCAGTCTCCCATGGACAAATCAAGTGGTTGCATTGTATAAAAACAGAAGAAACCACCACTTGAGACTGATCTGCTCAGGGCGTCTTCCAGTCCAACCCACAGTTACCTACTATCAAAAATTATACTATTTACAATACATCTAAGCAGAGTAAGATAAATTAATCACGTAGAGTAAAAAACATTATTCAATATATCTGCGAATAGGTAAGTTCCTTACCTTTATCCTTTTCAAAAACCATGTCCAGCAATATAAAGCCAATTGCAAATCGAAGAAGTGATAAAAACATCACAAGGAAATAGAAACAGAAGTCTGAAAGAAAGACAAAAATTTAGTCAGAAATTACAATTACAAGAGATGTACTGTATTAATGACACATTTTAACAAGAAATTTTTGCTGCAGTTTTCACGGACAGTGCTGTGAAGAAGTCCTAGCCCCCTTCCTGATTTCTTTCTTTTTTTTCTTTTTTTTTGCATTTATGACATTTAAATGCTTCAGATCCTCAAACAAATTTTACTATCAGGGCCAGGTCAGGCGGTAACGGAGTTAAAAATTTTTTCATTTTGTATCCTAGCTCCAAAACTAAGTAAGATAGAGTTACAATTTAAATGGCTTTGTGTAGGTCTTCCCAAGTACTTCAAAAAACAAATCCTAACTTTTTTTAAAAATTTGATATATTTTGGGTGAAAATTGCAGAAAAAAAACTGTTTGGTAACTGAGTTACAAGTTTGTCAAGGTCCTGAAGCAGCAAAGCAGCCCCAGACCATCACACTATCACAACAATGTGTGACTGTTGGCATGATGTTCTTTTTATGAAATTCTGTATAAATTTTATGCCAGATGTAATGGGAGGCACACCTTCCAAAAAGTTAAACTTTTGTCTCGTCAGCCAACATAATATTTTCCCAAAAGACTCGGGGATCATCAAGATGTTGTTTTTTTTTCTTTTTTTTTTTTGGCAAATGTGAGACGAGCCTTTGCGTACCCTTTGGTCAGCAGTGGTTTTCGCTTTGGCACGCTCCCATGGATGCCATTTTTGCTCAGTCTCTTTCTTGTTGTTGAATCATGAACACTAGAGCCCGACCGATTGATGAAAACACAGACGAAACACCCTTCGACCATGTTATGAGTGGTGCCATTGCATAGTTTGTCTACTAAAGGGCATTCTACAACGTCCCTGTTGGCAACACTCGTGTTTACGGTGAAGCCCCACTACACACAGGAAATCTCCGCAGTCCTCCGCATCCCATTCATTTTCTATGGCATGCGTGCTTTTCGGTGTGCAATGCATTCTGGGATACCATCCGATACGTGCCAGGCTCCAGTGCGGGAAAGTGGGAGGGGATGAAGATGAAATTTTCAAGCCATATTGAAATATATACGGTTCCCGTGATGCGTGAACCAGTCTCTTTTGCTTGAAAATGAGCGGGGAACTTTTTATCAGGGACCAATAACAAGCAGAAATAGTTAGTGACTAGCCAGCTGGCTATCTTATATCAGTTTTAAATGGTATTAAAAGTTCCTGTGCAGAAGTTCAGCCTTGGTGAATTAGGCCTAGATACAAATCGCTATTTCACATATCATAAGTCCAACGATACATTACTGTTCATGGTGAGTGACATTTTGAGCTTTGTGGCTCACTATCGTAAACGAGGATTTACAACCAGGCCAGATGAATGTATCTTTCCAGGGTATCTGACATGATTAATATAAATGTATCAGGCTGTCACAGTTTACATTATTATACTGTTAAACCCATCAACTCTGTCTTCAAAACAACAGCATAAAAATCTAAATCCAGCAGGAATGGATTCTATTTGATGACATATTGCCTGATACGCCCACAAGCCAGCAGACCAGATACGCCCATAAACGTGCAACTCCGCTGGACGGTGCGGATGAAATGCAGATTTTCCGTGTATAGTGGGGCTCGACTGTTAGAAGGCCCTAAACCCTACAAACAGCTGATCCAGCCAGAGTCAGGCAGAGCGAACGAGTTATCCACGACTGAGATCATCGGTGAAGTGTGCACTTGGTAAGTTGGGAACTGTCACGAGACATACATTGCTTGAATAACAATTAAAAGAACATCCCCATCTGTTCTCTAAACTCAAATAAGCATGACAAAATTCATGACTACCATGTCCAGTTTTGCTGCTGTTAGGTTTAAGCCGAGAGTGAAACGAATTTAGCTAGTACGTTAGTTGTTACAGCATAGTTGACTGATTGTTGGTTTAACTCTTGACAATGTAACTGAAGATGTATTTCTTTCACAGCGTGACAGTTATAGCAATGAGAGGTATCATCTCTCCCCAGCCCGTTATTTGGAAAAACTATGTTTTAAAATCATTTGCAGCAGCATATGACGTTATCCATTGCTAAATTATGGCTTATCATAGACTTTAGCTAACCACAAAGCTAGCTAATGCCTTGACTATCAGTGGAAGACCGCTAACATTAATGAGCTTGGAAACCACAACAAACTTATTCTGCCTAAATAAAGTAATGATTACTGTATTTATAACCAGCATATCTATAGTTACAGACATTGTAAAACATAAGTTAGGCATGCGAGGAATGAAAGTTTAGACATAGAGAAAAAAGTATCAAACAGTTTGTGCATAAAAGTTAGCTTTTCTTTTACACGTGTGAAATCCAATGACGCAAGTGTGCGTTGCTGACTGTCGTTCAGCCGCAGCATTAACCAGTCACATAATGGATATAGTGCATCACTAAGTAGTAGATTTTAGAAGGCAGGCAGCAAATGATGATTGAAAATTGTTTGTTGTAGCTTGATGGATTGAATTAAAAGAGTGCAGGTAAAGGGATAAGCAAGTTGACATTGTAATTATAAGGTAGTTCAATAGGGACTAACTATTACACACAAAAAAAAATCTTTGTCTTGTTTAATAATAATACAAATGATGATGATGATAATAATAATGATAATAGTTGTAGTAATAGTTGTGGCTGTAGCAGCAATAATTTTGTTTTTATTTTGTATGTCTCACCTGACTTGTTTACTTTATATTTTGACAGATGGAAAGTGGTGGACGAAGTCAAGAATGGGAGTATTTCACAAAAGGCCCATCAGGTACAGTCACATGCAACATCTGTACAGCCTCAGTGAGCCAGGGATCTGGCAGCCTCAAATTTTAAAATACATCCAACTTGTGGTCACACCTTAAATCAAAACACAAAGACATCTACGAGAAGACGCAAAAAGATGCACAGCTTCAAGTTCCAACCACATCATTGGCACAGCCAACCCTGAAACAAGTGCTAGAGAAAACCACAAAATGGACTCTAAATGATCCAAGAACTGAAGAAATGGACAAACTCCTGATGGAGATGATAGCCACTGTAATCCTGCCTTTTGCAGTTGTTGAGGGTGTAGGGTTTAAAAGGGTTATGGCCAAAGGAGAGCCCAGATACCCATTAAAAACAGAGAAATTTTTCCTTACAAAGAAGAAGGACGAGATTCATACAGTAGTCGTCAGCAATATAAAGAAACTGCCATCAGTTGAAAATGCAGGAAACAGCATTTCTTTTACCACCGACTGTTGGTCAGGTTCAAATGAAGCACTCATGAGCCTGACTGCTCTTTTCATTGATAAGAATTGGAAAAAGGACCAACTTGTCTTGAATGTCAAATCCTTGTCACAGTCCCACACAGGACAGTACATTGGAGAGACATTTCTGTCCATGCTTGAGGAATGGGAAATTGATGAGGAGCGGGTCATGCTTGTGCTTAGAAACAGTCGGGAAAATATTGTGAAAGGGATGCGCCTTCTTGAGATGCCAGACCTGAGCTGTAGTGCTCACATACTGCACCTGGTTATAATTGATGGCCTCAGTTCCCAGAGAGTGGTAGTGGACATTCCTGCAAAGCTCAAGAAAATTGCTACACACTTCAACCACTCTGTTACGGCACTGCAACGCCTGTCTAAAATTCAGGACTAGCTAGGTGTCCCACAGGATTCTATCATACAGGCAGTACAGACAAGGTGGAACTCTACACTACGCATGTTGGGGAGGATGATCGAACAAAAAAGAGCCATCACTGCATAAGCTAGCGACCATGGACATTTCTCATGTCTGTCAGCAGAGGAATGCTCTATTGCATCAAACCTGGCAGAGACCCTTGGACCACTGGAGGAGGTGACACTGGAATTCAGTAGAGCAGACTCCTCCACATCCTGCATTTTACCATGCACAGCAGTGTTACACTGTTTACTGGAGTGAGAGGGACCAACTACCAGGGGTATTCAAACCATGAGAAAAACCATGCTGGATACCTTGCAAAAAAGGTTTGCAAAAGTTAAAGACTCTAAAGAGGTGGTGCTTGCCTGTGTCCTTAACCCACGATACAAAGACTGTCCTTTGGTACCAGAAATGCTGACAAAAGTGAAAACCTGGTTGAAAGAGGCTATAGAGACCAGTCTACCAAATTCTGCCACTGGAACTCTGTCTGAGGAGAGCGATCCCAAAAGGCCGAGAACAGAGGACCAAGTACCCAGTCTCTTAGACTCACTTTACGACACTGTGCTCCTTCGTTCCACCAGTGAGGCAGTGGAACCAGAGGGGATAATCAAAGACTTAGAACGGTACTTCAGAGAACCTGTCATTGACAGAAAGAGTGGAAATCCATATGATTGGTGGAAACAGAACACCAACCGTTTCACCTGACTGTCAGCTTCAGCAAGGCAGTACCTCTCTTGTCCACCCTCCTCTGTGGCGAGCGAAAGTGTGTTCAGCACCATTGGGAATATTTATGAGGATAGGCGAAGCTCTTTGAAAGGAGGGAATGCACAGAAACTTTGCTTCTTGTACTACAACCTGCCTCTGCTGGACTGTAGCTATTGAGGACTGACTCAGTACACTACCTCATATACTGTATATTGTTTTTATTTTGCTGTTGTTATTTATCAGAACTTATAGAACTTAACAGAATAATTTTTTTTTCCAGTCAAAAGTTATAAAGTTATATTCCAATTCAAAGTTATATTTATGAAGCTTACCAAGTCGATTTACTGGTAACTGATTTTTTTTTTTTTTGTTCTTGTGTTTTTGTTCAAAGGACTTTGAGTTTCATACCTGAAGTTTGTATTGTAGATGTTGTTCTGGGTTCTTTTGTGACCTCCTGGATGATTTGTCAATGCACTCTTGGAGTAATTTTGGTAGGCTGGCCACTCCTGGG
This sequence comes from Gymnothorax reevesii, assembly GCA_029721435.1. Classification (NCBI taxonomy): domain Eukaryota; kingdom Metazoa; phylum Chordata; class Actinopteri; order Anguilliformes; family Muraenidae; genus Gymnothorax; species Gymnothorax reevesii. The sequence goes on along the minus strand of CM056583.1, from coordinate 3,274,062 downwards.
AAGGTTCACCTATGCTCCAAGTTTTCTCCATTTGTGGATAATGGCTCTCACTGTGGTTTGCTAGAGTCCCAAAGCCTTAGAAATGGCTTTGTAACCCTTTTCAGACTCATAGATATCAGTGACTTTGTTTCTGATCTGTTCTTGAATTTCTTTCGATCGCAGCATGATGTATTGCTTTTTGAGATCTTTTAGCCTGCTTCACATTGTCAGACAGGTTCTATTTAAGTGATTTCTTGATTCAACAGGTCTGGCAGTAATCAGGGGTGTGGCTAGTGAAACTGAACAAAAAAATGTGGTTAATCACAGTTAATTCATGATTTAACAAGGGGGGTCAATACTTTTATACATAGGGCCAGGTACGTCTGGATAGCTTTTTGCCTTTAATAGATCAAATTTACTCAGGTTATCTTTGTCTAATACTAAAATTTGTATGATGATCTGAAACATGTAAGTGTGACAAATATGCAGGGAAAAAATCAGGAAGGGGGCAAATACTTTTCTCAGCACTGTAGCTTTGGATTGGTGTGATGACCATGATCATATTATTATCTCTGACCATTCAGCCACAGTAAGTGCAAAAGCAAAACACATTTCAATTAGTGCCACAGATTCTCAATAGGATTGAAATCAAGACTTTGAGCCACCACACTCGGCCACTGGGCCACCACAGGCCTCTCACCAGCACTGGATTTGCCATGAGAGGAAGTTGGAGAATAATGCCGCACCTAAAGCGATTTGTTGTTGAGGACCTTTGGATAAATGCCCCATGGCATTTTGGCCAGGCCAAATTAAATCTCCCCCAACACACATACACATAAATAGGGAGTGTTTAGCTGGCACATTGAAGGTCACAGGTTCAGGTCCCAGTGGAGCCACAAGACAAGAACAGCATTTGAACTCTAAATAATATCCACCTTATTCTAATCAACTTTAAGATTCTTTTAATAAAAGCATAAGCAAAATAAATATGATTCAAAAATTCAGAAGACAAGCCACTTCAAAATGAACCAAGACATGATACAAAACAGCATGCCGTATCAGTAAACAGGTAAACCTATGCATGTAATTAAAATGTAATGAAGGCTGATCAGCTGTGTTTCTCTCTCATATTCATCTTTTGATGACACTTAAACTTAAACCCTTAAACTTAAACTTTACATTCAAGGGAAAACTGACAAATTTCACTCTGCCATAACACAAAATTTGGAGAGCATTTCAGACTGTGCTGGTTCAACATTCTCATTATAAGATGGAGAAAAATCTGAATATGAAGGAAGTTATACTTACATCCATATTTTTTCCTGCAAATGCATGATCTGCATAGAACCACCAGACATAATCCAAAGGAACAAAAGCCAAGAGTCAGATTGAGCTCTGGAAAGAAAGGCATACTGTGAAGGTGGTGATCAATTTTCTAATTTACAATGCTAATGCCACAGCACTCTGTTTTTATATAATCTCAAATTGAATCTGGTAAGAGGTAAACAGTCAGAAGTTAAAAGAGAATAATAATCTTGTTTGAATAGTGTCGAAATTTCTAGAATTCTCAAAGAAGCCACATTTTGCAAAGTAAGCAGACAAACAAGCTCCTTACATTTTCCAACAGCCAAATTAAAGACAAGCTGTTTTGGAACCTATTGGGCAAAAGAGGTCGATGAAGAACAGTACGGGTGTACGGATGATTTCAGTGGTTTCTGGTCTTTCACATAATGACTTCAATTCTCATTTACTTCCTTCGCTCTGCCTTCTCTGATTACAAATAACACCAACATTTATATTTTGACTTATATTTACTAATTTGACTAACCCGTGTATATATTACCAACAAACTAACTAACGAACATTTGGGTTAATTTGTAAATTGCACCGCTACTAATTACTACTAACGTAATATCAGCACTCGTCCTGTTCTAATCTCCGCCCCTTGCTTTGATTTCCCTGCATCGTCCTGTGTTTCCATGAAATCGCTCACATGTGCTTAATTGCTATCCTGCACTGTCATCTGTGCACGCAGAACTCCTTCACCGGAGTCGTTTATCTGTCACAGGTTGTCTATGTGTTCCCAGTGCGCGTCTTGGCTTTTGCCCATTACTGTATTAGGGCTTCCTTGTGTGCTCACCTCTGCTCATTATCTTTTACTCCTCTCACCTGCTTCCCTGCAGCATGTGACCTCTGTGTGGTGCATTTAAGCCCTGCATTTCTGTTCCTTCATTATCAGAATGTAGACCCGTACGCCAGTAATCTGCGAGATTTGAGACATACTTTGCCTGACAAACGTTTTTCTGCCTGTGCCCTTCTGAGTCATCTGTTTATTGACCCTGCCTGCCTGACCACGATTCCTGTTTTCTGCTGCCCTGGTTTTGGATTTTGAGTTTTGGTTTTTTGAGTTTTCTCTGCCGTCTATGTACCTTTGCCATTGTGACCCATTGTTACAGAACTCTGCCTGTCCCACGACTCTGAGTGTTGGATTGTGTTTTCTGGTACAGTACTTTTGTGATCTCTGGGTTGGACTCTTGAACGAATAAAGGATTTTGGTTTTCTCTACAACTGCTCGCTTCTGCTCTCCTGGGCTGTAACATTACAGTACGTTCTGACCAGGATGGAACCAGCAAGCAGCACCCAGCTGCAGTCAGTGGTGGAGCAGCAGGTGGTCCAGCGGCTAAGTCGAAAAATATTTCATTTCGTGAAGAAATTATGAAACTTGGCACACTGGTGGGGGAACTCTGTAGGATCATTTTTCGATTGGGACCCAACTCTGAAACGCCCCCTGGTGGCCGCCATCTTGAATTTCAATATGGCCGCCATATTGGACATACTTTGGCCTATAACTTTGAAGATAAAGCAGATGGAAATATAATTTGAGTGGCTACTCCCACATTTTGGGGGTCAAGGAATCCAGTAAAATCATTAGTTTGAACTTCATGTGTCAGCCATATTGGATTCCAAGATGGCCGCCATATTTTAACCATAATTGCCCAGAACTTTTGCCTATAACTTTGAAACTAAAGCAAATAGACATGTAATTTCAGTGACTACTCCCACATTTTGGAGGTCAAGGAATCTAGTAAAATCTTTAGTTTGAACTTCCGGTGTCAGCCATATTGGATTCCAAGATGGCCACCGTATTAATCATAATTGCCCAAAACTAAGGCAGGCAGAAAAGCACTTCCTGAGGTTAATCCCCAATGTCAGGGTAAAGGAGTCCAGTATTATGAATATATAGGTCATCCAGTGTCGGCCATATTTAATTCTAAGATGGCCGCTGTATTTAAGATGTTCGCCTAGTTTTGAATCTTAGGCAGTTACATGTAGAAAAGCAATACAAATGAGTAACACCCATTTTCAAGTGAAGAATATGTGTAGGTGCAATATTTGAATCCAAAATAGCCGCCCTCTACTAGGCATGTAATGCAGTCCACTGTTAATGTTAGGCCTCCCAGTTAACTCAGTTTCCATAACACTCTCCATCGTAAATGCACAGTGAAGTGCACTGCAGGTTTGCCCCGTGACACTTGCAGTTCCCCTTACAGGTCTTCGTGCACTTGCAGCTGAGCAACTCGTAGCAAGCCTTGGCAGCCTCAGGAAGCGTGGTCCATACAACTCCCCATTGTCCATCACACTTCTTCCAACCCCAATCACCTGGTGAGGGAACAAATGGCTTGGTGACTAGGCACTGACCCCAGATGTGGCCTGCTTGGAATGCTGCTCTCTTCGTGTGTTCTAATAGAGCTGCTGCTGTTGGAGGAATGTTCTCGATCTCCCTAGACTTCTTGGAGAAGAGATAGCGCCTTGCTGCATCTACAACTTGTAGTTCACTGGTGCGGTCATATATTACGATAACAAACCGCTCCAGAGTCTCAATCACTGTCTTCGGTACGTCAGGAGGCCTCGAACACAGTGCGCGGAAGTTGTCAGTGGCCTCAGGATATGCCTGCCATGCCTGCCAAGCAGACTTCTTCCCATGGCTTGAGAAGAATGACGCCGTGTCACAGCCTGTGAATGCATGGGAAAATGCCAGTGCCTGCGACTTCTCTGTCCCGATGCTGCTGACTATATAGTGTACTGCAATGTGTCTGTAGTTCTTGCCGGTACCGAAGGCAACCCATAGCTCCTCCAGACCAATCTGCAAGGATTTAGCAACTGCTATGACCACCACATCAGTATCCACAGTGCGGATCATCACTTTCCTGTATCCTTGCTGAGCCATGTCCTTAACATGGACGAAGATCCTCGAGTCTGCTTCCTCATGGGAGCAGGGGGCATAACTGAAGTTATGGTGCCTCTGGATGAGCACAATACTTGATCATCAACAGTGCTGTAGATTGTCTTGTCACCTTCGGTTTCATAGTCCACACATTTCTGTGCAAGGAACCAAAACAACTCCTGTTTGTTTCCATTGTTTCGAAGAAAGCCTGGCCAGTTGCCTGGAATTCTTGTGGAGGATGATATTGATAAATTCATACTAAACTCAACCAGAAAATCATTAGTTCATGCTGAATTTCATGCCCCAAAAGTTCATTTTTGTGAAATATATGATTAATGTATGATTTGACAGTGAACCATTTTGATGAATCTCAGACTTTGGGGAGACACCTGGATAGCTGTCTAATTTGGCTCATAGCAAGCAGGTCATCTAGAATTTAATGTTCAAGATGAATTGTACTTGTGGTCAAGAAGTTTATGATCCCAGAAATGTATAGTTTTAGGCCCCAGCAGTTTTTCAATTGTCAGTATTATTTTTTCTGCAATTTCAAAGTCAAATTTTCATGAAGATGTTTTGTGTTTGCAGCTCCTTTTCTCCACCAAAATCATAAAAATAAACAGAAATACGATGGGAGTCTAAATGCTTCAAGTGTCTAGACTCAATTGAGCCAAAGTTTTTCTGTCTGTGAAGCTGCAATCTTGAATTATAAAGCCTTAAATCAGGTAACACCTAAATAGCCAGATTTGGCTTCCGCGAAAAGGGGTTAATACGGCGGCCATCTTGGAATCCAATATGGACGACACCTGATGTTCAAAATAATGATTTTACTGGATTCCTTGACCCCCAAAATGTCGGAGCAGCAACTGAAATTACATTTCTATCTGCTTTACTTTCAAAGTTATAGGCCAAAGTATGTCCAATATGGCAGCCATATTGAAATTCAAGATGGCGGCCACCAGGGGGTGTTTCAGAGTTGGGTCTTAATTGAAAAATGATCCTACAGGGGTCCCCTACAAGTGTGCCAAGTTTCATAATTTCTTCACAAAATGAAATATTCTGCCATAGTTTGGGTCTTAGCCGCTGGACTAAGGGGACTGTTTTGGAGTCGCAGCAGCAACAACTCCTGGCAGTGATGCAGCACTTGGAGATGCTAGCCCACAACATGGCTGACCTCAAGAACTCTGTACGTGCCAGCCAGATCGCCACCGCTCCCCAGCCACCAGCTCTATCTGCTCCTGCCACACCCCCCGCCGAATGACCTGCTATCATGCACGAGCCATGTCTTCCCCCCCGGTGAAGTACGACGGCGACCCTGGATCCTGCCGTGCCTTCCCCACCCAGTGCAAGCTCATCTTCTGCCTGCAGCCTGCCAGGTTACCCATTGAGCAGTCCCGTGTAGCATAAATCATAACTCAGCTCACTGGAAGGGCCAAGCGGTGGGCTATGGCTGCATGGGAGGTGAGCCTCCCCTACGTCCAGAACTCCACCTCGCTGGCTGAGGAGATGAAGAGCGGTCCAAGCACAGCCATGAGGCAGAGAAAGTGACCCTGCAGATCCCTGAGCCCCTAGTTATGTAGATGTGATGGATATGAGCAGATATGAGCGCATCTTTACATGGCATACATTAGTTTGATTACTCCTCGACTTAAAAATCGCTCGATAGGTACAATCATGTCATTTGTTGCCATGTTTTCTACTACAGTGTGAATGGCGATTTCTGAGCCAACGTCATGCAAAACATGGTACATCCAATTTAGCTTTGAAGGCACAAGACACTGCTATACAATATCTGATTCATCATTAATAATGATCAAAACTTCGTATTGACAACAAACCGTTCCTACACGGCTGGGTTGATAGTCTGTGAACTCATTGCTGTTAAAATACGTTCAGGCCAGTGTGATAGTTACCCAGTAAGGTAATTAGGTGAAGCCTAACTCACCTGTTCTCAAACTAGTGTGAAAGCATAAATTAAGCTCTAGGTTGTGGTCCAGTGGATTTATACAACGATGAAAGTAAATGCGCAATCTTCGGTGCAATTTACCTTGCATTCGCCAGTTGCCTTTGAAAAATAATCAATGAACAGTGAAGAAATTAAAAAAAAAATCTGAACAGTTTTTCTTGAAGTCCAATTGCTTAAGGATTTTTCAAAACCTTGTTTCGTGGATTATTATGATTTTATTTTTTATTTATTTATTTATTTGCACATGTGAGAGACACATTACAAAAGAGATCACTCAAAGGAGCGAGTTAAAAGAAGAAAAAAGAAAAATGTGCAGGTGAGGTCTGAAGCCCGAAAGGGCTTATAGAGCGGCCTCACCCTGACCTTATGAAATGCTTATTCAAGAAAAAAAATTAATGTACATCCTATGGGAAAAATAAAGGATAAGTAATTGAAAATAAGATGAGAATGATAAAATCCAGGACAGCAGAAAAAGACTACAAAAAGAAGAGAAAGAGAAAAAAAATCATAATAAATAAAGGTAAACAAGAACAAACTAATTAAAAGAAGTAACAGCAAACATAGATTGCACCACAAGATGAACATGGTTCTAAGAGACCGCTATACATATTGTTCTAATAATTTCAAGAATAGTCTCTTTTTAAATATTGACAAGGAGGGGGCATTGTCAGCAAGATTGTGATGTTCATTCCACAATGTACTCCCTTTGTATTTGACAGAGTACTGCCCTCTGCTAGTGTGGCGGAGGGGAAGATGCAAGTGTTCTGCTTGTCTTGTCCTATATGAGTGAATACTGAGATTTCTGCAAAAATATTGTTGAAAGTGATTGGGCAGTTCTTGATTTTGATGAATTACTTTGTAAACAAAAGTGCATATTTGTATGATATTGATATCAAATATGGTTAGGATCCTTAGTTTATTAAATAGAGGAGAGGATGGAGCTCTAGAGTTTGAGTTTGTGGCAGCTCTAACAAATTGTTTTTGCAGTAAGTGAAGCTTATTGAGTTTGGTTGGGCTGGTATTGGCCCACACTATGTTACAATAAATTAGGTATGGATATATTAAGCTATAATACAAAACCAGTAAACTAGATCTATTAAGAATTGAACTGATCTTTCCGATGATACCCAGAGACTTAGACACTTTTTTTGTCACAAAAGCAATATGTTCTTTCCAAGTACAATTTTCGTCAACCATGACACCAAGAAAGCGAGCAGAGGATACCTTTTTAATTTCGGAGCCTTCAATAAAGAGCTTAACTTCATCAGGGTTATACTTTTTCCTTCCTGAAAATAGTATGAAATTGGTTTTATTTATGTTAAGAGACAGTTTATTCAATTTGAACCATTTTGAATAAGCTTGTAGGCCCAAGTTGGCTTCTTTTAAAAGAGTTTTTAAGTGTTTCTTAGAAATCAGAAGATTTGTATCATCTGCGAATAAAAGAGGTAAAATTGTACTTGGAACTGTGGCAAAATCATTGATATAAATTAAAAATAATAACGGACCCAGAATTGAGCCTTGAGCCACACCGCATGACAATGTTACTGTGTTAGACTTACAGTTATTAAAATGAACGTATTGTTGCCTATCAGTAATATAGCTTTTTAACCATTGAAAAACATTGCCTTGGAAACCATATCTATGTAGTTTTGATAGCAATATTTCGTGGTTCACTGTATCAAACGCTTTTGAAAGGTCCAAGAAAATTGCTATTGTATATTCATTATTGTCAAGAGCAGTAGAGATTTTTTCAAAGAGATCTAACAAAGCCATGTAAGCAGAATGATTCTTGCGGAAGCCATATTGATGGTTGTATAGTTTATTATTTGAATTAATATGTTGTAGAATTCTCTTGTAAGCTAATTTTTCAAGAATCTTTGAAAAACAGGGTAATATTGAAATTGGGCGATAATTTGTAAAGGAACTTGGATCATCTGATTTGAATATGGGGATGATTTTTGCAATTTTGAGATCACTTGGAATTTCACCAGTCTCCAATGACAGGGAAAAAATAAACGTTAGGGGGTCTGCTATTGAATATTTGACCTCTTTTACAAGAGAATTTCTGACCTCATCGTGTCCTGGACTGGTTGATTTGAGTTTCTCAATAATGCTTATTACTTCATTTGCATCAGGCTGATCAAAGATCTTAAAGGTAGGAAAACAACCATCAATATAGTCAAGGGGACTACCTCCTGGGTTTTTTATTTTTTTTGCCAGAGAGGCACCTACATTGACAAAGAAATCATTAAGCCTACATGCAATCTCATATGAGCCTGTAAGCGTTTTCCCTCTGTCAGCGAAACAAAATGGTATTTTTGTCACAGGTTTCTTTTTATGTAATAATTGGTTTATAATAGTCCATGTTTCTTTGATATTATTTGAGGAAGCCTTGAATTTGTCAGTAAAATATTTTTTTTTTGCTGATCTAAGGAGATGAGTAAATTTATTTTTATATGTTTTGTAGTTAGATTGATTAAGTGGTGTAGGGTTAGTTAAGAATTTTTTATAAAGTTTATTTTTTTTCTTTGAAGACTTCAGTAATCCAGGGGTGAACCATGGTTTGGAAAAGTCCTGTTTTCGAGTTTTTTTATTTACAGTGACTGAGGGAAAACACTTATTGAAGATAGAGATAAAAGAATCCATAAAAGTTTGGTAAGCACTGTTAGGGTTAGTTTGAGTGTATACATTTGTCCAGGAATGATTATTGATAAGTTGTTTAAAACAAGCCATATTTCGATCATTAAATTTGCGATAAGTTATGTTGGCTTCAGTTTGATTATTCTCAACATTGTCAAGCATGGTAAATTGAAAGACTGGGAAGTGGTCAGTGATGTCAGAAAATAAGATACCCGAATGGAGCACTTCATTCAGACTGTTTGTTAATATATTGTCTATTAGAGTAGCAGACCTGTCAGTAACTCTGGTGGGTTTGTGAATGGCAGGATAAAAGTAATTGGAATATAGAGCATTTAAAAAATCCTGAGTGGGTGAATGTGTTTCACTTTTGAAAAGGTCGATATTGTAGTCACCGAGAATATAACACAATTTACCCTCTTTAGTTATTACATCTAAAGTATTCTCCAAAGCATGATTAAAGTTGTTAATATCCGTGTCTGGTGGACGATACACACAGCCAACAATAACCTTTCGGCCATTATTGGGTACTGTTAACTCAACAAAAACAGACTCTGTTGTTGCGTCCTCAGAGTTTACAGCCAGGTCCACTCTCTGCACATAATCATAATCATTTCGAATGTACAATGCTATTCCCCCACCGATTTTCTTTACTCTGGTAGAATGAAATGAGTTATATTGGTGGAGTTCATAAATACTTTTTGTGTTTTCTGTGAGCCATGTTTCCGTTAAAGCAATGACTGAAAAATCATAATTTAGTGATGCAAGGAAATGAGCAAGATGGTCATAGTTTTTTGAAAGACTACGAATGTTAAGGTGGAAAGCAGAAAACAGATAAGTATCAGATGGAAGAGTTCTAGTCAAATGTTTAAAATGTTTTTCACTGAAATATCTACAAGGCTCCTTCATTACATACATGCTGTTTGTATCGGGATCTACATTACTAAGACCAGCATTTGCAGACGGGTTGATATCAAATGGATTGAAAAGCATATTTTCAAAACAAGTAATATTGTACGTTTCTGAAGAAAGAGAACAAATCTCATTATCATCCAGCTTAAAAAATGGAAACAAAGATATACATTCATCACAAATCCATGATACCCATAATTTAGAGTTAGGACTGGGAACAGGAGAACATTTTAAATGGAAATTAAGTTTACATATACCACAGTTTACATTTTGCGATTTTAATTTTTTTTCACATTTAGGACAGACATTTTTGTCTTTAGGGGTTAGTGTAGCCATCAAATTATTCTTCAGCTGTTTATAAGAGTGTTCCAGCTCCGCGAGGGAGTGTTCTGGTTTTTTTGACAGTTAATATGAGTGACATCCTTTCAAATTCTAAGTCCTGTTTTGAATCCGGTTTGTTTCGGACCGTCTACCTCTAGGCGCATTTTGCTCAGGGGTGGACGTAGTGATGAATGGGGAATTATTTTGAGGCTCGTTCTGATTTTCTGATTTTCGTTTGCCTGGTGGGTGGACAATTAGACGGTCATATCGGAGGTAGGCGATGTCGCCGCGCTCACGGGCAGCTCGCATTGCTGGAAGAAGTTCCTTTCTTTTCCGTCGCACCGCGTCAGAGAAGTCTTCATTTATGTAGATTCCGGTTCCTTTCAATTTCTTTGCGTTCGCCATGACTGACATCTTGTCCTTATATTTTAAAAATTTAACCACCACAGGTCTAAATTTATTATGGTCTGCATCTGGTTTCCCTGTCCGATGCGCACGTTCTATTTCTATTGATTTTTGATTCAAGTTTAATTTTTCGGAAATCAAATTTCGCACTTTGCTCTCTGTCTCTATCCATCCTTCATGTTCAGTTTCTTTGATCCCCTCAATGATTAGATTATTTCTTCTCGATTGATTTTCTAAATAATCCGTTGAGGTAGTGATCCTTGAACATTTACCATAACACGTTTTAGCCAAATATTAGTGAATGAACATCACTCTCCAAATGTTTCTATATTGGCTTATAACTTGATTTTTTGACAGGAACAGCGACTTAGTTATCAAAAAATGGATGTCTCTAAAGGATACTGAATGATAATACTGATGTTTAGCCAATTATATATCAGTGTTTGACAGAATTATGTGAATCCCAAGGCACTTGCCACTGCTGGGGGGCTTTGGCTTTACCAGCTTAGCGTCACATGGTTTTTTTCAGACAGTACAGCAACCAGAAAGCACTCCCTAGAGGTAAGTAGATGAGGCTGCCAGTACTGAGACTTGTTTATTGCTGGCATCAGAATTAGCGATTATCTGAGATGTTTAACATTTGAAACCCTAAACATTTGAGATTTACATTAAGGATTCCAATAAATTGTGCAGAAAACATTGAACTCACCTGAAGTTCAATTTGGAATCAGTTAATGGAAATCTCAAAAGTTGACAATTCCACTAATTCTGATTCCAAAAGCACAGAATTTTGAGCTCCCCAAGTCCAATTTAGCATTTTTGTCAGGCCTCTCCACTGCCCTTTGAGGGTTTGCCCCTTTTTAATTTTGGGATGCCAAAAATGGGTGCAGTGATAAAAATGCTCAAGAAATTAAGGGTTTAAAGAGATTTTTATTGCTAGTCCTTTGACTTAATTCCATGCTAAATGCTCAAGAGGTTTAAATTCAGCTTTTATGGTCCACAGGGTCCCCATTATTAGAGGTTGGACTTGAATGGACCCAAAATTACATATACAATCGAAAGTATAATGGAGAGACCTGTTATAACGCAAATATTTGAGGTTTAACCTGGTTCATGCTGCATGCTTGTCCGCTTTTAAGGCTTTTCAAAGTTTTATAAAGTCCACGAGTGACTAATAAAAAATGAAGACTATTATGAAGTGAAGAATTTATTTTACTTTATTTCTCGAGGGAGAAAGTGAAGAGTATTTTTTAGAACCCAGGGGGAACCCTGGGTGTTGCCAACAGGAATGACCTACATAGCCCCGCTTAAATTCCTTAGCACTGGTCTCCTTTACTCATTATCACTTGTTGAGGCTAACAGGGGCCTGTTGTTCATGGCAGTACACATCATTCATGATTTGGATAAAGAAGAAACTACATGGTATGTAACTCTCATTCCAAGTGCTTCTTGCAAATTTTATGATGACAGTTGACTTTTGCATGCATGATACAATGCACATTTCAATTTCAAGTTTTTCTTGAAGCTGCATACATTCAAAATACTTAGTTGGCATGTATTGAAATGCTAACATTCTGAAATTACGATTCTTATTAGTCTTCAAAAGATGGCCCGCTATAGTGATTTTTTTTTTTTGAGGTGCAGCAAAAATTGTTTTGGCATTCATCACCTCTTTCTTGTGCAGATTTGACCCATAGTTACTGTTGAAATACTTGTAAAGAAATCAACAAAAGGATTTATATTCAAGGCAGCACTCTTAGTGATACTCTGTCTATCACAAGTAGTTGAGGAGGCTCTCAAAACACGCTGACAGTTCAAATTCTTTGTTGACCTGAACTTTTGCACTTGATTTCAGGGAAGTGCTACATTATTAGTATAGGTTAAAATGTATGTAAATATGAAAAATAGAGTTAAAATTAGGAGGTTTGAATGGAACTCCCAGAAATATCAACTAACTCATCCTGACAAAAGAATTTTCAATTGTGAATCAAACTTGCATTGAAATAAACAATTTGTGCATACACAGATACTGAAGAAATACTCAAATATGACAAATAAAAGGGTTAATATCTGCATGGAACGAAAAGGTCCCAAGCTTTTTATTGGCAAAATGGAAAGTTCATATGTGGATGAAGCAGACACTGGATGAAGCAACGCAGACAACGTTGTTGCGGGGGATATAAAAATGGGGTCCGTCCGTCCGTCCGTCCGACACCTTTGTTGTCCGGGCTATAACTTTGAAACCAATCATCCAATTCTGATCATATTTGGTATCGAGGTGTGAAACCAAATAAAGGTGTGTCATGAAAACAATTTTGAAAATAATTCTGCAATTCTTCACGTTTTGGGGCAAAAAGCGACAAATTTGTGGGAAATCTGTATTGTGTCGTGTTCGGGCTATAACTTTAAGAATAATTATCCGATTCTGATCACATTTGGCATCAAGGTGTAAAACTACATAAAGGTGTGTCATGAAAAACAATTTTGAAAATGATTTTGTAATTTTTCACATTTTGGGGCAAACAGCGAAAAATTTGTGGGAAATCTGTATTGTGTCGTGTTCGGGCTATAACTTTAAGAATAATCATCCGATTCTGATCATATTTGTCATCAAGGTGTAAAAACACATAACGGTGTGTCATGAAAAACAATTTTGAAAATATCATTACAATTGTTTGCATTTTGGGTCAAAAAGCGTCAGATTTGTGGGAAATCAGTAAGGTGTCCTGTCTTGGCTAAAAATTTGAAAGTAATCATCCGATCGTGATCATATTTGGCATCGAGGTGACATGAAGGTGCGTCATGAAAACAATTTGTTATAATTTTCCGAGTTTTCTGATGCATACTCTCCGGCCTATTTTATTTGCAAGGAAATTAACAGCTTTGCGATTAGTACAGCTCTTTAGAAATCTCAATGCATATAAACATTCTCTATTCAAAAATGCAATGGCAGTTTCGGGGGATACTGCTAGACAATGTCAGCAGCTTGTTTTCATTTTAAGTTGTGGTCCACCAACTCTAGTTTCATGAATAATTGATAAAAACTTGGGACCTCCATGTAGATTGAAATATAGAACAGTCAAATTTGTTATTGCTCAATACAGCACAGAAAAATGGGTGTGGCCTGCTCAGCAGGGGAGGGGTTAATTACCAAGGTCATGACTGATTTCCCTATTCCCAGCCCCAAACTCAATAATTATGAAGTATGAAGAGATTTGGAGATGGTGAGTTGGCCACTTTTGCCTGTATTGGGCTTATTTTAGAAAAGGGCACTCTTAAACATTGGCTCAAAAAAGTAAGTAAAGGAAGCCATTTATTTCTAAAGTCTACACGAGCCAGAATTTCACAAGTGGAATTCACAACATTTTATACATTAAGGTCAGTCAGATTCTGAAAACTCCAATGTGACAGAAGTGGACAGTGCCATTTCTACCCCAGTCTGAATATGGAGACTTACTCTAATATGATCACTGTAATTGCACATAATCCTGCAGACATACAGTACTCAGCAAACGTTTTGGGCACATCTGAAATAATTTCATGAGACAAAGGCACTTCCAAGAATCGGGAAATCGAGGGTTTTGAAATATTGGAAAATGTACTCTAAGGAACATTGAACTGTTAGAAACTAAATATCCCTGACTAAGAAATAATTATTTTTCATAAAATCACCTGTTACACAATTATTGGCACCCCTAACATTTCCTAGGAAATAAATGCAATTGAAGTTTTTCTGTCATTTCTACAGTTGTTTACAAAGTTGATCAGAGTATCTAGGAACATTTAATTCATAATTCATCACTTCCTTTTTCCCTGGGATTTAAATATGACGTGACACAGAGGCCATTTCTCTTATCCACTCTTCAACATGGGAAAGACAAAGGAACACACCATTCAAGTTATACAAAGTATTAACATCAGGGGTGCTAATAATTGTGGCACACATGATTTGATGCCAAAGAATTATATCTTAATATGGCATTTTTTTTCCCACTGAATAAATGCACTTGAATTAAAGGTTGGATTTTCCTCTTTTTTTCATTGTGGTCCGATATTATTTAGAAAAAAATTTATTAGAAGCTAAACAACACATCTTAACCAGGGGTGCCAATAATTATTAAGGGCGCTGTATGTATGGTCGTTCACCACCAAGGCCTCATTATTTATTTATTTTTACCACCGACCCTGAAATCAAACCTTTTTTTGTTTGCTTGTTTCATGCACAAGTTGTAATGTAAAGTTCAACAGCAGCCTTGGGGATTCACTGTCATTTTTAACATCTGGATATGATTAAAATAATTTGAGAAATAATTCAAAAAATTTTTTTTTTTTTATTGTAGCCCCCGGACGAAGTTGGGCAGCTACTATGGATTCAGTTGCGTCGTCTCTGCCTCTGCCGCCGCTTCTGCATCCATAGACACTTGTTTATGGATGCTCTACTCTAATAATTCTTGAATTATTACTTACATATTTGGTATGGTCATGTGTTACCCTTCACTTATGACACCTATCGATTTTAGCTGCCGTGGCAAGGGTATTGTCCTAATAATAATTAAATTAGTGGCAAAACATACAGATTTCCTTGTGGACGCAATACAGGCTGCAATTTTTGACCGATTACTTTCATATATGCTATTACCATGTGTTATAATTCACTAAAGACACCAATCAATTTTGGTTGCCATGACGACAGAAGTGGAGTAATAATATGCAAATTTGTGCTGAAACATACACACTTCCTTGTGGATGCTGTACAAGCTCTCGTTTTTGATCAATTACTTTCAAATTTGGTGTGGACGTCTATTGTACTTCACATGACACCTATCGATTTTGGTTGCTATGGCAATAGTATTGGCCAAATTAATATGCAAAGTACTGCCAAACCATAGAGATTTCCTTGTGAATGCAGTATAGGCTGCAGTTTTTGATCGATAGCTTTCATATTTGTTATGAACATGCGTTATATTTCACTTATGACACTTATCAATTTTAGCTGCCATGGCCATAGTGTTGGCTGAATAATGCCCAAAAAAGGGGAGAAGCAGGCTTCCGCAGGCTACACCCATGTGGTCACAGCTGACCGGACCGTCCAGTTACATTTTTAGAGATCACTTTGATCAGGTTTCCATACTTGGAGCAATGGTCTGCTTGCACACTTTCACTTTGCGCACAAGAAGCCCTCATTCTGATGCAGTGAGGACTTTTTTCTGCTACTCAGAAAATCCACCCTTATAATAGCTATTTTCCAAGGTACACGTCCTTTTGGCCTTTAAAAGGAATGGGAGATGACACTCTGATTAGTGTATTCCATGTTTTTCCCAAAACACGCCTATGATTAATTAAGAGATTAAATACAACCCCTTTGCACACAGGACCTCACTATACGCCCAGATAACCCGCCGTTTAATCAGCAAAAATGGATTTAGAGACGGCGTAAATGCACTTGCACCACACGTTTCAGACCGAGTGCTTAGATCGTTAAAATTGAATCAAATCTGCTTTTCTGCTTTTTCTCGACAGCAACACAAAAGTGAAAAACAATAAATACACAACTAAGACTTTGGCACAGTACTGCATCTACCACATTTGTTTTGCACGTCAATGTCCAAGGAGACTAAACTTTCCACGAAAAATAATGTGTGTGGTTTCTGTGTGTGGTCTCTCGTTCCTCAACACAAATTGAGCAGTTCAGATAGGTGAAGCTGAATATTGCCACCATCCATACCAGGAAAGAACCATGCCCCTAGTTTCTCCAGGTTGGGCTAGGGCTGGGCGATATGGACAAAGTCAAATATCTCAATAATTTTTGGCCAGCAACCTTGATATGGATATAGTAACAATATTGTAAAGATGACCACTGCTGCTTTCATCAGATCTTTACACACAAGATTTTGGATCACGAGGCATTAGTTATGAACGAAATGACCAAGAAGGTAGAGGTAAACAACAGAACAGCTACAACAGAATATTGACTTTTGCCAATTGTATCCAAATCACATTGTTAATACAACATCAATATATTTCCCTGCCCCATCCATTGTGAAAGTGCACCAGAATATTTGAGGGAAAAGGTTCTATTTCTTCTTCTTTTTTGTCAACAAACAATTAAGGCCATGAGAGCAGGGTGTGTGGATTATCTCACACAAGTCACAGGTACGAAAATATCTAGAAAACTGACAGAAATTGTCCCACCAAGACTAAACTTTAAAGGATTCATGCCAACATATTTCCTAATTGACAGCCTATAGTGCTTTGGCAAAAATTATGTCATTAAAATAAGCCGTGCACAACCAGACCATTCTGCCTTTCCACAATCCCCGTGTATCTGAAGCGATTATGCCTGAGGCGATCATGCATAATTGACATTCAAGAGTGAAGCTGTCTGGCTGGTGACGTCACAATAAGGGCAATGTTAAAGCCGACATATGCACTTGCTCCATTGATTTGCTTAATCACTCACTTTCTCAACAATTATTCAAGCTTTTGTGACGCGTTTTTACTTGGAGGACGCGTATTGAGTGTGCAGCATACGCTGCAATAGCTTTCTGATGAAAGGATGCAATATTCCTTTCTTTTCCTTTCTGACGAATCTAGCGACATGGAAACAATGGATACATTACACAAAGCGCTTTTGCTGTTTGAGCCGAAACATCACCATAACCTTTACAGGAAGCACTTTTCAAAGGCAATCCTGGACCATGACCTGGTTGCTCGATGGGGTTATCCTCTCAAACCCGAGTGCCCCTGGTACCAGGGGCAGCAGCAAATCTCACAACTAACACCATCCGAGGTTATGTTAATTATGCAACAGCCTAGTCATACTATGAAACCACTTACCATAATGAAAATTGGCTATCAGCTCATGAAAACCCATTTTTAACAAAATGAAACACAGTTCCAACACCAAGCTACTATATGAGCTTGAGGCTAAAACAATGACTGCTGCATGATTTGCGTAAGTGGAGCTAATGAATCTGTAACTTCATTCTACCGCACAAATGATATATATCATATAAAAGCAGAGACTAACAATTCTGGCCATGCATGGTTCATTGCTCCACCACCAAAAGTCGTCAGTTGAATTAACAAGAACAACCTGCACTTCATGTGGACATTACCATACCTTAGCTGTCTTGCGATCCAAGTTGTGTTCAAGAGCATAATATGCACTTCACATTTGCCCAATAATCTTTGTGGCTTTGACACACCATCACTAACAGTATCCAACTACTTTTAAGTCCAGGAGGAGCTTCCTTATAAGGGGCAGGAAAGAATGTTGATGTAAGGTTGTAGTTGAGGTTGGGAAGACTGGACAGTTTGAGTTTCAATTTGAAGTGGGATGTCTGGAGCAGCCCCAGTTTTCTGTTTTGCAACTGCATTGGCATGATGTTCACTGTCATATTTTGCTACTTACTCTCATTAGTCTGCCAATTTGTATTTCAGACTTTCAAAAACGGTTGATAAATGTACTACGTTAAATTGTTTTTCATTATATCTTCATGTTCTGGGGAAGACTGATCACCACCACTGCCGCAGTCGCTGTCATTCCAATCGTTGTCCAATGTCCAGCAAATTTCCAGCATTAGTGAAGGTTCAGGGTTTGATCTTTGGTTTCCCAGTTCTAAAATAACTTTCCTTATTGGATCGTAAAGATATGGCTCCAAAGACAGAGAGGTCAGCAGACTTTCCCGTGGGTTGGATTCGTAATCCGGCATAATAAATCACTTTGCTTCACTTGACATCCAGCAAAGTATTACTTCGGCAAGCCTTACTTTGACGTCACTTGTGTCATGTTACCAGCAGCTCATTAACTTTTGTTTCGCGTTGAGGCTACAAGGACCACAGACGTATATATTTCTATGCTAAGTCTGGCTGAAATTCCCATGGGTGGTAAAATAAACCGGAAAGAGCTATAGGCAGTGTAACTACAGAGCGATTTACATGCAATAAAATCATAATTTAAAATAACTACTTATGCTGGCATGAATCCTTTAACACTCTGACCAAATTACAGTAATTCTAGGTTGTTACTTGTGTAATATTATGAGCCAAGTAGGTGAATCTGCCGCTTGTTCCCTGTCTGTCATTTACCAAGTTGTTCACCACGCAGTGCTTGCTGAGTATCGATGGTATAGTTTCGTATGAATAATTTCACAGGGCAGCTTACCTAGTAAAATGACACCAGCCAAATTTGTTACCAACAGCGCGATAATCACGGAATCAAGGTCGATGAACAGGGGAACAAACACAAGCCAGCGAATCTGTAATGCTGTAAAGTAAAGAAAAGGGCAGTGTTTGACACTTTTGGATACTAATGTATGCCGGCAAACAGCTTGGTTTGGTCTTTTTAGAGCACAACAAATCCAAAACCATAAAATATCCATTTGCACATTTTACAAGGACATCGATAATGTGAAACTGTTACCTGCAGTTGTTGCAACCATAAACAGATAACAGATAGCATTTAGCTACAATGAATGTACCATTAATTAAGTAGAAATCAGCCACCATACCTACTAGACCTGAAACTATAAATTTATCAAGTTACTTAGCTACAAAACAAGCAACATACATAATACAAAAAAAGCTATATGCGGCAAAACTGAGTTAAGCAAGAAATTGCTTCATTTTCTCAAATTAATGGTAGAGTAGAAACAAATATCAGTTCAATAAATTCTCATTATATTGCCACACCAAGCCTTACATTCAAATGCTTAAATCACCATGTCTATCCTACAAAATTTTGTCTCAAATCCATGGCAATTTTACCTTGAGTCACTGCCTCATTAACCACTCTCCTTTGACGGTGTCTTCGGAGATGCCCAAGGTTGTATACTGTTGAAGAAATTGGAACACTTTGATGACAAGAAAAATAATGCGACAACATGATGTGCGATGAGACACAAGTTCACCGGCCACTTAACTGAACCACACCAAGGTTTGAAAACACTAACTGTGCTATTTCAGTTTTGCCTTTTTACAGAATAATAAATATTAAGGGTTACATGTTCATTTAAACATGTTTTATGAGGATGCCAGTACATGGCATTTACCTTTTACCTACAATTGCTGAAACATGAACAGGTAACGGATAGAATTTAGAAAAAAAATCAATCACAAATTATCAGGCAGAAACCAGCCACCATTACAATTGGGTCATTCCATATGAAGTCAACCAGATGTCCCTGGGTCACCGGCTCAGATTTGGCTGATATATTTTGGGAGTACTTCTATATTCATAATGAACACATGCAAAATTTTAGGCTCCTATTCCAAGAGGTTTCCGAGATATGGTCGCCAAAAAATCAGGGGCCATGCCCCAAGCGAATGGTGAACGTTCATTTATAGGGATTTTGGAGGCCAGTATCTTTGGAACAAATTATAGGTATGGGCCAAAAATTACTATCCAGAGTATTTTGGGTGCAGGCTTTCTCTTGTCAAAATGTATCTCTTTTCATTTTTAAGATATCGACCGATCATATGAAATTTTTATTGGTGGAAATCAAAAATTCTGTTTTCAAGGGTCCTCCATGAGGCCAGGATCCCTTAAGGAGGGTAAATTGTGCTGGATTCCTTCTATTTGAGGACAGTTCTGTCTGTACAAGGAAGATTGACTACACCCAAGGCTTAATGGTGGAGTTAGAAGACCCTGAAATGGGTCCTTGCTGAAAAAGTTACTTTTTTTTGCCAATTTTGGATTGGCAAGTTCACCATGTGAGCAGTTACTCATAGTAATGAAACCTGTTCTACATGAATGTATATATCTTGGCTTTTATTTGATAAAAATTACAATTTGTTCTCATGTCCTTCACTATTTATTCATGCTATGAAAAATGTTTTTTTTTTGCAAACCCAAAGCGTGACAAATACACTTTTTTTGATGGAAAGATTCCGCCATCTTCATTGAATGACATTGCACCACCGAGTCAAAAGTTGTCTGTCAGCTGGTTTATGGTCACCGAATGAAATTTGTCCTGTCTTTTTGAGGTATGTACAGTTGAGGTCAAAAATTTGCATAGAGCTGGTGTGACGTAGCGTTCAGGAACCACACGCAAGAAATGGAAATCCAAAAAAAATCGTATGCCTTTAATGAAGTCCGGGTCAAAGCAAAAAAAGACACAAGATTTGCCAAGCCACAATATGAAATCCAAAAACAGAGTTGACTAGACAGGCAGGGGTCAGAACCAGAAAAAAAGATGAGCAAAGGTACACAGACGGTAGGCAAAAAGTCGTAGTCAATGAACAAAGCCAAGGGTCATACACAGGGCATCCAAACACAGAAATCGTGGTCATACAAAAATAGATCGGATTCCAAAAGGACAAAACAATACAAGAAGGGCTATGGAAAGAATCGGAGTAGGACAAACCAGTAAAAGAAAAACAATACTCTATGGCATACATGGCGCTCTGCACAAAGAAATATTGATCAACGTTCTGACAAAATCAGAACTGCAGTGAGGACTCTTAAATAGTCGAGAGGCAAGTCACATGCAATGCAGGGAAAAGGTGAGCTGGATCAGACTAATTACAGTGGGAGGAACACATGAGGGAAACCCTAACCGCGAAAATTGGCGAAAGCCAAGACATGGACGGGAATCACATAAACAGCCTATGACATTTAAATAGCACTGGTCAGGGAGTTCTAAGTGCACAGTTTCCTGCAGAAACGCAGGGGGAGACAGATAAAGCTGAGCAAGAGGCGGAGACTAGAGCAGGGCGATCGCTGAGAGGGAATTAGTACTAATTAGTAGCAGTGCAACTTTTTACAGATTTAACTAGAGTGCTCGTTAGTAAGTTACTAATCTATATACATGGATTAGTTGTGTTAGTAGACTATGATACAAAATACAAATGTTAGTTTTGTTAGTAATCAGAACAGTAAGGCGAAGGAATATATTAAACACCAGAAATCATTGAAATTATCTGAAGCATGTGAGCACACAGACCGGGAAGACGGACTGAACCAACTAGATAAAAAAAGTGTTTGCCACTAACATGGCAATATCCCCCGCTGCCTCAATTATATGTCCGTACTTATGGACCGAGCCCAATGCTACAGGGCCCTCCATAATTATTGGCACCCCTGGTTAAGATGTGTTCTTTAGCTTCTAATAAATTCTTTTTTCTTTTTTTTCTAAATGATATAGGACCGCAATGAAAAAAGAGGAAAATCCAGCCTTTAATTCAAGTGCATTAATTCAGTCAGGAAAAAAATCCTTCATTAAGAAATAATTCTTTTACAACAAATCATGTGTGACGCAATTATTAGCAACCCTGCTGTTAATACTTTGTACAACCCCCTTTTGCCGACAAAAAAGCACCTAATCTTCTCCTATGTTTCACAAGATGGGAGAATACAGAAAGAGGGATCTTCGACCATTCTTCTTCGAACAATCTCTCTAAATCATCCAGCGACCTGGGTCCTCTCCTCTGCACTCTCCTCTTCAACTTCAATGGGGTTGAGGTCTGGGGACTGAGATGGCCATGGGAGGAGCTTGATTCTGTGTCTGGTGAACACTACACTTGACCTGTTGCCCTTTTATTGCACTTATTTTATTGCCCTTTTCTTACACTTGACTCTGCACTTTTGTTGCACTGGAATTATGGAACGTGTTCTGTCACTGACTGTCAGCACTTGTACTCGTCTCCTAGGAGGTCTGCACTTTTGTACTGTTCTTGTGCACTTTTGTATGTCGCTCTGGATAAGAGCGTCTGCTAAGAACCTGTAATGTAATGTAATATAATGGTGAACCATTCCTGTGTAGATTTGGCCACATGTTTAGGGTCATTATCTTGCTGTGACTACTTTCGGGCAGAGACCACCAGATTTTGATTTAAATGTCCTGGTATTTCAAAGCGCTCATGATTCCATGCACTCTAACAAGGTTCCCAGGGCCTGGAAGAGAAGCAGGCCCACAGCATCACCGATCCTCCCCCATACTTCACAGTGGGCATGAGGTGCTTTTCTGCATACTCCTCTTTTGTGTTCCGCCAGACCCACTTAGAGCTTCTTGGCAACAAACACTCCATCTTGGTCTTATCTGACCAAAGCACACAGTCCCAGTTGAAGTCCCAGTACTGCTTAGCGAACTCCAGACGTTTGCATTTATGATTGTGAGTGAGAAAAGATTTTTTCCGTGCATGCCTCCCTAACAACTTGTTGGCATGCAGATAGCACCAGTAGATATGGGCAGGTGCAGGCGAGTGGCTATTTTCTTGTAGCCATTGCCTGACTTGTGAAGGTCAACACACATCTGCCCTACTTGAGTGGTGTGTTCCTTTGTCTTTCCCCATGTTGAAGAGTGGATTAGAGAAATGGCCTCTGTGTCACGTCATATTTATAACCCAGGAAAACAGGAAGTGATGAATTATTAATTAAATGTTCCTAGATACTCTGATCAACTTTGTAAACTACTGTAGAAATGACAGAAATTCTTCAATTACATTTGTTTCCTAGGAATTGTTAGGGATGCCAATAATTGTAGAACAGGTGATTTTACGAAAAATTACTATTTCTTGGTCAGGGATTTTTTTCCTCACTTAAAATTCACTTAAGTTGAAGGTTACATTTTACTACATTTTTCAAATTCTTAAGTGATAATTGGATAATCACTGATTTTGGACTCATTACATAAACAGAATTTCCAAATAGTTTTCCCTTACTCTGAATTGAGATGGGGTCCAAGCAGCACAGTGAAGATCTGAGAAAGAAGGTTATCATTTACAACAAGAATGTAATGTCACTGGGAGCCATTGCGGAACTATTAAAGATACCAAGATCATCACTGCAGAGAATAGTTGGGCGATTCAAGACACACAAGGTTACATGTCCATTGCTAAGATGTGGAAGAAAGGCTGAATTGACAGCTACTGACAAAAGAGTGGTCAGGATGGTGAGGAAAAATCTCCGGTTGACCAAGAAGGAAATTTGCAAGGATCTGGAGGAGACTAGGGGAAAAGTATCAGTGAGTACGGTGAAGAGGACACTACCCAACACTGAAGTAGGGCTTCAAGGCTGTCAGGCTAGAAAAAAGCCACTGCTGCAGAAGTGCAATGTGAAATCTTGTTCCATTAAAACAGTGTATGTATATTTTTGACCCATGCAAGTTTTCAGTTTTTATCATTTTTGTGTCTTCTGTGCTATTTAAATGATTTTAAAGGGTTGACACATGTCTCAGAATGTTTAAAGATATCAAAAATATGTTTTGACAAAACAAGATTTAAATATGAAAGAGGACCCAGGAAAAATACTGCAGGCCGGGCAGTATGCAAATTTTTGACCCCAACTGTATGTTTGTCCCTTTCCTTATCCCAGGAAATCCCGCTTTTGCACCTGTCAAAAGCCATGCTGCAGCTTCAGTGAATTTCATTAATTAGATAGTCTACTGTTTTAACCAGAGGTGTTGCAATACCCATGGAAGATGATGCAATACATGGGAGATTTGATGCAATACCCATGGAAGATGATGCAATATATGGGAGATCTGATGCAATACCCTTGGAAGATGATGCAATACTTGGGTGATCCTGGGGAGGGAACGCAACATCATGTCAGATTCCAGATTTTCTAAGGAAATGATGCAACTTTTTTATGAGTAGGCACTGTCTATGTAAAACTTCTAGTTGCAGAACAAAGGGGATAGTAATGGATATTTTAAACCCCAAAATGCTTATATTTCATAACATGATTATATAGTGAAGGGGCTGAGGAAACAAGTTGTAATTTTGATCAAATAAAGCCAAGACATACATTTACGTGGAACAAGTTTCATTACCATGGGTAACTGCCCACATGGTGAACTTGCCAATCCAAAATTGGCAAAAAAGTTACTTTTTCAGCAAGGACCCATTTCAGGGTCTCCTAACTATACTATTATGCCTCATATGGGGCCTTTGGAAACTGAATTTTTGATTTCCACCAATAAAATTTTTCATATTTGAGAGGCCAATATCTTGAAAATGAAGAGAGAGAGATACATTTTGAAAAGGGATTCTGAAAGCATGGACCCAAATTACCCCAGATAGTCATTTTCAGCCCATAGTTATGATTTGTTCCAAAGACACTGGCCTCTATAATCCCATAAATTAATGTTCGCAATTCGCTTGGGGCAATTTTTGGGGGGCCATATCTCAGAAACCCCTTGGTGTAGCAGCCTAAAATTTTGCATGTGTTTATTGTGAATATCGAGGTACTCCCAAAATAAATCTGAGATAAATCTGAGTGGGTTACTGTGGAAGATTCTTGTATTTAAGTTGAGTTCATATGGAATGACCCAACTGCACCTCAAACAGAAAATTTATCAAGTTGCAGAACTAATAAACCAGAAGAAAGCATAATACAAAAGATATACTGTATGCAATATGCATCAGAACTGTATAGAGCCAACAACTGCATGTCTTTGTTTTCTCAATTTAAAGGTACTGTTGTAACAAATGTGTGCAGGACTAGGAAAAGGGGTCACTTGGGATTTTTTCCCATTCTGAGATTGATAGTATCCCAGCACTACTAGCTACTGTCAATTTACAACACTTTTGCTTTACACAAATTCACGGAATTTTTTTCTCAGAATGAAAAACTTGGATCACTCTTTGATTTTGTTGGAAATCTTAATTTTCATAAATTGAGTGTGGCGAAAGCTTTCCCCAGTAGCTTACCAAATCAAGACTTAAAAACCAAGTCAGAGACCAGCCTATAAATGGATCCACTTCAATCAAATCAGGCCCTTTGAACATTCCAAGCTCCAAAGGCAGATGGACCCACATGTCATAATTAGGTAGAGCATGTCTAACTCACAGCACAGCATGCACTAACACCTAACTCGACATTCCCGAACAAAGGTAACAAGGTTCTTGTATGGTTCATGTATTAGAGACATGAAAATTATAAAGGCTCCTCCATATTTTATTACTAAAAGAAATTTTAAACATTTCTGTGAACAGGCCTTCCTGCACGATATTTTCAGGAGTGATTTAAGCTCTGTGGGTTTTATACCAGACCCTGTCCTAGCATTGGCTCACTTTATTACCGTGTTTAATCGTGCTGTGGATAAGCATGCTGTGGATAAGGAGAAACCCTTGGTTTTCGAATGCCTGATCCAGAACTCCGCATTAGGGATGAAGCCTGGGGTAAAGCTTGGGAAACCCAGACACTCTATGACTGGCAGGTTTTTAGAAAATGAAGAAATAATTGCTGCTCACTGATTAAAAAGGCGAAATCTGATTATTTTATCTCGTCACTGGCCAAAAGTCAGGGTAATCCCGCAAAATTTTGAAAAATTGTGAAGTCCCTGAATTGTTATCTGTCTTCATCTATACCACACTCTGTCCACACTGATTCTGGTCCTATAACTGATAAACAAAAAATCTGTGATCTTTTTAACCAACATTTTATAGCGGCCAGAAACCTTTTTGAAAATTTAATTAATCAGCCCTCTACAGGGGATATGTCTGACTTCAGCTCTAGTTCATTCACAAATTCTCTAAAACCTAGAGTATTGTTTTCATTTAGGGAATTTCAAGTAAATGAGGTCCTACATGAATTGAGACAAATTGATATAAATAATTCCACAGGAGAAGATCATCTAGTTCTGAGTCTTTTGCGTTTAGCAGCCCCAATGATTGGACATTCAATAACTAATATTTTTAACTTGCCAGTATCGACGGGGACTATTCCCAGTGTATGGACAGCTGCTCACGTTTTTCCATTATTTAAGGGTGGTGATCCCAGTTCAGTGAACAGCTACTGACCTATCTCAAAATTGCCTTGCCTGGCTAAGATTTTAGAATCTCTCGTTCAGCAACAACTGTGCAGCTCTTTAACTTTCAACAACATTTTAACTTCACAACAATCTGGCTTCAGGTCTGGTCATAGCACCATCAAACCAGCTTCAGTGGTTATAAATGATTTGATATCAGCTGTGGATAATAAACAAAAATTTGCTGCCCTATTTATTGATTTAGCAAAAGCTTTCAATACAGTGGACCATTTTATTTTATTAAAAAAGTTGTCCTCGATTGGTCTTGATTGTGATGCCTGCTTGCGGTTCCAGGATTATCTCTCTAATAGAACACAAGCGATTATGTTTGGGGAAGCGAAGTCTCAATTTTTAAAAGTGGCGAAAGGCGTATCCCAAGGATCTATTCTTGGACCGATTTTATTCACAATTTCTATTAATAATATTGCTCGTAATATAGCAAATTGCAAGGTTCATTTTTTTCATGCAGATGACACTGTGTTGTACTCCTCTGCATTAGCGTGTGCCCAGGCCCTTATCTATCTGCAATCGGCTTTTAATCTTATTCAACAGACTCTGGCAGATCTGAAACCTGTTTAAAATATGGATAAAACGAAGTTCATGTTTTTTTCTGCTCAGAATGCAATTGTGCCAAATGATTCATCTTCTCGGTGTCTGGTGCTAAAATTGAGGAAGTTCAATCTTACAAGTATTTGGGTATCTGGCTGGATCAAGATTTTTCCTTTAAGACTCATGTGTCTAACTTGTCCAAGAAAATCAGAACAAAAATTGGGTTTCTTTACAGAAACAGGCCTTGTTTTTCTTTAGACAGTAGGAAGAGGATTGTCCAGGCAACAATCTTGCCTTTATTTGACTATGGGGATATCCTTTACATGCATGCCTCTGATAGTACTTTAAGACCTCTGGAGCAATTTATCACAGCGCTCTGCGTTTCATCACTGGAGATTGTTTGCCCAGTCATCACTGTGTGTTATATAGTTCTGTTGGGTAGTTTCCCTTTATTTTAGAAGGAAGCTCCATTGTATTTTATTTATTTATAAAGCATAGCTTGGCAAACTTCATATCTTACTAGATTGTCGTCCTTCAAAATCCGAAGCCAGCATGTTAAATCGCAAGGGTAGATTTTGTCAGTCACACAGGACTAGGACAAATTTGGGCTGTTCTGCTTTTGGCTCATTTGCACCTTATGTCTGGAATAGATGCCAAGACTCTCTGAAGCTCGATTGTCTCATTCCCTATAAGTCCTTCAAGAATCGACTGTGGGAGATGTTAGTTGAGGAGGCCAGATGTACTCGCCTTTTGTTTTAACCTTGAACTTGTTCTCTGTCCTTGAACAAGAATCTTTTACTTTTTAAAAAACTTATTCTAACTATTTTAAAGTTTGTTTTCCTTTATTCTGCAGTTGTTGTATGCAACTGTGTGAATCTTACTATGCTTATTACTAGGCACAGTGGTTAGCATTGCTGCCTCACAGCAAGAAGGTTGTGGGTTCGAATCCGGCCTGGGGCCTTTCTGTGTGGAGTTTGCATGTTCTCCCCGTGTTGCGTGGGTTTTCGCCGGGCACTCCGGTTTCCTCCCACAGTCCAAAGACATGCATATCAGGCTAATTGGAGACACTAAATTGCCCATAGGTATGAGTGTAAGAGTGAATGGTCTGTGAATGGTGTGTGCGCCCTGCGATGGATTGGCAAGCTGTTCAGGGTGGGTCCCTGCCTTTGCCCGTAGTCAGCTGGGATAGGCTCCAGCTCGCCCCGTGACCCTAGTGAGGAATAAGCGGGTATAGAAAATGGATGGATGGTACTCAGGGCTCCCCTGAAAAAGAGACCTCGGTCTCAGTGGGACTTCCCTGCAATAATGAAAATATATTTGTTTCAGGATGCACTTCCCCTGGATCCTCAGCATAATCCTCACCCTACAACTCACCAAATCCACCAAGGTGGTAGAAATTAGTCCTTCGACTGGCACTGTCCTACAGGAGATCCCTGGACTGTTAATTACTCACTGCCATCTCTACACTCAAAGAATCTACGTTCGACTAGACCCGTGGGATGTGTATCCCAAACACATCAAGCAGCCTCCACGGCTGGCAGAAGGCAGAGATAGTGAAACCAAAACCCAAGATCTGGTTGAACATGCAAGACTGACCACTGCCCTCATTTACGAACAATTGCAAAAGTTCCTTGTCACCGAGGAAGACCTCAGTGGCAACAAGTAACCAAAGCGGTTTCTTGGTGGCCTGATCACGGCAGCATCAGCCATTGGTTCCCTATTTTCTATTGGCCTTTCAGGGGCCAACACTATTAGTCTGCGCGCACTCGAACGTTAAGTGGGTTGAACTTAATGAGTAAATGCCAGAAATATAAGAGAAACTTTCATTACAATAACAACAACTGCAGGGCTTAAGTAAAACCCTGCAGGGTACCGTACTCACTGTGAACATGCACTCGCTAATTCTAAATAACACCTTGCATGCTCGAGATACCCTAAAGTTGTTAAAATTGACATTATGTACATGCGCATGCTTACAGATCAAATGCAGGATCTTGTGAGGGAAGTTAGCTCCTCAGTCAACAATCTGAGCGGGGATAGGATCCCTGCCTACCAAGTTCCTCTTGATATGGTCCAAGAAATCCTTAGATCTCCCACCACCACAGTTGTGCAAACTTCACAGGTATATCTAGCTTATAACCTTGGCAGTGCAATTCCAATCCATGTTAACCCTAAGCACTTAGAGAGAGGATTCATCCTAAATTTACCCATAATTGAGAGACAAAACATTTATCGGCTCAAGTCCGTATTAAATGCTGGTTTCTAGAGAAACAATATTCATGTACCTATCAAAACCCCACCCATGCTCGCTTACCATGATGACAACCCCTCTTTCTGCCTCCTACCCAACCTGAACATGTGCACCAACACAAAAGATATATATTGGATCTGTCCTAGTAACCCGTTTATCCAAGACTTGAAGGACTACCTATGTGGCTTGAGGGCTAACGCCCCTGAACAGAAATGTCAAGGTAGTCTGCCTGTCAAGGACGAAGGAACTGAAACAAGGGTGGAACGAGCGGGCAACCGATGGCTTGTCAGTACTGCCACCGAATTACTGATGTCATTTGAACGTCATAACACAATCACTAAGTTAATGATACCAATCCAAATGGTGTTTCTTAATGTCCCACAAGGGGCCATAGTACAGATAGCCGACATCGTCCTCTACATCTAGACATCTAGAAAGGCATGACAGTAAGATTTACATATTGGATGCATTCAGAGGTCACAACCTCACTCTTGGTGACTCCTTTAAATAGCAACTTCTGGCTGAAGGGACACAAATGGTGAAATTCAGTCTCAAAATGACTTGAATCACAAGTGCATTTTCTAATCACTTCACCAAATCGGCATTGTACCAAGAACACCATATAAGCATCCCTGCTCTTGGACTTCTTAGTGGTTGGATCATCAGAGCAGTTACTGCATTTCTCATGCACCGACACATTCGAACTACAAAGTAGGCTGGATGACATGACCTGTGTCCAACCTTGTTTTAAGGCCAAACAGACTTGTCAACCTCTAATTGTCCCTAACAACTCTTGAGGGCAGTCGCCAAGGTCTTGACAATTTGTTCCTTCCCCTTCCTTCTCCCTTCCATGTGTGCCTTCTCAGTGTGTGACTAATGATAAGGCAGACCTGACAATGATTCTGCAATGTGTTTATATCATTTTGTGTGAATTTTATGGTAGTGAGCCAGGGACGATTCATCTGCCCAGATGTGTCTAATATGTGTGTCCAGATGCAATTGCCTAAATGAACAGTGATATGTTATTAGGAATACAACCATGGACAGGGACTGTGCAACCCTCAGGTTGCCACACGGACTGGATGACTTATGAGCTGACTGTGATCGGGTCAACTTTCCTGTTTTCATGGACCTGAGAAAGGTTGGACACTAAGTTTGATCTCAAGGATTGTGGAATGAATCCCAACCATCAGATCAAAAGGGAGGGAGATGTAGGGCCAAGGCCCGCCAAAATGGCTGCAAACCACAAAGAAAAACCATTTTTACAACATTTCCCAGAATTCCAAAGGCATTATCTTTAATGCAATACAACTAATGATGTCAAGGCCCTTTAAGAAGTCAAGCAACCCATTTTCCATCCGCTCTGGACTTTTGCCACAGCAGAGCTAATAGAGATCAAGGGTGCGCATCTATCTGACTGAAAAGTTTCCTAGAAACAGAACAAAGAACAAAGTTTTTTGGAGCTCTCCAGTTGGCCACTGTAGAGTTAAAGATTAACTGTGTTCTGCTCCATAATTACTCTAGTTGCCTCTGGGCGTATCTATTCAAGAACCGGTTAAAAAGACTTCCCACTGCAAGACGACAGTGGAATTTCTTTTTTTTCAACTTCTTTAACATGGAAGAAACGGAAAGGCGACCAGCTTCCCTTTTTGCTATTTTCCAATCAACAACTCAACAAACTTTCTGCATTTTTTTTTTTGTGCATCATTGCGCCTGGAAAAGCAGATACTGTTTCCTGTCCGCTGACGAGTGCTCAGGAAAGAAAGGACCGCCGCCCAAAGCCTTCACTCGGACACAGTCACTGACACTGGAGAAATGGTCCAAGAAAGGCAATTTGCATCTGGACAGATTTAGCTAGAATATGAAAAAAGCAATTCTACGCTAATTGTTGATTTTTGAATGCAATTATTACTGTATACTTTGAGCTGTGTTTTTCTTTGCTTGCTGGTTTTAATGTACTGGATCTTACTGTTGTACTGGTTGAAAACTTCAGTATGCAAGAGAATTTGTCTGAAAATCGCGAATATTTATTCTATATTGCTGCATTGCTGAAAGGGTTAAATATCCAATCTTTGAGTGAGTTCATTTAAAACTGCGAAGTGTTTGTTTTACATTGTTGCTTTGCTCTTTGTAAGTCATTAGAATTGTTGAGAGAGTTTGCTCTGAATTGGGACGTTTTGGCTTGTCTGACTGATTGTTCAGCTCAGCCCGCTGCGGCTAGCTACTCTGTCCTATTATACTTCACCAGCACCTTCTTTTCTGCTCTCTTTCTCTCTCTCATCCTCTCTCACTCTCTCTCCATTCGCATTTTCTTTTCAGCTACTTTCTGTACACTAGACTTGGCCAACTGAGCGGGAAACACCGCTTCTGGCCAAACTCGTGCAGGAGTCTTTCTAATTCTCCCGCCAGTGCCACCCAGTTCTCTGTTCTCCCTCTCACACATAGTTCTCAGACTGCCACATCATCAGACTGCCATTTTTGATCTGAGTCCGCCCTCTTAGATCTGAGTCTGGCTTCTTTGATCTGAGTCCATCATTTTAGATCTGAGTTCGCCCTCTTTGATCCGAGTCCGCCATTTTAGATCTGAGCCCAAGCCTGCCATCTTAACCTCTCCCTTTTGGTTCTCAGACTTACTCACCCGCACACACACACATCCTACCTTTATTCTATACTGCCCAGCCAAAAAAATAGTCACCGTTTGGAAATTATTGAAAAAATTCTATAATTGGATAATTATTGCGGTTATTAATATGTTTCAGCTGGCAATAATCATTTTAACCCTGAATGATGAAGCACGTCGCTAGTTATTTCTTAAAAAATCATGTCGGAAGACACATCCTTTGATGGTAGAAAAGATGTTACATAATTTCAGAACGGGCAAGTTATTGGCCTGTATTTAGCAAAGAAAACCATGAAAGACAAAAGTAAGTATGAGGAATCATTTTCACAAACAAATTTGCCACCACAAATTCCTGACCTTAAAAGCATTAAAATTTACTGGGATGTGCTCAAGAAAGACTACCGAGTGGTTCAACCACTATGTCGAGAAGACAAGATCTCAGCCAAAAATTATGGCATTTCTGATCGAAAATAAATGTTCTGGCATTGCATATAGTTGTCAAAACAATGGCAAGACGAATATACACATACAATATATATATAATCAAAGCTACAGGGGTTCCAACTAAATATTTGAGTCTGCGACTTTTTTTTTTGGCCGGGCAGTGTATTTGTATATGCTGTTTCATGATATAACTGCCATTTAATCCTTCCTGTGTCTTTATTATTATTTTTCAAGTGGTATTGATTGCATGTTCATTGCTGCTAAGATATAGTAAACCTTTATATATATATTTTAACTAGTGCTTCTGGATGTCTTTGCCTGAATATTAGCTTGAATCTAACCTCTGCCAGGTCAAGAGCTCCCCTTTCCTTCAGCGTGTGGTTATTTTATTGGTGCTGGATATTAATGGTAATTTCAATGCTATTAAATTTTAGCATTGATAATTAAGCCTAGTTTTCCCATTTTTGTTGAATATTGTCATCATTCATTTACTAAAATAAACTGTCATTGTAGTAATTTGGCATTTACGATGAAACATTAATGGCACTTAGTCATCCAATTGCTATTAATTTTCCCTTTACTAGAAGGGTGGTGCCCCGAGGAACTTTCATTATTAAAGTCTTAATAAATTAATAACTAATTTATTCGTTATTAATTACATTTAATAGCCATTGTAATGCTCTTCTAAGCTGCTGCACCTACATTTGCATCTGTGTGTAACTGCCACCAGGTGATAGCAGTGTGTATTTAAGGCTGAAACTCTCACTCACTCATTGTGAAGTCTCGTAAATATATGCCTCTGCGGCAATTCCGGGCTTGTATAGACGTGACCTCCACATATTATGTTACTTTATTCAAAACACTTCAAACTTAGTGCTGCTTTTTTTCATGTCGGCACTTTATTTTTAGGGAACCTCGCTTCCTTGTGTTTTCCTATTTGTAATACATTGTTCCTGCAGCTAAAACCCAGAGTTTGTATTACCTATAAAATAGTGTTTATTAATTTATGCACACAGTTACAATATTTTATCACTAAATTGCACACCCGGATCATTTATTGAATATTCAAGCAGAGCTCAAACACAGTTTAGAATATGGACGAGTTCACTCCAATCCCTGTTTTTCAGGAGTTGCCTGAATTAAACTCTTCAGCTAAGCCTAATGTGCAAACTGCCCATGGCATCCATCCAGCAGTTAAAAAAAAGATCTCTTGCAACAGAAAAAAATTTTGCCCTCTGTAGCAACCACTTCAGTTACAGTGAGCCAATGGTATTCTAATTAGTAGTTTAGAAAAATCAGTTTCTGACATAGTATTGATTCTATGTCATTCTACTATCAATTATTGTCATCAAATATGAAAAACGCATGGATTCCCACCGTGGATTTCCCCATAGACTCCTCCATCAACGAATTCAAGGCTCCATTATATCCTCTTAAGTACTCATGTTGATAGCCAATCATTCAATTATTTACTAAGGCTCATCTGCGTAACGCACACTCATAGGTCACGCCCATGAGAAACCTCTGCAGTAGTAGTTTATTGCTTGACTCATTTCTTATCCAATTCCAGAGAGTTTAAACGTTACACAGTAAATGAAGGACATTGATTGGCCAATCAGAAATGAATACAAACCTGTCTGTAAAAAGAAGCAAGGTAGGTAGTATTCTCCTAATTTTGGACGTCGTGGCGCAGGTGAAAATGATACGTTTTCAAAGAAAAAAAGACATCAAAAATTGGCCAGAAGTGTTCAATTACATGTACTGGATTTAAATGAGGTAAGGACATGGTCAGTGGGAATCATTCTGAATGAAACAGGACTAGAGGGTTCCTTCTACCCAATACATCTGTCTCTGGAGGAGTGATTCAATGAAAAAAGGTTATACTGCCACTGTGTTTGCATTTTATTCAATGTGGTTTTTTCTTTCAGAATTTTTACCGTATTCAACAAAATCGAATGCCAAGGTTTTGGTTTGTTTAAAATGCGAGGAGCTCACGCATTTTGGTAGACCACCAAGTAAATTCATTGCACCATTCAGTTCAATCTGGGGTAGAAAATTGCCTGATTTTTTTCCTGATAATGGAATGTCTATGAACTGCTAGCTTTTCATTGCAGGATGGATGTTCTGACCATTCATTAAGCAGTTCCTTCAATGAGTATATGCGCTGGCTTCTGGGACTCTCAACAAAAATGGACAAAATTCTAAACTTCATCACGGAGAACAGGCATGTTTTGTGTTTTGAGAGGTTACTGGTAACCATTGATGTCCAACTGCACCTATATTGATAAACTCATGCTAAATTCAATGAGAAAATCATTACTTCATATTTCTTTCTTGCGTCAAAACTTGATTTGGTGTTAAATATATGATTATTTTATGATTTGACAATGCACCATTTTGGGGGGTGTTAGAGTTTGGGGAGCCACCTGGAGAGCTGTGTTATTTGATGCGTAGAGAGAAGGTGATTTAGAATTTAATGCTGAGATTAATTAAACTTGTGGTCAAGGAGTTTATGATCCCAGAAATGTATAGTTTTAACCCCTAGCCATTTTTTCAATTCTCAGTATTATTATTTTTTTTATTATTTCAATACTGATTTTACATTAAACATTTTTTATGTTTTTATGTTTTGTCTACCAAAATCATGAACATAAACTGAAATACAATGGAGTTGTGAGGTTTTTACGCGATGAACCAGGAGCAAACTCCAGTAAAATGCAAAAGGAGGCTTTATTTCTGAAGGCGGAACCCCCCCAACAGAGCTGGCAACAGTACAAAGTCCACAATCCAAAATCAGAATCCAAAGGGCGAAATCCAGAGTCATACACAGGGCACCAATCACAAAAATCGTAGTCAGACAAAAGAGGTCAAAAAACAAGAATGCGGCAAAAGTACAGGGAATAGGCAAAGCTCGATATCAAGGACGGTCCAGTCAGAAAGATAAACACTGAGAAATCGAGGCGAGAAACGTGGCACGAGAAAACTAGGGAGAACGATCTGACTAGAGAGTGAACCAAACAGACATCTTATATACACATCAGGGGTAAACACATGACCAGGGAGAACAGGTGCAATCAATGGCAACAATGATCAGGGAGAGACACATGAGGAATAAACTAATTACATGAATTTGGCTGTGGCCAAAACGCAGACAGGGATCACAAGACAAACCTAAGTATAAAACAGCTCCGGTTAAGGAGTACTAAAGTGCCAAGATAAAAGAAAAGGAAAGCACAAAGTATAAGTGGAAATCCACAGAAACTTGCAGCAGAGATAATTAGGGATAGGCAAGGAGGCGAAGATTAGAATTGAGCGACCGCTGAGAGATCGTTAGTCAATTAGTATGTGCAGCTATACAATCCCGAGTGCATGTTAGAAAGTTAGTAAAAATATACAAGATTAGTGTGGTTAGTAATTAGCAAAAACAATAAACTGTTAGTATGTGTTAGTAGATAGTAAAAGAGAGAGGAAGGAAGCACACAAGATAATGAAGGAAGATTGAAAACCCAGAAACCAATAAATCACCCGAATGAGTGGCACACAAGACTAGGGACCGTGAGCAAAGACCTACATAAGACAAGACAGGGTAGACGAAGTGCAATGCAAAGAAATGAAAACATGGCATGATAACTAAATGATAGAAACAAGAAAAATAATAAACAAGAAATCTAAATGACCAAAACACAATACACAATCCTAAGAATAGTCAAAGGGCAGGCAGTGGTCACTATACACGGAAATCCTAAACATGGCTAGGCCAGGCACAGAACTTAAACATGACAGGCAGAATGCAGAACTACCAAAACCAAAAGAGCAGAATCACAACAGGAGTACTAGATGCTACAAGTGTCTTGACTCAGTTGAGCCATGCCCTTCCTCCCTGTGAAGCTGGAATCTTGAATTATAAAGCCTTAAACAAGATTTGGCTTCTGCACAAAGGCGTTATGGATCCTCATTTCCTCTTTGCATTGTATTGCTTTGTTTGTGCCTTTTGCTACGCAGTAGGCATAATATAACTTCCAAGTCCATCCTTGCACCTGAGTCCAGTCCTCAACTTCTTGTCCTCCATGCACTTGAACTTCACAACAAGCACAACCCTTACACCCGGAAACTCAACAGTAGCCTCTTACCTGATTTCACTGACTTCATTTTTTCAATTATTAGAAATGATGAATCTTAGTGGTAGGAGATTTTAATATTCATCTGGATGACGATGACCCCACTTATGTAGTTGTACAACTTCATTTCGGAAATTTTTTTATGTAATATTTATGACTTTGATGATTTATGATTAACCTGAAATGGCATCAAATAAATTCCACATATGGCCATCCTCTTTATTTAATTTTTTTCTGTGCGTTTATCTTTCGTTCCCTTACCTTAAAAGATTGTTTCAGACCACTGAACTGTCTGATTTGATATTGCCCAATACCCACACTTTTCCCAGAACATATTGACTAATCCGGCGAGAGATTTGTGGATGCTGCCATTTTGTGTCAACGCTATTACTGCGGTGACAGTTCTAATTAAATCGCCTGCTAGACAGGTTGTGCCGCTGGCAGAAGTGTCATTATTATGTCAATAGCATCAATAATTGCCGAAATGGGAGATAATGTGGACGATGTCAGGCAGTGCCCTACCGTTACCGATAAAGATATATATTATAAATTAATGTATTAAGTATTAATGGTCAGTTATTAGCTAAATGTTTGTGTTAATAATTAGCCTACAGCAATATAACTACAGATATGTAGGTATCGCTAACGCGGGCTAGCGGATATAACTCTTATCCTAGCCAGATTCAAATAAATACTCTATTTTCACAGGTAGCCGATTCCAGATCATTTTATATTGACGGTCATATTAGCGATTCAAATGTTTGCATCAATAATGCAGCTGTGTGGGGCTCCGGTCATTCCAGCTCAGGTCATTTGCTGCATGTCTTCCCCCATTCTTCTCCCCAACCTTCCTGTCTCTCTACACTGTACAACTGTCAAATAAAGGGAAATTCCCCAAAAAATAATCTAAAAAAAAAATAATGCAGCTGTGTGTTTTACTACGTTATTAGCATTACCAGGTTTCGCAAACATTCTCCGCAGCATAGGACTGCTATCTGCTGGCGAACGTCATCCTCCTTTGCAGGAAATCTGTGCAGTGAATATGGTGCTAAACTGGGGCAGCCACTATGTGCCAAAGGTGTATGGATTTTGAATATACTCTTATTCCAAATTTGACTTTTCCCACTGCTATTTGAGCAGCCGAACACAAAACAGTTTCTTCTTCTTCCTTCTCCCCATAGTCACCTGAACAGATGGACGCACGGACGGACCCCAATCGAATATCCACCGTACCACTTCGCAGCAGGGGTAATAGTCAAAAGGGTGAAAACGCTGGTTACGGATGTAACCATGGTTCTATAAATAGTGGAAGACACCAGAGGCGATAAAACATAGTGGAAATATATCATGCGCTTGGGCATTGGCTTTGAGAACTTATTGAACTTATTGGTTGTCATCTGATGACCTCATGTCATGTACAGTGGATATAAAATGAAAACACCCCCCTTCAATATTTTTATGTCTTGTTGTGTCACGGAATGTAAATTTAATGGATTAAAATGGGACTTGTTTTTCCCTGACCGAAAGAACACAACATAATTATTATCATTTGAAAAAAAGAATGCATTTAATGAACAAAACAGAAATTTTCAAATTTTTTAAGTATGCACCCCCCTGAGTCAATACTTGGTGGAAGCGCCTTTGGCAGCAATTACAGTTACCAGTCTTTTTTGGTAGCTCTGCACAAGGTTGGCGGACGTGGACTTGGAGATCTTCCCCCACTCATCTTTGCAGAACTGTTCAAGCTGGGAGAGGTTTGTTGGTTTTCACTGATGGACAGGAACCTTCAAGTCATTCCACAAGTCCTCAACTGGATTTAGGTCAGGGCTTTGGCTTAGCCATTCCAGCACATCCACCTAGTTCTTTACAAGTCACTCCTTACAAGGTAGTTTTGGCCTTCTGCTCTGGCTCATTGTCATGCTAGAATATGAATTTTGGACACATTCTTAGTTTTCTTGCAGACTTCTTCAGGTTCTTCCCCAGAATATCCCTGTATTTAGCCCCATCCATCCTCCCTTCAATCTTGACAAATTCCTCTGTCCCTTTAGATGAGAAACATTCCCATAACATTATGCTGCCACCACCATGATTCATAGTCGGGATGGTGTTTTTTTGGGGTGATGAGCGGTGTTGGGTTTTTGCCAAATATAGCATTTGGCATTCATGCCAAAAAGTTTTATTTTGGTTTCATCAGACCACAAAATGTTCTGTCAGTTTGTTGCAGGTCCCCCAAGGTTTTCTTTTGCAAATTTTAAGCAGACCTCCTCATGGACTTTTTTGAGAAATAGCTTTTTTTGCCACCCTTCCATACAGGCCAGATGTGTCCAATATCTTTAATATAGTTGTATGATGCACAAGTTTCCCTCTGTTGGCCATAAAATCCTGGAGCTCTTTCAGTGTTGCCATTGGATTCTTGGAAGCCCCTCTGATCAGTCGTCTTCTCTCCCAGTCATCCAGTTTAGATGGACGCCCTGAGTTTGGCAGACTGAGTGGTGCCATGCACTTTTAATTTATTAATTATGGTCTTAACAGTGATCTAAGGTATCTTCACAGCCTTCTTATATCCCTCCCCTGATGTGTACCTGTCCACAACTTTTTAGCAAACTTTTGCAAGATCTTTGGAGCTCATGCTTCTGCCTTTCAGTGAGACTCTTCTTGTGTACTAAGGGACCATGGTAAACCGCTGTTTTAATTCTGCCTTTTAGTTATTCTGCACTTGCATACTAGGGGACCATGGTAAACAGCTGTTTTAATTCTGCCTTTTAGTGAGACTGCTCTTGCATACTAAGGGACCATGGTAAACAGCTGTTTTAATTCTGCCTTTTAGTTATTCTGCACTTGCATACTAGGGGACCATGGTAAACAGCTGTTTTAATTCTGCCTTTTAGTGAGACTGCTCTTGCATACTAAGGGACCATGGTAAACAGCTGTTTTAATTCTGCCTTTTAGTGAGACTGCTCTTGCATACTAAGGGACCATGGTAAACAGCTGTTTTAATTCCGCCTTTTAGTTATTCTGCACTTGCATACTAGGGGACCATGGTAAACAGCTGTTTTTATTCTGCCTTTTAGTGAGACTGCTCTTGCATACTAAGGGACCATGGTAGACAGCTGTTTTAATTCTGCCTTTTAGTGAGACTGCTCTTGCATACTAAGGGACCATGGTAAACAGCTGTTTTAATTCTGCCTTTTAGTTATTCTGCACTTGCATACTAGGGGACCATGGTAAACAGCTTTTTTTATTCTGCCTTTTAGTGAGACTGCTCTTGCATACTAAGGGACCATGGTAAACAGCTGTTTTAATTCTGCCTTTTAGTTATTCTGCACTTGCATACTAAGGGACCATGGTAAACAGCTGTTTTATTTCTGCCTTTTAGTGAGACTGCTCTTGCATACTAAGGGACCATGGTAAACAGCTGTTTTAATTCTGCCTTTTAGTTATTCTGCACTTGCATACTAGGGGACCATGGTAAACAGCTGTTTTAATTCTGCCTTTTAGTTATTCTGCACTTGCATACTAAGGGACCATGGTAAACAGCTGTTTTAATTCTGCCTTTTAGTTATTCTGCACTTGCATACTAGGGGACCATGGTAAACAGCTGTTTTAATTCTGCCTTTTAGTTATTCTGCACTTGCATACTAAGGGACCATGGTAAACAGCTCTTTTAATTCTGCCTTTAAGTGAGACTGCTCTTGCATACTAAGGGACCATGGTAAACAGCTGTTTTAATTCTGCCTTTTAGTTATTCTGCACTTGCATACTAGGGGACCATGGTAAACAGCTGTTTTTATTCTGCCTTTTAGTGAGACTGCTCTTGCATACTAAGGGACCATGGTAAACAGCTGTTTTAATTCTGCCTTTTAGTTATTCTGCACTTGCATACTAGGGGACCATGGTAAACAGCTGTTTTTATTCTGCCTTTTAGTTATTCTGCACTTGCATACTAAGGGACCATGGTAAACAGCTGTTTTAATTCTGCCTTTTAGTGAGACTGCTCTTGCATACTAAGGGACCATGGTAAACAGCTGTTTTAATTCTGCCTTTTAGTTATTCTGCACTTGCATACTAGGGGACCATGGTAAACAGCTGTTTTAATTCTGCCTTTTAGTGAGACTGCTCTTGCATACTAAGGGACCATGGTAAACAGCTGTTTTAATTCTGCCTTTTAGTTATTCTGCACTTGCATACTAGGGGACCATGGTAAACAGCTGTTTTAATTCTGCCTTTTAGTTATTCTGCACTTGCATACTAAGGGACCATGGTAAACAGCTGTTTTAATTCTGCCTTTTAGTTATTCTGCACTTGCATACTAGGGGACCATGGTAAACAGCTGTTTTAATTCTGCCTTTTAGTGAGACTGCTCTTGCATACTAAGGGACCATGGTAAACAGCTGTTTTAATTCTGCCTTTTAGTTATTCTGCACTTGCATACTAGGGGACCATGGTAAACAGCTGTTTTTATTCTGCCTTTTAGTTATTCTGCACTTGCATACTAAGGGACCATGGTAAACAGCTGTTTTAATTCTGCCTTTTAGTGAGACTGCTCTTGCATACTAAGGGACCATGGTAAACAGCTGTTTTAATTCTGCCTTTTAGTGAGACTGCTCTTCCATACTAAGGGACCATGGTAAACAGCTGTTTTAATTCTGCCTTTTAGTTATTCTGCACTTGCATACTAGGGGACCATGGTAAACAGCTGTTTTAATTCTGCCTTTTAGTTATTCTGCACTTGCATACTAAGGGACCATGGTAAACAGCTGTTTTAATTCTGCCTTTTAGTTATTCTGCACTTGCATACTAGGGGACCATGGTAAACAGCTGTTTTAATTCTGCCTTTTAGTGAGACTGCTCTTGCATACTAAGGGACCATGGTAAACAGCTGTTTTTATTCATGACATCAAGTTAATTGCTGTGATCCGCACAGCTGTGGGGCAATTACCTATTGTTTGGTCTTGAAGGCAATTTGTCATTTCCTGAGATAGTTCACGGGATGATTCAGCAAAGGGGTGGATACTTATCAAACCAATTTATTGCGATTGTTCATTTTTAATTAATGTTAAAACAATTTTTGAATTGTTTTATTTCTTTGAGAAGGTTAAGTACGGCATGCGATAAGATGCGATCACGCATCCTGATGTCCTGGAGGTACGCTGTATGTGCCTTTGAATGCAATACACACAATTTTTGTCATGAGTCAGGCCACTCGCTGCTCGGGATAGTCTCTGGGGCTGTTCCAAAGAACAACTAGCAGAACATCTACTTTCTTCTTGTAGTATCTCCTCAGCTGCCCAGTTTTTGTCTCAACTGTTTATTGCCAGCTGCATATGACGTTTACTCGAAGATGTAATCTTGCAAGTATTATGAAAGAGCACATCTTGTGGTCCAGAATCCCAATTAACTGTGTCATATACTGTTCCAAACCTATCTAAGATGATGCCATTGCTGTGCTAAGTCTTCAAATTGTTCCATGATTCAGGAGTAGTATTGGATCTATTTTCATCACACTGCTAACCACAGAGGATTCACCTGTGGCTTTCTTCACTTTCCTCATGTCTCTTTCTGTTGGCTTTTACCACAGACGACATCAGTATGACTCATTCAAGGATCTCTGTAAGCAGTGGCGCCCCCAGAAAATTTTTATAGGGGTGGCCAGATGTGGCCAGTGAAAATCTTGGGGTGGCACAGCAAATCGGTCCTCCTTGTGATTACCCGGATTCAGTTCCAGCCCGTGGTCATGAACTGCATGCTGAATCATACGAATAGCCGGTCTGTTGTGCGCCAGTGAGCAGTCACTGAGACATATGTTTGTAACGTACGCACAGGACACAGGGTTAGGCGTGACTCGTCGTCAGGCTGACAGGCAGCCAAGGTGATAGGCTGAGTGGCAAATTGTGGAGACAGCACTTAAGCCACAAGGTAACCTGGTTGTCATTCAGCCCCAATTGCATACACTGAGTACTCACAAAGAGGGCGTGAAGTTCACCAACTCTCATGGCAGATGTAATAGCCAGTAAAAATGCCGTTTTGAATGAAACCCATTCAATATCTGCACTTTCTAATGGTTTGAATGGTGGTAAGCATAGGCCATCAAGAACAACCTGCAAATCCCAGGGGGCAAAATCAACTCTAGGCTGCAAGTGTAACCGCTGCACACCTTTTCGGAAGGCCACCACTAGTTTATGCGTGCCCAAGGAAGCACCTGTAGCCCTGTAGGCAGAGAAGGACTCAACATGTACTTTAATGTGGCAGGGGACTGTCCGTCATCCAAAAACCACGGCATGCTTGGCCACCTGGGCGCTATCAGGAGCACTCTGTTGCCTGTTTCCCTGACCCGGCTGAGCACTGGCCAGATCATTGCTATCGATGGGAAGGCATAGAGCAACAGGTCTGGCCACTGGTGGGCCAGGGTATCCCTGTCTAAAGATTCTAACTCCACCTGTTCCGTGTACCACTGGGGGCAGTGTGTGTTCTCTTTTGAGGTGAACAAATCAACTGTTGCTGTGCAGTATGTGTTCCAAATTACCCGGACTACGTCCTTGAGTAGTTGCCAATCGGCCTGTCTCGGTCCCCCATGGAACAGCATATCCGCTGTGGCGTTTGAATGACCGGGAATCTGTACTGCATGGAGAGAGAGGAGGCGTGTCCCCGACCAAGTCAGGAGAGCCGATAGCTGAAGAGAGGGGAGGAATCCTGTACCGCCCTGATGATTGATATGAAACAGCACTGAGGTGTTGTCAGTCCTGACAAGCATGTTTCCCCCTCAGAGCATGCTCGAAATGTTTCAAGGTCAGGAAGACAGCTTGCAGTTCAAGGAGATTGATATGGCATTGGTTCAGTGAGGGTCCCATTGACCTCTCACTCCTTGTTGCTGTCACACCTCACACTAAGCCATGAGGGAGGCATCTGTGGTGACCACTTCCCTGCGCTCAGGGGGTGGGCCCATCTTCACGCCAGA
Organism: Gymnothorax reevesii; assembly: GCA_029721435.1. Classification (NCBI taxonomy): domain Eukaryota; kingdom Metazoa; phylum Chordata; class Actinopteri; order Anguilliformes; family Muraenidae; genus Gymnothorax; species Gymnothorax reevesii. The sequence continues at coordinate 3,230,928 of CM056583.1, read as the reverse complement.
CAGCAAGAAGGCCTCCTGCTTCCTTTGAAGCAGAGATGAGTTGCAGCTGTCTGTCACATGCACTAAGGTCTGCCCGTGGTGAACTGCAGACAGGCACAATCCGATCAGCTATCGCTGAAAAAAACACAGGTTCAGCATGCCAAGTTGAATGACAGAGGTTGCTGCCCTCAACAGGCCTGCCAGTCGCAAGAGTCAAATGTAGGGGACCTTGCACCCAACTTAAACCCCCGTTAGGGTATCCTAGATTGTCTCCAGTCTGGCCCTGGTAGGTGTAGCACGCATGGCCTGGAATCCAAGTGCATGCCCAGAATGTTCACTTATTGGGCAGGGATGAGGTAACTTTTCTCCCAGTTGATAATGAGGCCCATCGCTGTGACATGGTGTATGAGACGGCTGGCATTGGCTGCTACCTGTGCCGGGGTTGCTGCACAAAGTAGCCAGTTGTCCAAGTACGGCAGAACCGAAACGCCCTCCTGTAGCAAGGGTTCCAATGCCGCCTGGATACACTTTGTAAAAACCCAGGGTGCCAGAGAAATCCCGAAAGGAATCTTTTGCAGGAAGCTAAACTGAAGAAACTGTCTGTGCTGAAAATAGGTTCCTTTAAATATATGGTAATGAACCATGCGCCCGGTTCTATGGCTTGAATGACATCTGCAGTGTGTAACATACGGAATGGAAGGTGCTTGAAGACCTTGTTCAAGTGCCTTAAGTCCGGGATAGGTCTGAAACCCTATATTTTTTTCAAACTACAAAATAACAGGAGTCAAATCCCTCTGAACCTGAGGGTCTACCTCCTCTATAGCACCCTTCTGCAACAACTCTTGAACTCCTACTCTTGATGAGTAGGTCTGCGGTGTTGTCCACGAGGATGCCTGCCAGGTGTGTATGCTAGTTGATGCTGCAAAGCAGAGACCTGGTGGGGTGGAGGCATTCGTAATGGTGGCTTTCTAGAAGCTGGGTGTTAGTCAACATGCTGAGCTTGACTCTTGTAATGCGCATCCTTCTTTCCAGGGCCTCTTGGGCAGCAGGTCCGAACATGCGACCAGGAAGTAGCGGCAACTCCCATAGGTTATTGCGGCACACCTCTGGCAAGCGTGACTGCGCTAGCCACACCTGTCGTCTTGCCTGGACAAAGAGGCCCAGTGCTCTTCCGCAGTCACTAGCCATAGCACCAAGTGCTTGAAGGAATGAATCAAGTAAACCAGATACAGCAACATCTCTAGTGGCTGAGCCTAAGGTGTAGAATTCAAGGCCGGGAGCAGATGGCTCATTGAGTTTCCAACCCGGCCCAGTCAAGCAACAGTGTTGTAAACCTTGACCAGAGCATTATCAGTACGTCTGCATTCCTTGTTAGGGCACCGCACATCGTGACGCAATGCTCCATCAGGCGTGACAACAAGGGCAGAGACACAGGGCTCCACGGCTGGCATTGAGGCGAGATGAATCGTGTCCGGGGTTGCCATGTCTGCCAACATACGGGCAGAACGGTCTGGGGGGCACTGACTGGAAGCAGATTTATAAGCTGCCCATACGACCTCAGTGAAGTCCTTGCAGTGAGGCACAATTGCTTCCTTCATCCCTGGTACAGAGCGGCACAGGAAGTTAGTGGAGCCCACTGGGGGGTTGAGGAGGGTCCAGGTTTAACTCAGCCAGTGCCATTTTTATGTTGTCATAAAATAAGATAGGATATATTTTATTGAATCCTGTGGGGTAATTCTTCCTCTGCATTTGACCCATCCTACAGTTGAGAGCAGTGGGCAGCCACAGTGCAGCGCCCGGGGACCAACTCCAGTTCTAAAGCCAGTTCCCTGGTCAGGGGTTCTGGTTGGAGTGTTTCTGTAAGGCATGTTTTTGTGGGTGGGGGAAACCGGAGTACCCGGAGGAAACACACTCGAACATGGGGAGAACATGCACTGCGGGGAGGCAACCACCCTCCCCTTCGCGTTGGGTGGTTATTCGCCTCTGCGTCGTGCCTTAAAACCGTGTGATGCACACCTATGAATTGATTATCCCTTACATCACATACATAATGCTGCAATATACCCCACAGCTCACTTACAGTTATGCCTTTGAAACACCTGCTATGTCTGTGACTGTGCAGTAGCTCTGTTCATTGGTGATCATTCTGCTTGAGTTGAGACGGAGAGAGGGGCGCAGGGATTGTAGCATATGCTTTACTCTTGTCTGAATGGGTTTTTCTGAAACTAATGTGTGTAAAAGCTTAAATATTCAAAGAGTTAAGACAATTTACTCTTGAGGTATAACCTTTGTTGCATTCGGGGCAGGGAGACTCTCTCCCCCCTATTTTTTTCCTCCTTATAACAAAATGTTATTTATATGACTTTGGTTTTTGGTCTGAAGGAGAGAAACGAGGTACAACACATATAGTATGGAATATCACGCTCTCGTGTGGCCTGACTGAAGACGCCTCTATTCACGCCTAAAAGGCAAATGATCTGTGATGACGTACGCGAGGCCCCGCCCATGCATACAGTATATACGTCCACCATCACAGTTCTGTAGCGCTCTTCACCAAGCCAGGCTGCATGGCGGGGCAACTAGGTGTTGTACCTCGTTCCTCTACTTTAGGGAACTAAAGTTATATGCACAACATTTCATTCACTTTCAATCGATTCACTCGGTACAACACCTATAGTATGGGACATAGATACACGCCCCGCAGAGGAGCAAACAAACTGTATTCAAACCTCCATTAACCCAGCAGAGAGGACTGAATGAGCCACAGAAGGGGCAGTTACATCCAAACGGTAAGACCGAACAAAAGCGTGCGGTGATGACCAACTGGCTGGAGCACAGATGTCACTCACAGATACCCCTTTAAATAAAGCCTATGATGTTGCCATGCCCATAGTTGAATGTGCCTCTGCTGTCATAAGCTAGGGAGATAGCCTCCAAAATCCAGTGAGAAAGCCGCTGTTTCGACAGAGCTTTGCCTCTGGCTGGATTAGCAAAACATACAAACAATTGATGACATAGACGCACATTCTGTGTGCGGTCTATGTAGGCACGTAGCAGATGTATAAGACTAAAGGAGTGCAACTTTCTCTGCTCCTCAGATGCAAAAGGAGGAGGACAAAAGCTCAACAGCTCAAAAGCCATAGACTTGTAGGCTGTAGGGATTATATTAGGTAAATACGTTGCATTTGCGCGTAGAGTAACCTTAGAGCAGTGGTTCTCAAATTCGGTCCTGGTGTATGCTGGTTTTTGTTCCAACCACAATTGCAATCTTAGGATTTTAACAAGCTGTTGATTTGTTTTAATTAGGTGCATTTATGCAAACATCCACATTGAGATATATTGTAAATATCGGCAGAGGGAAAAAATTTAACCAAACATTGAATCAACATAAATAATCAAGAGGTTCCTCATTGGTGAAACTCTTGATACATGGTGACAAAAACCAACAATTTACTTGGCAAACAGTGGAGTCATACCTGTTGTGTTTTATGTTGATTTTATTTGGTTCAGGCAGGTTATTTGGGAAAAACTCAAAACACCTGTGTTCAGAAACCTAATTTGGAGCTTATTGAGTTTCTCAGAGTCTAATTGGATCTGATTAAAAATGTTTTTACCTGAAAATCCTAGCAATACTGAAAATTAAGCACAATGTGTTCAAGGGTTTTTAATCTTCATAGCAGAATGGATATGTCCATCCAAATTGTGCTTAAGATGGTAAATAACTACTCTAAACATGGAATGCTGCTAATTAAGACAAAGTAACAGCTTTTTAAAATCCTATAATTGCAGTTGTGGCTGGAACAAAAGCCAGCATACACAGGGGGGCGCCAGGACCGAATTTGAGAACCACTGCCTTAGAGCAATCTGAACTGAACTGGGTACAGGATGGGGGCACAAACAGAGCATAGAGATCACCCACCCGCTTTGCGGAGTTTAAGGCAAGAAGCAGTGCAGTCTTGTATGAAAGAAATTTCATATCTATCGACTGAATGGGTTCAAATGGAGGACCAGACAGAGCCTCTATTACTAATGCTAAATCCCATGTGGGAATAATGGACTTAACAGCAGGCCTCAGCTGGCGCACTCCCTTTAGAAAACGCTGAGCAAGAGGGTGACCGCCTGGCACGGTCACAGAAAGATGGGACGCAGTTTTGAGTCAGTGTGGGGAGTTTTGGGGAGTTTGTGCGTTTGACTGTGAACTTGGGCAAGAGACAGGATGGCCCTGAAGCATGAAGTAAAAAATTTACAAAATGGATAGTGAATCAATCGAAATTGCTTGTTCCACCCGAAATTGAATAGAATCCCCCGCCCCGCCCCCCCCCCCCCCCCCAGCCCCCCCCCCCCCCCACCCCCCCACTCCGCGTCTCCCGTCTGTCTGCCTCAGCCTCACAAAGACAGGTACTCATCAACAACATTCCCTTATCCCTCCTCTGGCAAGGACAGAACATTCTGCCCCTGATAAGGACTTCTGGACTCTGCATTTATTTTTCTACTTACAAAAGTACAGAGAAATACAGCAAACTCTTTTTAAAATCCCACAGCAAGGCCTCGCATACGTCATCACAGATCATTTGCCTTCTAGGCGTGAACATAGGTATCTTCAGTCAGGCCTTGCAAGAGCGTGATATCCCATACTATATGTATTGTACCGAGTGAATTGACTGAAAGGGAACAACTCGGTTAGCAAATAGCCAAATTAAAACACTAATCTGGTCAAACAAAGGCGACAGGTATTTTTTGGAGTGGGTTTCAGTCTCCCAGGAACAAAGCAAAGTAACAAACTTAAATGCTAAATAATTAGCAAACTACGTAAATTGTGCGATATAGCTACAAAGTAAAACAGAATTGTTTTCCAAGGACCGTGCCACTCTCGCCTGTTTTTTCTGTAGCTGATTCAGCTAACAAACTTCAATAAGCTTTTGAACGCTCAGAATATTATCAAATTGCTTGATATCCAAATATAACCTGGGTTGGCTTCATGCTAAGTCGCTTGCCTTTCATACAGTGTTCTAGCTAATAAATACTGACATTCACCAGGGTTTTTAGTCCTCTTCGGTCTTTCTTTTACCACATTACCGCATAAACGCATTGCCAAGCTTGAATTAAATATTAACGCAAACCGGGGTTTTAGTCGTTTCTGAATCTTATTTTTATCATTGAAGTTACGTTACTTTTGTATTTCCCTCCGATTGCGGTGCCTGGATCAGCCAGTAAGAGTTTAGCTGCAAGTGCTTAGAGACAGCTTGTTGAGGGAGATAACATGTTTAGTAACCTCATATAGTAAACGACTTGTTTATTCATTCTGTTTGATATTTAGGTAATGGAGCTTTACTGTGCTTCGGTTACCTTTGGTTGTATTTGTGGTAAGTTCCGTCTGCATGAATTGTTGCTTATGCGGAGCTAGCGAAACGATCACTTTTACCGGAAAGAATTTAATATTCAATCGATGGCAATGCAGCATTTGTTATACCGAACATGTTAGCCTGTGTGCTTCCCTATTGCTTTCACCGGTAGTATCTTGCCCAGCCATAGGAGATGAATCAGGCTTACCCCGGTCATGGATAAGCGAAGCGATTGTTTCATAAGCACCCAAAACGCACCCCAAGCTCTACAAAATCTACGTCTGGTCTAAGTGCAGCCCAACTCGGCAGACACATACAGCACCTCTCCGGTTAGCTTCAACTGTAGAGGCTACAATCAGGCAACATTATGATGAAACTGCCACATTGATGCTTACCAAAGTAACACAAGCATAGTGATCATAGTTGCTGCATATGAGTTAACCAGGAGCATTTTTAATTAGCAGAGCATGCGAACTAACATGCAGTAGCTGATAAGTGGTCATGACTTCGAAAGTAATCTGTCGCACTTAAAATTTGTTTTGCGTCCAGTGTGAAAGCTGCTTAAAGGGGAACTCCGGTCAATTTCAACATGTATCTTGTATCTTTGTTGTTTGTGGTGAAGGAGTACTGTCAATAGCGAGACAAACAAAGAAATTTGGTTTTGCCTACACCGAGTTATCCTCCTGCAAAAGTTCGCACCTAAGCGGCTCCAATGGGGCAGGCTTTTTACATGCTTTTAGCGTCTTAACACGATCGTGATGTCATTTCAAGTCCATAGCCAAATTCACCTAACCCTTCCAAGTGACCACAATGAATTTGACTACAGTAGCTGAACTAGAAATGTATAAAAAGTGTGCTAATTTACTCAGTGCACGTACCTCTGTTTACTTCCTGTTTTCCGATGAAGTCCACACGAGTCGATTGTCGAACTCGAAAAATCCAATATTTCAAAATGTAATTTTTCCACCAAAAAACATGCTTACGAACCGCTGTGGTTATGTCCATTGCGATGACTGAGTAGCAACATAGCTACACTGCAGCCTAATATCACAACTACATTTTAATACTTGCGCGCAGTCTCATTGGGAATTAGCACTACAGGTGAGCAGTGGTGTAGTGGGGATTTTATCACTGAGGGAACTCTCCACAAAAAAGAAAATTATGAAAAAAAAACAAAAGAAACACGCTAGTCACCCGGATAGACCAAAGTTCCAAATGCTTGAGCCATATATGATAAGTATACTTTCACTTTGTTACTTTGACACTGGGAACTTAGTTACTTGTGTAATGTGAATATAGGCCACTAGATGGCAGTATTTACCTTTTTTTTGTTAAGCTCAGACTGGAGTCATGTTAAGACATGTCCTGGACATGTCTGGGGCAAGTCTCAGAAAATTAAAAAAAAGAGGTCTAAATGTGGGTGGGGTCTGCAAAAGAGTATATAAGGAAAAGAATTGAGACAGTAAAGTAGTAGGAGAAATTGCAAGAAGATGACCAGACCTGCCATTCTGTTCAAGACCTGTGACGTTTCTTTTGTGGATTTCTTTGCCTGTGTTTGAGCATTTTCATCATCCAGGACATCACCAAGCCACCCCCACGAAAAGGGATTGTAAATATTTATGTTTTGTACATAATTCAATCTTGGTCCTTAGGTTAGTTAGTTGTTATTGTCTTTGATAATTAAATGTGTTTGAGTTTTTAAAACTGTGTCTGTCATCCCTTGCTGTTGCTGTTGCTGTTGTGTTATAAATGTAATAACAAATTGGGGCCATAACAAATTGGGGGCTCATCCGGGAGAGACCATTTTGTGAGTAATTTATTGAAAATCTAACATTTCAAATTGTAAAATTGATTTTTTTTAATTAGATACATATATATTGACAACGGCAATGGATGATTTCTTGGCATCACCAACCGTAGGGGTTTTGAAGTCTTTTAAAAAGACAGAACTGCTTGAAATTTGCAGACATTTAGAGCTGACAGAGGTAAAACCAGCCATGCGAAAAGCAAGACTGGTTCGAGAGATAGTTGAAAATTACATTGATGAAAATGTGTTTGCACCCGGAGATCTGGAACAGTTTCCAGTGGAAAATCCAAGTATAGAAATGGAACTTAAATTAAAAATGCTAGAGATTGAAAGGGAGGAAAGAGAAAAAGAAAGGGAGGAAAAAGAAAAGCAAAGAGAATTTGAGAGGGAAGAAAGAGAGAAAGAAAGGGAAGAAAAAGAAAAACAAAGGCAGTTTGAGTTAGAAAAATTAGCAAGAGAAGAGAAAATAGAAAGGGAGGAAAAAGAAAAACAAAGAAAATTTGAGTTAGAAAAATTTGCAAGACAGAGAGATTTTGAATTAGAGAAATTTGATAGAGAAGAAAGACTCCAAATGGAGCAACTAAAAATTAAAATTGAAACTAAAAAAAAATTTTGTGCCAGTCAGGAGGTAAAACTGGTGCCTCCATTTTCGGAAAAGGATGTTGACAACTATTTCCAGTGTTTTGAAAAGGTAGCAAAGAGTTGCCAGTGGCAAAAGGAACACTGGCCTCTGATGTTGCAAACTGTCCTCAAGGGTAAAGCTCAACAAGCCTATTCGGCTTTGTCTGCAGATGATTCCTCTGATTATGAGGTTGTCAAAAAGGTTATTTTGAAAGCTTATGAGTTGGTTCCAGAGGCTTACCGACAGAAATTCAGAGGTCTGAAAAAATCTGAAAATCAGACTTATGTGGAATTTGCTAATGAAAAGCAGGTTTGCTTTGAGCGCTGGTGTACTTCTATGGAGGTCAAGGATGATTTCAACTCACTAAAAGAGATGGTGTTAGTTGAAGAATTCAAGAACTGTGTTAAGGATGATATTAAGACCTACCTTAATGAGAAGCAAGCACTGAATTTGCAATCAGCTGCCAAATTTGCAGATGAATATGTTCTCACACATAAGTCCAAATTTCAGTCTAGCAGTAATAATAGATGGTCCCAATTTCAGAAAAAGGGTTATGGTGATACCCAAGATTCCTCACCCAAAGACAAAGACAAATCTGGTGATGGTGCTCAGAAATCCAGGAACAGGTCTGATCAAAGTGTGAAAGCGGACAGTGACAAAAGTGGTCTAGTTTGCAGTTATTGCAAGAAATCTGGTCATGTTACAACTAACTGTTGGTTCCTTAAAGCTAAGAAAGAAAAAGAAAAGGATACCAAACCAAATGCCTTTGTGAAAACAAGGTTAGAAACCCCTGTAGTAGATAACCGATCTGCTAAATTGCCTGCTTCTTGTGGGGCTAAAAAGCCTAATACAGCTGACTTCGTGAGGGAGGAATTGCTTCCATTTGTGTCAGAGGGATTTGTGGCTCTGAATGAGCATACTACTCCTGTCCCCATATATATCCTAAGGGATACCGGAGCTTCTCAGTCACTTTTGTTGATGGACTCCTTGGAGTTACGTGATGAGACCGCTTCAGGGGATTTCATACTGGTACAAGGTATTGAAGGGAGGACTGTATCTGTACCCCTGCGCTCTATATTCTTGAAGTCAGATTTAATTACAGGACAGGTAAAGGTGGGACTTATGTCAAGTCTACCTATAAAGGGTGTTTCTCTGCTGCTAGGCAATGACCTGGCTGGGGGCAAAGTAGTTCCCCCTGTACATCTTACTTCACAGCCGAGCACTGAAGATGGGGATGAGGACCCATCTCTGTATCCTTCTTGCGCAGTGACTCGTGCTATGGCCAAGAAGGCTAAAGAAGTAGATGATGTGGTGCCGTCCTGCACATTAAATAGTCAGGACTCAGGAGGTTCGCCTCATGACTCTGATTGGCCTACTATGGTTTCTCCGTTTGAGAACTTATCAGACACTTTTATCAGTTCTCTATTCAGCCAGCCGGATGGGTCTGGTGATTCTGATGTGTCTGGAGACTTGTCTCTGTCCAGAAAGCGGTTGATTGAGGAGCAAACTAATGATCCTGAAATTTGTGTACTAAATAGGAGAGCCCTTCCTGATAAGGAAATAGACGCAGTTCCAGTTGGGTATTATCTCAAGGATGGTGTGTTGATGCGGAAGTGGCGCCCTCCTGATATCCCTGCCAATGCAGATTGGGCAGTGGTCAGGCAAATTGTTGTTCCGAAGGTCTATAGGAATGAGATCTTAACAATGGCTCATAGTTTACCTTTAGGAGGTCATCTTGGTGTTAACAAGACTGTTGATAAGATCATGAAACACTTCTTTTGGCCTGGGCTTCGGAAAGACGTTTCCAACTTTTGCAAAACCTGTCACACCTGTCAGGTAGTTGGAAAACACCAGTTAGACCCACCTGTAGCTCCATTGCAGCCTATCCCAGCATTTGGGGAGCCATTCTCTAGGGTCATTGTTGATTGCGTTGGTCCATTACCCAAGACTAGATCTGGAAATCAGTACTTGTTGACAATCATGTGTGCCTCTACCAGATTCATTGAAGCCATACCTCTACGTAACATCAAGGCAACTGCAATCTCGAAGGCTTTGATAAAGTTCTTCACGTTGTTTGGCCTTCCCAGGGAAATTCAGTCAGACCAGGGTAGCAATTTCACTTCAGGATTGTTTCAGCAGGTTGTGTATGAACTAGGTGCAAAGCAGATTCTTTCTAGTGCCTATCATCCAGAAAGTCAGGGTGCCTTAGAGCGGTATCATTCCACTCTCAAGACAATGATGAGGACTTATTGTTATGACCATGAGAAAGACTGGGATGAAGGGGTTCATTTGCTGTTGTTTGCAGCTAGAGAAGCAGTGCAGGAGTCTACTGGATTCAGTCCATTTGAGCTAGTGTTTGGTCATGAAGTGAGAGGACCTTTGCTATTATTGAGTGAACAATGGCAAGAGAAAGAGCCGCATATCAGTCTGTTAGACTATGTTAGCAAGTTCAAGGAAAGATTGCGTGCAGCTTGTGACCTTGCCAAAGAGAACTTGAAATCAAGTCAGGGAAAAATGAAAACTTGGTATGATCATAAGGCTAGAAGCCGTGAGTTTAAACCAGGAGAAAAGGTCCTTGTGTTGTTTCCCTTGCAGTCCAATCCATTGCAGGCTAGATTTCATGGTCCTTATGAAATTCTGACAAAACTCAATGATCTCAATTACATTGTGAAGACTCCAGATAGGAGAAAACCAAAACAATTGTGTCATATTAACATGCTAAAGCCTTATCATGTCAGAAATGCTAGGGTTGCAGCTGTCACTTCAGATTCTCCAATGGTCGAAATGTGTGAAGATGAGGGGGAGTTTCAAGATGATGAACCAAGAATTAAAGCTGAAGTTCTTTCATGTAAATTGTCAAACACTGAAGTGTTGCAAAATCTTGATGTAAAACTCCAGCACTTAGAACCCTCACAGAGAGATCAGTTTGAAAGGTTGATCAAGAAATATGAGGATTTGTTTCCTGATGTTCCAAAGAGAGTTACTATAGCCTCTCATGATGTAGATGTTGGTGATGCCAAACCAATAAAACAGCATCCATACCAGATGAATCCAGAAAAGAGAAAGATTGCTGAGAAAGAGGTTGAGTACATGTTAAAACATGATATTATCAGACCCTCCAACTCCGATTGGAGTTCACCCTGTGTGCTAGTTCCAAAACCTGATGGAAGTACTAGATTCTGTACAGATTGTCGCAAAGTCAATGCTGTAACTAGAACTGATGTGTTTCCAATACCTAGGATTGATGATTGTATTGATAGTGTAGGGCAAGCAAAGTTTCTGACCAAGATTGATTTATTGAAGGGTGGTGTGTGCCTTTAACTGAGAGGGCCAAGAGCATCTCTGCTTTTGCCACACCATCTGGATTGTACCAGAATGAAGTCCTACCCTTTGGCATGTAAAATGCCCCAGCCACGTTCCAAAGGATGATACAGTCTACAATCGCCGGATTGCCACACACGGGTGCATACATCGATGACCTGATCACATGGAGTGACTCCTGGGAAGAACATCTAAAAGATGTAGAGACGTTGTTCCAGCGCCTGACCCAGGCTAACCTGACTGTTAACCTGAGCAAGAGTGACTTTGGTTGTGCTACTGTCACCTATCTTGGCTACGTCATAGGCCAGGGTAAGGTGGCACCCATAAATGCTAAAGTCCAAGCCATCATGGACTTTCCAGTTCCTGACAACAAAAAAGCTTTGCGCCGCTTCCTTGGAATGATCGGTTTCTACCGCAAGTTCTGCAAGAACTTTGCTGAGATTGCTCTCAGTCTAACTAACCAACTGAAGAAAGGCGTAAAGTTCACTTGGGATGACGCATGCCAGAGAGCCTTCGATTGCCTGAAGTCTCTGCTGTGTCACTTCCCCGTGCTCAAATCTCCTGACTTCAACAAACCGTTCTCCATCGCGGTCGATGCTAGCGACCAAGCTTGTGGATCTGTGCTCCTACAGAGAAGTGACTCTGATGACATTGAGCATCCCGTGGCATACTTCTCCAGGAAGTTCAATCGCCACCAAAGGAACTATTCCACAATAGAGAAGGAACTGTTGGCTCTGGTCCTTTCTTTACAACACTTTGAGGTTTATGTTTGTACAGGGCAAAAGCCAATGATTGTGTACACTGACCACAATCCGTTAATGTTTTTGAATAAGATGAAAAACAAGAATCGGAGATTGTTGAATTGGAGTTTGATTTTACAGGAGTTTGACTTGGAAATTAAGCATGTGAAGGGTACAGACAATGTAATTGCTGATTGCTTATCCCGTGTTTGAATGTGTATATATATATCATGTGTTTGAATATTGTATGATATGTATATATAGAGGAATAAGCGGGTATAGAAAATGGATGGATGGATGTATATATAGACAAGTGTTCACTTAACCATTTTGTATTGAAAAGAAAAATTTTGCCTTTATGAGTCAAAATTTTTCCCTTTTGGAATGGAGGTGTAATGTGAATATTTTTTGTTAAGCTCAGACTGGAGTCATGTTAAGACATGTCCTAGACATGTCTGGGGCAAGTCTCAGAAAATAAAAAAAAAGAGATCTAAATGTGGGTGGGGTCTGCAGAAGAGTATATAAGGAAAAGAATTGAGACAGTAAAGTAGTCGGAGAAATTGCAAGAAGATGACCAGACCTGCCATTCTGTTCAAGACCTGTGACGTTTCTTTTGGGGATTTCTTTGCCTGTGTTTGAGCATTTTCATCATCCAGGACATCACCAAGCCACCCCCACGAAAAGGGATTGTAAATATTTATGTTTTGTACATAATTCAATCTTGGTCTTTAGGTTAGTTAGTTGTTATTGTCTTTGATAATTAAATGTGTTTGAGTTTTTAAAACTGTGTCTGTCATCCCTTGCTGTTGCTGTTGCTGTTGTGTTATAAATTTTATCACAAATTGGGGCCATAACACTTGTTCCAAATTAAAATATTAATTTCATCATTTACGGATTATCTGGATTTGGCGCGTTCGAAAAGAACAACGGTGTATCTTTGTGCAGATGTGTTCACCAGTGGACGTGGAGCTGAAAATTTATGCACGCAGTTACAATATTTTATCACTAGATTACACACCAGGATTGAACATTCACAACTGCCAGTAAGCTCCAGTCTCCTACGTGGGCGCGAACGCTGAAGATTGTGCGCGTTGTAAGCTATTTGCAGAATGAATGCTGACCGGGTTATCCGTCGCATCTTGTCGTCAGAAGTGGTAGCTCAAGTAGGCGGGCACCGGATCGGATTTTGTTTTCAGCCAAAATACACTACATGGAGGGCAGAGAGCCCCCACTCTCCTCGTAACAAGTTATAAGTCAATTCATCTAACCATAACCGTCCAAAGCAGTTAAATTGAGGTGGAAAATGATCCATAAAGCAAATATCCAACATAGTTCCTTGACTTTAATGTGCAGCTATTGTAAAAAAAAAAAAAAATCACACAAAAATGATAACAAAGGCAATGTTTTTTTTAAAAAATATTTATGAGACAAATAAGAAAAAATCTCGCCAAAAAAAAAAAAAAATCTCGAAAATCTCGCCAAAAAGATTGGGGGAACGCCGTTCCCTCGCCTCCCCCGACCACTACAACCCTGCAGGTGAGTGTCGGCAACATCCGCGGAGATCGGAACGGAGCGTTGGAACGACAACGAAATTTGTTCAGTATCTTGAAAATATTTGCTCTGATGGAACTGAAGTAACACAAGCATACTGATCATAATTACTGCATATACATTAACCAGGAGCATTTATAATTAGCATGACACACAAACTAACATGCAGTAGCTGGTAACCGAGCGGTCATAACCACAGAGACAAACCCTTGCGATGCAGGTTTTACAGACAGCAAGTTCTGTTGCTGTGAACAGTTGTACCAAGCATCTAAATTACAAATTACACACCTTCTGTAGAATTTCCCCTGATATCACTATTGCATAAATAGGACACAAACATTAGCAGCAGTAACTTGGCTATGTTAGCCGCTGTGCTACAGCCACAATCAACTGGCTATCACGTCAGGTTGGCTTATGCAGTAAAAGCAACTGAAAGCTTCTGTGTCTGTGAGTCATGGACAGTCGCAACAGATATAGGATTTATCTTCAGATATTTTATAAAGCCTGTGTTTGAGGCCAGTTGTTAGTGCTAACTATCGCTTGCGGTCCTGCTAGCCATCTGTAACACGTTAGCTTCACTTACATTATTTGCTGTTAAATGGTTACTTACAGCTTGCGGCTCCAAGCGCTTGATCGATGCAACTGCTTCAGATTTGAGAAGCAGCTGAAACGCTTATCCTGTGTTGAATTATCCTTTTTTGACAAAGCTGTCTTTGGTAAAATGCTGAGCACAAACAGCTAACGTTCCCTTCGGCCGTGGCTGTTTGCTGCCAGCAAACAAAAAAAAGCAACCCACTGATTTCTGGTGGCATCGTCTTTTGGAAGAGAAATACTTTTTTTTTTCGCGTCCAAAAGTAAATAGACAAGTAGCTTTGGGAAAGATACTGACAAAATTGCACCTCAAATGATCTGCAGTTCTTCTTTTGTATTTCCAAAAGTGTAGACACTACTAAGGCATAGTATGATCTGTTGTTGTTAGTGCCTGCTAGAATAGTTTCCAGTGTGGGCAGGTCCAGCGCAGTGGTAGGCTCTGGCTAGGTCTGTACTAATTGGACGGCACAACCTGACGTCAGGTTTTACCCAGATCTCGGGAAGAGCTGCTCAGGGAGGAAATCACGCTCACGAAATCACGTTCTTGGATTACGGCAAAATCTTAATCTTTATCTTATGTCTTGAAACTTTTCAGAAGTTGAGCATAGACAACCAACATTATGACATTACTAATATGTATTAAAAGAAGGATCAGCATGTCAGGTCCCCTTTAAGGTACTGGAGTGTTGTGGGACTAGTGATCACTCCACTGTTAATTTTGATGTTTCATGGGAAGTTAAAAAGGAGTCCTCAAAAACCAAATTTTTCAACTTTAGGCGAGCAAACTTGCGCTCACATCTAAGCGAAATAAAATGGGAGACACTCTTGGACTGTGAGTTTGTAAATGAGATGTGGGAATGATTTAAGGGGATTTACTTGATTCTCAATGCAAATTCATTCCAAAGGTGTCCAAAAGTAAGCAGAATCCTCTGTGGACGACCACAGCTATTCGTAGGAGTTTGAGGGAAAAGAGAAATCTTCATAAGATTTACATAAAGGATAACAATGAGAACACTAAGGCTGAATACTGTAAAATGCAGGCCGTGGTCAATAAAGAGCTGAGCGATGCTAGAAGACTGTATGAAAGGCAAATTTCAGAAGGGCAAAAACTAATCCTAAGCACTTCTTTCAGTACTGTAGCAGAAAAGGGAAAGTCATAGAGCAGGTTAAGTGCATAAAGAATAAATATGGATCGCTGCTATATGACAACAAGGATATTGCGGATACCTTAAAAAGTTACTTTGTTGAGAATTTTACCAGGAGCGGGTTTTTATTGGCCAGAGGGCATGTCCAATGCTGAAGATTATCCAGTGGAACTTGAGGTAAGGGATTCGGAAGTATTAGACAAGTTGCATAAACTAAAGGCAGATAAGGTAGAAGGTCCTCATGGCTTATATCCTAGAGTGCTCAGGGAAGTTAGTCAGATCATCTTTAAGCCGCTATCTGCCATCTTCAGACAGTCTTTAAAAACTGGAGAAATACCAAATGATTGGAAACAGGGCAATATAATACCAATACGTAAGAAAGGGGACCATACTGAGCCAGGAAATTACAGGCTAGTCAGTTTAAGTTGCATTACGTGCAAAATACTGGAATCTATCATAAAAGACGAGCTGGAATTATTCCTTGAACGTAATAATATCTTGAGGGATTGACAACATGGTTTCCGTAAGGGAGGGTCGTGCCTGACAAACCTCTTGGAATTCTTTGAAGAGGCCACTAAGACTTATGATCAGAGCAGGGCTTATGACATCATATACTTGGATTTTCAGAAAGCATTTGATTCAGTAATGCATAAGAGACTAATGAGCACTATTGGAGTTACAGGCGATATTCTGTGTGGATTCAAAACTGGTTACAGGACAGAACACAAAGAGTGGTGATCTGTGGAATCTTATCTGAGCTAGGTATGGTGGAGTTGGCCTCCCCTAGGGATCGGTGTTGGGACCCCTGCTGTTCCTCATCTACATTCATGACCTTGATAGGAATATTGAGAGAAAATTAGTCAAATTTGCAGAGGATACTAAATTGGGAGGTTTGGAAAATTGTTTAGAGTCCACTAAAATGATTCAGGATGATTCGGATTGAATCCAGAATTGGGCAGAAATGTGGGGAATGAAATTTAATGTAGTGAAATGTAAAGTTGTACATGTAGGTCATCAAAACATTAGACAGAATTACTTCATGGGAGGTTTAAAACTGGAATGTGCTCTACATGAAAAAGATCTGGAAGTGATTGTTGACCAAACCCTCACAAGTTCTAGCCATTGTGCCGTAGCAGTTAAAAAAGCTAATCGGATTCTGGGATACATTGCCAAAAGTATTGAGTACAAATGCAAGGAGGTCATAAGTCCCTTGTACAACACATTCATCAGACCACATCTGGAGTATTGTGTACAGTTCTGGGGTCCATATTTTAAGAAATATATAGAGGCTCCAGTGAAAGTTCAGAGAAGAGCCACTAAGCTGATTCCGGGTATAAAAGATGACTCAGGGGTGATCTGAATGAGGTCTTTTATTATGTTAAAGCAGGGATACTCACTCTTTCCCAGATTGAGCCGCTGTGGGTGCAGGCTTTCATTCTAACCAACCAGTCACACACCTGATTCTACTTATCAACCCTTGAGGCTTCTGCCAAAGACCCGTGATTAGTAGAATCAGGAGTGAGACTGCATGGTTAGAATGAAAGCCTGCACCCACTGCGGCTCAATCTGGAAAAGAGTGAGTATCCCTGTGTTAAAGAGACTAACAAAGTGAATTATGAAGGATTCCTTCGACCAAGTTTTGTTGGTAGAACTCAAGGTCACAAATGGAAGTTGACCTAAGGTAAATTTAGCACAGATATTAGGCAATATTTTTTCACCAAAAGAGTAATTTTGATGCGGAATAGCTTGTCTGACCCTCGTGTTGAGGCATAAACCTTGGAAATTTTCAAGAGCAGACTTGAATTAAAGCTAGGCATCATTGAGACTTTGAGTATCTGAAGTGATATATTCACAATAGTATAAAGAAACTGGCGAGCCTAGTTGGGCTGAACGGCCTGTTCTCGCCACTCATGTTGTGTTATGTTATGTTGTTATGTATTTTACCATTCTGTAAAATATAGGCTTACTAGACAGACCACCTGCAGATATATTGCACGCTATCCAGAAAAGATTCCAAGAATGAATTCAAAATAAAAATCAACACCTGCGTCATCTATGTTAGTAAGATACTGCCCCTTAGTGACACGATCAATCAATAAACCAAATGTGATTATCATTTTCATTTGTTTGTACACAGCCAGATTTGTTTGCATCCAGGGGGGTTTCCATCAACGTAGCTAAGAGCATGCAGACTAAGGCGTAATCTTGAGTCTTGAATTATCACCAACTCCCTATCTTGCCTCGACCTGTTCCATCAAGTGAAATAAACTAGCTCCAACTGAGGCTAATTTGAGCCTCATCTGCTAAGCCGCACTTCGTGCACGTGCCCAGAGAAAATAAAAAACTACTCTAGCCGAGTGCTGAAAATGTCGCAAAATGACTCAAAGCAAGGGAAGGGAACGAGTCGAGGCGTGCTCCTCTTCTTCTTCTTGGATTTTTCAGGGTTGGTAAACCAACGTTAAGGTGCATTAATGCCACACACTATGGTGACGTAAGGTCTAGAGTGACAATCTCAATATACAAAAAAAACAACAAAAAAAAAAACAAATCCAGTTCTCTTTTTTTCAACAATTTTTTTTTCTATTTCCCTAGCGCCAAACTTCCTCGAAACATGACTGTAGCCGACAAAACTAATTAATTTGCATTTGGCTCTCGCCAAAACCTTTTTCTAAAATTTCTTGGATTTCTCCCTTCACTTCCAGAATTCCGAGACATTCCCTCCCTGCATGGACCACCATCCTGATCCTTTCCGTCCTAGATTCCATTTCTTTTGCGCAATTAATGGCCATTGCACTGAAAGCCAAATATGTAACTGTCTGAATGTCTTTGCCCTACAAACTGTGGCAACATTCTTGGCACCAGAAGCAACATAGTGGCACCCTCTCATAAGCCCTCACCATATAACTCACGTAGTTCAAAAATATTCTGTCCAGTAACTTTTTCAAATTGAAGTAATACCACCATGCTGTCTTGCTCCTTTACATAGTGATATGCGCTGAGCTGCACAAACTCCATCTACTTCCAAAAAATAATCAACTTTAACAGAATAAGGGACACCTCCAATAACACCCTTTTTAGTTTGCCACTGATACATTTTAAGCATATCATTTCAGAAAGATCTAATTATTTTATATTAAGTGTTTTTCCCTTGTTTCGTTGTCCTAGACTCAATTATCCACTTCCATTCACCCTGCAATCCTTTACATCCCCAGTTCCATTTTTGACAAACTTCCTGACAAAATGATAATCACTGAATACACGACTGTTTTCCCATCTATTTCCAACCACCTTCATCCCTACAACAAACGCCCCTTCATCAGTTTCATTGCCACTTCCTTTATTCCTTTTCTTTTCACCCCTTCCACCTCTCCACTTGTTTCAAATTCAAAATTTCAAGCAAAAGACAAACCGAATGATCAAACAAAATGCTATACTTTCGAAATTCCCGTCTTCCACTCTACCCGTGCACCCAGTCTCTGCGCTCTCCCCAGCGAAGCAAACACTCTTTTTGGGGGTTTATGAGAATTTTGTCATGGTTATGGTTTTTTGTCATGTTTATGTTCAAGGATCTGTGTTCATGATTTTGTCTTTTATTTACTCATTTTTTGGTTATTGTAATCCTCAGGTTTTTCAGTTCATTCCATTTCTCAGTTCCATTGCAATTGTCTCCCCTGTCTTGTGATCTAGTTGGTTCAGTCCGTCTTCCTGGTCTGTGTGCTCACTTACTTCGGGTGATTTAAATGATTTCTGGTGTTTAAACTATTCCTTCAATTCTCGTTTACTTCCTTCGCCTTACTGTTCTGATTACTAACAAAACTAGCAGTTGTATTTTGTGTCATAGCCTGCTAACACAACTATCCATTTTTAAATGTCATAGGCTGTCTGTGTGATTCCTGCCTGTGTCTTGGCTTTCACCAGTTTTCGTGGTTTGGGTTTCCCTCATGTGATTCACCCGCTGTAATTAGTCTGATCCAGCACACCTGTTCCCTGCGTAGCATGTGACTTCCCTCCCGTCTATTCAAGAGTCCTCACTGCAGTTCTGACTTTGTCACAACTTTGATCAATATTTCTTTGTGCAGAGCGCAGTGTATGCCATTGAGTATTGTTTTTCTTATACTTATTTGTCCGACTACGATTCTTGCCATTGCCCTTCTTGTATTGTTTTGTCTTTTTGGATTTTGACCCATTTTTGTATGACCACGATCTCCGTGTTTGGATGCCCTGTGTATGACCCTTGGCTTTTTTTCCATCGACAACAAATTTTTGCCTATCGTTTTTGTACCTCTGCTCATCTGTCTTCCTGGTTCTGACCCCTGCCTGTCTAGTCGACACTGTTTCGGATTTTGTTTTGTGGCTTGGCAATTCTTGTGTTTTTTGGATTTGACTCGGACCTCATTAAAGGCAAAACGTTTTTTGGATTTCCCTCTTTCGCGTGTGGTTCCTGATTGCCCAGCAGCCTAAATCACCATGGCTACTAGGTTGGGATTCACATTGATCACCTTGATGGAACGGAGATGTGGCTCAGGTTGATGGAACAGAAATCTGAGCTTAGCTGGATGTATCAGGCTTAGCCAGAACCATAGTTTCCATGGTTACCGATGAGGGGCTAATCTCAGCCACTTTGATGGAACTGAACTCTCGCAATCATGAGCCAGACTTGGCCACTTAATTCTGGATTTTCCTATAGCCTGCTTGACTGAATATCTCCCAGCTCTTTTGAGTCTTTCCTAAACTTATTATCTCGCCAATCCAGCTATGCTGTCAGTATGAAGTTTCCAAGCATCTCCACTCATTCACAATTCACCTTTGCTATGATACAAAATATAATCTTACCTCAAACACCAACTACAGATAAATCACACTGTAAGAACAAACCAAATCAGATTCAAAGAATTACTTCAAGTACAATGTATTTTATGACAATGAAAGAAAGAGTCTTACCTGAAGCACCAACAGCCAATAAAGCCCAAAACAGAAGAAATATGATGCAGAATCCAATCAATACTTTATCGACTGTGTTCAGGACATTGAGCTGGCGAACCCGGTGAAGAGTATCTGAGATGAAGAGAAATGGTAGACAGTTATTTCAAGCACAAATCGTGTAAGGAAAAATGGACAATGTGACTATACCTAAAAGTAAGTGGAAATAGTTCAGGCAGGAAACTCGAGTCATTCTGCATCACCTGATGCAGTTGTCTGCGTCAGTGAGAGCGCATCAATCGCAGAGCAGCAACAGCAAAGAACCTATGAAGTTGGTCTATTAAAGCACAATCAGGCTGATCACATTTGCTGCCTTGCGTGCTGTTTAGTTCTGCTCTGAACTAACTAAACAGAGTAGTGGGGGGATTCATAAGCTCTAATATTTACCTAATTTTGTTGTTTTTTGCATGTTCTTGCTATGCCATGGTAGGGAGCACCTCCAGAGCAGAACCTTCCGCCGGAGTAAAATGCCATTACATCTACATGTCTTTTCACTGTAATACTTATTTGAGAGAAATGCTGCATGACATAGAAAGATAGTCAAGTTCATAGTGGCTGTAGTTCTTTTACCCTATCTAGTTTCCTGCCACCCCCAGATAACAGTAAGCTTATGACCACCAAATTTACAGGGGATGATGTACGCATAAAACTAAATCACTACAATCATTTTGGTATTATGCCCAATAATGATGTCATTATGACATCATTGGCCCTTTAAATTCAATGACATCATCAAATTAGCAAAAATTAATTCTACTGAACAAAGTTGACATTAATTACGTAAGATATTCTAAATATAATGGAATAAGTACATGTTAAAAAGAAAATCTGGAAACTACAATGATAAAACCGAAATCCGTGATTGTTAGAGAACTGTTCCCATGGAAACAGCGAAGATGGTGGACTCAACGTATTGGTATAAAATTGCTCCTAGACAAGTTTTAGGAAAAGTCACCAAGTTTGGCTGTCCTAGCTCAAGCCGTTCAGAAATAATCCGATGTGAAAATTGGCACAGGCATAAAAAGCATGTCTCCCTCCCTGGGGAGCGAATAATGTTGATTGTCACACAATGCGGCACATGTCCACATCTGCAGACATATTTTTTTTTCGGTTCATTCGGTTCTCGTATTTAATGCTGCATATGGCAGAAATGGGAACTGAGCAACAAGGGTCTAATCGTTATGGCCTGAGGAGTGGGTTAGAGCATCTCTGTAGTGGCAAGACATCTGGGGCGTTTCCTGTCAGCAGATGTGAGCAACTACTTAGAGTTGTCCAAGGAGGGACAAACCTTGAACCAGCCACAGTGTAACGTAACAACAACGCATAAGGCGACAAAAAATGTTTTAAAAAACTTGTATTGTAATAACTGGTCAATATTGCAACAAAAATGCTGAGCGCATAACGTAGCAACTTTTTGTGCATAATATAGTAACTTATTACATTTTGTGTCTGTTACTACATTATGAAGCAAAGTATTTTTCTCGTAATGGTGTAATAACTTTATTACATTATAGAGTGAATAATTTATGGATTAACATGGTAATTTCTTGTCCTAATATTGTAAAAATAATATATATTATATGACTTCAAATGTATGCTACATGTGGACTAACCTATTATGACCCTGCATCCCTTGTATTTCTTGTATTTTATATTACTATTGCTGCTGCAAAGTTGAAAACACTGTTTAGCCTAAATAAATCCACTTTGGGAGCTATTGTTATTGTGCCCTTCTCTCCTCATTATTGTCTATTGGTCAGGCACCTGTTTTACTTGCTTTGATGTGCTGGCATGCATTTATAACTAAAATGTTGTTACATGTAGGCTACCTTATGTAACATACTTTATCTATTTTATGTACAATGTTATTTTATATACTTCACATACTTTCTGAGGTAACATTACAATGCTGTAGTTTTTGTGTTTGACCTCTAGGTGGCTCTTACTCAGACTGTTTCATACTGGATCGATGGTCGAGTCATGATGCCCTCATGTTTGGCTCATGGAACTGGCATTGTCTCCCTATCACTGTTTCCCATTGCCCTTTCTCCCTCCCCCATCTGTCTAAATATACTGAATGAGATTAATGCAACCACAAAAGATTAAGGGATGGGGAGAATAACCAACATGCATTGATACACTGACATGCACAGGCAAGATGCAACTGCAACGGAAGCACAGCTGTGAAAGAAAGCAATTTTTGCGAAAAAAAAAAAAGATGCATGGGTTCTTAAAATTTTACATCAGTAAACTTGACATTTTTATCACTGAGTGGTTTCTGCACTTATTTGTATATGTCACCGACCAAATGAGATGTTATTTTTTGACATTTTTATGCTGACTCAATCGGATCCATGTTACTTCAACGGGCACCCAGATGTATACTATTTTACATGCGCCTGGGGCATATTGATGGACGTGGCCGCGTTGTTCAAAACAAACATGGCGGAGACGAGAACATATGCTCACCTGTCAACCACAAATCCAAAGTTTGGCGATTCTATTGATTTTACAAAAAAAGGAGAAGGCAAGTTCGACGCAATTTTCAAAATGTGCTGCGCTGCTGTATATTGCATCGGGTGCATCAGGAAACTCATTAGTCACCTGAAGCTATGGCACGGTGTGATGGTGCAGTCAGATGCAGCAGGAGCGGTGAGTGACTAATTGAAAGCTTTTTTTTTTGGGAGAGGTTTTGATTTTATTTGATTAATAAATAATTAAACTCATTGAATTGTGCAGTGCATTGTGATTGAGTTGTGAATCATTTCGTATCGCACTTTGTTGAATCGGATTTTGTTCAATCGCAGTGCATTGTGATTGAGTTGTGTATCATATCGTATCACTCGGTGTAAGTATGTATGTATCTGTATCCCAAATGCATCTGATTGCGGACAGTGTATCAAGATGTGTGTCATATCGACTTCATGCCAGAGATGAACTTGGTACAATCTAAACAGACCAGTAACACCATTTGTGTTTACGTATAGCAGTCCATGGAACAGAAGCCCAGGGTTAGGGAACTAGCTAGCTAGAAGCAGCTAGCTAAGGCCAACTGTTGTGGCGGGAAAATAATCTTAAATACTGTAAAAATCAAAGTATTACTATAATAACAGTTCAACAGAACGTAGCCAGGTTCATATGGCCCTTTAAAATTACTGAGAGGTTGTTTGGCGCTGAGAAGAGGCAAAAACTCATACATCTGTCAAAAAACCTGATAAAGAAGTTCCTGCTGAACCCTCAAGGCCGGCCTAAAGAGCTAACCTTCCGGAATGACCATATTGGTCAGCCTGGTCCCACTACCTGAGCCTGGGCATCTGAGTGTTCTGGGACCATCCATATCCACAGATAACTTACTAAACTTTAGGTGAATCCAAGATTTGGGAGACTTAGGTAAGGTCTTTGAGCATCCCTGGCAGCCAAAAATGAAGGTACACTTTTATGTAATGACAAACTTGTTACTAAGGGTGGAGGGTTGCTATGGGCCAACATACTAATCAGAGTCAATAATATTGGATAAGGTAGATGGAGTCACGTTTAATCCCACCTAAAGAAACGTGCCACAGCCCTATAAATATGAGAGTTCGGACAACCGGAGGTCAGTCGGCGTGGGGTGATTGATGAAGAATGAATGCTATGTGGTTTGCGCAGACCAGCCTGGGTTTATTTGTGCTTCATCTGGATGGATTTACAAAAAACCCAATCACATCAGACTCTAGAGGATGCGACCATTTTTTTGGATAGATTTACAAGGGTCAGAGGAACACTTCATCCACTTGCTCGGACTAAGAATTTTTCCTACGTCACTGAATAAACTGGAAGATGAACAAATATTTAGCAACCGATATGTTTAAAGATCATAACCAGAATATGCAGAATACATAAGACAGTTACTAGTTTACATAGTCTATTAGCACAACATTCCAAAACACAGTAACCTGTGGCTCTAGTACGAAAGTTTAACGGGCGCAATGGCAAGACCTTTCCTTGTCCAACTGTCATAATAAGAAACGAGCAGAATTGGCTAAAAATGTTATTTTTAATCAATAGACTACACTTCAACATCCAGTAACTATAGTTCTAGACTAGCCAAAATATATTTAGAATTGCGAGATACAGCGCCCTCCATAATTACTGGCACCCCTGTTTAAGATGTGTTAAAAGCCTTAAAATAAATTCAATTTTTATTGCAGAAGCATACTCTCACACTGAAAATTGTAGAAAAATGTAACCTTCAACTCAAATCAGTCCCCGGGGATTTCTGCGGTAAAAAAAATGAAATTCCGCGGAAAATCTCACCAAATTCTGCGGTCAAAAAAGCTAAATTCTGCGGTTATTCTGCAAGAAATTGTCAATTCTGCAAAAATTCTGCGGTAGCCTTTTGCAAGTAAGTATAACCCTCATTCATTCAAAAATCAAAGAAGTTTACCTTTACTTTTAGTATTAAAGAATATCTTGAAACAAAGTAGAAAGACACTAAAATCTGTTGCACAATTATTGCTCTTGATGTTAAATTCTTGAATGATTCATTACAAAAACTTGCCTTAAATGTAAAGACTTTTATTATTGATATCAAAAAAGCGAGACAAAGTGGGTGAAATCACCTTGATTTCACACTGAAAAGAAAATGAAAAGATGATGAAAATAAATAGATGAACATATAAGGATGATGAAAATACCTATTATATAAATTTACATTTTACCACATATAAATTACGTGTCAGTACTGTCTGGGACACTGGCAGCAAAACGGAGGCAGTGCCAGGTCCGCAGGACCTGCTCACAAATTAAGACGCTCGTCACCTGCTGCCTCAGACCCGTCTGGGAATTTTAGCGCCTACCTGTTGTTTTCTAATTCCGTGTCATTGTTCCGATTAATTATTTCATAATAAATAGGCTACGATTTTCCATATGGTTATGCCGTTAGGCTATAAATGTTGAATCTGAATGTGTATTAATCAAAATAGATGTTTTAATTGTTGTTTTGTCGTTCTGAATTGTTTAATCATTTCTTTACCCAAAAATATCGTTGTAGCTAAATGTTTACAATAAAGCTGCTTTCACACTGGACGCGAACAAATTTTTCGCACGACAGATCACATTAAAAAGTCAATGCAAAGACGCCAATCCGCGCGAAACGTCTTTGCATTGAATTTGAATGTAATCTGTCTTGCGAAAAATTCGTTTCGCGTCCAGTGTGAAAGCAGCTTAATTCATGTTACTCATATACAATTCTATTGCCTAAATTTTCATAAGTGTATTATTAAACCAGTAAAAATGTAATGCTGGTGTTGTTTCGTTCTTTTGTGAATCATGGTAACATAGGTGCTCTGAGTCGGATTAGAATGCTTTGAACCGAGCGGTCCAAACGAACGTTCATGGTGATAAAATGGTAGTGATAAAATTCCGGCGCTTCTAGAGTTAAAACATAAAATTATTAATAAAAAAAGACTGTCATTACCGGTGTGCCATAGCAACTGATCGAGTTCATAAAACTTATTAGTCTAGGCCTAAATATTGCTGATTTTTTTTTTTAAAGAAAAATTAGGACTGACGTGAAGGCAGTTCCTTACCTCGATCCGCTCACACGCTGACTCTGTCTTGTTGTGGAGATGGTTTTTTGCTTTTGACCGGTAGACCTACTCTGTTTTTGTTCTTGAATTCATCTTGTGTTTTGCAGATTTGGCATGGTCCTCGACTGTCGATTTTCTAATGTGGTCTATTAGCCTACCACTTTAAAGGGCCGACAAAAGAGCTGTCCGCCGTCCTTGTAACAGAGGGAAAACTGACTGGCCCTCTCCTTGGCTGTAATATACTTGGCAGTCTAGCCAACTGCTGGCTAGGGTCTCTCAAGAAATCGCTTCATTTTTAAACTTTCATACAGAATACGCCACGCAACTTGGGCAAAGAACGTAGATTTGTCGCCAATGACGCAATCACTGCCTGGCGGTCAAGTTCACACTTGATGAGATGAGATGCACGGCGGTAACAGATGTCTGTGAATTGACAAAATCGTGGTTTTGACCAGCTTGCGTCGGTATATTTTGGAATTCCGCGGCGAAATCAGTGAATTCCGCGGTTTCCGCGGTGAAGTGTGGATTCTGCGGAAAACGCCGCGATCGCGGAATCGCGGAATTCCCCGGGGACTGTCAAATGAATTTTAAGGGGGAAAAAAATCCCTGACTAAGAAAGTATTATTTTTCATAAAATCACCTGTTCCACAATTACTGGCCCCCCGAACAATTCCTGGGAAATAAATGTAATTTAAGTATTTCTGTCATTTCTACAGTAGTTTACAAAGTTGATCAGAGTATCTAGGAACATTTAATTAGTAATTCATCACTTCCTGTTTCCCTGGGGTATAAATATGATGTGACACAGAGGCCATTTCTCTTATCCACTCCAACATGGGAAAGACAAAGGAACACACCATTCAAGTAAGGCAGATGTGTGTCGACCATCACCAAGTCAGGCAATGGCTGCAAGAAAGTAGCCACTCACCTGCACCTGTCCATATCTACTGTCAGAGGAATCATTAAGAAGTTTAAAACAACTGGAACAGTGGTAAACAAGCCTGGACGAGGATGCAAGGTTATTTTGCCACCACGCACAGTGAGGATGATGGTAAGAAATAAAAAAGTTCTCCAAAGCTCTCTGTTAAAGAATTGTAACAAATGGTAGCATCTTGGGGTCACAAAGTCTCCAAAACAACCAATAGGCGCTATCTACATGCCAACAAGTTGTTTGGGAGGCATGCACGGAAAAAACCTTTTCTCACTCACAATCATAAACGCAAACGTCTGGAGTTCGCTAAGCGGTACTGGGACTTCAACTGGGACCGTGTGCTTTGGTCAGATGAGACCAAGATAGTGGTTGTTGCCAAAAAGCTCTAAGTGGGTCTGGCGGAACACAAAAGATGAGTATGCAGAAAAGCACCTCATGCCCAGTGTGAAGTACGGGGGAGGATCAGTGATGCTGTGGGTCTGTTTCTCTTCCAGAGGCCCTGGGAACCTTGTTAGGGTGAATGGCATCATGAACACTTTGAAATACAAGGACATTTTAAATCAAAATCTGGTGGCCTCTGCCCGAAAGCTGAAGATGGGTCGTCACTGGGTCTTTCAGCAAGATAATGACCCTAAACATGTGGCCAAATCTACGCAGAAATGGTTCAGCAGACACAGAATCAAGCTCCTCCCATGGCCATCTCAGTCCCCAGACCTTAACCCCATTGAAAACCTGTAGAGTGAGCTGAAAAGAAGAGTGCAGAGGAGAGGACCCAGGTCGCTGGATGATTTAGAGAGATTGTGCAAAGAGGAATGGTCGAAGAACCCCCTTTCTGTATTCCCCCATCTTGTGAAACATTATAGGAGAAGATTAGGTGCTGTTTTGTGGCAAAAGGGGGTTGTACAAAGTATTAACATCAGGGGTGCTAATAATTGTGGCACACATGAATTGATGTAAAAGAATTATTTCTTCTTTTTTTGAGAAAAACTTTTTATTTTGTATCTCAGTGCATTCAGATTTCACAAAGTTATCCTACATGCAATATTGTTATACAACTGGATACATATTTTCCCTCCAACCACCACCCTCCCCCAGGTGATTCCCTCTTACAAGTCGCTACCCACAATGCAAAATGCTTGTGTATCCGTTATATTGCTACTAAAGAACCCCCATGCAATAAAGCGGTGACTGAATCAACTGCCTCGTTCCAAGCCTTCACTGTTTTACCCTGGGCCCCATGGATCCTGGCCACTGAAAGCTCCATGTAAATAATGCCAAGATAACTCAGGACACAGTGGCGCCAAGATAAAGAATGAGGAGGTTTCCACCTCTGGACCAGTCATTTTTTAGCTGCCGTTATGCCAGCTAACCATTTTCGTTACTGTTGCTGGGAGAAAACTAAGTCAGAGTTGTCATTCAATAATAATATCCAAAAAGAGAGAGGAACATTCATCTTCAACACAATAGACAATATTTGAGAAACACATTTCCAAAACATCAAAACTCCTGGACATTCCCAGAACATGTGCAAAAAGGTGCCAATATTATCCCTCTGACAGAAAGTACATAAAGGACTAGAAGATATCTTCATACGGTAGCGCCTAAGAGGAGTCAAATATGTCCTGTGAAAAAAATTTAAGTGAACCATCCTGTGATTAGGGTTTCTAGAAACTGAATTAATATTGTGCCAAATGCTCTTCCAAGAAATGTCCACCTCTTTCATATTCAGGTCTCTACTCCAAATCGGCATCATTGCTAAGTGTTTATATGAAGCCTGTAAAATAAAAATGTAAATTAATGA
This sequence comes from Gymnothorax reevesii, assembly GCA_029721435.1. Classification (NCBI taxonomy): domain Eukaryota; kingdom Metazoa; phylum Chordata; class Actinopteri; order Anguilliformes; family Muraenidae; genus Gymnothorax; species Gymnothorax reevesii. Next base: position 3,202,548 of record CM056583.1, on the reverse strand, counting down.
TGCCAATCCTTTCGGTTTATGTTTAAAAACAAACAAATTGTACATTGGGTGGCAGGATAACCTTTCTCCCCAAGGGACACCATAGGCACGCATAGCAGAGTGGAGTCTCAGATATAGAAAAATAGGCGTGCAATGCACGAAATACCCCTCAGCCCGATGTCGATGTTTTTGGAGACGCCCGCCCGCCCGCCACCCGCCCGCCTGTCCACCCGCACGAAGGATAGCAATACCCCGTCAGCCTTGAGGGCTGAGTGGTAAAAAACGAAGAGCCTGGAAGATTATATTGTAATTGTAGGTCCTGGAACAATCGGAGGCCATTTTCGTCGACGTGAAATACGCATGGCAACGCATTCGGGCATAAAATGTGCACATGGCAAGCATATCCTTGGCCTAACGCTGGCCCCAGTAGACAGCTAGTAGAAGCTGGACCTATTTTCTATGAGAAGTGATTTCACTCCCGCACAGTATTGTGTGTACACAATACGACATGGTCCTTGGAGTGCATCGAAACTGTCATTGCGACACGTCCAAAAGTTCAGAAATATCTAACTGCATGCAAATTTATCGTGCGTCGCAACCATATCGTGAAGCAAGTGTCCAATAGCCGAGATAGACTCAGGGGCGGGCTGTACAGTGGTCCAGTCACAATACACAGCAGACTCACGAGTCATGATAACCTACAGTTATCTTCGAGGAGAGTAGTAGACTGGTAGATATTCACCTTCAGACCACTGAGTTTCGCCCCGCTTCACTTTGCAGATTTCGCTTCCATATGTCCCCACTGTAAAGGGGTGTACTGTACGCACCAATGCCAACAAAGTGAAGTCCAAGTGAAAATCCAGTATCGATACAACACTCCCACATTAAACTAGGCATTACTTTTATCAAAACTCCTCACATCGCAGAAATTTTGGAAGTTTAAGTGAAAATCCAATATTGTTAAATCCATTTATCGAAACACCTAACAACATTCTTATATTAAAACCTTTCCTAGACTATCAGATTTAGCATCCAACACCCTATTAAAAAGCTCATTGACATTTACATTATATTATATTGTATTCTCTTGTATTGTATTGTAATAATAGTTTACCTTAAGACTTAAAACCATTGTAAGGGCTACTGTATTTTCAGTGAACAAATTTGGAAGCAAACAATGTACACATTTTGTGCCTCGTCAACACACAGGTGGGGAAAGGTGTTCTGTGATATAGATGTGAAACTCACACTCAGATCTTTGTCAGGTATTCGCTGGAGTTCAAGAGCTGAATCAACAAAGGCTCTTTGGAAATATTATGCACAATTGAGAGAGGCATTGAACAATATTTCCAAAGATTCAGAACAGAAACATGAAACTAGAAGCGAGGCCTCTGCACTCTGTGGCAAGCTGGACACCCTAGAGATAGCTTTCATGGCACACTTTAGGGATAGAATACTGCAGCGGTTCCAAGCCACGAGTCTGAACTTGCAGAAACATGACATTGACATACACACAGCTACACTGCTTCTCCTTTCACTTTGTGACTTTGTGGCAGCACAGAGAGACAATCTTGCCTTTTTTGAAGGGTCAGCTTTAAATGTTACCAATTCAGTCTCAGACTACAGACATGACCTCCAGCGCACAAAGAAGCGCAAATGTATGGCTGATGAAGTGGAAAAGAAAAGTTTCGGATTGAAACGTTCAATGTTCTAATTGACAAACTTGTGTCCTGTCTTAACCATCGCTTAACTGCATACACACACTTGACATGTTCTTTTTCATGTCTTTTCATGCCTGATAATATGTCCAACAGTGAGCTCACTTTAAGGGCCGAATCTCTTGCTGCAGCATATTCCATTGATCTGACCATGAGCTTGGCAGATGAACTTGTTCAGTACAAATCATTCATTTCAGAAGAACAAAAATGCCCAAATACAATGCTAAAGACCATGGTAAATTTGGATTTACAGTCCACTTTCCCAAATGTTTTCATAGCACTCAGACTGTTTTTGACCCTGCCAATAACAAACTGTGAAGGGGAACGGTCATTCTCCAGATTGGCTCGAATTAAAAATGAGCTCAGGATGAAAATGTGCCAAAATTGGTTGAATTCACTCTCCCTTCTAGCAAAAGAATCAGAGTTTGTTCAACAGCTCAACTTTGATGAGTTAGTGGACGACTTTGCTAGAAGGAAGAGCAGAAAGAAACCTTTGTAGAATCCTTAGGTACGGTAGGTTGGCACGGGGGTGGGGGGGTTCGGAGTGTTGGGGGGGCCGTTTGCAAACTCCTGGCCCCGTAGCCCAGACCCCCCATAATTCGACCCTGCCAAAAAGTAAGATAAAACTCAGGAGGAATTCGGTCAATGCATGGGGACTTGCCCTTAGACATACTCAAAAGCGCATCCCAAAGTTCCGAAAATGTTATGCAGGCTTCCAGCAACGCTGCCTCTGTTGGCAAGAGTTTAGGCAACTGAAGATTCTGAAGAAATGCATTTCACCCAGCCCGATCGAGATCAATTTCAGAACATTATAAATCAGAGTAAAAACTACAAAAGGTAGAATTAATTGTGCTGGGATCCGTTTGTAACTCTCCCTGTGCTGATTTTATGGAAGGAATATCTGTGAAGTGTTCGTTGCTGCGAAGCCTAAGCGCAAGTGACCAACAACGGCGACTCCCATTAAAAAAATTATTTTGTCTTGTCCTGCGAATTAAAAATTCAGCTCGTCTTTTAAGAAGAGAGTTTAGTTCCTTCTTGATAAGGGTAATCCTAAGTGCCGAAGTTTCGGAAAAGGATCATTGTTGAGCCAACTCTTTCTGTAACAACTACGATTCCAATTCCAGTATTTTTCTAGAACGAGATTTCTTCAGTTGCAAGGCAAATGCCGTCAAATTATTTGTAATAAAGCCTTTAACCGCCTACCAGAGTACTCGGGGATCTGTAACGGAACCCCAATTAAAAGCCAAAAACTCCTTTAATTTGTTGCGTAATAGAGACTGTAAAAAATCGTCCAGTAATAGCGATACATCAAAACGCCATCGGGGGGCACGCGATCCTAAACTTCTCCAAAGAAAAACGGACAGATCGGCATGGTGATCTTGAAAGAGACATCGGAATTATCTCAGAGCTATGAATCATTGATTTGACCAATCTAGAAGTAAATATATGATCAATCCTAGAATAGGTTTTGTGCCTAGCAGAAAAAAAGTAAATTCTTTGGCTGCGGGGTTAATAGATCGCCAGCTATCAATCAATCCTAGTTCTGTATTACGCTCCTTCAGTGATGCAGATGTATCCAGTTGAGCCCTAATTTCTTTCGATTTCGATCCGACAGTATTCATGTCCGCACCTAAAATGATTACAAAGTCATTGATCTCCAACAATTGGTTTAATAAAGAGTTATATAATTCTGATTGTTGAGTTGACGGTGCGTAAGCCGAAAGAAATGCAACTTTATGACCTGATATATTCGTTTTCAAATAAGCTAGCCTCCCCTTTTTGTCACTTCCCGACTCTAGAATTGAATTAGGTATGTTACTATCAGTGCAACGGTTCCCATAGCGCGTTGCGTAATTTTCTGAAGTGGCAGAGGTATACCCATCAAAACCACCTTTTATCAGCAAAAGGAGGGGAATTCCCGGAAATCCCTTCGAAGACGTAGATAAAAATGACCCCGAATTCCCCTTGTTACCTTGTTTTCAATTTCCGATTTCTCAGATGGCAGCCTGAGTGGTTCAAAGTTTGAGGTGACAAAAACACCCTTCAATTTTATAGAAGCTAAGTAGGAATTCTAATAAAAACTGCACAGACTAGTAGATTAAGTACTCAACAGAAAAAAAATCCAACAGACAAAAAATTATGAGATTTGGAGCGCCAGCAGTCTGTTTCTAACATCAGCAAAAAAAACTGTCTGCATTAAAAATTCCAGAAATAGCGCCCCCATTGAGGGTCGCACAGCGAAATTCAATTCTGTTTTCATTCATCATTTTGGAATGGGCGGATAATATTCCAATGAACATTATCTGAAAGTTTCATAGGAATATCTTCAGAATTAAGAAAGTTAAAGCATTTTATGCAAACCATGTTTTCGATCACAGATGTCTCTATTTTTCTATAGAAACTAAGGACATTTTATACCCCTCATTTAGCCAATTTTAAGTTTAATAACTTTGTCAGTTGATCTTGGCGTCATTGGAAAGTTTATTTCAAGCTCTTTCAGGATAAATAATTCATTTCAGCATAGAACCATTTTGAAAATTTTAGTAACAAACCTAAGAATTGATCTATTCAAATTCCTGCGTACCACCACTAAAACTCCTTTTGTTTTATTTTCCGCTGATGCAGAGGCTGCAACTTAATAATATCTACTTGCAAATCTTTTCACATCTTAATGTTTCAGGTGAGATCAAGATGATATCCATCTTTCTTTGCCGTAACTAGTCCAAAACACAGACTCTCTTCTTCTGACAATTTAGCCCGCAAACGTTCCAGGACATAACCGTAATATTAGTCATACGTATCCGGTATTTTATCGAGTGACACTAGAAACTGACAACTTTGGGTAACAAAAATGCATAGAATACTGGTAGTACCATACATTCCATAGGTAGCTCATACATACGGATACAACGACAAAATGAACAATTGGCAACTTTCCACCTCATTCCCCCACCAGGCATCACCACCCCACCCCTCCATCCCCTTAGAACAAACACCCCCCTGAACAAAACGCCTCCCAGGAAAAGGGAAGAGCTCTCTCCAAAGGAGCTCATCATCCCCCCATTCCTTTCCTACTCCAATCGTGTGACACTTACGACCGATGTGACCTGAAGCAAGAACGCAGTACTTCTGGCTATCACAATCTAACACTACACATTCAGCTACAGCATTAGTGGTTCATCCACAGAATAGATCCCACAGAAAAACAACAAAAACAGGCACAATATCCAAACAGTGATAACAAACTTAATTCACTCATCTAGATAAAGTCCCCCAAGAGTCTCGACAACAGGAAGAAGGACCAACGACCCAATCCCACTATCCACTGTCTAATCCACAAACTTAGCTTTAACTGTCTGCAACAGCAGACATGGAATTTCGATAAAGGTCCCCCAATTTTACCAACTGTCCAAGAGCTGAGAAATCTCCTTCCAAATAGTTTGCTTCGACCCAGTAGAAAAAGGTATTTTCTCGGATTTGATGAACTCCTCTGCCTCTCGGACCGTGCTAAACTGTCGAGGGGCGCAATCATGAATTATCTTCAAAACCACAGGATACAGTAGAAAACATTGGATCCCTGCTTCTCTTAACGCCTTCTTCACTCCGCTAAAAGCCCGTCTTTGTTGAGCAGTAGCAGGACTGAAATCCGGATAGAAGCGCAGTGCCCATTTCTCCGCAAGAGCTGGGCCGGAGATTCTGCTTTCCTTAAGAAGCAGCTGTCGACCCGTATATTGGGGTAATTTGAATATCAAAACCCGAGGCTTCTCACGGCCTACTGACTGTTGGCTCCCATAAATGCGGTGCGCCCTTTCGAAGTGGAGGTTGCGTCCTGCCAGATTCGGAAACCATATGGAGAACATCTTGGTAAGAAATCCAAACGGATCATCCTTCTCTGACCCTTCCAGTAGGCCCACAACTCGAACATTGTTTAGTCTGGACCTATTCTCAATTTCGTTCATTTTGCGCTCTAAATTTTCTAGCCTACTAACATGCAAATTTAATGTCTGTTTTTGAGCCCGTTGTTCACTAGAAATGTAATCCAATTTTGAAACCAGTGGCTGCATTGTCTCTTGTTGGCTATTTAGACTTGCAGTAATCATTGAAATCTGGGACGCTAGCACCGCTATCTCTGATCTCATTGTTTGCTGCAACATGTTCGTCATTTTAGCAAAGTCTGGGGAATCAAACACCTTCAATTTTTTCTTGTTTGGAGAAGTAACGGGGGATGAACCCAAACTTCTCCGAACTGCTGCCATCTCAGAAGCTTGCGAGGTATCAATTTTTGTGCAATGAGACTGTGAAAGCTTTGAAAAATAAACAAATTATGGGTCTTCTATCGGAGCTCTAGATTCGGACAACCATCTCGATCCTCTGGTCACGTGATCCTTCAAAGAATTATTTCTTAATGTGGGATTTTTTTCCTACGGAATAAATGCACTTGAATCAAAGGTTGGATTTTCCTCTTTTTTTCATGGTGGTCTTATATTATTTTGAAAAAAAAAACTGAATTTATTAGAAGCTAAAGAACATATCTTAACCAGGGGTGCCAATAATTATGGAGGGCAGTGTAGACAGCTATGGCACGTTCAATCAAGTCTCTCATCTTTTTAGAGAAGTGTCTAGGTCATATCTTCCCACAATCTATTTGCAAATGAGAGATTATTTGGCTAAAACTTTGGATCTTGATGATAAAGGTGACAGTTGTATTAGCATTATGAAGATCTATAAATCCTGTGGCAAGTCAAGTGGTCTTTCTCTATCACTCAAATATTTATTTGGTCAAAACCAACGTTGATTGAGCGCATGGTTTGTGCTCAGACACACAGCGTTTGGACACTACAAGGTGCTTCACATATTCTGAAAAAAAATTGTATATTCTTTCCATTCACTGAGGAGTGTGTACACTTTTTTTTTGCATAAAAATTTTTCAGTTTCAGTTCATTCTACCAGACATGTTATCTTTTAAACCATTGCAGCAAGTTGCCCAAAATTCTTGAAGAGCTATTTTGTTCAAATCAGGAAATGTAATTTATTTTTTCCTGTGCACAGTAACATTTCAGTTTCTTACAAATTATTAATACAACAGTGTAATTATCATTATTTTCCATTATTGATTGAAGCTCTTGCATTTAGGCTGATCACAGTTGTTTAATTGTTAAGATTTTTGAATCTTTTGAATGAAAACTGTGATATTGATGTGTGACTGATGTTTTGTTATCGTGCTTCACAAAATGTTGTGTTAGTATCTCTTCACATGAGCACGAGCATATACACACACAGGCCAAGGAGGGGGCGGGCATTGTTTGTGTATGAACATTTTGAGCCTTAAAGTAAAACCTATTAAAAAGAGTGCTTCTGGTGCAGACTAGACTCTATGGTGAAGCAATTATCATGTTAATCCATAAATTATTACATTATAGGCTGAGTGAAAAGTTATTACACTATTAGGAGAAAAATATTTTGCTTGCTTAATGTAATAAAAGACGCAAAATGCTATAATTTATTACATTACGTGCAAAAAGTTGTAACGTTATGCGCTCAGTATTTTTGCTATATTATTGACCTGTTACTTTGAGTTATTACTTTTTTGTTACATTGTGTCAGTTACATTACGAGTTTTTGTTACATTATGAGCTCCTACAAGGCTCAGTGATTCAAAAGAGCTATGAAGACTATTCCCCCTGCTTGGGAAACTTTGGCGCAAGTTGCTGAGAATTTCAATAATATTTCCATAAGGAATGTGTCACAACACACCATTGTGAGGTAGCGATCTGGAACCAGACGTGAGAACAGTAGCGGCTCTAGACCCGGGAATGGCGGGGCGCAGACACGTCCCTTTATGACAATTAGTCCTGGGTAGTTCGCAATCATTTTCCTCGACTGACGCGTTTTCCAATTATCGTACGTAGCAACTTCAGACACGGTCTCTCCATATGCGATGAAGATGAAATCATGGGCTCAATTCAGCTCAGTGGCAGAACCTGAACTGAGAATTGTGACAAAACATCCGTTAAAAACAGTCGTTAGTCCTGACCTGTTCTCAGTCATTTTCATGAGGAACCGAAGGTTCGCTCTGAGAGCACTCCGCAGTTAACAGCTGCTGCTTGTTCTCCCCGATTACGTAAGAAGACAATCATTCATCTGGACGCTTATTTGCTGTATTTAAATCAACGTTAGTCAAACTTGCATACCTGTCGCCTCTGACGCAAACAGCTTGAGCTGCAGGCTGCCTATTTAACTGCCAAGTGCCACTTTTTCATCAACCCACACAATACTGAGAGTGAAAGGCGATATTTCACTGGAACACGGACCTGATCAATCAACGTGAAGCACTGACCTATTAAAAAGTAGATTTTTTTTCTGTACTTAATTTAGCCCATGATTTCATCTCTGTTCGATCACATATGGAGAGATCGTGTCTTAAGTAGCCAAGTACGATAATTGGAAAACGCGTCAGTAAAGGAAAATGATTGCGAACTACCCAGGACTAATTGTCATAAAGGGACTTGTCTGCGCCCCACCATTCCCGGGTCTAGAGCCGCTACTGCGTGAGAACCAATCAGTGCAGTAAAACTGGATTTTATTATGGATGAGGGGGGAACCCCCGCAGAGCAGGAGGCAACGGTACAGAGTCCACAATCCAAAAATCTAAATCCAAAGTGCGAAATCCGAGTCATTACCAGGGCAGCAATCACAGTACTCGTAGTCAGGCAAAAAAGGGTTTGATACACAGATGCAGACAGTAATCCAAAACAGAGCCAAAGTCGCAAAACAGGGACGGTCCAGTCAGAAGTGAATCACAAAGAATACAAGGCGAAAACAAGCGTAGCACAGGCAAACCAAGGGAAATGTTCTGACAAAGAGCTGGCTGTGAAGAGACTGCTTAAGTAGACAAACGGGAAGTCAGATGCTACAAAGAGAAACAGGTGAACAGGATCAGACTAATTACAAAGGAATGAACATGAGGAAGTTCCTAATTACAAGAAATTGGAGAAAGGCAAAACACGGACAGGGATCACAGAGACAGCATACAGACAGACATACGGCTCCGGTTAGGGAGTTCTATCGTGCACAGAGTGAGAGGCAGAACAGTGATTAGCCAGGTGCAGAAGATCTGCTTGAAGCACAGCAAAGTAAATTGAGTGAAGGCAAGGGGCGGAGACTAGAGCAGAGCCAGTGCTAAGAGCTTGTTAGTCAATTAGTAATGTGCAGCGATACAATCCCTAGTGCTTGGTAGTAACTTAGTACTATAAACAATGTTAGTCTTGGTTAGTAAGTTTAACTAAAACAACAAACTGTTAGTATTGTTGGTAAAATAGAGAAGCAAGGTGAAGGAAGTAAACGAGATTGGAAGTAATGGTTGAAATCCCAGAAACCATGAAATCACCCAAAAGTGTGGCAAACAATACTGGTGCAGTGAGCGATCACATGACGAAAGACCAGACAGGGGGAGACAAATTGCAATGCATGGTATGACACAAAACATGGACGAAATGTAACTGCAGGGGTAGAATATGGCAGAACATACAGAAACAAGGCAAAACAAAACATGGCATGGATTCCAAATCACAGATACAAAGCAAGGTCAGACAAGGTGGAGATCATAATCCAAACTGGCAGAATCAAAAATAAACATGGCAACAAGGCAGAATCATTACAAAAACATGGTCAGGCAAAGCAGATTCATAACAAACATGGCAGACAAGGCAGAATCATAACAGCCATACATCATACCCTGCTGTGTATGGCACTTTTTAGCCGGCAAACCAATGAAAGTGCCCACTCTAACCCCCGTCTACCTCTAACAATGCACTCACTGGACACCAGGGGCCGGCTGCACCACCTGGTCTTAACTAAGCCTGGTCGTAACTGCTAAGTTGATCTTAACTACGGCCAGTCTTTAGAATGGACGTAAGGCCAGTTGCACCAACCAGACTTGCGCCTGGTCTTAACTACGCCCGGTCTTAGCGATACGCGTCCCTGTGAATGCTTACGTAGCCTGCATTTCTAAGTTACACAGTTACCTTCCGGTGTCTTGCATCTTTTTAGCCAAATTTATCACTTCTGTTTGCAGCAATTATGGAGGAAAGAAAAAGAAAGAGAAACTTCACTGACATCTAAATCCAGAAATAAATCAAGCCGTACAGTCAGCACAGGGCAACACTCACTGCAAAGCAGTCCAACATCATAATGAACAAAATTAGACAATCAACTAGGACAGCGATAACGGAGGCAATTAACCGTTGCTCTGACTCTGGCAGCCTTTACTCAGAGGGTGATGTGAGGGAAAAGTGTAAAGACCTTTTGAGTAAGGCGAAGAAAGATGCTTCTGCAAAAAAAAAAAAAAAAAAAAAAATCACAAAACCGAGGTCCTCCCCCTGAAAACATCCATATACAGCAACATAATTGTCAACGTGTTTGGCGAGGGGGTCACCTGCATTTACTGGGTTGGCTGGAGTGGAAAGCAGAGAATTTAATCAACCATTGGAAGAGGATGTTCATCAAGAAATCCATGTCGACCACAGTGATGAGAGCAGTGACACTGCAAACTGTGAAAGTGTTTTGTTTTTTTTCTACATATTTAGGGGAGAGCCCGGTCAAAAGTAACATTTTTCAATTTAAAAAGAGAGAAAGTTTTTTCTGTAGTGAGATAGGCTATCAATAGATTATTTTGTAAAAATGTGAAACAAAGTCGGTGTAATTTGACTTTGAAGAGAAGCTGTGCTTTGTTCCAAGTAAGTATTTTAAAACTGCTTCTTGCCAGAGTGTAATAACATTATAAATCTTCGAAATTGACAATGGTTGGCCAAGTTCATACAGATCTCTCCAACAGAATCAAAACCTCTCAATCAGCTCCTTGTCGTAGCAAAGGTCCAGTGGGTTGCTTCTGTCCCTAATTACTCTTTCCCATCTAAATGCCCGTTCATTGTAAAGGCGATAAATGAGACGCGCCATCATCTCTCGAGTACAGTTAGTATAGTTGTTACTATAGAAACAGCAAGATTTTCCTTTTGTACTTCACGCCTGCTCCCGACCAGGCGTAATATTTATGCCAAGTCTTAGTGAGAAGAAGGCTTATGACCAGCTGGTTTGTTATAACTTGAAAAAATCACAACAAAGAAAACCAGAAAGTACAACTAAAACAAATTTATTCTTTACAAAAAAAGTACAAAAAAAAATATCCACTATTCAATTCTCTAATAACACTCTGATGCCACTATTTAACTGTTGTCAAAACAAAACTCTGCTCTGCTCTCGTCTGCTGTCTTCTCTCTGCTCAAAATCACAGCATTTATATAGACTAGCAACCTTCTAGAAATATCCACAGGATTCTAGGGAAATCCTGCCCCCTCCAAGCAGGAAAGTGCCAGAAGCTTCTAGAAATCACTAGTCTTTTCTTAATGATTTTACAGACACGCCATCAGAGGGTGCCAAATGAACAAAATAAATATAGCTGACCAGCAAGGCAGCAAAACAGCATGTAAAAAATCTTCATTTACAAATGAAAGATAATGCAGTACAAAAAATTATCATACATAACAGGTGCAACTGGCGTGAATATGCGACTGGACTTAGCTAAGACCAGGCTTAAGACTAGGTGGTGGTTATGTTTAGAAACTTTTCAGAGGTTGAGTATGGACGACTAACATTATAACATTACTAATATGCATTGAAAGAAGGATCAGCATAATAGATCCCCTTTAAGTAATTTTCATCTAATTGTTACCATGTTTTGCATGTTAAATCTCTTGTACTTACTTTCACTTACATCTGGTTCATGCATCGTTTAGATCACTTTCATTCACAGACAAGCAGGGTTCTCCCCAAACCGTTGCAGCGTGGTGCAGCGCCCTGCTATTCTAATATAGTGCCCCACTGAGAGGATGTCAATTACCATTAAAATTTTCCTTTTGCTGATAAATTGCAAGCAAAAGAAATAAATTGCTCATTTGGAACCTTAGTCGTTGCAGTACTGAATCGCTTCTTCACCGCTGTCCGAGAAGACCTATCAGATGCAAGCAAGCTAGCTATTGACCATGCCACTTCCCGTAAAACTATGTAGATAAGTCGCATTGGTATACAAGCCGTAGAGCATTTTCGGGGGTGTCCCATCAGTAAAAGGGTTTCATTTGAAAGACTGTGTTATGGTAGCTATTCAGTTATACAAATGCATAAAAGTTGTGCAAAACTATTTCAATTTATTTTAAACAATCAAATCCCACTCCGGTGTGACGATTTCCATTTTGTTCAGCAAAGCCCACAACGTTAAGTTTCTCTGCTGCTGTATAGCTGTTTTTATACGTTTTCACCATGTTGTGGTGGGCTACACAAGACTTCTAGCTCTAGCTAGAGATGACTAATGCACTTCGGCAAAAGAGACTGAATATTAAGTTCAATGCTTCAGCATGAGGGCAAAGAAGCAAGGTCTAGCTCACAGCACCCTCTCCTGGGTATACACTGGAACGTCCCCTTTACATCTAGCAGCATTTAAGACGCATTTTCAAGTAAAAAAATATTGCATTAAAGGTGTGTCTTATTTACCCATTTTTACCGTACTTCATCTTGTAAGAGAGAAGCCAGGAGGTAACATGGACATGCGATCAAAAGTGCCTGTTCTTAACATAGTGGCGTAATAAAGGCATAAAAACCTACACTTCCACCACGGCTGGCATCGTCTCCAGTCAGGCATGGCTGGGAACAGTGGAGTTGTAAAGTAATCAGGGTCCAGACATCCTCTACAGCTGCACCCCCAATTCTACCACTGAGATAAGAAGGCCTGAAACTGGACACTTCAGCATGGGTGATTGAGCGCAACAAAGATGGGGAAGGGAGCGCATGGCTTGGTTGCTGCAAGGAATTTCTCTATCAGCAGGGTGTGACCTGTGCTCTCTGCCCTGTTTGTGCCATAGTGACCTCTTCTGGACACACAGTCACCACACCTTTTCATTTTATCACTGTAACTGTTCTGATTTTAGAGTTTCAATTTACACAAAACCCACTGTTACACTGTTTTAATTGCCCTCACATCATCACTGAATTACTGTATTATACCTGGGGTAATAGTGATGTAAATCTCATGGGGAATGGGTCTGTTGGGAAGAAAATTCATAATAGTTACGTCGTTATAATTCTCTATGTAATCGTGTTTGGTATGCATCTCTTCAGCTAAATTCAAGGAGTTGAATGAGTTGTATTTCATATCCGCCATATTTCAAGAAAACATAGTTTCTGTTCCCCAGCAATGATTTGTCCTTAACCAGAGTTATCTCTTGAGGTATTTACACTCATCTCTCCCCCTTTACAGAAGGGCCTTGCGACCCCTCCCTGAGGTCTGTCTAAAGGTCCTTGCACAGATCCAAGAACTTTTATTGTCTCCTTTGAAATAGTAAATGTTTTCTTATTTCCTCCGGAGGGGGAAGTCTAAATTCCAATTTGGGCCATCTGTGCGGCCTGATCAAAGGCGCCACCAACCTGAAACCTGAGAGGGACGACCTAGTCTGGGAAGTTCGCATTCGACTTCCCACACTTCCGTCCTTGCGTATCTTTAGCTTTGTGAAGTTTTGGCAATTCGGACTTTGCACGACGGTCTAGTGTGTAGCCTTTTCGCCAGGTATGACTTTTCTCTCCTTCTCCATGTGTGTACTTTATAATTGGTTTGACATTGATATGTTTGACTTAAGCTTTTGCCTACCTGGTGAATAAATTATTGTTATTCCTTTTCCAGCTTGCGTGTTCTCATTGTATATTCTTTCTGGCCTTGTTGCGATTGGGACTTAAGGGGAAACTCCTACCAAGACATGTGTAGGTAGTGAGACTTCTAAGTTAGATTTGAGATTGGGTTCTACCTATTAAGGGGTTATGAAAATATCGGCTCTTAAGATTTAGCTACTGGTTAATCTTTGTAAGGGGCCCTGTGATATACATAAACCTAGGTTCGTGGTATGTTCATACTCAGAGCTATTTGCCTGATGTTGCTACCGTGACAGTCTCTTCTATCCGCTAGATTTATCGTCGAATTAGACCAGGCAGTGACGCCTATTTTAACCCTAGGGGGTGTTCTGCTTAGTGACAATGGTTTTCGCAGACAGAGTTTGGGAGCGTAACTGCCCTAAGATTCACGCAGGCTGTTTCAAAACTATCAATTATAATTCTAATTTGGAGTCAGCGATTTAACGAGGATATAACCAAATTTTTTATTCTAAATTTACTATGGAGTCAGATTTGAAGCGAGAGTAACACTGTAATCGTTATGCTTAGTTTGCTTAAATCACTGATAAATCTGACGTTTTCTGTAGCTGCGTGTGTCCCAATGTGCACCTGGGATTATTCGCAGCACGACATTAAGTTAGATGATTCCGTGATTTCGGCATAGCCCCGTTTTCGAACGGAGAACTATTGAGAACATCTCAGGTAAGTCTCAAACTGGGTCCAAGGCGGGACACAGGCATAAAAGATTTAATTGACACGTTCCATTGCCTCATAACAGCTGGATCCTATTTTGGGGTTTTACAGTGGTGACCTTGCCTTCGTGATCCCAGAGCGTTCCACAGTGGTGACTACCCATCGCGTTCTACAGTGGTGAGCCCGAGCTGATTTCCTGCTGTGCAAAGTGGTGACGTCACCATTCTACGCGATCCTGGCCTTGTGAGGTAATTCGGACGTGTCTTCCAGCCCGCGAGTTTGAGTTTACCGTCTGCATACGGCTGCCTTGGTGAGTACCGCGGTGTTTTCTACTTTCTAGTGTTGAGGGAAAGCATCTCTACATCCCATCTAGACACATTCTTAGAACGGGTCGAGGTAGCCAGTGCTAGACCGGAGGCCGTAGAAATCCGGTGGGATAAGATTAGTGGGAAAACATGGATAGCGAGGAGCAGCAGAGGGCGGATCAAAAAGTGATGGACAGCTTTTGCCTATATTATAAGGAGTTGTTGATTCGGATTCACAATATTGGCGTATCGCTTTCGTGGAGTAATGAGCAGCTTCTCCACTGGTATGAAACGGAGGGAATAAAGTTGTTGCAAAAGCGCCCGTTCCACAAATTACCGCCGGTAATGGTGTATTTGTTGCGTCGAAACGATATAAGTTCACTTGCTGCTAATGAGCGGGTCTTATCTAATACTCGTGAGTTGGAAAAGTCGCGGTCGGATGAATTACGGCGATTGCGGGCTGAAGTAGAGGCCTTCGCTTATGATAAGCAGAACTGGGCTAGCCAGCATGCTGCTTTTCAGAAACAAATTGCCGAGCTCGAGCAGGAGCTCACTAGAAATCAGGAGTATGTGCGGGCCTTAGAAGTTTGTTGTGGCAAAGTTGGGCTTCCTGTGGCGGCTATTCGACAAGCGGGATCCGTGGATACTAGTGGCGTAGCATCGGACGAGACTGACGAGGAAATTCTCGCCGTTTGTGAGTCGGCTCGTAGAAAGCCGTCCGCGGCCGAGGACGCTCTGGCGACTCTGAGGGAGTCGACAGAGCCTTCCCTGGCAGCTGGGACTAGGTCGTATTATCGCCCGAGTGAGCCAGGCGAACCCTGGCAACGTAGCCCAGTATTAACGCGTTGACGAACAGGTACGATCATCCGTAAACCCGTTAAAATTGCGATGTTAAAAACAGTCACCAACGCCGACGACACGGTAACTGTCATTAGTCGTCCTCTTACGTGTGAGGAATGCGCCAGACACAAAGAGGTGGTTGGGCTTATGCCAAGACGGGGCCCATTCCAACCCTATTGGGATAACTTAATGCTGCAGGCCTCCGTGTATAATTTAGAGCTGCGGGACGTCTGGCAAATTGCTTTGCACACAATTCCTGATTAATTAAAATCTCAGTTGCCGGAAGATCTTAAAACGGGGACACTTATGATCAAAGACTAGGACGAAGATGAGAGGGACGTGTATGATCGACTAAAAGAGGCGTCACTGCGTTTGCGGGGACCAACTTATGCTGCGTGGCACAAGATTTTAGATGTTAAACAGGCTCCAAAAGAGGCATTCGAAGTTTTTGCCGAAAGAATGTGGGTTTCGTTTAAAGAGCATTCTGGGATCGAGCACGCCACCCGCGATCAGGAGGTGCTACTGCAGCTTCTGAAAAATAACGCTGGGCCGCATATCCAGCAGGCTTTAGCTACCGACGCAGACCCACCGGAGAACACCTTCCGAGCCCTTGTGGAGTGGGCTTCCAAAATAGAGGCGCGTTCAGCGAGGTCCAGCAAGCCGCGAGCCATTGCTGCTGCGCAATGGGTAGCCGAGGGGAAGGGCGCAGTAAGTCCCGGAGAGCCAGGAAATAATCGGCAGCGGGGATGCTCTTTTTGTAAGAAAACGAATCATGGTTTCGATCGATGTTTTACATTGCGAGAGGCATTGGGCCTTCCACGGCAGTCCTCTCACACCATTCTCGAGGACATGTTGGCAAAACAGGCGAGCGGCGGAAAATCCGGCGATGATTCTAAATCAGGTCCTAACCCGAAAACTACTAATGTTAATGCGGGTAACCCCTACAGCGCGCTTCAAGCGACCGTGGCAGCACTAGCTGTCCAGTGGGAAGAGTCTCAATAGGGGTGCGTGGCCTCCCTTGCGGTTGGGAGTAGTATTTCCAGTGGGAATCGTATTAAAATACGGGCTAATCTCGGAGGCCGATTAGTTGACGTTTTAATCGACACTGGGGCATCTTGCTCCTGCACGGACGTGCCGTTACCGCTGACCAAGAAAACCATGCAAATTCAAAGATATAGGGGAAACCATTATGTTATCTACTCGCACTAAGCCCGTCCGGCTTGATTTGGGTGTCGCTGTGCTTGAGGAGCCATTCTGGTTTCTACCGAACAATTGAGAGGGTACTGTTTTGGGAATGGACATAATGGTGAAATATGACTTTGTAATTCAGTGTTTTGAAAAGCAAATTGAGTTCAAGACGGAGAAGACCACCAAACGGTGCTCCACCGGAAACCGTCTGATGGCCATTTCCACAACAGACCCCCTCCAACAGTTTTTTGACAGACATAAAGACGTGTGGGCGAATCATGAACATGACTGCGGTCTCATTGACTTTGAGGTTGGCATTGAGGGGGATCCGCCTCCCCCCCAAAAGCAATACCGTATTAAGCCTGAGGCCGAAGCCGCCGTGCACGAGATTGTAAAACAGCTCGAAAGTCGGGGTATTGTTCGTCATTGCAGTTCAACGGCTAACTCTCCGTGTCTGCCGGTACCAAAGCCTAATGGCAAGTGGCGCCTTTGTATTGATTATCAGCGTCTAAATCAGGTTCTGCCCAGAGCTACAGCCATTGTGGCAAACCCATCGACTATCTTGTCCCAGGTTTCAAATGATGCTTGTTGGTTTACTGTGTTGGACATCAAAAATGGCTTTTGGTCCCTTAAGGTCCGACGTCAGGACCAATGGAAACTGGCATTTACTGTCAACCAAATTCAGTATACCTGGGAAAGAATGCCTCAGGGCTTTCACAACAGCCCTGCCATTTTTCACCGAGCTGTAGCCGATGTTTTGGGACCATTGTTAAAGACAAGACAGGTCACCCATTATGTCGATGACATCTTGATAGCTACAGGGGGATCACGTCATGATCACCTGCAGGTCGTGGACATGGTCGTGCAGACTCTGGGTGGAGCGGGGTTTAAACTAAACCGAGAGAAAGCGCAAATCGCACAAGAGGCGGTCCATTACCTAGGCTATACGCTAACACCGAGTTGCCGTGCGTTGACTGAAAACAGGCGGAAATGCATTTCTGAACTGCCCCGACCCTATACTCTCAATTCGTTGCAGAAAGTGATAGGGACAGCAAATTACCTTCGGGATTTCATCCCCGATTTTGCTGGGATTACAACTCCCTTATGCGATCTGCTCAAAGGGAAATCTAAACCAACCGACCCACTCGATTGGTCGGAAATACACGAGGCGGCGTTTACTAAATTAAAACTCAGTTTGTGTTCAGCGCCTGCTTTGGGATTACCCAATCCCAATAAGGCGTTTCACATTCAGGTAGACGCGCAGGAACATACGCTTAGTGGGGTGCTAGCTCAAGAGCACGGGGGAGTATTGCGTCCCATTGCCTATTAAAGCCGGAAAAAATCTCCGGTTGAACAAGGATTTGACCCATGCACACAGCACGTTCTCGCGGTGCATTGGATGCTGACAACCACAGAGCCGTTGGTGGGTTTTCAGCCTGTGGTTGTGCACACAATGCATACGCCAGCCCGAATGTTGCTGCAGGGGCAAATCAAAGGCGTATCATCCCATAGGCTAGCGCGATGGCTTACAGACATACATGCGAGAGAACTGAAAACACCAGAATACTGCCCCATCTTCTTGGGGATGTGGAGGGCCAACCGCATGTTTGTGAACCTGGTCCTGAAACCCAAAGCCCAGTTACTGACTATGAGTTACCTGGTCAGATCCGAGCATACATTGACGGCTCGAGGTTTTGGAAAGAGGGCAAGTTTTACACAGGGTGCGCGGCTTGGATCCCGGAAGGGGATTCCGAGAATGGCACAAAGTTTTTGTTCAGACTACCGTCTGGAATGTCTGCCCAGGAAGCGGAACTTGTTGCGTTGTTGGAAGCCATAAAGGCTCATTCTGAACCTCTGTGCGTGTACACTGATAGCCGCTATGCGTTTGGAGTTGTGCATGATTTTATGGTCCAATGGCAGTTGCGGAAGTTCCTTACAGCCGCTGGGGCGCCTATCAAACATTTTAAGACCATCACAGCTATCTGGGACGCCGTACAGGCCCGCAAAGCTCCCCTTTCTGCAGTAAAGGTGCGAGCGCACGTTGCGAAAAATCCCACGTTACACGAACAGCATAATGCCATAGCTGACAATCTGGCCAAGCAAGCGGCGACCCGCGGGGAGAACTGGCAGCAGAATGATTTGTCAGAGCCTGCAGTGTGTGCGGTTCAGGTCGCTCCCATCGACCTGAAACAGTATCAGAAAGAGCTGTGGGGAGAGGGGGGTGAGCTGATGCCTCACTTAAGACAGGACCTGTTGGTCACAATTGCGGAGGGCATTGTTTTGCGGGATAATAAATATGTAGTCCCCGATGCGTTGCGAAGGCCAATACTCAAACTTTACCACGAATTTGCGCACGTTTCTGTAGACAAAACATTGCAACTAATTAAACGTCATTTTTGGTGGCTGCGTATGTCAGCGGACGTAGAACAATGGTGTGGTGCTTGTGTTGTCTGTGCCTCGGTGAACCAGGGCAAACCTGGCCGCACAAATTTTCGTCGACCTAAGCCCCCTAGGGGCCCGTGGGAAGTCCTTCAGCTAGATTTCATTGGCCCACTTCCCAGTGCGAGAGGGGGGTATCGCTACTGCCTTGTAATCATTAATAAGCTTTCCAAGTGGGTTGAAGCCATACCCACACGCAATAACACCGCGAATACTGTGGCACGGGTACTGGCGAACCAAATCATCCCGCTCTGGGGAGTGCCAATGCAAATTGAGTCAGACCAGGGGACATATTTCACCGGTCAAATAACCCAGCAGGTCTGCAAAATGCTTCACATCAAACAGTCATTTCATGTGCCGTACAGGCCTCAAAGTTCGGGAATGGTGGAACGGGTGAATCACACCATCAAAGAAGGAATTGCTAAGCAAATTGCTCAACATCAAAATAAATGGACTGAAGCGTTGCCCACCGTTCTAACCATTCTGCGGGCCACCCCATCCCGAGCGACAGGCCTGAGTCCGTATGAACTGATGACTGGGCGGGTTATGAGACTTCCTATCGATCCCGAGGTATCCCCTGCAGATCTGGGACCTCTAATAGTTGTCAAACAGCAAGCGGTACTGGAGCAGCTCAAGGAGCGGCTCAAGATACTTCAAGCGCAGGCTGCACTAAACCAGCAACAGGCTGACCTGCGCAATGATACACAATTTAACCCCCTCTCTGAAGTTAAGTTTGCAGAAGGTGATATGGTTATGGTACGAGTTTTTGTCAAGCAAGATGCTTTTGGTCCTCGGTGGCATGGGCCTTATCAAGTTAAGGCTGTCTGTCATAGTTGCCTCGCTGTCACTATCCGGGGAAAA
Organism: Gymnothorax reevesii; assembly: GCA_029721435.1. Lineage (NCBI taxonomy): Eukaryota > Metazoa > Chordata > Actinopteri > Anguilliformes > Muraenidae > Gymnothorax > Gymnothorax reevesii. Next base: position 3,182,816 of record CM056583.1, on the reverse strand, counting down.
CTCAGGTGGTACCACATGAGCCAGTGCAAGCTATTCCGAGGGGTGGGGGGGAAACCTAACTTTCTGCTTTTCCCTCTATGTATCAAGGATATCGGCTACCCAGTACGACAGCTGCTGCTGCGGTTGGAGATCCCTAAACTGAAGCCTCATCGGACTTCCTTTCCTGACTATGGGCTTTTTGTGGATATTAATATGCTGCGTGTCCTGTATGCCCTCCACATCTGGCAGACGGGACTCCACATCAGCCCTGATGACAACCTCATCGCCTCCCAGATTTGAATTGGCAATGCCACAACCTCCACAATTTGACCCTAGGGCCAACACATTTCAGTTAATGTTTAATTATACACGCTCTTTGTTGTTCCCCAATCAAAATGTGTGCATGCCACATTCAGTGAGTGTAGGTGCTGGCATTCCCTGGGTAGCACATCCGGTTTCCAAATGCGATACATGCGCGCTATTGAGGCTTAACCCTAAGCGCGCCTCCAAAATATTAACCTGCCATAACATCACCACTCCCAATATCACTCAGTGCTGTACACTTGGTTTGAAAAGCAATTTAATTGATTTACCTCTCTTCAATCTTTCTGACATCATTGTCCCAAACTAATTTCCATGGTGCCTGGAACAACAGGTAGCGTCCCCACCGATGGGAACCATACCACATTCCAATTGCCAGCACTTCTATCAATTAGATGAAAATCGGATTTATCATCTCAGTGGACCCCATCGTCGTCCTATTACTCTAGAAAATTCTACCCCCTTTTCATTCCTTTTCTCTCCAGATGACTGTGTAAATGAGGGGAGCGGCTGGATACACATATTGGGGCTAAATAAGTTCTGTCGCATTCCAGCTCCGGCGGGAACACATTGGTTGTGTGGTACTACTGTGTGGCCCGATCTACCAACTCAATTTACTGGAACTTGCTCCCTTGTATATCTGTACCCAGCCATGCGTCCTGTTCATGTGCCCAGCCAATCCTCCACGTCTCTCCTTTCAATGGAAAATAAAAATGGTTCTCCCGATTGTGTTAAAGGCCTCACCTGTGAACAAACATTCTGGTCCCGGGCCCTAGGGGCTCTTTTGCCCAACTATGGAGTGATGCAGGCTTTAGACCAAGTTAGAATGCTTTCGCATTTTGTGGAACGGTTAGCCAATGACACGGCCATGGCACTGGGAAATATTTCATTGGTATTGTCGTCGCAAAGGCTGATGATTCTACAAAATCGCTTTGCATTGGACTATATTCTCTCTTCCCAAGGAGGTACCTGTACGATCATAGGACCTGAGTGCTGCTCTGACGTAGTGAACCCAAATGACAACTTAAACCAGCTAATGGAGGATATATACTCAGCAACAAAAGTTTCTGTGACACCATTTATGTGTATGTTATAAATGACATGCAAAGATCTCAATGCAATCAATATGTTTATTTAACAGGAGAAACACTGACTTTTCAGTGCCAACGTCACTCAAAACGAAAAATGTCATTTTCATGCGTCATGAAGCACTTGTCTGACGTCTAACCAATTGTGACCTTCACACTTCAATACCGGGTGTGACTTCCTCGTGCCATGATGCAAGCAACGCATCTCCGGCGCATGGACCGAATCAGATGTGCCAGAAATTGCTGTGGGATGTCATTCCAAATCTGACGTAGACGCTGTCGCAATTCCTGGAGTGTAGCTGGCGGGTTATCTAACCGCCGTAAACGTCGATCCATCTCGTCCCAAAGATGCTCGATTGGGGACATGTCTGGGCATCTGGCTGGCCATGGCAGGACATTGACATGTTGTTGCATCAGATACTGCTGTACAATCCTTGCAACGTGTGGTCTGGCGTTATCATGTTGCAGCGTTATTCCGGGACCATGTTGCATCAAAAACGGTACCACCAATGGCCGTAGCACTTCATCGCGATATCTTTGACCTGTCAGATTTCCATCAATAACAAGCAAATCTGTTCTGTTTCTAGCCGTGATCCCTCCCCAAATAATGACACTACCACCTCCAAAAATATCAAATTCCTGAACACAGTTGTTGGCATAACGTTCTCCACGTCGACGGTATACACGTAAACGACCATCACATCGGTTAAGCATGAATCTTGATTCATCAGTGAAGAGTACAAGATCCCACTGACGTTGGATCCACCGTCGATGATGTTGTGCCCACTGTAGACGCAGTCGTCGGTGTTGTACTGTGAGTATTGGACGTCTTGCTGGCCGACGTGGGACAATGCCAAAATGACGGAGACGGCGACGGATTGTCTGTGCAGACAGTTGCCTCAAACCAGGTATCGTTCTTGCAGTTATGGTTGCAGGTTGGAATCGATTTCGGAGATGGGTTGTTCGAATCCAGTTGTCCTGTCTGGGAGTGGTTACTCGTGGACGGCCGCTGCGAGGACGGTCTCTGACATGTCTTGTCTGCTGATGACGCTGCCATAAGTTCCAAATGGTGTTTCGGTGGACATTCAGGCGATGAGCGACTTCCCTCTGCGAGGTTCCGGATTCAATCATCCCAATGGCCCTCCACCGATCATTTTCAGACAGTCTTGGCATTTAGAGGGTAGAGTTCCTGATCCGAAATGGCTGTGTTTTCGATAAGTGATGCTTCCGTCGTTCATCAGGCACAATGTGAACATTCCAAAAATTCTCCTCTTTTATTGCCATCCACAAGCATGATTTACGCACATTTTCACGTGCAAAGTCATTTTCTCGCATTTTCATGATTTCCATTTCAATGTTGTGTTTACGTGTACTGTTTCAGTCTGATATCACCATGTATGACAATTTCATAATTGCGTTATGAAAAATAATTAACAATATTGGTGTCACAGAAACTTTTGTTGCTGAGTATAGTTCACTTGCAACAACAAATTTCCAGAATGACCCTGGTTAGAGGGGATTATAGGCCCAACTTGGAAAAAAATCTGGGAAATCCGTGAAACAGTTTTAATATTTCTACTCTTCGTAGGAGTTTTAATGACAATCATATCTTGCTTCTTAAAAATTATATGTCGTAGAATTCAGGATACCACCCACAGAGAATTCTACCAATTAACATCAATAATAAATTTATAATAATAATAGTTATAAATTTTCTTTGAGACTGAATAATATAAATTACTAATCTCCTTTTCCTACCCTGATTCCGAAACTGACGTTCTTGCACCAGAATCTCATTCTGGCACCAGAATCAAAGGTGATATAGCGTGGATGTATAACATCTTTGTGTGGCTATAGCCACCCCTCGGTAAATAATCTCTACCCATTTTCAAAAATTCGTCAATACCACTCTCAATTATGTTTTTAAATTCCATTCACATCTCTTGCCAATATTTCAACTTCAACTCAACAATTCTGGGTTTAAATCAGGTGGCCACTGGTTTTAACCGCCCAACTATAACCAAACCCCGGTCATACAGACTACGTGGGCAGAAACGCGGGCGTTTCTTCCCCTCTGCCATACAGAGCCCTCTCAACCTATAGCATCCGATGTGGCTTGGCCTGCAAACACGCTAACTCACGCCAGAAGGAGCATTTCTAGGTGTAGGTGTATATATGTATATATTTGCAATTATCTGTCCTTTTCATTCTTTTGCTTTCTTTCTTAAGGCATGCACTGCCACCCCTAGGCTCAAGGATTATGTTACACTCTTGCCATGAACTTTTGATGCTGCCGCATTCTCTCTCTCTGTTTATTTCAGATGCTGAACCATCTTGGGAGTGGCAGTCCGGGCAAGGACAACACCTTCGGCCAACCGGAGCAGTGGGACACCAGACCGGATCGGCGCGGATTTCTGCTGAGCATTGGGACCGTGAAATTATTCGCTGCGTCGGGCCGACTCGGACACCAATATCACAGTTCACCACTGCCGAATCACAGATCGCGGAAGGCATTATCGCTCCAGTAAAATCGGAGGATAGGAGGAGAATTTTCCCCCACTATTACATAATTAGCGGGGTTTTTCGCTCCACCCTGTGATATCGGAGTGGACTTTGTGGACCATTTACATTTTCCATAAACTGCCTTTTCAAATACCCCAGAATAACTCTGTAAAAGACTTTTAATTGCTGGTTCCAGCCAATACTTCATCCATCAAATTTCCTGGCAAACTCTGTATCCCTAAGCTGATGTCTTTATGACCCCTCGGAAGTCTGATCTAAGCTGTCTCCCTTGGGGTCAGAGGGGGGACTGTAAGAGAGAAGCCAGGAGGTAACATGGACATGCGATCAAAAGTGCCTGTTCTTAACATAGTGGCTTAATAAAGGCAGAAAAACCTACACTTCCACCACGGCTGGCATCGTCTCCAGTCAGGCATGGCTGGGAACAGTGGGGTTGTAAAGTAATCAGGGTCCAGACATCCTCTACAGCTGCACCCCCAATTCTACCACTGAGATAAGAAGGCCTGAAACTGGACACTTCAGCATGGGTGATTGAGCGCATCCAAGATGGGGAAGGGAGCGCATGGCTTGGTTGCTGCAAGGAATTTCTCTATCAGCAGGGTGTGACCTGTGCTCTCCGCCCTATTTGTGCCATAGTGACCTCTTCTGGACACACTGTCACTGCACTCTTTCATTTCATCACTGTGACTGTTTTAATTTGAGAATTTCAATCTACACAAAACCCACTGTTACACTGTTTTAATTGCCCTCATATCATCACTAAATTACTGTATTATACCAGGGGTAATAGTGATGTAAATCTCATGGGGAATGGGTCTGTTGGGAAGAAAATTCATAATGGTTACGTCGTTATAATTCTCTATGTAATCGTGTTTGGTATGCATCTCTTTAGCTAAATTCAAGGAGTTGAATGAGTTGTATTTCATATCCGCCATATTTCAAGAAAACATAGTTTCTTGTCCCCAGCAATGATGTGCCTTAACCAGAGTTATCTCTTGAGGTATTTACACTCATCTCTCCCCCTTTACAGAAGGGCCTTGCGACCCCTCCCTGAGGTCTGTCTAAAGGTCCTTGCACAGATCCAAGAACTTTTATTGTCTCCTTTGAAATAGTAAATGTTTTCTTATTTCCTCTAGAGGGGGAAGTCTAAATTCCAATTTGGGCCATCTGTGCGGCCTGATCAAAGGCGCCACCAACCTTAAATCTGAGAGGGACGACCTAGTCTGGGAAGTTCGCATTCGACTTCCCACACTTCCGTCCTTGCGTATCTTTAGCTTTGTGAAGTTTTGGCAATTCGGACTTTGCACGACGGTCTAGTGTGTAGCCTTTTCGCCAGGTATGACTTTTCTCTCCTTCTCCATGTGTGTACTTTATAATTGGTTTGACATTGATATGTTTGACTTAAGCTTTTGCCTACCTGGTGAATAAATTATTGTTATTCCTTTTCCAGCTTGCGTGTTCTCATTGTATATTCTTTCTGGCCTTGTTGCGATTGGGACTTAAGGGGAAACTCCTACCAAGACATGTGTAGGTAGCGAGACTTCTAAGTTAGATTTGAGATTGGGTTCTACCTATTAAGGGGTTATGAAAATATCGGCTCTTAAGATTTAGCTATTGGTTAATCTTTCTAAGGGGCCCTGTGATATACATAAACCTAGGTTCGTGGTGCGTTCATACTCAGAGCTATTTGCCTGATGTTGCTACCGTGACAGTCTCTTCTATCCGCTGGATTTATCGTCGAATTAGACCAGGCAGTGACACCTATTTCAACCCTACGGGGTGTTCTGCTTAGTGACAATGGTTTTCGCAGACAGAGTTTGGGAGCGTAACTGCCCTGAGATTCACGCAGGCTGTTTCAAAACTATCAATTATAATTCTAATTTGGAGTCAGCGATTTAACGAGGATATAACCAAATTTTTTATTCTAAATTTACTATGGAGTCAGATTTGAAGCGAGAGTAACACTGTAATTGTTATGCTTAGTTTGCTTAAATCACTGATAAATCTGACGTTTTCAGTAGCTGCGTGTGTCCCAACGTGCACCTGGGATTATTCGCAGCACGACATTAAGTTAGATGATTCCGTGATTTCGGCATAGCCCCGTTTTTGAACGGAGAACTATTGAGAACATCTCAGGTAAGTCTCAAACTGGGTACAAGGCGGGACACAGGCATAAAAGATTTAATTGACACGTTCCATTGCCTCATAACAGCTGGATCCTACACGCATAAATCTTCGCCCCTGGCTCCTCCGTCGTTGGTCGAGTTGTGTGGGGTTTTACAATCTGCTTATCACAGAAAATTGGCCTGCATTAATTTCATTCGCAAATAAATTTGTCATGGCTCCGAAACGCAAATGACAATCAAAAAAGTCAATCATTGATCCTCCAGTTTACAGTCAAGACAGCAAAAACAGAGGAAAGTTCTGAATATTTAAGAAGATAATTTGCCGATCCCAACCACTGCATCCGAAACAAGCGATCGCGCTCAAAGTCAGGTGACTTCTCCTCAAGTGCAAGGTGGAGAGAGAGGCAAATTGAAGCGCAAGGTTGTCTTTTCCAAACAGTGGTAAGAAGAGTTCTCATCGGCTTATTCAGTGGCTTAAAGTTCACTGGATTAATGAGCAAACTGTGCCACTGGCATAAAACCAGAAACAACCCAAATAAAGCAACGACATGGAGCGAGACTCCTTGTACAACCATACGTAAGGACAAATAACGAAACTACGGGAAGTCTGACGTTCACAAGCTTGCAGATGTTCTTGAAAGACAGAGAATCCGGGCAGAAACACTTGATATTTAATACAAATATCATGAGATTTATGGTGTTTCAAAGTTAGGGAATCCTGCAAGTTTGCAGCAACAAGAAAAAAATTGATTTATTTTCTTTGGCTACGCATCACCTGAAGTATAACTGATATTGAGCTGAAATTTTGGATATGTCCATTTTTCATATAGGTGAATAGATTAGATTTTCTTTTCTCGAAATTTTCTGAGATGGTGACCTGGGGGAAGTTTGGAAGATTTGATTGATTTGGCATTGAATGACCCCAATGATATCTGTATGACTGTAAACAGAGTTACAACATTAAGTTTCTGTTGAGGATTTGCAAACAAAGCATTCTAGAAAGGGGAAAATGCAGTCATGTTATTTCTAGATTATTTATTGTTCTGTAAATTAATGTTATTGTCATGGCAATTTATGCCAATTTCACGGCCCCCTGAAATTTTTCTCTGGAGAGAACCATGACAGAACATGTAGCGTCACTCCTCAGCACCAAACCATTTCACTCACCACTACATACACTTAAAAAAATAAAAATAAAATAAAAAGGGTCCAGCAGTCATGGTGTCTCTCTAATAATACTCATCAATCAAATAGAATATTTCAGTTGTATTTGGCTTCAAGAGAAATTGTGGCAACTGCCGGGTAGTCACAACACATGGTACACTTCAGAAAGAATGTGTCTCTTATATTTGGCTTCAAGAGAGATTGTGCCAACCACTGGGCTGACACATAGTATGCTTTGCATTTTGTAGAATATTTCTCTTGTTTTTGACTTCAAGAGAGATTGTGCCAACTGCCAGGTTGTCACTACACGTAATACACTTCACATAGAATATTTCTCTTGTAATTGGATTCAAGAGAAACTAGAAATGGTTTTTACACGTAAAAACAGATGTCTCCCCCTTCCCCCATTTCACATTTTAGAGTTATGTTCCGCAAACGAGTCCCACCCTTCAATATGCCTAAATCCAAATTGTTGCCATGGAAACAGAAAAAATATTAAAGCTGCAAGTAGCGTTGGATGGGTCCTCGCCCTCCCGCGCATGCGGAAACGGGGGCGAGACGCGTTCGAGCACCGTCGAGCATTGTCATTCGTTGGACAGCATGAGACTGAGGAAAATGTTTAATGTTGAGTTGAGTGCAAACCCCTTTACTGAAAGAGATTTTTCTTTAGTATAATGGAGCTATGACCCATGCGACCTGGTCAAACTTTCAGAAGCAGATTTTATCACTGCTGTGTATTGTGCAATCTTCCCCCATTCATGAACTTAGAGAAGGGAGATGAGCCATGTGAGCCTGCTGCCACCGGGTGGTCAGAATGTGTAGCAGCACTAAGAAAAACACTGAAAATCAATAATAATCAAGAAATTAATAAATGCTTCTTCCAGGTAAATCCTAGAAAGATTAAATTTCGGGAGCATGTTCACTGAAGAAAGACAAAAGTTTTATACACTGCAACTTATGGTGAATTCAGAAGTGTGTCACTCTATATCTTTCAAAATATGAATACTCATAACATGTTTATATCTCAAGAAATATCAATTGTAATGGTACCACACTTGGCAGTTTGTTTGGAGACATAGAGACTATGAATTATGCCGAAGGACATCTTGATACGATGAACGGTTTGTCCACAGCAAGAATGTATACCTTACTGTACAGTGTTTTATATACGTAAAAATTTTTATTTCAAAAAGTCTCACTGGATTTTCACAAAATTCGGTGACAGTACAGGGCATGGTACAGCAATGATGAGTGATTTTTTTCAGAATTTTATGACACTGCAACAGGCTGTGGTGAAAGCAAAAGTCCCATTTTGGCGTATTTAGGTGGCGCTAGAGAGCTATTTTGAGTCTTTGGTGGAGAATTTTCAGATTGTAAGAATATTTGAAGACATGTAGAAATTACTGAAAAATTTGGTTTGTTTTCAAGCATGTTAAAGGGGTCAAACGAAGGTTGGAAATTGCCTAGGCATCGAAAAAAGGCAGTGAAAGTGGCTGGGGACCCCATCTTTGACGCCTCATAAAATCCGAACCATTCGACTTTCGTAAAAGTTGTACAGTAGTTTTCATCGGCAGAGTGTGCTTAGTCATCTATTAGCATTTGGGGTTGATACGATGAACGTCCCTAAAGGAGTTTGCGTTTGTTCGAGGGCAAATTTTGGCGAAATTTAGGGGAAAAAGGAAATTTTGATATGCAAATTGCGGACTTCCTGTTCGATTTAGGCAATGGGTGTTGATTGGTCATTATTAGGCCTTGATGAGATGAACAATATAGTGTTGGTTCCATCTCTCTATGACTCTCCTACCGGTCGAGGTGGCCGTCTTAGTGCAAATGAAATGTTTCTTAGAGGCGCTAGAGAGCCATTTAAATTCAAAAGCAGTTCAAACCCTCAAAAGGCACATCTACATGTTATGGAGAGACACTATATGAAATTTGGTGAGAATTGATCACACAGTTTCAGAGTTATGCTCCGGAAACAAATGGGAACGCCGACGCCAACGCCAACGGGAATTCAGGCAAAAAACAATATGTCTTCCCCCCCCTCCAGGAAAGGGGAGACATAATTGTGCCAGCCGCCATGCTGTCACTTCACAGAGTACACTTCACATAGAAAATTTCTCCTGCATGCGGGCTGGCACAATGCATAGCACACTTCAAGTTGAATATTTTCTTGTATTGGCTTCAAGAGAAGCTGGCCAGCTGCCGGGCTGTTACTAAACATATGAAAGCTTAATAGTTTTTACAAAGAGCTTAAGCCCCCAACATGGTTCTATTTGGAGGGGTCAGTTGCAGCTACCTGCCTTTGGTTCCATGCTTGGACAGGCAGGGATCTCTCAGAAAAGAGTCATGTCGCCAATCCTAATGTATACTTGTATGCCCGTATGCTTCCAATAAATATGCTCTATTTGTGGTCCCATCGGAAATGGAGCTCTGTCGTAAATTCTGATAGGCCATGGAGTCAAGCCTACTAACGTAGAGGAGCCACTTATCCCTCCGGTGATTCATGTGAGTCCACAAAAGTGTCACCTGACTCTGCGGTCAGATGATTGCTTGATCTCTAATATGCCAGTTTACTAAAGCTCATCCTTAGAAGCAGCTCCTCAGCTGACCGATCGTGGCTAAATTTGAACATTTCAAGGACAAAGAATTTGCTAAAACTCTGGGTAACGAACGGAAAGGCACCGCTTTGGTGTAATCAACCAATTCCTGATGGAAATACAGGACATAAGCTCTCAGAGTTGTTCAAATTAAATGCCACCCCTCTATTTAAAACCATTGAAGACAATCTCAACTGTTGGATTAACCTGCCACTTTCTCTCACTGGTAGAATAGCTGCGGTCAAAATTTCAATATTACCCAAAATCAGCTATCTTTTTACAATAATCCCAATCCAACCTTCTACCAAAGGGTTTCAATCACTGGGCACTATTACACACAAATTCTATTGGAAAAATAAAAAACCAAGGATCAAACTCGCAACATTGCAAAAAGTAAAACAGCAGGCGGTCTACAGGCACCTAATTTTCATTTTTATTTTCTTTCCAACCAGTTACAGTATATTTATCAATGGATTAATTACATAACACAGCCTAATTCTTGGAGAGAACTAGAACAAGCACAATGGAAACCCATCGTAATATCCGACCTCCCATTTCTTATCACAAGTTTAAGACTTAACAGCGCGTTCAACAATACAGTAATCTCAACGACTGACAGCTTGGTGGAAAATCAACAAGCTTTTCAAAACCCTCTGCTGTTATGATTCGGCCTCGTGTGCTTGTTTGTGGTTGTGCGTTTTTCCCCATGTCTCTCTTGGTTCGTGTTTCAGCTCCATTCCCACGGCCCGACCACCTATTCCCCCTTGCCTGGCTCCTGTGATGTTGTGTGACAGCCTGCATGCCTGAGTCTCGTTGTCCAATCACGTTTCCTCTTTCAGTTTCGGCTTTGGTTTTTCATTCATTGCTTCCACCTCTTAATTCTGGGTCTTGCAAAAGTCTGAGTGAATGTGTTCTCTGAAAACTCTGAGTGAACGCTTTCTCTGATAGGGCCATTACTAACTGTACTAACCAGCACTTAAGGGTGTGTAAATATTTCATTACGTAGTTACTAATCTAATTAACTCATTAGCGAGTACGAGCGTTTCTAACTTCTGTAAATTCCTCCCTAGAGCTTTCCCTGATTAACTGTGTTTAAAGCTATGCTTTTCTTTGCTGTTCTCGTGGTGCATTTAACTCGCCACGTTTAGATTACCTTAATCTAAACTGTCTAGTTTGATTGATCGTCTTGAGGTCTGGTCTCGAGTCATTATTGTTACCCAGTCCTCGTGATTTTGTTTATTAATCCCATGTGTTTCTGTTCCTTTTGAGATTGCCTGCCTCATCCCCGCCTCCTCCCTGGTGTATTTGATCCGGGAAGAAGGATGTCAGACTGACTTCGCTCGCTTGCTCACACGCTTTACGCACATGCGTTTACCTGAATCTGAGCTACTTTGAGAATTTTTGTTCCCGAGCACCCTAAGCATTTCCGTTGCCTTTTATGTCCAGCGTTCTCCTTTGTCTTAGTTCTGTGTCTTTGCTTGTTTCTGTAATTTATCCCCAGCCACTCGTGCAAGTGTGTACTTCAGCTTTTCCCCTGTCTCCTGGATCCTGCGCCTGGTGTCCATCTGACCCAATTCTGTAACAACTGCAAATTCCCCCCTATTTGGAATCACCCGGACTTCAATCAGAAAAATTCACCCCTAGATTTCATCACCTGGGAAAAAAAAAAGGAATCGCACACCTACACCACATCTTCCATAATGATAAACGAATCTCATTTGAAAATCTCATTCACACCTATGGCATTGGGAATGACCAGTATCTTCAGTATTTTACACTAAAATCAGTTCTCAAAGCTAAAATCAATATAACCAATAATAACCTACAACCTCCAGTACACTAATACAGTATGAGGTCATTCACAGAACTCACCTCACCACACATAAAATGGGATTCATAGTGTAATGTGAATATAGGCCACTAGATGGCAGTATTTACCTTTTTTTTGTTAAGCTCAGACTGGAGTCATGTTTAGACATGTCCTGGACATGTCTGGGGCAAGTCTCAGAAAGTTAAAAAAAGAGGTCTAAATGTGGGTGGGGTCTGCAAAAGAGTATATAAGGAAAAGAATTGAGACAGTAAAGTAGTAGGAGAAATTGCAAGAAGATGACCAGACCTGCCATTCTGTTCAAGACCTGTGACGTTTCTTTTGTGGATTTCTTTGCCTGTGTTTGAGCATTTTCATCATCCAGGACATCACCAAGCCACCCCCACGAAAAGGGATTGTAAATATTTATGTTTTGTACATAATTCAGTCTTGGTCTTTAGTTTAGTTATTGTCTTTGTTAAAAATTAAATGTGTTTTAGTTGTTAAAACTGTGTCTGTCATCCCTTGCTGTTGCTGTTGCGTTGTAAATCCAATTACAAATTGGGGCCATAACAAATTGTGGGCTCAAGGTCCGGGATAGACCATTTTGTGAGTAATTTATTGAAAATCTAACATTTCAAATTGTAAAATTTATTTTTTTTTAATTGAATACATATATATTGACAACAGCAATGGATGATTTCTTGGCATCACCAACCGTAGGGGTTTTGAAGTCTTTTAAAAAGACAGAACTGTTGGAAATATGCAGACATTTGGAGCTGACAGAGGTAAAACCAGCCATGCGAAAAGCAAGACTGGCTAGAGAGATAGTTGAATATTACATTGATGAAAATGTGTTTGCACCCAGAGATCTGGAACAGTTTCCAGTGGAAAATCCAAATACAGAAATGGAACTTAAATTAAAAATGCTAGAGATTGAAAGGGAGGAAAGAGAAAAAGAAAGGGAGGAAAAAGAAAAGCAAAGAGAATTTGAGAGGGAAGAAAGAGAGAAAGAAAGGGAAGAAAAAGAAAAACAAAGGCAGTTTGAGTTAGAAAAATTAGCAAGAGCAGAGAAAATAGAAAGGGAGGAAAAAGAATTTGAGTTAGAAAAATTTGCAAGACAGAGAGATTTTGAATTAGAGAAATTCGATAGAGAAGAAAGACTCCAAATGGAGCAACTAAAAATAAAAATTCAAACTGAAAATAAATTTCGGGCTAGCCAGGAGGTAAAATTAGTGCTTCCATTTTCGGAAAAGGATGTTGACAACTATTTACAGTGTTTTGAAAAGGTAGCAAAGAGTTGCCAGTGGCCAAAGGAACACTGGCCTCTGATGTTGCAAACTGTCCTCAAGGGTAAAGCTCAACAAGCCTATTCGGCTTTGTCTGCAGATGATTCCTCTGATTATGAGATTGTCAAAAAGGTTATTTTGAGAGCTTATGAGTTGGTTCCAGAGGCTTACCGACAGAAATTCAGAGGTTTGAAGAAATCTGAAAATCAGACTTATGTGGAATTTGCTAATGAGAAGAAGGTTTGCTTTGAGCGCTGGTGTACTTCTATGGAGGTCAAGGATGATTTCAACTCACTAAAAGAGATGGTGTTAGTTGAAGAATTCAAGAACTGTGTTAAAGATGATGTTAAGACCTACCTTAATGAGAAGCAAGCACTGAATTTGCAATCAGCTGCCAAATTTGCAGATGAATATGTTCTCACACATAAGTCCAAATTTCAGTCCAGCAGTAACAATAGATGGTCCCAATTTCAGAAAAAGGGTTATGGTGATACCCAAGATTCCTCACCCAAAGACAAAGACAAATCTGGTGATGGTGCTCAGAAATCCAGTAACAGGTCTGATCAAAGTGTGAAAGCTGACAGTGACAAAAGTGGTCTAGTTTGCAGTTATTGCAAGAAATCTGGTCATGTTACAACTAACTGTTGGTTCCTTAAAGCTAAGAAAGAAAAAGAAAAGGATACCAAACCAAATGCCTTTGTGAAAACAAGGTTAGAAACCCCTGTAGTGGATAACCAATCTGCTAAATTGCCTGCTTCTTGTGGGGCTAAAAAGCCTGATACAGCTGACTTCGTGAGGGAGAAATTTCTTCCATTTGTGTCAGAGGGATTTGTGGCCCTGAATGAGCATACTACTCCTGTCCCCATATACATCCTAAGGGATACCGGAGCTTCTCAGTCACTTTTGTTGATGGACTCCTTGGAGTTACGTGATGAGACCGCTTCAGGGGATTTCATACTTGTACAAGGTATTGAAGGGAGGACTGTATCTGTACCCCTGCGCTCTATATTCTTGAAGTCAGATTTAGTTACAGGACAGGTAAAGGTGGGACTTATGTCAAGTCTACCTATAAAGGGTGTTTCTCTGTTGCTAGGCAATGACCTGGCTGGGGGCAAAGTAGTTCCCCCTGTACATCTTACTTCACAGCCGAGCACTGAAGATGGGGATGAGGACCCATCTCTGTATCCTTCTTGCGCAGTGACTCGTGCTATGGCCAAGAAGGCTAAAGAAGAAGATGATGTGGTGCCGTCCAGTACATTGAATAGTCAGGACTCAGGTGGTTCGCCTCATGACTCTGATTGGCCTACTATGGTTTCTCCGTTTGAGGACTTATCAGATACTTTTATCAGTTCTCTATTCAGCCAGCCGGATGGGTCTGGTGATTCTGATGTGTCTGGAGACTTGTCTCTGTCCAGAAAGCGGTTGATTGAGGAGCAAACTAATGATCCTGAAATTTGTGTACTAAAGAGGACAGCCCTTCCTGATAAAGAAATAGACGCAGTTCCAGTTGGGTATTATCTCAAGGATGGTGTGTTGATGCGGAAGTGGCGCCCTCCTGATATCCCTGCCAATGCAGATTGGGCAGTGGTCAGGCAAATTGTTGTTCCGAAGGTCTATAGGAATGAGATCTTAACAATGGCTCATAGTTTACCTTTAGGAGGTCATCTTGGTGTTAACAAGACTGTTGATAAGATCATGAAACACTTCTTTTGGCCTGGGCTTCGGAAAGACGTTTCCAACTTTTGCAAAACCTGTCACACTTGTCAGGTAGTTGGAAAACACCAGTTAGACCCACCTGTAGCTCCATTGCAGCCTATCCCAGCATTTGGGGAGCCATTCTCTAGGGTCATTGTTGATTGTGTTGGTCCATTACCCAAGACTAGATCTGGAAATCAGTACTTGTTGACAATCATGTGTGCATCTACCAGATTCCCTGAAGCCATACCTCTACGTAACATCAAGGCAACTGCAATCTCAAAGGCTTTGATAAAGTTCTTCACGTTGTTTGGCCTTCCCAGGGAAATTCAGTCAGACCAGGGTAGCAATTTCACTTCAGGATTGTTTCAGCAGGTTGTGTATGAACTAGGTGCAAAGCAGATTCTTTCTAGTGCCTATCATCCAGAAAGTCAGGGTGCCTTAGAGCGGTTTCATTCCACTCTCAAGACAATGATGAGGACTTATTGTTATGACCATGAGAAAGACTGGGATGAAGGGGTTCATTTGCTGTTGTTTGCAGCTAGAGAAGCAGTGCAGGAGTCTACTGGATTCAGTCCATTTGAGCTAGTGTTTGGTCATGAAGTGAGAGGACCTTTGCTATTATTGAGTGAACAATGGCAAGAGAAAGAGCCGCATATCAGTCTGTTAGACTATGTTAGCAAGTTCAAGGAAAGATTGCGTGCAGCTTGTGACCTTGCCAAAGAGAACTTGAAATCAAGTCAGGGAAAAATGAAAACTTGGTATGATCATAAGGCTAGAAGCCGTGAGTTTAAACCAGGAGAAAAGGTCCTTGTGTTGTTTCCCTGCAGTCCAATCCATTGCAGGCTAGATTTCATGGTCCTTATGAAATTCTGACAAAACTCAATGATCTCAATTACATTGTGAAGACTCCAGATAGGAGAAAACCAAAACAATTGTGTCATATTAACATGCTAAAGGTTTATCATGACAGAAATGCTAGGGTCGCAGCTGTCACTTCAGATTCTCCAATGGTCGAAACGTGTGAAGATGAGGGGGAGTTTCAAGATGATGAACCAAGAATTAAAGCTGAAGTTCTTTCATGTAAATTGTCAAACACTGAAGTGTTGCAAAATCTTGATGTAAAACTCCAGCACTTAGAACCCTCACAGAGAGATCAGTTTGAAAGGTTGATCAGGAAATATGAGGATTTGTTTCCTGATGTTCCAAAGAGAGTTACTATAGCCTCTCATGATGTAGATGTTGGTGATGCCAAACCAATAAAACAGCATCCATACCGGATGAATCCTGAAAAGAGAAAGATTGCTGAGAAAGAGGTTGAGTACATGTTAAAACATGATATTATCAGACCCTCCAACTCCGATTGGAGTTCACCCTGTGTGCTAGTTCCAAAACCTGATGGAAGTACTAGATTCTGTACAGATTATCGCAAAGTCAATGCTGTAACAAGAACTGATGTGTTTCCAATACCTAGGATTGATGATTGTATTGATTGTGTAGGGCAAGCAAAGTTTCTGACCAAGATTGATTTATTGAAGGGTTATTGGTGTGTGCCTTTATCTGAGAGGGCCAAGAGCATCTCTGCTTTTGCCACACCATCTGGATTGTACCAGTATGAAGTCCTACCCTTTGGCATGAAAAATGCCCCAGCCACGTTCCAAAGGATGATACAGTCTACAATCGCCGGATTGCCACACACGGGTGCGTACATCGATGACCTGATCACATGGAGTGACTCCTGGGAAGAACATCTAAAAGATGTAGAGAAGTTGTTCCAGCGCCTGACCCAGGCGAACCTGACTGTTAACCTGAGCAAGAGTGACTTTGGTTGTGCTACTGTCACCTATCTTGGCTACGTCATAGGCCAGGGTAAGGTGGCACCCATAAATGCTAAAGTCCAAGCCATCATGGACTTTCCAGTTCCTGACAACAAAAAAGCTTTGCGCCGCTTCCTTGGAATGATCGGGTACTACCGCAAGTTCTGCAAGAACTTTGCTGAGATTGCTCTCAGTCTAACTAACCAACTGAAGAAAGGCGTAAAGTTCACTTGGGATGATGCATGCCAGAGAGCCTTCGATCGCCTGAAGTCTCTGCTGTGTCACTTACCCATGCTCAAATCTCCTGACTTCAACAAACCGTTCTCCATCGCGGTCGATGCTAGCGACCAAGCTTGTGGATCTGTGCTCCTACAGAGAAGTGACTCTGATGACATTGAGCATCCCGTGGCATACTTCTCCAGGAAGTTCAATCGCCACCAAAGGAACTATTCCACAATAGAGAAGGAACTGTTGGCTCTGGTCCTTTCTTTTCAACACTTTGAGGTTTATGTTTGTACAGGACAAAAGCCAATGATTGTGTACACTGACCACAATCCGTTAACGTTTTTGAGTAAGATGAAAAACAAGAATCGGAGATTGTTGAATTGGAGTTTGATTTTACAGGAGTTTGACTTGGAAATTAAGCATGTGAAGGGTACAGACAATGTAATTGCTGATTGCTTATCCCGTGTTTGAATGTGTATATATATATCATGTGTTTGAATATTGTATGATATGTATATATAGACAAGTGTTCACTTAACCATTTTGTATTGAAAAGAAAAATTTTGCCTTTATGAGTCAAAATTTTTCCCTTTTGGAATGGAGGTGTAATGTGAATATAGGCCACTAGATGGCAGTATTTACCTTTTTTTGTTAAGCTCAGACTGGAGTCATGTTTAGACATGTCCTGGACATGTCTGGGGCAAGTCTCAGAAAGTTAAAAAAAAGAGGTCTAAATGTGGGTGGGGTCTGCAAAAGAGTATATAAGGAAAAGAATTGAGACAGTAAAGTAGTAGGAGAAATTGCAAGAAGATGACCAGACCTGCCATTCTGTTCAAGACCTGTGACGTTTCTTTTGTGGATTTCTTTGCCTGTGTTTGAGCATTTTCATCATCCAGGACATCACCAAGCCACCCCCACGAAAAGGGATTGTAAATATTTATGTTTTGTACATAATTCAGTCTTGGTCTTTAGTTTAGTTATTGTCTTTGTTAAAAATTAAATGTGTTTTAGTTGTTAAAACTGTGTCTGTCATCCCTTGCTGTTGCTGTTGCGTTGTAAATCCAATTACAAATTGGGGCCATAACAATAGACACAGACATTTGCTCATCATGTACACTAAACACTGTAGACCAGTGTTTCCCAACCCTCTCCTGGAGGCCCACCTGTCCTGCATGTCTTATATTTCTCCCTGCTCCAGCACAGATGATTCAAATGATCAGCTCGTTAATCACCCCCTAAAGCTGATTGATGACAACCTGATCATTTGAATCTCCTGTGCTGCAGCAGGGAGAGATCTAAAACATGCGGGTGTTGGGAATCGCTGATTATATGTTTGTTTTTAGTATGTTTTCGTACTTTTAGTTGTTATTTATTTATTTATCATATTTATTCTTTTAGAGTATGTATGTTTCTGTAAGATTGCGCTGTCTTCAGTGTCTTCCTTTCGTTTCTGTCTCGTGGTGTCTTGTCTTTTTCATCACACTCTCTTCCGTGTATTTCGGTGAGGTATTTCCACTTCCTTCTTTCTTGCTGTTCTCATTGACTATCCACACCTGAGAGTAGTTTAGTGAGGCATGAGTGTTTAGTTAGATTAGAGTTAGAACTCCACCCTTTTCCTCTCTCTCTCCTATCACCGTCCTTGCTTTTCTAGCTCCACCTCTCTTTACAGCTGTCCTGTGTTTAGCTGGGATTCCACTTAATTAGTTTGTGTGTTTAAAAGGCCCACTTTTCCTCAGCTTCTTGTCGACTCGTTTCAACCCATAAGCTCGCTTTGGTTAAGTCTTGTTTCTGCGTTTTCGAGTTTCGTTTGCTGATTGCTCGTTTCTTGTGAATTCTCCCGTAAGTCTCGTCATTGATTGTTTGTATTACGTTGTTTGATTGCTGGTTGAGTGAGTAGTACTTCTTTCTCCCTTATTCCCATTTTGTACCCATCTGTTTAGATTCTCCTGTTTTTCTCCCTTATCCCATCCAATTCCCTTTTCCTTCCCCTTCCATTCTCTTAGATCTACCCCCTTTGTTACTGTCTTTGTGCGGATTGATTTCCTGGTTACCGATTATTCTCTGCCTGTCTCCTGACTTTGATTCTGACTATTCTGCATTACCCTGTTTGTCTGGCTATTGATCTGCTTCTGTCTTTGACCATGAGCTTTGTAAATCCCAATAAACGCCCTGCCGATGCTGAACTGCACTTGGAGTCTAAGCCCGTTCCTTTCAGTGGGAGAGGTGGGCCTCCAGGAGAGGGTTGGGGAACACTGCTGTAGACAACTACTATCATGCCATGTGGCTCTGCCCCCCAGTACAAACTTTCTTGAAGAGGGTCACTGAAAAAATCTCAGATCTCTTGGGATGCAGCCTTCCATTATCCCCATCACTGTTTACTTGGAGACCTCACAGTAATTAACCCAGCACCCAATAATACCAGACCAATACTTATAGCCATAACCACTGCCAAAAAGACGATACTCAGGAACTGGAAAACAAGAGACAAACTCAGCATATCACACTGGTTAAATGCCCTTACAGAATACATATCTATGGGAAAGCTCTCAGCCGCTCGCCAAGACCAAACTCATTATTTTGAAGCAACCTGGACCCCTCTTCTCAGGGCCCAACACTTGCTGCCTGCGAGCCCGTGCCCCAACCTGACAAGTGATGTCTTATAAGCATTAATGTTTTTGTTATTATCATTATTATTTTTATCTTATTTTCTTTTTTGTTTATTAGTTTTTTTTTTTGTTTTTTTTTTAATTCTACATAAGGTTTTGCCCATAAACCTCATACATTTTACTCATCCACACACTCAAGCAACAGTGTTCTTAATCATGCATTCTGAACACTTGTGACTGATACACTCTACTCCTCTCATTTGTGTTTTATTACTTGTTCCGTTTACCTTTTTGGTTTTACTATTTTGTTGTTTTTGTTTCTTGTCTTCTGTTGTTTTTTGAAAAAAATGTCCTGTTATTTCTTGTTCGTATTGCACTTAACTCTTTTGTACATTAAGTTAAATGTTTGCAGAAAAAAAAGAAGCAGCTCCTCAGCTTACTTGCTTTACAACCCTCCTCCCCAGCTCCACCTGTATACTGTTAGCATTCCTTAATCCTGTTCCTTCATAATTAAACTAATTTCTGTTCAATGACTATGTCTCTTCTTTTGAGATCATTGTTGCTGTAGGCTCTGTTCTATGGGGGCGGGGGTTAGTTGCAGCTCCCTGCCTTCAGTTCCATGCTTGGACGGACAGGGATCTCTCAGAACAGAGCAATGTCACCAAACTAAATGTATGCTTGTATGCTTCCAATAAATATTCTTTTTGACAAAGTGGTCCTATCAGAATTAGGTTTTGGTGTTCCAATCATCCTTCTTGATTGGCTAAAGGAGAATGAGCCTTTCAAAATATCTGCGACTGAAAGCTGTGATCTGCCATTTGGCGGAAGTCCATGACTGTTACGTAACTGGATATAAAGCCTGCCCTTGTAGTGAATGGAAACCCGTGATTTCTGTGAAATGTTCATGTCTGGAGATATTTTTAGTTTATTGCATCACAAAATAACTCATGCAGTGTCTTAAACTGAGTAGTTTATTCAGGCCTGTCTCTAGATAGCTCATGAGCTCACTAAATTGTAGGCAGTGTTGGCTGGTCAACTGGCCAGCAAAGAGAAGCACAAACCATCCCTGAAAACAATTTTTGGACATGACCTGCTTTCTGTCTTAATAAAATTGACTTTAAAATTGACTCTCAAAATCTTAACAGGTGTTGCCAGTTCTTCTTGTTAAGTTAAAGAGGTTATGGGAAGTCCTCTATGAAATTGCTGGAATCCTGTTAATTATGTTCTGACTAGATAAAAGGTATGAGAAATAAATGCGAGAAAAATGTGTTCGAAACACATTTTTTGATATTTATTCGTACAATTCCGAAGATCATTCAAATTTCCCGGGAAATTGACTAATAAGGAAGTGGGAAGTCATTTCAAGAACACAACATACAATCCAAGAAGGATTGTTATTTAATTTCATTAAATTACCATTGCAGAAACGCGGAAAACGCTCAACATTATCAGCTGTGGCCAGTTTTCATTAATGACATACATCTGTCAACTCTCACGCATTCGGATTTCTCATGCTTTTCTTTACTCAGGGTTGGAAAATGCTGCGCTCAGCTGGCTTGTGTGGATCGGTCTGCGAGGCTCATGTAGCTGTAAGTCACGAGAATCCATTCTTTCCTACATTCTTAATTGCTGAATGTAGAAGGAAATGTCCGGCACGTTTCACAGCTTGTTGCTTTTTGAGCCACGTGGGCTGTCCTCCTCATTTCGCGAGCCACTCGACCACAGAGTCTATGGAGATATGCTGATATTTTACATTGTCAATTATGAGCGTGTTATGGCCCCAATGTGTTATTACATTTACGACAGCAAGGGATGACAGACACAATTTTAAAACTAAAACACATTTAATTAAACAAACACTTTAACTAATCTACTATCTACTCTAATGACCAAGATAGGTAAATACAAAAACAGAAATATATACAGTCCCTTTGGTGGGTTGCTTGGTGATGTCCTGGGGGAGGAAAAGGCTCTAACACAGGCAAAAATCCTAAAAAAGCTTCACAGGTCTTGAACAGAATGACAGGTCTGGTCACATGTATCCTTCTCCTTGCAATTTCTCCTACTACTTCACTGTCTCATCTCTCCCCCTTATATACTCTTTTGCAGACCCCTCCCACCTTTTAGGCTTTTTTTTATTTTTCTCTGGGACTTGCCCCAGACATGCCTAAAACATGCCCAAACCTATCTCCAGTCTGGGCTTAACAAAAAAAAGGTAAATACTGCCATCTAGTGGCCTCTATTCACATTATCTAGTGGTCCAGTGGCCTCAATTTTGTGAAGTAATTTATAACAACGTTATTAAAATACATTTCATTGTCGTTTCACCAATTAGTCTGAGAAACTTTCTAATCAAGAAAAGTAAACCGCGACAGATTTAGGTCATTCAGCACTGAAGGGTGAAGAGTGAGCGTCCTTTTGCAGCAGCCGAGCACCCCCCTGTGGTACCCAGTACCCACTATTGTCAGTTATGCTGAAGTGGCGTTTGTGAATATCCCCTGGCGAGGAGTGGGACCGCTCCCTCGGTTAGAGGTAGGTCGATCTCTCTCTCTCTCTCACTATATGATGAGTCGAGGGTGAGTGAGAGTGTCGTTTCTGACTACACACCATGCATGCTAAATACACAATGCCGCACAGTAAGCAAAGAGGCTGTTCTTCAATTGACGTCACTACCGGAAATTCCCGAAGATGGCCGAAGCTTTTTGTCATGGTTGCTAAGTGCGTTGCTATGGCCATAACTCAGTAATTAGGTGATATTTTGGAAAAATTTCAACGTAGAATGTTTTATGGTGCATTAATCAAACTGAACTTGGTTTCAGAAATTTAAAAATTAATTCCCATAACCTCTGTAAAATAACAAATAGCCTAATTTTGACCTGTTTTCAATCATTCATTTAAATTACATTTCAGAAACTCTGAAAACTCTCAAAATGATCAGGTGTTTTCTTTAATAACACATACCTGTCAACTCTCACACATTCAGTATGAGTTTTAGTGACATATTTATATCCCCTGCTTTAGTCAGCAATTATTCAATCAACACGAATGTAAGAGATTCTTGAAAATTGATTGCGGTTTCATTCTTCTTTTACCAATCAAGAGGGATGACAAAAACATGAAAAATGAATAGCTTTACTGCGTAATTATTGAAACAGGCATAAGTCTCAAAATTTTCCATTCCCTTTCAATTCCTCAGCGGGACGGTAGAATCTCTGTTCTTGGATGCAGACGTTAGTGTTGTTAATTTTGTCATGATGAACGGGTTCTCCTCGATGCCCAGGTCTGTTCAGTGTATGATTAACCCCTTTCTGCAGATGTAGACGCTCGCTTCTATAGAGCAGCAAATTTAAGCACTTAATTACAGTACTCGACCACGAGATGGAACCCCCGGATCAGTTATTGAATATTCACAAGCAGGCAGAGCTGAAACGCGATTTAGAGTATGGAGAAGTTCCCTCCAATCCCTGTTTTTCAGGAGTTGCATGAATTAAACTCCTCAGCTAAGCCTGATGTGCAAACTGGCCTATATCCTTGCCCATAGTATCGATCCAGTAGTTTCAAAAAATTATCACTTGCGACAGAAAAAAAACTTATTACACTGTAGCAACCATTTTAGCTACAGTGAGCCAATAGTATTCCAATTAGTGGTTAAGAAAATACGATTTATGAAGCAAAAAATCCCGCATTGTACTGATTCTCTCACATTCTACTGTCAATTACAGTCATCACACACAAAATATGCGCAGTTCCCTCCCATGGATTAACGCGTAGATTCCTCCATTGACAAATTCAGCGCTCCCTTCTATCCACCCAAGTACTGGTGTCGATAGCCAGTCACTCAATTATATGCTCAGATTCATCTGCGTAACTCTACAGTTATAGTTCACGCCAGAGTTGTGACCAAGTCATCATTTTCAAGTCAAATCAAGTCACTGGTCATGAGCTCAAACTCAAAGCAGATGAGGGAGAGCAGTGAGGAGTGAAAGGGGGCGGGGGAACTAATGAGGCAATGAGCTGACTAATTAACAAGCAGCTGAGAGAACCATGAGTTGCATTTCATGTTGACAATGACCCCTTTCTGATCCTAAATGTATCTCAGCTTTTAGTAACTCTCTCAGCTTTCCTCTCTCTGCTTGTTAATTAGTCAGCTCATTGCCTCATTAGTTCCCCCGCCCCCTTTCACCCCTCACTGCTCTCCCTCGTCTGCTTTGAGTTTGAGCTCATGACCAGTGACTTGATTTGACTTGAACATGATGACTGGGTCACAACTCTGGTTCACGCCCTCGTGATGCTTCCCCGGTAACAATGTATTGATAGACTCGTTTCTTATCCGATTCCCGAGTGTTTAAACTTTCCTCAATAACTGAAATACATTGATCGGACAATAAGAACAGGATACAAAGCTAAGCGTAAAAGTAAGGTCGGTTGTATTCTTCGAATGTTGGCCACGGTTGCGCAGCTGAAAATGATGCGATATTAAAGAAACAAAGACACCCCAAACCGGCCTGAAGTGTTCAGTTTCATTTACGAGATAAATGTTGTATGGACGCAGTCAATGGGAATTATTCCGAATCAAACAGTACTGGAGGGTTCCTCCTCCCTGATACATCTGTCTCTGGAGGAGGGCATCAATGGGGAAAACAGGTTATATTTCTACTCTGTTTGCATTTTGCTTAATATGGCTTTTTGCTGTAGAATTTATACCGCGTTTAAAGACATCGAATGACGAGGTTTTCGTTTCTCCAAATGCATGCAGCCTTCGCACGTCGGTAGATCCCTCGGTACGTTCATTACACCAACTGTTGAATATGGAGGCATATGTCGTTTTATTTTTCCTGAAAGTGAAATTTCTGTTCTGTTAAAATAAGGTATATTTCAGAATTCAGCAATCTTGAATTATAAAGCCTTAAATCAGGTAACACCTAAATAGCCAGTTCTCTTTCACAATATTTCGCTCGATGTCTCACTATGGGATGCACGCCTCGCTGCAGCCTCAGAAGCATTAATCTCATTACGCCAATCCTGATTGGCTGGTGAACGTGTCCGTCCGCCCAGGTGGTACACCCACCTTAAATAGCTCATGCGGACGGCACCACGTCATTCAAACACCTCTTCTCACTCGGAGCATATCTCGCGTCCAGGGCTAGTTAGCTGAACTGTCCACAGACGGATTTTCTGTCGCCGGGCGCTACTAGCTTTGGATACCTTTTTGCTTCGTCGGTCACACCAGACCGGACTCAGTGCTCTCCCGCCCTACACGGCTTGGTCAGCACTGTCCTCGACGCCCCACCACGGCACGTCGAGTACCGAAGGCTAGCACACCAGCTACCTCTCGGTTTTCTTCACTCGACGCCCCACCACGGCACGTCGAGCTCCGAGCACTAGCACACCAGCTACCTCTCGGTTTTCTTCACTCGACGCCCCACCACGGCACGTCGAGCTCCGAGCGCTAGCACACCAGCTACCTCTCGGTTTTCTGCCTCGTCTCCCGGCTTGCACACCAGCTAGCTAGGAATGGAGGCCCAAAACCCCCATACCAAGGGGCACGGAGACTCCGGGACCCGTCCCTGTCGCTGTGGGAACAAGATCTCGAGTAAAGATCCACACCAGGTCTGCTCGAGCTGCCTGGGGCTGGAACACGCCCGTATGGCTATCGAACTTCCCGGCTCGTGCCAACACTGCGCGGTGTTTACAGCGAAAAGTCTCCGCAGACGGCTAGCCCGCCAGGCTAGCTTGTCTGGAATCGACCCCCTCCTCCGCTCCGACGGTGCTGCCGCCGAGGGCAAGCAGGATTTGGCGGTCGCTACGGCGGCGATTCCGGAGGCTAGCGCCAGCTGGGGCTCCCAGCTCGACCAAGCCGCGGATCCCCCGTATGAGGAAGACGTCCTAGAACTGGACTATGGGGACGATGAAGATGGCGTCTCTGAACTCCTCATATCAGAGGATGAGGAAGTTGACGACGTCTTCATTACTCCGGCTCGGGCCGCGCAGCCCGCGGCCTCCGTCACCTCTCGGGATGGAGATGAGAGTAGCATACCAGCTTCTCCTCTCCCCAGCTCCGACATGCTCGACGTGTGCAAACGCGCTGCTGTCCGGCTGAACATCCCCTGGCCCGTTGTCGTAGCTGAGACCACCAGATCCCGCTACGAGGGGAAGAAATTGCCCTTGGCTAAGAGTGCGACGAAACAACTTCTCCCCGTCTTCCCGGAGCTGCTAGATGAGGTTGCGCGCTCTTGGAAAGACCGCCCTTATAGCAGCAGGAGCCCAGTTCCCGGTGCCTCGTCCCTCGATTGTGAGGCGATGGAGAGCCTGGGTCTGCTCCGCATGCCTCCGATGGAGCCACTCGTGGCAGCGCACCTTCACCCCCGCCTGTCAGCGGTGTCCTCCCGGAGCCCCAGTCTGCCGTCCAAGTCGGACCGTTTTCAGTCAGCCTTGACTGAGAAGGCGTATAAGGCGGCTGCGCTTTCGGCCAGAGCGCTCAATGTCCTCTCCCTGCTCACGGCTTATCAGGCTGAGTTGTGCGAGGATTTTGTGCTAACTCAGGACCCAGCTACATGGGAGGAAATACCGGTCGTCACCGACCTGTGTCTCCGTGTCCAACGCTGCGCGGTCCAGGCCACGGGAAAAGCGCTGGGGACCATGGTCCTACAGGAACGGGCGCGGTGGCTCAACCTCGCCAACCTGTCGGACAGGGAGAAGGATGACATCCTGGACATGCCCATTGTCCCGGAGGGGATCTTCGGTTCCGCGTTGGCTTCTATGCAACGGCGGTGCGAAGCTAAAAAGAAGGAGGATGAAGCTCTCAAGCTCTGCCTCCCTCGAAAGCCCCCTGCTCCTCTTCCGCCTGCTCAGCGTAAGACCTTTGCACAGGCTGCTTCACAGGATTCGCAGTTTAAAATGCCGAAACTGCGGAGGCCTCAGGCCGCCCCGCCTGCTCCGCCAGGTCGGCCCGGCTGGCCCAAAAAGCCCTCGGCCCCGGCTGCAGCTGCGCCTGCGCGACCCGCGCATACCGCCAGCAGCCAGGCCAGGAAAAAGAAGAGAGCGGCCTGACCCCCCCTCTCTCCACTGGTGACGCAGCTGGAAGTTCCCCGTTCTCCGGCTCCACCTGTTTGGCTTTCGGGCGTGCACCCAGGGGCTCCCCACGCCCCTATCTCCCAGCTGCCTCGGACCGTGCCAGTGCAAGCCGGGAGAGATGGACATTTGACGTCGCGGGGTTTAGCGGTTGCCCCCTCTCATGTCCACAAGCACGCACATACACAAAAGTTTTCTCAAAGAGAATAAATTGTGTCTCGCTGTCGCAGCCAGGCCGAGTGCCGAGGGCGCAGCTGAAAATAAAGAAAGCCAAATCTGTCAAAATAAGCACGCCACCCGGTGGCCTTGTCATTCCGCCACAGGAGAACGCCACCGCACTGCGGCTGGGCCCTCTTGTGGTGGGAGGACCGCAGGGCACGTCACCCGGGGGCTGTGTCATTCCGCCACAAGAGGGCGCCACCGCACTGCGGCTGGGCCCTCTTGTGGTGGAAGGGCTGCAGTGCACATCACCTCTCGCCCTCAGATGGCGGAGATGGGTCGCACTGGCAGCCCCACCCTGGGTGTTGAGGACGATTTCGAGGGGGTACAGGCTGCAATTCGCCGCTGTCCCCCCGCGATTCGCCGGCGTTATACACTCCCAGGCGCGGGGAGAGTCAGCTCGTGTTTTACAGGAGGAAATTTTCTCACTGTTAAACAAAGGAGCAATCTGTGTCGTCCCTCCCGCACAATGTCAAAGCGGTTTCTACTCCAGGTATTTCCTAGTCCCCAAACGGGGGGGAACGGTATTCGCCCTATCCTGGATTTACGGGCTCTGAACAAATATCTCAGGAAGTACAAGTTCAGGATGCTCACACACGCATCCCTGTTGCGTCTTGTACGTCAGAACGATTGGTTCACTTCAATCGATCTGAAAGACGCGTACTTCCACATTCCAATCTATCCTCCCCACAGAAAGTTTCTGAGGTTCGCTTTCCAGGGGATCTGCTACGAGTATCGCGTGCTCCCTTTCGGTCTGTCATTAAGCCCGAGGGTGTTCGTGCGGTGCACGGAGGCAGCAATAGCCCCGCTGAGACGGCGGGGCATCCGTCTGGCCACTTACCTGGACGATTGGCTGCTTTTGGCGCAATCGGAGCAGGAAGCCAGGGCGCACACGCGTATTCTCACACAGCACCTAGTCGATCTAGGTTTTGTGATAAACGCGGAGAAAAGCATGCTGTCCCCAGCGCAAGATGCTATCTTTCTGAGGTTATCCCTGAATTCGGTGTCTTTCACAGCTCGCCTCTCGGCGGAACGGGTGAGAGCTTTCAGGGCATGCCTCGCGCTTTTTTATCCAGGCAGGTTTGTTCCATTCAGATTGTGTCTTCGGTTACTCGGTCTGATGGCGTCTGCCATCCTCGTGATCCGTCTCGGTCGCCTCCACATGAGAGAATTCCAGCTTTGGGTGGCCTCATGCGGGCTAGATCCCGTGCGTCACGGCACGCGGAGAGTCTTGGTCACACTGGAATGCGCCAGGGCGCTGCGTCACTGGCGGACTCCGTCCTTTCTGACCCAGGGGGTCCCAATGGGCTCGGTCCTGTCCAGGAAGGTGGTCACTACAGACGCCAGCCTGAGGGGCTGGGGCGGGATTCACGGGGGCCGGTCTGTGAGGGGCCGCTGGAGTGTGGGCCTCCAGCAGTCTCACATAAATTTTCTGGAACTTTCAGCGGTGTTCCTCTCCCTGAAACATTTCCTTCCATCTCTCATGGGTCATCATGTCCTGGTGAGAACGGACAATACGACGACGGTGGCGTACATCAACCGTCAGGGGGGGTTGCGCACCCGTCAGTTGCACATGCTGGCACGCAAACTGATCCTGTGGAGCTGCGGCCGTCACCTCTCCTTGGGAGCGACGCACGTCCCGGGGGTCTTGAACACAGGCGCGGACCTGTTGTCCAGGGGTGCGCCGGTGTATGGGGAGTGGACTCTGCACCCGGAGATTGTGGAACAGATATGGGCCCGGTTCGGTCGGGCCGCGGTAGATCTGTTCGCGGCGAGAGAAAACGCGCAGTGCGCGCTGTTTTACTCTCTGCGCGGCATGGATGCTCCCCTTGGCATAGACGCACTAGCGCACGTCTGGCCGCACGAGCTTCTTTACGCGTTCCCTCCCCTGGCCTTGATATCCCCCACTCTGTCCAGAGTGAGGGAACGTGGTCACGCACTGATATTGATTGCTCCGCATTGGCCGGCGATGCATTGGCTAGCGGAAATATATCGGTTACTGTGCGCTCAGCCTTGGCAGCTCCCGCTGCGCAGGGACCTGCTATCGCAGGGGGGGGGGGCGATCCTCCACCCGCACCCGGAACGCCTGGCGTTGTGGGCGTGGCCCCTGAGTGGCTCAGTCTCTCGGCTGTGGGATTGTCACAGCGTGTGATTTCCACTATACAAAACGCTAGGGCCCCATCCACTAGGTCTTTGTATGACTGTAAGTGGAGGGTGTTTGAGGGGTGGTGTCACAGGAACGGCCACGTTTCTTTTCAGTGTCCGGTGAGTGCTATACTGTCATTCTTGCAGGACCTGATTGACAAAGGCAAAGCCTTCTCCACGATTAAGGTGTACTTGGCGGCGATCGCCGCCTGTCACGTGGGGTTTGAAAAGCGAACGGCGAGTCAGCACCCACTGGTTTGCCGTTTTATGAAGGGAGCGCGCAGGCTTCTCCCCGTGTCCAGACCACTGGTGCCACCGTGGGATCTGGCTGTGGTTCTCGAGGGGCTTAAGGGCCCTCCTTTTGAGCCACTGGAAGGGGCAGACTTGAAGCACGTGTCTTTCAAGGCTGTGTTGTTGCTGGCTCTGGCTTCAGCTAAGCGAGTCAGTGACATCCATGCGCTTTCGGTGCATCCGTCATGCGCTCAGCTCTTCCCGGGAGATGTAAGGTTGATTTTGAGGCCCAACCCGGCTTTAGTGCCTAAGGTGGTGGGCTCATGTTCTCCAATTGACCTTCTGGCCTTTGCTGCCTCAACAGAGGAGCAGCAGTCGCACGCGTTATGTCCAGTCCGTGCGGTGCGCATGTACATGGACAGGACTAGGGGATTCAGGAGGAGCAATCAGCTGTTCGTCTCCTGGGCTAATCCTCATAAAGGAAAACCTATCACTAAGCAGCGCCTATCCCATTGGGTGGTGGAGGCGATTGCTTTGGCCTATACGTGTCGGGGTTTGCAGCCGCCTGTGGGCATGCGGGCGCACTCGACTCGGGGCTTGGCCGCATCCTGGGCCTTATTCAGGGGAGTTTCTGTTCAGGACATCTGTGCAGCGGCGAGTTGGTCCTCGCCTCTCACTTTTGTCCGCTTTTATAAGCTGGACGTTTCCGCCCCGTGCGTGGCACGCGCGGTTCTGCTGTCCTGACTGGAACAGATCGCTTCTCTGTGGGTTGGTGGACGCTGGATAAGCTTGTCTGGCAATACGGGAGCTACGATATCCCATAGTGAGACATCGAGCGAAATATTATGAAAGAGAACTTTAGGTTATTTACATAACCCCGGTTCTCTGAATAATATGAGTGAGATGTCTCACCAGACAACCCTTCTTGCTGGGGCGAGTGAGAAGAGGTGCTTATCTTGAATGACGTGGTGCCGTCCGCATGAGCTATTTAAGGTGGGTGTACCACCTGGGCGGACGGACGCGTTCACCAGCCAATCAGGATTGGCGTAATGAGATTAATGCTTCTGAGGCTGCAGCGAGGCGTGCATCCCATAGTGAGACATCTCACTCATATTACTCAGAGAACCGGGGTTATGTAAATAACCTAAAGATTTGGCTTCTGCGCAAAGGGGTTAATGAAGGGTGCTGATTTTTATGGGCTTTCCACTTTTAGTGACTTTGGTTCCAAGTCAATCACAACTGGGAGTAACCCTTCCCAGGGGTTTGGGGCAGCTCCGTCATGGGCCGTTCTGAAAATATTTTATGACGGGGACTCTGGTCATGCCTGGAACTGGCGAATCACGGGATTGGTGCAAGAATTGATCATATTTGTCAACTTGTATAATTGGGTAAATCCATGCCACCTTACTCAATTTTTTCTGGACCCTCTCAGATTTTAATGAAATTTGGTGTACTTGGGGGTTATCCTGAGAAATTAATGCATGCCAATTTTCAGCTCATTGTGATCATTTATATAGGAGCTTGAGCACTGTCAAATAATTCAGTGAATCATGGTGCAGAAAAAGGCCTACTGCTGCTATCTGTCTGTATGGGCATTACTTTGATGTAGACTCTTATGGAAGACTGAAATCAACAGTAAACTAGGCCTAAGCCGCTGACTTGGAATTACGTTGTTGGTTTTTTGGGGTCATCCTGTCCTTCAAATGATCTATATTCATTTTTCACAGGATATAAGTTATTCACAAAAATGAAATTTTGCAGAATGTCTGTTTAGATCACACTCTACCTTTGCAACGAGTTTCAAGAAAATGAAAAGTGTGGTCCCTCCCAAAAGATTGGGTCAAAGGTCAAGGTCATGTGACTTGACCATAAACAGAACCTATTATGCTGATACTTCTTTAAATACATATCAGTAATATTATAATGTTGGATGTCCATACTCAACCTCTGAAAAGGTTCAAAACATAAGATACAGGGGTTTTGCCAAAATCCAAGAACGTGATTTCGTGAGCGTGATTTCCTCTCTCAACAGCTCGTCCCAAGATCTTTACGAGATCTGGGCAAAACCTGACGTCAGGTTGTGCTGCCCAATTAATACAGATCTAGCAAAAACCAATCACGGCACTGGACCTGCCCACATCGGAAAATATTCTAGCAGGCACAAACAACTTCGGATCATACTATGCCTTAATAGCATCTACACTTCCAGAAATACAAAAGAAGAACTGCAGATCATTTGAGGTGCAGTTTTCTCAGTATCTCTCCCAAAGCTGCTTGTCTGTTTACTTTTGAATTTGGATACGAAGAAAAGCACCTATTTCTCCTCCAAAAGATGGGAAAGGGAACATTAGCTATGTGCTCAGCATTTAACCAAAGACAGCTTTGTCAAGAAAGGATAATTTGCTGCTGGATAAGCATTTCAGCTGCCTCTCAAACCTGAAGTAGCTGCATCGATCAAGCGCTCAGAGCCACAGGCTGTAAGTAGCGATACAACACCAAATAATGTAAGTAAAGCTAACATGTTACAGGTGGCTAGCAGGACCGCCAACGATAGCACTAACAACCGGCCTAAAACGCAGGCTTCTTAAAATATCTGAAGATAAAGCCTGGATCGAACAAGACTGTCCATGACTCACAGACGCAGAAGCTGAAAGTTGCTTTACTGCATAAGCCTGTATTGCAAGTGTCTCTGTGGTTGTTATAACCGCTCAGTTACCAGCTACTGCATGTTACTTTGCGTGCCACAGTGCTACTTAAAAATGCTCCTTTGTGCAAACAAAGTTTGATTCTTTTCCCAGGTCCCCTCAGGAATCATTATGGGAGAGCCTTTTTAAATTATCCCCTACCCAGAAGGGGCTAATATCGAAAATCTACCATGCCACTATGTCCTTAGGCAGTGATAAAGTCAATAAGTCAAAGTTTAGATGGGAGGAAGAGCTGGGAATGGAGTTGGCGGAGGATAGGTGGGAAGCGGCATTAGAGAGGGTAAATTCCTCATCCTCCTGTGCTCGACTTAATTTGATTCAGCTTAAGGTGGTTCATAGAGCCTATCTCAGTAAATCCAAACTTCATGTAATTTATCCTGACTCTGACCCCAAGTGTAACCGTTGTGGTAGCCCACAAGCTGACCTTTCACACATGTTCTGGTCTTGTTCAAAGCTTAGAGTATACTGGTCCTTGATTTTTGGTGTATTGTCAAATGTATTCAATTACAGCTTAGATCCTTCTCCGTTATTTGCTATTTTTGGGGTGCCAACTGAGCCTCTTCCTCCTAACTTCAAACAGTTGGACACGATTGCTTTTGCAACACTTATAGCCAGACGAAGAATACTTTTAGACTGGAAATCACCAACTCCCCCTGCATTCTCTGCTTGGATGAAGGATATGGTATCTTTTTTACATTTGGAAAAGATTAAGTTCACCCTTCGAGGGTCTAGTGAGCGCTTTTTAAGAAAGTGGCAACCATTTATCTCGTATTTTAGTAGATTATCTGTCCTTCCTCCTGCCTGATTAATGTCCTCACATAAAGCCTGTTGCATGCATCGGGCCTTTAACCTTTCTTTGAAATTCCCAATCAAATATTTATTAGCAGCTATTCAGAGGTTTTTTTTTTTTTTTTTTTCTACTTATTTTTTTTATTATTATTGTTAATGATGTAATTCTTGCTCCTTTAATTTTTAGTTTGCTTTTTTAAGGGTATTATTTTTATTATATTATTATTTTTTTTCTTTTTTATTGATGTTGCTTGTTTTTCTTGCTATCTACTAATTTAACTTTCTTTTTTGTTTTTTTCCTTTTTTTTTTTTTCTCCTTTTTTTTCTTTTTTTTTCTATCTTTGTATCTTATAATGTTGTATCGGGCGGGTGGGATGCTAAATATGAAATATGGTGTTTTTTTTTAAACCTGTAATTGTGTTTACTGCCTGCCCGCATATTTCACTAATAATAATAATAAAAAAAAAAAAAAAAAAAAAAATGCTCCTGGTCAACTTATTTGCGGTAATTCTGATCGGTATGCTTGTGTTACTTGCGTAAACATGAATGTGGCAGTTCCATCATAACGTTGCCCGATTGTAGCCACTACAGTTAAAGCTAATCGGAGAGGTGCTGTATGTGTCTGCAAAGTTGGGCTGAAAAGACTGCAGTTAGATCAGACCTAGGTTTTGCAGAGCTTGGGATACGTGTTTGGGTTTGTTTACGGCTGCTTGTGATCGCTTCATTTATCCATGACCGGAATCAGCCGAATACTTCACCAATATCTGGGCGAGCGCTCTGATTCTACCGCGAAAGCAATCGCGAAACGCACAAGCTCTAACGTGTCTGGTGTAACAAACGATTTCTCTGCATTGCCGTGGCATAAATTCATCCCCCTTAAGAAATTGTTCTGGCCAATAAAAAGCCGAAAAAGGCGGAAATTGAATAGGACATTCTTTCCTATAGAAGTGATCGATTTGCTAGAACCACATAAGCAACCGTCCATGCCATGTCTGTAAAACCTGTGTTATGTTCATAACATAACCAGCTGTCTCTAGCTGTCGCGTACTATCCATAAAGCCGCTTTCACATAGGAAAAGAATTTTGAGCGTGACAGATTACATTCAAAGTCAATGCAAAGACGCAAATGCACGCATTATGGGCGTATTAAGCAGCTTTCACACCGGACACGAAACAAATTTTTTGCACGACAGATTACATTCAAAGTCAATGCAAAGACAATCCATTCCAACGAGCTAAGATGACGCGGATGTGTGACAAGTGACTTCACTGGCAGAGCATGTAGCTTGTCCGTAGGCAGTATTCAGCATTAACGATGAAAACATAGGTGGCACCTGTTAACCTCTCTGAGACCTATTACCATGGCATTGGACCCTCTTTTCACACATTAATTGAGCACCACAAAGTTCAGACCTTCAACCCTATTGAGAATATTTGGGATGTGCTGGAGAGGACTTCAAGAGGCAGTCTGACTCTTACATCATCAATACAAGATCTTGGAGGGAAAAATAAAGCAACTCTGGACAGAAATAAATACTGCGGTGTGGCAAAGGCTGATCAAAACAATTCCACGGTGAATGCTTGCTGTAATCAACGCAAAAGGTGCTGCAACAAAATATGGGTGCATGGAACTTTTGGCCTGGTAATGCGGACACGTGTGTGTGTGTGTGTGTGTGTGTGTGTACTGTATGTTCTTAGTTGAATTCAAGTTATTTGCTTCTGTAAATAACCTTGTGTATCTCTATAATATACACTAAAACACACACACAAGGTTATTTACAGAATCAAAACAACTTAGTCAACTAAGAAGACTACTATAGCACGTCTATCCAAACTTTTTACAGGAACTGCATTTTGAAAATGCATATTCACTCACCAGCATTGACCCCAATTGCAACAACAACGCACTCCAAAGGTAAAGCCAAGTTCATCAATCTCCAGGAACATGAACCTGTAAAGAAACAATGGAGTTCTTTAGTTTGCTCCTCTTTGATGACAATCAAGGGGAAAAAAATTACATGACATTTGCCCTGTTCACATGAACATTTCACACAGCCTATTAATTGAATTGGTGAATTCAATAAGGACTCAGCTCCACAAATTTTCAACATGGAGTTGGGCGCTTATTGAATTTAGCAATCTAATTAAACATTTTGATTCATGAATCAAGATAGTCACAAGAGAAACGTCACCTGACTTGGGATATTTTCACTTGTGAATAAAAGCTTCCACATACAAACATATACAATACAAAGCAACGCGAGATATAAAATTGCGTGACATTTTCATGCAACAGACTTTCAAATAAGGTTATTCAGTCTCAACGATATTGCTGTACAACGTATAGGCGATCAACACACTACATCTTACTTTTTTATTTGTACATAGTAGTTAGGATAAGAAGGAAGGCTGAGTCCCAAGATGGCTGTAATCTGAGTTCTCATTTGCTGAAAAGGGTGAGATCTGAGTTCACACTCACTGAACACATCATGCTGATGACTGCTATTCTGAACAAAATACCACCATGACTATAGCAGCTGTTGCGATCCCACATGGTCTCCAGTAGTAAGTTCAATTAAATTAATCTCAATAAATGCAGCGTCTGCTTGATTTCACTTGAGTATGAGAGCAGAGTCTTTTTGACAGGTCCACCTCACTGTATATGTTGTAATATTGCATTGTGACTTGAGCGAGAGACCGTGAGATTCAACGCAGGGATGTAGCATGACTCCAACATACAGCCATCTTTAGCCATCTTTGCTCATACTGTACATAGAAACCCACAAAGCGAACAAAATCACACATTAAAAAGCAGAATTTCAAAACGAAACAGTTTAGTTATGAATAACAAAGATGACAAAGGTGTTCACGGATATATATGAACCAGAATGGCCAACTGATGTTCGAAGCAGCAAGAGGAGGCCCATGACAAAGGAAAACATGTCATTTTACTCCAATAACAGATGATCAGCTGTTTCAGTGTGTCTTTCTGTATGGTTGACACATTGAACGGAAGGACAATATGTAATTATAACAGCACAATTGTTCAAATCCATCATCACAAGAACAATTCCACAAAGCCTGTAAAAACACGCCGGTCCAAAGTTCAGTAGGGGTATTTATTTTGTCTGGTGCATTTTTAAGCAAGATCGAATAGTAGGTCTACTCTTTATGGTAAAACTAACTTGTTCAGGCACAATAGATCCCATGTCAACATAATCTGTCTGGGAATGTGAAGCGGGAAAAAAGCAGCAGATGATGCTGCAATTTAAAAAAAATTGAAGAACAGATTAGCAACAATGTCGATGACATCAATCAGTCTGAAAAGGGTTACAAAGACATTTCTAAGGCTCTGGTACACACACCACAATGAGAACCATTATCCATAAATGGAGGAAACTTTCCGAGGAGTGGCCAGCCTACCAAAGTCTCTCCGAGAAAGCACTGAATACTCATCCAGGAGGTCATGAGCAAACTCATACCAACATCTAAAGAACTGCAGGTCTTACTTGCCTTAAGATCAGTGTTCACAATTCCACAATAAGAAAGAAATTGGGTAAGATTTATAAGATAAAGAGATAATATAAGAGAGCTGCAAGGCGAAAACCATGGCTGACCAAAAAAAAGGTTTGTCTATCATTTGTCCTAACACATCTTGATGACCCCCAAGACTTCTGGGATAATATTCTGCGGACAGATGAGTCCAAAACGGGACCTTTGGGAGGACACGGATCCCGTTACATTTGGGGAAAAGCCAACCTGACACTGCACAATAAGATAATCATTTTAACTGTTAACCACAGTGGTGAGAGCGAGTCTGGGCTACCTTGCTACTTTAGGGCCAGGGCGACTGCCATGATTGGTTGAACCTTGAATTCTGCCATGAAATCTTGAAGGAGAATGTCTGGCTATTAGTTTGTGATCAAAAGCGAAAACACAGTTGTATTATGCAGTAGGACAATTATTGGAACCACACAAGCATATCCACGTATAAGAGACCCCAAAGAAGGAAAATGAGGGTGATGGAGAGGCTAATTCAGAGTCCTGACTTGAGTCTGATTCAGACACTGTAACATGACCATAAACAGCTAGTTCATCCAATGCGGCTGCATTACAACAATTCTGCAAAGAAAAATGGCTCAAAATTCCCCCACATCAAAGCACAAGACTCATAAGCTACGTATACGTGGACACCCATAATCGGAATAAAAGCTCAATCAGATTAAAAATGCTTCATGTAAACATGTCAATTGGAAGATTCTGATCCGATTCGGTCCATTCGGAAAGAAATTTCATACCAAATGAGAGAGGAGGTTTATGCCGATCATCATTCCGAACAATGTCCATGTACACACCCATTCGGATCCTATCTTCGTGGTTGGGGTAAAATAGTCTTCACTGCGCATGTGTACTACAAAGAGCGAGCGAGGACGCGCAGACAGCATGGCGTCTGTTTACAGCTTTTACGTCTTCTACTTTGAATAAACTGAGCAACATAACAATCGCAAGTTTGCTAGTTAGTTAATGTAGTCTTATGGTTTTTGTAGTCAAAGTGACTGCAAAACAACGAAAAGTTTGATGGAGTGAGTGTAAATGTGCACACGCTGGTAATAAATTTGAGTTTCTAAAATAATTGCGCCTCTACTTATTTTCCACATTGTCTTTAATTAACTTGCATTTCTTTTGTTGTTCGGTATATTTCCAGAAAATTGGACAACTCCGCACAAGCTCAAATAAATTCAATCTGATAAAACGAATGGCGATGTATACAAAAGTCATGATCGGATCATTTCATTTAGTGTCCATGTGAATTTGGATTTGGAATTTCCGATCAACCGAGGTTAGGATCAGATTGGAGAAATTTGGCAAATGTAAACATAACTATTTTTAGTTATTGCAAATGATTGATTGCAGTTGTTGCCACCTTATTTGCAGTAATGGTCCACCAGATGTATTTTTTTTTTTGGAATCATTCAACTTTTCCAGTCTTTTGTAGCCCCTGTCCCAACGTTTTGTGTTGCTGGGATCAAATTCAAACAGAGCAGATGTATTTTTTTAAACAATAAAGTTTTCTTTGCACTATTTTCAGTTAAATACAGGGTTTAAATGATTTGCAAATCATTGCATTCTGTTACTATTTAAATTTTACACACTGCCCCAATTTTTCTGGAAATTGGGTTGTATATCCCACATGCTGCTAAGACTTTTTCCTCATGATATTTCAAACTTTCACCCCTCCCTTTCTGTGAGCTACTGGAGATGACTTTGCTGATCTCTCCATTTTCCACAGCACCTGCTCCTGCCTATAATTAATCCCGCACTCCTGCCAGTGCATAGGTGATGCTGTAATAAAACCCTCCTTGCATTCGCGCTGGTGTCTGCACCTGGTGTGGCCACACCCCTTGACTAGGTCAGCACGTCTGCGAGACCCCATTCTCCTCCCCCTCGCCATCGACGCAGAGCAGAACTTCAGCACGCTGGACAGCGGCTGGAGAGCCAACACCCGCTCAGCACTCCTTAGACTCGCAGAACGCTGGACAGTTCCCACCAGCTGCAAGTCATAAGGCTCGGCAGGGCTGGGAAAAAGGTGCATGAGGGGACACAGCTGCGCCTCATATTAATCAGAGCCGACCGCGGCTTAAGAGAGGGAACCAGGCAGTTGCGAGGAGGCCGGCGAGGAACACAGATGTGAGGCTCTTATCTGACCATGCCTTTATTTTCTGTCCCTTTAGAGTCCGATGGTCGAGAGACTGGGGAATCGAGTAGATACCCGCTGCACCATATCCAGCCCCGCAGCCCACCTCCTGGAATAGTAGACGATGACAGCTCTGCATAACATTTTGTGTTCATTTCATGTGTTCAACTTCATTTGTGCCTTTTGTGTTTGTTGTTGTGTGAATATAATTAAAATCACCGCCCAGTGGGCTGGTTTTGACTCAACCTCCCGCCTAGACTGCGCCTTATTTTCTGGTGTCTTGCTATTACAATAGTATTATCATGGTACATACCTCACTTTTTCAGAGATGCAAATGCTGATCCAAAACTCATGATTATGCATGTAACTTATCATCACCTAAGGCTAAGAAAAAAAGATTTCTTATACCGTAAAAATATCTCATGATGATCAGGAGAAAAACAATCCTACTTTCTGCACATGTTCACAAAACACTGAAATACAAATAAAGGCATACCTGACTTTAACTTTTTATATGGGGCCATTTTAAATATCACCAGGATCCTAAAGAAATTTATGGCACCACAGACAAAGGCCTCTTTGAAAGAACCTGCAAAACAAAAAGCACATCAAAGTATAAGTGTTTTATAAGCAGTGACAAATGTTCAACACCATTTCTGATTCGTCATTTTCAAAATCGTTACATTTTCTCTCCCCTGTTTCTCATTCATCTACATCAGGCATCCTCAAATCTGGGCCTCAAATCCAAATTCAGCCCCGGGTCTCTCTTATCCCAGATCAGTTAATGAACACTTAGTATCTCTGATTGGCAAGACTGTCTTTACACCTGACTGCTTGGTAAAGGGAGGGTAGAAAACCAGCATTTCTCTGACCTCCAAGGCCGTGATTAGAAGATCACGGATCTACACCATCACATGATGATAATATCTGCACAATCTAACACTCTCCACCAAAAATATGACCTGAAATGATCACTTGCATCTTAACTCAGGGAGATTAAGATCGGGCTTGATTTAGTGATAACATACTATTAATTCCTTGATGGGTTGGGTTCACTTTAGTGATGGGGAAATGGTGAGCTTAGTTGGGCTGAATGGACTGTTCTCACCACTCATTTTATGTAATCTTGTTTTCGTGGCTGCTCAAGAGGGTAATGTGTAATTGAGATCAGGTACTGTTGAGCCAGCTGGGAACCACAAAAGTTACTTTTTGAACCAGCTGGCTCGGTCAGCAAATCATAGCGAAAGAAATTCAGCAGGATTTTTAAGCCAAGCGCGACCTGATCCTGGATACTATTTAGTTCAGTTTAGTTCATTTCGATCATGTGCCCAGTATAATACAATTAGACATAACATGAATTTGCTGGTTATTTTGGTCGATCGAAAAGGAAATAGGCTGAGGCTATGAGCTCAGTAAGGCCTATCCCAAACCTTCTTTATAATTATCTGCACATCAACGCAGTTAATAATTTAAATTATTTCCAAAAGCAAAAAGAAAACAAAACAAGGCTCAAATATATGAACCAACCAAGAAACTAAGACATTATAATCATCAAAAGAAACAAAAACAAAAAAAAAAATCAACAAATGCTAAATTCATAATGAAATCAAGAGAAGAACTAAA
The DNA here is from genome assembly GCA_029721435.1 of Gymnothorax reevesii. Lineage (NCBI taxonomy): Eukaryota > Metazoa > Chordata > Actinopteri > Anguilliformes > Muraenidae > Gymnothorax > Gymnothorax reevesii. The sequence goes on along the minus strand of CM056583.1, from coordinate 3,143,104 downwards.
ATGGATCCAAATAAAATCAAGTAGACAATACATCAAACATAGAAAGCAACATACCAAAACAGAAAAACAAATCTCCAAAGCAATGGTTTTGATAAATAAATAGCAAATTTCCAGATTTAGGTTACTAATTTACTATTCACGCAAAACAGCAAAATCACGTATACAACAAATCATTCAGTCTTGTTTATACTTTTCAAACATCATCTGTTTGAATTTATTTTTAAACTGTACAATGTTTTTGCTTTGCTTAATACCATCCGGCAAGCTGTTCCACAACTTCACCCGGGCGACAGTAATACACATGCTTTTAAATGTGGTACGAACGCTTGGTTGTTTTAAATTAAATTCCCCTCTTAATTCGTATCACCCATCTCTTTCCTTGAACATTTTTAGATATTACTAGGGAAAAAATTGTTTATCGCTGTGCCATTTTAAGTTCCACTAGGTCAGTAAACTTTAAAGCTGCAGTTAGTAACTTTGAGGAGAGAGAGCACTTCGCACAAAAATTTGAAAAAAGCAACTTTCAGATCCCTCCCCCTCCCTCTCCACTGCACTCCTCACACCATCCCCCAGAAAGCTGCTGTGCACGCGAAGGCACGCGAGCTGTTATGTATGCAACAGCGGAGAGATTTTGCACGTTCACATTATGAAAGCGGCCAAGTTGCCGAGGTTAGACGTTACTGTTGCGAACAGTCAACACTGCTGGCCAACACACGGCGCGTTGTTAGACCTGAAAATTCCGGGGCTAATATCCCTCCTTTTATTGAAAACAAGTGTTTGCCACTAACATGGCAATATCCCCCGCCGCCTCAATTTTATGTGTCTGTACAGACGGAGCCCAATGCTATATCCCCCACTTTGCGCTAATCGCGCAGCGAGGGATAATAATTAGTCCTGGCAAATTCTAGATGGTTTTTCTTCATTCACACATTTTCCAATTCAAGAATAATCAAGTGGCATTTGAAGACACGGCTTCTCTCCCCCATGCCATCTAAAAGCGACAAAATAATAGGCTACATTCAGAACCGAAAAATAACTTGATTATAATTAAGTCTATGCACCATCACTCTGCGATGGCATTTCAGAACTCTTCAGCGAATGAAGGAAATTTCGGCGACAAGTACATACACCTGTTTTTGCAGCACGATTGCTCAATTTGTAGTAAAAAAAATAGACAGCTGTCAAATTGAAAAATGTAAACGGACGAAACCACTTACTCGTCTGAAATGCCGTCGCCGAGTGCAGGTGCATAGACCTAATTATAATTAAAATATTTCTCTGTCCTGAATGCAGCCCACTATTTTGTCGCTTTTAGATCGCACAAGGGAGAGAAGCTGTCTCTTCGATTGCCACTTGATTATTCTTGAATTGGAAAACGTGTTAATAAAGGGAAACCATCTAGAATTAGCCAGGACTAATTATTTTCAATAAAGGGAAGGATATAAGCCCCGGATTTTTCAGTCCAACAACACGCCTGCCAACAAACGATCAGAAATAAATCATGTCGACATGAAAGGTAATCTACAGCAGTAAGTACTCATTAAAAACCCAGCACACGCTTATTTCGGCAAGTTATTCATTTTCTGAGTATAGAAACTGTCGTGAATCCAGCTGAATGGGCAGTAAATCATGTATGTCAGCATTTAGCTGTAAGAGCACAGAAACATCACACATATTTAAAACGACAACAACACAACTGATAAGACTGCCAGGTCACTTCATCAAGAGATTTTCTGCTGCTTTCTAATAAAATAACGCCAGTAACGTAAGCCCAAGCATCTGAAACAAGCTAACGTTAGCTCAACTGCAACATCACAGTGACATCACATGCACCGCGGAGTACTGTAACAATTACAAGACTGGCAATTTCGATCAGTGACTGTGCTTGTTAGCGACGCTCACTCGCTTATTTACAGAGCGAAAATGAATTGATGCTGGTTATGGCTGGGGTTAGTTTGGTGAGCATGTTAGCGACGCCAACTCCCTTATTTGCAGAGCAAAACTGAACCAACAAATATAGCAGGGGTTTACCTGTCAAGGAGAAAAGTCGCAAACTCTGCGTCAGTTTTTAATCCTTCCAGATCACAGAGTTCCTTCCACCTCTAAAAATCCACTCCGATGTTCACTCTGGTTTTATCTTGGGTTTTGTTACATTCTTTCTTTCATTTTCTTCTGGCATCCTTTTTTACTTGTCTTAACCGTGTGCGCTGTTGCTGGTACCTGAGGCATCGGTATTTTTTTCCTCCCTGATGGTTCTAAGCTCCTGAACTCGCTCTCGAAGACTTGAACTTGTCTGAGCACTGGTGTGAACTGAGGAGGAAGGGAGAGGGGGTTGTCTGCAGCGCGTGCATGTGCACTGTTTGACAGCTGTCAGACATCATCCTGGCACTAATTGGTTCTTTTTGGTCAGTCCGAACGATTCTTTTAAATTGCAGTAGGAGCATTAGGTGGGTTTAAAGGAGCCTTTTCTAAATTACAGAGTACTAGTTTGATGAAATACCGTCTGTGCACAGTGACAGTTTTAGCAAAAATGACAAAAAGTTACTTTTCTAAAACTTACCAACTGCAGCTTTAATGCTCTTGATTTAAAAAACAGTTCATTTGCGTGATGGAGAAATCCTGCATTATTTAGGATTGCATGTTTGCATTATGTAAATAGGTTGTAGGTTGTTTTTGTAGGTATTTCCCCAAATTTCTTCACAATATGTCAGATAGGGTAGGATGAGTGTACTGTAAAGAGTGTGTCATGTTTTAAAGTGAAATATGTGTTCTACCAAAAATGCCAATACTCCTAGTCAGCTTTGACCTAACATAATTTATATGGGGTTTCCAGCTGAGATTATGATCTATTATCACCCCCAAGAAAACATAATCATATACGCCTTCCAGCCAAATGTTATCAACACTTACTTCAACCGGTGCATTTGGATGCACCTGCCTCTTTCCAAACAAAATAAACGTGGTTTTACTGATAGGACAAGGACAAGAATAACTACAGTTAAGTTAAATTGCCAAATAAAGTACATAATCTCTGGTATCCGAAACGATAATTCTTTTTTTTTTTTTTTTCAACAACACGCAAACTGCATGTAAAGATAAGACAGCACCAGGAAGCCGTCATGTTCATTCGACTGGAAGAAGGTGCTGACGTCACCTGGGCCGGTAGATCATTTGTATTGTTATGGCCCCAATTTGTAATTACATTTACAAAACAATAGCAACAGCAACAGCAAGGGATGACAGACACAGTTTTAAAAAAAACTTAAACACATTTAATGAACAAAGACAACTAAACAACTAACTAATCTATTGACCAAGATTGATTAATAACAAGAACAAAAATATTTACAGTCCCTTGGTGATGTCCTGGGTGAGGAAACTGCTCTAACACAGGCAAAAATCCACAAAAGAAACTTCACAGGTCTTGAACAGAATGACAGGTCTGGTCACATGTATCCTTCTCCTTGTAATTTCTCCTACTACTTAACTGTCTCAATTCTTTTCCTTATATACTCTTTTGCAGACCCCACCTCTTTTTTTTAATTTTCGGGGACTTGCCCCAGACATGTCTGAAACATAACTCCAGTCTGGGCTTAACAAAAAAAAGGTAAATACTGCCATCTAGTGGCCTCTATTCACATCACAGTATTAAAGGTAAAATGGTGAGGTGAACAAGAGACACGTGCCACTTGAGTTCAGTAAAATCAAGAAAATGGCAGACACTAACGAAAGCGAGAGTTCGATTATTAACAAAGTCCAAGAACGTGCGAAAGGATTACAGACCTTTTTTTCATCCATTTTCTCAGCACCTCTAGCTTTGACATCGGAAAATGGTGACAGGTCACAGGTTCAGATCACCTGTTTCGTTAGAACACTCAATAGACGCGCACTGCGGCATTATCAAGGGTCAAACATAGATTTCCAGTAAACGATCGATTATAATTAAAACAACTGATATCTCTCAAAACACTCTTAATCATCAATGCACTTTTCAATTACTTATCATGTGACTCCTTACACTAAAAACACATGTACAGCCCTCTTGATGTCACACATCTGCCTAGGCAGAAAACAGCGTAAAAAAAAGGCAAATCATCCTGGACTGCAGACATTATGTGCTTTTTTTCACAATGTAAGTTTACCATAGGTTTTCCTATTCTTAAAGCAAGGTTAGTGTTTCCCACCCTTGAGAAGTATGAAAATGGCATGTTGTTGGACTGGGTGGCCTCTTCTCATCAACTGCGTCATAACTGGATCCTCATAGTCAGTTTGCTAATGCAATGCAGGTTTCACTGGCACAAGGCATACGCACAATGCGTCTTGAGGGCTCTGATTTGTGAAAGTGAGCATATTGGCAACACCACCTGTTTTGGAGGAGAATTGCACCTTCATGTATCCTTCTGAATCAGCCCTGATGGCTGTATAACTGGTTGGAAACAGCCAGTCACCTTTTCAACATCTTTGATGAACTTGATTTGAAAAACTTCAATAAAAACGATTGATTAAAATGAAGTAGACAAACTTACTTTCAATTGCACCCCATACAGTGAATGCGATGACCATCAGGATGCATGGAACGGAGTCATGAAGATAATGGAGAAACACCCTGTTTCTTTGATCTAGGAAGTGTGGAAAAAATACAATATTCACTTTCAAGATCTTGCACAAACTAGGCTTATGCCGTTGGAGGCAACGGCTGGGGGTGTTTCTCCGAACGCCCCAAATCCTCCAATTCCCCAATAGAACTCGAATAGAGTTTCATTTGAACTTAATTTCAGGTCAATCGGTCAAATGGTTCTGAAGATATGGCCAAAATGGTCATTTTCCATCACAAAGCGCCACCTGGTGGCAAAATATTGAACCATACAGGTATGAAGTCATCATGTGACACGTTGTGAGGCCATGACTTTGCAGTTGCTCATAGTTTCATGTCAATTGGAGAAATAGTTTCAAAGACATAGCAAAAATGGTGAATTTTATGTGACAAAGCTCCACCTTGTGTCAAAATTTTGAACCAAACAGGTATAATGTCATCGTGGGACACATCCTCAGGTCATGACCTTTCATTTGCACTTGATTTTAGGTCAATCCGACAAATATTTCCAGAGATATGATAAAGACAGTGATTTTTACAGTTTTTGGCCCCTGGTGGCCAATCTAGAAATTGTAAGTTGTCCAAAATCAAATCAGTTCTTCCTCTTAATGAAACTTATGTGCAAAACTTGAAATTTGTAGTTGAAATTTTACTGAAGTTATCACGGAAAAGTGATTTTTTCAGTTTTTGGCCCCTGTTGGCCAATCTAGAAATTGTAAATTGTCCAAAATCGAATCAGTTCTTCCTCTTTAAACTTATCGCGTTATCGCGTTAACACATAGTGCGGTGGCGGCGGCGGTCGAACCAAAAACATAATATCCCCCGGAACGCCATTCGGCGTTCGGGGATATAATTATTTTAGTTATAGAGCGGATATTGTGTCTGCCATGCGAGGGGTCTTAGCAGCCCTAAAATGTGACATAAAACAAACGTATATGTGTGTTTTCACAATACTGGAGAGATTTCAGGGACAGTTATAGTTCATTGTTTCATTATCAGCAGGTAATGATTGATGCGTTTAATTCATGTTCATTTTTGTTAAGCAGATGTTAGAAATATAGTGAGGAGTGTTATGGCCCCAATTTGTTATAACATTACAACACAGCAACAGCAAGGGATGACAGGGATGACACAGTTTTAAAACCTTAACCACATTTAATTAACAAAGACAATAACAAATAACTACTCCACTATCTACAACTAAATGACCAAGATTGATTACAAAAAAAACAGAAATATTTACAGTCCCTTTGGTGGGTTTCCTGGTGATGTGCTGGGTAAGGGAGAATGCTCTAACACGTAAAAATCCACAAAAGTAAATTCACAGGTCTTGAACAGAAATGACAGGTCTGGTCACATGTATCCTTCTTCTTGCAATTTCTCCTACTACTTTACTGTCTCAATTCTTTTCCTTATATACTCTTTTGCAGACCCCACCCACATTTAGACCTCTTTTTTTTTTACTTTTCGGGGACTTGCCCCAAACATAGCTCCAGTCTGAGCTGAATAAAAATAAAGGTAAATACTGCCATCCAGTGGCCTATATTCACATTACAGGAGAAAACTACACTTTGAACCCACATAGTTTTTTTTTTTTAATTAATTTAAATTATTTGGCTCAAAGAGGACACCAAAATGTGAAATAAAAAAATCAGTTTTTAACTGAAAGGATGTGGGAAATTAAAATTAGAAAGCATCATGCAGATTTGCCCGCATGTTATTCAGTCAGTCTATTAAATAAATTCCACTTTGTTACAAAATACAGAACAGAGGACAATATCAGACTGAAATTATCAGGTAACAGTTGTTGCCTGACGTTTCCGCTGTGCTCATGACTGTTACCACAGCTGGCGGGTCTTGAGTGAGTGGCGCTGCTCAAATGTACTGCTGCTCCACAGAAGAACTGACTTTCCTTTCCTGTCGATTTTGAGAATAATTAACTTAAAAAAAATAGTTTCTTGTCCACTAAATCATGACCATTACCAAAGACATATTTTGTTTTGTATTCGACGATTATACGCATCACTTTATTGGTTTTTCATGTTTCCTGGAATGACTGCGTAAATACCTTCGATTGGCAATGAAAGTTTCTGGGTGTGTTGTTGCAAGTCGGCTGATTTCCACTACTGATGATATGGGGCTCTAATTTCTTGACGCAGCGCAGGGTGGGGCAGCGTGGTGTAGCCTGACGCAGCCCACGCAGTGGTTATTTTGTCCGGCACAGCCCACGCAGTGGTAATTTCATGAGGTGTAACACCATGCGCAGCCTTTGGCTGACGAAAGTGCGCCGAGATGGGTGTAGCGGCGTAGTAGGGGGAGGTGTCACATATTCATCAAGATGCAGAGACAATTTCGTAGAAAAAGTCTTCACTGCAGTTGCGCAGAAAGCTTGCCAGCACCAACCTGGTTTACCTTCTGTGCAGTGCTAATTTGGCTGACCGGCGCAGAGTGCGCACACGTCACCGAAACCTCACAGGCAGGTTTCCAGAATGTCAGGCACATTTAAATTCAATAAATAATTACAGTAAGCACTATTTAATGTAACTATCTGAATGAGGACATAAATTAAAGTATGTATATCGATTGTCCTGATGTCAGATTAAAGGCGGTTGGCACGCGTAATGGAAACTTGACCTGGCTTAATCAACGCTGCTGAATCTGTGATGCAAACTAAGGACTTCACATCTTTCTCAGCCAACCACAAACTGGATGTTTGCGTTCTATGCTCAGTAAAGGCGCTTGCACACTGGACACGAAACGAATTTCACACGACTGATGACAGACAAAGTCAATGCAAAGAGGTGATAGTCGGACAGGGTTTTAAAATGGCTCCGTGTCCGAAAGTCATAAAAGTTCAAATTTTTCAGAGTATTCCAGGAATTATTAGACGTGCAAACTTGGCCATGTTTGTGTTCGACCTTCACAAAATGCAAATTGATTGCTATCGACTTTTCTTGGTCTTTTTAGCCTATTCGTCTGTTTTCGTCCGTTGAAGATAGAGAACAGTCTTTATTCGGTCTTTCTTTTGAAAATTAGTAAGATGGATCGAACAGATTCACGCTTTATTTCCACAGCAGAGATAAAATAGTGCGTGAGCAAATCAATTCCATGACCATTGACAGTGAGAATAAATTATCGCATGCACGATCAATACTGTCCGATGCAAAATGCAAATTACTACATGTCTAGCAGCCAGCAAAAAGTAAAAGTATTGATATGAGAACAGATTTAGTTATAACGAAATAAAGAATAAAAATATATCACCAACAAACGTAACATCCAAAAAAGATGACCCGCAATTAAATAGATCGCAGTGTTCATTGGATGTTCTGTTGTTAAAATGTTCTTTTTATTCTTTACTTCATTATCACTCTGTTCTAATCCTCCTCTTTTTTTTTTTTGGCTGTCAGACACGGAGGCATTGTACATTGTCTCGAGCCAATGTCGACTCGCTTTATTGAGCAGAGCTTAAACAGAAACAGTGATTGAAATTCTCAGTACTCATCTTGAAGAACTGAGCCCTCTTATCAAAACATTCACGTTTAATATCTAAAAGAGTCAGTAGATTTGAAGAAATTAAAAACAATTGACTGACGGACACGGAGATTTATTAAAACCCTGTCAGACTTTCGGACACGAGACGCATCCAGTGTGCAAGCAGCTTAATACTCTACTATTTTTGTCACTTAGGTTTTATCATTTTTAGTGGGGGAGAGGATTACAGCCTGATTGCTATTATGTCGTACTGAGTTAAGATCACATATTGAAAATTAATGTGTAACGCATCTTGCATTGTTGTCCATGCATGTTAATCCCAAAATTTTAAGCAGCAACAGGGCGTCATAATAGGAACAGGCTATCCATCGTTTCTCTTCCCAATGAGCAACCGTCATATTTCATTCCAACTTCATAAGTTTGAATGATCTGAGGTAATTTTGTTTTGAAATTCCATTCAAGTTCACTAATGGTAATAATTTGTGAATGCCCTAGCTAGCCAGCTAACTCATATTCATAATGCTTAATATAGAAGTAAGCGGTGCAGAAAACCTGCCTGAAGCAGCAAAGTAAAATGCAACATTAACGCATCATGCAGATTTCGAACAGAGGCTTCTATATTCCAACACATTAAAGGTGAGGAGAGGAGCTCATGTGATTGGTGAAGATTTCACTCGGCTGTGTTATACCCAAACACGCCTTCTTTGCCACTTGCGCAGGAAGGCAAGACCAAGGAGTAGTTGCGCCAGGCTATGCCGGGCACAAAATTGCAACATACGCCTGGACACACCCGCTGCGCCGCGCTTGTGCCTGGTCTACGAATTTAGAGCCCAGGGTGTCTACAGTTTTGTTTGCCGAAATGGCAGGTACTGAAAGGGGAATAATGATAAAAAATCGTCTGAATCCATCCTTATTCTTGATCATCATTCAGCAACTGGCCGTCCATCTGCTAGGTAACACATTACAGACTTCTATTTTTGTGATTTTTACTAATAATTTGGGTAACTGATCTTATATTTCAGGATTATAATGCGATTTCTTATCATGTAATGACGGGGTTCATTCGCACCCATTTCTTCTCCACCTTGATGAACATTATGCTTCAGTAAATTATTTTTGTAAACTGCCCTCTAAAATATTAAAAGTATTAAAAGGGCGGCTGGGGTTCGCATTTGCGAAGCAAAGCTCTGTGATCTATCGATATTTTGGATCACAAATAGCGGCTCCTTGTAAAACAGTTGGAAAAGATTTTGTTTGCTGTTTAATTACAATTTGCACTTTTGCTTTGCTGAGACAATCCATCCCACCTCACAGGTGTGCCACATCAAGATGCTCATCAGACACCATGATTAGTGCACAGGTTTAGTGCACTCCGTTTCCGGTAGGGGACTAATTAAGAAAGTGATTAAACAATACGAAAAATACAAAACTTCAGAGGGTAAGAAAAAAGAGAGTGCTCTAAACAAAGGAGTGTGACACTTTGAGGCTACCTGCCAATACTGGGGAAAATGAAGGTTTAAGTAGACAAAGGAATGATAATTAACTGATGAAAACTAAGTGTGCTAATTAGGAGGGAGAACAGAGGTAATTGAATAATTGAGTGAAGGTATGCAGCCAGAAGTCTAGAATACCAAGGGGGAGGTGAATTACATGGGGTCATATAAAACATTTTATAGCCTTTATAGCTTGGGGGTGATTTTTTTTTTTCAAATAAGTTAAAAATGCACGACGAGAATGCCAAAGTATACATAAAATGGCAGAAATCAAGAAAACTCTTTTTGACTAGATTATAACCACAGTAAAGGCCAGTAAAAATGAATACATTAAATACGGCAATGACAAGTCCGCTTGCTAGTCAACTGCAGCATATTTAAAAAAAAATACATTGGTCACATAAAACTGCAAAATGCAACTGAATGTATTTTAAAACTCAGCATTATACTACTTGTGTTAAGAGCACCCAACACGTGAGCCAAATGTAGAATAAAGTGTTAAATGTACATTTAAAAGGTGAAAAAGCAGACACACCCACCTTTTTTCAGGCAAAACCAAAGAGCACGAATGCAGACTGAAACTGCAACAACCGCCGAAGAAATGGTGCAAACCAGGACCAATAGATGTAAGCTGGAAAAACCTGAGACAGAAATGTCAATGAATCAAAAGTCAAGTATATGAATACATGGCACCACTGTCAAAATGAATGAACTCTTCCTTACCAAAAATTTCCCTCTGTAAAGAAAACAATACTAACAGCCTTGTATTTTCCAGCCCGCAGTACACAAGTGAAACAGCAACAAAACAGGCCCTGTTCACTTATAATGGAGGACACACCATGGGGCCCCGCCCACCTCTAGCAACATTCCAACAGTAGGATTATTAGTTCATTAGTGTCCGTAATAATAGCCATTTTCTGCAGGTGTCCCATAATAATGCAAAATGTACAAACGGTACTGATACTTGCAAGAAGTAATGAATACAGCACTGTTAAAAAGTTGGGGATAACAGTGTGAGGTTGATAGGTTTTCAAATGCAGTGAGTCCCTGGGGCCAGCAGGTGGACCTTTTGAGTGAGACCCAGGGAAAGGGACTTCCATGACGGTTGATTTCTTCAGGGTTATTGGCATTAAAAAAAGCTACATCTAAAGAAGAAGAAATCTTTCCCGCGTTATGTATGAGTATTTTATGTACAGCATTGTATATCATTTGTAAATGGAGATGTTACATGCTGTTTTGGCTGACTTGCTGGTCAGCTATTTATTTTGTTCATTTGGCAACCTCTGGTGGTGTGTCTGTAGCAAAACATAATCTGATGTAGTGCTTTGTAAAAGCTCCTGGCACCTACCTGCCTGGAGGGGGCAGGATTACCCAGGAATCCTGTGGATCTTTCCAGAATGTTGCTAGTCTATATAACTGCTGTGATTTTAAGCACAGCAGAGCAGAGCTGAAGCAGAGTTTTTGTTTTGGCAACAGAGTTAATTAGTGGCATTTGAGGGTTATTAGAGGATTGAACTGTGGATTTTTTTTGTAAAGAATAAAATAGTTCAAGTTTTTATTGCTGGTTTTCTTCGTTGTGATTTTTTTCAAGTCATAACCCACGTATCAGCCCATTTTGAACCTTGACTGGGGCAAAGGACTTTACATACAATATGCCTAGAAAATAAATCTATGCAGATCCATTCCGTTTTCTTAGCAATGTAAGTTCAGAATCTTGGAAAGGCATATCAGAGTTTTAACTTTGCAACGAAGTGTACTATAAGGCAATCAAGATAAATTGGCCAGTCATTCTACTATTTAGTCTCAGCAACTGAGCAAAGCAAAGTTTGGTAGCTAATCAGGCAAAAGAGACTGTGACAAGTAGCAGCTACTGAAGCACGGAAAGGTGAGGTTACTGCAGACCTTTCATACTGTTGGTGGCCCACCACTGGATTTTGTTAATCAAGATGTTGCATGATCAGGGGAAAGAATTAGTTGCGTCCCCTGGATTAGTTGATAGTGAGTTTTTCTCTGATCACAGAACTTGCATCTAGTCTCCTTTCAGAGTTATTTGCCCTAAAAACTGCACTTTCACTTGGGACCAATGTTGGGGATCATGTCGCAAAGACGTTTTTTGAGTTAATTTGTTTGTGGAACTTTCAGCAACCAATGGTCACATAACTTGGTCTTGAATCCTACACAGTAAATGGATAGAATATGTTCTTTCCAGTAACGGTGTGTGTCTGAGTTTCAACAAAATTTTGATATACTATAAAACTGCGGTTTGTTTTCACATATACCACATTTGCATCTTGAATTGATAATTTTGTTCTTGCCAGTGGCGGTTCTAGAACCGGGAATTGGGGGGGCACAGACACGACTATTATTCCTGGCTAGTTCTCAATCATTTTTCTTTACTGACGCGTTTTCCAATTATCGTAAATGGCAGCTGAAGACACGGTTTCTCTCCATATGCGATCGAACCGCGATGAAATCACGGGCGAAATCGAGTACAGACAAGAGCCATCTGGCAATGGCGGATCCCCCCGGCTGTAGGTTGTGTAACCTACAGGTTGTGTGGACAGACAGACGGACCGAAACCCCCAAAAGGCACAACTAGACCATACGGAGAAGCTCCATACCAAATTTGGTGTTTGTAAGTGGTATAGTTTTCGAGTTCTGGTCCGGAAACGATTTTATTACGGACGGACGGACAGACACACTGATCGCTATATCCCCCCGCATTATATGCCGGGGGGATAAAAAGAAATAGAATGGCAGGCATGGAAGCCAAAAATTAAACCTTTTAACTGCAATATCCAGTCCATGGTACAAGAGTGTTGAGAGGATAATTCTCTAGAATTAATCTTCCCGGAGAGAACATGGTACATGACAAGAAAAGTAATAACAAACATTAATTCAAGCTGCAAGCAGCGTTGGACGGGTCCTCGCCCTCCCTCGCACGTCGAAACAGGGGCGAGACGTGTTCGAGCGCAGTCGAGCATTGTCATTCGTTGGATAGTAAGAGACTGAGGAAAATGTTTAATGTTGAGTTGAGTGCAAACCCCTTTACTGAAAGAGATTTTTCTTTAGTATAATGGAGCTATGACCCATGCGACCTGGTCAAACTTTCTGAAGCAGATTTTATCACTGCTGTGTATTGTGCAATCTTCCCCCATTCATGAACTTAGTGAGGGGAGATGAGCCATGTGATCCTACTGCCACCCGGTGGTCAGAATGTGTAGCAGCACAAAGAAAAATACTGAAAATCAATAATAATCAAGAAATTAATAAATGCTTCTTCCAGGTAAATCCTAGAAAGCTGAAATTTTGGGAGCATGTTCACTAAAGAAAGACAAAAGTTTTAAACACTTCAACTTATGGGGAATTCAGAAGTGCGTCACTCTATATTTTTCAAAATATGAATATTCATAACATGTTTATATCTCAAGAAATATCAATTGTAATGGTACCACATTTGGCAGTTTGTTTGGCGACATGGAGATTATAAATTATACGAAAGGACATTATGATACGATGAACGGTTTGTCCACAGCAAGAATGTATATCTTACTATACCGTGTATTATGAACATAATATTTTTTATTTCAAAAAGTCTCACATGGATTTTCACGAAATTAGGTCCCAGTACAGGGCATGGTACAGCAATGATGTGTGGTTTTTTTCAGAATTTTATGACATTGCGACAGGCCTTGGTCAAAGCAAAAGTCCCATTTTGGTGTATTTAGGTGGCGCTAGAGAGCCATTTTGTCTGTTTGGTGAAGATTTTAGACATTTAAAGAATGTTGAAATCCACTATGAATTAACTATATAATTTGTTTTGTTTTTGAATATGTTTAAGGGGTCAAATTAAGGTTGGGAATTGTGTACGTATCGAAAGAAGGCAGTGAAAGTGGCTGGGGACCCCATCTTTGATGCCTCAAAAAATCCGAACCGTTCGACTTTTGAAAAAGTTTTACAGTAATTTTCATCGACAAAGTGTGCTTTGTCATGTATTAGCATTTTGGGTCGATATGATGAACGCCACCAAAGGAGTTTGCGTTTGTTCGAAGGCAAATTTTGGCCAAATTTAGGGAAAAAAGGAAATTTTGATATGCAAATTGCGGACTTCCTGTGCAATTTAAAAAATGGGTGTTAATTGTTCATTTTTAGGCCTTAATGAGTTGAACAATAAAGTGTTGGTTCCATCTCTCAACGACTTTCCTAACGGTCGTGGTGGCGCTAGAGAGCCATTTTGGCACCTAAGGGGATACTATCCCAAAAGGCAAAACTAGACCATAAGGAGAAGCTCCATACTAAATTTGGAGTTTGTAAGTGGTATAGTTTTTGAGTTCTGGTCCGGAAACGATTTTATTACGGACGGATGGACAGACGGACGGACACACCGATCGCTATATCGCTATAAAAAATAATTTACTTATTCATAGGCCAATGCTTTGCGTTGATTGATCAGGTCCACGCTCCAATAAAATATCACCTTTCACTCTTGGTATTGCGTGGGTTGATTTAAAAAAAAAAAAAAAAGTGGAAATTGAGCAAAAATGGCAAAATTCGAAATTTGAAGGGTCAATAATAGACAAAGTATGATAGTTACTTGCTCCATGAACTACAGAGTGGTAGTCAGGGTGTCTGACAATATATGGCAGCAATTTGACCTATGTAGGTAAAATATAACAGGCCAAAAGAGACCAACAAAATCGTTCTCGGAAAAAGTAAAAATGCCTTTTTTTCCATTTTGGGGCAGCCAAAATAACCATATTTATTTGATTAAACTCTGCCAAATTTTGGCCAGGTATTCTTTACAAAAATATCTGTGGGATTACCAAATTTCAGTCGTCTAAGTTGTATATCTTTCCAGTTACAGGCATTTGAAAACCTGTTCAGAATAAGGGGTGCGATTTTGCGCATGCACCCCCTTCTCATATTTATGGGGCTGAGGGTCACAATTTACATCAGAACCCTTAGAAAATTTGCAGATGTTCTCAAATATAGTCACTTCACAACTGGTTAAAATTTGAAGAAATTCTGAGACATTAACTTTTTCACTTCCGAGAAAATTGGTTGATTAGACATGGAATGACCCTATTCCTCTTATGCAGCTAAGATCCTGCCAATACTCTGTCTTCTCAAAGACCTTACCGGCTAAAGCGTCAAGACCAAAATGACACTCCAGCAACACAAACAAGGAAGAACAGGAGCTTAAATAGAGTCCGGGCAACACCCTCAATCAATGCCAGCTGGCCAAGGAATCCAACGGCAAGCAAAACGATATCGTCCCGGACTAGAGTAACAAAAGGAGCTAACAAAGCTCACAAACCATGACAATAAATCCCAGAAGATAGCACAGAATGGCTCTGTGTCTTTTATAAAATCCCTATTTCACTCTTAAGACACTAAAGTCTACGTTTTCTTTTTTTTTTTATGCTATGGAAAGAATTTGTAACAGACCATCAAACTCACCCAGTTCTTGTATCCATGCAGTTGCATTGACTGATTCTTGATCTGTATGGACTTTGCACATGAATTCCCCTTTATCCTCTGTTCTTACATCCCTCAGTTTCATAGAGAAGTTTCCTTTGGGAATCTCCTCACTGAAGAACTCGGCGCGCCCTCTGAATCTCTTAGCCTGTGACTCCAGTATGTTTTCCCCTTCAGCGAACAGAAGCACCAGGACTAACCCGTTTATCTTCACCCACTCAACCTGTAACTCTCCGACTGGAACATGGGTGTCCACTGAGCAGTTCAGAATCACTTCTTCACCTGCATATGCAAACACAGGCTCCACAGCACCAGTCACAACCAAACGTTCTGAAAGATATAGACAAAGGTTTTTCATGCATATATGTATGTATTCCATACCTCTGTGGTGTGTCATCTTCTACATTCGCGATCCCTATGCATGCTAGCTAATATTAATTCTGGTTTCACCCCTTTTTTGCACAATATTTTATCATGGCCTCACAGATCCAAAACTACCTGCTCTTCACTCGGTGCCTACTTTACAGTACAGGGCAATGATATTCAGCTATCAGGGCTACCAGCGACTAAAATAAAAATTAAAGTGACATAAAGTGACAATTTTAGTAAGGTTTCCACGAAATGTGACACAGTAGAGAGATCACTTTCTCAAAATTGAAAGCTATTCATGATGGACAAATAAAAAACAGTTTAATCTTTTTTATCCCCTCATTTTAATCTCGCTAGCATAAATAATGATGTGGGGGGATATAATCATCTGTCTGTCCGTCTGTCTGCTTGTGGTCATTTGGTTTCCAGGGCAGAACTGAAATACCATTCAGTTTTTTTTTTTCCCCAAAAACTTGCTGTGCATATTAATCAGGTCTTAGACGAGTGCCCTTCGATATTTTGGGATTTCTGAGATTAGATTGTGGAGGCCACAGGGATATGTCATCTACTGATGACTCATGTTGTATAAGGAGATGAGTGTACTTACCAATATCAATTTCCATTATTGTTTCTTTGGACTCATTGTCAGTGTGAACTAGACACTTGTAAAGCCCCTTGTCTTCAGTTGTTACATTATCAAGCAGCAGAGAGAAGTTTCCTTTGGAGACTTGTTCAGAGAAAAACTTGGCCCTGCCACGGTAAGATAGATTCTGAGATTCTGGCCTGCGCCCTCCTTCCAGGAATAAGTGGACCAGGGTTCTAGAATCTTTCTTTATCCACTGCACCTCCAGCTCAGACAGAGGGAGTGGGGTGTCCACAGAGCAGGGTAACGTCACTGATGCCCCCACCTGGACAACTAGGGGCATTGCAGGACCCCGCACTGTAAAGGCTGGGCCAGAGAAGAGCACACATGCAGAGAACTATTAAAAAAGAAAAACTGTTGGTATCCATTTTATATCATAAACAATTTACAACCTCATTTACAATAAAAAGTTTGGACAGTATTGAAAAACAGGATAACAAAGGAAGCAGTGATTTGAAATTGCAAACCATGTTTGTTAAATCAAAAACAATTCAAGAGAAAATATTTAAATGTTCTACCAATCGATCTGTATTGTCTTTTTGGAAATAATTGCTTATTTTCCACTGAATCCCTGCAACACGTTCCAGAAAAGTAGTGACCGTAGCAATGTATGACTCCAACAGTGTTGGACTGCTGAAAAAAAATGGGTATATACATGATGTGATGCCATCATGTTTGGATATAAGAGACACATCCACAAAAGGCCCAAAACTGCGTGGTGGAATAATTCATCAGCTTGAAAAAATCTCACTGTACCTTTGTAAGGAATTTTGCCCTGTTAGGTGTGTAATAATATTTGAATATTCACAGAATAAAGAGAAACTGCTGCGTAAAGAATGGAGTTGAAAAGTTGTGAGCTCCTGATCTTTGATTCCCTCACATGGCACTGCAATGAAACACAACATGCTTTTGTGATGAATATAACCACATGGCCTGGGACTACTAAGGCCTTTGTCAAATGTTTCCCTTTCATCTATGCATCCACAAACACACATGAAGACTCTATGCACTGAGGAAGCTGTATATCAAAAATGTTAAGAAACACTGTTTTCTGTCCTGGGCTTGAGCTCATCAGAAATACACAAATGCACAGTGAAAAGGGGGGCTGTTGTCAGATCAGTCAACCTTCGGAATTGTTTATGTTAGTGATGGACATTTTCCCTCAGTCAAAGAAGAAAACGACCATCCCAGTAATTACCAACTTACAGGAGGATTCCGTTGTGAAATTGACTTTGGGCGTATTGAAACATGATAACGAGTACTAACTTTTATCAAATACCCCACCTCCGTACACACGCAACATTGTGGGTCTACCCACGCTGGAACTACTACCTGGAACTACTCGTAGCACACCTCGATAGCTTGCACAAATTGATACGCCATTTGCTTGATATCTGTAGTTTCTGATAGTTTGGGCACGTAAAGCGATTAATCCTATCAGCATAACCCATGGTACTCCTCTCTATTTCAATGTCTTTCCTAAATCAAAGGCTCTCGACGCCTGTATTACTACCAAATCCGTACCACACACCACTCTTGTTTATACATTGCTGAGTTTTCTCCTTCGAAGTCGAAATACATTGTATTTGGTTGTCGAAGGAAGTGACATTTTTCAAAGGGAAAATCCATTAAATTCAGGAAGCATATGGTATTCTGGGATAGGTCAATTGTAGAATACAGCTGCTAAGTCTGGCCTTCCTGCAGTCCAAACCAGTCTCTCTTTAAAAATATGCTTGAATTTGCTTTAGGAGACAAAAATCACACAACTGAAGATCAAAGACATCTAAGAAGCAGGGCTCAGTCATGCGGGAACAGAATTTCAGTTTCACTTTCACTACTATTTAGGCTGTCATTCAGCTACAACATGCTACTGTAATACATGTGCATGCTAGTCTCTATGAACACTTTAATGACACTGTATAATCATACCTAGAATTTTTCTCTTTTATTTCTGAGCAAAGAACTACTCGGTAATGAACTTTCAAAAAGTTAATATCATTTTTACAGGTTTCCAGTAAATGGCTCATAACATACTGTTCTTTTATAGAAATGCTTTTACGGTGAATGTTATATTGTTTTACGGTTACTTGACAATATAATTACCAAATATGGGCAAGGTTTCCATAACACTTCAATATAAAAAAAAAAGTTTGATCCCTCATGGTAACGAAATTCCAAATGTTTATTTGAGTTTTATATGCATACATAGTTCCTTCGTGGCCTGAATACTTACTCCATCACACTTTATTGCAATCATATTAACCCTGTTTATCTTTTAGGGGTAAATGAACCAGGTAACTGTTTCTCAGAAGGAGTATTTTTGATTATTTTGTGAGATTAAAGTGGTCATAAAAAAGTGGCATGACGATTACTGTATTTTGACTGCCTGGTGGCATCATGCTAGGTACTATTACTCAACCTAATTCTTTTTCACTTGTAGATTTTAATTACATTTTTACATGGTGAAAGAAAAAAAAATGATTTATCCATCTGCAGTTTTTTTTTCTTGTCACAGAAAACCATTTTGGGCAAGAAAGAGGATATTATCCAAAAGAAAGCATATTATCCAAAAAAAATTTAATTTTGGTAACGGAATTTTGGGTAACGGAATTTCATCATCATAGATTTTCTTTTTCCATAAAAACTGCAATTTTATCCATTTAATGACTGTATTACTATCCAGGTTATTAAACCAACACATATGGTTTTTCTAATCACACAAACACACTTCCGCGCTAATACTTTTTTAAAAATTACATCCCTGATAGGAAGGTTTGATGAGTCACAAATGACTTGTCCGAGACTAAAATTTTCCCCAAATTCAATCTTTAATAATTTTTGAACGGTAATAGCTCGAGTAAAAATGAGAGATGTTCCAGAAACAATAGAAAAATAGCTTTTCAGAAACAAGGCAATCAGAGATAGCAGACCTGGCCCCAGCCACGGGCTGACAGACAGACTGACAGACACACACACACACACACACAGACATGATCATTGCTTAACCAGGCCCCCTAGGGGAGGGGCCAGGTAATAAAGCCAGAAAAGTAATTTTGAGTTTTATTTTTTACCCCAGATGTTAACTCCGGCTTGACTGAGCGCAACTGCAGATGTATGTCAAGGAGGAATGGGGGGCAAAATCCTTTAAAACTGGAGCATTTGGTGTCATTAGTTCCCCAAACAAGTACTCAGAGGGTCACTTAAAGCAAAGGTGATGTAACAGAGAGGAATCCATGCCAGCTTCAACTTAATTGGATATGCGCCTCGAGTTTTCGGGATTCATTTGCATAAAGTTGAACTGTACCCAACTTTTTCAAAGATGCAGCAAGCTCAAAATTAGACGCGCCGCTATCATCATGCATGGGGACACCTTCTATGGTCTCCATAGGGCATGAATGGGGGCTTAGAAGTCAATTTATGCACCACAGCAATGCAAATGCAAAATGACGCTGTGCGGGCATGGGAGTTCTCTCTTCGTCTGCAGAACGAGTACCCCAGGACAAAACCAGCATTTTCACAGCTAGCGGACACTCTTAAAAAATACTATGAAAATCAGTGCTTGAAATGGGCCGGTTCTCTCTTCTCATGATTTTTACCCCTCTGCGCACCGTAACTTCTTACGGCGCACTACAGCGTACCGTCACCTTTTGACACATCTTGGTACGCACATTGTAGCTGTAAATTACGGTCTGTGCGGTTATTTTTTTGTTCTTTTTCAGCAACATTTAATTTATCTTTATATGCACAAGACTACCATACAGTCTTCCGTACGAGTGCATTCCAATGTTTAAAAAAAAACTAAACATTTCCGTTGTAGTTCTTATGTAGTTCCTAAGAACGGGAAATGAAATTCAAGGCAATTATATATTAATATTTTATCAAGACACGTCTACCCAAAATGCACCATTTTACCGCATCGCACGAATTTACGTGCATAAAGAGCGTTCCAAAATCTTTATTTAGCCAGTCGTCGCTTGTGACTGAAAACAGTACGATTTCGAGGATGCTTGGCTGAATAGAGCGAACACTGCGAAACGAAAGCATATCAGTCTGCACCAAATGTCAACTATTTATTGAAAAAAGAAAAAAAAATCATTTTCAAACCACATTATGGAAGTTGTTCTCGATTTTTTTTCTGAACAAAATACACGCATTCTTTCGTTGAATAAGCCTCAGTATTTCTCTCAACAAGCTAATTTTTGACAGCAATTGTATCACGTGACCATAGTACCGCGCTATCCGCTGTAATTGCGCATCAAATTTTTAGCGGTGATAGTTCGACCGTCGTTTTCCGAACTGGTGATAGCCTGACAGCAGTAAGAAATGAGCCATCTGATCAAAACATTCACGTTTAATATCTAAATAATCGACTGTTGGTCACGGAGTCATATTGAAACCATCCGACTGTCGGACACGGAGTTAGGTCTATTAAAACCCTGTTCGGCATTCGGACACGTAGACACGTAGAAAAAATGGGCAGCGATCTTTCCCATACTGAACCAAAATCTCCTAAATGCATATCGCAAGGCTACAGTCAACTCGTGACCTAAACTAAATGCATAACACCCAAGTAATACATTTTCTCTGAATACGTACACCGCAAGCGTTGAGATGGCCCGACATCATTCTGTGTCCTGTGTTAGGATTGACAGCAGAGGATCTCATGTACCATCGGATCCAACTCTCTATCCTCGATGCAGTTTACGTCAGACACCCTTTAGAAAAAGACAGCAATGTCCCCTGCCGTTTTAAACTTGATGAGCACTTCATGTGCCAGGGAATGGGAATTTTTGGCAGGACTTGAGCTGTGTATCACGGGCGGAACCTCTGAATTTGGGTTCATTATTACACATTGTCTTCACTATTTTAATTACCTGTTGTCTTTTTTGGGAAAGGAAGAAAGTGAAAGTGTTTGGGACGTAGCCATACCGAGTAGCCTTGAATAGCGAGGTGCAAAACTCTCCTGATGCCATGCTCTGCCAATCAGCGGTAGACGGTTCTCTCACTAACCCCCTAAAAGAGCAGCAATGACCCCGACATGCACATCAACTAAAACATAGCTTTGCACAGCTCCATGGGGAGTACGAAAGAGGGGCGTCCTACAGCCTTATCAGCATTTAGGAGCAAACGATTCAGGCGATGAACCACTTCCTCCAAATTGGTCAACACCTCAGGGTCAACCTCTGTGTCATCATTTGCCACGCGAAATGGCAAATAATCAAAATTGGCTTTTTCATATCCTGCAATATCAGCTAGAAGTCTCAAATCTCTCGCTACAGCTCGTCTTTGTGAAGCAATCCCGAATTCTGTGAATTGACCATTCAAAACAGCAAGCTTATACAGGAGGTAGGCCTGTGTAATCAATCTAAGCACTCTGTTATGGAACAACCAATGGGAATAAGGCGACACGATGACAGGGATGAAAGCCACACCCCCTCATTACCATTAAATTTCCTGGTTTCTTGGTCCAGGACTGCCCAAGGATGTCTTATATTTCATGGGACAGCCACGGAAACATATATATATATATAAATAAATTGAGAAATAAATTAAACCTAAATAAGTATATACAGAAATAAATAAATAAATTAGGAAATAAATATAAATGTAAATAAACTAAGAAATAAATAAATATGGAAATAAATATAGAAATAAATGAGTTAAAACCAATTTATACATAAATTTTATTTATTTATGAATGTTTTTTAATTCGCAACTTTATTGCATTTAAATGTATTTGTTTATATATTTACTTATATATATATATATATATTTATTCATTTATTTATTTTTCATTTTGGCAGTTTTGGGCTTCCATAATAGCCACCACCACCAATAACCTACGAAACTGTAGGAAACACTGATGTATTGTCAATTATTGAGTTGGTTTGTATTCTACATTATTGACCTGTGTTGGCTTGCCTGTCAGTTAACATCTTATTTACAAAAATCTGTCCTGCCATGTTACATGAGTCATTCTGCCTGGTAATTTAAATGTCCACTCAGTCCACAATTATATGCATCTTGGTTCACTTCCTAAAATGGCTTGCTTGGAAATGGCCTGATTTCTGTAAAACAGCATTTTACACTACAAATAAAATGATACTATTGAGTGGAATATTCTCATAACATATACCATTATGACAACCGTTTTGAGAAAGCTGTAGTTCTGTTGCAGCTAGTCTTATTCTTTTCTGCAAAATTTTTCAGTTTCGCTAATAAAATATTTCACATGAATGTTAGTTATTTGGTATTAAATTCATAATTTCTCATGACATTATCAAAGATCTACTAGTAAATTGAGAATATGGGAGCTTTAGTAATACGAGTTAAGATATGCAGTGGTGGCTGCTGGGTTGGGGTTGGGGCGGAGTGTATTGCGGTTCTAGTAAGGTTTGGGTTCGGTGTTTGGTTTTTCTGAGCTACTGATTCAGAGTACTGGCATCAATTCAAGCACTGATGAAAATACTATACTATTGTACACACGTGCATCATTTGAAGTGCAAAACCTGCATTAATGCGCAAAATGCCTTCCACCGCACGCACAATAATTGAACAATGAAGCTGTAGGGTTGCGAGAGGAAGAAAAAGGATTCATCCTGTGTATTCACGTGCATTTGCTTACTGGGCCACTGTGGCACATTACTGAAGTGTATGAGCAGCGAGCAGCAAGCATATCTGTCACATCATTCACTCTACCACTCGCCTGTATCAGCACCAGTGGCAGGCCAACTGAGTAACTCACTCCAGCACTGTTTCCCAAACCAGGTCCCGGGGACCTGCTTGGTTTTTGTTCCAACTACCTTGTAATCTCCGAAAATTCACAAGCCATCATTTTTTCTAAATTAGTCATTTTCAGGCTGGTGGGACGTTTCAGCTTCTTCAACATTATGACAGATGACCGTGAATTCCACAATTCAATTCTTTCCCATTATTTTCATAAATCTAAGCACAAAGATCACACCAAACAGGTTTTAATTATGATTTACCTGATCTTTTAAGTTTTAACTCTGTTAACTCATAATTTTTCACCATGTGTCTTCAATTTCATCATATAAAATTCATTCTTTCATTTCATCAGTTACAAATTTCCTTTCTAAACACGCAAATAAATTTTTTTTTCCAATTTAGCACGCTAAAAATAAAACTGTTTTAATTGCATGGATAATTATTTCTGACATGTGGTGTAAATGGATAGATAGGTATATAAGCGTTAATTG
Organism: Gymnothorax reevesii; assembly: GCA_029721435.1. Classification (NCBI taxonomy): domain Eukaryota; kingdom Metazoa; phylum Chordata; class Actinopteri; order Anguilliformes; family Muraenidae; genus Gymnothorax; species Gymnothorax reevesii. The sequence goes on along the minus strand of CM056583.1, from coordinate 3,119,812 downwards.
TGGATTGAAGAACAATTACAACAAATTGAAATTCAGTGATTGCGCATCTGGCGGTAACAAAACCCATCATACACAATTGTCTCGGTGAAAGTTCGAGAACCACGGCACTCGACAAATCCGCTAACAGTAGCTTAAAATATGACAGATTGAGTGACATCTCAGGCCTCAAAGAAAACTAATGGAAAAATTACACCATTCTTCCCACTTATTACCTACAAAAATTGTGTAACCTAACGAAAGTGCACATTGCATGAACCGCAGTTCAGTTAAGGTCAGGTGAGGCCGACGTGAGGAAATTACGCATCGTACGTATAATCTATAATAATGCGATAAACAACCATCTAACAACTTTTGGAACACGTGTGGAAAGTAGCGAAGCCTATGTGCAGTACCAATTCTTCTATAGCGCAAGCTGGCTGGACTACTTAATACATCGTGGCACATAAGAGAGAAATACTTTGTATAGGCTACGTTATTTATCCGAGCAATGCTGTACAGTCGAGGCCTTGGCATAAATCAAAGGGATATTAACAAGCTATACGTAGGCTACTACTTTACAAGACATCAAGGGCTCATTCAACATCAGGGAAAAAAACATAAAACGGAAAAGTAAGCAATTCACATATTATGAAAACATTACCACTCATACGTCCCAACAACCATTTAAAATAACTTTCATTTTCATGAACGGCCAAATGCACGGCACGTTAAGCGCGACAGCGCCGTCAACAGTGCTTAAAATCTACTCATTACATTTATCCCAAACTTCAAAACGTTTAATAAAATTGAATAGGTTCTAAGTGGAGTCTAAACTGCTGTAGAGCAAAAGCACCAACTTAAACATCTGATTAGGGGAACAACGGGAATATTTTGACAATTAAAGTTACTTCCCAATAATTCCATAATACGACGACTACATTCCGAAATCTATCGTTTAATAAGCAAGTCAGAAAATAAATGCTATATTGACTCATTACAAATACGATAATCCCCGTCAGGCGAGAAAAGAGCACTGCGCACGCCCTACCTTCGCCACCACAGGCGCAGAACAGCAGCAGAATCAAGCCGAAAACTTCCATCTTGACATCATGTTTGTGAGCTGCGTTTTTCTGAATGCGATAAAACACGAAAAATTGCCGAGCTGGATCTCCTTAAAGAACTATGAAATAGCGGCTTACACGTACGCGTTCTTAAAATACATGTTGCACATTTGATTCAACTTGTTCAGAGTCGACGCGAGCGACGCAAGTAACGCCCTCAGTGTACGCAAGCCGCACGGGCGATACGTGAAATGCAATACATCGCTCACACAATAGGGGGTAGCAGCGTCACCGGTGACATTTCGGCTGACATTCCGAGTGACATTCATTGAAACTGAATAGCTGACTGACCCCAGGCGCACCTCAAAGCCTAGGCTGCATCCTTCGAAGGCTGCATTTTTAGGGGTTGTAACTTACGTCCATCCACTAAACTGACATTTAGGGTTTTAGGGACAATGTTAAATTTAGGGCTAGATTTAGGTTCAGGGGTTAGAGTTGGGGAAACCAGGGACAACTTATGAAGGTACATTTGGGCCTTTATTCCTTTTACGATGATGTTTACCTGTTAATGTGTGCAATAAACGCTGTACAATGCCAACTATGGTTTGTTGTATCATAAAAATGCGCATACACAAGAAGGGAAAAATAAAAAGTTCCAGTCAATATATGAATTTTAAGATTAGGGATAAAACCTCAGAGGAAAACAAATACATCTTGATTTCAAAAGGTTAAAAATCTTGCTTCTAAACTGCCAGTGACCTGCAAGAATGTCCATTTTGAAAACGCACTGTGGCTTATTCCATGTGTATGGAAGCCAGTGGGGACAATATTAAAACAAAAATGCAATTCCACTATTGCATTATAATATTCCACTTATGAATGAGTTATTTGAGACAGAATTTAATTGAAAATGCATGAATCCATTTAGCCCTTTTAATTTCACATACTCATATAGGAAATCACTTACTGTATTCAAATGATGATGAAAAAGTCATGCCCTGCAATACAGTGGACAATATTAAAATACAATAAGCAAAACAGCACCCCCAGCCTACATTAACATGTCACCACACTCTTTTAAGGTCAGCATGAAAATGTAACCTTAAATTATTTGAAAAAGAAAATAATTTTCTGACTAATTTGAAAATATTGAAATGCAGTAAGCCAAATAGCAATCCCAGTCTATTGCATGCACATATACATATCATCACACTCATTTAGGGTCAACATGGAAATTAAAATGCTGTTTTCTAAAAACTTGAAAATCATAATGAAAACAGCATTTGAAATTTCATTTTAAAAGAGTTAACTTGCAATACATGGGATAAAATTCAGATGCAGTAAGGGAAACAGCGCCTCCCAGTCCATTGCATTGAAATACACACTGCCCGGCCAGTCACCGTTTGGAAACTAATGAACAAATTCTATAATTGGATCATTATTGCAGTTATTAATATGTTTCAGCTGGAAATAATCATTTTAACCCTGACTGATGAGCGCGTTGCTACTCATTTCTTAAAAAATCGTGTCGGAAGACACATCCCTTGATGGTGGAAAAGATGTTACAGTATTTCAGAACGGGCAAGTTATTGGCTTGTATTTAGCAAAGAAAACCATGGATGACAAAAACAAGTATGAGGAATCATTTTCACAAACAAATTTGCCACCACAAAGTCCTGACCTTAAACACATTAAAAATTACTGGGATGTGCTCAAGAAAGACCACCGAGTGGTTCAACCATTATGTCGAGAGGATAAGATCTTGGCCAAAAATTATGGCATTTCTGATAGAAGATAAATGTTCTGGCATTGCATATAGTTGTCAAAACAATGACGAGACGAATATGCACTGTAATCAAAGCCACAGGGGTTCCAACTAAATATTTGAGTGAGCGACTTTTTTTTTGGCCGGCAGTGTATGTCACCACGCTCTTTTTGGGACACAATGAAAATTAATTTGCAATCTGTCAGCCGTCTCATCAAGGCGGGTCTTCAGCTAGGACGTCACTCAGTCGGGGCGCAAACTAAAACAATGTTGCTCATTTGCATACCAGTTAATCAGCTTCCGGGTAGCGCATGTTCACACAGAGGCTTACTGATAATGTCTTGATGGCTAGGCTGCTATGTGCAATGCATATTAAGTTAAGTTGCTCTTTAGATATAGACATCAAGGCAGTTAGAAAACGAGCTAACATTAACTAAAGCCTTAGCTACAACCGGACCCACAGATTTTTTCAAAAACATGTTCTCGGCCTTTTTGGCCATTGGTGAGAATCGTAGAGGACATTACATTACATTACAGGTTCTTAGCAGACGCTCTTATCCAGAGCGACGTACAAAAGTGCACAAGATCAGTACAAAAGTGCAGACCTCCTAGGAGACAAGTACAAGTGCTAACAGTAAGTGACAGGACACGTTCCATTGTTACAGATCTAAACCAATAACAAAAGGGCAAGGGCAAGTGAACAAAATGACAACAAGGTCAAGTGCAACAGAGACAAGTGCAACAAAGGGGCAGAGTCAAGTGCAAGAAAAGGGCAATAAAATAAATAAGTGCAACAAAAGGGCAACAGGTCAAGTGTAACAAAGGGGCATGAAAATCAAGTAAACTGACAAAATAAGGTGCAACAAAATGAAGGGCAACCAAAAACAATCAGGAAATAAGGTAAACAGAATTAAGTGCAACAAATCAAGGGATGTAGGGACAGGATTCAGGGCAGTAGAGTAGGGGAAAGGTGGAGCCTGAAGAGGTGGGTTTTCAGGCGGCGGTTGAAGATGCTCAAGGATTCTGCTGTTCTGACCTCGATAGGTAGATCATTCCACCAACGAGGTACCAGGACAGACAGCAGCCTTGAGCAGGAAGGGGAGGAGCGTAGAGGGGGAGGAGCCAGGCAACCAGAAGTAGCAGAGCGGAGTGCTCTGGCAGGGGTGTAAGGTCTGAACAGTCTCTGGATGTATGCTGGAGCTGTTTAGTGCTAGCCTACCAGGGAGTCAACAAAAGTCTTGAACTTGATGCGAGCGGCAACAGGGAGCCAGTGGAGCCTTGTGAGCAGGGGGGTGACGTGGGAGTGTCTCGGGAGGTTGTGGACCAGGCGAGCTGGAGCATTCTGGATGAGCTGCAGGGGTCTGACTGCAGATGCTGGGAGGCCGGCGAGGAGTGAGTTGCAGTAGTCCAGGCGGGAGAGGATCAGCGCTTGGACTAGGAGCTGCGTTGAGTAGCTGGTGAGGAAGAGCTGGATTCTACGGATGTTGTAGAGGAAGAATCTGCAGGTCCGAGTCACAGCAGCGATGTTCACAGCAGAGGAGAGCCTGTCGTCAAACAGGACCCCAAGGTTCTTCACACTCCGCGAGGGGGAGATGGTGGTATGCCCCAGGGTGATGGTTAGGTCCAGGAGAGGGGAGGATGGAGCGGGGATGTAGATCATCTCCGTCTTGCTTGGGTTGAGCTTCAGGTAATGGTTGTCCATCCAGCTGTGGATGTCTTGTAGGCAGGCGGAGATGCGGGCGGAGACCTGGGCATCAGGGGGAAAAGAGAGAGAAAGTTGAGTGTCATCAGCATAAAAGTGATATGATAAACCATGAGCAGAAGTGACTGGACTGAGAGACTGGAGATAAAGAGAAAAGAGGAGTGGACCAAGAACTGAGCCTTGGGGGACGCCTGTGGTAAGGGGCCGGGGTGTTGATACTTCACCAGCCCAGGCAACATAGTAGGAGCGACCGGAGAGGTTCGACTTCAACCAGATGAGGGCTGTACCACAGATCCCCAGTGCAGACAGGGAAGAAAGGAGGATGGAGGGTCGACTGTGTCGAAGGCGGTAGAGAGGTAATGAGGATCAGGATGGATGAGAGGGAGGCGGCGCGTACAGTGTGAAGCGCCTCACTGACGGAGATGAGTGCGGTCTCTGTGGAGTGGGCAGCTCTGAATCTCGACTGGTGGGGGTCCAGGAGGTTGTTTTCTGCAAGAAAAGTGGAGAGTTAGTTAGCAACAGCACGTTCAAGGGTTTTTGACATGAAGGGGAGGAGGGACACTGGGCGGAAGTTCTGAATGACTGAGGGGTCAAGGGAGGGTTTTTTCAGGAGAGGGGTAATGGTAGCCTGTTTGAATGGAGAGGGAAAGCATCCAGAGCACAAAGAAGAGTTAATAAGGGAGGTGACAAAAGGGAGGATGTTGGGCGTGATAGCCTGGAGGAGGGGGGAGGGGATAGAGTCGAGAGCCCATGTGGTAGGACGGTGAGAGAGGAGCAGCTGGGAGACATCAGAAGAGGAGAGGGGGGAGAAAGCAGAGAGGAGATGGGAGGGGACAGCGGGGGAAGGGGAGAGGGGAGTGAGGGGGGAGAAGGAGTTGCGGATGGACACAATCTTATCCTCGAAGATGGCTGCAAAGTCCTCTGCTGTGATGGAGGTTGCAGGTGTGACAGGCGGAGAGCTGAGAAAAGAAGAGAAGACAGAAAACAACTGGCGAGGATTCTGGATTTTAGAATGATAAAATTTAATTTTAGTAGAGGTAATTGAAGAGGAAAATTTGGCTAGGAGGGACTGGTAGTGGGACAGGTCTGCCAGGGCCCTGGATTTCCTCCATTTCCTCTCTGCTGCTCGAAGGCTTTTCCTGCTGGAGCGGAGTTTCTGACATCCAGGGGCTGGGTGGGGATGATCTGACTGGCCTGTAAACAAGAGGAGAGAAGGTTAAGTGAGGATGAGAGGGAGGAGAAGAGAGGAGGCAACAGATTCAGTGGGGAGATCAGAGAAGGAATCAAGGGAAGGGGGAAAGCAGTGACATAGGAGGCGAGAGCGGAGGGAGAGAGATAGCGGAGGTCACGGCAAACTGTAACAGAGGGGGTTGGAGAGGGGGGAGACAGGGAGAGGGAGGGAGGGAGAAGGAGATGAAGTGGTGGTCAGACAGGTGGAGAGGGGTTACAGTGGGATCAGAGGAGGAGCAGTTACGAAGGAGGACTAAGTCGAGGAGATTGCCAGCTGTGTGAGTTGGGGGTGAGGGCAGGAGCGAAAGGCCAAAGGAGTGAAGGATAGGAAGAAAGACGGCAGACTGAGAGGCCTCAAGGTGGAGTTTGAGTCTCCCAGGAGAATCAGTGGGGTGCCTTCATCAGGTAAGGTGCTGAGCAGGACGTCCAGCTTGTCGAAGAAACATCCCACGGGGCCTGGGGGACGATACACAACAATGATAAACAGATTAGTTGGAGAGGATATGGAGACAGAATGTAATTCAAAGGAGGAGATAGAAAGGTGAGAGAGAGGAAGAGGATAAAATTTCCAAGTAGGAGAGATTAACAAACCAGTCCCACCACCTCGCCCGGATGGCCGGGGGGTGTGGGAGAAGGAGAAGGAGGTGGAGAGGGCCATCGGCGTTGTTGTGTTGTCTGGAGTGATCCACGTCTTCGTCAACATAAGGAAGTCGAGGGACTGGAGGGAGGCATAGGCACAGATGAACTCAGCCTTCTGGACAGCAGACTGGCAGTTACAAAGACCAGCGGCAACTCTGAAGTTGCTGACAGAGGTGGAGGAGGGGTAGATCAGGTTGGCGGGGCTGTGGTGATGAGGGTGGCCCCGGCGGTAGAATCGCCTCCTGAGGGAAAGAGAACAGACAGGGATGGGAAGAAAGCACATACTCAGATGGGGAATCGGGAAAGATTTGGACAAAGTGAGAAGGAGCGTCGCTCAACGCAGTGCTTAAAAGGCTCGCTAATTACTAAGCAAAAACAGCTGATCGCCCGCGAATGGGACCGAAACTAAGCTGAATAAGTAACCTGCACCACCAACAACAACAGAAACGCGAACTTAGCCACAAGTACTGTTAGTAAGGAAGCCACTGAAACTTTGCCTGATGTAGGAGGAGTCTGATGCTAGCTTCTGCAACCGTCGAATGCACTTAACTGCGCGTGCAGGAAAAAGAAACAAAATGTAGCAGTTAACTCGTAAGGCGGGAGTAAGAACAACATAATCGTGCCGTGCTGCACTTAAGGGTGACCTAAGAAGTTTGCAGCAACACTCTTGCGATTCGATACGTGCGTGCTTTGTTGAGGTAGTGAAGGAGGACATGCGGCAGTCGCAAGACACAAGAAGCACGGATAGAAAGGACCACATGGTGAAAGTGCAGCACATGTGTATTACCCTTACATCCCTCTCAATTTCAACGCTCGTTTGGACGCAATGGCCGTACTGTCGCGGTACGTGTTTTTTAGATTTTTGGTGTTGTATGCACACATATAAAGGCAGAATGAGCTTCAACTTCATCCACTATCATCCTGGAGCAAGTCTTCGAGCTGGGACATTGTTCCTTCAGCATTTCCTGCATCTTCTTTTCTCCTTCTACTCTTTTTCCATTTCCCATTAGGAGGCATTGTCGTAAATATATATGTATGTGTAGTTTTGACAAAATCCAAAGTCGTAATGAAAACGCGCGGGCAGTGCATGTCTTTCTATATCCCAGCCGTGCTAGGACATTCTATTTCTTCGCCGCACGATTAGCGCGAAGTGGGGGATATAGCATTGGGCTCCATGTGTCCATACGGACAAATAAAATTGAGGCGGCAGGGGATATTGCCATGTTAGTGGCAAACACTTGCTTCTTAGATTTTCTGTGCGCCCGTCTTATTTCAAACTCGCAGAAAACTTGCAGTCGACTCGTGTCCACCTTGTGGTGACATGAGTCTTGGACAAACGGTTTTATTTCCATGAACAGTAAAAAAACGCACGGCTCGCCTGCGTGTTTCTTGCGTCCGGAGCAAGGGAAACTTGCTCCTTGGCCTTTCTCCCGTAATCGTAGTTTTTTGTACATGATCAAAATCTATCGTACGTGCTTGCGGGCAGTCTGCAGGCTCAAAGTTTCGCATGAAGAACTTGCATAGCCTGTGAGTTCCTTGGCTTGTTTTGCTGTGGCTACGCCGTGAAGTGGAAGTACGGCCGGTTGTGACTAAGGCTTTAGGATCGTGTAAATAATTATCACATTAAAGGAGTATGATTTGGTTTTTGCCCCAACGTTGCTTAATAAGCTGGCTGTAATATGCATGAACTTATCTGCGGACTTATCAACGGTTTCGGACAACCCAACTATACTTTCAGATTTTGGGTCATTAGCCACCTTGCTAGCAAGTTTAAAAGCAATTGCCTAGATACAGCTGCTAGTGAGTGAACCTATGGTAGCTAAGATGCCTGTTGGAGAAGTTTTTACTGCCCCGATTTGTCACTTTCAACACCATCACACACACACACACAACCTCTTTCACCATTGATTTCCAGCTTCTTTTTCCAATCAGTCAGTTTTGCCTGAGACATGTTGATTGAATGAATGAAGGCTTTATTTCAAACATAAGAAAACACAAAAAGAAACAACAAAACAAAAGTCAAAAACGACAAAACATGACATGCCTGAAAGGGAGTAAGAAGAAGCATACGCTTATTTAATTCCCCTTTGTGATATCCTGGACGGGAGTATGTAAAGTGTTGGCAACTGTTGATGTAGCTGCGGCCAGTCTGTGTGTTGTGGTTTGGGTTGCCGTGGCTCAGGTGGACCAATGGGTGGCACTGTGGGTCAGTGAGTGTTGGGGTTACTGTTTTGGGGCTCGGTAGAACTAGAGTGGATGTGCTGTAACTGGGGTTCGATGGACGTGCAAATGGGCTGCTGTATCATGTTTGTTCCTGAGGAATAAAGCAGTAAAGGTTCTACCTAACCAACGCTTTGGAGTGGACAACAACTTATTATGAAGATATAACATCTTTTTGGCGACGAGGATCAATCTAGGGAGGAGGATGTTTTTGGATTGAGAGGACAATTGGACGTGAGTGCGGTGGGATGGAGTGAAAGGATTGAACTGTGTTTTTTCTTGGTAAGAGAGAGAGAGACATTTTTAAGCGAAAATAGCTACTATTGGCACGCTTACAGTGTTTGATGCGAAAAATCAGACATGGGAAGAATACTGCGAAATTATGGAACAGTTTTTTGCGGCCAATGAGATTACTGAAGCTGCTAGGCAAAAAGCCATACTGATAAGTGCTGTTGGGCCAACCACATACAGTTTGATGAGAAGTCTGTTGAGCCCAGTAAAACCGAAGGATAAAACCTATGACGAGTTAGTGACACTGATGAAAAATCACTTTCACCCAAAGCCTAGCGAGATCGTACAGCGATACAAGTTTGATACCCGCACTCGCAAGCCCGGTGAATCGGTCTTGGAAGACGTAGCAGAGCTACGCAAATTAGCTCAGGATTGTAACTATGGCGACAGGCTACAACAAATGTTAAGAGATAGGCTCGTCTGTGGAATTAATGACGATCGCATGCAGAGGCGCCTCCTGTCCGAAACGGAGTTAACTTTCGAAAAAGCGTTGTCCATTTCTGTGGCGGCAGAGACTGCACACAAGAATGCCCATGATCTCAATCCCAGTGCCTCCGTGAAGTTTGTCAAAGCAAAGCCAAGCCCACATGAGGCAAATGCCTTTAATGGAGCAATGAAAGAATGCTATCGGTGTAAGGGCACACAGCATAACGCAACCAGCTGTAAATTCAAAGGAGAGCGATGCCATTCTTGCGGAAAAATAGGGCATATAGCTAGAGCTTGCAGAAATAAAAATGCACAGAATCGGGAAAGTAAAAGTAAAGAGTATGTTAAAAGTGAAAAGAAGACCCGCTCATTCCACCGCTCACACAATGTACAGGAGAAACAAGTTGGAAGTGAAAGCGATAGCTCGGAGGGAGATGCGCTCACGCTGCATTGCATGACATTTAGATTGGGACAAATGAGCGAGGTGCAGTTAAGAAAAGTCGATCCCTATGTGGTGGAGATGAAATTGAATGGAAAGAGAACAAGTTTTGAAATAGACACTGGCTGTAGTCTCACAGTAATGAACAAGCAGATGTTCCAAAACCTGTGGAAAGACACAAAATGCCCATCATTGAAGCAAGCGAAAATTCAATTGGAGACTTATACAGGCGACCCTGTAAAAGTGATCGGAGTTGCATCAGTCAGAGTTAAATATAAACAGCAAAGTTGCAAGTTACCGCTTGTTGTGGTTGACAGAATAGGCCCCAGCTTACTAGGGCGCAGCTGGTTAGAGAAAATTCAACTGAATTGGACGGAAATTAAGCTCAGCCAACCAGCAAGTGAATTGCAAAACAGGGGTTTAGAAAGGAAAACACTGCAACAAGTGTTAAGCAAACATGAAAATGTCTTCAAAGATGAATTAGGCACGCTTCAAGGTACAAAAGCTACCATTCATGTCAAGGCCAATGCAGTCCCTCGATTCTTCCGCCCGCGGTCGGTCCCCTATGCCATGCGGGCAAAGGTAGATGAAGAAATTGACAGACTATTGAAAGAGGGAATAATTACACCTGTGAAATGGGCGGAATGGGCGGCTCCGGTCGTCCCCATCATTAAGCCGGATGGACATGTACGGCTTTGTGGAGACTACAAGCTAACGGTAAACACGGTGTCTTCTTTAGAACAATATCCAATACCCCGGATGGAAGATCTTTTCACCGCACTGTTGGGAGGAAAGCATTTCTCTAAGCTTGATATGAGTCACGCTTATCAGCAAATACTAATGGATAAAGAATCAAAAAAGTCTTTGACAGTAAACACCCATAGAGGCCTGTTTACATATAACAGGCTACCATTCGGAGTACCGTCCGCACCTGCTATTTTTCAACGCACCATAGAAGGGCTCCTAAGAGGGATTCCGAGAGTGGCAGTATACCTAGATGACATCATCCTGAGTGGAGTGGATGTATTGGATCACTTGCAAAATCTTGAAGAGGTGTTAAGTAGGCTGGAAGAGGCGGGGCTACGTTTTAAACGAGGTAAATGCACATTCCTTCAAGAGGAAGTTGAGTATTTGGGACACAGGGTTGATGCGCAGGGCCTGCATCCTGTAGAAAAAAAAGTGAAGGCCATTGTGGAGGCTCCCACTCCCACAAACGTTACTGAATTGAAATCATATCTAGGCTTATTGAATTACTACAACAAATTCCTTCCCAATTTGGCAACCCTGCTAGCACCACTGCATGAACTCTTAAGACAAGATGTGCAGTGGAAATGGCAAAAGAGACATCAGGAAGCTTTTCAAAAGTCAAAAGCCTTGTGTGACTCAGCCGAAGTGTTAATACACTACTCAGCTGACAGAGAGCTGATCTTGTCATGTGACACCTCACCGTATGGTGTGGGTGCTGTTTTATCGCACCAGATGGAAGATGGCAGCGAGCGTCCCCTAGGGTTCATGTCCAGAATGCTGTCACCAGCTGAAAAAAGGTACTTGCAATTAGATAAGGAAGGTTTGGCCGTCATTTTTGGAATTAAAAAATTCCATAAATATCTGTATGGCCGAGCGTTCACCATATATACAGATCATAAGCCATTGATCTCTCTATTCAATGAGAAAAAACCCATACCTCAAATGGGGTCCCCTAGAGTTCAACGCTGGGCAGTGCATTTGAGTGTGTATGAGTACAACATTGTGTACCGACCAGGAAAACATACAAATGCGGATGCATTCAGTAGGCTGCCTGTGGCTGAGATAGAGTATGATGAAGCGAAAGAACAAGTCTTGATGATGGATCTCTTGGATGATTCACTCTTGGACGCAACTCAGATAAAAAAATGGACAGCAAAAGACTTGATTTTGTCTCAGGTGCATGAGCATGTCCTGAAAGGGTGGCCAGCAATGGTAGAGTCTGACCTAAAGCCATACCATCAGAGAAGAATGGAATTAAGTGTACGAGATGGGTGCGTTCTCTGGGGCTCTAGAATAATCATTCCTTCCAGAGGTAGACAAAAGATCCTGAAACTGTTGCACCAAACCCATTCTGGCATGTCCAGAATGAAAGGCCTGGCGAGGTCATATCTTTGGTGGCCGGGAATGGACCAGGAGGTGGAGAGGGAAGTCCAGTCCTGTGCGGAGTGTCAAGAACATCAAAAGGCACCTCCCACGGCACCCTTACACCCCTGGGAATAGCCTGAGTCTCCATGGTCCAGGATTCAAGTGGACTATGCAGGTCCGTTTCAAGGTGAGATGTTTTTCGTCATTGTCGATGCTTACTCAAAGCGGTTAGACATCTACCCTGTCAAGTCAGCAACCTCACAGATTACCATAGAGAAGCTTAGACAAAGTTTCAGTGTTTTTGGATTGCCAAAAATGGTGGTGTCAGACAATGGAACGTGTTTCACAAGTGCGGAATTTGAGGCCTTCATGAAACAAAATGGCATCAATCATGTCAGATCAGCACTGTTTCACCCGTCTTCCAATGGATTAGCGGAGAGAGCAGTGCAAACATTTAAAGAGGGGATGAAAAAGATGAAAGGAGAATCGACGCAAACCAAGTTGTCAAGATTCCTTTTCAGTTACCGCATCACGCCTCATGCAACAACAGGCTTGGCTCCGTCAGAGCTGATGATGTCACGGAGACTCCGATCCATTTTTGACCTGTTGCTGCCAGATGTGAAGGCAAAGGTGCAGGGAAAGCAACTAAAACAGAAAATGGCTCATGACTCGCGCAAAACACTGCGAAGCTTCTCCCCAGGAGATGGAGTGTTCAGGAACTACTCCTATGGTCCTAAATGGATCCCGGCTGTCGTTCAGGATACATCTGGTCCATTGTCATATACAGTGACCATCGGAAGTGGACAGACAATGAAAAGACATGTGGATCAGGTGAGGGCCCGACTGACAGACACGGTGCCGAATCCTGAGATGGAAAAGGCATTGGAGCTGCCATCAGGCCTGGAGGGGGCTGCTGTGGACGCTAAGCCTACAAGAATGGCAGAGCCTGATGAACATCCTGCCAGTGAGCTGGATCAACAGACTGCTCCGACGGTCAATGTTTCCCCAGGCTCACCTGGGATTCCGGAGAGGCGTCACTCCACACGAGACAGACGTTCACCTCTACACTTGAGAGACTTTGTTAGATAGAGTGAGATCGTTTCCAGGAATAGAGCAACAATGCGCTCTGATCTCACTGAAAGCACGTACCTTCCTAGCTTAAAAAAAAAAAAAACTTGTATACCTTTGACATTTTCATTTTTGTTAAACAAAGTACTTGTTTTTTCATGTCTTAAGCAGATAAATAGAGGAAGGGTTGTTCGCTTTAAGGTGGGGGAGATGTGATATCCTGGACCGGAGTATGTAAAGTGTTGGCAACTGTTGATGTAGCTGCGGCCAGTCTGTGTGTTGTGGTTTGGGTTGCCGTGTCTCAGGTGGACCAATGGGTGGCACTGTGGGTCAGTGAGTGTTGGGGTTACTGTTTTGGGGCTCGGTAGAACTAGAGTGGATGTGCTGTAACTGGGGTTCGATGGACGTGCAAATGGGCTGCTGTATCATGTTTGTTCCTGAGCAATAAAGCAGTAAAGGTTCTACCTAACCAACGCTTTGGAGTGGACAACAACTTATTATGAAGATATAACACCCTTTCTCAATAATTAACAATCATCAGTTGTTTACAATGTCCTGTCTTTTCACATATTTACGATAAATTGTAATGATGATAGTAATAATTGTATTTAATTAAACATATGTACCAACACTTCATGAATATATGTATATTTATGTATGTACAAACAAAAGAAAATAAATAAGGCAAATAAATTGTCTGTGAAAACACCTGAGGCGTGTTCAGAATCGCGGGCGCCCGCGGATGCTCACAAGCATTCGATCCTGTACGCCTTTGCCCGCCCGGGCGCTGGCGCGCGTATGCGAACTATCGCTTGAGTTGCCTCCCCTCTGCCTCGAAAGGAGGATCATGTCATCCCAAAATGGGCACGAAACAAAGGATCACTGTATCTTGGCACGGTTTCCTCCACGTAATTTTCAATACGGTCCGATCCAAGGAGATTCTCACCTCTTATCATAGCATCTTCTTCACAAATACATAATGTGACCGCCACGGCAGCATCACAATATTCTGTGTCCATCGGTTCAGCCATTCATTTATAACAGCCCGAAGTACACAGTCTCTTTCGCTGTGCGTCGCCATTTTGATTACAGACCGAGCGCTCGCCTCCGCACAGAATCAGCGCGAGCACTCACGCGAGACAGTCGCGCGGGCGCCTGCGGTTCTGAACACGCCTCTGGTGATCGTCAAAACCCTTCATCTTCCCTGTACCCTGTGAAAACCATGTTTTTGTCCCGCCTTTTGAACTGGGTCATGCTTGGACATTGCTTGAGTTCCACACCCACCCCGTTGCACAGTTTCGCTCCACACATAGGAATACAAAACTTTTTTAACGTTGTACAGACACGAAGATGTTTTAGATTTTGCTCCCCACTCAGATTATAATCCTCATCTCTGCTAAAAAATAATTTTGTTGTGATTCTGCCTTGTTTATTTTTGCTTCTGTCATGTTTGGATTCTGATCTCTGCCTTGTCTGACCATGATCTGTATTTTGTATTGTGATTCAGATGCCTGCTTTGTCTCTGTTTGTCTTCCATATTCCATCATAGCAGTTTTACTCCAGTCCATGTTTTGTTTTTCACCATGTATTACACTTCCGTTTTCCCCTGTCTGGTCTCATGTCTTGTGATCACTCAGCCCCAGTATTGCGTGCCACTCTCTCAGGTGATTTAATGGTTTCTGGGATTTCAATCATTGCTTCCAATCTTGTTTACCTCCTTCACCTTGCTTTTCGATATTACAAACAATACTAAAAGTCTGTTGTTTTAGTTAACTTACTAACCAAAACTAACATTATTTATAGTACTCACTTACTAACGAGGACTAGGGATTGTATAGCTGCACTTTACTAATTGACTAAGGACCTCTCAACATTCAGCCTGTTCTAGTCTCCGCCTCTGGTCTTAATTTACTTTGCTGCACTTTCAGCGGAACTTCAGCATGTTAAACTCTGTTCTCTCTCCTTTTCTGTGCATGGTAGAACTCCCTAACTGGAGCCGTATGTCTGTCAGTAGGCTGTCTTCGTGATCCCTGTCCGCGTTTTGGCTTTTTCCAATTTCTTGTAATTAGGAACTTCCTCCTGTTCATTCCTTTGTAATTAGTCTGATCCAGTTCACCTGTTTCCCTTTGTAGCATGTGACTTCCCGTTTGTCTGTTTAAGCAGTCTTTTCACTGCCAGCTCCTTGTCAGAACGTTTCCCTGTGCTGTGACTAGTTATGCCTCGTACTTGCTGTGATTCACTTCTGACTGGACCGCCCTTCCTTATGATTTTAGCTTTGTCTTGGATTTGTTTTCATCTGTGTATCAAAACTTTTTTGCCCGACCACAAGTTTTGTGTTTGCTGCCCTGATTATGACTTGGATTACGTCCCTGGGATTCAGATTTTTGGATTGTGGACTTTGTACTGTTGCCTCCTGCTCTGCGGGGGTTCGCCCCCTTTCCAAATAAAACACACAAGCTTTTTGGATGTCTTGGTTCTCGCGTCTGGTTGCTCAGCGTAACCTCACAAATTTTTGAATATTGCCAGGAAGCAGGTTGTTTTATTGCTTTGTGCATAATTTGTGCTGTTTGAAAATGAACCAGGTCAATGAATTTTAATGTTTGATTTTAAGAACAGTGAATTTGTGTGATCTTTATAACTGGCATTATGAATTATCCTTATGGTTCTTTTTGCAGTATTAGTAGTGATTGTAATGTACATTTATAAGCGTTGCCCTAAACCTCCGCACAATTTTAATACAGTAAAACACGTTCCCAGAGACTAAAAGTTTTTGAGAAGGGAGATGACATGTTTCAAAAACTTCGTCATGCGAACGAGGCAGGACTTCTGTTGAATGTGCAAGCTTACTTGAAGCAAAACTGTGGTATTTCATTTTAGCGAAAAATAACCACATTTCTAGAGTTCTGAGGATACGAGTGGACAAAGCAGACTTGGATTATACTGAACGATGGTTTGAAAGTTTTGTGGAGTTTTGCCGTTGCGACTGGGTGACCCCATTTACTTCCAGCAAAAAAGGAATTTGGAAAATTTTTCAAAACTTTACAGTGGCGATAAAGTTGCGGCAGGTGAAAAACAACCTTGTCCGTTCAAGACTTCTAATGGTGAGTAATTGATATACAAATTTCAGTTTTTGGGTGGACTATCCCTTTAATATGTCCCATATACCTTTAATATTCATTCATTTTCTATACCCGCTTATTCCTACCTTTCATATTTTTTTTGTTTAATATTTTATTATAATATTCTTTCTTGCATACCCTTGTATTAACTTATTTTTATATATTTTTTATATTCATGTTCGGCCTCTTTTTTTTTTTTTTTTGCTAGCAAGTCATTCCTCAGCGCACTCATGGTTTCCTCTGTCCTAATTCGTTTAAGTTTTTCATCTGGCTGATTTCTCTAGTAGTTTCTGTCATAAACAGTAAAAACTGGTCGGTGGTCAATGATGTCGTTGATTAATAGTCCACTCACTGCATTGTTTCCATTTTCATTGGTGAATATATTATTGCTTTGGGGGCCGCAGTGGGGTATGATTCTGCTGGGTCTGGTAATTTTTGCAATATATGCTCATACTATACATTGTGTTAATAAATTCATCAGTCATTTTGTGCTTGTTTGGATTTAGCAGATCAACATTAAAATCACCACAGATGAAAATAACTTTTTGAAAACATTTGTTCTATCCAGTTCTTAAATACTTCAGTACTAGAGCCTGGTGATCTATACACAGCTAATGATTATATTCTCATTTTTTTTCTTTACGGATTTCTATTGTTATGCATTCTAAGTTATCTCAGTTGTCATACAGTCAGTCACCTTTTAGTTTAAGTTTTTATACACATACACAGCCACCCCTCCTCCAATTTTGTTCTTTCTGTTGACCCAGTTAAATTAATACCCATCCATTTCAAAAACCATCCCTTTCTTAGTCCATGTTTTTGATATTGCAATTATATTAAATGGTTTATATTAAAATGGATTATTGATAATTTGATATCCGATTTAATGGTCCGGTTATACTGGTCATCTGTGTAGTAGTAGCACTCATTGTTGATATTGGAGAAGAAATTATTGTCCGGGTCAATATCGCTTTCCAAGTCCAGTAGTTTATGGTCGGTGTATTGAAATTTTCTCAGTTCCAGTTAATCATGGTCAGCAATTGTTTGGGTTGTGTCAATATTGTTTCCAAATGTAGATGAATGAGTTCTTTCAGACTGTGTCATGATTGTGTGTTGTAATTTGAGTCATTTGAGCATTCATACCTTACACTTCGGTTTAAGATGATCTTTGGTATTTGTCCAGTTCCTTGATGTTTCTGTTGACCAAGACACTGGCTTGCCCTGATGTTCCGTTTAGTTTAATGAATACTTGACAGTTTGTGGTCCATGTGTTTAGAATATTTCCATTTTTTCAGGTAGTGTGCTTTTCTGGCGATGTCGTTGTTTCTTCACGCCAGATATTCGTTTATGAAAACGTTAGATCCTTTCAGCTTCCTTCCTTGTTTTAACAGTGCAGTTCTATGCTTTCTGTGGACGAACCTCATAATGATGGCTGGTTTGTCGCTTTCATTTCTCCAGGGCAGAAGGTGGCATGCCTCGATGTTTTCACAGTCCACGTCAATCCCCTTGGACTGGAGGAAAGCAGCCACCTGTTGCTCCGCAGAGCTGGCATCCTGCTTACCAAGCTCCCCATCCCTGTTGTCAGTGGTCGAGCCTACCCGAGCGTATGACCAGGGTTTGATGCGGAGCCCGGTCACAATGACATCGTTAATCCTGGAGCACTGCTCCAACTCCGCCACTTTGCTCTCCAGGTGTGCCAGACGCTGGTCCTTCTTGGCATTCTGGATCCGTAGAGCCTTCACCTCCTCCACCAAGTCCAGGATGGCTTTCTGCTGCAGTTTGACAACAGAAATTTCCTCCATCAAAAACTCCAGCGACTTCTTAATCTCCTCAGCTGTCAGTGCCTCCTTGGGACCCATATTGCTAAGCAACGCTTTCGCGGCATCAGCTTTTGTCTAGCTGCTGGCTAGCTAGTTTGCCAACCAGCTCCGTACTTTCAGTCAGTGTTCCAAAAAATCAGCGTCTCAAACCAGGCAAAGTTCAAACCGAGGGTGTCATAGGCCATATTCCAAAAACAGTAGTCAGAAAACACAAAATAGTTCAAAACCAAGCTCCTTGATGCAAATCAGGATCAGGAAACCTCTCCGCTTGCAAAGCAGTATAATTGATTCATAGCTAGTTTTAACTGCTTTATCCCTCTATGCTTGCTATCACGAATTGCGTTACTCATCAGATAATAAGCCTCGACATTTTCCTACCTAGCTGATACGAGTTTAGGGAAATGTTTGTAATCATTGTTATACTTAAGTGATTTGATTTGGTTTTCGCCCTAACTTCACAAGCTAGCTATCTGACAGCAATTGCTCAGTTGGGACATATGACAGTACTGCGAAATATATCAAAGAAGTTCATGCCTTTTACAGCAGGGTAAGTTACAAATGAAGAACATTGTTTTCAGCCAGTCAGAGTCATCTAAACCTCTCTTATTGCTATGTGGCTTCGGAATCACGTTTAAACTTCGAACAGCGGCAGCCTGCCTGTTGGCTGTTTTATCGGGGCATTCATTGTGCAAGTTTCAGGAGAGGCTCGTGGCAAAGTTCAAATTTGGCTAGTTTACTAATTGGATAACTCAAGAGCAATCATTGTGAGCTAGCTAACTGGCTAGCTTGTGAAGCAAGGGTAAAAACCAAATCATATCACTTAAGTTTGACAATAATTACAACCATTTCCCATAACTGGCGTCAGCTGGGTAGGAAGATGGCTAGCTTTATAATCTGAAGAGTAATGTAATAAATGATAGAATGCATCGATCAATAATGGTGTTATAACTACCTACAAAATAACATGTCTCAGGCTGAACAGTCAATTTGCTCTTCAGGTAAAAGAAGCTGGTAATCAATAGCGAGAGAGGTTACGTGTGCAATAACATTGAAAGTGACAAATCAGAGCTGTAAATACCTCTCCAATATCCATCGTAGCTACCATAGATTCACTTGATAGCGAGCTGTATCAAAGCTATTGCCTTTAAATTCACTAGCTAGCAAGCTAATGTCCCAAAATCTGAAGGTATTTGGGTTGCGCAAAACCGCAGATAAGTTCATGTATTTTACAGCCAGCTAATCAGTAAAGTTGGGGCAAAAACCAAATCATATCACTTTAATGAAATGATCATTCACAAAGTCTTTCCTTAGTTAATGTTAGCTGGCTGACTAACTGCCTTGTTGGTTATATTTAAAGAGCAACAAAACTAAATAAGCCCTGCACATAGCAGCCTAGCAATCAAGACATTCTCAATAAGTCTCTGTGCGCACATGCGCTACCCAGAAGCTCATTGGTTGGTATGCAAATAAGGAACATTGTTTTAGTTTGCATCCCGACCAAGGACTGTATAAAAGTTTTTGTCTGTCTTTTATACAGTCCTTGATCCCGACTGATTGACGTCCTAGCTGAAGACCCATTTTGATGAGAGGCTTGAAAGATTGCAATTTAATTTTCGTTGTGTCCCAGAGAGAGCGTGGTGACATGTATATGTAAATACAATGGACTGGGAGGCGCTGTTTCCCTTACTGCATATTGTCCTATGTATTGAAGTTTAAGTCTTTGAAAATGAAATGTCAAATTTTATTTTCATCATGACTTTAAAGTGATTAGAAAACAGCATTTTCATTTTCATGTTCACCCTAAAAGAGCGTGATGACATGTATATGTAAATGCAATCGACTTGAAGTGCTGTTTGGCTTATTGCATTTGAATATAGCCCACAGTAAAACAGGTTTAGTCTTTGCAAATTAAATATTGAATGCCGTTCTCAAGATCATTTTCAAATAGTCCGAAAATAGCATTTACGTTTTCATATTGACCCTAAAAGAGCGTGTTGACATGTAAATGCAATAGGCTGGGGGTGCAGTTTTGCTTATTGTATTTGAATATTGTCCACTGCATTGCAGGGAACTACTTTGAAAATTAAATGTCAAACACTTTTTTTCATTATCATTTGAATATAGTCATAGATTTCCCATATGAGTAAGTGAAAATGAAAGTGATAATTGGATTAATGCATTTTCAATTTAATATTGTCTCAAATAACTCATTAATTAATGGAAAATTACAATACAATTGAAGAATTACATTTTCATTTTAATATTCTCCTCTATGAGCTTCCATACATGTGTCTGGGGCACGAAAACTAAATGCAGTCTCCAAATTCAGTATTAAAGGAGCTGTGTCACGATTACTGCGCACACAACTTTGAATGAAGTGAATTCACTCGACTGCAAGTCGGCATCTACTTCCATCCTTGCTAATCCTTCATTGTTTTCCATTGTATATTGTAGTTACTCCGCCATTATGCTTTTTATATTTTAAAAAATTCGATGAAAAATATAAAAATCAATTGCTACTTCAGCGCTTTAGCTAAAGGACATGAAAAATGTTAATTTTTACCAACTGCAATAATCATATAAAAAGTGGTCTTTTTCTTCTATGATGTTTATTGACAGTTTGTCAACCAGCTTACGTTCTTTGTGTCCTTCGGCTGACCGCTAAAATTGTGCTGTGAATCCTCAAATTTCCACAGAAAGCTCTTTCATCTAAAAACCGTAATGAATGAGGAACTAAATAATTTAGGCAGTGGCTACGGGTACGGCAGTTTTCCAATTTCAAACCCTGCCCTAACCTAACCCAAACCTTAACCCTGACCCCTAAACCTAACCATAATCCCTAATTTTTATCCTAATCCCCTCAAATCAACAGCCGTTCCCATAAAACTGCTGTATCTCTAGACACTGATGGATTTAAGAACATTGAAAAATCAAGGTGGCTTGGCTAGGATGCAATCAGATTTTGATTTGCAGTCGAGTGGATTCACTGCTATTGCCTCTTTTTTTGGACAGAAAACCTGCTGCAATTTAATCTAGGTAATGTTCAAATGTAAACCTTTCATCCAGCTGAATGCCAAGATATTTGTAGTTTCTAACTCAATCTTAAATCCATCTCGTGGAGAAACATGTAGGCCTATGTAGGGAATCGTTATCTGTATTTTTGGCTCTAAGGGAGCAGCCAGGGGCGAAGCTAGAACCGGGAATTGGGGGAGCACAGACACATCCCTTTTTGACAATTAGGATAGTCCTGGCTAGTTCTCAATTATTTTTCTTTATTGACGCGTTTTCCAATTATCGTAATAGGCAACTGAAGACACGGTTTCTCATGCGACCTAACAGCGATGAAGTCATGGGGTAAAACTGAGAATTGGGGTGGACGTAACATCTGTTTTAAAGAATTATTAGTCCTGGCCTGTTCGCAGTCATTTTCATGATTAACAAAAGGTTCACTCCCAGAGCGCTCCGCACTTAACAGGTGCTGCTTGTTCTCCCCGATTAGGTAAGACGACAATCATTCATCTGGAAACGTTTGCTTAATTTAAATTAACGTTATTCAAAATTACTCTCGGTATTGAGTGGGGAAAAAAGTGGCTCTTGGCGGTGAAATAGGCTATAAAAAGCATGCGGCTCTATTTGACTTTGATTTAAATTTTGCAAACGCGTCCAGATGAATTATTGTCGTCTTACCTAATCGGGGAGAACAAGCAGCACCTGTTAAGCGCGGAGCGCTCTCGAAGTGAACATTTTGTTAATCATGAAAATGACTGCGAACAGGTCAGGACTAATAATTCTTTAAAACAGATGTTACGTCCACCCCAATTCTCAGTTTTACGGTATTTACCCCATGAATTCATCGCTGTTAGATCGCATGTGAAACCGTGTCTTCAGTTGCCTATTACGATAATTGGAAAACGCGTCAATAAAGAAAAATAATTGAGAACTAGCCAGGACTATCCTAATTGTCATAAAGGGACGTGTCTGTGCCACCCCAATTCCCGGTTCTACTTCGCCCCTGGGAGCAGCATAAACTTTATAAGCATTTGAAACTATTTTCAGTTATAAAACCACGGTATTCTATCTTCCCAAAATTCACAAGGCATTTACAAGATGTTTCCCGGGCAGATCTATCATTGCAACAATTGGGTCTCTTACTGAAAAAAATTCAGCCTTTGTGGATTACTTTTTACAACCCTTGGTACCAACACTTCCATTTTACATTAGAGGCTCTATGGATTTTATTAAAGTATCAAATCCATAAATATGATCGAAGATACAGAGCTATTAGTCACAGACTGTATAAAAGATGGACGCAGCACTCGGGTCTGAAAAGTGAAGCCCATGCGGAAATCTCCAAAATTTGCTTTCTATTTAATGGCCAGCAGATGGCGACGTCGGTGCTCGCAGAAAGAAGTTCCCTCCTATCCACCATATTCCCACGTCCCATGATCCCTTGTGGGACTTATGGGTCCGACTTCCGCTGCATCCTGTCACTGAACAGTTTAACATGGTTATGGCTAATACTAATCCTCATTTTTTCTAGGCAATTGAAAAATAATATATGAGAGAACATCACCTTTTAGCCCTCAGATGGGATAACGTTACGGTACCGCTGCCTTCTTTTATCGAGGAACGGGAGGATGACCTGAAGCAGTGGCCACAGATAACGAACACTTCCGCATCTGGCTGCATTAGCAACTCCATTGCCACAGACAATCTACAAAGCTCCTAAGCATATGCAGTACTTCCACAGCAACAAAGTAAGTCACGTTTCGTTAAAGGAGGTAATGTATGTCCTTATGAACCTTAAAACAGATCTATGTTTTGAGAAAATTTATGAAGGAAACACTATAGTTCAGCAGTAAATATTACTCTACATATGAAATGTAGTGGATTATTATACAGAGTAAATTCAGCCATCCGACAGTACGAGTCAAATGAGCTCCAGTCAACTACATTACACAGTATAAAGTTGCTGGCTAATCCAATACTACTATAACATGTAAAAGACAGTGGGTCTCATTCATGAAATGTTAGCAGAATGAATTTGTGTTTAAATTGTTCGCAGACAGAAATTTACGTGCATGTCCGTGACCACGCGTAGCGCTTGTGTAAATTTAAGAATGCACATAAATAATGCTTGTCACTATTGGAAATTACAATTTTAACCCCTTTCTGCAGATATAGACACTTGCATCTATGGAACTGCAAATTTAATAACGCTCTTACTCTACTTCATCACTAGATGGCACCCCCGGATCAGTTATTGAATAGTCACAAGCAAGCAAACCTCGAAAGCGGTTTTGAATATGGGGAAGTTCACTCCACTCCCTGTTTTTCAAGAGTTGCATGAATCAAACTCCTCAGCGAAGCCTGATGTGCAAACTGGTCAATATCCTTGCCCATAGTATCAATCCAGTAGTTTTAAAAAAATTATCTCTAGCAACAGAGAAAGTTGTTGTCCTATGTAGCAACCACTTTAGCTACATTGAGCCAAGGATATTCCAATTAGTAGTTCAGAAATCAGTTTTTTGAAGCAAAACACTCGACATGGTATTGATTCTCTCACATTCTACTGTCAATCATAGTCATCACATGCAAAAAATGCGTAGTTCCCTACCATGGATTTACTTGTAGATTCCTTCATTGACAAATTCAGCGCTTCCTTATATCCACTCATGTACCGGTTTCAATAGCCAATCCCTCAATCATACACTCAGGCTCTTCTGCGTAACTGCACAGTTATAGTTTAAACTCTCGTGAAACTTCCCCGGTAATAATGTCTTGATTTGCTCATTTCTTATCCAATTCCCAAGTGTTTAAACTTTCCACAGTAAGTGAAACACATTGATTGGACAAACACAGATCATACAAGCCTATGCGTATCAGCAGGCTCGGTTGTATCCTGTCTACGTTGCGCACATTGCGCGGCTGAAATGGATGCGATTTATGGAAAAAAGACTCGCAAAACTGGCCTTGAAGTGTTCAGTTACATTGAGAGGATTTAAATGAGATAAGGACATGATCAATGGGAATAATTTCGAATGAAACAGGACCGGAGAGTTCCTTCTACTGGATACATCGGTCTCTGGAGGAGGGATTCAGGGAAAAAGGTTAGGCTGCTACTTTTGCTTTTTGTTTTGGAATGTATACCGAACTCAAAGTCGAATGCCGAGGTTTTTTTCCTGTTTAAAACGTGAACTGCCCATGCATTTGGGTGGACCCCCTGGTACGTTCATTGCACCGTTCTGTTGAATCTAGGGAGGTATATATTATGTGATCTTCCCTGAAAGTGGAATGTCTGTTCTGTTAAAATAAGGTATATTTCAGAATTCAGATATTACTGAGTAAGTGAGTTGTACTTGTTCCTTATAAGGGTTGAAATGAGTTTGTGAACTCAGAAGTGGGAACTGGTAGCTTCTACTGTTCTGACCAGTTTCAGCAGTTTATTTAATGAGTGTTTGTGCTGGTTGGGTTGACTTAGAAGAAAAGTGGACAAAACTCTAAACCTTATGATGGAGAAAAGACATGTTTTGTGTTTGGAGAGGTTACTGGTGACCACTGATGTTCAACTGCACTGATATTGATAAATTCATGCTAAACTCAACCAGAAAATCATTAGTTCATATTAAATTTCATGCCTCAAAACTTTATTTGTGTTAAATACATGATTATTTTTTGATTTGACAGTGCACTATTTTGAGGGATCTCAGACTTTGGGGAGCCACTTGGATAGCTGTATAATTTGGCTAATGGCATGTAGGTAATCTAGAATGTAATGCTGAAGATTAATTCTACTTGAGGTCAAGGAGTTTATGATCCCAGAAATGTATAGATTTAAGCCCCAGCAGTTTTTCATTTCTCAGTATGTTTTTTGCAATTTCAATGGTGAATTCTCATGAAGATTTTTTTAAATGTTTGCAGCCCATTTTCTTTACCAAAATCATGGAAATAAACTGAAATACAGTGTAATTATAAATTATGTAAGTGTTTTTCTGAGTTAAGCTACAATTTTCCTCTTTATAAAGTTTAAATCTTGAATTATAAAGCATTAAATTAGGTAACCCAGAAATGGCCAAATCTGGCTTCTGCACAAAGGGGTTAATTCATTTTGTGCTCTTATGAACACAATACGCAGATGCCTTTGAAACACGTGATATAGCCTAAACATGACAAACGATTAAAAATATAACACGTTTAGTTAAAATAGTTGGCAATTGGCAGATTCGGATTAGGTTCATGATTGTGAATTATCTATGTGAATCGACTCAATAGATTACACATTATTACATTATTCTTTCTGCATGTTGCATGATGGTGATAAAAAAATAGAAGTGGAAGCATGTTGCTGTCTCCGTCAGGTATAATTCCTGACAGAGAGGTCTCCCTAATTATGCCAGCGATGCACTCGTCTGCAGTTGATAGTTTGTCCCATGAATAACATAAGGGGCTCTAATTTCGTAGACCAGGCGCAGGCACGGCCATGGGGGGTGCGCTGCGCCAACGGGGTGTCCCCAGGCGTATGTGGCAATTTCGTGCCCGGCGTAGCCTGGCGCAAGTACTCCTCTGTCCCGCCTCTGCCCCTCCTTCCAGCGCAAGTTGGCAAAGAAGGCGACACAGCCGAGTCAAATCTTGCTCACTGGCAAGAGAAACGATGTATAGCGTGTTCCTGTTATTACAAATTGTTGCTGCTTTAAATTTTGGGATTAACATGCATGGACAACAATGCAAGATACGTGACACATTTATTTTCAATATGTGATCTTAACTCAGTACGAGATCATAGCAATCAGGCTGTATTCCTTTCCCCCACTAAAGACGATAAAACCTAAGTGACAATAATAGTAGCCTAGTATTAAGCTGCTTGCACACTGGACGCGATACGAATTTTTCGCTCGACAGATTGCGTCTTGTGTCCGAAAAGTCTGACAGGGTTTTAATAAATCTCCGTGTCCGACAGTCTATTATTGCTTTTAATTTCTTCAAATCCACTGACTCTTTTAGATATTAAACGTGAATGTTTTGATAAGAGGGCTCAGTTCTTCAAGATGAGTACCGAGAGTTTCAGTCAATGTTTCTGTTTAAGCTCTGCTCAGGAAAGGGAGTCAACACTGGCACGAGACAATGTACAATGCCTCCGTGTCTGACAGCCACAAAAAAACAAAAAAAAAAAAGAGGACGATTAGAACAGATTGACAACGAAATATAGAATAAAAAGAAACATTTTAACAACAGAACATCCAATGAACACTGCGATTTATTTATTGGCGTGTCATCTTTGTTGGATATCCCGTTTTTTGCTGATATATTTTTATTCTTTATTTCGTTATAAATCTGTCCTCATATCAATACTTTTACTTTTTGCTAGCTGTTGGACATGGAGTATTTTGCATTTCGTGTCAGACAGTCTTGATCGTGCATGCGACAATTTCTTCACACTGTCAATGGTCATGGAATTGATTTGCTTACGCACTATTTTATCTCTGCTGTGGAAATAAAGCGTGAATCTGTTAGATCCATCTGACTAATTTTCAAAAGAAAGACAGAATAAAGACTGCTGTCTATCTTCAACGGAAGAAAACTGACGAATAGGCTAAAAAGACCAAGAAAAGTCGATAACTATCAATTTGCATTTTGTGAAGGTCGAACACAAACATAAGTTTGCACGTCTAATAATTCCTGGAATACTCGGAAAAATCTGAACTTTTATGACTTTCGGACACGGAGCTTATTCACATAGTTACATTAAATAGTGCTTCCTGTTATTATTTCTTGCATTGAAATGTACCTGACATTCTGGAAACCTGCCTGTGAGATTTTGGTGATGTGTGCGCACTGTGCGGCGGGCAGCCAAATTACCACTACACAGAGATTAAACCAGTTTGGAGATGGCGAGCTTTCTGCGCAACTCCAGCAGAGACTTTTTCTACGAAATTGTCACTGCGTCTTGATGAATATGTGACACCGCCCCTACTACGCCGCCACACCCATCTCGGCGCACGTTCGTCTACCAAAGGCTGCGCACCTCACGAAATTACCACTGCTGCGGGCTGCCCACTCTGCGCCACCTGCGCTGCGCCAGGAAATCAGAGCCCAAGGTCGCAAGTGACATTCCTGATGAAACCTGTTTCTGCACGACGCTGTAGTACATTGTGGCGCAGAAAAACAGGTTTCATCAGGAATATAACTTGCAACATTTTGTTATTCATGGGAAGAGTTGTGACTGTGAGCCTCCTCCTGTGGCTGTTTTTTTTTTTTTTGTACACGCTGATGCGTTTCTTTGCCTCCAGTTTCATGTTGAACCATTTACGCTTCACCTCGAACATGGTTATTTGGACTACAGAGACAACATTAATGGCATCTGTCACCTCCCTCTAGGCCTTCAGTTTGCCTGTCCCCGTCACAACACTGCTAGCAGATGAAAATAAAATGTTTATTCTTTACTCCACTTCCCCCAAAATTATTTCTCTCTCCGCTTCAGAATTTTTTATTTCTTTCTCTCTCTTTCATTGTTTGCGCCATGACTGACAGGTCGGCTGGATGCATCTACGCCTCCTTATAGATGGGTTTCTGTGCAACGTCATCGCAGATATGCGCACGCAGCCAGGGGGCAGAAAACGGGACATTTTTAATTGTTTTCAAGCGGAGTCAAGCAGCAAAAAGAAGATGAAAAGGAGTTGTTGTGCTGTTATCTGCACAAACCAGCATAAGGATGGATGGACATTTTTGGGTTCTCGTCCTTTTGCCAAAAGACAAAGAAAATTATTTTGGGTATATTTTGGGGTGTTGGTGTGTGATGGACCTGAGGCAACTCCGTCAGGTGTCGCTTTGGTCGGCTGAAGTTGATGTTTTTCAGCTTTTGTGGCTCAACCTCTTGTCGGGACATGTCCTTCCAATGATTTGGTTGGGACCAGGGTTGCCATCTCTGATAAGACAAATTTGAGTTGAGCGAGGAGGAAGGACGGGTTCTCTCACATTGCTTGTGAGGCTGTGAGCAGACAGTAAATCAATGAATCGGGGGGGAAATAGCAACCATAAACGTATAACAATTAGGTCGCTTGTGACACTTCTCTAACAAGCTTGTTTAGCCCAAAGTCGCATATAATGGGACGTGCAGGCGACCTCCTCGGTGCGTCTGCATCCTGACAGTTCAAATTGGCACCCGATGGCTGCAGCATGACTGCAACAAGAAGCGAGACTGGTGCGATACATAGATCAATTAGCAAAAGTAACTGAAATCATGAGCTCACAATATCTGCTGTGAGATTTACCCTGCCATGCATGTGCAGTTAGCTGTTAGGATGTACACAAGACCCCTGTGCACATACTCTCAGGCATCATAAGGTTGTGTCTTTAGTCCCTGTTTCTAGCTGGGCAGGACACCTGCCCTTAAAGCGCAAAACCCAGAACCCGTGAAGTGCGTAATTATACGCGTCTGAAGATCTATACGCACGCAAATTGTTCTTTGTGTACACACTGGGCTTCTCGATGAGATAACTGTATATGTCAGGGCATATGAATATTAAAAGGGTCTGGTATGTCTCACCATGTCAGAGGACCAGTTTCTTGAGGTAATCGGTGCAGTCTGAGCTGCTTAGGCTGCTGATATAATCTCTCCTGGACCTAGCTAATGAGCAGTCAGCCGCGTAGTGTAACATATTTACAGTGACATTGTCTTTTTTTTTTTGCCAGTGGATATTTTGCCGTCAACTGGTTTTACATTTCTTTGGCTATTTGGCCGTGACCTCTGGTGCGCATGCGCAGCTGTATTATTTTTGGACTTGCAACACAGAAATCAATGGAGTATGTTTGGCCAGCGATAGTGTAAGAACTCGGTAGCTAGCGAACAACTAATCAGGGGTGCATTTCCCAAAAGTGTAGTTGGTGACTATGCAACTTACCAACTTACATAGTCGGTCCATTCACAGTCAATGGGCCCAACTATGAAAGTTAGCATCAGTGATTTTGGGAAACGCATCCCAGCCTTGTCAATGCATAACTGACCTAGCTACGCTGCTAATGCGAAACAATTGTGATTCACTGTTTTTTATTGATGTATATGCACCGCAAATAGGTAGCTGAGCAAGCAAACTAGCTTGCTAGCCTAGCGTGCAAGCTAGTTTGTTGGTAGCTGGCAACCTTTACATTCGGTGCATATTAATGCCAGCTAATAAGCTAAATACTCGCGGTGCGACTCCAGCTTAGTTTGTGTAATAATGGCTGTGCAAATGAGTGAAATTCATGGACATGGATTCATGGACAAGTGTTTTTCTGATTTGTGATGCAATTAAAAACAGATATTTTCTATGAAAGTCAGCAAGAACTGACAAACAATACGGCATCTACATTGATATCAGTTCGTTCCGAAGCAGTCTTTTGCCCCCTGCTTGCGCGTGCACCTAGTATTGTTTGTACACAAGAAATCCGTCTATATGTGGTCATTGGCAATTCATGGGCGGGGATTTATGCTAATAGCTGATTACCGGGAGTGCACTGTCACCTCACAATGATTGGCATTCATGATCATGCACACGAGTTTACGATCAGAGTTTCCCGTGGTGTCCATGAATCCAGAGTAGGTGTTTAGTAGCGTAGGCTTTTATGTGCCAATCAATGCACAAATTTACTAGCGTTTCATGAATGACGCCCAGTGAGTCCATTTTGCCCATACTTTTAATTTTAGTGAATTGAGGTTTGGAGTGCAAGACTACTGTTTGGAACGGCGTAGGCTATTTTCAAATTGGAGTAGACTATTACTACCTCTTCAGTGTCATCTTAAACTGTACAGGATGAAACGTTAGTTACACTGACTGGCATTACGGAACAAATACAGCCATCTTCTATCCGCCCCGCACGTGTAATCATACCTGGTGCTCTCCTGGCACTGCTGTCAAAATGCTTTTGAGGACCTTGCGTCTCCCTTGCGGTGGTCTGTCTGAGCTTAGCCATCAAGTAGGAATCGATGTCTGTGGACATATAAAAACTAGGCTTATGCCGTCGAAGGTGACGGCTTGGGGTATATCCCCGAACGCCCCCAATCCTCCAATTCCCCAATCCTTGAATAGACTTTCATTGGAACTTAATTTCAGGTCAATCGGACAAATGGGTCTGAAGATATGGCCAAAATGGTAATTTTCCATCACAAACCGCCACCTGGTGGCAAAATATTGAACCATACAGGTATGATGTCATCATGTGACACGTTGTAAGGTCATAACCTTGCAGTTGCACATAGTTTCATGTCAATTGGACACATGGTTCCAAAGATATGGCAAAAATGGTGAATTTTATGTGACAAAGCTCCACCTTTAGTCAAAATTTTGAACCAAACAGGTCTAATGTCACCGTGGGACACATCCTTAGGTCATGACCTTTCATTTGCACTTGATTTGAGGTCAATCGGACAAATATTTCCAGAGATATGATAAAAACAGTGATTTTTCAGCTTTTGGCCCCTGGTTGCCAATCTAGAAATTGTAAATTGTCCAAAATCGAATCAGTTCTTCCTCTTTATGATACTTACTTATATGCAAAACATTAAATTTTTAATTGAAATATTACTGAAGTTATCGCGTTAACACGTAGGGTGGCGTGGCGGCGGCGGTCGGACCAAAAACATAATATCCCCGAAACGCCATTCGGCGTTTGGGGATATAATGAGCACGTAATTTTTTGGGGGCTTTATTCAAATTCAGGTATTTCAGCCAAATTCTGGCTTCCTCTTCTGTAGATAGGCGAAGGAAACCGTATCGCTGAACACAAGGACAATTCCCTATGTTCTGTGTGCTTGTTCAAAACACTGTTGATCAAACCATGAATTTAGCTTCCTCTGGTTGTTAGTTCAGCCTCGAACAGCGCAACAGGTGCCGGAGCTCCGAAGGGACATATTAAGGAAAGCAAGTTAATTTGTTATAAAACGAGCTGTAATCGCTATGTTAACTGAATTATTTTTGAATTTGGCTTCACCAAATTAACCATGGTATTTTGGTATGGTAATTAACAATTATGGTAATTGACCCATAGATGTGCAACGTAAATATTTTTGCTGGATTTGACCTTTGACCTTAGCGCTGTGACCTTGACCCTGGAAATCTTGTCTGGGTGACTTTGTCCAGGCCAGTACTCAGCAACTATTCATCGCAGCTTCACCAAACTTGGTAAGGTAACTCACTATGACCCATAGATGTGCAACGTCAGGTTTTTTGCTGTATTTGACCTTTCACCTTCGCTCTGTGACCTTGACCCTGGAAATCTTGTTCGGGTCAGTACTCAGCAACTAATTATCGCAGCTTCACCAAATTTGGTATGGTAACTCACACATATGTGCAACGTCAGGCTTTTTGCTGGATTTGACCTTTGACTTTAGCGCTGTGACCTTGAGGCAGGAAATCTTGTGCGGGTCGGTAATCAGCAACTACTGATCGCAGCTTCCCCAAATTTGGTATGGTAACTCAATGTGACACATAGATGTACATCGCCATGGTTTTTTGCTGGATTTCACCTTTCACCTTAGCACTGTGATCTTGAAGCAGGAAATCTTGTGTGGGTCAGTAATCAGCAATTGTTGATCGCTGCTTCACCAAATTTGGTATGTTAACTCACTGTGATAAAATGTGACATTGCACATCTGTGTTTGCTGAATTTCACCTTTCATCTTAGCGCTGTGACCTTAAGGCAGGAAATCTTGTCCGGGCTGAGGAATATTCAGCAACGCGTTATGTTCGTAAATTATGGTCCTAAATAGACTAGAATAAAGGATAAAGCCAGAATATGGTTTAGGGGTGTGGCTATCCTCTGGTCTGATCCTTGTCTGATACGGTCAGATATACCCGTAGATCCACCCCTCACTCCTCCCTGGATATTCAACTCAAGCTCTTGTTCAATAGGAATCACATCCGGTTTCAAAACGTCATGATCCGTAGGCGAAGAACGGAACATCTAAAAGGCACTGGACCCATAGAATCAATGCTTATAGAATGCCACGCGATTGGAGTATCATCTTTAGCAGCCTTGATAAAACCAATAAACACTCATTTGATAGATCGCATTGTTATGACTTGGAAAAATCACAACAAAGAAAACTGAAAAGTACAACTAAAACAAATTTATTCTTTAATAAAAAAGTTGTACAAAAAATGATCCACTATTTAAATTCTCTAATAACACTGCCACTATTTGACTGTTGCCAAAACAAAACTCTGGTCTGCTCTCTTCTGCTGTCTCTCTCTTTGTTGTCTGTCTCTGCTGTGCTTAAAATCACAGCCTTTTTATAGTCTAGCAACCTTCCAGAAAGATCCACAGGATTCTAGGGAAATCCCGCCCCCTCCAAGCAGGAAAGTGCCAGAAGCTTCTAGAAATTACTAGACTTTTCTTAATGATTTTACAAACACGCCACCAGATGGTGCCAATGAACAAAATAAATATAGCTGACCAGCAAGGCAGCAAAACAGCATGTAACAAATCTTCATTTACAAATGAAATAAAATGCTGTACAAAAATTGATCATACATAACACCTCCCCTCTTTAAGAAAAGAAAGGTTTGCTAAAAGCTTTCTTTTGTTAAAATTAACACAGTTTTATAATCAGAACAATATTGAACTTTACACAAACGTATTATTGATCATGATAACAATCATATACATAACAAACAGTGTAAGTCTCACAATCAAATAGAAAAGTAAAATTACGTTTTTCACAATCACGAAAAGAAATAAAATTACATGCGTGAAAGTGTATCTGGGATTACATTATCTTTTCCCCTGATGTGAGAAATGTCCAAATCATACTCTTGCAAAAGTAAACTCCATCTCAGTAATCTTTGATTCTTGTTTTTGATCTTGTGCAAGAATGTGAGGGGATTGTGATCACTGAAGACCTTGATGGAAGTAGCTGAACAAGTCAAATAGACTTCAAAATGTTGTAAAGCCAAAACAAGTGCCAAACATTCTTTTTCAATTGTTGAGTAGTTTTTCTGATGTTTATCAAACTTTTTGGAAAAGTAACAAACGGGATGATCTACTCCATCAGTGTCTTCTTGCAGTAAAACTGCACCTGCACCAATGTCACTGGCATCAACTGCCAACTTGAACTCCTTTTTGAAATTGGGAGATAAGAGAACTGGTGCATTTTTGAGAATAGCTTTCAGCTGGTCAAATGAATTTTGACATTCTTCTTCCCAAACAAATTTTGCATTGTTTTTCAGTAAATTGGTCAAAGGTTCAGAGATGATAGAGAAATTTTTACAGAATTTTCTGTAGTAGCCAGCCATCCCTAGAAATCTCATGAGCTGTCTTTTAGTTGTTGGCTCAGGAAATTCAGTGATAACTTTGACTTTTGCATCATCTTGTGGGATGACATCATGGTAAACCAAATCAGTCCTTGATGGAACGTCAGGGAATATGTGACTATTTTCAAATATGAGCTGCTTTAGCTGCTGTTGTTGAAAAGGGTCCAGGTGGGACAACTTGCTGTCAATATTTTGAAGAATGTCTGAATTTTCAAGTTTGACTGGACCAGGTTCATTTTCTAAGGGGCAGTCACAATCTTCGGAATTTTCCAGTTCAACTGTATTTACCACATTGACTGGCTTTTGCTGTGTGTCTCTATCAATGTATTCTTTCAGCATGTTGATGCGACACATTTGTTTTTGTTTCCTCCTTCCAGGAGTTGAAATTATGTAATTTAGATCACTGACCTTTTTGAGGACAGTGTAAGGGCCGAAATATCGGGCTCTTAGAGGGTTTCCAGGAACTGGCAAAAGTGCAAGAACTTTGTCACCAGTTTTAAAACTTCTATCTTTTGAATGAAGATCATATCTGGCTTTCATTTTGCCCTGAGCTTCTTTGAGATTAGACTTAGCAAAGTCACAGGCCTTAGAGAGACGATTGCGGAAGTCAGAGACATACTGAAGCAAGTTCATTGGGACATCATCTTCAGCGAGCAACTTTTCCTTCAGTAGCTTCAGAGGTCCACGGACTGTATGCCCAAAAACGAGCTCAAAAGGACTGAACCCAAGAGACTCCTGAACAGCTTCACGGGCAGCAAACAGAAGAAGATGGACACCTTCATCCCAATCTTTCTCTGTGTCAAGGCAGTAGGTCCTTATCATGTTCTTCAGGGTTTGATGGAACCTCTCCAAAGCACCTTGACTCTCAGGATGGTAAGCTGATGACCTGTATTGTTTAATACCAAGCTCATGCATAACTTGTTGAAATATGCCAGACATGAAATTTGATCCTTGATCAGACTGAATAGACTTAGGAAGACCAACAAAGCAGAAAAACTTGGTAAGAGCCTTGATGATAGTCTTCACCTTGATATTACGATATGGAATTGCCTCAGGAAACCGGGTGGAAGCACAGATGATAGTCAGTAAGTACTTACAACCAGACCTAGTCTTCGGCAATGGTCCAACACAGTCAATGATGATCCGACTGAAAGGTTCTTCAAAAGCGGGAATGGGCTTAAGTCGAGCCTTTGGAATATTTTGGTTCGGCTTCCCTACCATTTGACAAGTATGACAGGATTTGCAGTACTCCTGCACATCAGACCTCATGGAAGGCCAGAAGAAGTGGTTTCTGACACGTTGAAGGGTCTTCTTGATACCCAAATGACCTGATATAGGATTGTCATGGGCCAGACTAAGAGTTTCTTGACGATACGGCTTTGGAAGAACAATTTGATGGGTGATCATCCACTCTTCATCTGCAGGAACATCGGGTGGACGCCACTTTCTCATAAGCACACCATTTTTGTAGTAAAAACAGACAGGAACTTGAGTAGCCTCTTGTTCACTTGCAGCCTGAGGTAGAAGATGCGCTAGATCACGAGCTTGTTGTTGCTCATGAATAAGTTGTTTACGAGACAAAATGTCATTAGAATGACCTGACAAGGACAAGTCTGAAGATTTCCCAGACATCTCAGGACTGGAAGGTTCCTGATGAAAAGACTGCCCAATGCAGGTGTCAGCCAGGTTAAAGTCCAGATCAGCATCATCTTGAATAGCCTTTTTGGCCATAGAACGAGTAACTGCACATGAAGGATAGAGGTCTGGAATTTCCTCCTCTATAGAGTCAGATTCTTGATGAATCAAAGGAGTGTCAGTTACAATAGGGTAGGGCACAACCTTATCCCCAGCAAGATCATTTCCAAGAAGCAAATGAATGCCTTTGAAAGGAAGAGAAGACCTAACACCAACAGTAACAGGCCCAGAGACTAAGTCTGATTTGAGATGAACATTATGGAGAGGTACACTTGTAAAACCACATTCTACTCCTTGAATAAGGACATTAGCCTGAGTAGACGATTTGTCCGAGAAAGGCAGAATATCTGCAAGAATAAGAGATTGGGAAGACCCAGTATCCCTTAGAATTCGAACAGGAGCAGATGAGGAAAAATCATGTGAAAGTGAGACAGAACCATCAGTGATGAATGGCTCAAAACCCTCCATAACCGGATCAGACACAGAAGGTAGAAGATCAGGTGAACTGACCATTGATACAAGAGATTCTCTCTTTGTCAAAGCAGTTGGCTTGGTTTCTTCTCGTTGTTGTTTTTTCTTGAGAGCATAACACTCAGAAATAAGGTGACCTTGCTTTTTGCAGTAATGGCAAGACACAGAGGGTGAAGAATCAGAGGATTGCTTCTCACTGGAAGGTTTCCTTTCAGAAGTGGCCTTAGAATCATTAGAAGTGTTATTAGAAGACGTCTTGGACTGAAACTTGCTTTGAAATTTAGAAAAAGTAGATTTTTGGACAAAAGAAGTCTTGTGAGTCAATGCATAACTATCAGCTAGGGTAGAAACATCTTGCAAAGTAATGGCTTGTTTTTCTTCAAGGAAAGTCTTAATATCAGGCTGGACACACCTTTTGAATTCCTCAACCAGAATAAGTTGCCTCATTCTATCAAAATCTTTTTCAACTTTCATGGAATTACACCACTGATCAAACAACTGTTCCTTTAACCTGCCAAATTCAACATGAGTTTGACTGGCTTCCTTGCAAGAATTCCTAAATTTTTGCCTGTAAGCCTCAGGGACTAATTCATAACCCTTCAGAATGGCAGATTTGACAAAATCATAATCAGCACACTGTTGGACAGATAACTGGTTATAGATTTTTCTAGCTTTACCAGTAAGAACACTTTGTAACATCATTGTCCAATGCTCTTTTGGCCATTTCAAATTTTCAGCAATTTTTTCAAAATGGGTAAAGTATTGGTCAACATCATTTTCTAAGAAAGGAGGAACAAGTCTGATATGCTTAACCACATCAAAATGATCAGAAAGTCCAGAAGATTTTGGAACAGTACCTGCTTCTATTCTCTTCATTTCCAATTCGTACTGCATTCTTTTTTCTTCTAGTTCTCTCTCCTTCTCCCTCTCCAACCTTCTTTCTTCCATCTCCATCCTTCTTTCCTCCAGTTCTCTTTCCTTCTCCCTCTCCAGCCTTCTCTCCTCCAGTTCTCTTTCCTTCTCCCTCTCCAACCTTCTCTCTTCCAGCTCTTTCAGGCGTAGCTGCATCTCAAGTCTTTGCAGCTCCGTTGCAGGCACTTCCACAGCTTTAATTAATTCTGCTGCTTCTTCCCCAAAGATATCTTCATCGATGAAATGTTGCACCAAAATGTTGAATATTTCTTGTTTCTTCATTGATGACCTCACATCAGATAATCCAAGGGTTGAGGCTATTTGTAGCAAGTCCTTCTTCTTTGCCAACAAAATTAATTCCTGGGTTGGAGTTTTCAAAAAACTTTCCACATCAAAAGTCATGATTGCTGGTTTTTAAACTAGTCAAAAGATTTAAAATAATAATCTTCGGTGAATCCAATCTCGGTGGAACCTCCAATTTGTTATGACTTGGAAAAATCACAACAAAGAAAACTGAAAAGTACAACTAAAACAAATTTATTCTTTAATAAAAAAGTTGTACAAAAAATGATCCACTATTTAAATTCTCTAATAACACTGCCACTATTTGACTGTTGCCAAAACAAAACTCTGGTCTGCTCTCTTCTGCTGTCTCTCTCTTTGTTGTCTGTCTCTGCTGTGCTTAAAATCACAGCCTTTTTATAGTCTAGCAACCTTCCAGAAAGATCCACAGGATTCTAGGGAAATCCCGCCCCCTCCAAGCAGGAAAGTGCCAGAAGCTTCTAGAAATTACTAGACTTTTCTTAATGATTTTACAAACACGCCACCAGATGGTGCCAATGAACAAAATAAATATAGCTGACCAGCAAGGCAGCAAAACAGCATGTAACAAATCTTCATTTACAAATGAAATAAAATGCTGTACAAAAATTGATCATACATAACAGCATTGTGCAAGTTTTCGCGGCTGCCGGATAGCTCACTCTGTTAAGGCACTGCGCTGCAGTGCAGAAGTGACTATCACGTTGCGGGTTCGAGCCCCGGCGTACCCACTGGCAGGGGTCGGCAGCTTTTTCAGAGTAGCGCACAAATGGCCATCGCGCTACAGGGTTTCAAATTGGGAAGGGACTGCCGGATTTGGGGATACAGTAGTAGCTTTGTTCGTTGCTCCAGCGCCTCCTGCTGGCCAGACGGGCGCTCGTCAGGAAGACTCTGGGTATCCTTCTCCCTCGTTCTGAAC
Source organism: Gymnothorax reevesii (assembly GCA_029721435.1). NCBI lineage: Eukaryota > Metazoa > Chordata > Actinopteri > Anguilliformes > Muraenidae > Gymnothorax > Gymnothorax reevesii. Next base: position 3,082,339 of record CM056583.1, on the reverse strand, counting down.
TTACGAGGATTCAACCAATGAGTGTATGAGAATCAGTGGCTGACAGGCACGTGCTTCGTAGGAGAGTCGTGAACTGTCCTCACTATCCTGAATTGGCAGCAAGGGGTCGCATACGAGCAAGCTTTGTACATAGTTCACCAATTGAGCATTCAAGATTCGGGTGGGATTGGAGATGCCAAATTAAAAAAAAAAAAAAAAAAGATAAGGATTTCGCTTCGATGACGGCAAGTTGCGACTTTGTGACGAAGGTCTACTACATATAGCCTACTTCAGTACTTGCGTGGTGAAAAGGCATTAAAGGGGACCTATTATGCTGATCTTTCTTTTGATACATATTTATGATGTTAAACTGTTGATTGTCCATATTCAACCTCTGAAAAGTTTCTAAACATAATATACAGAGGACTTGCCATAATCCAAGGACGTGATTTCATGGACATGATTTTCTCTCTGAACAGCTCCTCCTGAGATTCGTGAGATCTAGGTAAAACCTGACTTCAGGTTGTGCCGTCCAATTAGTACAGACCTAGCCAGAGCCAACCGCTGCGCTCGACCATCTACACTATTGGAAATACAAAAGAAGAACCACAGATCATTTCAGGTGTTATGATTCTGCTCTGACTTTCATGATTCTGATCTGCCTTGCCAGGTTCATGCTCTGCTTTTTATGATATGTCTTATTTGGTTTTGAATCATTGCTATGCCTGACTATTCTTTGGTATGTGGATTGTGATTTGGTACTTCGTTTTGTTCCAGCATTGTCTTAGTTTTACTTTTCCATATTTTGCATTTAACCATAGTTTCTTTCCGGTCCATGTTTTGCTTTCCACCATGCATTGCACTTTGTCTCCCCCTGTCTGGTCTCTTGTCTTGTCACAGCTCACAGCTCCGGTATTGCGTGCCACTCTTTGGGCGATTTAATGGTTTCTGGATTTCAGTCTTCCTCCCAATCGCGTTTGCTTACTTCACCCTACTTTTCTATTTTACTAATCAGACTAACAGTTTTTTGTTTTCGCTAAAAGTTACTAACACTAACTAACATTGTATATAACACCAACTTACTAACGAGCGCTAAGGGATTGTATAGTTTCACTTACTAATTGATTAACAAGCTCTCAGCACCCGCCCTGTTCTAGTCTCCGCCTTTTGTCTCTCCCTAATCTCCTCTGCTGCATTTCTGTGGAATCTCCACATCTGATCCTTTCTCTCATTATCTATGCACGTTAGAACTCCTTGACCGGAGCCGTATGTTTGTCAATATGATTGTCTCGTGATCCCCGTCTGCGTTTTGGCTTTCGCCTATTTTATGTGATTAGGTTCTCCCTCTTGTTCCACCCTTTGTAATTAGTCTCATTTCCTGCACCTGTGTTCTATGTACCATGTGATCTCCCTGGAGTGTATATTAGGTGTCTCTTCACAGAACTTCCTTGTCAGAACGTCTCTCGTGTTTACCTGTGCTGCTCATTATTCCGCCGTGTACTCATTGAGTTTCTCTTCTGACTGGACCGTCCGACTTTTGATTTTTGGCTTGCCCTTCATTGATTACCGTTGCATCTGTGTTTTTGAACCCTTTTTGCCCGACTACGATTTTGTGTGATTGCTGCCCTGGTAACGATTCGGAATCGCCCTTTGGTTTTTGATTTTTGCTTCTTTGACAAACCTGTGCTTGTGAACCGAATCTGTTTTTGCCTGACTACGATTTTTGTGTTTGCTGCCCTGGTTGCGACTGTGATTCTGCCCCATTGGATTTTGACTCTTGGATTGTGGACTCTGTACTTTTGCCTTCTGCCCTGCGGGGGTTACCCCCCTCGCTCAATAAAATCTCCTCTACTGCTATCCTGTGTTCTCACGATTGGTTCCTGAACGATACCTCTCATGAGGTGCAGTTTTGTCAGTATCTCTCCCTAGGCTGCTTGTCCATTTACTTTTGAAAACCAGTGGGTAGCTTTTTTTTGTCTGCTGGCAGCAAACAGCCATGGCCAAAGGGAGCGTTAGCTGCTTGTGCTCAGCATTTCATCAAAGACACTTTTGTCAATGAAGGATAATTTGACGCTGAATATGTGTTTCAGCTGCTTCTCAAACCTGAAGCAGTTGCATGATCAAGCACTCGGAGCCACAAACTGTAAGTAACAATATAACAGCAAATAATGTAAGTGTAATGTAAGTGAAGCTAATGTGTTATGGGTGGCTAGCAGGACCGCTAGCGATAGTTAGCACTAACAATTGGCCTCAAGCGCAGGCTTTGTAAAATATCTGAAGATAAAGCCTGTATTGGTCATGACTGTCCATGACTAAGACACAGAAGCTGTAAGTTGCTTTTACTGCATAAGCCAACCTGTTGATTGTGGCAGTAGCACTGCGGCTAATGTAGCCAAGTTACTGTTGCTAATGTTTGTGTCCTAAATAAGCAAGAGTGATATCAGGGGAAATTCTACAGAAGGTGTGTGAACATTATCCTCACTCGAAGCTAACTTTCTATACTTGTCTGTAATCTGGATGCTTGGTACAACAGTCCACAGTAACGGAACTCGCTGTCTGTAAAACCTGTATTGCAAGAGTTTGTCTCTGTGGTTGTTATGACCACTTGCTAACCAGCTATTGCATGTTAGTTAGCGTGCCATGCTAATTAAAATGCTCCTGGTAAACTAATATGCTGAGCTTGGGATACGTGTTTGGGTTTGTTTCGCTTCACTTATCCATGACCGGGATGATCGGGATCAGCCGAATACTTCACAAATATCTGGGTTGCTCTCTGATTCTACCGTGAAACACAAAAGCTGTAACCTGTCTGGTATAACAAACGATTTCTCTGCACTACCGTGACTAGAAATTCCAATGGCTAATAAAAAGCCAAAAAAGCTGAGGATTAAATAGGAAATTCTTTCCTGTAGAAGTGATTGATTCACTAGCTCCACACAAGCAACTTGTCCACGCAAACGGAACTTACGATCTGTAAAACCTGCATTATGTTCATAACGCAACCGAGCTCTCTATAGCTGTCGTATACTATCCATCATGCTGCTTTCACATCAGACGCGAAAAGAATTTTTCACGGGACAGATTAGCTACATTCAAAGTCAAAGCAAAGATGTGAATACAGGCGTTATGGGTGCGACAAGCAGCTTTCACACCGAAATTTTTGTGCGACAGATTACATTAAAAGTCAATGCAAAGACGCGAATACATGCGTTATGGGCGTGTTAAGCAGCTTTCACACCGGACGCTGTGTAATCTTTCGCGCGGAAAATTCGTTTAGTGTCCAGTGTGAGAACTGCTTATCGCGCCAGCAAATGTTGGCCATTCCTTTGCAATAATAATTACCGCGGGCAATTTCCGAAAAGACCGTTTAGCCTGGAGCTTTCGCCGCTTCGTCATATACCAGCACAGAAGCTGTTACTCCACGCTAAAGACACACCACAGCTATGCACAAGAACCAGCAGGTCTTTATATATACCAAAGCAGTCCATAAGCTGTTGGTCCACTTTTAGCTGCTCCTCATTGTCCATGTTTCCCTCTAAACTCAGACCCACCGGATTTCTACGGTCTACAGTCTACACTTGGGCATGTCGACCCATTCTACAAATGTGTCTGTATGGGGTGGATTGTAGCTTTCTCTCAGTCCTAGCTATAGAGTGGAAACACTGGTGTACTCACCATGCGGTAGGTACACCATGCGTCCTCCACTTTTGCCGCTGCTTTTATTAGAACAAGTTCATTTCATTAGATGTATACACATGAACAGCGTTTGATTGCAGATGGCAGAGGTGTCTCACATTTCACAACAGGGAGGCGGACCCGGAAAACTGCCCAGAAAACTGCCCCGAAAGTCCCGCCCAGCTATGCCCTCCACAGAGCTGGCTAATCAGAAGAAAGTGGGCACATGGAGAGGGGGGAGCCATAGGGCCGCCCAAACGTGGCGTTTCAGGCAGAGACTGCAATGGACTACAAATGGGGTTTCTTGTGGATGGCAATAAAAGCTAAATAAGGACCCTTTTTTGGACTTTGAATGATCAGGAGTACTCTTGGGAAGTCCAAGATCAAAATATAAACTTTGAAATGTAGCATAATAAGTCCCCTTTAAGCATGGAGGTGGATCCATAATGCTTTGGGGTTGTGTAGCAGCTGGGGGCTCAAGCAATATTGTGCAGGTGGAAGGAAGAATGGATTCCACCCTATATCAGGACATTGTAGAGGCTAATGTTCAAAGCTCAGTCCAGCAATTGAAGTTGAAGAGACGTTGGGTATTATAGCAAGACAATGACCCGAAGCATACCTCAAAATCCACCATGAGGTACCTCCAGGAAAGACGGATAATTGGCCATCACAGTCCCCAGACTTGAATATTATTGAAAATCTGTGGAGAGACCTCGAGCATGCCGTGCATGCAAGAAGGCCGAAGAATATTTCTGAGCTCGAGGTGTTCTGTCAGAAAGAATGGGGAAAAATTCCAAAGGCAAGAATTGAAAGAATCTCAGCTGGCTACAGGAAGCTAGCTGTTATAGCTGCCCGAGGAGGAGTTACAACTCCAAACTCCCTTCTGGTATTTTTCAAGGGCCATATGAACCTGGCTAAGTTCTGCTGAACTGTGATTATAGTAATACTTACATTTTTACAGTATTTAAGATTTCCCACCACACTCTACATTTCTCTAAAGAGAAACATGGCATTTCTATATTAAGATGTGGGGATTGAGGTTATCAAAAAAACTAGAGATATTAATTCAATGCTCCTTAAATGCGAACTTTTCTGGATAAATACGTTGGGCATTCTGGCTCTTAAAGGTCCCAATGAATAATGTGATATTAGACCACTTTTATAAATGGTTTTGCATTGTGTCTTCCCCTGCTATGTATTTTATGGAATATACTGTTTCCTGTATATGGTGTTACTTCCCTTAGGTGGAGGTGCCTCTAATAGTGCATTTGACAGCGTATGGGCCTGAGACCTTTTTAGGAAACTGCTTTTGGGATACCACAAATAAATAATAAAAATGTAAAAAAAAATCTTTACCTGTATGTATTGTTTATATTGGTTTTATTATATATTGTTATTCATAGTGTATTTGTACATTGTTTTATGTTGTATATGTGATATGGTATTTTTGAGAATGATTTTATGTCACTATTTTTGATATTAGATGTTTCGGGGTGCCGAATGGGACTTTTTTCACTGCATTTTTCCCCACATTCAACAAAAAATATCCTTTTTTTTCTCACATTCAGCGAAATTAATGGTCATTTCCCCCACATTTATAAACCTTGAAGTGCCAAGCGTAAATGTTAAAGGTGCTATTCCAGAATTACAGTATCTCACAAAAGTGAGTACACCCCTCACATTTCGACAATTAATTTATAATATCATTTCAAGAGGCAATTTTATTCTACAGTAGTCATAGTACAATATGTGTAGCAGTGTAGATTTACTGTACTGTCCAAATACAAACAGTCACTATTTCCAAAATGGATGGCAACAAAAGTGAGTACACCTCACTATTCATTGTGTCAATGTCTAGTGTGATCACCATTGTTGTCCAACACTGCCTTGATTCTCTATGGCATGGAATTCATCATAGCTACACAGGTTGTTGCTGGGATCTTCCTCCACTCCTCCATGACAACATCGCAGAGCTGGTGGATGTTGGACACCTGCTGCTCCCCCACCTTCCTCTTGAGGATGCCCCACAGGTGCTCAATTGGATTCAGAGAGCACTGCACCCAAAGCACCATACTTTAAACCTTCAACACGTCACACAACGTCATATGGCCCAGTCGAACAGACAAAAGCATGAACACAATAAGACGTTTCATTGCTTGGTTGACCATTACCCATTGGGGTGTGTACTCACTTTTGCTGCCACCCATTTTGGAAATAATGACTGTTTATTAAGTTATTTGGACAGAGTAGTAAATCTGCACTGCAACAACATATTGTACAATAACTACTCTAGAATATATTCATGTTCATTACAGAAATGTTCATTTCTGTAACATTGTCCCTTGAAAAGATATAATCAATTTTCAAAATGTGAGGGGCGCACATTTGCTTGACAGACAGTGTCAGAACAGTCTGCAAAACGTAAGAGCATTAACATCCAAAAAATACCACGAACAGTTTTTTCTACATTAATTCTGAATGATGTTGATTTAAAGACAGGAAAATACGCATCCAGATGAATGATTGTTGTCTTACCTAATCGGGGAGAACACGCAAAGTGTGGAGTGCTCTCAGAGTGAACCCTCTGGTAATTATGAAAAAGTCTCAGAACAGGTCAATTGTTTTAAACGGATGTTTTGTGCTACCCAACTCTCTGTTCTTGTTCCGCAACTGTACTGAATTTAGCCCATGATCTAATAAAGGAATAAGTCCCGAGAAGCAGTTGGTTACAGTGATTTTATAATGGCGGAGGGGCACTAAGGCACTCCGCTGCATGTCGTGCCTTAGAACGCCCCTCCGCCGTTATAAAATCACTGTAACCCAGTGCTTCAAGGGGCTTATTCCTTTTATAAAACGGTTACCCTACATATAGCCCATTAAATAAATACACAAGAAAAAAATCGACAATTTATTGCTAATAATGCAACACTAAAATTGAGAACTTCCTCCACCAAGCGAGAAAGAGTGGACAGCATCTGTGTTGCTAGCCAACCATTTTAAGATTGCTTTTTCATCTAACGTAGCGCCATTATCATGTCACATCAGGCTATTTGGGCTCGCTAATGCAGATATACTATGAAAGCAGGCTATTTTGAATGTCTCCTTCGGTCTCCCGAAAACCCCATTAAAAATTTTGCATTCGTTTCCTTGTTCTTAACTTGCGCTGATCGGCCAAATCATTACAACCAGCAGCGAGCGTTGAGAACGATTGACTTTTGTCCTCCACACTTACCGGTGTCCAGGAAAATATGTTGAAATTTGCATTAGTTTACTAGCCAGCTTGTCATCTAGCTAGCGTTCACTATAGTGCATGCGGTTACCCTACACATAGCCCATAAAATGAACACACAAGAAAAAAAGTCAACAATTTATCACTAATAGACTACTGAAATAGCGAGCTAGTTAGCAACGTAGCTTGCAATGCAAAAGTGATATCGAACTCTGTAATGCAATAGCTAGCAAGGTAGATAGCCAACTGGTTATCGGGTTAAAAGGCTAAACTTTGCTGACACTGAAATAGCGAGCTAAAAGTCTTAAAACAAACGTAATCTAATGAGTCAGTTGAGCACAGACTAGTTCGTTGCGCGCAGGGATATTTTTTGCTGCGGCCTGCCACTGTGGGTTAGTCATTTTATACTGGCATGGAACGCAGCTCAGCCAATCACATTTAAGGATGGGAAGCATCCGTTTTATAATCTCTGTTATAATATATATATATATATATATATATATATATATATATATATATATATATATATATATATATATATATATATATATATGTAAGGGATAATTACCGAGAAGGTGCGCATTCCACGGTTTTAATGCACGACGCGGAGGCGAATAACCACCCGACGCGAAGCGGAGTCTGCTGGCATAGCACGTAGCTAGCGAACTGTCAGCAGTCGCTGATACATGAAGTGGACACGTTAGCTTCCTTTGTAACCGTACACATTTACAATCGTTTAATGAATAAAGCTTGATTACTTCGCTCCTATAATATTTCCGGTCATTATTGCTTGAGTACCTATAGTTAACCGCCCCGCAGGACGCAACTTATGTGACGCCGCTATATCTACTGGAGATAGATGAGCAGCTAGGTTATCGTTGTACCTAGCCGAATACCAGGTCTAACGTTGCTAGGGTTACAAGTTGGCTTGTGGATGAATTTCGAATGGTGAAACGACCATAGCCGAACTACCTGTGCGGTTCCACGGTTTTAATGCATACCTGCCAGCCAATCAGAAAAAAGTATTCACTCAGACCATGATATATATATATATATATATATATATATATATATATATATATATATATATATATATATATATAATCTCTGATCGCATATGGACAGAAACCATATGTTCGGTTGCCAATTACGATAATTACGTTGCACTCTGTCACATCATATCTCCTTCCTGCCCTCGCGTTGTTCATTCTCTCAGCTTCGTTTGCAACCATAAGTTTAAAATTTGCATCATAACTTCGCCTCTGATTTTTATTCACCCGACTAACTTTGGAAGCACTTTTTTCAAGTGGATCTCTGGCTGCATCTTTCTGTCTGTCTTCTTTCTGTCTATAGCAGTCCCCACCTTCCCTCCCAGCCCAAAGGAAACCGAACCAAGCACAAAAACCCTGCTGAACAGTTTGCTCGTTGTAACCCCAAGTGCATCTTTGGTACAAAATCACAGATCATTTACAAGGTTTGGCCACAAGGTGGAAACAGTGTTTTACATTTGAGCGGTGAAATGTCAAGACTAGTGTAAGAGCCTGGTCATGCTTTTTTTGGCAAATTTTTTTGGATGTTGCATATGTGCGTACACACTCCAGAACTGAAATACTGTGTCTGTTTTTGTACCGTTCACACGGGGAAGCTACAGAATGAAGGCCTCGCCGAAATAAGAAATGGAAGATCTTTGTACAGCGGAAGGTCTCGGATGAACTGACGAGATCTGTAATGGTCAGCTGGAATGCAGTTTGCAATGGGGATGGTAATCAGATGCCAATCTAAAAATCTGTGGCAGTGAAAGACTCTTTTTTGCTACAGTAAATCCCTTTATCGTTGCTGTCAGTGAATTCCTGAAAGAGCAACACGCTGGGGGAGCCAACAAAGCTAACATTGTCTCAGCCTGTGATATCTGTGCTCCTCTGTGTGCGGCCTTGTTATGCTTGCTCCCTCGTTCACATTGCTCAATTTTTCACGTTTCTTTTTTTTTTTTCAAGAACAGTGGGCACACTGTCGCGTGTTCAAGCCAAAGCAGTGCTAGAAAGAAAAATAACAGCAGACAGAGCTCAGGGAATGAAGCAGTATGGTAGGTCTCGTGATATTTAGCTTGGATATAGGGGCAATGTCATCCTGACTATCTTTTAAATCGAGCGGCGATTCTGCATGCCAAGAGGTAATCCACACATCTCAAAACTGGTAGTAAATTGATAGGTGCCCTGCCAGCGCCATGCTTCGCTGCTACGAGGAATGCCGGCTGGACAGCTGGAAAATGTCAGCCTCCGGCGGAACGCCCGAGGTCGTGTAACGTTTCGACACTCGAGGACAGCTGCTTCACTGGAGAACTGTAAGTACGTCCTGCTTCGGCCCATTAACCTGGCCCTACGTCACTTGTCTGTCAGTCCGTCCGTCTGTCTGTCTGTGTCTTGGGGGACCATTTAATCCACAGCATTCCTCCATTAATGGCTGGCTGTGTCGAGATACGGTCCAGTCAGAGAAACGGATCACGTAACTTCAAATGAAAAAAAAGTCTCAACAAGTGTTTTATTCTCACAAGAGGGACTGAGGTCCTTTTTCCGTTTGGAGCACAAAATGACCTCTTCTAAGGTTACCTTTAAGTTACTCGCTGAACAAGTTAAGTTTTCAGACTACTTTTTTATTATTGCTGTGTAATACAGCAGCCTTTGGCTCATATCATTTAAATTAGCTCATGGAAACAATGAGATTGCACTCAGAGATGGATGAATGATTGATGATACATTATAATATATCATGTCTTGCATGTAAATAAAGTCATATGATGATACTGTAGGCCCACTGAATGTGTCATAAAAATATTTAATCCAAAACAAAAAGGCGTCAGACACTTTTAAACGGCCACAGTTTGCAGCGTTATTATCGCGCCAAAGTTAGGCAGAAAATATAAGTTTGTCCATGGATACTGTACTCAAAATTAACATAACAAATGAAAACTAAAGAGAAATTCAAGCTTGAAAGGAAACATTGTGCTGCTTAAGTGTACGCCGATTTCCTTTATGTGACAAGAACAGCATGTTTGTTTATTGATCAGGCACGGAGGCCTTTAAACTGTACAAACTTTGCAGATACCTTTTTCAATCCCTGCTCAGAGAGTGAGATGAATGCTCTTTTGGGTCTAATTTGCTTAGACCTCTATCATTTACTAAACCTAATGCATAAAATCAATAATGCGACCAATGATCACTCTTTGTATTTATTTTTTCTAATTATTGCTTGTGTTTGTAATTTTCTATGTGGTAAAAGGTTTTTCATACGCAGATGCCCTTTGTAAGTTAGGCCCTGTATGAAGTATATATTTTTGGGTGAATATATATATATATATATATATATATATATATATATATATATATATATATATATATGTATATGGCAAGAACACATACTCAAATTCTTAATAACTGTTAGCATACAATTCAAGCCATTTTAGTTCATTGCATGGTTAGTGCTGATAAGGATTCTTTTAAAAATACTATTAAGTGTCTGATGATGTAAAGTGCAGATTGTATGCTGTTTATTAAGTTATCTATACAAGGCTCTATTGACAAGCAGGTTGTTCTAATTTCTGTCTCTGGGAGCCTGGATCAAAGGTCACAGGACTGTTGTATCTCGTAATCTCAATCAGGCATAAAAATGTCACGTATGTCCAGTGACTCTCACCAATTGTTTCAAGATTCTGATCTGAGACAAGTGTGTTTATCCTGAGTGAAGAGGAGGATTTTGAATACACCATAAAGAAGCACGCTAAAACAAATGTAAATGAAGCTGAACTCTTTACTGTTTGTCATCAGGGCTGAACACTAATTTCTTTTTTAACCAAAGAAATAAATAATCTCAAAATCAGTCAAATCAAACAATCTTTATCTGCTGTGTTTATTTCTGGCTCAATCATTACTAAATAATGATTATAAAAATTATTATATAATCATAAGTTCATTAGCAATTCCTGTGTGCTTCATCCAGTTGAAGTGATTTTCACGATGTGAAATATTTGTTATGGTTAAGTTGATAACTCTCAGGCTCCTCTTCAAAATGAAAAATGCATATTTCCTGCCTGTGTCCATGAGGAGAGTTAGCTACTTTCAATCCACAGGAAAGGGTATGATCTCTGAAGCTCGTCAACAGTTACAGAAAACAGCCTACAACTTCATAAGCACGTATTGATTGTTGAACATTTATTTATTTGATAATTGTCCAGCTTAAAGTACCCTTGAATCAGAGTGAATGCCACTTGGAGTAAACATACTGTTTCTTTGTTATGATAATTATTGTTTTCTCTCAGGACCAACATGCAGACTGTGCCATAACCATTTCAGCCTTGTTTGATTGCATGTTATATCATGGGGTCATTTTATGTATATCAAAATAAAAAAAAAATTCCTGCGAGAAGTAATTGCACTCAATAAAAAAAATACCAGTGAGCAAGTCTGATAATTGGTACATTCTTAAGATTTGTTGTGCTAATTTCAATGCCGACATCCCCACTCCTTTACAAGCTTATGAATCGATGTTCTGGTGGTTTTCAAACATTCACGTACAGTTGTGTTCAAAGTTATAGCAGTCCAACATGGCTAACATGGCCAACATATAAGTCATTGTTTTTGGTAGAAATTATATTATTACATTGCAAATAATTCACCAGTAGGTAGTTGAGACCGAAAAACCAACAGTCCCAACATTCATGATATCCATGCTCCTGAGTCTGTGGAATTAAATAATTAATTGAAAGGGGAGTGCTCAAAATAATAGCAGTGTGGAGTTCAATCAGTGAGGTCATTCATTATGAGAAGAAACGGGTGTTATTCATGTGGCCCTAATTTAAGGTTGAAGCCAGCGCATGTTTTACATGCAATTCTCTCTGAAAACCTGAGAGAGATGGGTCATTCAAGACACTGTTAAGAAGAACAACGTGCTTTAATTAAAACGCTGATTGAAGAGGGGAAATCGTATAAAGAGGTGCAGAAAATGATAGGCTGCTCGGCTGAAATGATCTCCATTGCTTTGAAATGGAGAGCAAAACCAGAGAGACATGGAAGAAAACGGAAGACTTCAATTTGAATTTGAACAATTTGAACAATAGCCAGAATGGAAAAGACTTAGCCAATGATCAGCTCCAGGGAGTTCAAAGATGGTCTGAAGTTACCTGTGAATACTGTGACAATTAGAAAACGCCTGTGTGAGGCTAATCTATCGGCAAGACACCCCCGCAAAGTCCCGCTGTTAAAAAAAAGATGTGATGAAGAGGATACAATTTGCCACAGATGCATGCCTTGCCTGCATGCCCTGGTTCATTTGACTTGCGATTCCTGTTACAGACCTTGGAACAGTCCCTCTGACAAGGCCTCGCCTGACCCCTCAGTAATCCTGTTGGCCCCCACCTGACTTCAGACTGCCTCCTGACAAAGTTTCCGCTAAAGTGCTTTTGAGAAAAACTTTCTTGAGGTAATGATGAAGCCTGTCCTGCTTTTTCTGTGATCTGAATCTGGCTCTTGATCTGATATCCTTGAAAAAAATTATCCAGCCAGTGATGGAGTCAGTAGATCGTCCTTCTTCGGATGTCCAACCCCTTTCAAGGAATCCCCCGGGGGGAACAGCAGGCATAGCTTAGCCAACTCCATGACTCCAGACTACTGCTCGCTAGGAGGTAAGGGATGCACGAGTTCACACCTTCCCTGTCTTTGCACATGAGATACAGGTGGTCTTGTCATGGATTCCCTCCTGCCGGATACAGGTGAGAACCCGGCGGGAGCTAGGACCATGGGCCTAAAAGAAAGAGAGGACCCAAATGCACAGGCTGGGAAAAAAGAATAGACAGTTTGAAAAAACTTTAAAATACAAAAATTAACAACAGTACAAACGGGGAGCAGCAACACAGGGTTAACACATCAGAATACCGCTGCAATGCAACTGAAACCAGCCACCTTAAATACCCTGCCCTCACCTCCACCTTAACGAGCCACACCTGTTGCCCGTTAAGGTGGAGGTGAAGAGTGCAGCAGGGGGAGGGACTGTGAGGCTAAACCCTTACAGGTCTTTGACCGCTTGTGCTCTGGACACAGAGCTGAATGGCGCGCCTTCTTCAGTTTCACTAAGGAAATTTGTCAGTCTCAAAAGACTCCATCAAATTCTGCATACGGGCTCCCTCCCGCCGTTGGAATCACCAGGCCTTCTGCGGCTTCTGCCTGTATGGCTTGACTGACTGAATACAAAATGACCTTACCTGGTGCCTCCTGCCACCTGACCACGATGGGTTAATCGACCTTGTCCTCAAGATTGACATCTGCTTCCAGGAGCAGTGGATGGATCATCAAGCTGGTCTCTGTGACCCTCTATCACTGGGACCAGCTGGTTCACTTGCCCGACCCTCTCATTAACCACTGTTCTCAGTGCCGATGCTTGCGGCCCATGCCGGATTCAACCACCCCAATCCAGTAGAGCAATAACGACACGTCAGTTTAGAGTTCTGCCTGTTCCGCAGAGCTGCCATTCACCTCATCACCGACTGGCGAGTCCAATGACTCTGAGCTATCAAGGGGGAAGAGGTGCTCTTCTGGGCCTCCGTCTCTTCCTCCTGGCATCTATTTTTCATTCGGCACATCTGGCAGTACTGCCAGGTTTTGGTCAAAGCTTTGATTAAGTCTTAGGCTGATGGTAATTACCTCCACCCTTCTCTCCCGAGATGGATGGGGGTCGCCATGACGTCCGTGCCTGAGCCCATTCAGTCCTCAGGACTCACAGGCGTGGTGCTTCCTGACATTGTTGAAGCAACCGGTCAGGTTCTGATTAAGGTTATTGAAAACCATCTTGAGACAAAAGTACCGTATCTGTTGGAATCACTGTACGCCCTATGATGGTGAGAGGGCCATGGCATGAAAGGCATAATCGTAGAAAAGAATAAGAGTACGCACACTGTTTAAGTTGCTCCCAGAAAACTTTATTCCTTAAACAATGTTTAGGCTGAATTCCACACCAACCTGAAAAAGGCCACGTCGGCCGAAGCGTTATGTAAGGAATAAAGTTTTCTGGGGGCAACTTAAATAGTGTGCGTACTCTTATTCTTTTCTACGGCTGTTCTTTTTTGAGTCCTGCACCTGTGATATCTAATTTTAGATATGCATGCATTTATTCTATTTGTGAAAGGCATAATCCTCGCATAAATTGGTCTAGTAGCACTACCATTGAATCGAGTCCTTCCAGCTCTTAGTTCTGTGGGCGGTCTCCTTCCTGCACCTCTTCCTCCCAGCCACAAGGAGTCACCAGGCCTTAAAGGATTTCCCCCATGGCTCCCCTAATATAGGTCTAGAGACATCCCCAGCGGCTACACATGCCCACATATGGCCAGATTTCACAGATGAGGTGATAGGCTTTAGATCATGAGCAGTTTCTTCCATTTTCCTTAAGCTTCTTTTCCCATTATTCTAGTGCAGGTTGATCTTTGGTTCTGAATGTTATTCTGGATCTCCACTGCATCTTCATTTTTTTGAGGTTTACCAATTGTTTTGACCCTGTGGAAAACCCTGAGCACTGAACTGATACAAAGAGGTTGCAACTGTGATTGTTGACTTTGACATGGATACAACTACTTCCTGGAGGGTTTTCTTGAAATTGGCAACTGTCATGAAGTGTTATTTCATCAGGGCAGTAATTCTTCTGCCTGCCTCTGCAATTGTTATGCTAAGTCTTCCTGGCCTTTTGGTGTTCCTGAACTCACCAGCGCATTCATTCTTTTGAAGAATAAATCAAATTGTTGATTTTGCCTCACCTATCGTTTTCCCTTTTTCTCTGATGGATTTGTTTTAAATTTCCCGCCTAATAATGGTTTGTCTCTCTGGCAGTGATGGCCCTTTGGACTTCTTATTGAGAAATAACAGCAACAGATTCCAAATGCAAATGCTACACTTGATATAAACACTAGACCCTGAAAATGCTTACTTTTAAATCAATATTATGATTTAAAGACACGCACCTGGCCACAGAACAGCTGGCCGCTAATTGGACAATTATGTTTTGTCTCAGAAATGGGGAGCTGAAAGGCACACAGTGGTGATATTTCTTTGCTGTTTACACAATTTGGGTGTAAAAAAACACAAACTTAAGCTGAAAGCCAATTTACGCTCAAACTCTTTAATCAGTTTTAACTGCAATATTGTGGGAGACAGCAAAAAAAGCAAAAAATCTGTCAATGTCAAAACTGTAACCTGTACCAGGCTGTATTCAGCCTACCGTACTGTTATCTCAAGAAAATCCACAATGAGTGCATGTGTTCAGACATAAATAATTTTAATTTGTTGGTTGATTTGATGATTCGGCGAAAGGAGAAAGCAGAAAAAAAGACAAGGCCACCATGATTTCAGAAAAGATCGTTCAACAGTTCAGTCCTCTGCCTTTTCTGTGTGACGGACTCATGACAGGCAGCTCCCATGATCCTGAGTGTTAAGGAATGCCACTGATTAAAAGTCTTTAATGGTCCTGGCTTCTCAGAGATTTTCAGTAATGATGCCTCCTCTATCGATCTCGCTTTCTCTCTCCCTCCTGCTCTTTCTCTCTCACTCTCTCATTCTCACTCTTTCAGTGAATCAGGCATTAATCGCTAATTCCCTGATTTAGAGGAGTTTCTTACAGAATTATATGTGCTTCTAAAATGTCTTTAATAAAATGAGACTGATAGCAAGGTTTTCATATCACATATTAAATGTATTTAATGAACTTGGATTGATTGCAAATTCCCAAATCCTTAATTTTCTTCCCCAAAACTACTCTGTAAAAAGGATGCAATATTTCTTCAATAGTGAAACAAAATAGTCTTTGTACAGTCTGTGTACAGAGACCAAAGTTCAGGGCAACTTTTGAAACCTGGTTTGAGAACACACAGAAGACCATAAATGATGACTTCCATTTAATCTCCAGCCTCAAACACAGTTGCCTACTTAATTTTTCACTGAGCAGACAAGGAATCTGATCGTGTCAGTTGACCTTTTCTTGAAACCATTCAATGTAATCTAAGCTCCTCCCGCACCACCTCAGCCATAATCAATGACGTTTGATCCATTACTTCATATTAGCTTGTGCACTAAGGCAGGTTTGCCGACTTTCCCCCATTACTGTTGACCATGTTTATTGAACAGCTTGTCTGTACCATTTTAGAGAAATAAAAACATTAATGTCAGATAAAGTGGTCGCATTTTAACCCATTAATGCCCAAATTTCTTTTCAAAGTAAAAGTAACATTTTATTATTGGATACGGTGAATAATGAACGTGTAAGGCTTAAAATCTAGTGAAAAATAATTATTTTGTCATTGAGGATCCTAAATATGAATGCCCCATTACAAATGTACACAGATCATTGAAAGCATTAAAAAAATCATCATTCTGAGAATAACATATGAAGGCCTGGTCCCACTGGCCTATGGACACAAAATGTATGCAAAAAGGACACAGCGGACGAGCAAAATTTCGGGGGTGGCTCCATCCGTTTTCATCCGCTCCAGAAATGGACGAAATTGGCAAAAATCTGCGAAAACAGAACGGAAAAGAACGGACGTGGGTAGTATGTAGCGGGTATGTTAAACGCATGTTCATAGGAAGCCTAGCGGATGAAAGCGGATGGAAGTGGATGACAGCTCCGAAGGGGTTACCGGGGATAACTGCGAAGCGAACGCATAGCGGAAAGAGCGGATGAAGCGCTTTGTCCGTTTTGAGTACGTTATATACGAGATGCATACGCTTACATCCTTTCTATTTTCGTGCTACTAACGATGTATAGACGTTCCATGTACCTTATCTTTCCTCCCACTTTCCGTTTTCAGCTGCAGCGGATGTGAGTTGCAAGGATGCCCAGAGGATGCAGAGAGGATACAGCAGACGTTTAACGGATGATAACGGACATAGAACGTTTGTTGCTCGTATATGTCGCAGATTTACATCGTCCACGGCGGAAAGTTCATCCGTTCTAAAAGTTTTGTGCAGCTCAAGCTTTTTTTTTTTTTAAATTTGGCATCTTCAATCCCCCCCGAATCTGGAATGCCCAATTGGTGAACTATGTACAAAGCTTGCTCGTATGCGACCCCTTTTTGCCAACTCAGGATAGTGAGACAGTTCACGGCTCTCCTCCGAAGCACGTGCCTGTCTGCCACTGATTCTTATTCACTCGTTGGTTGAATCTTCGCCAGTTCAGAACTAGGGCGGAGGATACCCGGACATGAACCAACCCGGAGTCTTCCTGACGAGCGCCTGTCTGGCCAACAGGAGGCGCTGGAGCAACGAACAAAGCTATTATTATTATATACCCAAATCCGGCAGTCCCTTCCCAATTTGAAACCCTGTAGTGTGGTAGCCAATTGTGCGCTACTCTGAAAAAGCTGCCGACCCCTGCCGGTGGGTATGTTGAAGCTCGAACTCGCGACGGGGTGATCATCTCTGCACTGTAGAGCAGTGCCTTTACCGTGTGAGCCACCAGGCAGCTAGCTCAAAACTTTTTGCGCGGATGAAATCAGAGTGGACGGATGCTCGATGGATAGAGCGAATGAAACATGTATGCAATGAGTATACAATGGATGCATAGCGTTTCTCAACGGATGGCAAGATTTTTTTTTTTTTTACATCCTCTTTGCATCCGTAAGTGCAGTGGGACCGGGCCTTTAGATGATGCTATAATCTTAAATTTTTCTTCTTAATATTGCTTATAATGTCTCAGAAAACAATGGCACACTCACCTTTTAGCGCATCACATAGTGCTGTCACATATTTAAGAAATTCATGCAAATGGTGGCCCCCACCACTGCTGTAAAGGGAGATTCCTCTCATAAGCACTTTTCCTGATGCGAGTTACTTCTCTTGATTAACCCACTGCAGCTCCATCACAGTAACACATTCACTTGGGTTACAGAGGTTAGAATGACGTATGTCCCAGAAATAGGACCTGCGGTCATTAATGGGTAAGAGGAAATTATGCAAAAATCCCTGTTTTCTGGTACCTCCTTAACTCAACACCATTCACACACAGACAATCTATCTGTCCTTTAAAATGGCTCCATGTACCACAATATTACCTACACCTGCTCTATAGCCAGATACTGAGCAGAGGTTACAGTGAGAAGCGGAATCACTGCAACCCTCTGTAGGAAGAAAAATTAAGACAAAATGCTACAAATATAAATACAACACAGTTATTGACCCATAAGTTAAGTGCGAAAAACCATATAATTTTCTTTCAATGCATTAATTCTCTTGGTTACAAATCATTAATGTATCTCCATTAGTCCATTTGGCATTCATTGGCATTGAAAAAGAAAAAAACTTTTGAATTAAGGTGGATGGAAATTTAACCTCACAATAAACGGGTTGCATAAAATACAGAAACAGTATAACTTCGCTCTGCACTGTAAGGGCTAGGAAAATTTTCACAAGTGTTTTCACTGCGAATATTTCTTAGGATCTTTGCAGATCATTACAAGGCAGTTTTTAGCCCATTGTATATGACAGAGAAAAATATGCACCAATATTTATACTAGTATTCCTGGTATGTTAATTATTTTGATTCAAGTGACCATACACCGCTCCACCTTCAAACTGCGCCAAGGAAAGTGTGGTCGATATTCAGACCAATAAAAAACAGGATTAACCAATTCCCCCCACTCCCCCAATCCTCCATACTTCACCTCCACCTCATCTCTCTCTCTCTCTTTCTCTCTCTCTCCTGAAGGCGAAACTGAGGGATGCGTGCAGCGAGCCAGCCGAGCACGTCGGGCTGATTCTCCTGGAGGGCGGGAGGGCAGGTCTTTCAGGGAGAGGAAAAAAGCGAGGCGTCGTTGATCGAAGCAGGAGGGAAGAGGGAGAGGGCGTGAGCTGCCATCATGGGTACCCCTCTGCGGAGGAAAACCCCAGCTTTGGAGTGAGTACGCCTGCATTTTTTTTCCCCCTCATACATCCGAGCATCGTCTGGTGGGTTGCCATGGTGACAGTAGCCCGGCAGGAGACTGCGGATGCCCCTGCGGGGTAGCGGAGACGTCGCTAAGCGCTGTTAGCCCCGCAGTGCTAGCGTTTGCTGTGGTGCGCCGTGTTATTTACTTGGAGGCTGTTCCGCAGCTATTACCATCGCTGTGCAGAGTCAGGGTCTGTGTGCGTCCGATTCACTGCTGGTGCTGGCGATGCGACGGCGGGAAAGGGCACGCTTCGTCCACAGGGGCTCGTGGTCGCGTGGACTGGAGCAGACGCATTGCTGTCCTGGTCTGGGGTGTTGTCCACTGATTCGGCGGAATGGACATCAGAGAGGCGTTTGTGCGACGGTATCCCGCTAACAGGAGAAAAGGGCACCTGACTGAGGAATTTGTTCAAAGCAAATATGCAGTATTTTATTATCTAAATATATGCTACACCTTTGACAAATCACACCTAATTCATGTTCGTAATACTACGCATACACATTCCCACATGTCCTTGTTCATACTCGTACCCCGTTACACACTTATATCATTTCTAAGGATGGCTGTGTGTTTTGTACCTTCCTAAGAAGCCATGCTTTTTGCTTGACATTGCCTGTACTATGTGCAGTCAAGGCCCTAATCCAGACTGATGTGTTGGGTTACTTTCAGGTTTACATTGATTGCGGAGTATAATTGTTGGTGAATATAATATTGTAATCCAGTGTGTTGCATAAAATGGTCAAATCAGTGTGCTTTCAAATTCATACTGAGCCCGTTCCCCTACAGGACTAGTCGACATGCATGAAATGCCTCACAATTATCATGTATCACAAGAGAATGTTTCTCTGCAATGTGAAGTGACTATAGTGGGTGTGCCCACAAGATCAAAGTTGCAGCAATTGATGCCGGTAATATATATTGTACAAGCTTCATTCTGTCAACCATTAAAATGTCTTGCAATAGCTTTGCTTGACCATTTAGCTTTAAAGTTGCTATAATGAAGTTTTTCAGTTCTGTATTTTATAGGATGGGGGTTCTAGGATGTTATAGAGAGATGGGTGGAACAAGGAGAGAGATATATGTTTTTAATCATTTTAACAATACATGTCCTCATGCTGGTAATAAGCAGGGCTATTAATTTTGTGACAGGAGAAAAATTTGACCACATTAAACAACTTTCCTGTATTTCATTGGTTTCCTGAAGACTACAGTGGAAAATGAGAGGAAAACCCCTGGCTAGCAATATCTCAATGTTGTTAATTTCAGGATTTTCCATGGTTTATTGCCATGTACCATAAAAAATAAAAGCTAATTCTCACTGCATGTTCGCATAATGTTTCAATAAACTTCTGGGGTTTAATCTTTCATTGAACTTCAACTGTATGACATGACTGTTTAAAATCATTCGCAACATATGAAATGAATTAGTGTTGCCCTCATTGTATTTACGTTACTTGCTCCCACAATCCATACTTAAACTGACGGGGCTAGTATTGTACAGAATATGGAGCTTTGTTTATGATATTTGAAGCTAGTTTCACATACAAGGACTGAAACCATTTTTGGCTGAATTTCCATTCGAATATGAATTTGGTCAAGGACCTGGCTTTGTCCTTTTGACAGTTCGGTACATTCAAAATTACTATCTTCTTTTCTTGTGTAAATTTCTTTGTAATGTTATCAGCAGTCTATAGACTAAATGGTTACAAACTGATCAGAACTGAATTTAATGCAAAGAGGTGGAAAATTAACTAGTTAAACAAATTCTGATATCTGTCTAAATTTGCTTGATTTTGGATTTGGACATTTAGTATTGCTGCGACCGCATCAGTGTTGATAACTTGCTGGGATAAAAGTTATTATCTGGTGATGTCACATGGTTGCAGTTGCTTGATTGCAGAATGTATTCACAGCTTACTCAGGTGAACAATGTATTAACTGTTTTTGAGCACAGAATTCCAGTCTTATCAAAGCATTTTTGGCATTTTCAATTTTCCTCTTTGAATTTTCCGAAATGACGACACCGTACAGTCCTGTCGTCCCTTTTGGTCTTTTTGAATACACAGGCTTACACGATCGGTTTTCAGGTTTAGGACTACAAAAGGAATGTATTACATTAATCTGTCAGGGTAGCAACTAAAGAAAAGATTCATTTAGTCAGTTGGGGGATGTGTCTGGAGATCGCAGCTGCTGTGTTCTAACAACCAGTATACCAGTCAGGAGAGTGACCGCAGGAACTAGATCAGGTTAGACAAAAAGAACAAAATGATTCTATTAAGATTTGATTAAGATTTTTTGTAATTCCAATCTATGACCAATTCTAGTATGATGGTGACAGTATGTATTTGAATAGTAATAACTAAAGTTGCTGATATACATATGTAAGGTGGGGATGGAAAATAATGCCATTGCTCCATGTATCATATAACTATATAAAGATTGTCAAGCTATTGAAATAGATAAACTGCAAAAACTTTTTTTGAGAAGAAGAGACTTTCCAGTGTGCGCTCCCTTACAGTTTTATGAGTACAACTGCAATCACGAACAACCTAGGAGGGTCCAAGACCAATTTAAAAATGGTATAATTCTGCCTTACACTGCTGCACCTCTGTTTCCATGGACTTTACCCTGATGTTTTTTCTGGTAGCAGCAAACATGACGGAGGTCAGGCTGTATTTCATCACAAAATTTGGAGGTCTCCAACTGATGAGTGTACTTTGCTTGTAAACAATGGCTACTTACGTAATAGGCCCGATAGATTAAACTGCACTCTTCATGCCTGTGTGAATCAAAGTTTGTTTAATCATGAAAGCTATTCAGAAGACAGATTGAACAAATGCAGAACGCCTTTACGTCGGCATAAATTCCAAATTCTAATGATATGAGGATTTGCCAAAGAAACATAAAGATGGAGATACCTGTAGATTATTAAAGTTGTAACTCTATGTGCAAAACGGCCAAAAGAAAAAGTTGCATATTATAAATGTTACTGTGCATTTCTGGCAAGTTGTTAGTCCAGAATTGTAATGAGTCCTCCACCGATCGAAGCATCTGTTTCTCATCTTAGCAGCGTATCCGGTGAGAAAAGCTATAAATAGTTTGTTTAAAAAATGTGTTCGAACCAGGGAAAACACGCATTTGGGGTAAAGGTCATGTCATAACAGAGTTAATTCCTCGATTATCACTGGCAGCATGTTCATTCGCTTGTGTTTTCTGCCTAACGATGTTTTACACAAGAGCATAAGTGCTCAGTAAGACATGGCTTCCGCACGCAGACTGCTGAAATTTTGAAATTGTTCTAAAAGACTCCCTTGGTGTGCTCCAGTTAACATTATTGCACTTCAGTTCAGCCCTTGGCTTGGCTATGGTTAGAGACTCACTTCAGTCAAAGATGCTTTGTCGAGGAAAATGCTCAAAGGGCCATTACGGTTTATCACTGAGGGAGAAGCTTATGCGCGCATTTTAGAGATACGCGATCATGATTATGCATTTCATGGAAGGAGGAAAAAGTGGACTGTTTTTGTGTCCATTTTCCTCTTCCTTTTAACAATGCAGACTCAACGTTGTAGGAGTTCATAGCCCTCTTTCACTTGGCATTAACTGGAATGGAACATACTTAAACATGGAGATCCTTCAACACTGTAAGCACCATTGCCTCACAGCAAGAAGTTTGTGGGTTTGAATACCCAAATATCCTGTTTGGAGTTTGCATGTTCTCCCCATTTTCGCGTGGGTATCCTCCGGGTACTCCAGTTTCCTCCCACAGTCCAAAGACATGCATGCCAGGCTAATTGGAGATGCTAAATTGCCCATAGGTATGAGTGTGAGAGCGAATGGTGTGTGAGTGATGTGTGCGCCCTGGATGGAGCTGTCCGGGGTGTGTTCCTGGCTTTCGCCCGTAGTCAGCTGGGATAGGCTCCAGCTCCCACACTGCCCCCGTGAGGAAGAAGCCGGTATAGAGAATAGATGGAGGTGGAGTGGATAGGATGAGGGTGTTTTGGGATTTAGCCACAGACTGTTGTGGCTAACCCTTGATTTTTTGAGTGCTTGCTGGGATATGGTTGAATCTAAAAACTTCTGATATATCAGTACTTACGATGACAACTTGAGGGCGTCCGTTGAATTGCTGGTCACGTTTTTCAGATCATATTGTCAGTAAACCGGCAGCATGGAAAGTCCGAGGATTAGAAAGCCTGGTGATGTATTTCTTATATATTCTACTGCTGAACTCCACCTGTCTACGCTAATCAATTCCACCTCCTGGTTGTGGATCTTACTCGCAAATAACGCTGCAGTTGTGATAAGAACAGAATACTGGGAAGGAATTTTAATTTCTGAATCAATTCTCATCATTGGGCCCAAGTTTCAAATGGTACATGTGTGTCACCCCAGGCATATACTTAACCCCATAAAATTTATGGACCTATATATGGGTCTGTCAAATGCAACTTCGGTATTCAAACCTGTGAAACACTAGGTAATGTAGATCCTAAGGTTTCCCAAGATCCCAATTATGTCTGGCTAAATGACAGGAAAATGTTTATAAAATTATGTACTAAGATCTAGATATATTCCATTTGATGTAATGCTGTGGCCACAACAGCGGGCTGGGCTCGAATATATTTCAAAATAAGTGTAATGTACCTTCAGTAAAGCACTGCCGATACAGATGTACAGTACGTGACATTATCCTACAATTTGAGAAAAATGCTTTTTCTGACTTTGAAACAACTTTTTAAGGGGGTTTAAGGGGATAAATACTTATAGTAGCTTATCATGTTGGTTTTGAACCAATCAGAGCCTAACGAAACCTTTCTTTTCTGTTATTCTTTATTTTTATTTTTTCCTATGGTAAACTACTGACTGCTGACTAAATATAGGTCTACAATACCCACCATATAGCTTGCTGGATGATCAATCCTAAATCCCGTGAATATAAGTTTCAGTGAGCAGATTTTGTTTACTTTTCAGAATACATTTTTTTTTATGCGAAACTCCAAGACTGAACTCGTTGAAGGTCAAAAGCTTACTCAAATGATTCTCAAGGAAAGTGATTTGTCAATTTAATTTATGGTCTCCCCAGTTAAAGAAACAGATGTTCTGAGCTGTTCTGCTGAGAAAACTTTTCCAGAAAAAAATAAATCTGTACTCTGCTCTTTTTTAGTAGGGCACACCAAAACTGGCTGGGATGGAAGTTAGGATATGTGCCAAGTTGCAAAAAAACTTCTTAGCATAGAACTGCGGTCGTTCAGATATTGATTACGAGCCTCAATAAAATGATTTAACCAGAATGGATTAGCTTTCTTACTCTTTTTTTTTTTCTACCCACAAATTCAGCAAATATGCTTTAGAACTAATTTAAAATTTCAATGCCTATCATACTATTTTAAGTGAACTGCAAATTACGGGTTATTGAGGAAGACAGTTTTGATGGTAACCTTTGCATTTGTATGTTGCTGGGATTACTGGGGTCTCCATTGAGGGAGTACAGGAAAGAGCTGTAGGCCTACGCTGCAGAGATAAGTCATAACTTAGTATCACGAGGAATATTTCCTTAGATTAAAAATACATGGAATTGATTAATTGAATATAACCTTTATTCAAGCAAAGGCTTTTCTTCATGGAGTTTGTATGGTTTTGTTGATTTCCTCTTAACACTCTGGCTTCCTCCCGCAGTCCACAGACATGCATGGTAGTGCTAACTGGACACTCTAAATTTCCTGTAGATATGAGTGTGTGAATGAATGGTGTGTGAATATGTGTACCCACTGATGGACTGCTAAGATTCCAAGGGTGTGTACTGGCCTCTTGCCCATCATACTGAATGTTGGGTTTAGCTCCAACCCACAGTGAAATGACCCTGACTGGGAGTAAGCAGAAAAGATAATGGATGGGTGAACAAATCAAAGAATGAAAATTAGCAATTAAATTAGCCTTTAAAAACATTCATAATGTTTGCAGTGAACGTCAGAATAGCCATACATTCATATTTGTATTAATTCTGCACCTCCATTTTGGCTCTATACTCAGTATGAACAAAGCTGTATGTACAGCTTTTTAATTTCCGTCTGCTGATGTGCAGGAAATCCCCCATTGAATTTCACTGCATTACCAGATTGGTGTGACATTTGGAGAGGGCCTAGAGGAGGTAGTTAGGTTGAAATGAAATGAAGGAATATGAGTCCACAGAATTCTGCAGAATTAGCTTCTTCGCGGAGAAAAAAAATGAGCCAAGCAAAGATAAAAAAGTCAATATTTCATTTCCTCCTGCGGTTCGCATCATAAATGAGACCTAAGCTAGATTTTTCCACCTAACGACTCAAAACTCAGCATGTTCAGTGATTAATTATAATTGGTTGCAGTCATTACATATTTATTTTTAAGTTGCTGAGACCGATGAACAGTAAAAATTCTACATTGATGGTAGTGGTCTTTTCCAAGATGACATTGGCCCAAACCCCACTGGGTGCAAGAGGTCACTGGAAGGTGTAATGACTGTTACCAACTAGATGACACGCACTCTATAGAGATGCTACCCCACGCCTCCTGTTCACCTTGACCTTTGACCTTTCGACCTCAAAATGTAAATTTGGACAGGGTACCCTAGGATCATCTACCCCGCAAAGTTTGGTCACCCTAGCTTCAGTGGTGGCCGAGCTGTCGCACGGACAGACACAGACACACACACACACATACACAGACAGACGGTGCTAAAGTGTATACCCACGCCGCCTCGTCGGGCGTGGGTAATAACCCTGAGTGTCAAAGTCACTAGATCTCAAACCTCTTGGACTCATATGAGAGATTTTGGATCAATGTATTAAACACCACTCTCTGTCACCATCATCAAAACACTAAATGAGGGAATATCTCTCGGAAGAAAGGCACTCTTTACTTCAGTTAAGTTTTTCATATGAGTACTCTCACCTTGTCAAAATCCTCTGTATTTATCGTCTTTGTAAATTATCGTAGTTGTTAATTATAGTGAAATACGGAAGTGCTCTTCTTAGTCTTATTAAAAGGAACAAGCTCCTAAGCCTATTTCCCGGTTCCCAAGATTGGGATCGCATTCGTGTTAATCCATTTCCTCAGTCTTTTCTGCTGCCCATTTCATTAGGAACGCCTCGCAAGCCTTTTGTGACCATCGGGATTGGGCCTGCGTTCCTGCTAAACTCTCCGATCCTGCAGTTTAGCAGTTCTGCTCTGGTGATCCCCGTCTGGCTTCTGCCCTGGCACGCCCCAAATCCAAGCGCATTACCATCTGAACTGAACTGTGCCTATTCCACACAGAGCTCCGTCCCTATCTGTTATTATCCTATTCCTATTAATATAACCCGCTACTAGATTGTTATGGTAGAAGGAGGCACTCCTCCCCTCCCCAGTCCCCATTCAGTCTGTACCTGGCTATTCCACCAATCCACTTCCATTGTTATCTTTTAAATGTCCCTCCAAACCCCCTCTGTAGATCATTCATTGGTTTCTCCTTCCATTTGTGTTTTTATAAATCTCTGGGCCTCCATCTTTAGGGTCTCTTGCCATACTGGTACCAGACAGACTCACAGACTTCAGCAGTTGGTTTTCATTTGAATTGTTCAACCACTTGTTCACAATTTTACCCAAACAATAGACTTGATAAAAGGCTTTTGGCTTTAATCTCTCGGTGTGTTGCCAGGGTGTGTTGAAACTGATCTGACAGCTTGTAGAGGATCGAAACTTCACTGTTGATGCTGACTTTTCCATTAATCTGTCCCTCATGTGAACATAGCTAAAATTCATTACACAGGGTAGTAAGCACACAGTATTTATGCATCACATATTTTATGAATACTGTATGTTTTCTCAGAAGCTTAAAATATTTTCAGAAAGGCTGAGATTTATTGTGCCATGTAGGTCTTTAACAGTATCTATACTTTTCCACATCACGACATCAGCATTTTGCCCCGTATATAAATATGTCATGCTGCCATATTTCTGGTCATAAAATGGGACTTTCAACACAGAGAACAGGTTGCTGGTCACATTTTACCTTAGAAATACACAATTTTTAATGTTCTTTTATACTAGTTTGTAATTAACATTTGTGGGATGTATTTATGGAAGGTAGATCTGTTATTGTATATTTAGTTTGCAGGTGCTGTGGTAAGTTTATGAGCTAAAGTGCACTAAACCTGCAGTTAAATATCACATTATTAAATTTGTCTTTGGTGGTCTGCATGGTGTGCAGCAAAGCTTTTTATATCATACTAGACTGTAACGGTTCAACTCGATGTCGACAATGCTTTTGAAAGACTTCTTTGAGCAAAAATAGTACCATTTAGTATGGAAACAATCCAGGTGTCTACTGAAGGGATATTTAGATGGAGTTTATACCAATTCATCCTGCCCATAAGAACTAAAACTTCCAGAGCTCGTTAGAACCTGGCAGAAACTGACATGATGGAGACATGATATGACTGACGGCCATATAGAGTGAAGGCCATAAATCCTCGAACAGAGACATAGTTTTTATTTTACTTCTTCACTCTAACACTTTCCGTTTCTAAGGATGGAATGAGATTGAGGTTGAAGTGTTGACTGTCATCTTTAATTTGAAGTGTTATTTTGTGCATAGTCCCATTCCCTGCCACATCAAAGAATATTTGGTTAAAAACAGTTAAACATGGTGGTGCATTAAAGTAGTCAGTTATCATATTTTGGCTCATAACCATGCAGTAGCTGGTTGAAGTCTGAGACATCACCAGACAGTGGGTGTCTTCCTTGGTGACGCTCTGCCAGAAAAAAAAGTATTGATTGACCTGGCAAATAGAACCTAAATAACAAAAAATGTGTTGCTGTCCAATGAATTATGGTACTTGGTGTATTTTGGCATGAATGGATGGATGCGCGTTTGTTTTCAGTGAGTGAAACAAATGTTTGATTGGTTTTAGCTTGTATGACTGATTTAGCTGTGAAGAACATTCCAGAATTATTTTGGCCCTGGAAAATGTGGTAACCTCGTTGATTTTCATTGGCTGAGTCCAACATTTGGACAAAATTATTCAGCAAGAAAGTGAGGACAGATAAGAAGAGAATAATGTGGAAAAGAAGATGATGGTATATAAGGGGCATATAACTGACAGTTTGGAATACCCATGCAAAACCGCTTACGTATTTTTCATTAAAATCAGTTTTACATTAAATATTTTTACAAACTGCTGAAGTAGATAATGCAGTTTACAAGTGTGTTCAGAATATATCATGAAGTAATGATATGAATTATTGCTCAATTCGCGATCGCCAGTATAGTGATGGGATAAATTGTATTTACCCTAATTAATAAATATAATAATTTATGAGTACATTCTGTCCATACAATGATGGCTCAAATAGACATGGCAACCGGTAGTTTTATCGCCGCAACATTCGATCTACTTAAAAGGTAAATTCCCTTCTGTTTCTATATTTATTTGATCTGGTAGTCTGGGCTCTTTCAGCGCGGGCACATCTGGAAGGCGTTATTTCGCTGCGCAGCTCAGTGATGAGGTCACCGCGCCGCAGCAACAATGTTGCTATTGTGTCTAAGCGTGATGACGCGACGATCGTTAAATTGAGAGGGAAAACGGTCTGACAGTCGGAGTTCCTGATGTCGAGCCTGTGCAACAGGGCTACTGTGGGGATGGCTTAGTAGGATATCTGATATTTGTTTGGGTTTGGGTGCAGATTTGTAGGTAGTGTGTGTGTGTGTGTGTGCGTGCGTGTGTGCGCGTGTGTGTGTAAAGGGGGCGGTGTTTTTAGAGGGCTATCCTTGACTGACTCCTTCATTGAATACTGCTTTCAGAAAACAAGGATGGTAATCACTTTCAGGAGGGTGCATTAGTTCAGTTGAAATTTTGTTGTAATTGCTGCAGAAAATACATTGTTTTCATGCTGAATGAGAACAGAATTTATTATTTTGTGCTGATGTGCTCACTTCTGTGCCTCAGACTGCCTGCCAGGACATAATCTTCAGCTAGCTATAGGAAAAAGCCAGGGTCTCAGTGTCTGGAGCTGAGGGCCGCTACACTGTGTGTTCCTGTGGCTTTCAGCCTATTTCCAGTCGTTACGTGAACGACCAGGCATTTCCTTTCCGCTCCGAGATCAAGCAGAACTGCAATTTGCGATTTTCAGGCAAAGCAGCACCAAGTTGGTCCTGAATCCTTCCCAGATTTTTCACATCAACATGGTGGAGATGCTGAGTGACCTGTCTTATAAAAATACTATTCCACAGCACAGAACCAGGACCTGTAACAAACCTTGCCAGGTATACTATGGCTTGTTGCCCTACAGGTCAATATGTAATTAATGTAAGGGTCAGGGATCTTCCAGTAATCAGGATTAGCATTTCTCCAGCGACCTCCACTGGCCAACTGGGGGGCTTCGTGGTGGCTCGTTTTTTTAACTGATGGCAGAACTGCAAACCATCTGTTGGCCAAGGTTAGCAATTGTCTTGTAGCCAGCACTACAATTCCATCATTAATTTGGTTTGTTCATCTTAAATGGCAGGGATTAGCATTTCTAAAGTGACCCGACATATACACTCGGGGCGCACTTGTGGTCTGCTGGCCAAAGTTAGCCCGGTGAATGAGCAGGAGCAGTTGGCCATATCGCAGGCTTCAGTGGACAGCAGCACAGTGTCTTCACTTGTCTAATTTCTGCACCCCTCCTCATCACACAGCGGCGGTTGCAGCACAAGCGCTACTAGCATAACAAATGACTGAAAACCTTTGAAGCCTTAGAAAGGCCACCACACTGATTACCAGCAGTTCACCACATCAGCAGTTTGTCGCGAGTACCACTGAAATTTTCACTCTGAAATCTGTTTCCATCAACTGTCTTGTATTGTTTCACACTGTCTCAGCTGAAGTAAATGATTGATTGGATAATGACTGAGTGTGTTTAGTTAATTTGCGTACTCTGCCAATTATTATTATTGCCAGGTGTCCCATGGCAATCCTTACTCTGGAGTTTTTCAGATTTTTTAGTCTCCTGTGGTTTTCATGTTTGAGCTAGATGGATTTTCCCTGAATAATTTATATCGTCGTAGTTTTAGCACATGTGTCAAATGTAAGCGGCCTGAGAGCTCAGGCCAGTCAGCATCTGTTCATCATAAGGAAGGAGGCCAATGACATTAAGATTCATAATGCAGATGCTACACTCATACATGAGGACAACATGTTACCAAAAAACAAGATATCGGAGGGAGAGATTTATTATAAGTGTAGTCGCATCAAAACGGTATTACTTCTGTTCAATAGTTTATATGAAATGACACGATTTGCTACCTATCTGAAATCTTCATTTTCAAAATGCAAAATGTGTAAAATGTGGGCATTATGACCAATTTTACCAGCGGTTTATCCAAAAAGACATAATTAGGTTAGATAAATGGACTTAAGCAGTTATGCAGCATCCTGAGAATCTGGCCTTTGAGTCTCCCAGTTTAACATGGAAGGAAACTTCCGGAACCTTCTTTAAATGCTATGATTATGAATTGCGTGTTTATAGAGTTCTCAACTCGTACCTGAGGAAGTCTTTCGAGTAGTGTCTCTTCCTATTATCTAAAGAAGGCTTGTAGTTTATCCTGAAGTCAAGATGGGTTCTCTTGTTGTGTATTAATACCATGTGGAAACACTATACTACAACGCAGGGACTATTAGCTTTTAATGGTCTCGTGAAAGAGATTCTGTCTCAATGTTTACTTCCTGCAATAGAACTCTGTTTCCGTGTGGTGGCTATGAAGATTTTAGTCAGATTTCAGCCAGTGATTTCAATGCCAGATTTAAATTGTTCTGAAAAATGATTGAGGCATTACAAAGTTTGAGGTGTTTAGTCTGTAATGTTTCATTTTCTCGAATCATGAGGTCATAGAAAATGAAAAGAGCGGCATTATTTGTCCTCTCATCATCCTGCGCTCTACTGCACAGATGTGAAAAGTATCTTTCTGATCACAGAACTCGGTGGATATGGACATGGAGGCCAGATGTTTTCTGCGACTCTAATTCTGTAATCTGTTCGTGGTTCCGTTTCTTCATTTAAATGCATCTCTTCACATTCATGCTGTTCTTTTTCGTATTAATCATGTTTGCGCCGGCTGTATGTCTTCCGTTTGAAAGAGGAAATGGGCCCACTCAGTGCTTACTCACCCCTCTGTGCGGGAATGTCTGTTTCTACACAAGTCTGCCATGAGGATACTCATAAATTTCCATTTGAAGTTCTGGTGGCTCTCGTGGTGATGGGAACCCATTGGAGTCTGGTCAGATCACACCTTATCAAATCACATGCAGACCTGATCATTAGGCCTTGGTTGAGTTATTTCAATATTTTGTTGAGCAGTGGCAGTGCAGGTCCTATGGAACCAGCTTTTTCAAAAAAAAAAAAAAAACTAGAGGTTTTATAGTGTGTTATGGTTAAAAAAAAATGTATATACGTATATACTGTATACATATATACACATACTAGCTGCTACCCGCTCCCCGGAGTGAAATTGCCTTTTTTTTTTGCGTGCATGACCGTTTTTCAAAAATCTTGCGACGTCACGTCCTTCCTGGTGTCCAAGTGGATATTCACACCAAATTTGGTGATAATCGGTTGAGAAATGTAGGAGAAAAACGTGTACACACACAGACAGACAGACATCGACCTCAAATATATTATAGATATAAATATAACACACACACACACACACACAGTGTGTATATATATATATATATATATATATATATATATATATATATATATATATATATATATATATATATATATATATATATATATATATATATATATATATATTTTTTTTTTTTTTCCCAAACAAAAAAGTTCCTTTTTTGAGCGAGTGAAATAAATTAGCTTTTTCATATATCCTTGTGGATGTTCCAACCCCATGACTTTAAGGCATCCACGTCTAAGTTTGATGGCGCACTTATTGCATTGACACAGAGATACTTTGTTCTGTAGTTTATTCATCAAACATGGGCAAATTTAAAAATATTTTCCTAAATTATTATCTCATTTACTCCTAAATACTTCCAAATTTTCAAACTAATGGAAGTTGAAATGAAAGCGGGCCTGGGGATTAAGAGTAAACAGACCACATTCTGTTTTTGCTTAGCCACTCTTTTATAAATACAGCAGTGGAGCACAATACTCGCATTGTGTGCCTGTTTTTGGACATAATGTTATGTTATAATCTTGTCCAATGTATTTTCATGCATTCCCAAGAGCTTCCTTGTGCAGAGGACTCCAGGCTTTCTTGTAGTTCACGCGGAAATTTCTCCATATAAGGAGTTTTTGAATCCTCTCACTTGGGATTTGAAAACAGAGGCAGTGAATTCTCCTGCCCTCCTCTTCTGTCAATGCCTTGTATGACCTACTAATGAGAAAAATAACAATATACACCGAGCAGACTGGCTCAGTTTGTTAAATGTGTGACCCTGGGTGAGACGGTTCCATATGTGTGTGTGTGTGTGTCAGAGTTTGATGTGTTGGCAAACCATGACACTTGACATTCATCCTGAAGGACACACAGTCCTGATGCTGATTCACTGCAGTGTTGGATGTTTACTGTGCTGTAAATTCAGTCTAAGATCAGGTGGGAAGATGATTCAATATTGGCTTTTAAGCTGTGTTTGATTCTACAAGCTGGTGAGAGCTGGTCTTTAAGTGGGGACAGCTTTTCCAAGCTTTTAGATTAAGTTGGTGGACTACTAAACCATGTACGCTGGTCGGATGGTTAGCAGCTGGTTAACCAGCTGCTGTTATGGCGAAAACTCAACTGTCATGACTAACGTTAATCGATTGAAAATGAAACTTTTAGGACAGAAGGCTTAGCGTGGAAATGACTTGTGTACATGCGGTATTTGGCTATTAACAAGTGTTTAGTTAAAACAGTCAGGGCAAACTGGTGTTGCAGTGATATTTTAGAACTTTGCTTTATTTTTGGTTTCAAAACAAACAGGACAATGCGAGAACGAGAAGAAATAATTTGTTACATTGCGTAAGAGTTTACGTTGTTTAATTCTTAATTCTTTTCCACCATAGGGCATTTTAAATGTCTCAGTTTACAAGATTCGGTGCCTGTGGTCGACTGAACTTGTGTTTTTTTTTTTTTAATATAACACCACACAATAGTTCATGTTACCACTTACTGCATTATTATCAGGGCCATTCGCAACATCCAGGTAATATTGCAGTGGCAATGAAAGCCCTGAAAATATAGCAGTCTTTAGAAAATAGACGATAAGCAGCACAGATTTGACGTTAGAACAATTAAAACAAAAAAGAAATGCACTGTCACTATTCACCTGCATTCCCCTATGGGAGTGACACATCCCTGATGTGTTTGTGGTTGCCGCTGACACTCAGCAGCGTCTCGGCGAGGGGCTTTTCGTGGTGTCATCCTCCCTCCCTGCACCTCGTTCACACCCAGGTCCGTTACCGCGAAAACCGCAGAGCCGCAACAGCGTTTGCTTCTTCGCCACTCCTGTGCGCTAGGACTGTTAGCCGTCAGCGAGAAAAACGACAGTCCTCCCGGCTGTCCTTCGACTGGGCTCCTTCGCACTGCACATACATGGGCAGCGTGTGGGACCGAGAGAGGGAGGGAGAGAGAGAGAGAGAGAGAGAGAGAGAGAGAAAGGGAGAGACAGACGGTGGGAGAGATGAGGAGGGCGTGAGAGGGAAAGACCAGGGAAGAGGGAGGTACCAGGAAAGGTGGAGAGTGGGAAAGAGGGAGAAAGGGAGACGGAAAGAGAGAGAGGGAAGGAGAGAGAGAGAGAGAGGGAAGGAGAGAGAGAGAGAGAGAGAGAGAGAGTAGGCAGGAGACTCAGAAGCAGACGACAGGCAGACAGCCAGTGCATGAGGAAGCCCAGCTCTGTGCTCGAGGAGCTCACCGCACCGTGACTGGATTACAGGGCCGCGTTTGCAGCATTTCCCGCCGCCCGGCTCCCTCTCTTGCTCGCTGACAGCGATCCGCACGCGCCGGGGCAGCCCCCGCCCTGCTCCTCTCACCTCTCTGTCCTTGTCTTTCCAGGATGGCCGAGGCCGAACTCCACAAAGAGAGGCTCCAAGCTCTCACGGTAAGCTTGTTTTCTCTCTCTCTCTCCATCTCTCTCACTCTCTTTGCCCACTTCCCCTTCATCCAGAATATATTTATTTGTGTCTGTGATGCTGCTGTTGAATTTTGCTGGTGTTGACCTTCATTTCTTGGACTGTGGTGTCCTCCATACAGTTTGATTCTAGTAGGGGAACATCATCTCAAAATCAAACAAAAGGAAGGCCCTAAAGATTAATGTCTTTCTAGCAGTTTTCAAAGTTTAAGAGTAGAACTTGGCGTATTTATCGGTGGAGAACTGGGGAGCAGCAGTTGTGAGCGAGGCTGACTGGTGCCAACAGAAGTAACAGCCGCACGCAAGCGGAGAGCAACAGATGGAAAACTATTTTGGCCACAGCAGTACATCACTGCACTTCAGTGGTATGTCTGTCTCAAATGAATGTTCGCGGGCCAGTGTCCGCTGATATAGCAGGAGGGAGATATTTGCGCGGATGGACCTGCTCTTGAGTCCAATGGTGCGCTCCCCAACTTCAGAAAGCAGACTGCCATTTTAGCTGTTAAGGTTGGCTGCCGGTCTCAGTAATGACTCTCAGGCCACAGCTGTAATGTCAGAGGTTATGTGTAGGCATGTATTACTGCTCTTAATGGTCTTACGTTCAGGCATAAATAATTGAAACATTAGGGTGCCTGTTAGAAGGCCGGAACAGATGAAAGTCATTAACTTTACAAATAAGCTAAATGTAGCCTGCTGTCGTAGCACGGTTTTAATGGCTTTACTGTTCAGAGTAGTGTGTGTGATGCTAACAGATATGTGACCTGCACGCTCTGCATTCAAACCTATTTTTATCACTAAGATGTTCTTTCACGTCTCTCATGTCTACTTTCTCTGCTTGTTTAAAGCAAAATAAATTTTCATTCATCAGACAGAAGAGGATGAATGTGCAATGATGGTTTATTTATTTATTGTATCATGAACATGAAGTCTTCATAAAACAGAGCTTTTGAGGCCATGCATAGACCCATGCATTTTCAGTTGAACCACATTTTAGGACATTTTTTTTTGGTGTGGATGCTTGCTTGGTGTATGTCTGCTGCCAGCATTTCGCCCATAGTATTTTTCAGACCCCAAATGAGGAAAGCCACTGGTTTCAAAGTTGTTTTCTGAATGATTTCTTTTTCAAATAATCCTATTGACTCACTAAAACTGGTTTTTGAATGTTTAAGTACAATTTGTAGCTTTCTCTATATTGGCGCCAGGAAACGCAATCCAGGGGATATGCATGAAATATGTTACAGGTACCTCTGAATTTGTCAGGGGAAAATTTTCCAAGACTGTGGAAGGAATTAATTTTTCCTTTGTTACAGGGAATGGGATCACAGAATGTTTTGAGTATGTCAACTATTTCCAGCGCTGTTTATAATCTATATGAGTCTGTCGCCTGGCTAGCTGCAAAATGTTTACACTGACAGTTTAGGACTGTTTGGTGGGTCTGGGTGAATGCTATGGAAAGGATGGTGGTAGATCCCATTAGTACATTTATTCAGTCAGCAGCTTGTGAGCACCTAAGAACTGAAGTCAGAGGTCACATGATGTTAGATCAAGACTTTGCACGTGGAAGTGCAAAGAATGATGCATACCGACCCAGTCACAATGTCACAGGCTGGGCTTCCGGCCTACAGTTCGGTCATCAGCAAGCAGCTAGGTGCTGATGCAGCGTCTGTGGGCCAATCTGCTGTAATAAGCTTTATTTTTCATTATTTCTGTCTCTGGACCATAGAGCGATGCTGCCTTTCATTTGGGAAAGAATATTTTTCAGTCTTCAATATTTATAAACCGTTGGTTAATTGCTCATAAAGTCCATGACATGAAAGAATATGACCTTGCTGGTTCTCTAATTTCTTTTTTCCAATCAATCACAAAATGCCTTAGTAGTTATCTGTTTATCTGTTTAAACTGTTTATGCAAACCGTGCCTTGCGGTAGTTTCCAGTCGCCTCCATCTTGAAAGTCATGATAAGTCAATTGACGAGCACAAACGAATGGGAAGGATAGAGGAACAGATTGCATTCTATTCGTTCGTGCTCGTTAATCAACTTATCATGACTTTCAAGATGGAGGCGACTGGAAACTACCTCAAGGTACGGTTCGCAGAAACAGTTTTTTTTTATAAACTACCTGTGCATTTTCAAAGTTCTCAGTGCCTCACTTTAAATACCAGGGCCCTCGGAATTCTACCAATGAAGTGTGGAGCTACTTTGAGTCTTGTTAATGGTGAAAAAATAGTGATTTCTTTGCATGGCAACACTATGCCCAATTCACTGCCATTGTAAGCCTGTTGGGAGCTTTGGCTAAAAAGTCATGTATTTTGAAATGTTGCGTGCGTACGGAGGTGGGGTATTCGACAAAAGTTAGTACTTGTTATCATGTTTCAGTACACCCCAGGTCAATTTCACACAGGAATTCTCCTTTAAGCTTGAAATTTTATCGGCATACTTTAAGTTACTGTCGCCTCACAGTAAGACAGTTGTGGGTTCAAATCCCGTTCTGGGGCCTTCCTGTTTAAACGTCCGGCCTATTTATGTGTGAGTTTACTCTGGTTTACTCTCATGCCAAAGACATGCTTGCCTGGCTGATTGGGGTCTCTCAGTTGCCTAGTCTCTGTGTGAATAGTATGTGATTGAATAGTTTGAATCGATTCCAACACAGTTTGGAGGAACACAATGGATGACTCAAGGCAGCTATGAAATATTGTGTAGGAAGTGACAATAAGTAATGGGACATGAATATTTCAGGATATTTTCAAAGAGCAGGTTCAGTGTTGTGATGAAACTTCACAAAATGTGCAGGTCTTTTCTGTTATCTCAGCTAGCTTGTATAAAATGCATTATGACAGTTTAGGTCGCACAAAGGGGATTTTGCAGGGTACCGTTTCTCAGGATCATGTCAATTTTAAGGCACACTCTGAGAAACATCCATTACTCATATACTAGAAAAACCATGCCATGACTTCAATGGCTGTAGGAAAAAAAACCTCGCCTTGAGGTTATGGGATAGGCTTTTCTAGTATACGAGAAATGGACATCTCTCTGAGTGCGACCTCAAATTGACACGATCCGTTTTTCATTCATTAGCAATAATTGCCAAGAGCCGTTCATTCTCCTAATGCCTAAATGAGTACAAATGAACTCTGCATAATTAATCACTTTTCAGCCATTTGCAATCACCTCTTAAATCTGAAGAGATCATACAGACACATAACTGACCTAACAAATGTAAAAAAAAAAAAGAAGAGAAACCCCCCCACCTCAGAAAATCTATATTTAAAAAAAGCAGAACATGCTTATAGCATGTTTAGTATCGACTGAATGACAAAACAGCCCAGCAGGGACCGCACAGCATGTGCCCATTTCACTTTCCATCAAGCAGAGGCTTTTTGAAGATT
This sequence comes from Gymnothorax reevesii, assembly GCA_029721435.1. Taxonomy (NCBI): domain Eukaryota; kingdom Metazoa; phylum Chordata; class Actinopteri; order Anguilliformes; family Muraenidae; genus Gymnothorax; species Gymnothorax reevesii. Next base: position 3,044,994 of record CM056583.1, on the reverse strand, counting down.
TTGTCATAAATAATGTAAACGCTCATCTCCTGTTAGCGGGAGTGACACAAAATAATGGCTTTTTCTGATGTAGCGTTTGAATGGGAGAAGGTGGGTGCTGCAACCCCCGCCCTTAGCATTCAGCAGATTTGGCAACCGCCTTCAAAGCCCCCAGGATCAAGAGGCTGTGGTCATCTGGGTAATGTCGCATAGATAATTTCTAACATGACGTGGCAACATGACAGTAAGGCGAGAGCAGGCCATTCAGTCCTAGAAAGCTTGACATTTTCCGGCAACTCAAGTAAACCAAACTCTACGCCAGTGGTTCCCAAAGTGGGGGGCGCAGAGCAATTGCAGGGGGGGCGCGGGGTGCGGGAGTTCCGGACACCAACAGAAAATTATTTGCATACAGTCCATTCGCTGCCCAGAGTTCTGCGATTACATCGTAAATGCCCGCCTTACTCTCAACATAACTGTTCGCCAAATCATTCATCTAGCCTGCCATTTTCATAAATAATTTATGAATGTAGTTGTTCAAATATTTGAAGCCGGTAATGTAGTCTCGCGATACGCAACTCGCCGCTTTTTATCCTGCACTGATCTGGCATATTGATAATAAAATGGTAAGTGACACCGAACAATATCCGATGAATACAAAGCAGAAATAACCGAGATTGCGTCATCTTATTCTCGATAATATGAATGCTCTGTATGCCGACAGGTTATTTTTATCTAGCCCACCAACTGAACGTTACAAACATATCGGCAGGTTCGGCAAGTGGTGTTCATGAATTTTTTTTCGTACTTCGCTGTCTTTCTGCATCATAGAAACATAATTTTAAGTAGACGGACATACTCAGGCAGAGGAGTGTGATACAGCCTAATGATTTTATACTTTAAAAGAGATTTTGCATTATTAAATTTTCGTGTCCTTAATTGGAAAATAACTGTGGCCGTTTCCAAACATGCCAATCATTTTTAATGTTCCCAGCTAGGCTGGACAAAAATCATCTGTGCAGAGCATTCATATTCTCTATAATAAGCTGACGCGATCTCGGTTAACGTATTTTAACTTAAAAGTGCGAGGCCAGTGAAGAGAGGAAAATGTAACTGTCTCGAGACACTCTTCAGCGGTCCGGCACAAGGTCGCTGATTGGCTGAATGCAAGTAAGTTTCTGTCGGTGTCCGGAAAATGCATAAATAGCAATGTTGTTTAATATTAAAAAATAAACCTGTTACACCGAACATAATTACACAGTTAAGGTGCTTGAAAACAGTTACACTTAAAATAATTACACCGTGGTTGTTTGTTATTTTGCTATTTCCAATTCTAAAAGTAGCCTAGTTTTAGTTTATGACAATCTACAGTTTATGACCGTTTACTTACATTTTTTTCCAAAAAGATTGAGGTTTATATAAATTACAATGAGTGAAATAAACTGCAATGGTCTCTGAAAACAAAATGTGCATATGCATTACCTATTTTTTTTGTGGGGGGCGCAAAAATTTTTTTATGTACCAAAGGGGGGCCCAGCAGAAAAAGTTTGGGAACCACTGCTCTACGCATACTTAAAACTAAAGAAAATCTTGCGCTGTGGAGCCTGGCTCTGAAATCTTCCAAAATTTCTGCCTCATGTATATGACCTGGCAAGCTATTCCACACTGTGACTACTCTCTCTGAACAAATACTGTGAGAACTGTGCATGATTTACCTTCTACTAGCTTCTGTTTGTGGCCGCTTAGTGATCCTTTGTTGTTTACTTTTTTAATCCCTCTAATCTCAAAGAGCTGGAATAGTACTGTGCTGCTTCAAGCTGGAAAGTGACTGCTGGTTGCACTAATTCTGGCCCAAAGTCACCACATATCTTGTCCGGAGCTGCTCACTAACTGTTCTGGCAACAAGGGCTGATTATACTGTCATTAGCAGTGGATTTTACCCAATTTTACCCCCACAGTACAGTCACACAAGATCTGTGAGAGAGAGATAGTACAGTGTGCGTCATTCAGAGCTCAACGTCTGCTTCATCCCAACCATGTACTTAAACCCCTCAAAACTCGGTGCCAAGGCTTTGGAGAGCATGGAGACCTGTGGCTTTCTTGAAGTTACCCAACCAGTCCACAAGTGGTTAGGATATTAGAACTGTCTCAGGGCTGTACTTCCATTGTGGCCATCACTGCCATCAATTTTAGCTTAAGGGATAACCAGCTGTCAAACTCGCAAATGCTGTGGGTAAACTACAAAAAACAAACAAAAAAGAAAGATCAGAATTAGTGAGAATTTTTTTTTTTTTTTGTATTTGAACTTCATATCATGTTTCTATTACCATGAAATGGATGATGCGACACTTATGAGATATTTTGTTCGCTTCCTCTAAAAGCATAATAGTTTTGCAGGCCAGGTATGTATCTCATTGTGACTTAGTGCCCAGGCTTTATGACACTACTGAACATCTGGAGCATGTGCGGTCACGTGACTTAATTTTTATTTGTTAGTCAGTGTCCCTTATAGCTCCATGCATGGGGGCTATAAGGGACACCCACTCGTTTGAGTTGATGGTTCTGTTACACACATAAGGGTTAACCAAGGAAAAATACACGCCTCAGCTAACAGTAGCCAATTCGGTGCCTCTCTGAAAAGGGGATAAGTAATCAAAGTCAAAGAAATAAACACTTGAGCACAAGATTACTTATCACTTGCAGGTCATCTGCACCACAATAAATTGCCTAAGTAATCGTGTGCTCCAGTATTTCTCTTTGACATAATAAGGGTCATAAGGGAGGCAGAATGGCCCACCCTTCTCCTGGCATGTTGTCTTTGAAGGCCTTTATGGTAACCCCATGCCTGTCCAAATATCCTTTCACAATCAGACATAGATCAATGCAACCTACCGGTAACAAGGCATTTCACCAACATCTTTTCAACTTTGGCACCAATGGCCTCTGGTCTGCCAGAATTCCCAACATTCAGGCCTTTCTTATGTCTCAGTATCACTGCCCTTAGTTTGCTAAACGTCTCCTCTCCGTTTTCTGTAGGACATGCCTCTATCTACCACTTCCACGGCCTTAACATCATTTTCCTCATGTTTTTGTGAGTCATTGTGCCTAACTTTGGTTCTTCCATTCGTGGCATAGTGTCTCATGTTCCCCCTGTTTTCAGTTAAATTTTACCTGAAGATGTAAAATAAAAAAAAACTGAACAATGAATAATTTTCAGACACTATCCAACAGACACATACCTGGTAGTCTTCTCTTGCCACGGAAATTCTTATTCAGCTGGTAAAGACTTTGGCTTAGCCTGAGATGATTTTGCTCATCAAAAATTTTTCAAAAATGTCTCATATAGCTGTTTATTGCTGTCAATCATAAAGGAACAATAGAATCATATACATCTCAACTTACAGTTTTTAAGTACTTGCTAAGGTATCATGAAAATAATGTATCATCACAGGGAGTGTTAAAACAAAACTTGAATTCGCGTTTGAAAACTTACTGAGAAAATTGTCCCTTTTTACCCGGCCGTCCCTTATTACTGTGATGGTCGGATTTTTGAGACGCCAAATGCTGTGGCCGGAAAGAAATTAAGGAAGACAAAATAAGAGACAAACACTGACAGAAATCCGAGAGGGAGACTCGCGCTTCCAAAGGACCCAGCTCCAGTCCGTGAAACTATAAGGAAGCAAAGCAAGTTCGACAGAGCGAATTGAGAGGGAAAAAATCTCAGAACCCGTGATAGAAAGAATAAGCACCAGACAGTGCCCAGAAAGATTCAGACAGAAAGATTCCCTTCTATCTAGCTCTCCTCAACTTTCTCACAAGAGACCTTACCAGCTAAAGTGCAAACAAAACACTGACACTCTAGCGAGGGCAGTAAGGCGAAACTTGGGCTTAAATAGAAATCCGGGCGACGCTCCCAATTAATGCCAGCTGGCCCAAGAATCCGATTGTGGGCAAACCGATATCGTCCCGGACGAGAGCAAGCAAGAAAGCTCTCAAAGCCACCACCAGCCTGCAAAACCATGACAATTACCCCATTTTATGGTGCTTTTTCTTTTTAGCTCATTGAGTCAAAATCCCTTGATTTGCCTATGGAGTAAGAAAGTTTCACTGAGTAGTATCTTCACAGTTGTAGTCTCTATTTAAAATAGAAAGATTTTGAGCCTCAGCAGAAGACAAACTTGTTTTGACATAATTATTAAGCTGTGAAAAGTCTATTTTAATGGATACAATAAAAGGTCATATTCTAGTCAATTGAAGTAATTGAAGTGGACTAATTACCTCTGCCAACAAAGTTGGGGCGGAGGCTATGTTTTCGCCCCTGTTTGTTTGTTTGTCTGTTTTTGAACAACATAACTCAAAAAGTGTTGCACAAATTTGTCTGAAATTTGGTGGGATGATTGCTATTACATCAAGGATGGACCCGATTAATTTTGACCTTGATCACTGAAACCTTATGGCCGCCACGGCGGCCATCTTGAAATACTATCACACGCGACAACTCAACTTTGATCATACTCATGCACATTTGGATAGTACTGCCTTGGCGCAGGTTTGCACTCTACAAGTGCCTCTCTAGTTTCGACTTCGAAAGCTATGCAATCAGGATATTTACGTTGGTTTGAAAATGACAGCAAGATTTTATACAAAGTGAAGGGTTTCACCCTCACTTTGGCACATGACTGATCCTTACTCTACTCTGTCATGAGAACGGATGTTACTCGTGGGTTTGCAGTGAGTGCAGTAACAGAAAAAAGGTCAGTGGCCGTACTTAATACTTAGTGGCATCACAAGGTAAACAAATGGATATCTTACCCATTTAATTATACATCAGCACAAAAAGTACATCTTTGTATATTCACTTAGTAGCAAAACCAGAGAGGAATATCCATTTGTAGATGATTCAGTCTATCATAACATCAAATTATATGGAGCACTTCTCCTGATCCAGTCTGTAAATATTGCTTGGGCCGTGTGTAAGGACGGTTAACATTAAACCTGTCGGTGAGTAGATGATACAGTATGAATTTTCCTGTGGCAAACAGCCAGTGTATTTGCTTTGTATTTTTTGCCAGTGTGATTGCATAATGTTGCCCAAAGCTGTAATTTTTAGCTTTATCACAGTCCATTTCCAGTGGGGGCCTGACAGTTTCTACTTAGCGGTTAATCTCTGAATGTCGATGGCCACCTGACCATTTAAGTTCAGGCAGGCTTTTCACTTCATCAAATCAAAGGAGCGACATTTCACTTCAGAGCCTGCCAGCCGGCTCGCTAAGTTGTTGATCCCAGGACGTTTGCCTCCTCCCTTTTTATATCTCCGTCTCCCATAGGCACAAAATCCAAATTGAGACTATTCTGAATCAAGGGGCTGCTAATTAGTGGGAGTCCAGACACCTGGCCACCAATCACAGCCATCTGATCGATAATGAACAATGCAAAGACAAAATCTATGATCATGAGGCTAACCTGTATTGTTTCGATGTTTAAGGAAGAAAAGTAATAAATCCCAACTATGTTAGGAGCCTATTACCTCAGTGGTTAATGTTACCTCTTTTTTATGTAACTGAATGCCATTTTGCAAGAAGCATAATACGAACTTTGGGATTACTTATATTGGTCACACTTTATTTGAACTGTTGTTCATAAAGGCTTTACACCATGTATAATGCCTTCATAAAAGAGACATAATGTCTTCATAAATCATTCATAAGCGAATGTCATGTTTTGTAAAGCGTGAAATAACACATCCTTATTCAACATGTGATGCCAGATGTGACAGTGACAATGTCACTTAGCTGATAATGTCACTCTTTTTCGCAATTAGCCACTAGCTAAGTGACATTGTCAGTTATATCACATCTGGCATCACATGCTGAAGAAGGATGTGTTATTTCACCCTTTACAAAGCATGACGTTTGCTTTTGTATGATTTATGAAGACAAAATGTCTCATTTATGAAGGCATTATGCATGCTCTATAAAGCCTTTATGAGCAACATTTAAAATAAAATAAAATGTGACCCTTATAGTCTTGGTGGAGTTTCATTTTTCTCGCATAATGTTGATCAATCAGATACACAAGTAATCCATCAAAAAATCAAAAGCACGTGCTCGCGAAAATTTAGCAGCATGTTAGAATTCTTTTATTGTAGTTAAAAAAAAATAGCATTCACAGGGGTCACCCAGGACCGAGTTTGGGAATGACTTTGCTTCAAAACCCAATACCAGTGAAGTTGGCACGTTATGTAAATCGTAGATAAAAACAGAATACAATGATTTGCAAACCCTTTTCAACTTATATTCAATTGAATACACTGCAAAGACAAGATGTTTAATGTTCAAACTTTTGCAAATAATCATTGACTTAGAATTTAAAGGCAGCAACACATTGCAAAAAAGTTGGCACAGGGGCCTTTTTACCACTGTGTTACATCGCCTTTCCTTTTAACGACACTCAGTAAACATTTGGGAACTGAGGAGACCAATTTTTGAAGCTTTCCAGGTGGAACTCTTTCCCACTCTTGCTTGATGTACAGCTTAAGTTGTCCAACAGTCCGGGGTCTCCGTTGTCGTATTTTACGCTTCATAATGCGCCACACATTTTCAATGGTAGACAGGTCTTGACTACAGGCAGGCCAGTCTAGTACCCGCACTCTTTTACTACGGAGCCATGCTGTTGTAACACGTGCAGAATGTGGCTTGGCATTGTCTTGCTGAAATAAGCAGGGGCGTCCATGAAAAAGACATTGCTTGGATGGCAACATATGTTGCTCCAAAACCTGTATGTGCCTTTCAGCATTAATGGTGCCTTCACATATGTGTAAGTTGCCCATGCCTTGGCCACTAATACACCCCATACCATCACAGATGCTGGCTTTTGAACTTTGCGCCTATGACAGTCCGGATGGTTCTTTTCCTCTTTGGTCCGGAGGACACGACGTTCACAGTTTCCAAAAACAATTTGAAATGTGGACTCGTCAGACCACAGCGCACTTTTACACTTTGCATCATTCCATCTTAGATGAGCTTAGGCCCAGCGAAGCCGGCGGTGTTTCTGGGTGCTGTTGATGAATGGCTTTCGCTTTGCATTGTAGAGTTTTAACTTGCACTTGCAGATGTAGCGACAAACTGTAGTTACTGACAGTGGTTTTCTGAAGTGTTCCTGAGCCCATGTGGTGATGTCCTTTACACACTGATGTCAGTTTTTGATGCAGTACCGCCTAAGGGATCGAAGGTCACGGGTATTCAATGTTGGTTTTCGGAATAGAAGATATATTTGCTCCTGCACATCTGAAATGATTAAGTGATTCCCACACCACAGGGCTGCGTTCAGGTAGTTAAAAAATTAGTTGAATTCCTTACCACTTTCTTCAACTTCGATGGAAAAGGTCATGAGGTAAAGGAAAGGTGTAAAAGGAATTCATAATGGCATAACCGTGCTAGTAAGAGAATCTGAATGTACTTACACTAGGCGGTCTGATCGTACGTCTCTCGCCTGTCATATTCATTTGTTTTCGTGATTAGCCGGATTGATGATAGTCGCTTTAAATATTGCTGTCATGCGGAATTGTGAGATGTGGGATACTGTTATTTTCTTCCTTTTTGAAAAGGATGGTTCAGTGTACCCCATGCTTAAGCAGATAAGTTAGGAGGCACTAAAGCACCTTTCCTTAACATTTAGAGAATTCAACCACTCTTATCACGGCTGCCACGAGAATACCTCTGGGTCATTTTGTTGGAGTTAGGAACTTTCCTTCGCAAAAAAGACTATTTGAAAGCCACCCTGCTCTCTCTCTCTCTCTCTCTCTCTCTCTCACACACACATTAACACACGTACACGCAGTGCAGGGCTTTGAGTGTGTCCTCTGATATGTTTATACAGACTAATTTCATTTCTTAGCCTCCTGGTAACTGACTTGCTTGTCCAGAGCAGAGGCCATTACTGGGTGGCTAAGTTTAGCAGCATCTGTTTTTGCAGTCTATGGTCTTGGCGTGGCCTAAGGAATGGTGGGTGTGGCCAGGCAGGTGTATGTCACCTCTGCCGACGTTCTGACAGAGGTCATTTCTTTAATACCTCTCACAGAGTAGCGAGAAAAACTTTTGCACACTGGTAAGCCGACAGGTACGTAGGAGTGAGGCCAGCTAACTTTTGTTACTTTACTACTTCTCATGAAAGCACAATTTTTTTAAAACCACAATTTAGGAAATCAGTTAAGGTCTTCGTATTGAAGAATTGTTCAACATTTCCAAATAATTATCCTTAACTCACAGGTAAAAGTCGGAGTTTTTCTTCATGCCCTGTACATGTGCAGTATTCATCTTAACAAATTCGCCAAATAGATGGCAAATTGATAATACTTTTTTCAGTCAGTGCTATGGACAATAAAGAAATAAAAAATGACTGAATACAGGCATCTGTACCCCCTTGCTGGCTTTTAAGGGGAAAAAATGGAAGTTGCTGTTTGGCTAAGGGTCTTACAGGGTACTGAGAGTAACCACTCTTATTTTTAAAGGTATAATCTCAATTTGAGCTTAAAATCAGTACATTTCAAAAGGCTCTTGTTCAGCCAGGAGAACTGCATTAGTTTCCTTCGTGAAATTTGAATGGTTCAGAAATTCACCTTTTGGCATGAAATATCGAGTAAGCCATGACTGTGATAATAAAACTGTGATGTAGCCTACTGTATCGGCATTTGGCATTTGAATCCCCAAATATTTTGAGTTGGTCATATTAACATCATAGTACATTCAGAAGCTTAGCCAAAACATTAATGTTCCGAAAGATCTGACCCTAAAAGAAAAAAGGTTTAAAGTTACAAACAGTTATAATCTTATTTTACTTGGAATAATTAGCTCATGAGACATACATCAATTAATCGGTGAAATAAAATAGTTTCTCTATAAGAGGCTGGGGAAAATAATATCTGCTGCAACCTGGCAACATTCTGTTAAGCTTAGGAATGTGGCCTGGGCTATTGTTTTAATAATTTAATTGCTGATTAAACCTATCTGGCTGAAAAAAAAATCCTACTTCCCTTTGTTCATATTGGAGCAGAACATGATGAATGCGATGAATTTTTGCGCCTATGTCCTTAGCTTTTCTAAGCACTGTCTCAACAGGCTGTACCATACATCTGCTTCCTTTATGATCTGACCTATCTTTCTGTTTGTACTGGCTTGCACTGGCTAGTGCTTAGCGGGTCTTGGAATGTTTTTATTTCTATTTGAATACTTTATCCCACTGACGTGCATCTCTCTATACTAGCAGTGGACAGTTGAATGTTCAGTAATTTTAATATCCAGTAGTTTTCAAAGGAAAGTACTTGTAGAAAATATGCCAGAACATAATTGAAGTACAGGATGTGTCCTGCTCTTTCTATTTTACTGTATGCTTACAGTAAATTAATTTGACCTTTAGGAAAACAGAATACTAAAAAAGGTATCTGTAAGTGACAGTTCAGTAGCAGTTATTTGTGTGTACTGTTAAATCGACTGGTTTTTTGTCATTAAGATCCTCTATGAGAGTTACATTTGTTATTGGCATGCTTCATCTCGAGGATATCTGCAGAAGCTATATCGAAACACCAGGGAGCTATTTTCGACAATCGCTCATATCTCAACTCATGATGGAATCACCACACATTTCAAAATGTCTAAATGGGATAACTGGCCGACACTGATAGATTCAGGTCCAGAAATACCTGGTAACACATGAAATATTTAGTTCTGTTTGTATATCAGCCTATAGATATGATGTCTAAATAAATATTCAGTCCGGAAGAAAGACCCTCAGAATGTAAATTTCTTCTATTCTAATGCAATATTAAGTAATGAAAACCTGAAATTGTTCAGAGCAGAACCAGTGAGGTTGCTGAAGCCTCATACAGAGGGAATACTGGGGTTTCTTGGATTCATTCCAGTCAAGCACTAAGGTTTGTTTTGATTGCAAACTAAATATTAAAATGTTATTGACATCACTTTAGTTGCAAATGCCTGCTGTGTTTTACAGCACAACCAATACAGCTCGATCTGAATGAATCACTTCACTCATGTATAGCTCTATCCTAATTGTTTTTCTTTTTCAACTAAACCCTTAAAACATTTAAACTGAATTGAACAGCCGACTAGTGTGTACTTAACCAAATGCTCGTGTAATCAAAAGGCAGCATTCTCGCTGAATCGATCATAAATGTACTGTATGTTTATTTTGCATCTGAGTAACCACTATACACTATTCCCTTCAGCCATCCAATAATGCGTTTAAAATCATTTTTATTTTTAAGTATATTTTCTTGATCTGAGCAGAGGCAAATACCTAAATGAAATTCAGTTCAGATGTGTAGATTGTTATAATTACTTAAAATTTGAATTGGACCGGTAGTATTGAAACTATTGCCCTAAGGGAGGAATTATAAGAAGAACCACATAGAGACCATACAGAGACAGAATTGATGTAAATATTAAAAACTATTGCTGGGTTTAATATTTATATGGAACCTCAAGATGGCTTTTTAGCTTGTAAGGTCTTTTTTTTTTTTTTTTACTGCAGCTGCCACCCTTAGCATAAATGACATTCACTTTACACTAAAGTCATGTGACATGCTTGGTGGCTCTTAGCTGATGTTTAGGGGTGTAATTCACACGAGTCTTTCTCAGGGGAGCTCTGGATGGAATGCTTGAGGGACTTTGAGAGTGTATTATTTTTAAACACTGCCTGTGTGCTTTGACCTGCACTCTAAAGGGTCTCAGCGCCGCGGTGGAGAGTAAACAGTTGTGTATGAGGCTAAGAAGAATACCTCAGCTGCAGTAAATACTTAGCCTTTGGATTTTTTTCTCACATGCCATTCAGGTTAAAAAAAGAAAACGTTTTCCACATGTGGATAATAGTTCTCGGACTGCGATTTTGGGGAAGTTCTTGTCAACAGATTGTATAACTAATTCTGTCAGAGTTCAAGATAGCTCTGGTTAAACAACAGGTTGCCTTGCACATTCCAGAAACATAAAAATGTGTATGTGAAAGAGCTTATAAAACAGCCACACGGACACTGATTGTGAATTTGGACGATCATTTTTGGGGACAGAGGGAGACAAAGAGGGCCAAAATTTGTACACAGATCAGCCTGTGTGGATGTCAGTTCCTTTGTATCATTCTGTCAGTCCTTGCCTCCGTAGAGAAGTTGCTATGGAGGAAGCAGACAGCTACACAATGATAAAACTTGTATTTATTAATAGTCACTTTCTGCAAAATTGAAAATAGTTATGGAAGCCTGGACTGACAGTAACTGGGATCCCTTTCAAAGCCAATGTTGCTTGTTTGAATGACTTTATCACTCAAATAAAATACTCTGAGCGACAAAAGAAATGCAAGTTATTACGAGACTGACCAAAAACCAAGCATGTGTGTAGTTATTCTTAAAATTGTATTTATTATTAGCACGTGCGCATTAACACTTTCTTCAAACATTCCTTTGTTCTGCAGTCACTTCAACTGTGTGACATTGCAGGTACATTAACTAACTCGCTAACTTGAATTTCCTTTGTTGCTCAGTATATATTGCGTGTTTAGTATGAGTAATGATGTGCTGTTTTGTCCCTCAGTAGAACTTTCATGCAGTTTTATTTGAAAGCAGTTGATTTAGTGAACATCAGTAACTTTTTTGGTACGAGACTACTACTGCTGCAATTATTCCCAGCTGCACATGGTTTACATTCACCTCACTGCTGAGGCTGAAGGGACCATAAAGGAATGTCTGGCACCAGTATGGAGCTCTTAGGCTCAAGTGAGCACTTACTGTGATTATGTGGGCCAGTTTCCTCCTGAAACACCACTATAACAGTTCTGAAATAAAGGGATTGTGTATCATCCCAGGACTTTGCAATAAATAAACTAACATACTTTATGTAATCAGTTTTTCTGTGTAATGCAGGTTTTTTTTTGGTAGCAAAAACACTTCACTGTGAATTGATTTTCAGAAATATTTTTTTAATTTAATTTAATTTGTGATATGGCCTTTGAAGTTTATGCTCCAACTCAGTCGATCACATGACTCTTGGAGATGCGGGAGGTCAGGGTAATGAAAACCAAGATGTTAAATTAAGTAAGAGCACCCCCCTGATATGAGAAAAAAATAGCAGTGTTTTATGGAAATGTATCACTAAAGGTTATGGGTAAATATTCTGCTTATGGCATGTGCTTTTAGACAGTCGCCCTAATTACCCACAAACCTGATGATATGAGGAGTTTTTTTCCAAAACGCAATAAGTGCCAAATTGCGATAACACCATAAGCCCTCTGCTTCTTACATGGTGCAAAAATCCATTTTTAGAAATTCATACTATAAGAGTATTTTTTACATGGTCAAAGTTAGTGTTTTTCTATAAAATGCAATCAGTGCCAGCATAGAAAAATCTGATTTACTCAAAATGAGTAAAATGGATATATTGCATTTTGGAAACAAACTCCTCATATGCTCACAGTCCCAGGCGGGGGTTGGGGGGGCGGCAGGAGAGTGGGGTCACTTAGGGCACATGATATGGGATGTAACTTGGAACAAAATTTATCCCACCTCAGACAAGAATGCTCGAATGGCATTGGTCGAAAGCAGTCACGTGGAAACCCCGTGTATTCCCATATTACGTCTCCGAGCCCGTACACGGCGTGCGTGTGCGAGTAGATTATCTCCCTTAGCGTCTCTGGAGCAGCCGAAGCGGCACGCATGCGAAAAAAAGGTCTTCGGTGGGATCAATTCGTTACAGAGTTTGTTAGAGGGCCAATACGGAAATTCATGGCGATCAGTAAATGGCTCGGCTGAGGCCTCACCCAATATTGCATTTGCCGACCCCATATATTTCTGTATTGGCCCTTTAACAAATTGTGTAACTTTTAATATTTTCCCGGTCAGAGAACGCTGTAACTCTGTGCTGTGGCCCTGGGTATAACTGAAGCCACCCTGGGCATGATTGCAGCCACAGAATGATTTTATTTGACATTTTTAAGTGTGAAGCGAATGCGCAGCTGCCAGAGCACAGCTGGCTGGCTGTGGATGGAAAAGCACATGAGAAGTGGTTTGTTTTCCTCTGTCTTTTTTTTCCCTTCTCTCTCTGGATTTGTCACACCGTGCGGTTCATTAATCCTGTCTTACTCAGCGAGTGCCCAGCATCTGAGTTCCTGAAACCACTGCTTCACGTGAGAGGAGGAGTTCTCTGGAGTTCTCTCTCAAACTGTACTGTATACATACAGTTGTGCTCAAAAGTTTGCATACCCCTGCTGAATTTGTGAAATGTTGCCATTTGTTCTGAAAATAAGACCCATTATGCAAAAAAACTTGTCTTTTATTTTAGGATAGTGATCGTGTGTGGTCATTTATCATCACAAGGGTGTTTTGCTCCTTTTTTAATCATAATGATAACTGAAATCACCCAAACAGCCCTTATAATAAGTTTGCATATCAGTGAATCTAGTGTGTTTGTGCAGTCATTGAGTTTGTTGGCTCCTGAGTGGATGCACTGATCAGGCTTGACACTGAGCTGTAGGGGGCAGAAAAGAGCTGTCATAGGACCTTTGTAACAAGGTAGTTCAGCTTTTTAAAGATGGGAAAGGATGTAAAAAGATTCCAAAGACTTGAAAATACCAGTCAGTTCTGTTTAGTCCATGATCAGACGTGGAAAATTCAGGGATATGTTAATACCAAGCCAAGGTAAGGAAGGCCAAGAAGATTTCAGCCCAAAATGCCAGGAAAATTGTTTGGGACACAAAGAAAAAACTCTCAAGAGAACTCAAGAAAAACACAGGTTGCTCTTGAAAAAGATGGTGTGGTGGTTTCAAGGAGCGCAATAAAGAGGTACTTAATCAATGAGCTGCACGGTCGAGTTGCCAGAAGGAAACCATTATTACGCCAGTCCCGCAAAATGGCCTGAAATTTGCCAGACAACACATTGACACACCTGACAACCAAAATAGACCAAAATAGAACTTTATGGTCACCAAAAAAAATGCTATGTTTGGAGAGCAGTCAACAAGGCCCCTGGTGAAAAATATATCATTTCCACTGCAAAGCATGATGGTGGCTCTCTGATGTATTGGGCTCTAATGGCACAATGAATCTCGTGAAAATTGATGGCAAAATGAATGCTGATATGGGATCAGTAAGACACCAGATGCGGGGAGATGGGAATGAGGATTTATTTCAAAACAAAACAAAACAGGCACGAGGGCCAACGAAAAACTTGGCCCAAAGGGTTGCAAAAAACAAACTAAGGTACGCTACACAGAGCAAAAAACTAAAGAGCTAAAAAGGCAAAAACAAAAACATGGAAAAGTAAAAACATGGACATGGAATGTGAAACATGAAATGTGTCATCCTAATACAAGAAACTGTTAAAACCATAAATGCTGCCCTGGCCCAAGGCCAGGACCCCAGAACACAACAGTACCCCCCCCCCTTACAAAAGCGGCACCTGACGCTGACAAAAAACACCAAGAACTAAAATACATGAAGCCGCACAAAACTAAATACAAATCCCACAAGACAAATAACTAACGAGAATACTAAAGACAAAAACCCTATGACACAAAACACCTAACCAAGAAACAGTACAAGAAACACTGAACATAAACAAGATTACTTGGTTCTCCAGCAAGCTGGGGCTAAGGCTTGGGCTATGGCAACGAGTGATGGTAACGGCTATGGCTAGAGGCTATGGCTATGGGCTATGAGATATGGGGTTGGGGTTGGGGCTGTGGCTATGGCTTGGCTTGGCTTGAGACTATGGCTATGGCTTGGGACTGTGGCTTGGGCTTGGGGCTATGGCTATGGGCTATGGCTTGGGGCTATGGCTTGGGGTGTGACTGGTGGTAGTCACGGATGAGGTTTTTGTCTAAGATGTGCCTGGCCGGAACCCAGGAACGCTCCTCTGGGCCGTATCCCTCCCAATCCACGAGGTACTGGAGGCCCAGACCCCTCCGACGGCAATCCAGCAGAGCCTTGACCGTGTAGGCCTCCCCTCCGTCGATGAGCCGAGGAGGAGGCGGAGGCTCAGGTGGGGGCAGGAGGGGGGAGGTGGCAACAGGCCTCAGGCGTGAGACATGGAATACTGGGTGGAGACGTCGCATGGTGGATGGGAGCTTGAGCCGGACAGCAGTGGGGCTGATGATCCTTTGGATGGGGAAAGGACCCAGGAAGCGAGGAGCCAGCTTGCGGCTTTCCACCCGGAGTGGGATGTCCTGCGCCGCTAACCAGACCTTCTGGCCAACCCGATAGTGAGGGGCAGGGTGCCGTCGCTTGTCTGCCGTGGTCTTCATTGTCTTGCCCGCCCGAACCAAGGCGCGGCGAGCAGACAGCCACACACGGCGACACCGCCGGATGAATGCCCCGGCCGAAGGCACCCCGACTTCCTCCTCCTGGCTGGGGAACAGTGGAGGCTGGTAGCCCAAACAGCACTCGAAGGGGGAGAGGCCGGAGGCAGAGGCGGCGTGGGAGTTGACAGCGTACTCGACCCAGGGTAGCATGGTTGACCAGGATGTTGGGTTGGTCGAGCACACACAGCGAAGGACCGTCTCCAGGGTTTGGTTGGCCCGCTCAGTCTGTCCATTAGTCTGTGGGTGGTAACCGGAACTGAGGCTGAAGGATGTACCAAGGGATGTGCAGAATGCTTTCCAGAAGAGGGAGGTGAATTGGGGACAGCAATCTGACACTATATCCACAGGTATGCCATGGAGACGGACAACATGCTGGATTAGTAGGTCAGCTGTGGTTTTAGCGGAGGGGAGCTTGGGAAGGGGTACAAAGTGGGCAGACTTGGAGAACCGGTCAACTATGGTGAGGACAGTGGTGTTTCCATGGGAGACGGGCAGGCCAGTGACAAAGTCCAGAGCTATGTGGGACCAGGGACGGTGAGGAATGGGCAGTGGTTGGAGCAGACCGGAGGGAGGTGCGTGAGAGGACTTGGCGCGGGAACAGACTGAGCAGGCTGTGACAAACCCCCGGACCTCTGCTGCCATCTTGGGCCACCAGAAACGGTGCTGGATGAAGCGCAGGGTCCGGTCGACCCCAGGATGGCACGACAGGTTGGAGGAGTGGCCCCACTGGAGAACGTCAGATCGGGCAGCTGCAGGGACGTACAGGCAGTTGGCAGGGCAGGCACTGGGCGTAGCTGTGCCGTTCTGGGCGTTGCGGACCAGCTCCTCGATCCGGAGGCACACGTTATTGACAAAGCATGTTCTGGGCAGAATGGAGCTGGGCTCTCCCTTGGCCGAGGAATCTGGCTTGTCTGGGTGTCAACCTCTTGGCAGAGCGGAGGTACTCCAGGTTTTTATGGTCCGTCCAGACCAAGAACGAAATCCTTGCCCCCTCAAGCCAGTCCCTCCACTCCTCCAGGGCCAGTTTCACCGCCAGCAGCTCCCGGTTCCCGACGTCGTAGTTGGACTCCGCAGGCATCAGCCGGTGGGAGTAGAACGCGCACGGGTGTACCTTCTGATCATTGCTGGATCTTTGAGATAGCACCGCACCAAACCCGACATTGGAGGCATCCACCTCCACAATGAACTGCTTGGCGGGGTCGGGGGTGGTGAGGATGGGCGCGGTGGTGAAGCGCCTTTTCAGCTCACAGAAGGTCACCTCGGCTTGCGGAGTCCAACGGAATGGCACCTTGATGGAGGTAAGGGCCGTTAGGGGAGCTGCCACGGTGCTGTAGTTCCTGACGAATCGCCTATAGAAATTGGCGAATCCCAGGAAGCTCTGTAGGGCCTTGCGGTCCTTGGGTGCGGGCCAGTCCACCACAGCCTTGACCTTCTCCTCGTCCATGCCCAGGTGGTTAGGGGAGATGACGTGCCCCAGGAAGGAGGTAGTGGTGGTGCTGAACTCGCATTTCTCAGCCTTGACAAAGAGGCGGTTTTCGAGGAGGCGGCGGAGCACCTGGCGAACATGGTTTGTGTGCTCCATCTTTTCCCGGGAAAAGATCAGGATGTCGTCAAGGTAGACATAGACGAACCTCCCAATCATGTCGCCGAGCACATCATTCACCAAGTTCTGGAACACTGCGGGCGCGTTGGTCAGGCCGAATGGAACCTCCAGGTACTCCCAGTGGCCGCTAGAGGTGTTGAAAGCGGTCTTCCATTCGTCACCCTCCCTGATGCGCAGGAGGTGGTAGGCATTCCGCAGGTCCAGCTTGGTGAAGATGGCCGCCCCCTGGATGACATCAAACGCCGAAGACATCAGTGGAAGCGGGTAGCGGTTCCTGACCGAAATCTTATTGAGCCCTCGGTAATCGATGCAGGGGCACAGGGAGCCATCCTTCTTCTTGACAAAGAAGAAGCCTGCCCCCGCGGGAGAGGAGGATGGACGGATGATGCCAGCTGCAAGGGACTCCCGGATGTACTTGTCCATGGCCCCCCTCTCTGGCTCAGACAAGGCGAAGACACGCCCCCTAGGGGGCGCTGTACCAGGCTGGGTGTCAATAGCACAGTCATATGGGCGGTGCGGGGGCAGAGACACCGCATGGAAAAGTAAAAACATGGACATGGAATGTGAAACATGAAATGTGTAATCCTAATACAAGAAACTGTTAAAACCATAAATGCTGTCCACCCCAGAACACAACAGAATGCAGCGTGCTATCAGAAAATACAGGCAGACAATTTGCATTCTCCAGCGCGAAAGCTGCGCATGGGATGCATTTGGACGTTCCAGCATGACAGTGATCCAAAGTACAAGGCCAAGTTGACCCTGCAGTGGTTACAGAAGAGACAGGTGAAGGTTCTGGAGTGGCCATCACAGTCTCCTGACCTCCATATCATCCAGCCACTTTGGGGTGAACTCAAACGTGCAGTTCATGCAAGACAACCATAGAGCTGGAGGCATTTTGTCAGGACGAATGGGCAGCTATACCACCTAAGAGAATTAGGGACCTCATTGACAATTTCACTAAAGACTGCACACTGTTACTGCGGCTATTTAAAGGGGCTATGCACAATATTATGAACTAAGAGTATGTGCAGTTTTGAATTTTCATTTCTTTTTTTCCCCCATATTGCCATGTTTTATTTGATGATTGTGCCATTCTACGTGACCTACAGTTGGATATGAATCCAATAAGAAATAAAAGAAATGTGTTTTGCCTGGCTTTTCATGTATTCTTTAAAAACAGAGTTTACAAATTCAGCCAAGGCATGCAAACTTTTGAGCACAACTGTACATAGTACACATAAATAGAAGTGTGTTCTCAAATATTTTTTTTATGCACAAATATTTTTCTTCCACTAGCACAAACAAATAGTTTTTGCTTTGCAAGATAAATGCTAAAAGCATCCATAAATAAATAAATAAATAAATCAAACCGTAAATAAATAAATAAATAAATAAATAAATCAAACCAGATTCATTGATGTATTTTGTGATTTACGTACATACTTACACTTGAAACATATATGAGAACAGTTCCATTTATTGATACATAGCAGCTTGTCCATTTCTGGTGTGTTGCATTTATATAAACCGCATTATGTGTGTCTGTGGATTTTTGAGACTTCCCTGTCGGCAACTAATTCACAAATGCCCTGAATTTTCCTTGATGTTTTCCCCTTAAAGCAATCAGTATCAGGTGACATTCAGTCTCTTTCAATGTTACTGGTCCCATTATCACTCATAGGCTGCCCATGAATGAAGAACAAAACCAAAGACACATCAAATCAACTTGTCGGGTGTAAGCACTAGATTTGCCCGGATAATATTGCAGAAAATAAAGGATTGTAACTGAATATCTTACACGTGTTCTTAAATAAGCCAATGACAAGTATGACAGCATTTAATTGAATGTGTTAGTTATGTCGTTCATTTGAAAAACTAGTGCAGGCAGGAAACTCAACTAAAATCTACATCAGCTGACAGCAGTCCGGTATCGCTACCAGTCAAGTCAACATCAGTGAGTGTACACCGATCAGAGAAAACATCACATGATGTAATATAGCAGTCTATTTAAAAGATGGCTAACTCACTGACCTCTGCTGCTTATTTGCGATGACTTAATATGCAATACAAAGCTCACTCACCGCCTCCACCCCAGCCTCCACCTTTTCGGCTCAGCTCCCATGGCGGATTCCGAAATTCTGCTCCCCGCCAAAATATTGTTGTTTTGTAAGTGATTACTGTGCCCCGGTTAGGGCTCACCTCCAGAGCAGAACCTCTGCCAATCAGAAATGTAAATACATATTCCTAGCAATAAAATGCTTTTCCGTCAAATGTGAGTTTGCCCGACTGAAATGAATAAAATCCTTTAGTAAAGTTAAAATCATGAATGTCACAGCTAATGAAAAGAGGGCCTGGGCAGATGTAGTGGGAATAGTTCTAGATGATCTAAAATAATGTTAATGTAGCTTTGGTTATGTACAACTCAACGCAGGAAACACTTTAGATGTGTAAATGGTTCTTGAACTTAGTTTGTGGTCTGCAGACTCTGCATATTCATTGAGAATGTGTGCCACATACGTAACATTTGCACCGAGTCTCGGTCTCGTGTTTATTTTAGTCCACAAGCTGGCTTGTGCCAGCATACTTGGCATGAAATGGATACACAGGGAGTAGTTTCTTCAAATACACTGGTCATGGAGTGATATGTCTCTTTCCATGAGGCATTTTTCATGGTTTAGTCATCTATGATGAATCCTCTGTCAAAGTAATGGAGCTCCTCCGCTAGCATTATGTATGATAGACAAGTTATATGCAGGGAACCAAAAATAATTTATTTATAAAACTAAAAATCTCGGAAGGGAAAAAACGAGGCACTCAGGCCAACACAACCACTGTGCGACAGCACTGAAAAGAGGAAGAAACTCAGGAATCAAATAATTACACTCGGGAACACTAGGGGGCAGACTCGGAAGCAGACTGGGGCAACTCGGGAACAGACTGGGGCAACTCGGGAACAGACTGGGGCAAACTCGGGACATCCAGGAGGCAACTCGGAAACAGACAGGAGGCAACTCGGGAACAGCAGGAGGCAACTCGGGAACAGACTGGAGGCACTCGGGACATCAGGAGGCTCGGGTAGACAACAGGCGGGGGGGGCAGACACAGGGCA
Source organism: Gymnothorax reevesii (assembly GCA_029721435.1). NCBI lineage: Eukaryota > Metazoa > Chordata > Actinopteri > Anguilliformes > Muraenidae > Gymnothorax > Gymnothorax reevesii. The sequence goes on along the minus strand of CM056583.1, from coordinate 3,024,949 downwards.
CGGCGACGGGCACAGCTGGCAGGTGGCTGATTCGGGAGGCTCAGCTGGCAGGTAGCAGGCTCGGGAACACAGCAGGCAGAGGGGCAGACTCGGACAGGGCTGGCTCAAGAATACATCGGGCACGGCTGGCTCGGGAACACATCAGGCAGGGGGCAGACTCGGCAGGGGCTGGTAGGCAAATGGCATGGACAGAGAGGGCGAAGGGGAACAGAGGGAGCGTGATGCGAAGTGAGGAGTGGCGAGTGAAGTCAAGTCTGAACTGACTGCTGGGCAGGAAACATTTATAGGGCGGCGGCACGGACAACACAGGTGCTGAAAATTAATATAATTAACAAGGGGTGGAACACGAGGGAAACCTAATTACATGAAACAGAAAAACATTAACACACAGACAAGGATCACAAGACTCTCCCAAGATGGGATAAATAAACTGAATAAGAGACTCCTAAGTGCATAGAGTGAGAAACAGAACAGACGAGATAAATGCAGAGAGTCTGCGGGAAACATAGCAAAGCAAGTTCAACGAAAACAAGAGGCAGAGACTAGAACAGGGCGAATGTGGAGAGGTCATTAGTCGATTAGTAAGTGCGGCTGTACAATCCCGAGTGCTCGTTAGTACGTTAGTCTTATATACACAGTGATAGTTTGGTTAGTAAATTCTTGAAAACAACAAACTGTTAGTACGGACTTGTAAGATTGCAAAAGCAAGGGGAAGCAAGCAAACGAGAACGGAAGGAAGACTGAAACCCAGAATCCATTAAATCACCCGAAATAGTGTCACAATCTATTTAGACAGAAAGGGTAAAGAGCTAATGACGCAACCAGGGAAAAAGCAAAGACCATACATGGGCAAGACGTGGACTGGACTAACACAGGAGAGATACGAAATGTGAAACACTAACACATAAGACTACAAAACCGACATCACAAAAATAATTAAAACCTAAACCTAACCTTATGAGTAAAAAGACTGCATCATGTGCTGTTTTGGGAGATATTGGAAGATGTCATCTGTGTGTTCACTATTATGCAAAATGTATTAGATACTGGTGTAGAATAATCCGATTAGAGACGCAAAGGTACCCTCGTGCTTGTCATGACATGCTGAAAGCCTTTGATGACAACGGAAGTACGAACTGGGTATCCCATGTAAGAATGCGTTTCACTTCATACGTTTTGTGAGCTGAATTGAATATGACGGTATCTGGTCAAACATCACTGCATGCAGTTTGCAATTTTAAGGCGTTCTTATCTTGTAATGGCTTACTTGGACATATAGTGAGTTCTGCGAGTATCTGTACGGTGGCAGTTTTGAATCGGCTAATGTTCCTACTTGTGGTACACATGAAATGTCCTCACATCTACGCTAATGAGTCATGCCAGAATTACATCTGTTGAAAACTGTCACTTTTCTAGTACTAGTGGTCTTCACCGCAGCTTGTATTTGACTTGGTCCATAGTGACTCTGTAAAAAGTGATAAACGGATGAACACGTTGTGCAAGTCTCAGAAATTGCTCTAGCTGAGAACCTCTGGCAAACGGCAGTAATGTAATGCAAACTAGCCTATTTTGCATATCGAGAATCATTTTCTACGTTTTCTCTGGGGTACATCTGCAGGCTTTTTACATGAAAGATGTATTGGCTGGTGGGTGTAGACATCTGGTTTGAGCACTAATTTGGAGGCTGTCCTCAGATGAACCCACACCTTGTCGGTGCTTACAGGAGCTGAGATTTCTGAAGAACTTGGCTATGGTGCCACTCAGTGATCAGGTGGTTAGAGATGTGATTCCTGATCCAGTCCCGATGGGGACTGATGGTATGCCATGATAGGGCTGGGCTTACAGCCTATTTTTATCCCTGTGACGTTTAGTCACATTGGGATTGGGCCCATAGCCAACTGAAATGTTTAAGTTGTCACTGAGCCTGAGCCGTCCAAAGACTTTCATGGACACCTGGCAAGAAAAGAGCTTGGGGGCCCCCACAAAACATTGTCCTCTGATTCTTCTGACTGGAAATCAATAGAGGAAGGATGGAAGTATTTACCTTGAGTGTTTACAGTGTATCATGGCTTGCATATGACCATATTTGACAGCACAGGGATGATGCAACTGTAACATATTGTTTATCAGGATGACGAATGGCGCTGAAGCTGAGGGCTTGTCCATTTCTTTGGTAAATCCATCCATTATCTATACCACTTATTCCTCACTAGGGTCGCGGGGGGAGCTGGAGCCTATCCCAGCTGACTCTGGGCGAAAGGGAGGAGCACGCCCTGGACAGTTTGCCAATCCATCCCAGGGCGCACACACCATTCACACACCATTCACTCACACACATGCCTACGAGCAATTAAGAGTGTCCAATTAGCCTTGCGTGCATGTCTTTTGATTGTGGGCGAAAACCGATGTGACTATAGCAATGACAAACAAATAAAAATTATTCTAACATTTTACAAACTTAATTGAAATGCGTGATCAGAGTGGCTATTGCAGTTTGTTAAGCAGGTGTGGCATACTTCTGCAGAAACTAAAAAGGTGTATAGAATTAACAATCACTTGCGCTTTCACTGGTGGCTTTTCTGCAGGTAATTCTGCTTTTTTTATTTATCATGTGAGCATTGGGGGTTTATCAGGTTTGGGTTTAAAATCTGTCCAGTCATGGCCTGGCTGGTTCAAGATGGACATTAAAAGAGTCCGGCTCTGAAACTATTTCTACGCCACAGCAGAGTCCGCTGACATCTGCAAACCAGCCATGACATCTTTGACATCTGAGCTGTCCGAGGGGGTTTGGATGTTTGACAGGTTGGGCTCATGCCTGCCGACATCATGCATTCTGTGTGTGCGGGACGGGAGTTTACTTCAGTGATGTGACTGTTAAGGATGTGCTCAACACCGACTGTTGTTCCAAATTCAGAAAATGAGAGGATTACTCCATTTTATTTTAGTTTTCTTATCTGTGTTTGGTTTTCATGAAAACCTGTCCCTGAAATATATCACAGCTGGCCTAAAAACATCCTAAAATTATCCCAAATGGTACCTTCACATGCATTTGACATCCCCTTTGTGCTTTCAAGATGAAAAGTCAGAATGAGGGTTTGCATTATCTTACATATGTTTGCAATGTTGTCTCCATTGTCTTTTAGTTTTTAGCTGATGAAATCCATAAACGTTAGAAATACTATCTTCACTGACATACCAGAATTGTGGGATGTAGTACAGAGCTTATGGCGAGGAAATTCCATATATCAGTGTTTCCCAAACCTACTCCTGGAGTACTCCTGTCCCGCACATTTTGTACGTCTCCCTGATCTGACACACCCAGTTCAGCTCGTCAAGTGCTCCACTCAATGGGCTGATCAGCTGAATGAGGTGTATTAAATCAGGGATACATCTATAATATGCAGGGCAGGGGTACACCAGGAGCAGGTCTGGGAAACACTGTCATACACAATGTGTGGTTATATACGTATGTAAATTGGAATTGTATTTGTTTGATTCAGTATTTAATTAGAGCAAATTGTCATGAGTAAAGAAACTGAAGACCAGTTCTCCAGCCCTGTTGATGAGGTTATGCAACCAGCAGTGTTTACATGGCTAGTGAGTGCTGGGGCTGTTTGTTTCAGGAAGACGGGTGTGACATTAGGCCTGGGTATTAAAGGGCGTTACAGGGCCAGGGCTGAGGGCCAGAATGACAGCGAGAAGAGACCTCAGTGCTGCAGCCGTCCCCCACAGTTGCCAGACTTGGAAGGGGCGAGAATACTTTCCCATAATGCATTGGATACAAACTTATTAATAAATATTTGGTTGCCGATCGATTGCATTATGCATTTCATCCATTATTTTATGTAGTATAGTGTAATTACTGTGGTAGAATAGTTTTAATTATGACAGTTAAAGTATTTATTATCCAGGTCTGGTACAGTGGTGATGCTTCATGCTCATGGTCCATACCCTGCATATTTAGAGCCAGCAAATTAGTACTTCGATTCTGGCCGCTTAACTATTTTCCCCGTGTCTCTCATTCTGCTCCGTTGCCTGTTCTTCCTGTCTCTTTATGCTCTCTGAGCTAAAAAAGCTGAAAAAGCCCTGAAAAATAGAGTGGCCTGAAAAACAGTTGGTGTTCTGCCAGTTTACTGTAAAGGTCGGTTTGCAGTACCAAAAATTTAGTCAACTTCATACATTTTTATTTTTTTGTTGGGAATGTCTTTGTGTTGTCCCTCACTTTTCATTTTTCGAGGGCATGAATAATTAAAATGGGTGATTTGGTGATGGTTTCTAAGACAGGAAGGGTTTGCATAATTAATATTCGCTGACTGTGAATTCATTAGCTGCTGACGAACCGCTCTTGCGCTGATGCTTTCTATGAGACAGATCATCTCATGTAGATTAACACTGTTCTAACATGACGCCATCTTTTATTTTGTGTGGAGGAAGTGACATGCATTTCATTTTAGGAGGACTACAGCACACTCATTTCTGGGGGGGATCTTTTGTGCTCACGGCTACGATTAAGCAAGCACTGGGGAAATGTTATTGTTCTAGCTGCAAGGGTTTTTGTATGTGATATCAGGCTTAATACACCCACTGAAAACATGCAGAGAAACACCCTGAAGAGATTTTGAGGGAAAGACTAGTTTCGTTTTAATATTGCAGATGGTCAAATCTATCTTTTGAGTCATCATTTAAGAAGAGGTTTCGGAAAGCTGTAATGGCCTGTGAAAGTGTTGAGTGAAAAGTCTGTTTGTAATGTGCTAGCACAAATGTAGCCGTTTCTATTGTCACGTTTTTGCGCTCTCATGTTCTGCCGTACAAGAATGATATAAGTTCATAATTTGTTTTCCCAATGAAAGGTGAACTCTCTATTAATAAGAGGAATTATAATGGGAAGGGATAACACTGCATTGTGGGGGACAGTTTATGTCATGTCTTACCTTATCTTAGAGCAGAACATTCTGTATATCGTTAAGTGATAATACCGCATTCTTTCCATCATGCTCAAGTACCTTTGAGACCCTCTGTAGCCCTCAACCAATGAAAAAGTCTTATAAGAAAGACCGCAGCCAATTGAAAAACCCAGAGTCACATAAAGAAGCTGAAAGCTTCCCTCAGCAACAGCTCGTTGACTCACAAATCATCAACTGGAACAATAAAGCGGTTTGTCCTTCATGTGCCTTGAGTAGCTCCTGAGATCCTATCTGTTTTGAACATCTTTATGAAATCCAGGCACCATCGTTCCCCCTGCCGCTCCTCTTGCTGATAGACAGTTATTTTTTCAGAGAGGCAAACCTCATCCCTCTTCTGGCATTGAGAATCACTTACAACAAAGAGATACTCACGCTTAAAAAAATCATGTGTTAGACTATCTATGTCACGTCAATAATGGGGAAAATATGCTTCGGTGCCCCAACGTTTAGTGTTGTTCAATATGTTCTTACCTCATTTGGCTGCTGGTATTAGAGGTGTGAAATCCAGGTTTAGAGAGTAAAATTCCTCCCTGGTATTCAGCTGTAAACTCCTGAATTTTTTAATTTACACGATTTATGAAGCAGAAGGCAGGACTTGTTAGTGAAACCAGCAGGCCTTTTTAATTGGCTGAGGAACATCTCGCAGGACTTCTGACCGCAGTGCTTTCCACCTCTGGCTGGCCGTTATTTTCAACTACAAGCAAGCCACAGAATTCTCATTAAAAAGCCAAAGCCATTTTTTCACCCCTCGTCACAAAGTGGAGTGGGGCTATTGCAATGGAGCTCGTCTGTCCGTCTCGCCCTCCGTTCAGATTGGTGGGAACAGGATTTTTTTTTTTTTTGCGGAAACTGCTTTACCTCGATGAGTGATATTTTGTGTGTGTGTGACACTAGTTATGAGCTTGATTGGGTAAGAAAGTGGGACTCCAGGAGACATTGATAGAAACGTCTTTTTGGCCATATTGTTTTGATATTTATGTATCAGCAGTGATTGGTTCCCCTGTCCACAATTGCTACTGTTTTCTCTGTCTGTAAATGCCAATGCTTCCTAGATTCTTGATTGCATTTGGTTCTCCAGCGGTCCGTTTCATTTCTCACTTAGTACAACTACCTCTACATACACATGGTGCGCCTGCTTAGACCGATGAGCCACTGGGGCGCCCCACCACTGCTCATTTAGGAAACACTCATCACATTCCTATGTTTCCTGGTATATGAAATTAAACTGTAATTTCAGAGTCAGTACGCAAGAGTTGTGTATACAGAGGAACACTACACTAAGCTGTGGCCTTCCTGCGGCGACCCGGTTTGATTCCGGCTTGGGTCATTCGCCGCATTCCTCTCCCCTACTTTCCTGTCTCTCTCTGGTGTGTGACTATCAAATAAAGTTGAAAATCCCAAGAAAAAATAATCTTTAAAAAAAGATGAGCAGTGGTGCAATATTGAAAAATTAGTGATCTGCACAAGCTATTTGGGTCAAGGTTACAATAATAATGCAACCATATTGAAAACTGTAATTAATGGCCTGTTGATGGTTTTAACTGTATATATTCTTTTTTTGCAGGAAAAAAGAAAAAGACAAACAGAAATTGAAGATAAGAGAAGAAAGCTGGAAGACCTTATTTTGCAGCTACAGCACCTCAAGGTACCAGTTTTTCGGAGCAATGTTCTGCTGTCTTCAAAGGAGCCTGGTTTGGGCATGAATGTTTGAGTAAATTACTTTCGAATTGAAAACGTAGGTTCATTTGGAAATATTGAAGGCTCGGGATGCTGTTGTAGTGTCATGGTTGACACAAATGCTGTGTGGAAGTTGGGAATGGGACCAGTGGAGAGGCTGACCAGGACCATGGTCTCCACGTTTAAAGAACAGAGACCAGGGAATGTGGTCCAATTACTGGGAAAACCGCACTCCTCAGGTTCAATGGCTGAGTCTACAGCAGGACCCTGAAACAGAAGGTCTGGTCAATGGTCGAATTGCAGATTGAGGAGGAACAATGCAGGGTACATCCAGGCCACAGATCAGCAGACCAGCTTTTTAGCCTGTGGCAGGTATTTGAGGCGGCGTGGAGATTAGCTTATCTAGTCTACGTGTTTCATGGATTTGCAGAAGCCTTATGACCGAGTTCCCATGAGTATCTTATGGGAGTTACTGGTATTGCGGGGGTTTCCTTGGGCTCCCCATGGTATGAGCTGGGGAAAGTTCCTGCGATGAGGGACGTCTGGGCCACTGCTTGCCTTGTTGCCACCGCGACCCCAAACTAGACTGAGCCGCTAGACTGTGGGTAGGAACCCTTCCCCAGGAGAGTCATAACCCTGCATGTTTTCAATGTCTGTCTTCACTGACACACCTGCTTCAAATAACTGCCTCATTATCAACTCCTTAACGAGCTACAGTGGTTTGAATCAGGAGTGTTAGAGCAGAGAGGGATGTCTAAAACATGCAGGACTATTATTCTCCAAGAGCTGAGCTCCCTGCCCCAAGGCTTGGAGATTAGAGAATGGGTAGGATTTTTAAACCACAAAATCTTGACTATAAAATTGTTGCAAAAATACTTCTTTTATGCTTACCCAAATTTTAAAATAAAAAGAACAATTTAATTATTTTAAAATAGTCGGGGGAAGAAGGATTTGCTGCACATTTTCGCAGTAATTCGTTGTGCTACTTTTTGGTCGGTTAGTACAGTAAAATAGTGTCCTTTGTGTATTTATGAAACTGATACAGTTAGCTGATACAGTACTGTGAACGCAATTATTTGAAATGGTCAGGATCCTCTGACTGTTAGGACGCATGAGCACATATGCACAAAAATTAAAAGTTCCCATAGATTTCGATCTGAAGAAGTCTTGAGTACTCGTTTCCGGAGGAAATAAAGTAGTGTAAACAAACAGCGAAGACGTATGGGAATCGCTTGGATTTGTCATCAAGGGATAAGGCGCCACTTCATTTGTAGGAAATAGTTCTATGTGCATTTTACGGCAATTACGTTTCACAAAAAGTAATTTGACCCGATAAAGGACGCTTCTTGAAACACACTTTGGTCTTGTCCTCCCGAGACTTAGATTCTTCCGTGGAGATGTTGTTTCCACTGACCGCTGCAGCTTGATAAGCAGCATCCCGTGGGATTGTTTGAAATAAAATATGCAGCCTGAAGAACAGCTACAGAAGAGCGGGGAGTGCTGACCTGTGCTGTGTGGTGCCTTTGCTGAGGTTGCAGGAAAAGTTAAGCAAGCAACTCTGGGTTTAAAAATAAATAAATAACAGTCTCTTTTTTAAAAACTTTTGATAAGTTTTAGATTAAAAGAGGAGACCTGACTTCAGGAAAGTATATTTCAGCAGAAAGTAGAATTCTTAAAGGGTGAGAACAAGTCAGCACTAATAATTGTATCGAAAGGGATGTTCTGTGCCTACTCAATTTTCAGTCCTGGATACACCACTGACTAAACCGAACCCTTTACCGACCATTCATTGAAAAATAAACTTACTGTTGACGTTACGCCTCTGCGGATAACTGAGTTTGCTCCAGCTCACAGCTGCATGCTCAAGGTGGAGTCAAGCTGCCCTCTGATCACACGTACAAAATTCACCATCGCGTACGCCGCTGAGGAGTCATTCATAAGAAGCGGGTCATGGTTTATTTTCGTGATGTTTATGTTGTTTACAATGTAATGCCAGAGCAGTGAGAGAAGAATGGTGTAATAGCTTTTTGGTGGCAGAGAGAAATGATTGCGTGTGATTTACGTGATTGAGACATGCGCTGCGGTAAATTGGATGCCCAGATTAATTGGGTTAGAAATGCTCCACCCAACCCTGCCCGCTCTTGGAGAGAATACTGTTCAGGTTTTTGCAGTTGGGCTTATCAGAGTTAGCTTGGTTGACACGTCACAGCCATATTTAAGCACGCAGGTGGTGCTAGCAAACAAACCACATGTTGCAGCGCTGTTTGTTTTTAAGGGTTGCAGAGCCAAAAAAACCAAACTGAAGAGAAATATGTTATAAAAGTTAAAAGTTAGCTATTCGTCAAAATTAACTTTGTCAAAATTTTTTTGTGGTTTAGTTGTCTAGCATCATCAAAGTTAACATTTGAATTAGCGGATTAGCAGTAATTGAAGCTAACTTTTCAGTTAGCTGTGCCCACTACTGCCATTATCAATGAATGTTCCGTGCTCTTTATAGAATTTGAATGCGCCGTTAGATTTTCCGAAGACACTGATTGTGTTTACAAGGTCTTTAGTATCCTGGTTTTGATTGGGTTTTTTAAGTATCCCATTTTTGTGTTTGTGCATGCAAACACCATATCCCGAATTCAGAAACCGGGTTATGCCCTTATCCCGGATTCAAGAAACCTGGTTTTGCCACCTGGAGTACTCCAATAGGAGCATGTATGCGCCTTATCCCGGTCACTGACAGCTGCCCACCGAGTACGTAAAAGACGTAACACATGCCTGCGCAGATATGATGCAGTGACCATAAAATGGGTTACTGGTATTTATCATGTATACAGGGATATGAATAACTGGGTTTCTCTGTTTTCTCTGTGTTCCAATCTAAACATCATATCCTGGATATGCTCAAAGCCGGGATAAGCCTCAAAACCGGGATAATAAAGACCATGTAAACACAGTCAATATCTAGAGTCATATGAAAACAATCCCTCTCAGTCATCACTTTTTTATGCGGAGACCGTCCGTCTGTATTTACTTTTAGGGCTTGTCCACTAGCACCTACTCGGCTGTACTCGACTTTACTCTACTCGGTTTTTAGGGTTTTCCATTAGGTGATAGTACATGGTACTAGGTACTTTTTAGTACCTACTTGACCGGGATTCTAAGCGAGCTGACTGGAGCCGAAAATGTGACATCAACAGACTGCAGGCCAGTGATTGGCCAGGGATGCTTGCCATTAGGGCTCCACGATATACGGAATTGCAGTTGTTGCGAGCGCAATAAAATAAGTAATTGCCACTATGAGGCAGACAGATGAGCTTGCTTATTACCTTTGCTATGACACAAACCTAATGCGGTCATTTGAAATGCCTCCGGGAAGAAAATTGTGATTTGAGTCCGCTAATTACCAGCGAGGTTGGACAGCCTCCATCGCCTTGGCCTAATTAGCTTACCTTAAATCAATTCCCTCTGCCTAACTTGCAATCAAGCCATTTATTCAGCCAACTGACTGATCAAAACCAAAATGCGGTCAATAATGATTAAGAAGAGATGATGAGAAGCAGACTGATCTAACCAGTCTGCTGTATTAGATTGAAAGAGTGTCAGTAATCTGAATAAATAGCAGACCTCTGAATTCCACCTCTCGAAGAATTTTTACATAGCCTATCATTTGAAAGATAGCCTAAAGTGAAGGTGGAAAACATTTTGTTTAAGCGCATCGAACGTGACAGATAGAAATTGTAATTGCATTAGCACGCAGCGCGACCGAATGAAAAACTGGAAATAATCTTGCAAACACGTTCGGGTAAATTATGTGCTGAAAAAAGCGAAGTTAAGGTCTGCAAAATCATCATCTTCTACCCGACAATTGCTCTCACCCCCTTCCCATTTGCTTCGCTCAATTTGCAATCAAACAGTTGATTCACTTAATTAACGATTTAAATTGGTTGACAGTCTGATTTATTTTTATATGTTTTGTGTATAACATTTTGAAATTTAAATGACCATGAAACATGACAGATTTGCCTGAATCCGTTAGATTATTTCTAAATTAATCTTGTTCAATTATCAAATAAAAAATGCAAAATATTTGCGGCACAGATTCGTCTGAACTTGTTTGCCAAGTCTTCACTGTATTTGTCTCTTTGCAAAGCAAAAATATAATTTCTCTCACTTTCACGTTCGAGATGCTTCACAAAATGTTTTCCATTTCGTTTATGTTTTGAAACACTTTAAAACCAAGGTCATCTTGAAATGTAAAAATTCTACGAGGTTGAATTCCGAGGTCTGCTATTTATTCAGATTATTAACATTCTTTCAATCTAACACGGCAGCCTGGTTAGGTCTGTCTGCTTCTCATTATCTCCTCTTAATCATTATTGGCCACATTTTGGTTTTGATCAGTCAGCTGACTGAATAAACGGCTTGATTGCGAGTTAGACAAAGTACACGGGAATGGTTTTAAGGTAAGCTAATTAGGCCAAGGCGATGGAGGCTGTCCAACCTCGCTGGTAATAGCGGACTTCAAATCACAGTTTTCTTCCCGGAAGCATTTCAAATGACTGCATTGGGTATGTGTCATAGAGAAGGTAATAAGCAAGCTCGTCTGTCTGCCTCATAGTGGCAGTTACTTTTATTGCGTTTGCGATAACCGCAATTCCGTATATCGTGCAGCCCTACTTGCTATGCCGACCCCACCCATGTTGAGGTGGTACTCAATTTGTAATGGAAAACGTCCGAAACTAAGTAGAATCGAGTTGAGGACAGTGCGCATGTAGCCTCCAGCCAGTAACAGCCCACAGGGTGTGAGGGCGGGACTCTGCAAAAATGTGGCAACAAAATAGGCGTTGCAGCACAGCGCTTCTGATGTCATTGAGCCTGAGAAATACAAGCCAACTTTGAATGCTGTGTTCACGAACTACAACCAATAAATCCTGCTCATTCTGCCGGCAAAATTCTTCTTAAAGATATCCAACGGAAAGAAACTGTTTTTTTTTTTGTCAGTCGGGCAAGAAAATTAATGCAGGGAGACATGTGCAAGCTCTAACTTAAGCAAATAGTTTCTACTTGATAAGAAAAAATAAGATATTTTAACCTTTTCATAAAAAAGTCCAATACAAAATAATTCTTGTAACATAGACTTATTTCCACTGTGTCATTTTGGTGTTATATACCCTACACCTCTGATATTCTTATTTTCTAATGATATTGAATTTCAGTTCATTGTTCGCACAGTACTCAACAAAGATTTAGACACACCTATACTTTCATGAAATCTGAAGTGGAAAAAAGTAAATAAACACATTTTAATTTCCCCAAGTATAACGAAACTAAATCTTAATTTCATCAAATAACCAACATTTGCACTTGAAATTGTTGAGCATACACATATATTTTTTTCCTCCCACAACAGTGAAATGGCTCTCTGCACCATTTCAGATGTGCAAATAGATTACTTCTCCCATACCTTTCAGTCCAATACGTCCCAGACTATCTGGATTTTAATTCTTTTGCTGGGAAATGGAAAGAATTTATTTGTCTGCCTATTTTTGGCTGTTACTGAATTCCATAAATTGGGACACTACCATGTGACACAAATTCAATCTCTTTTTTCCTTCTGTCCTGCCTATTGACACCTGGTGCCATTTGAGTTTATTTACATAAGTTTAAATGGTTAATTTTCACAAGACGTAGAACACAATAACACAAATAAAATGTGTCCCAACTGCATATGATTTGAAAACCTGATTTTCTTCAGCACGATGGGTGTATGTGGGGCCTTGATAATTACACATTAGTAGAATCTGCTGGAACTTGGAAAGAATATGCAATGAGGATATGGAATGTTTGTTTAAGAGTGGGCGGCATTGACTCGGTCCGGGGCTAGTTCTCATCGGAAAGCTTGTTGGGTTCTGAGGACTACGCAATATTCTGACCTCATTTATGAATGCCACTTCCCAGGCTTTTTCAGGTAGTTAAAAATAGCAGATGGATAGCTATTTAGCTTCCTTGGTTCTGCGATACACGAGAGGCTTACAACCTCTGTACATCACTGAGGAGGTTTAAAACACAAGTTTTTATGCCCCCTCGTGTGTTTCTTTCCAAGAAATTAAAACCTGAGCAAAACACATGATTCAAGTTAGTCCTTGACCCTCACCTGCTTCAGGACATTGTGCCTGTGTTTGCAAAGACTGAATATACTTTTGCCTGTCTATTCTCAAATTTCAACACATACTCAAGTTTAGTTTGGATAGGCTTGTTAAACGGCAGCATATTGGGTGGTAGTGTTTCACAATGATTGTACATCAATAAGCCAAAGCATTATGACCACTCACAGATGCCGTGAGCAAAATTTATTGTTGTGTGACCCTGTCGCATGTCGAGGTCTTTGGAAAGACCCTGGAAAACAATGGAACAGTCCATTATTTTAGACAAAGTGTTTGATGCGAGAGAAATGGGACCAGAAAGACTTTGACGAAGGCTAAATCGTCATGGACAGACGACTGGTTAAGAAAATCATTGAAGCGGCAAGATTTTCTGGGTTCTGCCGTTCAGCAACTGACAGAAGTCCGATGAGGGGGAATGGGGGACAGAGAACGAGGCGGTGACATGGAGCAAAAGCATTACGAACGTGGGAGGGCGACGAAGGCTATCCCATCTGGACATAACCGACAATAGGGCTACTGTGGCGCAAGTCACAGGAAACGTTAATGATGATTGAGAGAGAAATGTGTCACAAAGCACTATGAATCACACTCTGTTGTGTATGGGGCAATATTACTGTAGTACAGTCAGTATTCTCATTCTAACCCCTGTCCACCATTGAAAATGCCGACCGTAGTGTTGGAGCTGGATCTTTGGAGCAATGGAGGAGGTTTGGCTGTTCAATCTTCATTCATACCATCGAATTCGGCTGCGTACGTGATGGCATCAGGATTCGCTGTGGGAAGACAAAAAGCTGGTGGAGGAAGATACTTTGGGAAGTGTTGTGCAGAACGACCCTGTTTCAGGGATTCATGTGTCTAGACCAATGGCTAATACAAAACAAACAAAAAAAATATATATATATATCTTATACAAGGAAGACGGTGTGTGTCTGTGTGTTCGCCATGCACGGCCATATTTGCGCATGGATTTTTTTCTAATTTCTCACAGTGATACCTGTGCTTCCAAACTAACACCGAAGCCAGGTTTTAATGACGTGCCCCCCCCCCCTCCCAATCGGAGAAGGTGCCATGCCGGCGTCAATCAACTTGCTGGGCTTGGCGCTACGGCATCAAATTCATCCAAGTACAAGTTACAAGTGACGGGCTTGATATATAAGGTGGCTTTTTCACCAAGTTTTCTTACTCGTCTGGGACTGCACACCTCTGGTGTGCCGCTAGCATAGCGGCGTGACGGCAACAATTCAGCCATAGTCGAGAAACTGCAAATGCTATAATAAGCGCTAAAATCATCCATCCATCCATTTTCAATACCCGGTTATTCCTCACTAGGGTCACGGGGCGAGCTGGAGCCTATCCCAGCTGGGTACGGGCAAAGGCCGGGACCCACCCTGAACAGCTTGCCAATTCATCGCAGGGCGCACATACCATTCACAGACCATTCACTCTCACACTCATACCTATGGGCAATTTGGTGTCTCCAATTAGCCTGATATGCATGTCTTTGGACTGTGGGAGGAAACCGGAGTACCCGGCGAAAACCCACGCGAACACGGGGAGAACATGCAAACTCCACACAGAAAGGCCCCAGGCCGGATGTGAACCCACAACCTTCTTGCTGTGAGGCAGCAATGCTAACCACCGTGCCAAAAAAAATAATTTCCAGATGCACGAAGAATTCATACGGCCAAGTATTGTACGGCCAAGTATCCATAATATGCACGCTAATGCAACTCTTTCCCCGCGGCAGTGCGAGACCGGATGCGATTTGGCCACCCAAACTATCCTATAAAGCATCGGAAATGGGGATTGATTGCAACATCGGGTTTTTTTTTTTTTCCTCAAATTCGATGGAGTTGTTTAGGTGGCTCATGGAGGAATAACAGTATATTAGGTAAGTGGTCATACTGTTTTGGCTAACTGGTGCTCCATAAATGTTCTGACCGACTCAGTATTACTCTTATAGTTTGCAATGTGCCTTCACATAAGAGTAAATAAATTAAATACATCAATAAAGATAAACTAATTGATAGTAATGAATCTTCATCTTAGCAAGGTTCTTTGCTTCTCGAAGAGGACAGCGCGTGACCTGAGGGTAAACTGAAGACTCTTCCTTTTTGCTTCCTGATTGGCTCTGAGAAGCCAACAGTATTACCATATACTATTATGAGAACGGTTGTAAGAGGCATTTGAAGAGATTCTGAGCATTTAAGAGGCTTTTGGGAGACTTTCTTGTTCAGTCATTATTATAACTATCGCACTATTTTGGAATGTCATTTTTCCATTTCCAAATCAAGAGAAAGGTGGATAGGAAAAGATACGCTAAGAGAAACAAGATTGATGACTCAAGATTGACTGCCTCCATCGCCTTGGCATAATTAGCTCACCTTAAATCAATTCCCATGTGCTTTGCCTGACTTGCAATCAAGCCATTTATTCAGCCAACTGACTAATCAAAACCAAAATGTGGCCTAGAATGATTAAGAAGAGATAATGAGAAGCAGACAGACCTTACCAGGCTGCCGCATTATATTGAAAGATTTTCAAATTCGTTAACTATTTACATGTCACATTCTACAAGCTTAAACAAAATGTTTTCCACCTTCACTGTTGATTATTTAGATGCTCAAAAGTAAATAAAATCAAGTGCTATGAGTTACATTATTTTAAATTACTCTCGTTCAATCATCTAATAAAAAAATGCCTCAAATTTGCGGCAAAGATTCGCCTGAACATTAATTGCCAAATCTTCGGTGCATTTGACTATTGCCTGCAATGCAAACGTATTCTCTCTCACATTCATGTTCGGTATGCTTCACAAAATGTTTTCCACTTCACGTAGCCTATATTTTTAAGCTCTTAAAACCAGGGCCATCTTTGAATAACTTCTTTTTTTTTCTTTAGAAATATCTTTAATAATGCTTACAAAATTCCTTGATGAAAAGTGGAATTCAGAGGTCTGCTATTTATTCAGATTATTGAAATTTTTTCAATCTAACACGGCAACCTGGTTAGGTCTGTCTGCTTCTCATTATCACTTCTTAATCATTCTACGCCACATTTTGGTTTTGATTAGTCAGTTGGCTGAATAAATGGCTTGATTGCAAGTCAGGCAAAGTACACGGGAATTGATTTAAGGTGAGCTAATTAAGGCTGTCCCACCTCGCTGGTAATTAGCGGACTTCAAATCAAAGTTTTATTCCCGGAAGCATTTCAAATGACCGCATTAGGTATGTGTCATAGAAAAGGTAATAAGCAATCACGTCTGTCTGCCTCATAGTGGCAGTTACTTTTATTGCGCTTAAATTAATCACGATTAATTATTGTGACAGGCCTAATTTTTTTATTGTCCGACACATTTTAAACTGGACGCCGCAGTCCAAAATGACCTCAGAGAGGAGAACGGATGTGTTTCTAATCTTCAACAGCGAGGATATAGGGGTATGCTTTAGCACTGCGAGTCGGCGTTTCTCAAATCTCACGTTGACATTTGGCAGTTTGCTCTCATGTATTTACGACAGCCTGTTAAATACATCAGCCGCATTCCAGCCGTGCAGAAGGGTGTTACAGCGGCTCCATCATCTCTCTGTGAGAGGGGCAGTGGATAAGGGGGGGGTTGTAGTCTTTTCAAACTTCGCAATTTTACACAAACTTTGAAGTAGTAGCTACGGTTGAAGTTTTGTGCTTGGGCTTAATTGAAATTAATGGATACATTGTGTAAAATACTCCATTATTTATTTATTTATTTAATGTTTTATTTAGGAAGGTCCCATTGAGATATAAAACCTCTTCTTCCTTGGAGTCCTGGTCAAGACAGCAGCATAACTAGTTGCATGTGTAAATATACTTTTAAAAAATCGTGTTTCTACACATATAAATACATAGATGTAGCAGAGATTAAGTAGTAAGAGGAGAGGTAGTCAGGACATATCAAAGACATCTGATACATTCCATCTCAAATCACAGATTAAGTAAAACGGCTACATGCTTCCCTCAGGGCAGTTTGTTAAAGACTTTTAAAAGAAAGCAAAGACGTGCTCCTGAGGTCATGATATTTTGCAGCTCATTCCATTATAATTGTGACGCTCATGGCTTCACACACAGCTCTACAACCAATCATTCGCAACAACAAACACACACATACTGTAAAATTCCCACATTTCTCCCAGGTTCTCCAAACTTGCTGTACAGAAGGCATTCGTACAACAGAAATGAAATCCATCCATGTACCCCTGATGATGTTCGGCAGTGAGAAGCCTCATCTTTGGACCAGAACCTTGCTGATGCCGTATGAGGGAAAGCATATGTAACAGGGTGTATTCTAACATATGTTTTGTAGGATTATAATTATTATTATGTCTGGAGGGAGGGGGAGGCGTATTGTTTTTGGCCTGGGTCTCGTCGGTGTCGATGCTCCCAAAGTGCCTCCACACCATAACTCAAAAACCGCTCCGCACTTCTTTACCAAATTTTATCGGTGCATTGACTGGCTACTAAAGTGGAGCCTTTGGATATTTATGGGTTTTTGGGGTGGGGGGGGACATTTGTTTTTGCGACTAAAAACACGCTCTGGTTATTATTAATTCTTGTTTAAGTCAGTCCTCCAAGATTGTCTATTACAGATAACCGTCCCTGTTCCTCAGGGTCCACAGTCTTGTCTTGTTTCACTTTCAACGGAAACAAAGCACGCAATGCAACACCTAGAGCCCTCTCATTGTGCCTCTGATTAGTAGATGGTGCCAATTAGATCAGGGCCCCGTTTCAGAAAGCGGGGTTAGTGGTAACTCTGTGTTTGTTAGGTCAGAGTTGCAGGAAACCCTGAGTTTTCCGGTTCACAATGCAAGTTCAGTTCAACTCTGAGTCAGTTGCCGCGGCAACATACTCCGTGAAGCTAGCCTGCTCGCTGGCAGGTTTTCAAGTAACTCAGAGTTATTTCTCTTCCTGAGACTGCCGACTGAGGGGATGTTAGACATGGCGTGTCCGGTCCTTGAAGAGACAGAGGACATTGAAGCGCAAATATTGAGAAGAATTCTCCGTTAGGAGAGAGTTATCTGACTGCGTTTGGATGTTTTATCTTTTTCGGACAAATATTGTTTGAGCGTTCCGTTTCTCTGTGGAATCTATAATTTATTTTAACAAAATTTTCAGCCCGCATATTGCTCGTGTGACACCGAAGACATTCTCTCAGTTCAGAACAAATTTCGTAGCTCTTCAGTTTTTTTGTTTTGAAATGGCAGTTTTCACTATCGTTTTGTATAATTACGGAAAGAAACAACCACAACTTCATTCATTAAAGGCACAGTCAGTTTCTACCACGAGTGGGCTCTTCAAAGTACAAAATAATGAGTAACTCAATATTTTTTAGAGAGTTTTTAATTCTTTACAATACATGTTTGAAAGTCTGCTAATTTGCTGTAGTGAATGATCAGCAGTTCGTATGCTCAATTCATTCTAAGTCAAAAGACCTCAAGATAGATTAATTAATGTTTTAAAATGTGAAAATTAAACTCTGGAATTATCCTGAAATAAGTTATTTGCATCAGCTCGGAATGAGAAAAACGATGCCTCTTGTATCATCTTAAATAACAGATAAGGACAACTTAAACTTGCATTTTTTTTATTTCTTTGCTTCCTGCAAGAACAAATGCAGTAGTTAATACTTTGTATGTTGTTCAAACAAGTAAAATCATCCACCTGTTATCCCCTCATCCACCTGTAACTGATGCTCCAGCATTTCAATTTCTAATTTTGTTTTCTGCGTTCATAAATTAACCTTCATTTGGTTGTTTTAAATACTCCCGCATTGACTCGGCCAGTGATGTTCTGCCGCGCAAACTCACGCTCTGTTGCAACTGCAGCTGTACTTTTTTTTTTTTTTTTTTTAAATAAGTGTTCGTACTCAGCGTTCGCCTTTATTAATTCTTCCAACTCTGCTGGAGGAAAAATCAGAAAAATAAGATTTTTTTCTCCACAATTGCCACGGTGAATCGTGTTATCTATATTCCATTGATGAGGGCTTTTAATATCCTCATGCACACGCCTGACTGTGGCGTAAGTTAATTCAGAGTTGATTGAACCAAGAGTAAGTCAACTCACAGTTATAGAACAAACTCAGAGTTTGTTTACCCTGCTTTCTGAAACGGGGCTCAGATGCGCCAAGGTAAGATTGAAACGGAACACCTCCAGGACCGGTACAGTAGATCTCCAGGAACAGGTTTTCTGTAGAGCAAATTTAGAATTTGTGCTGTTGATTAACTCCTTTTATATGTGGTGTGTTATATTATACCAACCTCATGTTCTGTCCCCTTTCCCAATCAGTCGAAAGCAACGAGAGAGCAGTGGCTCCTGCAGGGGGCGCCAGCAGGGACAAGGGAGGAAGAGGAGGGGCGCAGGAGACGAGCAGAACAAGACGAGATGCAAGTGAAGACTCTGGAGGACGCCATTCACAGGTGAGGACTTCGCTGAGCTCCCGATGAGGTCGTAGTGACACTGCTGGTGTCGAAGTGGCTCCACTCGCTGAGGCGGTTCTAAATATGGGACATGGCCACTGTGATGGATCCTGGCATTAATATTTTGAGACAAAACTATAAGGCACAGCTTTACCTACACAGATTACACAGGTGAAAATCTGTTTTGATCTCCAGACCTTGGAATTTCAGGGTTCTAACTGACATTATGGTCAAAATTGAGTCTACTATTGCACATAATTGGTAATGTATAGTTCTATCTAATGATTAAGAATGAGTCTTCAATTCATTTCTTAATTGAGTTTAGATCAGAATTGCAAAGTTTCAGTTCCCTCAGTGTGCACTGAGCGGCCAAACTTTGCAAGCAAATTTCTCAAAACTTTGCAAATGTTAATTAGAACCCTGTAAATCTAAGGTCTTGACCGGTACTAAAATATGTTTATCATAGAGAATCTTTATTCTTTTTTTATGGCGATTCTCAATAGAAAACACATTTTAGCTCAGGACTTGGCTTATTCTGAGTGCAAAACCAGCGCAGTTCATCTGAAAGATTTTAGTACTTGGCATGCCTCTGCTGATAATACACAATACATCTGAAAATCTAATCAAAATGTAATTATGAAGTATTATCGGTCTAGGCATATATCATTAATCTTGGCTTAAAATTTGTGTCAGAACAGGAAGTCATTTTTCACTCAGAATTTTCCTCGACATCAAAGTTTGGCAAACCCTCCTCCCTTAATCTGTTAATTGAATTTGCTTCGAGTTACTCCAGACAGGAATTGGCTTTTGCTATACATACTGAATTTGGCATGACAGTATCAGTGCAAATGATTGTTTCTGATCATCTGCTTATCAAAGGAGAACAGAGTTGCACAGGTTTTTTTTTTTTGCCTGTTTTCCTCGTCTGGTATTTGGGTTGGAGATAAAAAAATTCTCTCAGCCGAATTAGAACAGGTCTGGCTCAAACTTGGCTCTCTGGGCTACTTTATTCTGTTATTGCAATGCTCTAGCCGCCCCCTGCAAACATGAAGTGTGCCGGGAATGACAACGCGTCAGTCGTCGTATTTCCACCACAAACCAGGGGATCCAAAATAGAGTTGGCAGGAGCTCTGCCAAATAGCGACGGCACGACACGACAACACCCTGCTAAAATAAGAGTGGGATGTTACAGACAAATGTGAAATAGAGTGGGCCCTTCATTTCTGTATGGCTTAAAGCTTTAAAATGAATTCCTGCTCCCGTACACATAACTCTGGAACATCTCTGGGAAAGCAAAAGATTTTATATTTAATTTAGTGTGAACACGCCTATACGCAGAAACAGTTGTCGCCTTTGGTGCTACATTTGGTTGTAGAACACGTTCTTCTTCAGTGTTCTTCACCAAAGTCAGTTCATTAATGCGACTGCAAACAACTAACTGTTGATTCCACACCGTTTTTCAAATGTCACTTAAATGCTTTATTCACTATGCCGCGTATTTACTCTCAGCAAGACAGGCCTCAATGGCTGTAGTGTTTCCCTTACAATGCAGTGCTGTTATACCATACTGCATTCCCCAAACCATTCGAATCACGTCTGTGGGAGGCTCGCTGAACGTGCCCAAGCCCATGAAATCTTTTGTGATTGAGTTGATGATTAATAGTGTTGATGTTAGTCATTTGTAAACTATAATCCGTAACTGGAGAAAAGAAAAGAGAACAGCCACTGATTTTATAATATACAGTGGATGCTTGTTAAAGGTGTTAAAAGGATCACAAAGGTTGCAAAACAATGAGTGACGAGTGTCGTAACGCAAGCTTTTTGAGAGCGCATGTTCTCCTTGCATTCCCAGACAGCATGAAACTAAACAGCGAAGTCAGTCGACTGAGGTAAATAAGCTTCTGATAACTGTAGGTCAACTTTCAAATTCTGTAAAGTTCTAGTAGTTCTGTGACTGATCAGAATATTTATGCCTCAATTCATTTCATGTCCAGTCATTCTGGCCGAGAGGAGCCTGTCACCCGCTTCGAATGTTATCAGCTGTTTGAATGGGCATTACCATCTGTTATCAGCGCCATAGATATGGGCTAAATTGTCCCTGCTGTCCAACTACAGGCGACTCAGAAATTGTTCTTTTCATTGCATTAATGCTAACTTTCAGGGTGAGGGAAAGGCAATTGTGCTTTTTAGAAGAGAGTTCAGGGCAAGGGAAATGCGATCAAACTACCTAAAAGGTAAAGCTTAGAATTTAGGGTTAGGGAAAGGTAATTGCGCTTCTTGAAAGGTTAAGGTCAGGGTAAGGGATAGGTGATCATGCTTTTGAAAAGGTTAAGGTTAGAGCTGAAGATTTGAGAAAGGTGATTGGGCTTTTATAAAGCACTGTTCACTCTATCAAAAGGAATGCTAATAGATGTTAATCTGTCAGGGGTGAGGACCAAACCAGGGTCTCCTGTGAGACAGTTCTTTATTTTACACTCCAACCATCCCAGCCCTCCTCACTATGCGACCTTTCGCACTATATATTCACATCATGTCACTTCATGCTTTGCAGCAGTCATTGTGTCATAAAACGCAACTTCTGTCTGACTGATAAGCGATATCAATCGATGATAACCAATCACTCAACGTACTAATTGGTACAGCAGGGCCTTCTATGTTGCTAATAACAGATGTTAACACCCATTCAATCGACTGATAACATTCTAATCGCCTGAACCTGTAGAATACATTTCTCTAACTCAATGACATTTAACACATTTGGTCACATAGTACGCAACTAATGGCATATAGAGTAAAATTATGAAAGTCCAGTGATATGTGTACCACTGTACTATGCCATCTGTCCAAGAGAACATAAACATGACCTCTTCAACAAAACTACAGCCATAAATCCTCAGAAACCTCCAAGTCTAACAGAGAAAATGTGATATTTACCCTCCCTTATGAAAATATTGTATAGATATTTTTAAGAGATACTATGGTATTTTTGGCATATCTATAGTATTACTATAGCTTGCATAGTATAACTAGAGTAGTACTGTAGCCATCACTTTATAACTATAGTATTACCACAGTTAACAGTACCATGATATTACTATAGTCCACACAACGGTATTGCTGTAATTTGAATAACTATAGTATCACTATAACAGTATCAATATAATACTACAGTATGGTTGCGAAAATACCATCCATTTACTATAGGATAACTATAGCTTGGAACTATCGTAATTTTTCATGAAGGTTTACAGACAGTCCTGCCATTGCGGATATTACTGATGGGGTTTTGGCGTTCCAGAGTGACCAACTTTTTCAGAATCCTCTGCAGTTTGCCAGCAGTTATTGAAAGCAGCTTGATACCAGATGTTTTCATTGGTTTAAGTTATTGTGAGCTGTTCTGTGCTTCTCCCAAGTAAGACAGCATCCAAAAACATAAATTAAACGATTAGAGTTAAATCAACATACAGTTAATGCTTCTGTCCTGTTTTGCTCTACTTTCTTTGCATGTATTAAACTTGGACACCGTTAATGCAACTTGAGAACAATTGATTTCCGAAAATCAATAGGTAAGAGGTAAGGTAAGAGGGTTAGGTAAGAGATGCATTTGGAAAGAAAACACAAATGAGTCAATTGCTCCTCTTTTAATAAAAAATGAAGCACTTGATGGTTTTTCATGAAATGATGTGGGATTGGTGTCACCAGGATAGTACTAAATCCTGCGGAACGAAACAAGAATGTATTTACTTTACAAAGCAAGATTTTTAGTTATATTTAGAGAAAATACGGAACAGTCACGAACAGTCATTATACAGGGGCCAGTAGAAGGAGGAGGAGCCAGGTGTGAATTTGCAATGACAGTGGTGCTAGCTGTGTTTGTTAGCCTCAGTGGCTAACCCATATGGAGTAGCTAGCCAGTATTTAGTAACATTAGTCTGCTGCCATTATTCACTTACTAAATGAGTTTTATTTATCTACTTGTAACTGTCTGTCTACAATAGTGAGGTCCCTGTCAACAGTACTACAACGAATTCCCGGGCAATTAATCCGTCATGTTGGCAGGCAGCTCATGCCAATATTGCGAAACGGAAGACTTAATATGACTTATGAGAAAAAAGACAACATTGTGATGATGCATTTATGAGTATGCCTGCTTAGCCTTGGTAGCTCACCGCAATGCAATTATCTAGAGAGCATTCAGTAAAGTTGTGTAGCTGCTGTGAAGAGGTAACAAATGATGTGTAACGTAAGCTGGCTGGCTTTGATGGCTTGGGGCCCCTGGCCCTGCACAGCAGTATTGTATAGTTTCCTGGAGATCCAGCCCGCCCGCGGGAAAGGAGAAATAGCCTGGGTGAAGTCTGGGTGACATAAGATGTCCATTAAGAATTGATGGGTTGATGATTATTCCTACTTATTGTACCAGATTTTTGCTTGCTATCATGAAGGTTAGAGCAGCGTGAACCCCACTGGTCTTTTGGCAAAGAATGCTGGCTAACTTGGCTGCACAGGTGTTGCTACCAGATATGCGAATTTGAGAATTTGAACTTATTTTCAACTGCTTGACTGGTATGAATTCAACCAACTGCATTATTTTCCAAAAAAAAGACATGATTCTGGTCGCCTGCTGATGTTTGAAAGTTGAACATTTGTTGCTGTGTTGCTGCCATTGGTTGGCGGCTGAGCTCCACCCACTCTTAGGATGCACGTGTGGCTGAGAATGAGGGCAGGAGATGCTCTTTGTTTGTTAACATAAAGCCTGTATTGTGTATTACACTGCCCGGCGAAAAAAAAGGCAACGTTTGGAAATTAATTAACAAATTTTATGATTGGATCATTATTGCGGTTATTAATATGTTTCAGCTGGCAATAATCATTTTAACCCTGACTGATGAAGCGCGTCGCAACTCATTTCTTAAAAAATCATGTTGGAAGACGCATGACCTGATGGTGGAAAAGATGTTTCAGTATTTCAGAACAGGCAGGTTATTAGCCTGTATTTAGCAAAGAAAACCATGAATGACAAAAACAAGTATGACGAATCATTTTCACAAACAAATTTGCCACCACAAAGTCCTGACACATTGATGGGTATTGGGATGTGCTCAAGAAAGACCCCTGAGTGTTTCAACCATTATGACGAGAGGATAAGATCTCAGCCAAAAATTATGGCATTTCTGATTGAAAATAAATGTTCTGGCATTACATGCGGTTGTCAAAACAATGACAAGACGAATATGCAGTGCAATCAAAGCTACAGGGGTTCAAACTAAATATTTGAGTGTGCGACTTTTTTTTTGGCCGGGCAGTATATTAAAATTTGACCCAATGGTGGCTTCTATTTGCTATATAACTGAATTAAATTGCATTCTGGGAATTACAGGCGATTCAGTAACAGCACACTGCAAACAATAAAAAGTTAACTCAAAAAAGTTAGCACATTGCACAACAATTTTGTGTTGGCTCAACTTTAAGTTCTGAGTTCTGTCAAAAATTTGTGCAAACTCAAAAACTCAAGTTGACAAAACTCAAAAATTCTGTGCAGCTGGTTGCCTTACTCTTTTAAGTTTTATTTTTTTCACAGTTCAGAAAATTTTGTAGAGTAACCGCTGTGGAATTACAGGGAATAATTGCAGGAATTGCATGAAATAGCTGCACAGAGTTGTTGGGAATATGTGCTGTGCATAAAGGCTGGGAATTGCAGGGGTAAAGCAGAGGATTGTGGGGAATAAGTGTTCCTATGGCATTGGGAGAGGCCGAGGGAGTGTCTGAACTATATTTGCGCCCTGCTGAACATTGTCCCAAAAATAAATGGAAGCCAGACCAGGCTTTTTCCACTTACTGATGATAAAGACAAATGTGTCCTCGGCAAGACCAAAAGGACCAGCTTATTTTTCCTAAAGGATTCACAGCCAAAATAGCAAATGTTTTTCTTCTGAATTATGATGCTGAAATATGTGAATCATGTGAACTTAGACGACACCTGCATCAAAACGAAGTCATTACTCCGAAAGTTTTTAATGTGTTTTTTATTTCTCCTGCATTGATATTTAACCCTCAGAGTGCTAAATGCAGCGATTGTTGCTCAATGATGTAAGATATCAAAATCAAAGCTGTTGAAAACCTATGACGCGGCGACGTGTTTACGGGGTAGCTCTTTTAAACAGGACGCCACATGATGGGTTTTCATCAGCACAGTTCATTTGTTTCAGGTGTACAGACCTGGTAAGCAGTGCCAGTCAAAAAAGAAACAAAATGCAGTTCTTTCACAAAGGAAAAATCATTAATTAATAAAAATAACAGCCATCTACGATCATTACTGCTGCACCCATGAGGACAGGCATATGCTTCTAAAACCTCGTAAAACCTCGCACTGCTGCGCTGCACATCTGCATCTCCTTGATCTCTCTGTTCAGGAAGTCCCAAAATACCTGATTTTAATGTAGCCTACATATTGAGAAAAGGAATGCATTTTTTGGTCTTATTTTCCCAAATTTTTTTAATCTATCCCGAAATTTTGGACACTATCCTCATCCTGTGAGGTTACTTATGATTTACTTTTTTATTTCAGATTTTTGGCCTTCTTTATGCCCTTTGAGGTTTAATTGCTTAAATTTCGCTAAAGATGGAGAACTAAAACACAAGTAGAGCCTGTCCAAACTCTTGACTGGCACAGGTAGTTATTTACGCCACAGGAAGTTTTACTCTTTGTATTGCTGGGGGAGAGACAAACCTCATATTCATATGTAACCACTTCTGTAATATGAAATTCTGAGGTTCAAATCTTTGGAAAACATAAAATTGCACACAAGAAAAACAGGTACCATGCACAGTAGGTATTGAATGACGGTACTTAAGCCATGTTATCATCTTCCTTTGTTATATCGCTGTTAAATTTTACTGTGAAAAATTCCTCTTGAAGATGAAACACCCAGTTTGTGCTTGTAATTTGTCACTCCGAAGGTGTTAAAATGACTGAAGCTGTATCAACCGGATGAGCTGAGAAACAGAGGATCATGGGAAGGAAAATCTGCACGATTTTGCGCTTCTCTGAGTGTCCTTGACATTCCCTCTGGGAAAACGTAATGGAAATCCCATATGAAATCTACAGCCACCATCAGAAGCAATAGAACAGATGCCCATGTGGTAATAATTACTCGCATCTCAATACTTAATAAGGAAAAGAGAGCAAAATCCTGGAAGCTTTTTCACGGGAAATAATGGCCTTTGTGCTCACTGAAGAGTGGGCTGAAACAATAAGGCATCGTTGAGACAAAGTTTCGGCGAAATTTTGAGCAGGAGTTTCTCTTGAAGGAATTCTCACATACTTTCACACTTTATGTTTATAGTCTGTGTATCTCCATGCGCTCTGGTGGGTGAAAGAACTTCCTAATATGGTGGCAACGTCAAACGAAGTCTGCTCTGCTCTGTTTTAGGAGGAAGGAAAGAACGGATTGTTTGAAAGGCCTATTTAATGTTTTATGGGATTTTAAGATAAGCTTTGTCAGCCTTCCGTTGACTTTGGCCTATGGATGTGTATATTTATGTAGCTACTGTGTCTCCGTTTAGCCAGTTTAATGTTTATTGGTTTGCTTTTTTTTGTTCTATGTATTGTTACAATAAACTTCTATATTTTTAAAGCAAGATTTTATTTCTCTGAATAGAAAACTATTTCCCAAAACTACATCCATAAATAAGCACTACGCCACAACTGAACTGTCAGATATGTGTAAAAGAATATGCATTCCTTTGCTATGTACGCACACTGAGTTTCATGAATGAAAATAATACTGCGATTCAGTACAATTAAATGGTTCATTTTATCATGAAGCCATGAAAATTCATATTTCAGTTAATCGTGAATTCACCTTTGGATTTTGTTGGTAGCAGGGTTGGTTCAATACATATTTTAAATATTTGTGATGCGTGCAGGTAAATGCATGACTGCATTATCACTGATGTTAGAATTAGTCAAGAACCTCTGACTAAAGTTTTCAAGTAAAATCACATGGTCCTCCTGCTGAATATTTCAGTGGACTAAAGGAAAGGTATGACCTGACACAAAAAAGCTTTCGGAAGAAACTAGACTCACTTTCTTGTTTTTTTTCCTTTTTTTTTTTTTTTAGCAATTTCCAGCTTTGTTAAACTGTGCTTACGAAGGCATTTGCACTTTGTAAAATGTTCAATGTCAGTTCAACTGTTGTGGACCAGTCATATAAAATTTTCAAGATTAGATTGAGCACCCAACATTGCACAATATTTCTTTGAATTGCGCAGCCAGTCCACCTCACTCTCCTGTAATATTGATAGATTTTTCTGTGTTGCCATATTTCAGGCCATAAAGCTTTGTTTCCTTGTGGTGTGTTTTTGCGGAAGCTGAGATCCTAGTCAACACAGAAGTGCTGTCAGTCTAAGTTACAGAATTGCCCACAGTGATGTTTGCCTTCCACTGTGATTGTTGAGAAAGATACATGCATCCCGCGTGTTGCCATGGAGACGAGGTACAATAGAAGATCATGCCCCATCCCCCCAATACGCCGCCCAAAGTCACTGTACTGTGGGACAGAGGAAACTCTCCCAGGCAAGGCCTGCTGCGGCTTCGCCACCAAATTCAGGAGCAGCTGGATATAGTGACACATCGGCACAGGAAGTGGGAGAGGAGAACAGGAAGTCAGGAGTGGGAGGGGAGCTGGGAGAGCCTGAATGAGGTCATCGTCCCGCCTGCGCTCAGATGTGCCCGCACGTCCCATCATTCAGAGCTGGGAGATGTGTGTGGAGGGGCGCTCGCGGTAAAACGTCTCCACAGGACATGACTGCCTGGGCCGATCAAAGCAGCCGACGTAAGCTGTATGCGTCATGTGACCCCTACTGCACCTGTTATAGGCTTTTGGTATCCGTCAGTTTTTACTGCAGTGCAGTGTTTTTGATTCTGCGTGGTTAAGTTAGAACAAGCGATATTTTCCGATGTCTCTCTTTAATAACAGTTCAGTCGATTCTGAAAGCAGTGTAGAAACTCAAGAACTGACTTAGTTCTGGCCAGTTTTGCTGACAGACTTACACTGCCCGGCCAAAAAAAAAGTCGTACACTAAAATATTTAGTTGGAACCCCTGTAGCTTTGAATACAGTGCATATTCTTCTTGTCATTGTTTTAACATCTATATGCAATGCCAGAACATTTATTTTAGATCAGAAATGCCATAATTTTTGGCCGAGATCTTGTCTTCTCGACATAATGGTTGAACCACTGTGGTCTTTCTTGAGCACATCCCAGTAACTTTTAATGTGTTTAAGGTCAGGACTTTGTGGTGGCAAATTTGTTTGTGAAAATGATTCCTCATACTTGTTTTTGTCATTCATGGTTTTCTTTGCTAAATACAGGCCAATAATTTGCCCGTTCTGAAATATTGTAACATCTTTTCCACCATCAGGGCATGTGTCTTCCAACATGATTTTTTAAGAAATGAGTAGCGACGCGCTTCATCAGTCAGGGTAAAATGATTATTGCCAGCTGAAACATATTCGTAACCACAATTATGATCCAATTATAGAATTTGTTTGTTAATTTCCAAATGGTGACTTTTTTTTTGGCCGGGCAGTGTATTTTAGCTCAGAAGTAAATCGTTTTGCATTCAGAATTTCCTCAAAAAAAAAAATCAACTTGTGGGCTTTAAACTGTGACGGCTAAATAAGCCCTTTGATTTTTTTTTTTTTTTCTTTTTTGCCTGGACTTGAGGGCAAACAAAGCATGTTGAAAATCATCAGGTTTATAATCAGAATTAAGGCTTACTTATGAGTGAAGTTTAGTAAGAATTGGTATTAAACTGAAAGCTGTGGAGTCCATATAAGCAAGCAAGCAAACAGACAAACTCAAAGGTCCAATACGCTTGTTGACATCGAAAATTTCTGCAAACAACAATAATATAGGGATACGATCCCTCACTATTCACTTGAATCTCAGTTGCTGGAGAAAAATATGTATATGCATTTTAATATGTGCAGTGCACACCATAGTTCATTGGACGGTGACATATTTTTATCCCCCAACACATAATACAGGGAGATATAGCTATCACACTAGCCATCAGTCTGCCCGTCCATCTGTCAGTACACATCTTTTTGTCTGGAACATAACTTGAAAATCGTTTGATATTCCAATAATCTGGCTCACACAGTGCCCTTTGACATTCTTCCTTTGCCATACAGGCAAAAAAAAAAAAAAAAAAAATCAAGACTTGCCTGCAGTTATCATGTCTGCCACTAGATGGCCCAGAATTACTGTGAGATAGCGGGCGGACCACTGGAGCGTGACCACTTTGAAAGGCAAAAATGAGTTCTTCGAAGCTGAATAAGTGTTTGCTGATTCATTGTCCGCGTGGAGCTGTTCCCACCGTTCGTTCTCAGGACCCACTGCTTCTGTTTTAACTGCAATTCTAATCCAATATCATAACAAGGTGTTATTTTTTTAATTGAACGGCTCAGTCAAGGTATTGATGGTTTTGATTATTGCTTCACTCGATTTATGCAACAACAATATGAGTGCTTTACAATGTCTTCCCGACCAGTACACAACAACGGACCCTTCAATTGCACTACTCATGTTCATAAGGACTGTTTATCATTTTAAGCCACATTAAGTCAGAAATGGCCACGCCTGCCCTGAAGATTTCATATACATATCACACTATTTTGGAAATCCCATGAAAAGAGTGGGAAAAAATTTGTAACTGATGAAGTTAAAGCATCAACAAAATTCTGAATGGGAAAAGTGTGCGCACGTACTCACAAAAAATGGCCATGTGTTATTAAATGAAAAAGTAAAAGAAAAGGCAAATGATAGAGGCAAACCTGCACTGAGTAAAAGGGGAGAAAGTCACACATTCAGCATCATAATTAGGACCGTTGTTTTTAATTCAGTCAGTTAAAAATTTCTACTTTCCTTGCAAAAGTTGGCGATAAACACATTCTTGTATCCTCCACAGAATACAGCTGTAGCCATTTTGGACAACATAAGGAGACAAATAATAAATTAATAAGTTATACTTCAGAAATTAAACAGGACCAAATTAAGAAAAATTAAAAGCTGTTGAAAGTTGCGATTGCAGTTGCAGTTGGAATGGAAACCGGCATACACAGGGCGCCAGGACCGACTCTGGGAACCAGCGTTGTTGAGAATGAATCTCTTGGTTCCTTAGATTACATGCAATCTGAGGTGTGAGTTACAGAGATTGCTCTGTATTGTTCGCTATTTCGCAATGTGTTCAATCATTAAAAAATCTTATCGGCACACTGTTGCTGAAAATAGACCAGGGGTCAACATTGACAACTTTCCACACAAGGAAATGGTTAAAAACATGGCTATATTGGGAAAGACCAATTGACATACGATATAATTGGATCACTGACACACTCGCTGTCGGAAAAATCTGTCCTGGCAGAGAGGTGTCGGAGGCCCTGGGGTGTGTTTGAGATGATGAAGACATAGATAGCTCTGTGTGTTCCTGTAACAATGGAGAAGCATGCCATGACATCACTTTCACTTCGTGCCATTGTTGGAGCGTGTGAATTATTCATTTAGTGCCCCCCCACTCCGCACCCACTCCGTACCCTTTCCAACCCAACCCACCCCATACTGCCATCGTTTCCTTCGTCACGTTACTGTTGAGAACATGCAGTGTGGCGGCTGCGAAAGAGTAGAACTCTAACTGCTCCCAAGTGTGGCAAGTATACAGCAATATACTTTCAGAGAAATCTGTGCTTTTTCCGATGGTTTGGTTGGGCATTCACTACGGTGCTCAAGTATTCAGAGGCGAAACTGTAAAAAGGGGCCACTATTCCAACAATATGTGCATTAACACCCTCAAAATAAGCTGACTGTTCCACGTTCGCTGTTGAAATTAAGTGCAACATCAAACAGCAACAATCACATGCGCTATATCTGAATTTTTTCCATGGCGAAAGAGGGTGTAGCAGGCATGGCTGTCCCAGCAACATCTGTTCTTGTCTCTGTAGCAGCAATGACACTCCCCTCCATTCCTTGATTAGTTGGGGGAATCATGGGAAGATTCCTTCCATTTGGCACATTGCTGCCGCTGACCAAATGACCCCCCCAGAGGTCAAACAATAGCAGGAAATTTACTCGGGAGGAGGCAGAAGGTTCCTTATTGAAGAGCTTCCTGATTGGCTGGTGTGATCAAGAATAATCAGGACTGCAATGCTCCTGGAAAGAGAATATACCTCCCAATGAGCCTCAGGAATGTTCTCATTTCTCTTTCAAAAACACAAAGTTAACACAAAGTGTTTTAGGAGTTCACTCCTGTAAGCTACCACTTGTCATTATAAGAGGTGCATTCGTAAATCCAGTCTGACGCTGTTCTCTGAAATGAAAATGCTGTTATTTGAAGAAAAAGAGCAGTCTTTTTCTATAAAAATTAACAAATGGTCAATTATTAAAATAGATGAAGGGAAAAAATTCCTATTAATATGCATAATATAATTTGTAAATAACGTTAACGTAACCGCAACTGGTGTTAATGTTTGCAGGCTAACACAACAATTTAAGGACAACCAAAATCACTAAGCTCACTTCAGAAACAACATAATTAAATCTTTGATCTTGCCGAGCGTTGAATTATTTCATGTAATTTACCCGTCAGTCCTCCGATCCTTCAATTCGCTAAAGTGGTTCCTGCCGTTTCATTCCTTGCTCTCGGTGCTCTGCTGAGGCGTGTCCGCAGACAGAGAGCCCGGAGTACACTCTGCCGATCTGAGTTTGGTGCTCTGAATGAGCCAATGGTATGTTCTGATAGCGCTCTGAACTTATGTGCGGTCCAGTTCATTCCAGAGTGCGCTCTGGCACTCAGAGTGACCATTTACAAGTGCACCATAAAAAAAAGAAAAAGAAACTATCAGGCGAGAGCATTTTTTAATCCTTAATTAATCATTCTTGGCATTATTAGAATCTTCATTTCAGATCATTTTGTTTGTTATTGTGCTTCATCAAGGGTTAAAAGTCATAATGGTGCTTGTTTATGGACTCGCTAATTTTAATCATCGTACAATATGATTGCAAAAGCCATTCTAGTTTGTACAATGTTTTTCAGGATAATATGTGAAGACATTCATATGGGATGGTATTTTATTGCTTACTGGAGGAGAGAGATGCAGGTCAGAAATGTGACTGATTATATTATTCTGCAGCAGAGTAAGTTATCTGGATGAGGGATATATGCTATTGTGATTTTTAATACAAGGAAGGTAGTAGATTGGTCTTGTCTTTCTCTCCAGCCTCCCTGCTTTACGTATTTTATTTCTTTTGTTTTTGTGCTGAATAGGGCAGTTTCTTAATTCAAGGTATTTGCTTCCTAAAGCTGTTAAGTTTGGACAAAGATTGTTTTGGCTATGTATTCATACAATAGGACAGGGATACTTTCCCAAAAGCGTCCTTGCTAACAAAGTTAGCAACTTACACAACGCATCCATTCAAACTCAATGGGCCTACTATGTAAGTTAGCATCCATAATTTCGGGAAATATTCTCCAGAATGAGCCGGTGTGGGTGCAGGCTTTCATTCTAACCAACCAGTTACACACCCGATTCTACTCATTCAACCCTTAAAGCTTTTGCCAAGACCCCTGATTAGTGAAATCAGGAGTGAAACTGCATGGTTAGAGTGAAAGCCTGCACCCACACCGGTTTATTCTGGATAAGAGTGAGATATGACTGTCGAGACAAACAACCAGGGCCCACTGTATCCATTAGGGAGGGAGAGTCGGTACACCAGGGGTCAACTGGTCTGTACCAGATGTCACTGGAGTGTTTTGTCTGCTTGACCACTATAAAACATCAACATTAAAATAATGTTTTGCCTTACCTGGGGTCGTCTGCGTGTTAATTCCTTTAAGATGGCTGCGAATGCTGTCCAAACAAACAAAAAAGTCAAGAAGCCATTCCACTAAATAACAACGGTGCCTTAAGAAAATGAATTAAAAATTATTGCTTCATTACAACATAGAATATCAGCTGGTTACATCAGTTTTCTGTTTTGAAAAATGGCATTTTTCAGTGCACTGCAAAAACGGAAAAATAAGTCCACCTTACCTAGTAGTTTAATCTTGTATTAAGACTAAAAACATTTCTATTACCTTTTTTCTCAGTAAGACAAAAAATTGCCAATGGTGTGAGACAATATTGACTAATTTCAAGATTTGCCAATGGGCTAAGAAATTTTCACTTGTTAAGCGCATGGTAACATAAAATATGCTCATATTTTATTGTACTTGAGAGAGAAAAACTAGGAAGTTAGGTCTTATTTTAAGACAAAATGACTTAAGACACGATTTGCAGTGTGATCCAGTGCTGTGCTTTTTAATGCAAGCCGGTAGACACCCACCTGCCAACAGCTGGCTCATAAGGAATGTTTTTCTTCTGGTGAGGTCATGTGACTTCCCTTTCTTCCCTTTCCTTCCCTCCAATCAGGAGGAGGTATGAGAAAATGCAGAGATGTGACTCACAAATGAGCTCCACATATGTGGTCACCATATCCTGCTGCCATCGTTTGTTTACTCTGCCCGAGTTAATGAGCTCCTGGTGTTAACTGCGTAACAATATGGGCTGATGTCCCAAAATTTTATAATCAAAAACAAATTACAAGCAAAAAAATGAAAAAAGTCTATGACGCACTTTAACAGCATATGTGGACCGGATAGTAATATGAATCTCTTCCAGAGTAATATCAGATCTACACTGCCCGGCCAAAAAAAAGGTCACCGTTTGGAAGTTAATGAACAAATTCTAAAATTGGATCATTATTGCGGTTATTAATATGTTTCAGATGGCAATAATCATTTTAACCCTGACTGATGAAGTGCGTCGCTATTCATTTCTTACAAAATCATGTCGGAAAACACATTCCCTGATGGTGGAAAAGATGTTGCAGTATTTCAGAACGGGCAAGTTATTGGCCTGTATTTAGCAAAGAAAACCATGAATGACAAAACCAAGCAGGAGGAATCATTTTCACAAACAAATTTTCCACCACAAAGTCCTGACCTTTAACATAATAAAAGTTATTGGGATGTTCTCAAGACCACAGAGTGGTTCAACCATTATGTCGAGAAGACAAAATCTTGGACAAAAATCATGGCATTTCTGATTGAAAAGAAATGTTCTGGCGTTGCATATAGTTGTCAAAACAATGACAAGACGAATATGCACTGTAATCAAAGCTACAGGGGTTCCAACTAAATATTTGAGTGTGCGACTTTGTTTTTTGGCCAGGCAGTGTATCTAACTGACTGCCTTCTCAGTCGATTTTGTTTTTTCTTTTTGTTTAATTGTATGTTATGTATCCGTGAAAGTATGGAGCAGAGTCAGAATCATTCGCTGATTCAGTCTCTCGTTGG
Source organism: Gymnothorax reevesii (assembly GCA_029721435.1). Lineage (NCBI taxonomy): Eukaryota > Metazoa > Chordata > Actinopteri > Anguilliformes > Muraenidae > Gymnothorax > Gymnothorax reevesii. Next base: position 2,990,311 of record CM056583.1, on the reverse strand, counting down.
CTAGAATTGTTATGCCAGATTCATGCATTTATGTTTCTATTTATACGACTAATACATGGATGAATTTTCATTATCGCTTATACTGTATGTTACTCGAGTATGTTTTGGATGTGTCCTACGCATTTGCATCCCTGTGTGTGCCGCTCTTTTTTGTACCTTGGACTTTGTATGTAGTGTTCGTTGAGTGACTAGGATTAAAACATTGTTATTGCATATCCAACTCAGATTACTGCTTGGTATCCTGACCCCACTGTCATCCTATGGGTCGTCGTGCATCTTTATGTTCTTAAGTTTTTGCTGAAATGCTGTGAGAAGTGGGAACAGATGCTCGCAGGAGCTAGCGAAGCGCCATGAAAAATAGCGGGAATGCATCCTGGTCTGTGATCTGTGTAAGCTCCGCAAAGCTGCTTCCATTAAACCTCTATAGCCTTGCTGTCATCGTAGGAGATACGAACACAAGATTTAGCATTTCACCGGCAGTCATCCCAGTCAGGGTCAGGATGTTTTGGTTTTACAGAACAAGTGATAGGTGCTCTGATTTCTTGATTACATATGATTCTGTCAGGATGCCAATGTGCTCGTTGTGCATTGAGCTCAACAGGGCAATTGGTCGCCAGTGTGGCATGTGGCTTTGTTCTAAATGGGTCACTCCATACTAAACTTTCTAGGACAATTAAATGATTTGCATTGTTCATATTTATTCACTCCCGGAGTGAAGATATACATAAGAAAAAAATCAGAGTCATCGGTCCAACAACACAGCAGAAAAAGTAGTTTACAGATGTCAGCCGAGGCATTGTGAAGGACATATTTTGTGACAAAATTTGGCAGCCAACTTCATGAAATGCTCATTACATGTCTATTGACACTTTGAAAGAAAGTGAAATGAAATACAGCAGAGAAATGCCCGTAATAACGGTTTCAATGGTCTGCACTAAATTATCGGGACTCGTCTGATCAGAAATGCAATTTGAAATGACCGTCATGGGCGTAACCAGTCGCGTCTTCATGTGTTACGTCCTCCCCTTTGGGTTAATTTGCATAATTTATGCAAATGACCATAAGAGGACCTCAGCAAAATAAGGTACTCACTTCCTGCATCAAAATTTCGCAAGGCGTCAGACAATCATATATACCATGCTTTTAAAAATAATGAAAATTTTCCCGTGTCCTAATATTGTGTTACGACCATAAAAACATAAACAATCTGTGCGCTATCACCATAGACTGTATAAAAAGATGGACGCAGTACCCAGGTCTGAAAAGTGAGGCCAATGCGGAAATTGAATTCCATTTAATGGCCAGCAGATGGCGACGTCGGTGGTTGCAGAATTGGAAAAGTTGCATTTGAATTTTCATCACCATTCTAACACATTTGTACAGTTTAGTATGGAATGAGCCAAATGACAGTTCTAGGTCAGCTGCATGATACTAAGTGCTACAGCTATAGTATTAGATCTGGTCCGGAAGCCTGTCTAATCTGGGTCATCTGGCCAATGCAGAGTTTGACGGCATTGTTCTGCTGTTCTTCTGCTGGGAGCATGGCCTCCACATGAGTCTGTGCTACTGTAATCCTTTTAGAGTTCCTGCAGAAGAATCCTTGTCAGAATCATGAGTTTATCCTTAGAATGTTCATGATTTGTCAGACGTTCTACAGTCTGAGATGTCTGTTGTTTCTGTGTTGGCTGTTTAACAACCAAATTCCTCCCGAGAATAAATCAAGTAAAACGTACAACCAATCCATCTAGTATCATCTATTACCTATCTTGGTCATATGTACGATGAAACTTTGTCTAAAGCTGTTTAATTGTATGAATTTAAGAACAAAATAATATTTGCGTAGTTTAATAAATGATGAATTCCCTTTTGAGAAAATCAGCCAGTGTAGTTCAGGCTATTATTTGTGAGTGTTAGAAGAGGTCATTGTGGAAATTACTTCAACATTGCAATCAGCGATAAAATCAGTATTAAATTTGTTTTATCACTAAATGAATCTTACGATAAATGATAATCATTAGATGAAGTATTTATGTTTTCCCTAGTTACAGGGAAACGTGCTGTAAAATTAATGCAAATAAACTTTCACATTAGCTTTACTTGTATTTACTGAATAAGGTACTTAATATAATATAATAATAAGGTACTTACCATGATTTGTAGTGTTACTATCAGTGCATAATGTGTGTGCGAGGCACTTCTGTTTGATTACAGTTCAGTACAGATGTGTCTGACAGGTTTGCAGTAGAATATTGATATCGTTTCTGAATGTGTGCTTCCGTCAGTCCCGTTGTTGTGTTGTCGTCCGTATGAAGCAGAGCGCTTGTGTTTCAGGTTGGAAGGAGACATAGGTCTGCTGGAGAGGGAAGAGTCTCAGATTTCTGCCAAAGAACAAGTCCTGAGAGAGAAGCTACGGGAAACTGAGAGGTCAATCGAAGATCTGCAGAAGGTGAGATGAAAAATCTCTCATTCGATATTCCGTTCATCTGAGTGTCACAAATGATGCCATGTCCATGGAGGAATATGATGAGCTGTCGAGTTTCAGTGAGATTGATGTCCTGCATATGAATTATATGAGTTACTACCTCCGCCGACAACGAAGTTGGCACTTGGAGGTTATGTGATCTGTGCCGTTTGTTTGTTTGTTTGTTTGTCTGTGAACAAGATAACTCAAAAAGTAATGAACGGATATCTATAAAATTTTGTGGGTGGGTCTCTACTACAGCAGTGATAAACCCTATTTATTTTGACCATGGTCAGTCAAACAATATGGCCGCCACGGTGGCCATCTTGAAATCCTATGACACGCGATAACTGAACTTTGCTCCCACTCACCACGATTTGGACTGTGCTGCTTTGGTGGGGGTTTGCACTCTAGGAGTACCTCTAGTGTTTCTTTTTTTACTGACAGAATTTTGATTATTGATTAGGCTGATTACCTGAATAAGCTTTTTTTCTGTTTGCCTTCCAGAGTCTTCAAAACCAAGATGGCGGTAGGTACTAAAGCAGACAGCACCATTTAAAACCTTTTTTTGATGATTTATATTTTATGCACCGGCAAAAGCAAACGCACATGCTGAGTGACTTCTAGAAGTTCTCTAAATGTTAGTATATAAGAGGAACAAAGCTCACAATCTGATATCACTGTGCAAGTGCTGTTCCAGGATCAGCAAAATAATGTTCACCCGTGAGTAATATTGTTGTCCACTGAATAGCAGTTCTGCTATGATGAACTCATGGTACCATGAGGGCTTTGGTTAGTAGTGTGAACCAGTAAAATCCCTAAATATGAGCTATTCTAGAAAGAAAGTGATGTAAAAATTATCTAAAATTCACAAGGCAAAAACTCAGCTGGGTCTTCTTGACAACTTGCGTGCTTGTCTGCATTAACAGCTTGCTGGCATTAGCTAGCTAACTTTAGACAAGTAAAACGCCTCTCATTTGTTAGCACAGTAGAGATATCAGAGCTGAAGTTCATTGGTTCTCTAGCTTTATGTGACAATGTTGCTGTTGCAGGCTCGTTGTAGATTTCAACAAGAACAAATATTGTATTGCAAATGAATGACCTTGTCTCTGCTGGCATCAAATGTCAGTCTGAATTCAATAGACCTCTACCACCTCGCTCATTGTTGCCCAAACCACTCTCCTGGCGGGCCTCTTGTCCTGTTTTAGATCTTTCCCTGCTCTAGCACAAGTGACTGAACTGGTCCACCCATTAGGCCATATTAAAAAAAATTTATTGGCGATCTTCCCCACCCGATCGGCAAAAACTGTTCCCAGCCTTTTTTTTTTTCATCAAAAAAATGTCTAGAAACGCGTAAAAACAGTGCGTGAGTGATTTGCGGTATTTCGATTAAACTGTGATGACTGACCGGCCCTCTAGCCAGCGTTTGTTGAACCACGCCGCGTATGCGCAGATATCTAAACAGTCTTCAGTTAAAACAATTTTCTACCAGTTTCAGTCTGCCCCCTCCTCACTTTTTTATTCCCAAAAGGATGATCACCAACTCTTTTTTTTTAAATTATGTCATCACCCCCGTCCGTCCGTCTGTCCGTCCGTCCGTCTGTCTATTGTCTGTTAGCAATTTCTTGTCCGGGGCATAACTCCTGAGCCGCTTGAGCTACATTCGTGGTACTTCACATACGCGTGCACCATCACTAGGCGCTGTGTCGCGCACCATGATTTCGTTAACCCGGTCAAGGTCAAGGTCACTGGCAAAGGTCAAAGGTCACATGGGGCCCAGATGGGGCTTGTCCGGAGCATAACTTCTCTACCGCTTCAGATACATCCATGATATTTCACACACACGTGTACCATCACTGAGCGGAGTGTTGCGTACCATGTTTACGGCCCTCCCTCCAAGGTCAAGGTCACGGACAAAGGTTAAAGCTCACATGGGGCTGTTGTCTGTTGGATATTGCTATCATGTTGTCTGTCCACTTCCTGATCCATGTTCATGAAGGGCGTATTATGCACCGTTGGCGGTGCTCTTCTTGTTTTATATGGTCTTATCAAGCAACCTCAGGGGTTGACAACGACCCTAATAATGGAGTGCACTGTGCTGGAGCAGGGAGAGATCTAAAACATGCAGGACTAGTCGGACTCCCGGGAAGGTTTGGGAAAAACTGACCAAGATGAAACTCTGTAACATTACCTAGGGAACTGCTCTGGCTGTTGAAGGAAGTTCACCGTCTTACTAAGTAGTTTGTCTTGTACTGAGCTATCAAAGTTGGCAGCGTCATATTACACAACATTCTTTAGCGTAGAGATAATTTACACAATACTGTGTATTAACTAAATAAAATGTTGCATGAGGTACTGTGTATTAACTAGATAAATTGTTGCGTGAGGTAGCTCGGTTCAGGACTAATTAGTCAATTGCTATTTCTAAACTAGTGAGTATGAACTAAGGATGTACGAAGGACTAAAAACTGATATTCGGGGAAAACTTAGTGCAACTAATGTGGTGCAACTAAGTTCAGGAACTTTAAAGATTTAATCCATGAGGGCTGGGGAGTAGTTGATGGCATTCAGTGTTATCATTTATTGGGACGAGGGTCTGGTCTCTTTCAGATCAAGATCCTCTTGACTGCTTTCCGCGATCCATTACCTATCGGATGGAACTACACGCATCTCCATTCTGTAGGGTCGCTGCATACAGTATCTATGAGTTGATTCAAAAACATACTGTACATTAATAAATACGTCTGCATCTAATAACAGGAAATAACAGGTGTCACATGGGTCTGTTGGGCTATTTCCATTCACTGTAGTGAGACAATGGAATCCCGACCTCAAGGCAAAATGACATCCCTTTGTTAAGTGCGATCCCTGTTTTCAGGGCACATTGTTTGCTCTAACACACCGTCAGTGCTTCTGCTGTCTCAGCGCAAAGCTCCTGTAGCAGGAGAAAGGGAGGGAGTAGGGTGTTAGAAGGGTGGGGGAGGGGTTGGGGTGGGGTGGGGAGTCGAGAGATTTGGAACTTGAGAGATTCAAATTCACTTCCTGTTCTCCTCTCTCCCGCAACAGATGCAGTGAATTACATCCATTCCCACATCCCCGACCTCCCTGAAGTATACTCCAAAACACCAGCCAAGGAATCTGGGGATGGGCAGCTCCCAAAGAAAGCCGGTAGGTTTGGGAGGGAGAGTGAGGAGACCGACTGGTGCTGGACTGGAGTTAGGCCAGGTGATAGATAGACTGGCCACTCTGGATGGAGTCTGGGGGCAGTGAGAGGTCTTCTTAATGGGGCCAGAATGGGCCAGAATCCCTGGTGGCCCCCCTGGTTTTGAAGGTTTCTGAGGATTATACAAGATTAAAGCACATTATACTTGAAAGATCATAGTTAAATCAGACGCATTCAGTTGGCATGTGCTGGTCATCAAAAAAATGCATCGCCTACTTGTATTGAGTCAAAACTGATGTGAATAAGTCTGAGAAGTTCACAGTTAATGAGGATTTTCCCTCCCCAATTTTTTGCCGTGAGTCTCCAGCTCTGGTCCCAGGTGTGCTGTATTTTACGAACATAAAGTCGGGGTCAAATTTTTATAACCATCGTGAGGTGATGTGTGATATATGGCATGATTTGATGATCTTTGATGATGTTCCCCGTCTCTTCTGAAGTGATGTACGCCGTGGAGATCAGTGTGGAGAAGGACAAGAAGACTGGCGGGACTAAAATCCTCTCTACCTCAGCCGTGAGCCCAGAGGATGTTCATCAGAGAGGCGTGAAGGTCTACGACGACGGGCACAAAATGGTGTATGAAGTTCGCTCCAGCGGCCCAGGCACAATGGAGAACGGGGTCCATCCTTGGAGCCCAGCGGATGTGGACGACCTGATGCAACATGTCAACCAGCCAGGCGGCGACAGTGGCCGGACGCCGGTTGTCCCTGGCAACCCACAGCCCGTGGAGGGTGCAAAGGAGCAGACGGTGCGCATAGAGGCCAAACTAGAGGCAGTGAATGGGCAGCAGGGCAAGGGCACGGCGGGCCTGCCCAAACTCGAGTTCCAGGAGGAAGTGACGGAGGTTCCCGAGGCCACGTCGGAGAGACCGGTCACCATGATCTTCATGGGCTACCACAACGTGGACGATGACGAGGAGACTAAGAAGCTGCTGGGCTTCGACGGCACCATCAAGGCCGAGATCGTGCTCATCGACGAGGACGACGAGAAGTCGCTCCGGGAGAAGACGGTCACCGACATATCCACCATGGACGGGAACGCTGCTGACCTGGTCTCTGGAAGGCCTCTGTCTGATACTACCGAACTGTCCTCCGAGTGCAAGGACGAGAGCTCGGCCAAGGAAATAACGCCCCCAGGTATTGAAAAGAAAAAGCGCTGCCAATGCTGTACTGTCATGTGACCCCCCCCCTTCCCCCCACACTCTCTTCCCCCTGGAACATGCCTTCCAAGGCTCTTCTCCTGAAAAATTCTCGCCTTTATACTAACAGCACCTCCTCTTTAATGGCCTGAGAACACACACTGGCTGCTTGTCTTCTCACTCGTCTTTTAGACCCAACCATCCGAAACAGTTCTGCAGCATAATCATAACTGCATGGTTAACAGCTAGGTTTTGAGGTAAAAAAAGGTGGAGTAGGTGTGTAAAATGGAACTTGATTTGAAATTTTAATTCAAGCCAATGACATCTGAGGACACAATAGCAAGAACTTAATTTATATCATATTTTCAAATATTTGATTTGAGTGTGAGGACAAAGTGGTCATCAACTGGTCCAATGCAAGAGAGCAGTACATTATGAAGCCTCACATACTTTTGTAAAACCTTCATCAAACAACACAGAAACATCAATAAGACCAGGGATTTGTATGACAGTGTAGCACAGATTCTTGCACAGGCAATCGGAGGAGGTGTTCAGTATATTCACGTGCATATCTTAATTGTTCTTTGTTACTTTCCATCTCAAAGCATACAGATACAACCTTTTTTCAATATTCATACCCAGCATTTGTCCAGTGGCCTTACTGAAATGTAGAACACAACTGCATATTTGAGCAAAACTGTCAACGTGGACACACTCGTCATTTCCTTGTGTTCACGAAGCAGAAAGTACCAATGGCTTTTTTCCACGACAAAGAAGCTGAATAACGCCCAGCTAACAATGTACATATTTCGAACTTAATGTGCAGATTCTTTTAGGAAGAACCTTTGCCTTTGGTACCTGTGCCTATCTTTTCTGATGTACGAGTAGTAGAGGTTCAACTTTGCCACTGTATTTGAATGTTTTTTCCTTTTTTAAAAAAGGCCATTGAATGGATTTCTTCATCTTATGAAGAGCAAATATTCATGGCTCATCTGAAGTGCCATGTTTTGCTAAACACTCAGCAGCCAGTTTTCAGGTCAACGAGACTTATTTTTTAAGCACCATTAACTAGAGGTTCATGTTTTAGGCTTTGTATATCTAGAAACCTGTGCTTTGAAATAATGCCGTTCTCCATTCTTCACAGTATTTGATTGACTTTTGAACAAACCCAGTGAAATTTAATCAATGTTCATGGTTTTAACTTCTGCTGTAGGATTGGTTGCGCAGCAAAACAACTACCAATCAAGTCTTTCCACCACGACTTTTCCCAGGGTTTCTGATGCTTTCGAGTTATCTACCTATGTCATACTGGAATCCTTGATGAAGCTCTAGGAAAAGCTTGGTCATTATACGTTTTAAATTCATTACTGATATTCACATACGATAATTGCCATTGATCAAAGTCACTCTTGCCGGTTATAACAAAAGTATTAGGCACTTGGCTTTCTCCGAGGGAACAAATGGAGGAATTTGCACAAGCCATCGTGTGGCATGATTGGGTCCTAGTTTACATGTTAACTTGGTGCTGTAGGACCAGGGTAATGTCGGTACTGCTGCCTTCAACAAGGTACTGTAGATGCGAGCAAACATTAGACCCATGTTCTTTGATTTTTATAAAGTTCTCTTCTGTGAGCATGTATGCCAAAAAGGAATCAATTTTACCCAGAATAAAATACTAGTACATTTTAACCCTTAGAGCACTGAAATAAATTTTTAAATATATACATTTAATTATCTTGTGCTGTTGAAAACCTTTCCTGTGGTGCCTTGTTTCTGTGCAGGTGTGGATGCCAGCGGACTTAGAGTTCTCTGTTTATGCACGCAGTTGCACTATTCTATCACTAGATGGCACACCAGGATCAGTTATTGAATATTCACGAGCAAGCCGAGCTCGCACATGGTTTAGAATATGGAAGAGTTAAGTTCCATCCCTGTTTGTCAGGAATTGTATGAATTAAACTCCTCAGCCGAGCCTGATGTGAAAACTGCCCAATATACTCGCCCATAGTATCTATCAAGGAGTTGATAAAAACTTCTTGTGACGGAAAAAATCCTTGACCTTTGTTGCGACTAGTTCAGCAATAATAGGCCAAAGTTATTTCAACTGAGTAGTGAAAAAAATCAGTTTTATTCAGCAAAAATTTAACATGGTATTGATACTATATCATTCTGCAATCAATTGTAGTCCTCAAATACTAAAAATGCGTAATTCCCTACCATTAAATAATGTATAGATTCAACTCACAATTAATTCAGCCGTTTCTTGCAACCTCATACATATGTATATGCATATGGCGGAATTTTGCTCAATGTAATGATGTTTTAGAATTTATACCGCATTCAACGAAATCGAATGGCTAGATTTCGTGCAAGATGAGAACAGCTCCAGGACTGTAGTAAAACCCCTGTCATATTCAGTGCACCAATTTTGTTCAATCTAGAGAAGCATATTGCCTGCTTTTAATGATGGTGGAATGTCTGTTTTGTTAAAACTAGATGTATTTCAGATATTTCTGCGTTAGTGAGTTATACTTGCCCTTATAGGGTGTTAAAAGCATTTATCTAAGCTTGCGTTTCACTTGGATGATCATAATTGTTAATGGCAAGGTTTCATTCACAGGGTGAACGTGCTGACTGTAAAGCCGTTCCTTTCATAAGAACGTGTGCTTGCTGATGCGGCTTTGTAGAAAAATAGGCAAAACTCTGAACTTCATTATAGAGAAAAGGCATATTTTTGGTTTGGAGAGGTTACTGGTGACGGTTGATGTCCATCTGCACCTATATTGATAAACCCATGCCAAATTCCACCGAAAAATCATTACTTTATGTTGAACTTCATGAGCCAAAAGTTGATTTGTGTTCAACATATGATTATTTTATGATTTGACAGTGCGTAATTTTTAGAGCTCAGGGGAGCCACCTGGAGGGCTATTTTATTTGGCTTGTAAATGATGGATAATCTAAAGAAAATCGCTGTCAGATGATGTGCACGTGTGGTCAGAGGAGTTTATGTCAGCAGAAATGTATTGTTTTTACTCCCAGTCTTTTTTCAATTCTCAGTATTTTTTTCTATAATTTCATTGCCAAATTTTCATGAATAATTTTTGTGCTTGTGGCCCTTACTCTGAACTATTAATTTGAAAAGAAACTGAAATATGACAGGATTCAAAATGCGGCAAATGTCCTGTATCATTAAATCAATTTGCCCCCTCTGTGTGATGCTCAGATCTTGAATTATGAGGCCTAAAATTGGGTAATGCATGAATAGCCGTATTTGGCTACTGCGCAAAAGGGGTTAAGCAAGTCGCCGTGTGAAAGGTTTTCAACAGCTTTCATTTATGTATCCTACATCATTGAGCAACAGTCACTGCATTTAGTGCACTAAGGGTTAACAAAAGATTTACAATAATTTAAAAATTTAGTTCGGCCACTTTTATGGACATGTTATTGAGTGAACCTTTTGGAACTAAACTGAAAATCTTTACCAGTCAGAAAAAGGGAGAAACATGAAAAAGCTTTTGTCTGACGCAAGAAATGAAAAAGCATACCAGCAATTCAACTTTCTCATGACTGAATAGTGAAGCTATTCTGAGCCTGGACTTGGTGGGTACTTAAATGGGAGAGCAGCTTGGAAAAATGGTTTTGGTGAGACAGTAGGGAGCCTATGTTCTGGGCCAAGTGGAGTAAATGCTTTAGTACACTGATGGCAGATGTGCAGCAGATGGTATTAACCTCTGGGTACTTTCTTTAAAGAAGGGCTGGCCTATTGTGGTCATGCAAGATCCCAGCAAAAAGCGCAAGACTCTCTCAACTCCTGTAATGAGGCCTACAATCATTTTTTTTTAAAGTGGAAAATATAAGGTAATGAGTTATCTAGTGAACTTAGCCCTAACTATTGGCAAAACTTGGAGTGAAATCTCTCCCTGTTGTCTTATTTTGCAAAAAAAAAAAAAAAATTAAAAAGCGATAAGAATTTACAAACAAATATAAGAATAAAATGCTTAAGACTGATTTTGTTTATGTTTTTGGAGAGATGGAATGATTGGGACTAAATATATACTGCATAGTACTGCGTGGGACTAACAGTATGTGTGTTAGTCCATGCTTCCTGCTGGACTCTCAGTTTGGCAACACAGTTATCCCTTCTTCTAACATTAACATTAATTGAGAGGGCCAGATAATTAATTTGTTTTTGTCCATGTGACAATACCATTTATGCTCGTTATAATCTCGGAGGAAGCTTCTGTGCCTGATGCTTCTGTTAAACTGGACTTGAAATAAATCCCTGGCCTTGTAAAAATGGCGCAACAATGTGAAGGTACATCAGTTGGGTACAAAATGGCGGCGAAAATGACTGTTGTGGCCACTTGTTAGCAACATGTCCTTGCCTCTCCCAAACATCACGCTGAATTGATGGTGAGAGTTATTCATTCACAGATTTAAAAAATGTGATCCTGCACATATGTACTTGTAGATAAAATTTGTATATATGCTATATATGAATGCTAATGCTATCAAGACCATCCACATCAATTTTGTACAGAGATTAATTACAAAAAAATTAATGGAAACATTATTTATATGAAGACACATTTATGAAAAATTGTTATAAAGTTAATGATTGTTCATGCTTATAAAATGTATATTTTAGCATAATTTTCGTCCGCTACTAACTGTGTTTTTCATTATGCATGCTGTTACTCCCCATCTTTCTCTGTCCTATCGTTTTCAACGGAGACAAAGCAAAGTGAACAAATGTTTACCCCTTCATACTTCTCAAATTCTCTCTCTCATTTATGTTTTCTTACCAAATTCTCTTGCTCATTTTTGCAGTAGCAAGTTCAAAACCACGTTTCTTATAGCAGTAGCAACTGCTGTGAGAAATGTATATTATTTGGTTGAAAAGATTTTTAACTTCTTCACTACATGCAGTTTTGGATGTTATCTTCACGTTAGTGGTCACCATAATCATCAGACTAAGAGTAAGTAATTTTAATTCTTGAATTTTTGTATGCCTAAGCACAAATGAATTCTGTATTGTCAGTTTACAGAAAAAACTTCCAACAGAGAGCACGATTTCATTTGCCCATAATCCAATTGTTTATTCTCTTGCTTTTGTCCATTTCATTAACTGCATTTTAGCTGTTTTCATAAATCTTCCCTAATATATTCAGTCATTACTAACCCCTTACTTTCATTGCAAACATATTTTTGAAATATTGCGTCCGATGCCAGAGTTGTACTTCCCATAATTGTTCTCCATATTATCTTATGACCATGTATTGCTTGAACAATTCAACCCAAAATGGCTGCAGTGAATTCTTAAGCGCATCTTACAAATGACACAAGACTACGCCCAACTTGGCTTCAAAGTTTTTTCAATTTTTTGAACACAACATTTTTAAAAAGTAAAATAATTTTCACCTGTTGGGTTTAGACGCATAGTTTTATGGACTGTCAATGTCTTTAAATGTATACAGTATATTCAGTACATATAAAATGTGAGGGCCTGCCTTTTTAGTTTTTTTAACTGTAGAAACTGTGTTTACAAAATATCCCCATGTTATAATACTATGTCCATCTTTAAATATATCAGTGGAAACAATAGAACCTATCCATAAGTACAGTTCCCTGAAGATAATATAATTTCATCGTGCCGTAAATATTAATGTGGACAAACTGAGCACCAGTCGAACTCACTCGTCACAACTTCCTTGCATATTCTGTCTTACCTCGGAAATGAGCGCTCTGGTTACTTCAGATTTTTAAAGCACACACCAACTTGAATGAGAAAATGTCATTGTGTTTAAAAAAAGCATGGACTGTCACAATTATTATGTAATGTCAAATTCACTTCTAAAATTTAAAAAACAAATCCTGTTTACACCGCATTGTAGATTAGCATTCCCTGCTTGGCAGTAGGGAACAATAGAATGCTAGAGCATGTTTCAACAGATGTGGTTCCAGTTGCCTGGGAAATTTATCAAAAATGTTTGTGAGGATGTACTGACAGGAAACACTGTGACCCAACTAATAGAAAACCATTAATAAATGATTTACTTCATTTACCTAGTGTATTTACAGATATGCATATCCTGAAGTTACCCCCGCGAAGATTAAATCTTTGATTCTGTACAGTTCGATTATACGGTAGTAGAACATCTGGTTTATTGACATACATTGATCTCTGAAAACATATGTTCATGTCTTGACCTGTTAATTGTGGGGATTAAAGTTATGTAGATATACTCATTAACGATGTAATTCAGAAATCTGCGATGGATAACCTTCGCATATCAAACGAACAAAGTCATAATTCATTGTAATGACTATTAAGTGGTCTGTATCGCTGTCTGTCATATTTACTGTTTGTGTATTCAGTTCTGTTTAAGAAGCATAAAATATGTTGCTGAACTCCAGTAGTTAATTCACTAGCAGTGATAGCAATGGCCTTGTCAGCACATTTTATTGAAACCCCAGTGACCAGAGCTGTCAAGCACACACACTTTCCTGTTTCAAACACTCTGTTCAGTATCATTTTGAGACATTGAAGTTTGCCGTAGCTGGTTTTTTTTTTTCTGTCGAAGCTCAGTGAAAATATAGACACCTTCCACAAATTCACTCTGCTTCTTGACTGAGAACTGTTGTATTTTTTTACGCTGGAGTGTAATTTTTTATCTGTCCTGCTCTTTTTTCCTTTTCATTGTCAAAATAATGCCTTTCTGTATCTCTCTCTCCCTCTCTCACGTTCTCACTCGAATTCAAACTGCCAGCAGCCACGCTGTAGCGACGGCTAATCCTTTGTATGATACCCTTTAGTCAAATAAACAGCATTTTTTCCCACTGCGCCTGCACTCTGTGTCTGTGCTATGATTCTTCCTCTAACTCACTCTGCGGGAGTCCGAACGTGTCTACTCTTCTCTTCTGGACTGCATTCCTGTCAGTTTTCCAGCACCAAAACTAACCGCACACTGGCCTGCTCTGAGTCTTCACTGCCTGTCGCTGCTGAGGCGGCTTCCCTCTGACCTCACATACAGGAGAAGCGGTGCTTCTTAGGCTGAGTCCATACTGTTGTATGTCTTCACTGTCTGTTGTTTGCCTCATCAGCAGGATTAAAGAGGAAACGATTTTCCCTCTTGCGTCTTGCAATATGCTGCTCATTTCATAGGCGACGCACTGACTCTTTAATGGAGAAAAGAAATACAGCATTTAATTTTTGATTTAGAATCTCTAGATCCAAATTTGAATCAAACTGACTGAATTTCTGTGCCCTTTCAGAACCGTGCCATGAGTATTTGCCCTTGGTCTGAAGAATCAAGTGTGGGTGTTTTGTGACTGTTGCCATGAATACGCAATAAAATAGGAAAACAGAGAGGGGCAGATTTTTTTATGGCACTATATCTGCAAAGAGCAATGAGCTGTGAGTGTGAAAGCAAACCGAAACGGCAACAAACTTCTTTTCTAAAATTGGTGTTCTCACAAACTGTGAGTATATACTCAATTATTTGCCAGAGATCCCCAGTAGTCTTTGTAGTCAGCTAGTCACTTAAATTTAGAACCCACAAGTAAATCCATCCTTTTGATGAAATTAAAACTGTAATGTACAACTATTTTTATATCCATTAATCTCTTTCAGTTGCTGATTTGGAAATGGACTATAATTTTTAAAAAAACTAGATCTTTTTCTGACTTCCTTAGTTGCCTATACCAGCCTTTGGACTAAATTTTATGTGGAGGCATTGGGTTAGATTTATTGTAAAAATACTAAGGAAGTGACGTTATACACGCTCCAAAATGCCTTGCCTGCCTCTGTTCACTGTCTTCCTGTAGCTGATGCGAAACAGCAGCTTAGGACATTGGCTGGAAAGTTGAGTCCATTAACATCAACAAATGACCAGTGGACAGGCATCGTGAGATTAAAATTGTGAGCTCTGATGATACGACAAGGTAAACTACTATGATGTGTGAAATGATAAATACATAGACTATGTTCAGAAATGTCCTCTTTTGGCCCTTTTATGTTACTTTGTAGATACATTCTATGTGCATTATCCCCAGTCTTGCGTTGCTCGTCCAAGAACTATCATCTGTTTAAAACTGAAGAGGTTAGGAAGAGGTTGCTGGCTTGATACACTCCCTGGCCCATCTAGAACATTAATGTTGCCTGACAATTAGAGGGTCTATTCAATTTTGCTGAAACATAAGCAGATCGCGTTGTTGAGTAAAATGAGAATGGTGATGGAAGCAATCACGTCAAAAATGAAGAGTAGCTACACATCTTATTTATAAAATTGTGTCTAGTTCACTAATCTTTGACATTATCATTCAGAGCAGAGGTTCTCAAACTCGTCTCTGGGGAACCACAGCATGTGCTGGTTTTCGTTCCAACTGCAAATACAACCCCTGAATTTTAATGAGATTTTTTTTTTTTAATTACCCTTTGATGCAATATTGTCAAAAAAAAGCTATGCATGCTATGAATAATAAAAGTACCATGTTCACATTAGGTGATTTTGGAAACAGCTGAATAAGAGGGAAATTAAAACAAAAATCTTCCAATAAATTTTTTTTTAAATCAGTTGGCTCTTAATTAGTATAACTACTGACATACAGTATGGTCACTAAATTGAACCCTTAATTTAATAATAAGGATTATGAAGACAAAGCAGTCGACAATGACCGTTTTGAACTAATATAGTTGGAGAAAATTTTGAAACCTTTAAGCTAGTGTCCGGCAAACCATCGGAGCTTAATTAGTCTTAGTATTCCTAGGATCAGTAAATTGGTTTGACCTTGTGCAATCACCTGTATTGCAGAAACAAAATGGACCGCGTACTTTCATTCGCTAGGGCAGGCATGGCTATGTCTCTCATACATGAAGTTAGAAGGTAACAAAAAAAAAGAAATCACACAAATTAAGACGTATTAACAGCTTGAGAGAATTCTGGGATTGCAGTTGGGGTTGTAATGAAAACTAGCATACACAGTGGTCCCCGCGGTCTGGGTTTGAAAACCACTGATTCAGGGAATATGCAGTAGCTATGCTGATATCGCTCAGCCTCTCGGTGAATGCTAGACAAACAACAAACAGTCAATGGCTTGGTTTACCTGCTCAGAATATCCATGTTTTTTTGCCCTTTTTCTGAAAAAGGCAATATTCCTGTGAGACTATAATCTTGACTAATGTGTGATTCCCCTCCTGCGGTCTGCACCTCCACCTCAACGAGTCACAGCTGCTGCTCATTGAGGTGGAGGTGCTGTTAAGAGTATAAAAGAGCAGCTGCATTCTGTTATTGTTTTTATTCATTGAATTAAATATTTATTTATCATTTTACTCAGCCTGTCCCTTCCTTTGGTGTTGGGTACATAGTCCCAGTGCCTGCCGGCTCATTGGCTTCTGCCAGCGGGACCAAACCATGACATCATGAAAATCAAAATTCCACAGATGTTCCTGTTGTCATGCTGCCATCCACACTTCGATTAAAATGGAATTTTTTCAGTTTTCCCTCATGTGACGGACTTATTCAGCTGTGTGAATTTCGTTTCATTCGTTTTACCACCTTTTCAAACAGGATGGCGCTTCAATATTTGCACATATCTGAAAATCTGTTGATATCAAAAGATCTTTCCTAAAGTTTAAGTAGTTGTGTCTCTCCTCTCAACCAGAAATGTGGGCTTTTCTTTTGTGCATGAATCTCTACTCCACCCTTGCAACCTGATGGTTAGTTTGGTTGAACGTACAAAGCTAACTGTAAACAGGCAAGGAGCTGTGTGCTGCAAACTGCAGTAAAAACTCCAGCTGAGACAAATAAATTTTGAATACATTGTATACATGTCAAAAAATGCTGAAAAAACTTGAATAACCAGAATATCCCACGTTTTAATCTGAATATGCTATATTTGGCCTTATTGTATTTGTGCTCATTAGGGGCTAAGGAACCGCTCTTAGTCTGACCAGTCACCTAGGACCTGTTTGCTTTGGGAGACCTTACCAGGGGCAATAAGCCCCAGACAACATAGCTCCTAGGATCATCCAGGTACTCAAACCCCCCCACCACCATAAGGTGGCGATTCAAGGAGAGGACACACATACAACAAGGACATTGACATCGCCCGGATTGGCGTCACTAGGACCTGGGGTTGGGGTTGGCAGGCGAGAGCCTGGTGGCAGGGTCTCCATCCACAGGACCCGGCCGGGCACAGCCCGAACGAGCGAAGTGGGCCCGCCTTCCCGTAGGCCCATCACCCGCGGGAGGGTTTAGAAAGGGTCGATGTATTGCGTTTTGGGTGGCAGTCGTGGGCGGGGGCCTCCACGACCCAATCCCTGGACATGGAATCTGGGTCTCGGAACATGGAATGTCACCTCGTTTGGGAAAAAGGAGCCTGAGCTTATGTTGAGCGGTACCGGCTAGAGATAGTTGGGCTCACCTCCACGCACAGTCTGGGCTCTGGAAACCGACTCCTTGAGAGAGGCTGGACTCTCTCCTACTCTGGAGTTGCCTGCGGTGAGAGGCGGCGGACTGGTGTGGGTTTGCTTATAGCCCCCCAGCTTAGCTGTTATGTGTTGGAGTTTTCCCCGGTGAATGAGAGGGTCGCTGCCCTGCGCCTTCGGGTCAGGGAGAGGTGCCTCACTGTCATCTCGGCTTATGGGCCAAATGGCAGTGCAGAGTACCCGACCTTCTTGGAGTCCGTAGGAAGGATTCTGGAAAGTGCTCCGACTGGGGACTTTATCGTTCTGCTGGGGGACTTCAACGCCCACGTGGGCAGCGACAGTGTTACCTGGAGGGGCATGATTGGGAGGAACGGCCTCCCTGATCTGAACCCAAGTGGTGTTCTGTTGTTGGACTTCTGTGCTAGTCACGGTTTGTCCATAACGAACACCATGTTCAAGCATAAGGGTGTCCATCAGTGCACGTGGCACGAGGACGTCCGAGGTCGGAGGTCAATGATCGACTTTGTGGTCATGTCATCTGACCTTCGGCCGTATGTCTTGGACACTTGGGTGAAGAGAGGGGCTGAGCTGTCGACTGATCACCACCAGGTAGTGAGTTGGATCCACTCGTGGAGGAGGAAGCTGAACAGACTTGGCAGGCCCAAACGTGTTGTGAGGGTCTGTTGGGAACGTCTGGCGGAACCCTCTGTCAGAGGGGTCTTCATCTCTCACCTCCGGGAGAGCTTTGACCAGATCCGAAGGAAGGTTGGAGACATTGAGTCTGAATGGACTATGTTCTCCACCTCCATTGTTGAAGCGGCTGTTCGGAGCTGTGGCCTTAAGGTTTCTGGCGCCTGTCGTGGCAGCAATCCCCGAACTTGGTGATGGACACCGGAAGTAAGGGATGCCGTCAAGCTGAAGAAGGAATGCTACCGAGCTTGGTTAGCTCGTAGGACTCCTGAGGCAGCTGACCGGTACCGGCAGGCTAAGCGCGCTGCGGCTCCGGCGGTGGCGGAAGTAAAAACTTGGGTGTGAGAAAAGTTCGGGGAGGCCATGGAGGAGGACTGTCGGTCGGCCCCGAAGAGATTCTGGCAAACCGTTCGGCGCCTCAGGAGGGGAAGGCAGTACCCTGCCAACACTGTTTACAGTGGTGGTGGGGAGCTGTTGACTTCGACTGAGGATATTGCCGGCTGGTGGAAGGAATACTTCGAGGATCTCCTCAATCCCACTGATACGCCTTCCGTAGAGGAAGCAGAGGCTGGGGACCCAGAGGCTGATCCATCCATCACTGAGGTAGTTCGGAAGCTCCTCGGTGGCAAGGCACCGGGGGTGGATGAGATCCGCCCTGAGTACCCTCAAGTCCCTGGATGTTGCAGGGCTGTCTTGGTTGACACCCCTCTGTAAAGTCTAGGGTGCTGGAGAGGAGAATTCGGCAGATAGTCGAACCTCGGATCCAGGAGGAACAATGCGGTTTTCGTCCTAGTCATGGAACACTGGACCAGCTCTATACCCTCCGCAGGGTGCTTTAGGGTGCATGGGAGTTTGCCCAACCAGTTGACATGTGTTTTGTGGATTTGAAGAAGGCATTCGACCGTGTCCCTCGTGGCATTCTGTGGGATGTGCTTTGGGAGTATGGAGTCCGGGGCCCTCTACTAAGGGCTGTGCAGTCTCTGTATGACCGGAACAGGAGCTTGGTTCGCATTACAGGCAGTAAGTCAGACCTGTTCCCGGTGCATCTTGGACTCCGACTGGGCTGCCCTCTGTCACCGGTTCTGTTCATTATCTTTATGAACAGAATTTCTAGGCGCAGCCAGGGGCCAAAGGGAGTATGGTTTTGGGACCACAGGATCTCATCTCTGCTTTTTGCAGATGATGTTGTCCTGTTGGCTTCTTCGAAACCGGGACCTTTGGCATGCACTGGGGCGGTTTGCAGCCGAGTGTGAAGCAGCTGGGATGAGAATCAGCACCTCCAAATCCGAGGCCATGGCTCTCGACCAGAAAAAGGTGGCTAGCCTCCTCCGGGTTGGAGGAGAGCTCTTGCCACAGGTGGAGGAGTTTAAGTACCTCGGGGTCTTGTTCATGAGTGAGGGAAGGATGGAGCATGAGATTGACAGATGGATCGGTGCAGCGGTAGCAGTAATGCGGTCATTGTACCGATCTGTTGTGGTGAAGAAGGAGCTGAGCCGAAAGGTGAAGCTCTCGATTTACCAGTCAGTATACGTTCCTACCCTCATCAATGGTCATGAACTTTGGGTCATGACCGAAAGAACAAGATCTTGGGTACAAGCGGCAGAAATGGGTTTCCTCCGCCGGGTGGCAGGGTGCTCCCTTAGAGATAGGGTGAGGAGCTCTGTCACCCAAGAGGAGCTCAGAGTAAAGCCGCTGCTCTTCCAGGTCGAGAGGGGCCAGCTGGGGTGGCTCAGGCATCTATACCTGGACGCCTTCCTGGGAAGGTGTTCCGGGCATGCCCCACCGGGAAGAGGCCCCGGGGAAGACCCAGGACACACTGGAGGGACTATGTCACTCGACTCACCTGGGAACGCCTTGAAATACCCCTGGAAGAACTGGAGGAAGTGTCCAGGGAGAGGGAAGTCTGGGCATCCCTGCTTAGACTGCTGCCCCCGCGACCCGGCCCCGGATTAAGCGGTTGAAGATGGATGGATGGATGGATGGATGCTATATTTGGAAGGAGGCCAAATATCCAAAGGGAAAATGCTGGTTACATCACCGATATAAAATTTAGAATATTGTCATATTTTGAATAATAGTGGAAAATTAGAGTGCATGTAATTGTACTTAATGTATCATGCTACGCTAATGACTCCCAAGACTTGATTACTTCAAAATCACCAGCCTATTTTGTGCTAGCCAACAAAATTATGCTTTATTTGTCCAAATAAAAAAAATTAAAAAAATATAAAAGAAAATCATGACATCAGGCAAAGTATAATAACAGCGTAACTTTGCTACCTCATACATCACCTTCAGTCATCTGTGTGAGCATGAGCAACAGAATGCTGACTGCAGTTCACCATGGACGTTGCACATAACACCTTTAATATAATTTTGACAAAGCTGCAGAACTTCATTCATCTACAGAGAATATTTTCCTCCAATAAAGTATCAGTTGTTGTTTTTTCATGTTTTTCTAAATCAGCCATTAATAAAAAAAATTGCATTTTATGACAGTGGACTAAATACAGTTAATGGCTAAACAGGAATAATTGCATTTTGGATTCGACTTAGAGCGGATTTGTTCTGCTATGTCACATGTTAAGAAGAGTATATACCATCCAGATATTGTTGTTGCCCAGACCTGCGGAGAGGGTTACTCCGAGGCAATACCCTGAAACGAAATAGGATATAATTTCATTCAACACTTGGTGTACTGCACACCTACATGTGGAAGGAAATCCATTGTGGAATTCAATCACACGCACAAAACTGGGAACATTCATATTATCAACAGGACGTGTAAACAAAAGAGGCAGAAAAATCAGAAGGCGGGGGATAGGAAATGCTATGCAAACATGGCAGGGACTGGGGAAGTGTGCTGGGAGGGGGCCAGTGGACGAGCCAGTTTATGGCTGCTCAGTGTGTGGGGTGAAGATGATGAGAGGGGGTGGGACAGAAACTGCTGTAAAGTCACAGTCCGTCAGTAAATAGCAGACGACTGGAGCGTGCACACTTAGCCTGCCATGAAAAGATTTGCTCACAATCTGTGGTTTAATGTCTTCAAAGGCAGATGCATCTTCAAATTTAGGCTAATACAGCAATTCAACATTGTACCACAGACTATATAGAAGAAAAAAATTAAACAAAGGAACCTGCCTTGGGCCCTTTTAAGATATATTATGATTGTAAATAGATGCATAGACAATTAATCAAAATACGCTGCCTGTCCAAAAAAAAATTGGATATAAAAAATTAAATTTTATGACTGTATCATAATTGCAGCAGTTAGTATGTTTGAGCTGGCAGTAGTTATTTTAACCCAGACTGGTGAAGCGTCTAGCTTCTCATTTCTTAAAAAATCATGTTGGAAGACGTATCCCTTGGTGGCAGAAAAGATGTTACGGTATTTCAAAATGGGAAAATTAAGCCAAAAATTAATGCAACTCTGATTGAAAACAAATGTTTTGGTGTTGCATATGGCTGTCAAAACAAAGGCATGACGAATTTGCACAGTAATCAAAGCGAGAGGGGTTCCAACTAAATATTTGAGGATGCAACTTTTTTTAGGCAAGGGAGTGTAAACTGTAATTTGATCCTGGCATGGAATTTGCTGTAGTTTGATGCCAAAACCTGGTCCTCACAAAAATCTGTTCATACGGTGCCCTCCGCTGATCTTGGCACTCTTGGAAGATACTCGTTTAATAAGTTATGAGAAATGTGGTTGCTCTTTATACGTTAACAAATATCTTACCTTGAACTCAAAGACAATAATTGAAGGAAAAAATATTTGTAACTAATTTTTTTCCCCCAAAAACATCACAATCCACAAACATCGGCACCCCAGGAAAACCTTTTTAAGAGAAGTGTCACAAGTGTATTCTAATTCATATTTTAATTTTTAAAAGTTCATTTTGCCTGAAGATATGACCTGCAGTCTCTCTGAGGTATAACTATGTGGTGACTGACTGTTTAATTTCATTTCATCGTTCATCACGGTGGTTCAGACAGAAGAATATTGCAATGATGTGCAACAGAAAGTTATTCTGCGTTACACGTGTGGGAATGGCTGAAAGAAAATAGCAAAAAAAAATTGAAAATCGTCATTTGATTATCGGGGCAATAGTTACAGTATGTGAGGCATATGGTAATGTTAAAAATCTGCCTGGAGGAGAACGTGTTCCTATTTTGAATGGCCTTTGGTTGAAAACACCAGAGATTGGTTTTGCATTACAAAAACATTTCCATTCCTTAAAGAACCTCATCCCCAACTGCAGTGTATGGTGGTGGATCTTTGATGTCATTGGGCTGTTTTTCCTCGAAAGGCCCTGGATAACTTGTTAGGACCAATGTTATCATGGATTCCATCAGGTACAAGCAGTTGCTAATTGACAACCTGACTTCCTCCGCCAGAAGCTTGAACTGGGTTGTGGTTTGGTCTTCTAAAAGGACAATGATCTAAAGCATTGGTTCCCAACCCAGTCCTCAAGGACCCCCTGTCCTGCAGGTTTTTGTTGCAGCTCTACTTTTGCGCACCTTATCCATTTAAGGCCCAATGTACCTTCATGCACACCCTGTTCAGGTAGACCTTTTTCAACCAATCAGCAGGAAGCCCTTAAATGGATCAGGTGTAGAAAGAGAGCAAAAACCTGCAGGGCAGGGGGTCCTTGAGGACTGGGTTGGGAACCACTGATCTAAAGGATGCATCCTAAAACAATATAGGAAATTGTTAACCGGGAGCAGAATCTTGGTTCACCGTGGTCATCTTCGTCCCTAAACCTAACGCCAACAGAAAACCTGTAAGACAAGCTGATGAGGAGAGTTCATAAAGATGGACCTGAGAATGTGAAGGATCTGGAGAGATTCATCATGCAGGAATGGACTCAGATTCCTTGTCATATCTTCCACAACCTCACTGCACTCTGAGAGAGTGTACTCTGATTGAGCTGCTACTCTGGCTAGGGAGGCTGCACTAAGCATTAGGTCAGGGTAATGCAGTAATTGTGGCACCTTTTCGGGAAAAGCATCCGTTTCATGATTCATTATTATTTTATTTCAGTCATTGCATTTCTATTAAAGGTTATATTTTGAAAGAATATCAATAGGTTACTAATAATAGAATTAATTATATATAACCACTTCTGTTAACAAGAGTGCCAGTATTAGTGGAGGGCACTGTAACCTTGAGGAGCAGTGTTATTCAACAGATCAGTCATCACTAAAAATAAATCATCACACAGTTATAATGAAGGAAAGGCTTAATGATAAATTTTCTTCTTAGTCATCGTTAAGGTCAAATATTCTTTGAACACAGCGTTCAATTTCTGATGTTTGTGAATCTCTGTAGATTAAAATCAGGTTTTACCCACATCTGAATCCAAACTCTAGCACTGCCAATTAATCAATGAACAAAAAAAGCATATTTTTGTTATTGCTATTAAATTCAGTATAACATGTAACTTAATTAAAGCTCCACGATTGGCTTTGCAGGAAATCCAAATTCCTTAGTAATCCAGTGGAGGGCCATTTTTACCACAATACCGAACCCGTATGCAGAGCCCATGCGTCTGTTCAAGCAGTTATGACTGAAGTGTATGCATACATGGAGGTCTGTCTGTTTTGCGTTTAGTTTGTACCATATGCTTCCTTAATTAAATACCGAATGACTCCGACCACCAATGGAAAATACAGCTTTTTCTCTGTGATCAAGCCACAGCACCCTGCATTTAGAGACGTGAATCATCTCCAGTAGGAATATAGAACTTGCTTTATATTGCGTCAGTGTTGCCAAACAAAAACAGAAGCCAAAGTTGAGTTTCTTGAGCTCTCTCTGGCTCTTAAGAATCGGATCACCACAGACAGCTGGGTGGGCAACCGAAAAACAAACATGGAAGACGTGTGTTTGCCAAGACCACCTGGGCAAATTATAGCGAAGTGGAAGGAGGTTCTGGGTGAATATTTCTGCATGTGTTAAAAAATCTATTGCAGGCTTGATTGCTGCAGTCTGGCGCACACCTGAAAAGCAGCCTTGATAATTAAGAATGAGAATATTGTTGAATTGTTTTTTTTTATTTTAGTCAAAATCATTATTCATGAAGTCACAATTACAACCCCAATTCTGAAATAGTTGTGATGAAGTGTAAATTGTGAATAAAATCAAAATGCCATGACTTTCAGATCACATGAGGCAATATTATCCCCCGCCGTGCGATTAGCAGGAAGCGGGGGATATAGCATTGGGCTCCGTCCGTACGGACACATAAAATTGAGGCGGCGGGGGATATTGCAATGTTAGTGGCAAACTCTTGTTTTATTTACAAGAGAACATAGATAACATTTCAAATGTTGAAACTGACGTATTTCATTTTTATCCACAAAATGAGCTTGCTTCAAATTTTCTGGCTGCAACAGGTCTCAGAAAAGTTGGGACACTGGCAAAAAAGGGCTGAAAAAAGTACTTAATATATTAGAGAATCAGCTGAAAGAACATTTAGCAAGTAATTAAGTTAACTGGCATCAGGTGTGTGACATGATTGGCTATAAAAGGGACGTCTTAGAGAGGAGTCTCTGTGCGTAAGGGACAAGGCCGAAGACCGTTACTGGATGCCTGTGATCTTCGGTCCCTCAGACGCTACTGCATCACTGACCGGCATGATTCTGTCATTGACATTATTAAATGGGCCCAGGAATACTTCAAGAAACTACTATCTTGAAACACAGTCTGCCATGCCATCCACAGATGCCACCTAAAACTCTATCATGTAAAAAGGAAGTCGTTGTTCAGCATGATCCAGAAGTGCCGCCATGTTCTGTGGGCCAAGGCTCATTTAAAATGGACTTTAGCAAAGTGGCAAAGTGTCCTGTGGTCAGATGAGTCCAAATTTGACATTCTTGTTGTAAATCATGGGTGTCGTGTCCACCGGGCTGAAGAGGAGAAAGACCACCCCTCCTGTAATCAGTGTTCAGTTCAAAAGCCAGCATCTCTGATGGTATGAGGATGCATTAGTGCATATGGTGTGGGACACTTGCATGTTTAAAAAAGCACCATGAATGCTGAAAGGTATATAAAGGTTTTAGAGCAACATTTGCTCCCCTCCAGGTGAAATCTATTCCTGGGAAGGCCTTGTGTATTTCAGCAGGACAGCATGGCTTCGTAGTAAAAGAGTCCATGTGCTGAACTGGCCTGTCTGCAGTCCTGATCTTTCACTGATTGAGAACATTTGCCCCAAATTTAAACGAAAAGTCTGTCAAAGGAGACTCAAAACTCTCAAGCAGCTGGAAGCCTGTATTAAACAAGAGTGGGCTCAAATTTCAATGGCTAAACTCAAGAAACTTGTCTCCTCAATGCCCAGACGCCTCCACTCTGTGTTAAAAAGAAGCAAAACAGGCCCCTGTCCCAACTTTTTTGAGACCTGTAGCAGCCATCAAATTTGAAATGAGCTCATTTTGTGGATAAAACTGTAAAATTTCGGTTTCAACATTTGCCACGTTATCTCTGTTCTATTGTGAATAAAACACTGGCTGGTGTGATTTGAAAGCCATTGTGTTTTGATTTTATTCACAATTTACACTTTGTCCCGACTATTTTGGAATTGGGGTTGTGGTTATATTCTTAATATTAATAAATTCATTATATTTAAATATATTTTGCTTTGGGTTTAAAATGAAAAACAACCTTTGTATTAACCATTAGAGTGCTAATCACAGCTATTGTCACACAAGGCACTAAATAAATGAAGCTAAATTTAAAAGGTCAGTAATTTGAGGGATAGGATGAGTAAAAATTAAACACATTGAGGGTTAAGTGAACTGCAAACAAATGACTGTCCCTTAGGTGTTACAAAATATGTTTTTGGTCATTTTAAGTCAAAGCTATATTGAATAATAAATACTTCAACATTCAAATCGATGCACTTTTGGAATCCGCCATTTTCCTTTAACAGTAACGCCAGACCTCTTTCTTTGGTCTTCTGCAAAAAAGCACTTGCAGACCTGAATTGTCTGTTTTCCCATGAGTGTTCTGACACCCAAAAGCCAAACACACCGACAATTTAATAAAAAATCGTATCCATCAGTACAGAAAATTATCCGCTATATAAGACCTTGATTGAAGTGTTAAGTAACCTATTGCACATGCATAGAAATCTACAAAACATAAATTAGTTTGCCAAACATGCTAGCAGTGCCAATTTGTAGTAATCAAATCTGTGGCAAATTTCCTAGATTCCAGAACTATAAAAGCAGCGACAACTAGTCATGGCAAACCCTGCGTTGATGTAATATCCACTCTATGATAAATACAAAAGACAACACATTTCGCTCACGCATACTTTTTAGAAAAGACTATGACAGGTAAACAATGGATCATGAATTAATCTCCTGGAGCTAGAAAACCAGCAGAGAAAGAGAGGAGGAGCACTAGCTCAAGCAGTAACTAATTTAAGCTGGGAAAAAGGCTCAAAACGAGTGGGAATGTAATACAAATTGAGTTATGCCTGTACGGACAGGTAAAGCTAGGGTTCTTTGACATCACTGTCCAGTGACTGCCTTAGTGTTCCACAGCTTGTCATTGGCTAAACCTTGTTAACGGTTGAAAAGATGGCGACCTCCAATCTTTTTATTATTTTGTCTCATTTTCGTCATTTGAAGCTTTGTACAACTTTTCAGAAAAATCGCAAAAAAATCTGAGGCATATTATCTGGACTCTGGACATATAGGTTATTCTTTCATTTCAGATTGCGTTTGTGTGAAGGTTGTCTTTCGCTTGAACAATAGATAGAAAGGGCTATTTCACTATCTAAAGTACCTAGTTTTACTCTCTGTTAGCAACCAAGCCTGACACCCACCCAGCATTAGGTATGTGTCCTCACCCAACTACAATAGATTAATTAAGATTTATTGATACGGAGAGCTTGTCTGTATTGTTTTCTGCAGGGTCCTCCACTAAAAATTTGCAAACATACTTGCAACATTTTCAAAAAAGGATACAAATAATAGATAAAAACAAACTCTATGTAAAAATCACTCCTCACAATACTGCAGTTTTTTGCATATTAAGTCACCACTGCTAATGCTCACACCACGTGAGAAGATTTGCAGCGTAAACATGAGCATTTCTCTAATGTTCTCACCCGCGAGCCTGAGACAAAACAACACGACAAGCTGTGCAGCCAGAGGGAGTCTTTTCAGACGCGCCACCCAGCAACCCTTTAAAACAGATTTATCAAGAGGTTCTTTCGGGTGAGCTAATACAAACAAATACATTTTGCAACTGTAAGACACAGCGTGTGGATTCTGTGTGGATGTTTATCAGCGTATTGTGTCGCGAA
This sequence comes from Gymnothorax reevesii, assembly GCA_029721435.1. NCBI lineage: Eukaryota > Metazoa > Chordata > Actinopteri > Anguilliformes > Muraenidae > Gymnothorax > Gymnothorax reevesii. The sequence goes on along the minus strand of CM056583.1, from coordinate 2,963,059 downwards.
AATACAGTGACTGCAATGGCACTGATTAAATCAGCGCTGTACAGAGGATGTCCTGTACAGGGCAGATTCCCAGAAGGGAATTCAGTTAGCTAATGCTAATGCAATGAATCGGCTGTGCAAAATGGATACCCGCTGCGTGTGTGTGTGTGCCTGTGTGCGTGTTCTTGTACTAGCTACGTACTGAGGACCAGCATGAGTTTAAACCAACAAAGTGAAGTCTTTTTTGAAAGTGAGGACATTTTAGCCGGTCCTCACAACTGCAAAGGCAAATTGTGACTTACTATTCAAGGTTCGGGGTAAGGTTAGAATAAGGGATGGGTTAAGGTGAGAGTAAGGGTTTGGGTTAGGCATACATTGCTTATTAAGATTAGGGGTAGGCTGTAGAGACACAGGAAGAATGAATGGAAGTCAATGTAATGTCCTCACAAAGATATAAATACAAGGGTGTGTCTGTGTCTGTGTGTGTGTGTGCGCGTGTGCGTGCGTGTGTGTGTGTGTGTGTGTATGAGAGTTGTATGCCCTCTCCAAGCCCAGCCAGAGAGTCCATCCGTTATAGTACTGCTGACCCTTTCAAGATTGGGTGTGGGCTCTTTATCAAGGGCATTCTTCATGTGAAGTTTTGGATCAGAGCCAAGAAATTAATTAAAATAGTAGCTTGTTCAAGGAGACAGACCATCAAACTTATTGTCCAGTGAATTTCACCTTGAAAATGTTGATAGAAATCACAACACAAGGATTTCACATTCTCCAAGTATCTACTGTCATGCTGAAGGTCTGAGTATGATTAACGCACGACCCCGGTATTTCCAGATGTGGTGATCTGGAAGTTATTCAAAGGAAAAAATTGCAAGCACTCAATGCAGCTGAAATGCTTAGTGACTATCAGCACTGATCTGTCCAAAAGTCATTCTGTTATTTAATTGTAAATGCATAGCAGTGGAAAATTCTGGAAAGCAAACAGGGCGGGAATGCTGACGGAAGCTCTTTGCGTCTGCTGTTTTGGCTGCTCTTCATTATAAACCCATACTGTGGATGTGTAAACATGGAGCCAATCATTACACGCCCAAATAAATCACGAGATTGCACCTCAGTATTGGTGCTTGCCTGAGATAAGCATTTAGGCCTAGACACCCAAAAAGACCTAAAGAATATGATGCGTGAGATTAAAAATTACTACTGGAATTATGTGTACATTTACATTTTACTTACTAGTGTGTTCATCAACAACGTGAATGTTTTGTCTTTGTGGCATGCAAGCTCACTCAGCCGAAAAAACCACTGCAGACAGCAAAACTGTGTCAAAATTCAGCTGTGACAAAACGACCACATATAAATAGCAATACCTACCACACAGTAGCGAGAGTGGCCTAGTTTGATGTGTGGCGAGGGCAGAATTATCACAGTTAGATTTGAAATAATACTTACATTCGGCTCTTCACGTTGGTCTATTAAAAATAATGAAAAGACTACTTTCATTCACAAAAACACATGATCATTCAATTCCTGTCACAGCTTACTGTGGATGTAGCTTCGGCCAAAACCTGATACGCTGTTGTCTTCCTGTTTCCTGGTCGGCTCCTGCCCAGTATATTCTACATCTGCGTACCACCACTGGGATATATGGAAAATACATATGTGAATACATCAAGCAAAAATGGACATTTCATGACACCTGGACTTAAATGACTTTTTGCTATATTTTATTGTATGTATCTATGAAGTATTAGATGTCAAAAAATAATATTATTTCACTTATTAGATTCAACAGAATCATGCAAGAAGTAAGCTGATACTGCTATGAGAGATTAAACACTAAAGGAAATGGTTTGGATAGCTACTCCAAGCTTCACTTAACCCTTGCAGTGATATCCATCGATGTGGGCTATATATACTACACCCAGTTGCCCTTAAAGGTTCATTGTTATGCAGGCTTTTTCCCTCTTTATTTCATTGGCATATGCTTACTTATTAAAAACCATAAATTTTTACCTGAACTTTGCTTTAGTTTACATTATTTTTTAGTAAATATTCCCCACCCCTTAAAACAGTTGATATCAGTTCACGTAATCCGTACGCCATCGGCGGTAGACAGCTCAGTCAGCTCACTCAATTTGCTGGTGTTTCCCAGCTACACACTGTATGAGGTGCATTGTGTTTACTTATTGAGCTGTTTTGAAAAGTTTGTGATCTGTTTGTCAAACTTTTGAAGTGAGAAATGTCAAAAAGGTATATTTTTGGTGGATGTAGTAATACATCAAAAGATGGTGTCAGCCTTTATTCCTTTCCCAAAGAAGATAAAGTATGGAAAAAGTGAACAGCTAAAGTTAAACTGACCGAGCAAAGTGGGACAGGCCTCGTGAGTGCAGCGTTGTATGCGGTGCCCACTTCGACGAGAAAGCTTTTGAGTGGAGTCTGCATTCGGACTTTGGCATAACCAGGGTCGCGCTGCATGGAACTACCGCTTTACAGCGCTGTCGAGTGCGGTGCTAAACAACACCTGCCTGTCCACAGAGCTGCGCAGCAAGAATCAGCACCTCGCTAGGGTGATTAGCACTGCAACGCAGCAAAATTAAAATGGCCACCAATTTGTCTAATGTTAGATACAACAAATGAATGCTAAGTGTCACGCGGCCATTCCCAGTGCTACCCAGCACTGTGTATCACCACTGCCTGCTGCTCACACAGCCAATGCAGCTAAAACCAGAGGCCATCCCCTCCATAATGACAGTAACAGAGTCAATGTGTGATGGAAAGAGAGACAGGCCACTGAAAGAGGAATAAAATCAGGGTGAGATTCTGTTATTTTCTTGCTTAATGTTGATTTCTCTACAACATTATTAATAATAATCCACTGACATCAGACCCCGCGTGATATGACATGCATCGCCTCGCTAACCGTTTGATAGCAGACAGAGATAGTTCGACACAGCGAAGAAGGCTGTAAGTTTCTGCTACATCTTTGTTATCTCATATTTTTAAAAAATCATCAAAGTCATCCATCAAATGAAATTTAAATACATTTTAAACACTCGATAATGGCAGTGGCACTCGTACAAACAAATGAAATGTGTGGTTTTAGGCTGTTTTTGTCGAGCTCACAGCCCAACGACTGTGCTATTGCGATACCACAGGCTTGTTTTAATGAAAATGAGAATGGTTGTAGACCCCGCTAGAGAGGGCTGACACTGAAAGTTGAGTCTGTTTCGACAATTGTTCCACTGAGACTGCGTCTTGCTCCACTGACAGTCCCCAGTACTGCTTCCCTCAGTGATGTCACCATGACTGCGCAATTGCCCAACATTTCCAGTGAAATTTTTGGGCCGTTCTCAAATCAATAGACAAATTCAAATTTTGTCCTTATTTTGCCAATTTTAGGGGAAACCAATGTCATATATGGATTCCTTGATATAAGATCTCCAACATTTAATAACGTACAAAAGAGCAGGCGTCATCATGACTGAGGTCCTTTAACTTACATTTTCAAATATAGGATTTTGTCAAAAAAAGTTCTGAAATACAAGATGCTTATACATTGATTGGTGTGTGAACATCTGATCCAGCATCTCATTCTAAAATCCTGGGCGTGAATATGGAGATGTCCGCCTCCTCCCTCTTGGCTTCTCGTCCTCTGGGGAGGCTTTCTACGAGATGTTAGAACAAATCTGCCGATATTTGTGTCCATTCCAGTCAGAGAAACATTAGAGAGTGATGTTGGGCAGTTGAGTCAGGCTTAAAATTGGCCTTTCTGTTGCTCACAATAGTGATTATTTTGTAGTACTGAGGTCAGGGCTGTATGCAGGCCCGTAAAATTGATCTTGTGAAACTGTGTGTGGCCTTGGGGGGCGCGGGGGTACTACCAGCCTGAGACAGGAAAGGACCTTCCTTAAATTATTTGAAGCATCTGGAATGTCATTGTGCTGTACTGTCAAGATTTTAGCTTGAGGCCAAGCCCAAACCATGTCTAACTGCTGCAGACCATGAAGTCTCCCCGTAATTTTGGTCATGTAGCATAAGAATCCCTCAATATCACTGGAAATCGGCTTGGTTTTTCACAAAGACTGTAAAACAGTGTGCAATTCTATTACAATGTTTGTAGACCCTTAAGTCATTGCCCTTTTGCCCAATAAAAATCTTTAACTTAACGATATGCACTTACTCTCTATCATAGATGATTCAGGAGTTCTACCTTCTGTGCCAGTGGCTGGCAACTGTGGAGCATTAGCTTGCGTTCAAACAAGGACTCTTCCCACCGCATTGGTGAGTAATATCACTTTACATAATCTTTCAAAATTTGGGATTTTTTTTGAGGGTGAGGAATTCTCCGCTGGGACAGATGTTCCAAGAATGACTGAATCGGGATATTTCCTTGATATCCTTTTCCCTTGCTCAGTTTTAAAAAGCACATAAGCAATGCAGGATTGCTGCTTCTCGGATCTGAAGGCGGAGCTTCAGTTTAATGCTCTCTTTTGTGTCAGAGGTTACTGTGATAATGGCGTTAAATTTGCTGATTACATTCTTCTTTTGTCAAGTAAAGGTCTAGAATCCTAGAATACTGACTGAATTTTTTGGTGTCAGTAAATATGTGCCAGGTACTTATAAGCAACAGCAATTGCTCCTGAGTTGTCACAGCTTTTCCTAATATAACAATTAGTGAATTGTTGCCGAAGTTGCATTCAGTGCTGTGCTTCATTATCAGACAAGACAATAAGACTGTTATTGAGTAAAATATATTCAACCATTATGCTTTGAGTGGGAGGAGGGACAGAGCAACAGGACTCAGTGGGCAGAAGTATGTGGATGATGTGATGGTAGTATACTGTACACGGATTCTTGTTTTGTTTGCCCCAACAAAAAAGCAAGTTTATACGTCAAACATCAAAAGCATAGAAAGGCATAAATAACTGGTCAAAAAATTACTTTTCTTTATAGCATTAATGCAAGTGTATTTCCTCCACATTTTTATGGTCTTATCGGACATCGTCTTTGATTGGTTGTCATTCTGGAATGAAAATTAAGGCAATCAATCATAATCGAAAACCTGAAAATTTTTGCTCAATTACATTAACACCACTGACACATCCTTGCCAGGCGCCAGTACTTGCTGGAGTAAATGCTATACAGTTGCACTCAAAAGTTTGCATACCCTAGCTGAATTTGTGAAATGTTGCCTTTATTTTGAAAATAAGACTCATCATGCAAAAAATCCTTTCATTTAAGGATAGTGATCATGTGAAGTCATTTATCATCACATAGGTATTTGGCTCCTTTTGATGATCATGATGATAACTGAAATCACCCAAATGGCCCTGATCATAAGTTTACATACCCTTGAATGTTTGACCTGGCTATATACACAGAGGGTAACTCGCACAGCTTTAAATGGCTATTGAGGCTTCCACACTGGTGGCTTTTAAAATTGTAATTAGTGTCTGTGTACAGTCATTGAGTTTGTTGGCTCCCGAGTGGATGCACTGATGTGGCTCGACACTGAGCTGTAGGGAGCAGAAAAAAGACTGTCTAAGGACCTTTGTACTCAAGGTAGTTCAGCTTTTAAAGATGGGAAAGGATATAAAAAGACATTCAAAGACTTGAAAATACCAGTCAGTTCTGTTCAGTCCATGATTAAGAGGTAGAAAATTATGGGTTCTGATGATACCAAGCCAAGGTCAGGTTGGCCAATGAAGATTTCAGCCCAAAGTGCCGGGGTATTGTTCGAGACACAAGTAAAAATCCTGGAGCTACCTCAAGAAAACTTCAGGTTGCTCTGGAAGAAGATGGTGTGGTTGTGTCAAGAGCGCAATAAGGAGATATTTAATCAACAATGAGCGGCACGGTTGAGTTGCCAGAAGGAAGCCATTATTGTGCCAATCCCACAAAAAACCTAAGTATGCCAGAGAACACCTTAATACACCTCACAAACAAAATAGACAAAAATAGAACTTAATGGTCACAACCATAAGTGCTATGTTTAAAGAGCAGTCAACAAGGCCCATGATGAAAAATATACTGTCCCCACTGTAAAGCATGGTGGTGGCTCTGTGATGTTTTGGGGGTGTGTGAGCTCTAAAGGCGCAGGGAATCTCATGAAAATTGATAGCATGCTGCATTCATCTTGCCATCAGAAAATACAGGCAGACAATTTGCATTCTTCAATGCAAAAGCTGCGCATGGGTCGCACTTGGACTTTTCAGCATGACAGTGATCCAAAGTACAAGGCCAAGTCCACCCGGCAAAGGTTACAGAAGAGACAGGTGAAGGTTCTGGAGTGGCCATCACAGTCTCCTGACCTCAACATCATCGAGCCGCTTTGGGGAGAACTCAAACGTGTAGTTCATGCAAGACAACCAAAGAATTTGAAGGAGCTGGAGGCATTTTGTCAGGAAGAATGGGCAGCTATACCACCTGAGAGAATTAGGGGCCTGATCGACAACTATCACAAAAGACTGCATGCTGTTTTTGATGCTAAAAGGGGGAAATACACAGTATTGAGAACTAAGGGTATGCACACTTTTGAACAGGGTTCATTTAATTTTTTTCCCCAATTGCCATGTTTTATTTGATGATTGTGCCATTCTACATGACCTACAGTTGGATATGAATCTAATAAGAAATAAAATGTATATGTTTGGCCTGGCCATTCATGTTCTCTTTAAAAAATGTTACTTATTATTTACAAATTCAGCCAGGGTATGCAAACTTTTGAGCACAACTGTATGTATATTTTCTCACAAGTGCTAGCACCTGATGGTTCTTTTTATTGCATCCAACATGTTCATGTGTATGAGAAAATCTGTTTCATTAACATGACAGTTTTTGACAAAATCATAACATATGGAATACGCTATCTATATATTCGGAAGGATTAAATCCAACAGTCTGGGTAGGAATTTGCACATTCTTCAAATTCCTTTTGCCAAGCACATTTCATCCGAGGAAATGATTAGAAACAGTGCTTTGTGGCTGGCCTCAATTGTTCTGGACGGCGTGCGAGAGTTCATTGTGCATGAAAATGCCTTTAGCGGCAGCTTTTTGACCCCCCGGTGTGTGTTTGGTTCGGTTCCTGTTTTGGCGAGTTGGGGTGGGGGGGCAAACAAAGGCAGGACGAAGGGCCAGATTGTTGCGCTGCTGAATGGGGGACTGTAACCGGAGCTAACGCGCGGGGCTCATTGTGCTGGCTCGCTTCGATCAGTGCCTGACTGCCCTGGAATGAGAGAGAAACCTCGAGCACTACATTCTGCATTCATTATTCAGCGGGCGCGCTCACGGAGACAGACAGGGACACTGCGCGCTGAAGTGCCAGCGCTGAAGCTGCAGCCTCAATGTTCAATGTCATCCAAGACAAACCTGCCGCAAACGCCTGCATCTCGCTGTAGAATAGAGACGCAGAAGTGACGGGGTTTTTTCGTGAAAGCCTTTATTTTATCACTGTCGTCCGACTTTTTGACTGCAGTTACTGCTTTCCTCGTGAGAAAACTTGACATTTAATCTACGCCGTTGGAAGGAACGTTACGACATTCGTGAAAAGCACTAAATGTCTCGCTGGATGTTTCCTGCAGTCATGAGGTAAAGTGATCGGTCCATTTTCTGTTACATGCACTCAGATTTTGGGTTACGCTGCGGTGCAGTGGGCTACAACAGCTAGATAGCTTTATCATCAATGCGTTTTACGCACTCACATTGAAATAGGCTAAAGTAAGGGTCAGGGTAGTGCGCTTGCCTCTGGTTGGAAAGTCAATGATAAGAACTGCCGTCATTTACATTGTCGAATCGTGTAGCCGGCGGCGTGCGCAACATTTGGAGTTAAGAAGTAAATGTGTCCCTGAAAAATGAATTTCTAAAGGAGGTCATTGGAGCTGACACACTGCGGAGGCAGCTTACCTCTTGCGGCATCATTATGTTCAGCAGTGACCTCAGCCCAAACTGCACAGAAAAAGTGTCTCTCTGCAAAAATCATAGCCAGGCATTGAGTGGGTGTGTCTCATGTACATATTGTAGTTCCACGAAGATTTTACTTTTAATGCTTTATGCAGTAATAGTGGGTGATTTCTCTCCAGTTTGTTAGAATGCATATACGCACATTAGCCTTTGAATTTTTGGGGTTAAGTTTTTCGGGTTAAGTTTCGCTTGACACATTAGCAACCGGCTCATATAGTTATGTTTATATCCTGCTTTGTATAAAACCACGAATTCATTTGCTTGCATTCTATATTTATTTCTTTGTCCAGTCGGTCAGGCTCATTGGAATAACAGCAGTTGTAAAAAGAAATAACACCATTTTTCAATTGTGCCCTTATTTTTGGGTTATCTTCACTGTACCTGGTCCTTATCTGACAACTAATACTATGTTTTCCCTGATTCATGTGACGACATAAGCAGCCGTATAAATATCTAAAGATGGTTTCAAAGGTGTTTCATTTGCAGAAGGTAATTGGATTTTGAAAGATGTAATTGATTTCCATGGGAAAGAACTCAGTTGGGTACTTCGTAATCAGACGTTGACTTGTACGCGATGAATGCAGTTGCAGAGTGCAATGAATATAATTGGTTATGTATTGGCTGCTCTGTGGGGAGTGACAGTCAATGGTCCAAACGCCCTCGATTCAGCAAGTATTTCTGGATGGGTGCGATGTGGAAAGGTGCGAGATAATGCGTGTAATTTAACATCTGAATTTGTGTAACATCTGGAGTGCCGGTAGTTATTGATTGCGCTGAAAACCAGCCGTTGGCTGACAAGACCCGACAGGGTTGGTTTTCAATTAGTTCCATGTCACTGAGGTTTTAGCGCACTCCAGTATTGATGCACTCTGACTGAAGTGCTAATTGAGTTTCATGTCTATACTGGCAGCATCAATGGGCAATGAATGCGCGGCAGTGCGTTCCTCGTTATGCTCATATGCTCCACAGATGAGAATTAACCGTGATTTTTGGAGCACGTGTACCGTACTTGTGTTATGATTTTTCCCTATTTATTTATTTATTTATTTATTTATCGCTCAGTCATATTTGCTGGACGTTCCATTAATTCTGGTCAGGCCCAGAGCTTGATATGTTTGTCTTCCTGCGACATTGTCTTGCAATCTTATCTCACATATCGTCTGGAATGAGGTGATGTTACTTTTAGGCCCACTGCTGGGGATGGGTGGTGGGGTTGCAGAATGGGAGGACCATAGGGAAGGCTCACGAAGCATGGACCATTTCCTGAAAAGGGGCGAACCAGAGAAATTCAGAGAATATTCTTTCCAGAAGTCTTGAATTCTCCGGTATACTCCTGCATATCTTGGTTGAGTTCTAGGGGCTATCATTTTATAACCATTTTAATGTTGGTTAAATGTAAGGAAGAAAGCTGGAGTATTACAGTTGTTTGCAATTCCTTCCACGTGCTGTAAACAAAATGGAGCAGTTCTGAGAGACAGCTCTGCATGTTCCCATATCTGTAAGTTTGGATGGTTTTTCAGACCTCTGGCTATGTTTCCATTAATGGGAATTTATACAACAGAATTTAAGATTTGTCAAAACAATGAAAAAACATGTTTATTTACGGAACTTTGGGAACGTTTATAATATCGAGTCACTAATCAATCAAAATAATAAACTCTACATGTTGCTGGACTTTGCCCAAGTATTTGTGGTGATCCTTGGTTGTTCCAAACTTTAGACACTTGAGGAGCTTTAATTCTGCACTCCACTGATGTTTTCATTGGAAAATCAGAACCTTATAAATACTAAAAATCAAATATGGCAGCTGGGATTAACATTTTGAGAAATTAAATTGAGCAGGGTGAGACAGATTCAGTGTGTTTGAGTTTGTAATTGCTAAGTTTGAAGAAAGAAGCTGCGTGATGATTTTGTAAAATTGAGTGACAGACTGAGCAGTGAGATGCAGAAGTAAATAGAAGTGGCTCAGTCTGCCAGCCAGTTTTGGTCGAAATTGACGGGCGTTGTTAGGAAATGTCTGCAAATAGATTTGTGTGCTGTACACTGAGGGAGACTGATGTCAATGAAATCCATGGTAAAACCTTTGTTTGGGGCCGGGGCTGCTGTCTCGTTTGTGGGGTCACTTAACCCCCTTCCACCATGTTGCCATGGGCAGTATACCCCCCACTGCACAATGGCAGTGTTAGTGCTGGAAATCCATACCTGCCTGTCGCCCTCCCTACTTTTCATCTGAATATTGAGGATAAAAAAATGCCAAAATACATCAAGATGTCCCCTATTCTTTCACAAGAAGGCTTTCGTTAACTGACGCCAAATGAACTTTTTCTAAATGGTACAATTTGGTTATTTGGTCTATGTCACACAGAACAGAACTTCAGCCAGCACTGCTAGGGATATGTTCCTTGTTATATCAACACCTAATTTTAGATTATGATGAATAGCATACAGGATAGAAACATTATACAGTTAGGGTCATTCCGTGTAAAATCAACCAAATCTGAAAAAAGTTTCCCAACTGACCCCCTTGGAATCAGCTGATTTTTATAGTACAACCACAATAACTTCAGCAAACTAAATGAATCAGAGCCAAATTTTACTTTGATCTTGTGAATGTTTTTTGAGTTGTGGGCTCTAAAATTTCATGGGGGAAGGTTGAAATTTCTCACATCATTTTTTTGTAGCATTTTTGAGCCCTCATAATTTCATGTGTAGCACTGTTTAAAACTGATATTAAATCAATTGTATGCCCAGTCTAGTTCTTGCAATCTTAAGCCAAAATCTGGATTTTCTTCAACGAGATTTGGTCTGTAACCAACTTCAAGCTTCAATACCATGAGAACTATGGAAGCTTCAATAGCAACACTGCACCAATTTAATAACTAAGATATATTGTAGTAAAACCAAGTATTTGGAACCATCGATATGTCATGTGCTTTCTTGCAATTCACCAGAGAAAACTTGAAAAGTGCGTGTTAGGAAAACTTCTAGGGGTCACATCACCATGTGGGCTCAGATGAAGGTGTGGCATGTGAGAGATCTCATTTTGATCCAAATTTGGATACCAGTTTCTTCTTCTAGTCATGAAACCTTCTATGTCAATAATTTTCACACTCTGCAATGAAGAGCTACACTGATGAGTGTGAAAATTGTTTGGCACAGAAGGAGTCAGTTTCTTTGAGTCATCCATCACCTTTGTGAAGGCGAAAGAATAAAGTACCGAAGTGCCGCGGAAAGTTCTCTAGCTTCACAAATGCAGGGTTTACAGTTGCTGCAAAGCAAAATAAAAAAAAAAAAGCGAAAAATACTTTTTTTGACTATCAGGGCAATGATTAAGAAGGTTAAGGCGCATTGCAGCATTAAAAATCTGCCCGGAAGAGAAAGTGCACTAATATTGATTGAATGGGCTGTACAGAGGATGGTTCAAGTGCTAAAGGAAACTCTAAAGATCACAGTTGCTGACATTAATCATGTCTCAGGGTCAGAAAGACTCCAAAACCACAATCAGACACGATCTGCACAATAACAGTTGTTTGGGAGGGTTGCCAGAAAAAAGCCTCTATTGTTAACAAAAAAAACAAGCTTATGCTCTTACATTTTGTCAAACAGTACTGCAACCTTCAAAGATAACAGCTTCTATAGCCAGATTTGACAAAATAGGGCTCCTCCAAGGCAATAAACACCAGTGGTAGATTTGGCATAAAAATTAGTATCGCCATTCTGTAAAAAATCCGATCCCCACTGTGCAGTATGGTGGTGAACCTTGGATGTTGCGGGGATGTTTTTCTTCTGAAGGCCCTGGACAACTCGTAGGGATTCACGGTCTCATGGATGCCATTAAGCACAAGCAGTCATTAAATAACAGGAGTCGTTAGGAAATGGTTTATCCCCCTGCAAAATTTGAAATGGGAAAAATTCCAAAATGGCAATAAAAGTCCGTACTCCAACATATGGTTGTTCTGTCTATCACACATTACGAATAATCTTCTAAAGTTTCATAATGATACGTGATACCTTAAGAGAGCAGATTGTGATTGGCAGATGGTGGTCATCTCGTTTGAGCGATCATCCTTTACTCATAGATAGCTATGGGAACCTTGACCACCATGTAGCATGCAAACGTTTACGTCAATTGGGCCATTGGTTTTGGAGTTATGACTATTTGTTTGCTATTCACAGTTTTCGTGTGTCGATCAACTCAAAAATAGTTAACTGATGACGGAATGAAGGTTTACCTGCGGGACGAGATGAAAGGAACAGGAGAGATTCTGGATGGAGTAATGGTCTTAGATCCCTCACCCTGTCATTTATAACCTCAGTATATTGCACTGGAGAACACTCAGAGCTGTTATCTTGAGAAAGGGAGGCTGCACTAAGTAAAAAATGAATGGCACCCAACAGTCGTGGCACAAATGGTTCTGAGAAAAACTTACTAATTTTGTTCAATTGATAATTTGTTTCATTGCATTTCAGTTGAGGGTCATATTTTGAATTGAATCTAGAGATAATGAAGGCTTGAATTCATAAAACACTTTTGTTCATGCCTGCCAGTATAAGTGAAAAAGCCTTATGTCTTTTGTTTTTTAAATGGGAACCTTAAACAGTAATGTTCTGGAGACAGTGATGTTTGTTCTTCTTCGCCTGACATCAGTTAGTGTGAGCGTTATTTTGGGTATATTGCCTCGAGACTTTGCACGTTAGGAGAAGTAACCTACTGAGCATTCTGCATGTTTGTTCTCTCACGGTTATTTCCTCTGATAATTGCAATTAATTAACATCTGCTCTACATCTGCTGACTGAACTGCTTCATAATACATCACGGAATGAACTGCTCATTACTGTTTGCTCCATATGTAATCATTTATGTGCTTAAAGCTTCTTTTGGAGCAATTCTAAATTATAGGATGCATTTTATGTTTGCGAAAAGGCCGTCTCAAACACAGCAGTGGCTTTTACAAAGGCACATTGACGTTTCAAAGCCTCCCTAAAATGTTTGTGTTGTGTTTGGTATTTTTACCTCTGTTTTATTCTTTTGGAGGTTAATGCTTGTTGAGAGGATTGAACGGAGGCTGGGGGCAGTGGATGAATTAATTTTAACTTGCTCACACGTTTACTATGCTTTATTCAGACACAACCCTCATCACCCACTACCCCCATGCACTACCCACTCCCCTCTGTTGGCATGTTCAGACAGACACTGCATTCGATTTGGCTGAGAACTTGGAGATCGGGGCTGGGAATAACATCCTACCCGAGCTGTCTGCATTCTATTAAGTAAGTCGGAAAACTGACTTGAGGTCAGTGGGGGGTCCTCCAGCCAGGATAGCCTTTTTTAGCTATTGTTAGCTATACTAGTTGATAACAACGTATTACTCGGTATTTTTCGCATGCAAACACAGTAGCAACAAGTCTGCCGATAAACTCTATTCAGTACTGTGTGTACAACTGATCAAATGAAACACAAATGACACAGAATTGCAAATAAACAGTTTATTATTACAGCTTTTGTTTACTGTTGATTTACTGTGCAGCCATCTTGAACTCTGAACTTGAGGTAGGTAAGGAATCTCCCACGATCCGAGTTGGAAATCCGACTTCAGGGGGTGTTCAAATTTAAATTTCCGACCGAGAGCTTGGTAATCCCGACTTTACAGTTCAAATCGAAGGTAGCAAGAGGGCCTGCCATGTTGAAGCCTGTCTCAATTCTATTGGGAGTGGACCGTTAAAACCCTCCAATCATGATTCTGTATTGATGCTGACTTTCTGATCTCACTTTCCCATGCCGGATGTAGGACGATGGAAAAGTACAGCGAATACAACAAAACGCATCTATCTGTGGTCATGATGCCGGCTCGTTCCGTTCGCCGTCCCAAAGATCACACACTTATTTACACCCGCTACCAGCATGAGAGGGGCCCTCCACTGCCGTGAGGGAGAAGTGACGTAGACTGACTCTGTGCAGTGAAGTGCTAGTGGCAAGAGGGCAGTAAGGAACAGGCCCTGAGACTCTACCATCGTGTTGCTAAATGGTTGGTGCAGGGTACCAATTTACCATGCTTGTGTACATGTGGAATGCCTGTAGGGGTTTCTACAGTTTGTTTTCCAAAAAATCGGGGAATAAGTTAGCATTTCTCAGCCACGGGTTCGTTAGCTAATGTGCGACAGTGATGGAGATTTCCTTTTTCTGTTGAATATTTGGTGTCGGCAACAGCTTTCAGGCGTTTCAAACTGTTTTCTGCAGCTTAAATTACATGGCGGGATATCTCAGCCGTAATTTACAAAGCTATTAAGTGCTTTTTTAAAGAAGTTGCTCACAAGTTGCTACATTACAGATAGGCTACATTATAGCAAGGTTATGTTGTGTAAGCATCTGCATTTGACTCTCTTCACAGTTCCAAATTTTGCAACTTTTTAATCCGCACAGCGATCACAATTTTGATGTCTTCGAATATACTTTAACTTCATTAATAAAATCATTAATCACTGTCCATATATTCGCCAAAAAAAAAAAAAACTGCCAGAGATACTGATTATGGTAGGACTATGTAAAACCGTCATCACCGTGGCTTGCTTTGCATTATCAGGCAATACACACAACTCAACCACAAATACAAACTTAATCTGTTTCTGGGCAGACCTTAGTCTCTGCTCTCGCTAGCTGTGTTCCTGTCCTAAAAAATGAGTCCCAGTATCCCACCAAAGCAAGATTAGTGATCAAATCTAATTTTAACTGTGTCTTTTTCAGGGTTAGGAGATAACAGTGAAATAATGTCCAACCCTGACTAAAATAAAACTTCCTCCCATTATATGCTTGAAAGTAATATTTGTAAGGTGAGGCACTCCAAAGTTTTATTGGGTATTTCCTGTATAATCTAATAACGTAATTATCCTTCACACATTCATTGGCAAATTCCAATAATGGAAGCTCAGCCGAAATGAGGCTATATTTTATTGTTTGTGGTGAGCTGAAAGTAGTGACTGATAAGAATTGAAAGGACAAATTCAAACAAACTGGAAACATCAAATCTCTCGATTACCTGGTATCCCATCAAAAGCATCTCCGGCACAATAAATCCAGGATTGCATAGGCCTACCTGTACTATATTTTTTTATTCCTGTATTTTAATTAATTCCTACATTTCAAACAATATAGATGCAAATATCTTCTAATGAAGACTGACTCCTATTCTGACCTCTGTTCCCAATGTTTCATGGGCTGCACGTTTTATTAGTCATGCTAATCATTTATGCACTCTTTCTTTGAGAGAAGTATACTCACAGAGGCAGTCTTGAGTCGACAGGTTTATTATAGCTGAAGTGGAAGGAATATTTGCCACAGCACTACATCACTACAGTAACTGTAGCTGTAGCAGATCACTTTAAGCCACTTGGTGTCATGTGTACAGCTCTCTAAGAAACAAGGGCCACCGGCCCTGATCGTTTTATTGTGAAGTGCCCTCATTAAAGCCACAGAGTTTTTTGAGTCAAGACCACTTCTTTGCTGGTTTGGGTAGGAGGAGTTAGGACAGGACTTTGCCGCTGGATAAATGTTCGCTAATAGTTTGCAGCTTTTATTGAGCACACCTGCCAGTGACACATTCTTCCTGGCGTTATCGTTTGGATATATAGGCATTTACGGTTAGTGGATGTGAAATAAATTAATTCGGATTGGCTGCTGGTCATAGTCATAATATTGTTAAGTGATAACATTACCAGTACTGTAGGTATTTGTTATTTCAGTAATACACCATTTGCCTTCAACATGTTTTTGGGTGTAATTTTGAGTGTAATTGTCTGAATGGGCCTGTCCTATGATGCGTCAGTTGAATTTCATGTTTCTTAAAATCCTGACTTTTCCCTGATAAGTGCGTACCAATTTTAGCCCCATTTTTCTATTTGGGCAGCTGCTATCGCAGCTAGCAAATTAACTGGGGTCATAGATGCATAGCTGCACTATTTCTGGCCCAAAGTGTGCTGGAACTGGTGATTTTCCACTGCATAGCAATAAATAAACAACAATAGATAACAATGATAATAGAGGTAAGCAAAATTATTAGTTCTACTTACTATGCGTTATGGCGAATTAGAGTTAAGGCCTTTTTTTGACAAAGGCTCGCTGATGAACCCCTACCAGTACAGGATACCAGACGCTCTGAAGGAAGTACCCCTCCCAGCTCCTGAATGTCGAGGTTGACAGACAAATAGAGTCTTTGGGTGTAATTTTCCTTTCCTATCAGAATTACAGCTGGCTAATAGGAACATAACTTGATAAAAATGACTTTACTGTCACTAATATTTATTCCCTCATTATAATGGTAACCTTTTATTATGAATTCCAGGAGATAGGAATGTTAAGGTGTGGAACTGGTTTTCTGAAGCACAGCACACTGTTGAGTCGAAATGCATTTATTACAGGCACAAACAACCCATGTGTTACTCATAAATCTCATTAATAAGAGGTGGCACTGCTTACTGAATACCATACACACTGTTGTACTCCGCGCTGGTTCGTAAAGTCCTAAGGCCTGTTTCACAGGCATGGATCAAGCTTAGTCTTTGAAAAAAAATTTTAATATGGAGGATGAGAATTAGATTTAGTCTGGGATCAGGCTAGGTCTTTGTCAGCGAAATTGGTCCCTGTGGTTCTCAAATGAAGCAGCCAGCTTTGTGTTTACTAGCCAGCATTGTTTTCATTCAGCGGTCACTACAAAAGGAGACATTTTGTAAGAGTTATTTTGTAAGGAAGACTCAGTTTAAAAGCCAGTCAAAATGGGAAGCTGAGGGAAAAAAACCCTCTTCTGACAGATGTTGAAACAGACTTTTCCTTTTTTTTGTGAAATATTTAGTGTCATGTTCATCTTTTTTTCACTGACAACGATTTTAAAAATACAAAATGAACCAAAACATGAGCAGCTCTCATAGAGATTTCAGGTGCTCTCAAAGTTAAAAATGAAAATTCTAACTTAAAAAACCTTTGGTCAAATAGCTGTTACATTAAGAAAGCCAGAACATACAAAGAGCCGACAACCACTGCTGTTTTTGAACAGTCTTTTCCATTTTCCGCATAAACAGCCCTGAAAGCCCTGTATATAGTCGGTTCCACGATGAGAAAACCAAATAGCCGTACTCTTCCTAGTGTGCAGGGCTTCAAACCCTTACAAAGGTAACGACCCTGTTTCTGATAATCGATTGTTCCTGAGGTCACAGAGAGTCACGTCTTCACCAGTCTCTGCAGCTAAGCCTCCTGCTGTGACCTGCAGTTTGTCATTTGTGTTTCCTGCCGTCAGCAATTCCCCAGAGGGAAGCGATTGAAGGGCTCCATTAGTGCTGGTGAAGCGTTCCGTAGGTCCGGGCCTCTGTCGTCACGTCACGGCTCTAATCCTCCCGCCACTCCGCTCAACAGAAGCATTCACTTTTGCGAAAGACGTGGGGATAGTTCCTCACTTACAGTGATGGGCTCTCTGGACCATTAGCCCTTTATGTTTGGAAGCTCCCTTCCGTAAAAATTTAGGATTTTGAAAAAATTCTGCCTCAGTTGGACAATCTGTTCTGACATGAAAAAAGATGTGGTCAGCACTCTCACTGAAACTGTTTTGTTTCATTTATTGCAGCACCTCTTTGTTAATTGGCGTAATTTCTGTAGAATGCAAGGTTGAATACATTCAGAAGACTCAGCCAAGTTTTGTTAAAAAGACAAATGTTGCGCAAAATTGACTCGACTTAAATGTGACACAAATGGCCTCATGCATAGCAATCTCGGCTAAATCTCCCGTAATATTCTGAGCAGGAATACAGAATAAGAGATGCATATCTACTGTATATCTAGTGATGATGTGACAAGACAAACTTGATTGAATGTAATCGGTATAGTCATTGTAAAAGCGAAAAGCTGTAGTCTTCCTTGTCATTAAGCCAGATCATTGTATCCGACGGGAGACAGTGGCTCTCACATTGAGTTCTGATTCATAAAATCTTGAGCTTAAAGTGTATACTTAGGGTCTGGAAGGCTACACACAATCAGATGAGTTGGTTAAAAGTGTTAATAAGTGTTAATAAGTTTTGAAGTGTTAATGAGTGTTAATAAGTTTTGTACGAACTTATTTACTTCCAACAGTTCATTTAAATTTACAAGGTTTGATATTTATATTGAAGGACCTTAGACCTGAAATGCGTCTGGACATCACTGATGTCGAGTTTATTCAGAGCTGTTTATTTGCATAAACACAGACAATAAATTGTACACAAGCTGAGTTACTGCGGAAACTATTGGCCTTAAATCAACTTCAGAGACCAGCACGGATTTATCCTAAATCCTTCAGCTGCTGTTTGTGCCAAAACCATGTAAAAACTTGTCTTATGACAAACTTTTTTTCTGTGCAATGTAAACTTGTACCTCTGTCCTTGGGATGAGGGACCAAAAATTCACTCATTTTCCATTTCTTATCTTCTTCTTGGTGTGGATACTAGCTTTGAAGTGCTAATCCTCCGTTAATACTTAGCATATTATCATGAATCTTGACAAGCATATTCTAAACGAGGCAATAATTGAGCCTGATTTTGCAAAAAGGCCATTAGAGGCCTGTAGGTCCACCCTGCACAAGCACACACTAATTACACACAATCGTCCCAAGGAAAGTTTAGGTTGTGTGATCGGTGCTGTTTATTTGTCTGTTTGTGTGTGAGCAAGATAACTCAAAAGTAATGAACTGATACCTCTGAAATTTGCTGGGTGGGTCGCTATTACATCAGGGATGGACCCTATTGAATTTGACCGTGATCAGTCAAACAATATGGCCGCCATGGCAGCCATATTGAAATCCTATGACGCGTAATAACTGAACTTCACTCCCATTCGCCAAGATTTGGACTATGCTGACCTGGTGGAGGTTTGCACTCTAGGAGTGCCTCTAGTTAGAGCCTGTTTCTTTACTCGACGCTTCACTGACTCCAGAATTCAATAGAGGAAAGGAAGTTTTATCGAAGTCATTCTTTTTAATGGTCATATTGACGAAATCGAACTTGCATCCCTCTGTCCAAATGCAGAAGTTGAATCTCATTAGGTTTGATACAGCGTGTGGGAGCTGGAGACCGTAAAGGAACAGGTGACCAGTGGACTGCTAATGGACAGAAAATGCAGGCATACATACAGGCATTGTTTATTGTCAAAATATTCAAGGACGTAGTTAAAAATGGTAAAAATGGTTTTCAATGTTACTCTTTGATGTAATTTAAAATTTGCGATATTTTATCTTAATTATTATCCTCTATTGGACCTTTTTTTTACCACCCTTCAAGAGACACATCATTATTCTGAGAAATTCTCAAAAAATGGCCAAACAACTACATTTGATTAAAAAAGTACATCAGAAAATCGATATCATTTGCATGATCTGTAAGCGACTGCAGTAGAGTGTGCTTTAAATGGAGGTTGAGCTTTGATTTCCGGCTTAGCGATATCAAGAGCTTATTTACTCTGTCTAAATAAAGCAGTGTGATCATGCCCTGGGAATAACAGTCAGAGCCTGGTGATTAGATGGGATTCGTGATCTCTTCAGTGAAGCGATGAGGTGTCGTTAACAACTTTTTTACGGAGCTGCGATGTAAGCGAAAATGAAGAAGGTGGTGTTAATTGTCTCGGAGCAAAAGTGTGATGACGAGGAATGAAAGATAACTCCTCAGCACCACATCCAGGAGTCGCTAGGCAACCTAGAAGAGTGGATTACAATGTTTTGTGTCTCCCCGCTATAGTCGCTGTTTCAATCTGAATATTCTCAGTTTAATCCATGCAGACAAGACAGGTAAGAGTGGCATTTAGTTTTTTTTTTTTTTTAATGTCTTGAGTTCTAACCCATTACCGAAGTGCCATTTATTCAAGATGAACGGCCATGCAGTTCTAATACGTCCCAGATTGATGCCAAATTCGGATCGGAACTAGCCGTGCAAATGCCAACTGTGGTCAGTAGCCTTGTCAGAGCAGCACAGAATTGACTTTGTGCTGCTCGGGGACATTGGTGGGGTACAGCTGGTTTCGGTTAGCATGGTTTGTTAATCAAGCGCCTCCGTCTGGTTCTCTGGACAGTGGACACTAGTCAGTTGCATTTTGAGCAAGTACTGTACATGTTTCTGTTTCTTCCTCTGTTGTGCACAACGCAAAGTTTAAAAGCTGCGGCTGGTGTTTTGGGGCAAAACCGTGAACTGTCTGACTCTCTGAGGACGGGATTATGAGTCACGCACAGGTATGCTTGCAAGATTTGATGACTGGACATTGCAGATTTGGATGGGATTGGCGATTGCGTATTTTTATGCAAAAAATGAAATTAATGCCACATTGTAATCTTCATACTAAACGCAACACAATGCCTGTACATTGCACATGTTGAATGTCATTGATAAAAAAAAAATCTATCCGCACAATAATTGGGAAGTTTTGATCAGACAGAATGGTCTTGATCTGAAATCATTGTTTTATTTCAAGTGCATCTTAAGTTGCTTTTTTTTACTTCTTTGGAAAGTCTTGCACGCTAAACACCTCAATGGGCTCATATTTTTGCCTTATTAGCATAGAAAAGTAATAGACATAAGATTTTCTGAATGGAAATTAGTCTGAAGATGAAAGTAGAACCGAAATGCCATGCATTTCATTCATTAATTTCACCTAACCTCCCACTCACTCTAATGCGAAGTGCCACAGACCGCTGGATCAGTCTGTGCTGTTCCTAAACATCCCCCACAGGACAACGTGATCCGATTATAAAAGGATGCCACTGTCCTCATCATAATTATACTAAAAAAGGTAGTGTTTTTGTGATGAGAAATGGACTAATGTGAACTTGCAAAGGCTTGTTGATTATTAGTCCAAACGCAGAACTGATAAATATATGGTTTTACCTTATAAAATATTTATACTATAATTCAGTCTTCATAAACATATCACTTCCACAGATTGGGTGGCCATTTGTGAGTGTTTTACTTGCTCTAATCATAGATGTCTCACAGTCAACACACAGTCAGATTATGAGTGACTTGAATACAGACAGCAAAATAATGATTATTTAAGCAATGGGACATTTAACGGGACAAAAACATTTACTCAGGTTCAATGACTAGTTCGGAGAGACAGGTGTGGAGAAGTGTGCTAACTCCGGGAGCCCATCTTAATTAATGGGGCTGTGAGTCAGTAAAGGGAAGGTTTGTCTAATGCCCCCGAACGATAAAGCCGAGGGTGCTTTTTCACTCCAGCAAGCTCCTTACTGGATCCCTGCCTCGTTCTCTGGCCTTGCCTTCGAAGAGGACTTTTGTTAGCTTTCCCGGTGTTTTGTGATGCAGGATTAGCGCTGAATTGTGACCAGAGCAAAATCCTGGGTGACAAACTATACCTGACAAACTCTGATCGACAGCCGTAATCGGGCTTTTATTCAACCCACCAACTGCGTACATTGTGTGTCGTTCTAGTGAGAAATCTATTTGTCATTGTCATTCTCGATAAATGTCACTCACAGAGCACTTTTTAGCACTTGCTAAGTGTCTAAAATAGATCATTTACTACAGCCGCACACATAACCAATAATGTTACGCATTACTGTATAAATAACTGGAATACTTGCTTTCATTTATCAGAAAATAGTTGCATTGTTATTATATGGAATCATAACTGATGACTGTGAGGGCCAAATCTTTCTCCCCTTGACATTAAAGAAATAGTTTACATGCAAATGCAGTTGTAAGATTTTTCTTTAATCATGCTTTTCTATGCAGTGAAATCAGGGTTAAATTTACTCTTAGCATATATGCGGTCTTGCTGGACTAAACACTGGGTATTTCACTGTGTATTAAAATGGGCGAATGCTTTTGTTTTTGTGAATACATGCAGGCTTTAAGTTATCAACAAAACACAAAGCAAAGAGAAATTACAGCAATGCTAAATCATATGTAGAACTCTAGTCCCTGTAATTTGTTAAAGCTGTGCTGGTGGATATCAGTCTTTTTAATGTCAGAGTGGCGTATTAACCTGGTAGCTAACCTTGAACTGAACCTTGGCAGCCTAGGGCTCGGATTCCTGCTATTTGGGTCTGTTATCTGTCAGGCGTGAGTAAAAATGGAGCAGACAACATTCTCAACGGAGGATTTTATGAGAGTTTCCCTGTCGGAACCCACTTTTCATTTTCAATTGAGCTCCTGGGTGCTGTCCCGCTAGCGTGCTGTGTGCTCATTAGCTGAGTGCTTCAGGCTAGCGCCATGGCAATGGGTCTGAGTATTGAATGAACTGAGACAGAGATTAATGTGTATGACCAGCCAGTGACCATCATTTTGAGGTGGTCATCTCATCAGCTGATCTACATCTGGTGACAAGGGTCACGGCCTTCCAGAAGTCATGTTTAGAAAGGGACTGGTACTTACTGAGGCTGCCGTCTCAAAAAATGGATTAATGCCCAAGAAAGAAACACTTATGAGCGTTAACCAGTCAGCATTTTGCAACAAGTCTGCCATATTCACTGCTAATAACATAGATTATTATACAGTATGACATAAGGATTCCTTCAGACCTGATTGGTTGAGGCGAGCGCCGCTGGTCACTATAAACAGTGATATTCAACGCGCGAAAGTACACGAAAAGTGAATATAACAATCCGAATACCTCCAGCTAAAAATCGATTAGGCTTCCCAGCGGGAGCTCCTTACAGTGTCCCTATTTCGAGTCGCTTCGTCCCTGTCAGGAGCTTTACGTTGTCGCCCCTCTCTAATTTTATATCTTCAATTAGGGTCATCTAATGAAAGATTCATTGACTTCAGTTGAGGTGAATCCTATGATTTATCCACCTCGGTCAAGTGACAAGTGGATAAATCATTGGATTCACCTCAACTGATGTAAATAATTGTATAATGACGGATAATCTGCACCTGCATCTGCATCTGCATACCTAATCCAGTCCTGGATACTGTTCTGAGGGTAGACCGTGGCATATGGGCGTAGTTTTGATTTCAAAGGTGGGGGGACACGTTTCAGGAGCGAATTCTCAAAAGGGCTTTAGTTCTGAGGTAGAACTAAATGACCATATTTTTTGATTGTTAAATAAAATAAATCTCATGCAAAATACATCAGAGAGTAATGAAATTGATCAAAATATTGGCGTACCCCATAAATTGGAAAAGAGTGCAGTAAAACCACACTGGATCAAGGTGGGTGCGGGCTTATGGGGCTGACTACTTAATCTCACGTCATTTTTCACCCATTGCTGAAATTTAGTAAGAATTTGCAATAACAGTACTCTGATTGCTGCCATCAAAGCAACATGAATATCAAAATAGATATTTACTTAGAACCTGAGCCCAGCGGCTTTTAAAGCCACATTATGTGGGAATTGGAATTTTTTCAGGGTCTACACTGTTGTAAGTCACACGCTTCATCTCCAAACCCCCTCTGGAAAACAGTAAACGCCAGAGTAATAACTGTTGCAGCTTGCTAGTTAGGGCAAAAACCACATCACATAGCTTAAATATGATGATTATTTTCAAAGATTTTTCTTAACTAACGTTAGCTAGCTAGATGGCTATATAATGTCAGCAATAATGTTATTCGCAACTGTATATGGAACAACATAAGGCAGCCAATGATGATGTCTCTAGTCTAGCCAAAGTGCCTGATTGTTGTGTTCAGCTAACAAGAAGCTGTTAGAGTTTATGTGGGCATGATCGCGTTGAAAGCAACCAATCATAAGAGGGCTAGTGCCTCCCCCTACCAGTGTGTATGCCCTCCAAAGAAGCTTATCACCTACAAAGTCGGCTTTAACTTGTTTTCAGCCAATCAGAGTTGTCAGAACTTCTCCCCTACCTATCTTGTTTGGGGAATCTCACATTGGAGCTTTGGTGCAGGTTAAACGTTCAGCAATCAGTGGTTTTCAAACTTGGTCCTGGCGCCCCACCATGTATGCTGGTTTTTGTTTCAACCATAATTGCAATCTTAGGATATTAAAAAGCTGTTTATTTGTCTTAATTTGGCGCATTTACATTTATAGCAGTTCTTCATCCACATTTGACAAATCTATACATGCCACGAAGAATAAAAATTCCATATCCAAGTTGATATATATTAAAAACTAGTGCAAATAACTACTGAGGGAAACAATTAAACCATTCATTTAATCAATTTAAACAATTGGTTAATCAACAAACAATAGGTTCTCATCATTGAAGCTGTTGACACATGGTTGCAAACACTAATTATTTACTGGCAAACAATAGAGTCGCACCAGTTTTGTGTCATGTTTATTCAGTTCAGGCAAATTATTTTCTGAGAAGTCAAAACACCACTATGAGCAACCTAATTTGGAGCTTACAGATTCTCTAAGTCTAATTTGATCTGTTTAATAATGTTTTCACCTGAAAATCCTCACATTATAGAAAATAAGCACAATGGGTTCAAGGGTTTTTTATTCATCATGGCACAATGGATATGTCCATCAAAACGTGGGTTTAGAAGGTAAATAACTGCTCTTAACATGGAATGCAGCAAATAAAGACAAATAAACAGAGTTAAAATCTTATGATTGCAATTGTGGTAGGAACAAAAACCAGCGTACACAGTGGGGTCGAGTTTGAGAACCACTGGCCATAGGTCAACATGCTGATTTACCCTAGTAAGAAATGAACCACTGAAGAGGTCCTGAAAGCCAGATTAAACCACAAGACACCTCAAAAATATCAAATCCTGTTTAGTAGTGCAGTCCCAGGTCAGATCTGAACAGAGACGTTCGGTCAGGAGAGGCAGTGACATCTTTTTATTGCTAGATTTGGTCAACCTGTTTTCACGTACTATGCCTGATTGACAGTCAATTTTAACTTTTTTCTTTACCAAAGAATTAAGAACTAGCATAGGCTTTATTTAACCTGTAATGATTAAGAGATGATAGTGACCAAAAAAAAATGTAAAAATCATCTACGCCCACGCTTTGATTTGAGACTCCAAGTATGTAAATCTTAATTGAAGTAGAAAAAAACTCAACTCCCTCGGCAATTACGTGTATAGTTTTGACCTTTTGTTTGTCGGTTTATAGAAACAAAGAATGGAAATAAAGTCCCCATTTTTTGAATGGCATTTAAAAGTACGTATTTAAAGGGGAAAAAATAATCATAAACATATTGACCACGCATTGAACGCCGCATAAGAAAGGTTTTAGTATTTGTTAATGGCATCGCGTTAGCTTCCTGAAAGATCATGAACAAATTTGCAGTCTCATGAGCATTTTTAATTTGATGCACTGAGCAATAGTGTCGTGGATGGAACTGGCGCGCCAAGTCCGCCATTTAGTCTTGTAAATTATTTAATCAATCCTCAGATTGCTAATCAAGTAATCGTGAGTTATCGTTAGTTTAACAGGGAGCATTCTGACTCCCCTAACTGACCTCCGACGGCATCTCACTGGCTCTGAATTGTCATGACCGGGGATGAAACAAAATCGGTATTTGTTTGCTGAGCAGGTCACTTTAACAATCAATCGCCCAACTCAACTACATCGTTTAAAGCTATTCTTACCTTTCTGGCGTGCGGCACAACTCTTAGTAGAAATTTGGACATGAACAACTTCCCCTCCGTCCAAAGTCCCACCCTCCTCCGCCTGCCTGACCTCTGAGGCTCCCCTCCTCCCCTGACGCATGCGGTGAGAAGGTGAGCAGCGCGAATGAAGCTGCTTTCACACCGAACGCAAAACGAACTTTTCGCACGACAGATTACATTCAAAGTCAATGCAAAGACGCGAATCTTGCGCGTATTCGCGTCTTTACATTGACTTTGAATGTAATCTGTCATACGAAAAATTCGTTTTGCGTCCGGTGTGAAAGCATCTTGGAACAGGGCAATGGAGTCAGATTCAGAGGCACTGGTTAGTGAAAACTAACCAACAGTAATACCATAATATTCAATTCTAAATGTGGAATAAAATAAAATGCCCTCCTAACGTCAGACGAACTACCATTAACGTTAGTAATTATAGCATTTCAGCGCCTGTTTGTTTACAGTCAGATGCTTCGTGTTTCGGCAGAATTCATACATATTTTCTTGCAAAACTGCTGTCAGAATGTCTTACCTCACCAGAATTGTCCCGGTAGCGTTAGACATTAAATCAGGAGCAGTTGCAGCTGCTTTGTTTGCAGGCTAACTTTGTTGAGTAGCTACCTGTTTTGTCTCTGCTGCTCTGCCAGAGAGGCGCGCGACTCGCAAGCAGTGACAGCGGTAGGCAACTGGAAGGGGCACCGCAAAGGATGACAGACAGGAAACTCGGCAAATCATTTTATTCGGACCCAAGAAAATGATCGGTGAGACTTTTCTCAGAAATATATGAGAATTGAATATCGATGAGTTTCAACACCCGCTGGATTTCTTTTACATTTTATTGTGCCGTACGCTTATTAGGAGCATTTTAAGATTTCAAAAGAAATGTATAAAAATTCCAGAAAGGTAAGAATAGCTTTAAGGAAGTTCCTAATACTGTTTATCTACGTAGCTAGCTATATAAGAGGAAAATAAGCAGTTCCCCGCAAAATATACGTTCGTAAATTGGGTTTAATGTGACTCACAGTTTTTTCTTCATATAAAATCTTATGTAATTCGTCTTCAGTGGTTAGGGGGTTTACAAATTGTGATTTGCCAGGGTTTTTTCTTACATGCTGGCAAAACCCACTTTCTGTTTGAATGAAAGGCGGGACTTGGAGAGAAGAAGGAAGGGAAATTTGAATAGGATTGGCCACTGGCAGCTTGAGCGGGCATTATTTCCCCGAGGTCTTAGTGCCTGCAGTGTTTTTTTTTTTTAATTAGTTTTAGGACTGTGAAAAGTGCAGGGGTCCAATGCTGCCTTTTCAAAAAGTGCAGGGGACATGTCCCCCGTGTCCCCCTGCCAAACTACGCCCCTGCTGTGGCATATTACTCAGATTCATCATGGTCTTAGCAGTTAGTAACTCACTCAGTGCACTATCCATGACTGTGTCTGTTGTTGGGATTTACCATGAGTCTCCTTATCCTCATTGACTGCAGATAACAGTTTGAATGAGACACCTCAGCATAGCGAGTGATTCCAGGCTGGCTATCTGGGTCGTTAGCGATGGCATCATAAGTGCGTGCAGACTCATGACGGCCGCTCATTCATTAGGATTCTGCCTGAGAGCTCCTTTCTGGTCCGAGTGCCATTGTGCCTTTTGTTGACTGGTGGATTGTGAAGAACAGCGAGAGAAGCGGAGACTTGTGTTGCCATGTGTGTTGCCAGTGACCAGGCACGCAGCGGCTTTTTCTCACGAGAGCCGAGAGCCTCACTGACGCACTGCCATGATATCCGTGTGGATGTTACTTTATGTACTTCTGGTAGGTTAAATGTTTATCTGAAGTCCAGATGGTAGTTTTGATTTTTGTATGTGATGTAATTTTTTTGAATTTCGCTCTGTTATAATGCTGAACATCAGGACAAATAGCTTAGGTTGAAATGAACGATGTTTGGATTGCCTCGTGTAATTGAGAATAGGTCACATAAGTGCACCTCTTCTTGCCCACATGAGTCAGTGAGTCCATCTTAATCACAGAAAAGTTTGCTCCATAACTGATATCTGTTCATTGTTTTGGAGTGCGGCAGCTTCTGTGTTTCTGTTATTATGCATTCAGGAGACAGAAACTGGGGCCTGCAAAGAGTTTTGACTATGATTTTACCATTACTGTTTAACACTCAGATTTTTTAAATTATTATAATAATTTTTCATGTTGTATGCTATGCTAAAGCAAAATTACCTTTGTAATCAAAAACATATTCTAACTTATGACGCTATGTGTATTTGACCTTGATGGCTTTTCTATATCTGGTTTATGAGACAAAATGGGCTCTTTTTCCCAAGTAATTACACTTCCAGCACTCTAAATATAAAAATGAATGTTTTATTTTTCAATATTTTTTTAATGGCAAGAATTTACATTTGTTTTGGTCCATGTCTATAGAAATGTACAGTATTGCAAATGTTAAGAAATGGGAGAGTAGTTTCTAACTGGTGCACTGTGGTGCGCTTATTACAGTTCAGAATACGAGCACTGCTTTGCATTGTATTAATCTGAAAGAGCTGGGCAGAGAGCGGACATTTTCAGAAAATCCACCCCGAGGATCTGTTTTCTACGTTTTTTTTTATGCCAGTGTACAATTGTAAGCTGTAAAATAATACTGAATGGAGCAGTCGCTTTAGCTGTTCTGAACATTTTCCAAATCAGATTTCATGGGGAAAAAAAATTTACATGCCACATGACATCAGTTTATCTACAGAATATGTTTAACTATTTTATGCATAAGTTATATCTCCTGCCCTGTGGGTTTGAAAAATATGTGCTGATTTTTATGTGCTTTTTGTGCTGAGAGGTTATATATTAGTGATATTGACTGGGGGACGGGCTCTAATAATTTCTGCATGCAATATACTGCCACCAAAATTTCATTAAATCAACAGAGCTCTCCACGGCAGTACCATACGCAAATCACGATTGGCTTGAATTGTGACAATAGTGATGGTGATTACGCAGGCAGAGCTAGCACAAGAGGCCAGAGACTGTCGGGCTTTTGAGCTATAGAGCAAAGCAAACATCTACAACCTTGCCACACCAATGCCAAAGCTTGGAGATTCAGAAGCAACAAAAGTTTGTCAGACCTCCCCTAATTCACCATCGCCTTGGGTAATCTGTAGAATTTCACAATGGCAACTGAACTTTGAAAATGGAGCTCTTAAGCAAGTGAGGAACTGATCGTTAAAGCGCTCTTTGTCAAACACTTCTGTGACTGGATTGTCAATCTTGAGTTTCTGATTTCGACCGGACATTTGTTGAAGGATTTCGGAGCGACTGTAACTCTGAAAAACTGAGTTTTGACGCACTTGAAGTTATATCAGTTGTGTAAAATCTCAGCTGGCTTGTGAAAATAAGGTTAATGAGGTAGGTGATAAATGAGAGATGGGACAAATCTGTGCCGGCCCTGCTTGCGCAGGAGTAGGTGCTGTGTTGATCCCTCATCCGAATATTTGTGTTTAGCCATTGCTCAGGGCTGGGCCTGGGATACAGGGAGAACTACTTCCTGTCTGGCCTGAGCCTCCATATTGTACTGAACAAATAAATAAACTCCCTGTTTCCCTCTTCCCCTTTATAATTAGATTTATTTTTCAAAGTAGCAGTAAGACAATAACTCAGACTGTTCAGCTTTTGAGGGGAACTTGTGATCCCAACCTGACAATTCTCAAAGGCACGATAAACGTACTCGTTTAAGGGAGGAATTAATATTACACATTTGGACAACAAACTGTGCGAACCGCCTTTCAGTCAAAGCCATTTCCTGGACCCTTTGAATAGGGGAATTTTTGGAATGTTTTTCCGTCTAATTTCTACAAAACATTCCACTTGGCAACGTTACTGTTTAGCTGATGACAATCTGGTCTCATACTGTATAAAATCTCACAACTTAAAGGGTTATAGTGTTGTTAGTTTGACTTGTGGACATGTTACATGGCGCAACAGAGGCTGCTGCAGGTTACAACATGAAGTGACTGCAGACTGTCCTGCTAAATCTGTGCGCTGACTGTCGAATGCATCCGTCCAGATTAGAACGATAGCACAGGCTCGAGCCGAGTAGGAAAGTCCATCGAGGCCCCGCTCTCCAAATCTGGGTCGCGTGGCAAGGACAGCCTCTGCAGTTCATTACAGCTGCCTGGATGCGCATCAGCGACCAGACGAGTTGAGGGGACGACGTGCTTGGATTCCGCAGTGTGGTTGGCCGCCCCGGCCACGCGTCACTGCGGGGATACCTGATTTAGAAAGGCATTTTGGCCTCTCTGCTGACTGACTGTCTGCCTCAGAGGTAGGAGAAGAATAGAAACAGCTGATTTGTGGAGGCTGAAGATGAGTTATGATTGAGAGGGTGCTGGAAGATTTTAGTGTTTCTGTTTCCCAGGCGTCTGTCGTTTCTATCATCTGATGCAGTTCTGAGAAGCAACGCACCTCATGGACCTGGAGATCCTAGATGCACCACGAGGGTTCCAAGAAAATGCAGTCACGTGACATATAGAGCCATTAAGTTTCCATAGGTTTATCGGAGTTAATGAGTTCACACACGAATGATTCGTAATTTTGAAGACAAGTGTTCAAAATTTGTTAATGGGTTGGGGAAAGGTCACAAAATGTGCAGGTTCCCTGCTTACCCAGAAAGGACTAGAATATTGGCTGTTACTTTCGTATTTGGTATGGACATGTCTTACACTTCACTTATGACACCTATTGATTTTGGTTGCCATGCCCACAGTATTAGCCAAATAATGTGCAAATTTCTGCTGAATGTACACACATTCTTGTGGGTGATTTGCAGGTTGTACTATTTGAACGGTTACTGTCAAATTTGGGGTGGACATGTATTATACATCACTTATCACACCTATAGATTTTGGTTGCCATGGCGGCAACATTGGCTGAATAATGCGCAAAAAAGGGGAGAAGCGGGCTTTTTGGGGGCTACACCCATGCGGTCGCGTCCAACCGGACTGTCAAGTTGATTAATTAGATTTACTGGCAATAAAGATGCAAATTAATTTTAATTATAATTATTAATAATTAATTAATTATTATTTCAATGCTTTATGGTGACAGTATTGTGTACTCTTAGAGCACTGTGCCATTGTGCCTTTTCATGTGTATTTGGTTCCTTTAGTCCGAGAGCGCTTGGGAACCAATGGTAGTGCCGTTAGTTTTCGCTGTTTTATGTCTCCTGGGACCTGTGGAATTGAATGATATGGGTACAAATGTGTGGAACGTGGGTCCGCCATGCTCAAGGATCTAAAAGAAACTGAATTTGAACTCAAAGCAAGAGAACTGAACTCTGTACTGAACTCTGTTCCCTGCTTTTTTCTCAAGTCACAGCGGGTGGAGATCCTTTGTCAGCTCATACTGTAATTTAAAAAAAAAAAAAAACAGTAACATTTAGCCATAGATACAATCTTTTTCCAGAACACATCTAAATGGTGCTCGGCTTAAAATATGCGAGAGCAAAAATATGTCAAGGATTTTTGTTGCTTTTTTGACAGCTAAGGCTTGTGGGTGGAACAGTTGAACAGAAATTGCATTGACGTTGCAATGGTCCAAATATGTGAATCACAACTACTGAGGTTTTTCTCAGGAATTTGCTGCAGTTGGTTCAGTAGCAGCGATATTACTTTGGTATACGTTTTTTGCACCACATGATGTATGTTAATGAGCCTGCAGTTAAAGCACATTTGTCGATATTATCCTATGATTGTGTTATAAAAGGAGTGAAGTAGCTCTCATTGGAGATCTGTAAGGTTGAGGATGAATGAAGTCCTCAGTTGCCAGTTAAGACAAGCTGTAAATCTGTGTTGGTGATTTAACAACACGAACACTAAGCCACAGAAACAAAAGTCAAACCTTCAAAAAGGTGCATGTTGCCTCTAGACAGTACACTTATCAGACATTTCAAAAAAAGAGAACTGTATTGCAGTTGCTGTTGTATTGCAGAATATATTTTACTCAACCAAAAAGAAATAAAAACCGCATTGCAGTTGCCGTTGTATTGCAGAATATATTTTACTCAACTAAAAAGCAGAGTTTAGAGTAATAAACACTTAAGTGTGGGGCTTCCTTTTGTGCCATTGATGTAAAGGTATGATTTCAAGGGCGTAGCCCAGGTAACAATTAAGAGGATTTCGGAGTCTCTGGTCTAATCCAGTCTTCATGGGGCTTTTGAACATGACCCATCTTGCTGAGCTGTTCCATCATGGCTGCACCGTTTTCCTCAGTTTGGAGCCGGTCGACTGCCTCTCCTCACCTGCGGCCCCAACTCCTTTACCCTGCAGTGGTTGTTTCTTATATGGGGCTTGTCACATGACCATATGAGGATTACAGAGTGAGCAGGGCAGTGTCAGTCACTCCTGGCCCCGCCCCTCAGGGAGGGGACTGGCGGCAGGTGTAATTGCCTTTGATGCTAAGCTCATTTAGGGATAAAAAAAACCTCTCGTGGGTGACTTGACTTCAGATGTCCGCCGCCAAAGAGCACGATGCGTAGGAATGCTTGTTGTCTTGGCTGGAAAATGAGTGGGGCGGGGGACTGTCGCGCTCGCGTGCGTGTGTGTGTGTGTGTGTTTGGGGGGGAGGTGAGGTGGGTGTTAATTAAAGGATACAGGAAGCTGATATATGTGGGAGACTCCATCCACTCTAGTTCCTCTTCGGAATCGCTCAAGATGTTAAAGTACACTTCACCGTGGAAAGCTCTTTGCCTCTCGATGGAGAAGGGTTTCCGGGTAAGATTGGTTCGCGCTTGGCATGCTATTAAGCATTGTGAGTTAAGCTATGAAGCATTGTGAAGCGGCAGGCTGCTCTGTGGGTTTGTTTTCTCTGCTGACTGGAAGAGTTGGCTCACGCTGTCATTGCTCTGCAGTTTGTCTTACCAAAGTTTGGAGTCAAGTGCTGTTTATAGTTCCCAGCCTGGACCATTGGCGAGTGTTTGAAGAAGATTTGGCGTAAGACTACAGACCAGCTTAAAGGGATAGCGATGTTGTAGTTGGTTGAAAGAATATTATAAATAGGGCTAGTTAAAAATCAGTATATGTCCTGATATTGTCCAAGTTTTTTGGTCTTCGTGCCCAAAGTTGATATAGGCAACGTAAGACTGATTTGGCCTCATCAAACAGAAAACCAAAAACATCCCTCCATCATTATGTGTGTGTATGTGAGTGTATTTGAGAGAGAGAATCAATGCCTGGTTGTTTTGCTGAAAACATACTTCAGGTCTAGGTCCTAAGAACTGTGATTTAGTCGTTCCATGATGAATGATTACATCATCAAATGAAGGAGTTACAGTTCACCTTTCACCTAACTGGGTCCACTAAGCACATTACTTTGTGCTGTAGGATAACAAGTCTTGGTTGTTTGTGAAATGTAGGGTGACTCTCGTGGGCAAGGCCTATTCCTCACCAAATACTGATGCCATCAGGCATGGTTTCCAGTTTTAGATTTGTCACGATATGCCTCATTTCCTGTGTTCTCGTGGTGCAAGAAAAACAGTTGAACCGTGAACCGCACATGGCACCTATAAAGCTGAAATCCCTGATGAGCTGAGATGGGCTGAATTTCAGCTTCACAAGCCCTCAAACGGGACAAAATCTTGTTTATTTGACTTTGTTTACAGTTAGATGATTCATTTCTTTTGGCACTGCAGACATTCTGATCTGGTTCAAAATGCAAATTTTAACTGCTGTTTAATCTGTTAAATATTGGTATGACCTCCTTATTATATGGTTGCAACTGATGCCCCCTCAGTTCTAGCAAATGTTCTGGGAGCTTCCAGTGGGACTGAGTTCTGTGTCTAGTGAGACCAAAATAAAGCTTTTAATTGTCAATTACAGATGGATTTGGCATAAAAACAATGATGGCCATTCCATAAAAAATGTTATCTTCAGTGTGAACTGTGCTGGTAGATCTTTGATGTTGTGGGGCTTTTTTCCTTTAAACTGCCCCAGGGCAACTTGTCCATATAAGAATCTGGAAAGATTGCCGCATGGAGTTATGGTCTCAAATCCCTTGTCATGTCTTCTTGAACCTCATTACACTCTGCATGAGAAGACATTTGCTCCATTCACATGGATAAAGGCAGACAGCAGACAGACAGACAAAACTGTCTGGATGACACTGGAAAAACAAATAAAAAATCTGACGAAAAAGCAAAACAAAATGCACAAGGTAATATTATTGGCTTCTCACGGTCCAGATCGCCCGTGTTTTCTCCTTGTGTGAGGGAGGGAGCTTCGTAGCATCTGGTTATAAATCCCATCTCAAAGGACGTGAAAAAGTTAAAATATTTAAACCTTGGACAGCAATGCTGTCTACTGATACCATTGCTGTTCTCTGCTGGTCTTTCCTAACTTTATTGTCTTACTATCGTCCATTAAAATGACGTCCAGTTTACCATCTGCTGTCTACCTGAATCCGTGTGAATGCAGCATTAGCAGTTATCCTGCCAAAGGGAGGCTTCAAACAGTATTTAATGAAGGGGGTCTAGTAACTGCATTACAGATTTTAGAGAAAAATCTGTTTCATAATAATTATTTCAACCAAAGTTAAGCCTATATTTTTATATGTTTAATTAAATATCAAGCGGATAAAACATACATAAAACAAAGCATTACTTTGTGACCCTTTTTTGTTTATATTTACCCTAGGAGCCAGCATTAGTGGGGGCCACCGTAAGTGTCAGACTGAAATATGCTTCGGTAAAAGGGTCTAATAGACCTTAATGTTTAAGTATTTTGTCTTTAGCCATTTGCTGTGGTCTGTCGCTATAAATGGGCAATCTTTTTTCCATTTCATGACCATTTTTCAGAAGATATCACCTGTTCCAGGAATACTAAATGACCCAATAGGAAATTCTCCCGAAGTCTGACCCTCCTTAAATGACTGTTCCTTTGTGTGTCATAGGAAGATGAAATTGGATGGCTGCCTGTACTCAGATCAGTTGCTACAAGACACTGGCTGTAGATGTTTATGAGAATTATGTTTTTGAGAATTTTAATCTGGTATTTTTATATTGTGACTCAGTTTGTGCAAATTCAACGGGAAAAACCTGACTGGAAATATTTAATTAATTATTATTCTTTTAGCTTAACACAGTAAAGATTTTTATTTTTTTTTTGCATGGCAATGACAGCATTTATAATATTAATTTGGTTGAGATAATATGATTTGGCCCTTCATTGATATAATTTTGGAAGAGATCATCTGCCTTTGGCTACTGAAAAGTTGTAAAAATAATATAATTACTCAGGGGTTTTCAAAAATGTAACATCAGCCAAGAAGAGCTTACATTAGATGTGCGGAATGCGCTAGAAATGACCTACCAGACAATGTGCTGCATAAAAATGGCAAGCATTAATATGCAAATCCATTTTAAACTGCACTTTGTTGAAAAACTACAAAGGCAATTAATTGAGTGATGTTTTAACTTTAATACGCTGCTTACATTAGATTTGCTAAATGTGATGAAGATGCCCTAATGGTGGTCTCATTTCCATCACACCATTGTGAGAGAGTAAACATACTCTGAGGTTTCTTACTTTTGTGGCTGGTATGGGTATTTTTATTTTTTCTCACCTCAACTATCTCTTTTTACTGGAATTCAGTTTTTTTTCATATTTTACAAGGTTATTCCTTCAAGTGAACAGAATGTTGAAATTTTATGTAATCACTCACCATCAGCGAATAGACCACTCTCAACTGTAATACTATACCACTCTCCACTCCACAGTCGAGACCACTCTCGACTGTAATAAAAATTACACCCATGCTCCTGACGTTTAGCATTACATACCTGTCCTAAAAATTGTGTCATGTGACTCCATAGACGAGGTGCCAGTTAACTGCCCCTTCATGAATGGGCTGAGAACACATGAAAAGGAAGTTACATCATTCCTCGAAGAACCCTGACCTGTGTGAAAC
This sequence comes from Gymnothorax reevesii, assembly GCA_029721435.1. NCBI lineage: Eukaryota > Metazoa > Chordata > Actinopteri > Anguilliformes > Muraenidae > Gymnothorax > Gymnothorax reevesii. Next base: position 2,927,631 of record CM056583.1, on the reverse strand, counting down.
ATAAGAGCTTCACGTAAGCACCGACCTCCCCAGTCAGAAACTGGCAGCCATCTTGTGACCTTCGTGCCCTGATTAGTTATGACACTTCCGAACACCTCCAGTCCCAGGGCTGCTGGCTCTGATGTCACACACGCTGCAGGCTACAGACTCTGTAATCCTGCTTCTTCTTGCTAGAGAGGATGCTGGCTGAATGGCAACTTAAGCGCAAATTATTACTGCGGAAGAAATGGATGTGCAGTTAAAAAGCTCTGCTGCCTCCCAGCATATTCCCCTTGAGTCAGTATTGGTTTCCTCCTGGAACTACAGTCACCTGCTGCAGCCCAGAGGCATGCTGTAAACCTACTGGAGATTCTGAAATGTGTGTAGGAATGAGCAGGTGATCGTCTGTACGCACGTAAGCAAATGGTGAACTTTCCCTACAGTTGGTGGGCGGCCTCGTTCCGCCCCTGTACCCTTCTCTTGCCTAACACCTGCCCGGATAGACTATTCCAGTCCTCAGATTAGGAGGAAGCAAACATGATGTATGTCAGAGATATAGATATATAATGGATGGATTATTGCTGCAAATGAATTAGGTATCATAAATATTTTCTTCCTAATATATTGCTGTTAATATGTTGTCCTTGTCATACATTATAACTGTATGATTCTGCCTTCAGAACTGCAATTTGTACACTTTTTATCCTATATCACTGAGAGGAAGATAACTTTTTCCCGCGTTCTTTTATTATCAGGGGTTATGGAAGAGTTTCAGAGTTTAACAGACAGACTTCAGTGTCTTTTATTTTACCATACGTTCTCAGAAATGTAATTTTATGAACCGGGATTTTTGTCCTTCCAGACCACCGTAGTTTACCAACAAAGTTCTCTCTTCCTGTTGATAGTTTAAAAACTGCTGTTTCCTACCACTCAATTGTCCTCTCAGGAAAACCCCAGCAATCAAAGCAGCTCACTTCATAATTTCAAAATTGAGCGACTAGCTCCCTATAATCATGGAAAGCTTAATGTATTTGTGGTTTGCAGTGATGTGCAAATTTGTCTTTGCGTTTCTTCAAACTAAAACGATGGTAAGCTCTGCTGCACTTTATGTTTTCTATTCACATATTCCATAATTACATTGAATATTGCCAAATGAAATGGTTTCTTTGGCCGAGGCAGACGGATAATTCCCACTCCTTGCAACCCGCCATTATCCGACAGTCACTGAGGAGTTTTATATCATAATCATGGCTGTAGTACCTATCATTGCTCTGTGTTATGTCTCATAATGAAGGGCATGAGGTCCAGCTTAGCTTTGGGATCAGTCGCACTGAGGTATAGTGGAATATGAATAAACCCATTCGGCATTCGTTAGTGAATATGCATAGCACAAGGCTAATGGTGCTACAATCAGATAAAAGCTAAGGGCTCTTTATACCATATTCATACACAGACGGGTGACAAATTAAAGGAAAAAATCTGAACAAACGCATGGACAAACTCAACGAATGCAAACGGGTTTATTCATCCCCTTAAGGCTGGAGGGTCTCTGCCAATCAATGCAGAGTTATTCTGTGTGGTCATCTTTATATTGTATGGTGAAGCATTCCTTCGGTGATGGGCGTAGTTACTTCCAGCATGACAATATTGCAAACCCCACAGGGCACATGGGGTCACTGAATGGTTTTATGAGTATATAAATGGTCATAAGCGTATGGCACTGCCTTCACAGTCACCAGACCTCCAACAAACTGAACTTGTATTGGAGATTTTGGAATGTATTAGACAGTGCTCTCCATTATTATCATTAAAACACCAAATAGGGGAATATCTCCTGGAAGAAAGGTATTATATCCCTCCAGCAAAGTTTAACACCTGTAGACTCTGTGCCAAGGTTTTGTGAAGCTGATCTAACTGCTTGTGGAGGCCCAACACCATATCGAGACTATTTATGTTGATTTTTCCATTAATTTGTCCTTCGTCTGTATGCTTTAGCCAGAATGAGGTTGGTCCTTTGTTGTTCTGAATCACATGCAGTTTGAAGTGTGTGTTGAATTCCCTCTGGCTCCTATAGTTTTCAGATTTTCCATTATTTTGTCCCCTCAACGATAAAATGTTAATGTATACATGTATCATGATGACTTACATGATACATACAGTATATTCAGGTAGTCATCTAATCACTGAGAGTACTGCACATATACCAGCCATGTGAGGCTATCACTGTAATGTTGTGATTGTCAGTTTAGCGGCCATTTTAGAGCTGTAGTCGTCGGACACTGGCCACCTTCAACTGTTTTTCCATTTTATGTGCGACTGACACCTGCAATTCTGGCACCAGCTGACCGTTCGTCCCCTTAGGAGCACATGTTGGTATACTCTTTTGCTTTGCACACCAACCTTGCTGGTTAGACCTCTCTAAAGCAGAAAAACGCTACTTCTAAACATTCAGATTTAAATGGTAAATGGACTGCATTTATATAGCGCTTTCTAGTCACATGATATGACCCCAAAGCACTTTACAACTTCTTGCCTCACATTCACCCTGATGTGGGAGGCTGCCATGCAAGGCGCCACCCTGCACATCAGGAGCAGTGCGGGGTTCAGTGTCTTGCTCAAGGACACTTCGACACATTCTCTGGAGGAGCGGAGGATCGAACCAGGAACCTTTTGATGCCTGGGCCGCCCGGTCTACCTCCTGAGCCTTGCCGCCCCAAGATTTTGATATGATTAAAAGGAATGACCAGTGCCAATCCTTTTCTAATCATGGTTTTGATATTTCAAAGTTAAAGCCATTTTTCAGAGGTTCTTTCTGATTTTCCCAGTATGTATTAGCTGTTTGTGCAGGTTCTATCACGGTCCTCGCTGGCATTCACTAAACGATGTTTCTCGTGCATTATGTCTGGGTTTGGGCTTTTGGGCAGCCCCCATAGCTGCTCATACGGGTTCGGCGCATCCCCGCAAAATTGTGCTCCCGATTGCCTCCCACAGTTTTGGGTATTTAATTTTCAACTGCTTGAAAGAAGCATTCAGCAGGCTGGTATCTGCTGTTCTCCTGCCCACGGTCTTCAGAGAGTCAGCTCCTCTGTTTTCATCTCATTCCTGGAGCTGCGAACATAAACCAGCTGACCTGTCACCCCCCCACTCTCCTCCTCCTCCGCCCTCCCTCTTTCCTCCATCCACTGGTGTCCTCTGAGATTACCGGCTATATTTGAAGCAGCTCTTAAAGGGAGAAAGAATAGAGCCTGTAGCCTGGCATGGGACAGCGTCTAATCCTCTCGGCTATCAGTCCTGACCGTGATTTCACCCGTTTGTTTGAAGGGTGATGAACACACTGGCCTTGATCTCGTGGTGTTGTGGCTTATTGTCTTTGGTGCGCATCTATTTGATGATCTTTTGTCATTCTGAAATGGGATTTGACTCTGTTGAGTTTGTAAACCTGCTTTCTGCTTGTGCACGGCAGGAAAATGTGGTACTTAGAGTAGATCCCATACAAACTGGGGGAGAATAAATAAAACAAAGCTGCAGTGGAGGTCCATATTTCTTCTGTGAGGATAACAATCATAAATGCTGCCTGGAAGGTACAAGTATTGTTCTTTGTACCATAATAAGTACATTTAACAACCCAAAAATGTCTACATGAATTCTTTAAAGTGCAGCTATTATGTTTTTTCATTATTTTAATGAAGATCTCAACAGAGTCTTTCACACACAGGTACTGAAGATATTCCAGTATGAGAAAACTTCGTGTTTTTTTTTTTTTTTTAACAATGATGCATTTAAACCTTTTTTTAGCTGACTTCAAGAATACAAGAATGACCAATGAAAAGGAACGTAATAGGTGCACTATAAACCAGAGGCTGTGGGTATACTTTGCTGCTTCTAAACTGACAATGGTTGCATTTAATTGGTAACGTTATTAATTAAATCAGGAGCAGTTGCAGCTGCTTTGTTTGCAGGCTAACTTTGTTGAGTAGCTACCTGTTTTGTCTCTACCGCTCCGCTGCTCTGCCAGAGAGGCGTGCGACTCGCGAGCAGTGACAGCGGAAGGCAACTGGAAATGGGCACAGCAACGGATGACAGACAGGAAGCTCGGCAAATCATTTTATTCGGACTGAAGAAAATGATTGGTCAGACTTTTATCAGAAATATATGAGAATTGAATATGAGTTTCAACACCCGGTGGATTTCTTTTACATTTTAGTGTGCCATACGCTAATTAGGAGCATTTTAAGTTTACAAAAGAAAAGTGTAAAAATTCCAGAACGGTAAGAATAGCTTTAAATGATGGGCTCCCAAACCTTTCTGATCCCCTCCAGTCTCTGAGACATCCTGTAGAGACAACATCTCTGATGTACTGTGGGTTTCAGTAAAAAAAAATCTAATATTTTAAAAAATGTGCTGGCAGTTTGTTACATAATATTTGGAAATGACATAATGTTTCTTTATTTGGCTCTGTAGTCCATAATCTTTGGTTTGCAATCACACAGTTCATTTTTCCTCTAAGTGCAGATCCTGAAATTCTATGAATGGGTGCCTTATAGCTCTTACTTTCCTCCACGTATAGATGACAGCGCATGTATACATAGTCCCGGTATTTCCAGAGACAATATAGTTTGGGTTGAGTGGCTTTGCGAATGTTGCTGATTAATCCGTCGTGTTCAGTTTTCTCCTCATACTTGCCGGCGTAGGAGCTCTGTCAGCGCCTAGTCTTGATTATATGCTTTCGTTTGCTTGTGGGGGCTGTTATGGCACTGGTGAGCATAGTAATTGTGAAGGCCCTGGTCGCCCAGGGAAGATCCTAATTTGGTGATGAAAAATTCTTGCCACGATGCAGAAAACTCCCAGCCACCTGTGCTACACTGCAGAAACACACTTCAGTTACAAGTTGTGGATGTGTCTGAGACTGCGCTCTACACAAGACATCAGATATGGAAATGCAGGGTCTACACTGCTGGATCCAAATCATAGTAAGTAGGATAAAGAGAATGCCCAGAATGCACTTGTGGGAATTGTGATTACTGTGGAATACTAATTACAGCAGTATATAACTGATGATAAATTACAGCTGCTATAATGGATGCAATCTATTAGAAGGGCATTCTGCAAACTCAGTCACAGTGACAATCTTTCTTGTGTAAGCCTGAATACCTTTGAAAACAGTGAATAGGGTTAATTTTTTGAGTTAATTGTCTCAAATTATACCTGAAAAGTGTGTTTTTTTTCTTCAGTAAAATCCACAAAAGCTGTTTTTGAGTGTAAGAACTGATGACTCGGCTTAATGTATCTTCCCCCTTCCAGGGAGAATAATTAGAAGCAACGAGGCTGTCACCATCCTGTCAGTGCGCAACATTTACATGTCCCACTAGAACATAGAGCCATGTATGTATATGGTTCCTTTTCCTCAAATGGGTCAGGCTATGAAATCTCTTCCTCCAAGTCTTTGCTAAATATTTTGAATATTGGAAGTGAAATAACCCTCTTCATACTTATTAACTCTGCAAACCAACAAAGTTGGGCAGAGGTTCTGTATTCCCCACATCTGTTTGTTTGTTCAGGCAAAATCTCTCAAATTTCCCAGTCAGTTTTAATGATTTTTTTCTGGAAGTGTCTGCCATGGCCTATGGAACAATCGATTAGATTGCGGTGGTGATCCAGATCGCAATCGGGATTCAGGAATTTTTTTTAAAGGATTCTTCACCATTGCAGGAATACAACATTGAAATAAATGCCATTCATCTTAATATACAATAGATGATAAGCGCATGTCTATAAGTGTTTGAGGTGGTACTTGCTTTCTGAGTGCTTCTAGTTCCATTATTTCTGTCTGTTAGCACTGCCATGCCTGTGGCCATATTCACCTCTTCGTGTTCATGTCAAAAAGGTTGAGGTATTAAGGTTTAATGATTCCAGCGTGGTACAGGTCACAGTACTAGTCCATTTATGCCTCACCAGTGAAGTTGAAGCTGTAATTTGTGAAGGAAAGGTCACAATAGTATAGTAAAGGAAAGAAGTATGAATTAAATATCACAATGGTGATGCAAATGTCATAGTAGCATCTTGAAAGCAACAAGAAATTGACACAGCTGGGGATGATAAAAAGGCATTTGGTACTCCTTTGAAATTAGCCGAAAGATAATTACGTAAAATATACTGATGAAAAGGAAAGGTCAGTAGATGTTGATTTCAGACTGCATCTATCTCCAAATGTCCTAGATTTTATACTTTTATATAATATATTGACAGGCATTTCAATCTCCTTTTATGTTTTACACATTACAGGTTGTGTAACACACTAAAAATAACAAGGCCTACGTTTTTACCCCTGACAGCAAAGGGTATAGTGGCAAAAGCTCCACTAAAAGAAAGCCTAGCTACAGTATTACCCCAGACAGGCTAATTAAATTATTACAGAATGAACCCAATTTTATCCCATACATGTCTGCTCACACTGCCTATATTTACTCATGAATAATGAAAAATACAACTGTTTTACATGCGGTCAGTGATAAGTTTACATATTTATCTTATTACTTGATCTGTTGATATTTTTGATCACTCAGCAATCATTGATTATGACTGAAAAAATCAAATGGCAAATTTTGAAGGTGGTGTTGTTTTCATATCAGGTAATGTGATGGAATTCAGGTGTTTCAAGCGATTAATTACGTAATTAATTTATTATTCATAATCATAATTCAAGGCCCAAAATCATTCCAGTTCTCTGTCTTGATAAGATTTAAAGGCTTATAAAATGTGAAAAGGATCTATTGAGCAGTTTTTGAGTCATTGTATGAACATAAGGATCTGTGGCAGACACGGTCACGGTGCTGATGATGCTTCCGGAATATTGAGGATACATACAGTACCAGTCAAAAGTTTGGACACACCCACTTTTTTCTTCTTTTTTTTTTTTTTAACAGTATGTGTTATGTAAAGAAATAAGCAGCCTTTATTTAGCAAAAAAAAAAGAGATCTAATTCTTAAATCCATCAAACTAACCACCATTTGTAGTCATATTTGCAGCGCATTCTCACATTTATTTTAAACAAAGGCAGCGATATGACTGTAATGAATTTGCAGCTGCACGGATGTCTAACTTCCCAAAGACATGCTGCACTTGAGGTGGCTTTTCATCAACCTTTTCGCCCAATAAGTCCCACAACCGCTTGACTTTAATTCAGCTGTTGGAAAATAGAAGGAGCTTATTTGTCTGTATAATTTGCAAAAAATGGCTTCTTTGAGAATTCCAAAATTCTTTTCAACTTTTCAAACAAGTAAATTATTCTCTTATCACTTCTGACTGTTTACCTTTTAAAGATTCCATTTGAGATTACATGGAGAAATTAAGCTGTTTTCTAAAAACGGAGAGCTGTGACATTAGTAAAGTGTGTCCAAACATTTGACTGGTACTGTAATTTCCCCCGATATAATTGATAGTTTGGCATGTTGTAATCACATTTAACGAGGCTTGGGTCTAAGAGCATTTAAGATCAATATTTTAATTTCATTTAGCACATTAATATTTAATACGAATCTTAATACTCGCGCTAAATACCTGCATGCTTGATAAACGAGAGCCCTGTCCTCGGTATAAGTGTGTGAGTTGGTGGCACCTCACGCTGAATTGGGAAACTGTTGGAGAAATTTTAACTCCCTGTGACCCTTACCAGGTGTGAGCTGGTTAGATGAGAGGTGGATGGATTTTTCTTAATACTGCGGATTTCACTGTGTTCAACTATTGTTTTATGAACAGACCTTTAAAAATTGATTGAATACTGAGGAACTTTTAATCGGTTCCTCACTCTTTTGTATTTTGTATGAAAAAATTTTCCAAAATGGTACACTGCTGCTCATTTTAGAAATGGCATACAGGCGTGGAAAAACTGTGCCCCAATAACTCATTCGAAACCTTTTCCTTGTGAAAGATATTTAATAGTTGCCATGAGTTGCAGAACGGAAGATCAATTATTCTTTTAGGAACTTAGAGGAGTTAGCCGGGTGCGGTCGAAGGGACTGGTCCGAGGCCTGTAACCACCATGGCAAGTCGTTTGAACCTGGGCACTCTGGGAACATCCACACCTTTGAATTGAAGCGAAGGAGGTGCTTGGTAGTGGTGACTCACAAGGAATATTCAGGAAAGAATATTCCAAATAAATGGTTTCTTAGTTTTTCTTAGTCGAGGTGCACGGATGACAAAGGACACAAGACACAAAACGGCATTCTTGCAAAGGCAAGGCAGAGATAAGGAAGTTAAATACACATGATGACAGTCAACAAACAGGGGGAACAGGTGTGAGAGGAAGAGGAATGGAAGAAGGAGGGAGAGGAGTGGAACAAATGAACGATTAAATTACTGGAATCAATTGATGAAATGAGACTGAAACTGACACAGACAGCTGCATTTTGAGAAAAAAACAATCAGAGAGACACTCAGGATGTGATGAATATCACCCAAAGACCAATATTTCAGACTCATTCACAGTGCATCTGTCACCATTTTCCTAAGGTCAGTATCTCCACCGTGTCTCTTTGCCTGATTACATTCAGAGTCTGCTTTTGTTGGAGAGGTCACTGCATTCTCTTTCCCCTGAATCGCTGGATTGACAGTTCGTGCCCCAGTTGGTGCGAGCAGCCTGCGTTTACTCCCCCGTGGGCACTTTCCGGCTGTACTGATCGATCGCAAGGGTTCCGGCCGCTAGAAAGCAATGAGGGTCTCTCGGGAGCTGCGAGTCACACTAACTCGCCGACACCGTTTGGTTTGTCCGCATTGACCCCTCACCAGGCAACACGCGGCCTTAATTGTAGCCTTTTGAAACTGGGCTGTAAACAGCATTGTCCATAAGGCTAAACAACTGTTTCTTTTCACAGTGAGAGGTCGTATGTGGATTGGTTTTAAGTCCAGAAGCCTGACCACTAATTACATTGTGCAAAGCCTATCATAAACGTGCACATGTGCATAGCCGTCCCATGGTTCTTATAAGGCCCCCATGAAGAACCCTTTATAGCGGAATGAAGTAGCTTGAGCAGTCGCGCCAAATCACAAAAAAATTTGTTCAAATAACATTTTTCATCTGTTGGCTTTGACAGCATCACTGCACTTATGCTCTTTGTAATGCAAATGCTGCTTTTGATCTCAGGTTTTAGTTTTGAAGCGCAAACTCTAAAATTCAGTAATGGCTTTAGCTGACTTACTGTGACTTTCGTGGTCTTTTTGATGTTCTTTGTTTCTGCTATTGAGACAGTCAAATAAATAGGTTTATTCTGTGTGTTAGCTGTGCAGTTCTTCACCAATTTAGGAATATTGATACAAGCTCCAACTTTCGGAATAATGTTTTTCTTCTGGGAATTTCCTCAGAAATGTCTGTTTGGTGAAGATGTTTCGAAGAAGATTTATGTAGGATTAGTTTATTGTTCGGGATAAACAGCTCGTTCTTCTGTTCTGAGAAAATCTGACTCTTTATGGAGCAGTGAGAAGATGCACTTCATTACATTTCTTGGGCTGCTTTCGAGGCGAAACCTTGAAAGGATCTTCAGTGCGGATTTAATCCAGTTAGAATACTGGAGGCTGTACAAACTACAGAGGAATGAGACATTGCATGACATGTCTTGTGTGCTTAACATAATTTGTGTTCAATTTAAGAAAATTAAGTTTTGAAAATATATTAGGAATCACTGTGAAGTGCTGATCCAGCATGTTTGCGTACGTTCAGCATGTCTGGGAATAAAATCCTTTACATCCTGGCATATGGACAGTGGTACCTGGTCAGGATTTGTGCAATGGACTCCTCACTTGGGATCGCGCCTGTGATGATTTAATTACCGTGATGGATTGACTTGAGTCTTAATTAGGTTTTTGGCTCTGTTTTTCACTACTGCTTGACCTGGAGGTTGATCTCAAGCTCAACACCACTGTTTTGTAATTGAGCAGTTTATACACTGCCTGCCCAAAAAAAAGAAAGTTGCACATTCTAATATTTTCTTGGACCACCAGTTGCTTTGATCACATTTCCCCATTTGTCAAAGCATTGTTTTGATAATCTTATGCTATGTAATATTTTTTTTCTGACCAGAGTTCCATTAGTTTTTGGCCGAGATCTTGTGTTGACACTGGGAGAGTCAAACTACTCAATAAAGCCTTCTTCAGCACATCCCAAAGACTTTCAGTTGGTTAAACCCCATTCACACAGTTCTGCGACCTTACAAAGACCATGCTGATCACCCAGATCTGAAAAAGTTATCAAATCGCGGCGTTATCGGCGTCAAAATTCAGCAATTTGGGAAATTAAAGACAACATCATGACACTACTGCGATGCTTCTACGTCAGAAGCGCTGCTGACTCATCGCCACTACAATTACAGCTAGACCAGTGCTCACCAAGTGTTCGTTTCTACTACGTTGCTGCTACGTCGGAGAGGACCATACTACGTTGTTATACAGACATAGAAGACTGTAGTACGATGCAGCTACGCTGGTGATCACCATGTTACGCTTCTAGTATGATTTGTGGCGATGTCTATGTAATTGTACTTACTGTATGCATTATATTTCTTTGCCGTATCTTATACTAGCTCAACTGATTTTATGATGCGCAAGTTAAACAGAGTGAGTGAAGAAAATACAATACAGTAAGCAAAAGTCATTGTACTTATTATTTAATTTATGCAATTATTTTTTGCACTGATTTAAAGGCTGTATCAGCGATATGACGTCACTATTGTTGACAGTTGAAGCGTTCTCAAAACACAACAGAGCCGCTCGCCCCTTCCCTTCAGAAGCTTGGAACATGAATGCGCTTTTCTAAAAGTGAAACTTCTGAGTAAAGCTGCCTTCACACCGGACGCAAAACAAATTTTTTGCGCGACAGACTACCTTCAAAGTCAATGCAAAGACGTGAATGCACGTGAAACGTGTGTATTTGCATCTTTGCATTGACTTTGAAAGTAATCTGTCGCGCGAAAAATTAGTTTCGAGTCCGGTGTGAAAGCACCTTAAGAATGGCTCACTCAGCTGGGTAAATGGCCGTGTACAGCTCGTTGTGATAAACACCTGGTAGCAACAATGACGACCATTGCCAGACGATAAATTTACACCATTAGTGCCAGCTACAACAAGTTATCTGACAATTATCTTCCCTCATCATTACAAAATTAGCATTAACAACGTCACATAGATCACCACTTTTAGATAAAATTATCACACGGTTATACGTTCATCAACGAATTTCAACTGTGTGTACTAACCTGAGAAAAAATGTTGTCACACGAACACAAACTCTGGTTTGATCAGACAGAATTGGCAAACTCACTAGCTTGCCAGCCGAGAGTTAGCAAAGGTTGCTAACTCGCTCCAGAGAGGAAATATCGATCTCTCTACAGTTTCATTCATTTTGACCAGCATGATCTATGCAATATAGCCTTACAAAAAAAATACACGAGCTTCCCTCAATTTTGCTTGGGATGAGAATTTACAATTCACATCCAACTGAGTTAGCACCAGCTCTACTCACCTCCGGTAGAAACCTGAGCGTCAGAATTAAAACCATTCAACTCCCAGAATTCTCTCCGGCGTTGGTATGCTTTCCCTCTGCTTCTTCGGGACTTTGCATGGCAGTGATCGCGTTCTTTCTTCCTGAACATACACTTTTTCGAGCGTCTCTTTTTCGATTTAGCTTCCACTATGCTTCACTCTGCTGCGTCGGTAGTGCCACTGCTGTCAGTTCCTTTCATTGCTCAGTCCCACCCACTTGTCGTGCCTGAGCACGGAACAGGCGCAGAAGACCCACCCCTGCCCTCCAATTCGTTGGAACACCTTTGTTGATGTTTGGGGACGCGGGTTGGTCCCCACGAGTTTGTTTATCTTTCTCAGTGTCTACTAGGCTGTAGGTGGCCTACAGAGACCGGAGTTTTTCACCGACCACTCATGAGAGGAGCTGCTAACAGTGCGTGAGGAAAAATCTCGTGTACGCGACAAATTATATTTTGGCTCAGAATCGCTGATACAACCTGTAAGTTGTAATTTATGTCCTCTTGCTTTGATTGAATAGTAGTTCCTACTTATAATTGTTTTACTGGGGAAGCAGGAGGGTGATGGGGAAAAAGGAAGTAGCAGAAAAAACAATTGAGTTGAGCCATCTATTTTGTTGGATGTAACGTTAGCTGTACAGTACTGTATTGGTGTGATTAACGAAGAACAAAGATTAAAGATTGATTTTTGTACCACCAATTGTAGCACTCACACTCAGTCCCACAGCCCAGAGACCTGGAGCACGCTACCTAAATCGAGAAAAGAGGGTTACATTTATATAAATCGGGGGTGTTCAAGCATTTCTTCAGTTCTTTCCCAACTTCAAAGATGAACGGACCTGATGCTGATTTGATTCAACTGGCTCTGCTCCAACAAGAACGGTGCTGCGTTTTATTACGACCTCAGAGATCGTAATAAATCTCGAAACACAGTAACATCTTTTCCATGACCATGGGATGTGTCTTCAGTTCAGTTCAATTTCGGTTTATTCACACATCATCATTATGTACAATAAATATTCTGTAGGCATTTACAGTTTGTAATGTGGGGGGAAAAAAAGCCACTAGATGGCAGTATTGACATTTTTTTGTTAAGCCCGGTTTGGAGCTAGGTTTTGGGCTTGTCCTGGGCATGCCTCAGAGGGGAAAGTCCCAGAGAATTGGAAAAAAGTCTGGAAGGTGGGAGAGGGCTGGAAAAGAGTATATAAGGAGAAAAATTGAGAGAGTGAAGTAGTAGGAGAAATTGCAAGGAGAAATAGTGGAAGGATACATTTGACCAGACCTGTCACTCTTTACAAGACCTGTGAAGCTCTTTTTGTGGATTTTTGCCAGTGTTGGAGCATTTTCCTGTCCCAGGACATCGCAACAAAGCAACCCCATCTCAAGGGACTGTAAATATCTCATTTTCTTTATTACTTTCAATCTTGGTCAGTCAGTCTTTGTTTTATTAAATTTGTTAAAGTTTTAAAATTTTGTCTGTCATCCCTTGCTGTCCGATATCCCATAACAAATTGGGGCCATAACAAATTGTAGTTTGACATGTGAAAAGGGTCACCCCAAGGAAGCTATTTAAAGCATATAATAGGGGGCCCAGTTTCCAACAAAATAACAAACACAATAAAATGGGTTGGACAACATAAAGATAGACAGACATATAACGGACATTTCGCGGACAATGGTTGGAACATGAAATAGAAACTACACAGTGCATCCGACTGAGTAAAAAAAAAAAAAAAGCTGCCCGCTAAAAAATATTTATCACTGCAATAACTACTAAATCCTTGGCTCTTTATTACTCTTATTTAAGCCCAGATGGTGACTTTATTTGGCCAGGCAGTATATAACCTTAATTTTCTAAGGAAATATTCACCTTTTGCAAGAAAAGAGGAAAAAATATCCAAACATCTGTGAGTGGTTGGTTATTGAGTAAAAGTGATGTTATTGGTGCTATTTACTGTGAATTATCTTGGATAAAGAAGTTTGCTAAGCAAGCAAAGAAACGTTGGTGGGAGCCTTTCATATTTACACTGCGACTGACAGGGCAATCACAAAGTCTCCGGAATTAAAGGAGGAAAGATTCATTAACAATGAAATAAATGCAATTTTTTTTTTGGCGATGATTCCGTCCAAGGAGCGCCCCTCAGCAAGGTGGGGTTTAGATCTGTCGAAGTAGCAGGCAGAGGTGAAGCCATCCCCCGTTTGGAAGGAAGGGTCATCTGGTCAGCAGGAAGATTTTCGGTTCGATGCTGAAGAGGGCGGAGCCAGAAACTGAAGGGGGTGGGGAGGCGGAGGGTGATGCGAATTCAATGCCAAAGCAAATGTAAACACATTATGGGCAGTTTAATAAAAGACCAATGGGTACGGTTGGGTGAATGAAATTGCCTGGGCGTTCCTACGTCTCTTGACTGAACTTTCGTTTACACTCTCACAATGATCTTCACTCCTTTTTGGGAAAAATGTCAGAGTTATGAATGTGCAGTAAAGAATGTAAGTCTGAAACAGGATACAGAGGGGGTAAAGGAGTAAAGTAAGCAGTGTGTTCTTGCGGAAGCGTGACGCTGTTAAAGAGAAAGTGATCTCAGGATGTGTAATTACTCTTCTAGCCCTGCGCACTGGACGTCAAATCACAGCGGGGATAACAAAACAGTGTTTGGTTTCACAAGACTGACACTGCGTGACACACTAGCCTGCAAGTCACACATCACAAGTGTTTTTTCTGTGCTGAAACGTTTCCACGGGACTGAAGGTTGTTTCAAAAAAAGAATTCAGCCAACTTATAGTCACTCACACATATAACCACACGCACAGACATACTCATGTACACACACAGGTACGCTCACATATATCCACCGACTAGCCATGCACACGCATGCTGAAACGAACAGAGACACACACACATACACGCACGCATGCATACACACACACGCATGCACATAAACCAGGCATGTACACATAGGCAGGTAGGGGCACATGCAGACACACACGCATGCATAGACACACACACAAGCAAACAGGCATTCACACACACACACAAACAGGCATTCGCACACACGCACAAACAGGCATTCGCACACACGCACAAATACACAGTGGTACACTTCTGCACACACACTCATGGACATGCAAGCGCTCACACACACGCACGTACACACACAGACATGAACACTTACTCACACTCACGCAAACACACACACACACACACACACACACGGCCAGTGGCAGTGACAGTTTGCCCCAGGAGGGAGGGAGAGAGAGAGAGAGAGAGAAAGAGAGAGAGGGAGGGAGGGAGGTGGTAAAGGGGGTGGGGCCGAGCTGAGCTCCCGGGGGAGTTTGCCGTTACAGAGGGTCTTTGTACAAACACACTGCGGAGACGCAGCGCTCTTCCTTATTCTAACAGCCCCCGAACCTGTGACCTCATCGCCTGTGAACGAGGCTGGAGAAGGAATCTGACTCAAAATAACCAGAGAGAAGTGGGGTATTGTGGTGGGTGGTGGGATGGTGAGGGGTGGGGGTCCCAGCGGAAGTTGGGAAGCAGCGGCGTGGAGGGTCAGTGTGTTCTCTCGCTCGCCGGGGAGAGCGTAGCGGGACCGGCCCGGGAACTCCAAAACGCCCGTGCAGAGGATCTCAAAAAGAGGGTTTACTCATTATCCTCTCTCTGTGTGAGTGACACTCTTTACACTATTGTGTGTGTGTGTGCTGTGAATAAGGGAGAGCTCTCTCTAAAGACTGAGGGATTCATGTGCTGTGAGGCAGCAGTGAATTCTGTTAGGGAGCATTAGTCAATGATGGATCTCAGGGTTATTTGTGTGAGTTCTCCTGTGATGTTTCAGACATCAGTTCATGCTAAGTTGACAAATTGACATTTTATTTCATAAAAATTTCACTTTTTGTTCCTTTTCATCTCTTTAATGGTGAAGTTACTTGTAAACAGTAGTCTGTTTTTGCCAAAACTAAAAAATGACTTAAAATGACCACTGAGGTCATTGCTTTTTGTAAAGAGTTGTGAAATTGTCTTTGAGCATTACGAAGGCAAGAGTGTGCCTATGTTACACATAATTTTTGGGAAAATTTCTGTTTATCTTTCCCTCCTTGGTATTTGAAATTCAGTTACCGCAAACAATAAAAAACTGGTATGGACCAACGCGTTAAACCAAAATATGTTTTTAAAAATGTGAAGTATTTTGTGATTAGCAAGCAGCATCTATGGATGAAACAAATAGTTGAAAATGGAAGATGTCATTGATTCACCTTAAATTTTATATCTATGGGAGACATTTAGAGGGATCATTTTTTCCATTTTTACTTTTGACCTTTTAATAGTTTAATATTTCATATTTTGTTGGATGAATTTTACTTTTTTCAGTATGCTCCTGAATAATGCTACTCTTCTACAAAATCTCTGGCTCCTCCTAAGCTGAAATAATTAAAATTCTTTAACCTCATTTAATCGTGTCCTTATAGTCGTTAAACACGCGGTGGGAATCCAGCGCTGCGTCCCCTCAGATAACAGAAAGGCGAGACAGACTGTGAGGCTGCTGTGCTCGGAGACCTTGCGTCTCTTGAGAATGTTTTGCTGTCTGCAAGGCACAAGGCATGTGACTACAGGGAGTCTTAATTCTGTATCAGAGGGATGTTCGTCTGCTACAGTGATTCACAGAACTGTTCTCACTGTAAACATGCTTGGAGGGCCCCGCAAGACCAGCATGCACTGGGAGAGTCATTGTAATAAATGTCGTTGGTCCAGTTAACCACTTCCAGATGGCGGTGATCTGGCACTTCAGTGAGATTTAATCAGAGAGAAAGAGCGAAATGAAGATTTCACTGAAGGACAGAGAGGTAATCAAGGCCTGGATAGATACAGCGCACAGAAACACCATACGTTCTGTCATGCTTTCATTTCAGTTTTATATTTTTATTGCCCTGATGACTGACATAAACCTACACCAACGAGAACTTTTCTTTATCTTTGGCATAGTACCTAGCTGAACCAAAACACACACACACACGCACACACACACACACACACTCACAAAACACAAAGACTCACAAACAAGCACACAGACATCTAGACAAACACACCTTAGCACACATTAGCATGCTAAAACACCCACTCAAACACGCTAATACTCGCAGCTGCTCATGCATGCTGCGTAGATTAATTAAAAGAACAGGAACTGAGAAATTTCATATCCGTCATCGCTGCTTTTGGCATGCCTGGTTCTTGAGGACAGCCGAGCTATGCGTGGAATGTTCTAGTGACCAACTGGTGGATGCCCTGCGCGCTCAGACTGAAACAACACTGGCATCTTCAAATAAGCAGCTGCCGAAGCCGAGACAGACTGGGCTAAAAAGTGCATACTTTCCTACTTCCGTGGTCATCAAAGAGTCCTGAGGACTGCTTGGAATACTGTACAGCATTTCCAGGGCCTTATTTTCATGAGGTCAGAATGAATAGAAAGCAGATAGGCTGCCAGGTTCAGAACTTAGCCATTTTAGGCTAATGTGAAGATTTGAATTTACATGATTTGGAGACTGTGCTTAGGGGTTTTGCTTTGTCAGATAGACAGACAGACAGATTGATGTCACATTTTTGAGTTTTTCATCTTGAGCCTGTGAATTGTAATTGATTCAAAAAATAATCTACGGTGAAGTATTTGAAGGTGGTGACTTGAAGGTTCTTTATAACAGCCTGTGGGTATGAGGTGATTCTCAGAAATGTATAGTTACTCAGAGGTTAGTGAAGCATATAATATATGTTTTCTTATATGGCATTTAATAAATCTTTTAATATACTTCTGTAGCACATATAACATAAAGCCCAATATTAATGTTCCTCCTTCGGTAAAAAAATTACATCTTGTGTGATTATATGGAGTCATGACGTAAAGTCAAGTTACAGACAGCCCTGATTCTTTTTAGTGTCAACTCCTTTTTATCTTGAAGGATTTTATTATGAGTAATGTTGTTCCTTTAGGAAAAACTTTTTGGCTGTTGGTTGCCATTTTTGCTACTGAATTTTGATTACTTGTAGTCTATGAACACCCCGCACGAGTCTTCCTTCAGAAGTCTGAATTGTAGAAGTATTCTACACAGACAGTCTCCATGTTGTCAGTTTTGTGTCTGGTAAATAAATCAGCCAGCTCCTGCATTTCAGATGGGAAAAAACATCTTCACAGCTTGATATGGTGAAGTTGGGGGTGAGGGTCATGAGAGATGAACTTTATTGCTTCATTGTTCTAAAAATAAAACGACACAAGAGTGGTCTTTCATTGGCACTGGGGTAGGAGGCTGCTTGCCACTGTCAGAATTACGACGTCCTGAGGAGCTCTGTTTTCATGACCGTGTTGGGACGAACAAGTTTGAGCAGTATTGGAATTGCTTGTTTCATTTTCCTCGAATGTAAAATTTGTTTGGTTTTAATGATGCATTTGCATTTCAAGCCGGCCAAGACCAGGTTTAAAAATACTTCTCAGTTGTGTTTATCCCCTGTATTAAATGATACAAGATTGCGTGCAAACATTACGTAATACAGTAGATATTTATTTCAGCGAAAATTTGAATGGAAAATACCAGAACAAATAATATCCATCATCTCATTTTGATCTCTCTCATGTTGTACCCCCGTTTTCAGCTGTTCCGCAGTAGTGCTGAGGCCTGGGGTTAGCAAAGTACCAAAAATGGGCTGGACTTGACATAATTTTCCTTTTTTCCCCCTTTTTAAAAATTTGTGCAGGGCTTTTGTTTGACTGTTAAAGTAGGGCACTTGTATTTGCAGATCTCAGCATAAACGGAGGGGAGAATACAGACCTTAGTTACTTCGAGAACCATCCAGCCCTTGTACATGTCGGCGTAATGTGGCTGCTTTACCACTCACAATAGGCACTGTGGTCTGGATCCTTATCTTTAATTTCCATGGACTTTATAGTATCAGGTTGATTCAAGTCTCAGTTCCAAATAAAGAAGCCAAATAAAAGGTGCTGGTTTTTCATTAGCTCCTTTAAAACAATAACTACGTGAAACCTTAGAAGCCAGAGGAGGTGTTAGCTGTTAGCTGCAGGTTTTCACTGTGAACAACTACTTTAATTGAGTAGTTGTGTGCTGGATAACCAGGATTAGAGTCAGACACTCCTGCTGTGGTGCTAATAGCACGGCCGTGGTCTGTTTTCCCAGATTCAATGTGGTGCATGATTCAACCAATCGCTGATCCACCTTATTGTTTGTAGTTTGCTACTTCTACTTTCTCTTTGCAGTGTGTCATTCATGGCCCCCTGGTCCTGTTGTAATGAAGTTAAAATGAAGCTAAAATGAAGGATTGCGTCTCCTGAGGGCCGGGGGGTGTGTTCAGTAGTGGGGTTGATTGATACACACACCCCAGGAGCCTTTGCGGATGTTCCACATTAAGGAGCCAGGCTTCTAAGAAATTTAGGCCTGACTAACAAGTACGTGCCCCAAGACGACAAGCGCAGCGACGGCTTTATTTCTGTGCTACACTGCTGCTCCGGTCACCTGAGTTACTTCATAAAACTTTCCTTGAGACTTTGTAAAATTTATCAAGGCCAGAGTGTCCATAGGAATGATTTGCAGTTCAGTATCTTGATAAATGTTTTATATTGTGGGCTGCAACAGCCTTCACTCCTCTCGGAAGCCTTAGTATTAGATTTTGGATTTACTGCCAATGTGTCACAAGGGCTTAGATAAGGCCTGAATCACAGTCAATTTCGTCTGTACCAAACTCAGTGATTAATTCCTTTACAGTCCTTGCTTTGTGCCATGCTGAAATTGGAAAGGGTTACTTCAAAAACTTGGAAGAGCTGAATTCTCTGGAATGACATGGCATCTTGCTGTATTAATATTTGCCTTCACTGGAATTGAAAGGCTTAGGCCAATCCATTAAAGACTAGACCGTTATTACTCCTCCGCTAAGCAGTTGGGATTGTGTGTTCAGGCAGGTCGCCTTCAAGTCAAGATCATTTGGAGTGACTATTCCTTTCTCAGGCGCCTGAGTTCTCCGGGGTTCTGGAAAGTAGGCGAAGTTAATATTAAATGAGCTCCGGGCAGAGTTTTCCACTAAACAGACTTCACCTGAAGAAAAGTTTAAAATGACTTCTGAGAAATCCTAAATTCTTCACATGCTGTTCCAAAATGAGCAGAATGATTCTGTCATAACTCTAGAAGCAAATGCTAGATATTTGTTTATAAAAGTATGGAAAAATAACCCAGACAACCACCTTTTGACAACGACTTGGACTGAGCCTTTAACAACTCATGACAATGGTACTCAAAGATGGGCGTGCAGGCAATATGAGGGGGAAATAATCGGTCTTTCCAATTAGAATCAGTTGAGTCAATAGTTTGGGCTAAGAGATAACCTGAAGAGCAGATGAAGGTGATAGCAGTGAATGACACAGTTGTGCTTGTGACGGCCTGGATAAGCTGAAAGATAACTTGAGGGACAGATGAAGGTGATCATGGAGAAGGACAAACTTACGCGAGTGACATAGATTGAAGTCGAGTGCTGGTAGCTCAGAGCTGAAGGCGTTACAGTGATTTCCCACACTGAGCCATCCTCAGTATGTTTCAGAAACAAATAGCTGATACTGGGCCGATGTTACGGTGTGTATCCGCTGTGCGTAAGCTAATAAAATAACTTTAGCGGAAGTATATAATATATTGCGAAAAACAAATTGTGCTCATATTGACCCAAATTATAAGAGCAAATATAATGTCAAATGCAAGGGTGACGTCAGGTAATTTGGGATAGTTTTTGGTAGATCGCTGAGAAAATCTCCTAAAATTCTGATAATATATTGTAGATAAGCTTGCTGGAGTCCACATATATTAATTACATTTCAGTCATGTAATCAAAACACGAACACACTATCCATACTAACATTGTATGTGCATTGTACACAAGTAATCTTAAATGTTACTTTCATGGGTCTGTTTCATATTTCGATGAAGAAAATATGTTGCCATTTAAAATACGATGGAAACTTTGGACCTTTGAACAAACCAAGAACCTGATGACATTCATGTAAAGTGGCACAGCGGGGAAGGTAAAATGAGACATTTTAATATTTCCTTTCAAATTATACCTCCCTTCCCGATCTGGATGTATGCATGTGTGTGAGCGTGAGAAAGACAAACCAGTGCGCATACATGTGGGGACATTTGCATTGTGTGTACATGTTTGTGCGATATGCACAGACGTGTGTGTGTGTGTGTGTGTGTGTGCGTGCGTGCGTGCGTGCGTGTGTGTGTCTAACAGTGATGGTGAATTCTGGATAATAGTGGCTGGCATTGACTCACAGCAACAACTTCATTACTTATTTCAAGACAAAAATACAAAAAAATATCTGTAATATTACAGGTTGGTACACAATAGCACAGTGATTAATAATTTTATGGCACCAAATGGCCTGGAAACATGGAGGTGTCCCTCCAGAAAAGTGTCCCATTTTAGCCAAATTTCAGTCCCATTTTACCTAATGTATTCAGGTAAAGTGGGGCAGTCATGTAAAACGGTTTCCCATAAAGTGAAAAGTGTGTTGTGAAAATATTTTGATTGTGAGTCAAAATCAATCAGTTTTGGAGTTTTTCCTTAATTGTTTTAGCTGCAAGACTATCATTACCAAAAAAAGAAAATCAACATGCCACGTTTGCCTTGCAAGACTGGTTACCGGTTATTTTTTTGATTGTTTGATGTAAAGGACATTTGAAGCAACAATGCAATAACATCTTTGGTGACGTAATATTTGAAGAGCCCAAGATATAAAACCTTATTTGTCCCATTTACATTAATTTCGCTGACAACCTGAATTTACCCCATAATAGCTTATTAATAATACATATGTGAGGGCAACATTTTTAACACCCAATCTCCCAATTTGGATGCAAATACCCTCAAACTAGACCTGTCAGTCCTTGGTTGGGATTCATCTTTTGTGTTTGACTCATATAAAATCCAGTGTGTAGGAACAACAAACTTGGACTCCCTGTCCATATTAACTGCCTGCATATGAGATAAACATCCAGAGATTTATGCTCATAGGCTAATTGAGCCCCTTAGAACACGAGCGGCCCAACTCATTTTCTCCTTTTTGGACCACTGTATCACTCAGCACTTTATGCGTTCTTGAAGTGTGGAACATATGCCCCACCTGTTGTATAGCACTGGAACTACACCAAGTTAATCCATTATTGCATTAAACAGATTCCCACTTAGGAATCATTTTAAGATTAGAATGTAAAAATATAAATATGGGGTTTGACCACTTTTGTTCTCTGGGGCTCAATTAATTTCAGTTATAACTGAATGAAAATAACTGTTTGATGTATAATTGCACGGCTAGTGGGGACCTTAATCTGGAAAATAAAAGGGCACGGATGGCAGCAATGAACCATGGTTTTGTGTACAACGGGTGCATGGAATGTATCTTTGAATGTTGAGTTAATTCTCTCTTATGCCATATACAGTTACTCAATATATTACTGATCTGGAGCCAGCCAAACATAGGACAGCTTACCCTCTATTAGATCAGGTGGTGTCTGGTCAGAATGCTTTACTGTGTTTTTGTTTACCCAGTAATCTCTACTTCTTAATGTCTAAATGTCCCCCTGACTATCAATTTAGAGGGCAAGAACCAATCCTCTCACCCTCAAATTGAATGTTTGAATCAGATTGAATTCAAATTGAATCAGATTCAAAGTTTCTGCTTTCTGAAAATGAAGATGTTTTCCAGATTGTTGATATTTCTGGTTAAGAGCCAGCAAATGATGTTAATTATTTAAGATCTAGGCATATGTCAGAGGGGTTCTACACACATTTTACACCAATGCTAGATAGTACCCTCTGGTTCTCACCCACTTCAATTAACTGAGGCTACCGATGCAATCCTGTTATTTCATCTGTTATCAACGAGTTAGACTAATTTAAAGCCGTTTGCTCAATTTTATGTTGTTCTGCAAGAAAACTGTTTTGACTGGGGAATCAGCTTTCTCATTTGTTCAGTTATGGCCACTTTCCCTATCTGTTTTTTATTTTATGTTATGCATTAAAGTACAGTTGTAATGTGAATAGAAGCCACTAGATGGCAGTATTGACCTTTCTTTTGTTAAGCCCAGACTGGAGCTAGGTTTGGGCATGTCCTGGGCATGACTGAAACAGAAAGTCCCAGAGAATAAAAAAAAGAGGTCTAAATGTGGGAGGGGTCTGCAAAAGAGTATATAAGGAGGAAAATTGAGGGAGTAAAGTAGTTGGAGAAATTGCAAGGAGGATACATTTGACCAGACCTGTCACTTTTTTTTCATGACCTGTGAAGCTTTTTGTGGATTTTTGCCTGTGTTGGAGCATTTTCCTCACCCAGAACATCACCAAGCAACCCCATCTCAGGGGACTGTAAATATTTTTGTTCTTGTATTAATCAATCTTGGTCAGTAGTATAAATTGTAGCTTAGTTGCTAGTCTTTGTTTATTAAATGTGTTTAAGTTTTAAAAATTGTCTCTGTCATCCCTTGCTGTTGTAAATTTAATAACAAATTGGAACCATAACACAGTTTTGTCACAGCAATTTGCAAACAGTTTTATCAGGGTGGGATGAAAAATAAGAACCTATGTAGTACCTGCCTCCTCCCCAAACACACACACACACACACACACACCCTCACCCCAGGCCCCAAGTCGAACTACTGCCAAGATTTGATCTTTTTCATTGGAAGATCAAAAACTGACAAATGAGTAATAAAATATTGCGGATTATGTTACATCTCACTGCAGGCGTCTATACTTTCCATGAATAGTAGTTGTACTCAGGTGTCTATTCATTTTGCTCAGGCTTTGAGTTACTGCATGTTTCAAACAATGATTACCTTTATGCCTATAGTCAATGCCATCAGAAATTAGGTATCAGAACTATTATTTTGAGATGTATCAAAACTCTATTAACTACTGTAAGGACTGCAGATAAGCTTCCTGAAGTCCACATACAGTACTGTGCAAAAGGTTTAGGCACCCTACACTTAAAAATTTACATCTGGCTTTAGATGTAATTTGTTTTGATCATTAGTGTTGCTGAAGATTGAAAGTATATTTGAATTCAAATTTGAATTTCAAAAATAGTTTTATACATAAATGTAGCTTATTGATTAAAACACTTGATACAGACAATATACTCTTGACAGAGCCCTGATGTCAGCATCATCATGGCTGTCTGGAGTTACTCAGGGGGACATACACAAGTGAGACAGTCAGTCTGCGAAGGAACGGTGGTGTTTTTTACCCTGTTTGGAACAAGCTAAAAGCCAATCATTTCAGAAAACTATTGCGCAACAGAACACAGTCCCAAATTTTTAGGTAAAGCACAGTATCACCTAATATTGGTTTTATTTAGTTTTTAACAGTTTACAACTGTTTTGAAGTTTTAATTTCATTATATTTGCAAGTATATTTGACCTATGAAATCGCTTTCAATGTGCCAAAGACTTTTGCACAGTACTGTATATTAATTACATTTCAGTCATATAATCAAAACAGCATAGCATATAACACACTATCCATACTAACGATGTATGTGCATTGTTTGTACATACAGTAAACATACACAAGCAAACCACCATTTTAATGAAATTTAACATTGTTTTTTCTTCCCCTTTATTTGGGCCATTCAATTTCACATTTTTTAAAAAATATATTTCGGGTCCCTAAAATATGGGTTTGTCAATAGATATCTCTCAGAAATCTGGAATTGGTGATTATATTGTAATTGGGCAGATTAAATTGCATTGCTTGCTAATGATGGTCAGTTTTCGAGTGCATGTTCGACTACCTGAGAAAGTGATTTCATCCTACATACCAAGCTGAGTGCTTGTATTACATTGTCTGGCCAGATCCTGAAAGATCCCTTAATCTATTATTTATGTCTGGAATCAGATTGCTAAGGTCAGAGGTCAACATGCACATTATGCTCCACATTTTTCCAATTGCTCCTATATTATGTATAATTGGTCCTTAAAATGGTGTTTTGGAGTCCCTCTGTGTACCACTGCATGTCAGATAATTTCTTTACAGTTGATCATATTACCGGAAAATCATTGACCTCATTAGGGCTGCAGCCTATCCCAGCATGCAATGGGAGAGAGACAGAACACACTCTGAGTGGGGCTGCAGTTCATCACTGGAATCGCACACCATTCGCTCACACCTATTGGCAATTTACTTTCTAAACAGCCAGGCATGCATCTCTTTATACTGTAGAAGGAAACCTGCACAAACACAGGGTGATTGTGCAAACGCTGCACAGAAAAGCTGCGGACCAGGTCCACACTTGTAGTCTTATTGCTGCGAGACAACAGCCCTAACCACTATTGGAAGTATCAAATTATTGATTCTTGCAATAGAATTTTATTTCCAGAGAGTCTTTCAATGAAATTCAATTCCTATTGTATGCCTGGTCCTAAAAGGCTTGTGGAGCTTGAATCTTTTCTGTCTTGCTACAGGTGTTTATCAATATAATGAAGGCAAATGTATTTCCTGCTTTTCATCAGAGTTTACGCCAGTGGTTATGTACCGCATGCTCTGATGCTGTATTGTATAATCTGTTTCTAAGAGCTAGCCCGATGGTGTGGTTTGACCTTGGTGAGGCACTTAGAAATGTTGAAGCTATTTAGGGCACCTGTGCTGATCCGATAATGAACTCAATCTTGACAAATACAACCATACTGCACGCAGTGTTTGCCACTGATGCATGGGATATTCCAGGAAGTCAATGGAAGTCTCTTTTGTCTCTTTCAGAAACACGCCACCAAGCTCACGGAGGATGACAGTGAGCTGAAGCGAGAGAGGGCCCTGAAGAGTGTCAGTTTCCTTGACTCTGTCAGCGTGATACCTGCGGGCAACATGGACCTAGAATCTCCATTTTCCGAGGCTAAGGCAGACAGCCAGCAGAACTACCATCCCACCGCTGGCCAGAATGGAGTCAAAAACAGGCAAGAATCTTTGGACTATGATGTTGCCAAGGAAATCCGCTACCTTGATGAGGTTCTAGAAGCTAACTGTTGTGACCCTGGGACCGATGCACCCTCGAATGGATCGACCTTCCCTGAACATAAGGCAATCAATATTGATGGCACTGGACCATCTGTTTTGATTTCTGGCATGCGTACACCACGCAATGATGAAGTTGTTGTTGAAGGAAAGATGCAAACCACTTTTATTGAAAATTTGGACCCTCTTGACGGAAAGCACAATGGCCATTCAGTCATTATAGATCAGCAATTAATGAGACTGTCGGAGGAACCTTCAGCTCCTACTGCCAAGAGAGAGGCTCGCTTTGAGCTTCGAGCTTTCCAAGAGGAGAAGAGGCCCTCAAAGCTCTTTGAGGACAGCGCTGTGGGAAAAGAGCCTGTCCGGGAGAAAAAAACCCTCCGGCCATCCGAGGAGACTGCAGAGCTGGAGAGAGAACGGCAGGAGTTGATCCGGGGGCAAGCGGTGAAGAAGAACCCGGGCATGGCAGCAAAGTGGAATCCACCTCAGGAGAAAACGCTGGAGCAGGAGCTCGACCCGGAGCAACTGGAGTCACTCAGGAAGTATGAAGAGCGCAAGCAGAAACGACCCGAAACTTCAAGCGTGCCTCAGCTCCACTCCGTCGTCCCCACCATGCCAGTCCACTCAGTCGTCCCCACTATGCCAACTGAACCTGGCAGGAAAGAGGACATTGTTGTAGAGCAGATAGATTTTTCCGCCGCACGCAAGCAGTTCCAGCAGAAGGAACCTAGCAGGCAGCCCGTTGGACCGAAGAGAGGTGTTACCCCACAGCTTTACTCTGCTAAACCCTTCTCCAGAACCACAGAGGTCACACACGTGGAAAGGCCAAGCAGCTCCGTGATGATGGCTAACCATTGCCATGGTGCAAGGGAAAGCCCTCCGGAAGTGACTTCTGTCAAAGCAGAGAGGATTTACTATGACTCAGGAGACGTCGTCCTGCGGGAGGCAATAACTGCGAATGAGATGAAAGAGGATAGGATGGTTTGCCCGGGCGATGCTGACTTCACTTGTGCCAGGGCAGTGATGACTATCCTTAAGGAGGAAGATCATGACACGTTTTCCCCTCAGCGGTCCGCAAACAGCTCCTGTCTCATGGAGGAGATTGACTCTGGGCTGGATGACCTGTCTATCCGATCTCAGGACACCACGGTCCTGGAGACTCTGTCCAACGACTTCAGCATGGATAACGTGAGCGACAGCGGGGCTTCCAACGAACCAACGAATGCCATGCTGGAGAATTCTCTGGGAGACTTTTCTTTCCCGACCACCCCACAGGCCACCACTCCAGTCAACGGGAAGCTGGGTGGAGAACCTGGGTCCCCCAGCGACCTCGGTATGCTTTTATCCAAAACAGGGCCCTCTCTGATGGAGCAGCAGCTGGAGTATCACGCTGGCATCCTGGTCCAGAACGCCATCCAGCAGGCCATCGCTGAACAGACTAACGACTGGCGAACTCCTCCTCCGGTCCCTGAGCGTATTACCCCTGTATCCGAGCACAAGACCAAGAACACAGAGCACCTGTCTCCCCCTTCTGAAGAAAGAGCTAAATTCGAGCCCTCACAGGCATCATCGCCAGTGCAGGCAGTTCACTCCATCGCCCCAAAAATCGCCGTGCGAAACCCCACTGACTTTGTCGAGCCCCCAGCCAGGAGCAAGACCCAGTCCCCGCCTCCCAGTGAAAAACAGGAGTTCAGCTACTTCAGCAAGTACTCAGAGGCCGCCGAACTGAGAAGCACCGCCTCGATGGGCCGGCCGCAGGAGATGGAGGTCAGCTCGGGGCCCTTTAGGCTGAGGTCCCGCAAGCAGAGGACCTTGTCCATGATCGAGGAGGAAATCCGAGCGGCTCAGGAGAGGGAGGAGGAGCTGAAGAAGCAGCGGCAGACACAGGCCTTACAGGCGGCAGCCAGTTACAAGCAGAAGACCAACAGTCTGCCGCCCAGACTCTCCCTCTCAGGCAGGACAGCACCAGGTAAGCTAAACTATAATGGACTCAGAAACATGCATCTTAACCCCTTAACTGCCTGCTCAACCTTTTGGCAGAGCATATTTTGAGTCACTATTTCTAGTTCATCAGGCTAAGTTCAACACATCTTTCAATTTAATACCACGACTCAAACTGTGCTTGACCAAAAGGGAGCAGGCAGGTAAAAGGTTAAAATGCAAAGTGCTTCATCTGTCCTGCAATAGGACCCATACAGCACTTTCCGTAATTATTGGGACAGAGAATAAAGAGTTGGAATCCTGCAGAGTTCTCGCAACTGGGTTACAAATACTCAGAGATTAGAGTTGACTGTCTCTGCTTTAACCTTTCAGATCCAGTGTGCTGATGTCTAGACCTATGTAGGATAAATGTTGCAGTCCAAATGCAGAGTGCTTTGTCAGTGCTGTGTTAACACCATGCATGTTATTGCATTGAGGCTATGAAGATTTAGATTCACTGGCTATGGCATTTCTGACATATTTTTGCTCAGTGAAGCTTCCAGTAAACTTCTCTGACAGAATCCTCATATTGACTTGGCAGCCACATTTATTACCGAGGACTCTACAGAAATAATTTATTTAGTAATGGTAAAATAACAGGAACATGTCCACATAAAATAGTGCCCAGAGAAGCCTGCTGAATGACAACTGCCAGCTGAAAGAGGCACAAGATGGAAGAGAGTAGATTGTGATCAGCCCAAAGTGGCTCCTGATCACGTGTCTGTCTCAACTGGGGCGTTACACTCAAACGCTATGCACTATAGTCAAATACAACTGTATTTCCTTATTTCTGACAGACGATGTTGTTACTTTTATGTCTAGTGCCTTCACTGTTGGCAAATATCATTCTTTTCATATACAGTGCTGTGAAAAAGTATTTGCCCCCTTCCTGAATTCTTTTTTTTTTTTTTTTGCATATTTGTCACACCTAAATGTTTCAGATCATCAAACAAATTTTAATATTAGACAAAGACAACCCGTGTAAATACAAAATGCAGTTTTTAAATGATGATTTCATTTAAGGGGTAAAAGCTATCCAAACCTACCTGGCCCTATGTGAAAAAGTAATTGCAATCCCAAAATCCTAATAACTGGTCGTCCTACCCTTGGCGACAACAGCTGCAATGAAACGTTTGCGATAACTGGCAATGAGTCTTTCATATTGTTGTGGAATAATCTTAGCCCTCTCTTCTTTGCAGAATTGTTTTAATTCTGCCACATTGGAGGGCTTTTGAGCATGAGCGGCCTGTTTAAGGTCATGCAACTGCATGTTAAGCGGCTTCCCACCCCTGGGCAGGTTCACCACTGTTCCAAGTTTTCTCCATTTATTGACAATGGCTCTCACCGGAGTCCTAAAGCCTTAGAAATGGTTTTGCAACTCTTTCCAGACTGACAGATGTCAATTTCTTTGTTTCTCATCTGTTCTTGAATTTCTTTAGTTCACGGCATGATGTGTAGCTTTCCGAGATATTTTAGCCTACTTCACTTTGTCAGACAGGCTCTATTGATGCGATTTCTTGATTCAACAGGTCTAGCAGTAATCAGGCCTGGGTGTGGCTAGTGAAATTGGACTCAAAAATTGTGGTTAATCACAGTTAATTTATGATATAATAAGAAGGGGGGGGGGGGGCAATTACTTTTTCACAGAGGGCCAGGTTGGTTAGGATAGCTTTTTCCCCATAATAAATGGAATCATCATTTAAAAACTGCATTTTGTACTTTTTATTTACTCGGGTTATCTTTGTCTTATATTAAAATTTCTTTGATGATCTTAAACATTTAAGAGTGAAATATATGCAAAAAAGTAAGAAATCAGGAAGGGGGCAAAAACTTTTCCACGGCACTGTTCGAGCATGTTCCCCATCTGCAGATTGAGATCCTATTATTCTTCATATTGCCATTTACTTGTCATTGAATGCGTTCAGGTTTCAGTGCGACCTGCTCTGGTCATAATCAATATCTAATTTTAATTAAAATGATGAAATAGGAGGCTTGTAGGCATGCGTAAGCTAAAACTTTTGAAGCCTCTGTCTAAGATCTGCTCTTTGAAAATAGCAAGCCATGCATGACAATGGCCAAAAGGTATGTTGCTCCATGCGCCATTGACTCACCTCTTGGACTGTGAAGATAGAGCCAGAAGTAATCATGTTAATGGGACAAATAACCATGGATTGCAACTTAACAAAGGTGGAGAAGCTAGGTTTGCACAGTTCTCTAGCATTTTGTTCCAATAGTCTGGATTTTTAATTGCCCCCAGTCTGCAGATGGGAGGTGGAAACAAATGCGTAAATCAACTGTCTGAGTTCGGGGATGAAAGTTGCACATGGTAGCTATTTATGACTGCTAGACTTCAGTCTGACCCCGGGATCACTCAGTTGAAATTTTTGTGGTAGATTATCTAACTTGTGCCATCATTGCGGGAGTTTACTGATGAAATTCAAATTTATCTATCGAATTTTAATGATTAACAGGAAATCAATTGCCCCTAAAGGCTCAAAAAATACACATGCAATTGACTGGCTCCAGAAGTTTGCCTCTTTCATTCATTGGCAACTGATTAACTCACATAACTGACATTGAAAGGGCTTTTATTGAGTTCCAAGCTTTAAGGGTATTACAAATAAGATAAAATGCTCTTAGATGTA
The DNA here is from genome assembly GCA_029721435.1 of Gymnothorax reevesii. Taxonomy (NCBI): domain Eukaryota; kingdom Metazoa; phylum Chordata; class Actinopteri; order Anguilliformes; family Muraenidae; genus Gymnothorax; species Gymnothorax reevesii. The sequence continues at coordinate 2,897,460 of CM056583.1, read as the reverse complement.
TTCACTGCTTCCTCTTTAGCTGTCCGTGAATGGAGCTTTCCTGCTGTCCCCTATTCTAAGGTCAGAAAAGTAGGGTCAAAAATGGCCAGTATGGTTGAGTTGATTTGTGATTTTTTTTTTTTTTTTTTTGAGTCAAAAAATAAAAATAATCATTTGACATCGATTACAATTCGTGATCCATAAATTTTAGATTAAGCTATACTATTATTTTCCAAAATTAATCAAAAACTCATTGGGAAAGCAGACAGTGAGAGATAAGGAGATAGTGATGATGCTTCTGTCATCTTTTGACTTTGCCATTTATTTTGCATGCTGTCCTGACCTCTAATGGTTATGAGGTGTATTGCATTAAGCCGACGAACATTTTCAGATCTGTCGTAAACCTCAAAGATTCTGCATTTTTACCTTGTTACAGCATAGATTTGCAGTTTATTTAGATATTATCTGATATCTCCCACCTGTGCACCCTTAGAATTATATCATGCTAATATGTTGCAACCTCCTTCGGAGTTCCATTCATTCAACATAATTCTTATCATTTACCATGACTTATTCTACCGCAATTCCACGGTAACTGGCATAACATTTAGAATAACTTTGACTTCAGTTACTCTGTAATTACATGGTAGATCACTACAAAAATATCATGGGGATTCAAACATTTGTTGGTGCTTGAGAACCCATGTAATAGATTTTATTTTCTCACAGTTTGTCATTTTACAGGGTAACTGACGTAACATGAAAAAAATACCTCAATTTTTTCATGCTTTTTTAAATTGAAGACTTCTTTAAATTCTTTCCTTCAGTCGTCTTAGTCTCTTTGTCAAAAGAGGGTGCACAGTCACTTCTCCAGCTATCAGAATGAAGAAAGTGTTTATGTTTGCTGAGTTATATTTCAAAAAGTAGGGTAACTGACGTAACATTCTTTGATAACTGACATAACTTGTCTGAGACTAAATGAGGAAACTGAGCTTCATTGACTTTTCTGTGGCATACAATTCTGAGAAAGGAGTGCAAGCATGTTTTCACTGACAAAAAAACGTTTTCAGCACAGAAAATGACCTACTTTTCCACCTGATTTATTATTTAAATAATGATTTTCCACATTACTATATTGTATCGCAAGTTTTAAGTCTCCTTCAATATCTTATGATGGTTTTTTGTAAATTTGTAAAACTATATAGACTAGAATAAAGGATTCTAGTCGTTTTCAGACCTGAATATGATTTAGGGGCGTGGCTATCCTCTGGTCCTTGTCGGATGTGGTCAGATCCACATGTAGATCCACCCCTCGCTCCTCCCTGGATCCTCAATTCATGCTCTCATCCAACTGGAATCATATCCGATTTCAAAATGACAAAATGGTGCAATTCAAATTGTCAAAATCAAGGTCTCCTAAATGGTATGCCGAAACCATGGAGACATCGCGGTTGCTTCGTCCATCTTTTTATACAGTCTAAGGTACTAACAGTAGTAAATTATTGCAAAACAAAAATTATTCAAATATATGACAAAAAAATTGCTCTCTGAGGTATCATATTTGCATGGAATTGACCCTGAAAACTTCAAAAAAATGTTTTGACATATTTTTTGCCAAGCTCCCCCCAGTCTGGAAATGACTGAAGCAAACAGTCACACTCTCTGTCCTTACTGCGGTTTTTGGACACGGTTAAAAAAAGGAGAGCATTGTAATATCCTGAGCAATACTTCCTTAAAAATTTGACATGAAATGCCTTCGTTTTCAGGAATTCAGAACCGAAACTGGCGCGGTGAAACACATTTCGTAAATTATTAGCAAAGCTTAAGATCAGGTCAGTGGTGTTGCGCCCATAACAAACAGTCTAGACCAATTTTTTAAAATTATTATTTTTTATTTTATCTGTTTTTCAAAGATGGTGGAAAATCAGATTCATTTAATAGCTGACCAAAGCTTTTCAGGTTCAAGTCACTGGCACTTCCACAGCATTAAAGACCAACAGGATGCTGGGATATAGTCTCCAGGGCAAAATCACAGTTAAGCATGTAGGAAATGGTTTCAGAGTCCAGATTTGAACTTGATTGAGAATATTTGGTCTCACATTACACATTAACTAACCGAGAAATGCTTTTCACCTTCACATCAATTGTTTGAAGTCATCAACATTAAGTGAAACAACATTCACTCTTATTTCTGTAAAAAGCTGTCTGATACATACAAGATTTCCATGGAAATGAAGAATGAAATAAATATTTTCTTAAGTACTTATTTTTACACAGAAATTACATTCATTTGGATATTTACAATTTTCTGTGGAAAACACGCAAGTATTTCAATCCTGGAACATCCTAGCTAACCAACTTTACCAAGTCACTGAGAGACTGATATGTTATTCATTTGTCTGTGGGCAAACGAAAGCAGCCATTAGTCCAGGCTAACACCGGTAAGAAAGCAATGTCCAGACACAATACACTTTATTTGTTGCTTGCATATGTTTATTCTTCTCGTTGAGGTGGGAGATTGCATGTTGCACAGTAAGATCAGGAGATGATTAGGTGGCAGGTTGAAAGAGCCAAGTTGGGACTTTTAGTCATGAACCCCCTACTCTTATTGAAGAGTGTCATAGGATCTTTAATGCCTACGGCGAGTCAAGACCTCGGTTAAACGTCTCATCCGAAAGCCGGCATGTCCTTCAGTGCCAGAGGGAACCCGCAACCTACTGGTCCACCAACACCGCTTCCAGCAGCAACTTGTTTTCTGAGGTGGTCTCCCATCCAAGTGCTAACCAAACCCACACCTGCTTAGCTTCAGCCGTGCAGCTAGAGCAGATCGAATGGTAGTATGGCTGCTGACGCATTGGTATGAATGTATGCGAGGCATTGGTAGGCTGTTCAGGGCGTATCCCTGCCTCTCACCAGTTATATGTGATCAGCTCCATATTCCCTGACCAGATATAAGCTCTTGAGAAAATGAATGGGTATTTCTGCTCATCGGCTGAGTGTTGGTAGAAGGTAAATTTTCCCAGTGACCCATGACCACAAAGAAAGTTCAAAATGGTTGAATGAAAACAGAATCCTCACTCTGCAATGGCCATCTCAGGCTCTGGACTGTAGACTGTATAAAAAGATGGATGCAGCACAGTCTGAAAAGTGAAGCCAATGCAGAAATCTCTTAAAATTGCATTCTATTTATTGGCCAGCAGACGGCGACATCAGTGGTTGCAGGAAGAAATTCAAAGCTTTAAAAGTCTATGAGAAAATGACCCTACTTTTCCACCTGATTTATTATTTCAATAATGATTTTCCACATTATTTTATGGTATCTATCGTAAGTTTCAAGTCCCCTTCGATATATTATGATGTTCATTTTTTGTAAATTATGGTCCCAAATAGAGTAGAATATAGGATAAAGCCAGATATGCTTTGGGGGCCTGGCTATCCTCTGGTACTCGTCAGATACGGTCAGATTCACCCCTCGCTCCTCCCTGGATATTCAATTCCAGCTCTCGTCCAATAGGAATCACATCTGGTTTCAAAATGACAAAATGGTGCTGTTCAAATTGCCAAAATCGAGGCTTCCTAAATGGTATGCTGAAACCGGTGGGTGACGTCACGGTTGCTTTGTCCATCTTTTTATACAGTCTATGCTCTGGACTTAAACCTTAACAAAAGCCTGTTGTCTGAACGGTAGCAGGCAGTCCATAGATGCCCAAAGATATTAATGATCTTAAAAATCACTTCACGGAGGAATTATTAGAGATGCCTCCAAATTTGCTAATCGTAATCATATCACAACTCCTATGATCACTTTCGGGAAAAGATCCAATTGTGTTAATTCTTTGGTAGGGGGCGGGCAGGGGGCTGTATGTTTGTTGGGGAGTTACTCATATGGGGAATGTATCTCCCCCATGTGTTTAACTTAGTATATAAACCAGTATGAACTGTGTTGCTCATAAAATGGTGCCTTTTCTCATTGGAAGAGGAGTGCCGATAATGGCGGACGTGACTATACTGTGGTAACTGCATCACCAGTCTCAGGACTGTGTTTTGTGTTCTTCCTGCAGGAAAGATAGAGAAGATTCGCCCCGGCCCCCTCACCCCCGTCTCCCCCGCCTCCGAGGGTCCCCTCCCCTCGCCGGGCTCGGACGCGGGCAGCAGCGACTCGGGGGGCAGTCAGAGGCCCAAGAACTTCATGCAGACGCTGATGGAGGACTACGAGACGCACAAAGTCAAGCGCAGGGAGAAGATGGAGGACAACAGTGTAAGCAGCAGCGTCACACGGCTACACGGCCTCGATTTCACCCACTGTGGCCAAGTGCATCACTGCCATGGAAGGCAAACATCAGTGACAAAAACCAGCCTCAAAGGCTTTTAGTTTTTTTCTATCCTCAGTAATACGGTAACACTGGAGCCAAATCAAATGTTTTCAGGGTGTTAATATTAAAAGCATTCTGTAAAACTACAGACTCGCGAAAGCTCATACCTCCGCCAGCATAGCTCGATTTGAACTTATGACGTATATCTCAGCTGTGCTTTGGCCTAGAAAGGCCAAAATGTAATCACTTGTTTTTCTTGTGCTACTCTAGCATCCTGCAAAGTTTGGTTAAAATCTATGCAACCGTTTTTGAGATATCCTGCTACCAGGCAGACAAACAAATAAATAAATAAATACATAAACGGAAGCGAAAACATAACCTCCTTGGCGGAGTCATGAATGCCTGTAAATCAGATTATCCTGCATCAGGTTACTGTATCTTTACGAGGATACACTGTCGCTCAAGAGCTTGAAATAACTTCTCCTGTAAGTAGTTTATCCAATTTAATTCACTGAAAGCGTAGAAACAAACACCAAAATGAATTTCAACCCCTTAAACTGGAAATATATTCATATTATATTCAAACCCAGGACACCATGTTTTTATGGCCAAAGCATTATATCAAATGGAAAATACATAGATCTTGCACATCATTTTATGCACATTTTGCTGTAATTCAGCAGGACATATTTGGGATTGTCGGAAACCTTGGGATCCACTAGAATTCACAAATAGGCCTGAAGTTCCACAGGTTTGAATACGGCAGCTGCATTTGGTGGACCCATATATCAGTCTGCAGGTTAATTTAATTTAATAATCGCTGCTTTGAAATTTTAGGCATTACGGATTTTAGGACTCATTCTTAATGGATTTGCACATGGACTGCAGTATCTGCTGTTTCCGTGTCTTTGAAGAGGGGAACACTGCATGAGCTTTATGACCCAGATGAGCCCTCCTCTGCTCATGTGGGGTTTGAATAAGGTGATTGAGCCGGCCAACCCTGATTTTGCAATTTCCTTTCCAGTAAGTCTCTGCAGACTTCAGATTTAGGTTTTGGGTGACTGGTTAATGTAACACATACCTTCTGCCATTTAATCTATGCAGAAGTCACAGATTATTTGAAACTTATGGGCGGGAGTGTTAATAGTGTGAAGTATTTTTTATTGTGAGCTTCAGAGATGTCGAGCTGGTCTCTTATATTGGTAGTTTTTAAATTTCATTACATGTCTTATGATGTAACGCTGCTTACGGCATTTGTAGGAATGGACTGTGAAGGCCTTCCTCTAATGTTTGACTGTAACTGTCAGACTATAAGAAAAGCTTTGTTTTGGCGGGAAACGGGGGGTTTCCTGTGTGGGGCTGGCAGAGGAAGTGAACAGTTTGAGACCTCCCAGAAACGCTTTCACTTCTTAACCACTGTATGTCATGGTTTCTTTGCTTTCCACTGAAAGTAGCCTTTCTTTCTGCTTTTGGTTTGACTGATCATGTTTATTTGACACAAGAAATCTTGGCGGGGCTGTACAATTTTTGACTCGCTTGTCAGAAATTGGTTCTCTCGTCAGGACTGTGCAATTATCAGCTCACTCAGTCGGGCAGGAAACAGGTGCTTTTGTTCGGTCACATGTTCACACTCTGCGCGTGCATACACTCCGTCTCCCACCAAGTGAGAAGACCACAGCTACGACCAAAGGAAGATTCTGCTTTATGTATGCGCTTACAGGTTCATAAACCTCATAAACTTCATAAACGTCTTTCGGATGAGACGTTAAACCGGAGTCCTGAGTCACTGTGGTCATTAAAGATCCTAAGACACCATTCGATAAGAGTAGGGGGTTCCTTGGTGTCATGGCTAAATTTCCCACCTGGTTCTTTCAACCTGTCACCAAATCATCCCCTGATCTAATCGGCTGTGCAATTTGTCCTCCCCCAAAACCCCCAGGGCTCCCTTGAAAAAGAGATTTCAATCTCAACGGGACTTCCCGGGTTTAATAAAGGTTTAAAAATAATAATAAACATTACAGAGAGACAGTCGCTTTTCAACCTATCTTGAACAGTTTCAATAAGGCTCACTCCACTATAGGCAAATGCAGTATTCTCACATACAGTATTTAACAAACTTATTTTTAGTGGATTATAAAATGGTATTTCCCAGAAGATTTGAAGCCACAATACCATATTTATCATTTGTAAGCAGGCCAATATGAAAAAATGAAATCTATTTTCATTTAAAGGACAGTGTATCACAATGCGAATTTCTCTTCTAGCTGAAGTTACCAAAAATATCTACAAGTCAGTTTCCGCTGAAGACGATTTTCTTGATTTCTCTGTATAGTGTGTCATTTTCAGTATCTCACACCGATGCCTAATATGACTTCTTTCCTTCTCAGTACTCCCGTTTATTGCTGGCTAGCGATGTTACCTCTGAGGTATCTGTTCAAAGGCGTAACGCGTTCGCTTGTTGCTGTTGCATGTTGTCCAGTGGGTTTTTTGCATGAGTCGACTCACCTCTGTATTTGGTGTTCTGGATGCAAAAAGCAAAGCCTGGATGTAGAGTCACTCCCTTATGTCAGCACCCAATGCCATTTTAATCGCCGCCATTTTGTTTTAGCATGTGGTATTTGTTCATATTGTTTTACATGATAACCTCGTTCCCTGTTGTTTCTCCTGGTTGTTTTAAGTGTGACTGTAATACTGCTCCACCAATACTACCATCTGTCCAACTGGACTTTACTCTGATTTTGGCTACACCTTGAATTATGGACCAGGCACGTCCAATTCTCAAAGTAAAAAAGAACGGCCTGCAGTTTATAGGCCTTTGCCAATGTTGTGATATTCGGTTTATCTGAGATGTATAGTCAGGTCCAGAAGTAGGGGAGACTGGGGTCCGATGAGCCATGGGGAGCAATGAGCCATATCACTATTTTGCCTATTTTAAACACCTTTGGCATTGATTGATCGCAAAATAGTGGTATGGCTCATTATTCACCCTGGCTCATCGGACCCCAGTCTCCCCGACTTAGACAGTCATACACTTTGCGTGATTTTGACTCTGCTCGCCACAACAATGGATTTTAAATTAAACAATAAAAATATGCATAAATTGCGTGATTTCAGCTTCAATTTTAGGGTTTCACAAAAACATTTTATGAGCCCGGTCGAAATTACATCCGCTTTTTTTTTTAACATAGTCTGTCAAATTAAGGGGCTCAAAAATAATTGGACAAAATCGTATAACCTTCCGTAGAATTGTTTTGAGTACTTTGTTGCAGATTCATTGCAGTCAGTGACTGTCTGGAATTCATAGACATCACCAGCCTCTGGGTTTCGTTTATGGTGATGCAGCACTAGACTGAAACTGCAGCTCTCCTCCATTGTTGCGCGTTCTTGGGATGTTTTGCCCGCTGCTGTTTCACGCAAGTGAAATCCATGCTCATTTGGATTGAGGTCAGGTGATTTACTTGGCCATTGCTGTGCATCCATTTCTTTGCCTTAGAAAAAACTCTTGGTTTGCATGTGCAGTACTCCAGATTATTGTTCGTCTACACTGTGAAATGCAGTCCGATGAGTTTTGGTGCATTTGGTTGAATTGGAGCCAATACAATAGTCAGTACAATTCAGAGTTCATGGTGTGGATTTGTCAGCAGTCGCATCATCAATAAATGTTGGGGAGCCAGTCCTGTTGGCAGCCATACATGCCCACAGCGTGACACTACTTTGACCAGTGCTAAACAGACGAGGTGATATGCTTTTTTATCATGAGCAGTTCCCTCCCGTCTCCACACTTTTCTCTTTTCTTCATTCATGGTACTAGTTGATCCTTCTCTTGTCTGTCCGTGGAATATTGTTCCAGAACTGTGCTGGCTTTTGTAGTTGTTTAATGCCAAACTGTAATCTAGTATTGTTTTTTTTGGTTTACAATTGAAGCACTGATTGCTAAAACACCACAAGTCAAGTCAAGTCAAGTGTGACTTATGGGGTTTTAGTAATAGGTGTTTCAATTTGTTGCAAACCCCCTGAATTTACTCTGGTGAAGTCTTTTCTTTGTTGTTGAGATATTTATACCTCTTACAAATGGGTTTTTCGTCGCCAAGAATTCAACAGTTTTGATAAGTAGTCCTCCTGGACCTTCTGATGTTCCAAGGCTCACCAGTGTGCACTTTCTTTTTAAGTGTGTACCAAATAATCAATTTGACCATTACAGTCTTCTCATCTCTGGGTTTGTTTTGATTTTCCAAATGGCTTCAATGGCAGTGAGAAGTCTTTTGACTTCATATTGAGATTCAACGGCAATAAACTGTAGACCTTTTAAGCATTTACTTGTCGGGATTTATACGTGGAATTTAACTCTTGGTCCATGCAGAAGGGTGGGAGCAACACATAAAACTTACTGCAATATCTACCCCATTCACCCTTAAATTAAACCTGAAAATTCGCACTCTGAGCTTATTCCTACTTATCAGTTAGTTTCAACTCAATGTTGATGTAGATGGCTAAAATAGCACTAACATTTAAAACAAATATTGATGGACATAAGATAATGAACTGCACCATGTGTCTACTAGTTTAAATTGCATGGGATTTATCCTGTTTTAACATGCAGTATTTAGCAGCAGTGCTACTGCTATCAAAGTTATATTATTGTAAAGGGCTCGGACTGAGGAAGTCGCAATGAACAGAAAGCAGATGGACAAAATCCCCATTGTTTTTTTTTAAATAATTTTTCATTACAAAACATCATCTCCATCTTCTTTTGATTGTTCCATTTAAAATTAGATGGACAGTCTGCGGTCCATAAAAACAAGGTAGAAGTGCCCTTCCAGAGGTAACAGCTGGTACCTGTGTTCTCAAATGGCCCCATACTCAGCAATATAGCATGAAGGCTCCATTTTCTATGTATTATTATTGAGTGTTTCTTTATAAAAACCAGTGTTATGAAGCTTTGATCATTTGTGTAGTGCACTTGATTTGACATCCTAAACTCTTTGGCTTTGGTGACAATACCATCTCCCAGCCTTACGGAACATTCACATTGGCGCGGCGCGTCCGTTGACGGCTACTCCTCCCCATTCATTTGCTATGGAAGGCGGCGAGCCGTCCGTAGCCGCGGCGCAATGCATGATGGGAGCGGCTCGTCAAATTTTGTGCTTGCGGCGCGTCGAGGAAGCTAGGAAAAATTAAGTTTATGGTAATGAATCTCGCAAACGGAACGCGTATATCCAATCAAGTGGTTGAAGGCAGTGTGTACGTTGTCTTCCAGGAACGTGGGCTACCAAATCATGGTTTCGCTTATTGCAAGTGATTCGGTAACACAATGGAGGAAAAGCTTATTATCGCCCTGTCCTCTTTTCCTGTTTTATATGACGGTTTCCTGCCTAGTTACAGGGACAATGAGAAACGCAACTGCGCGTGGAGGAACGTAGCAGAGATTGTTGGTCTCTCTGGTGGGTTTGAGCATTCTGTCACTGTTAAAAATGAAATAAAATACGGTATTGTGCTGCTCAAATTACTGAGACCCGGCGCTCAGCAAAATCACGTTTTTTACAGGCCCAGATACGTGCTGCGTAGGAAAATTAGCAAACTACGTACACCATTTTACGATACAAAATATGACCATCGGCCTTAGGTCCCATGTTTGATATATAAGTGAACGTATCAAGTAAAAATGTGCATTTCATTACACTTTGGGCTTTTCACTGTGGTTTGTTCAATTTGATGTCCAAACATTTCAGTCATTCGCCTATTAGTTCCATTGGAACTCCATGACAATAACGGAATGCATTTATACACAACTGCAGTCCCTCAAAAATTCAAAACCCAAGCAGGAAAACCGACAATTGGGTGAATTAATATCGTTGTCAATGAAAACTTGCTTCAGCCATTTGACAGCTGCATTTCGCTTCCAGTGACGTCACTAGAAAACTGGACCGCCCAAAGGCGACAAAACCAAGGGGATAGAAGTGTCTGCAGGCTTTGACGCGCCGCGCCAACGTGAATGTTCCGTTAGACAGAGCATAGAACACTAACGAAGACTGTAGAGAGTGCGTTTCTGCTGCAAATTGAATAATTACCACAAAAATGAGGCACAAAGTTTCACAATTTGTCCTTTTAATACCTTGTTGTAAATACACTGAAGTTATGCCTCATGCTGAAAGAATGGCTACCATGTTAAAACTGAACTGCTTGATACTGAAGAGACACACTGGTCAAAGCTGCTGCATTGTAATTGTGTAGCATGGGCATGAATTAGATAAGGAGAAACAAACACCCGTTCTGGTGGGCCACAGCATCCACAAGCTTTTCTGTTTTCCTTTCAAACAACTAGCACTAAACACCTTGAGCACGAGGTGTGTGGACTCCAAACCAATCAATGTCTTAGGGCCCGTCCACACGAAAACAATTTTTTTTGAAAACGCATAAATATGTTATCGTTTTGGCCTTGCATCCACATGTAGTCAGCGAAAACATAGCCCGAAAACGGGCTCCAGATTGGGAAAATCTGAAAACACCACCCCAGCGTTTTCGTGTGGACAACCAAAAGGGTTTTTTTTTAGAATGATGACATGCTAGTCCCCATCACAGCCATCCCCACCCCCCCAGGCCTGTGTGTGGCGCTGTAGCATTTCTATGGAAATACACAAAAAATGGAAAAGAAGGCGGCAAGCATGCACAGACATTAAGAGAGGCTAGATTGGCCCCTCCCCCTCTTTTCACGGCAAACTTGGCGGCCATCTTAAAGCGGTTGACCGCCCAAACGCAGAGTGGGACTCGGTGACAATAATAAATCACCGTCGTTGCAAAATGCCTCAAAATGCTACGGCTGTAAAAACCGGCGTACTGCACAATCCAGACCACAGGGAATTACCTTTTACAGGTAAGACACATGTTTAGTTTAATTTAATTTAATTTCTTCAATAGGCCTAATCTTTTTAATATATGGCCATGAGAAACCGAAATTGATAACAAATGGACTGACAGGCATCTTAAAATTCGCCATGTCTAATGATAAAGTATGCTTTCTGATGGGCATCTGAGAGGAAAAAAAACATGCTTCTAGCGAGAATTTAACCCAGGTCTATAAATAATAAGCCTTATGAGATAACAGCTATACCAGTACAACTTCAAAATATTCAAGGGGAACAGATATTTATTTCCGAAAGCTTGTATTGGTTATACAATAATGCACTGTGAATCGCGGGGTCGACCGCAGCAAGATGGCCGCCGTCGTCGGACGTCCTCTACTGGGATTCCACCGTAAGGCGTCCAGTCTACCTATATATGTCTGTGCAAGCAGGCATCTTCTTCTCCGTTTTTTTTGGTCTATTTCCATAGAAACGCTTCAGCGCCGCACACAGGCCTGAAATATTTACTACAGCGTATTGGGTCCTTTTAGGCGTGGACGCAGATATTTTTAGGCCTTAAACGAATCACTTATGCAGGACCAGGCTGAAAACCAGCGGACGCTGCGGCCCTTCAGGATGAGAGGCTGACACTCCTGCATTAATGATGTGTGTGACGTGTGAGGGGGGTCACTGGGGACTGACGCTTCTCTCTTGGGTTTGTCCAGGTGCTGGAGGCCACTCGCGTAACCCGACGGAAAAGCAACATGGCGCTTCGATGGGAGGCGGGGATCTACGCCAACCAGGAAGAAGCAGAGGAAGAGGAATAGGCGAACTCCAGGCTTTAAACCTTTGACAATCAGAAACAGAGAAGGAGGGGAGCCCTAAAAACGACCGTTTCTGACCCCCCCCCCCCCCCCCCCCCCCCAAAAAAAATTCCCACCCTCAATATTTATTTCACAAAGGCCGAGTGTCACGTGACGCATTGTTTGAACTCTCGATCAGAGGACACAGGCCTCACTCAGATGCATTTCGTTTTAAGCAATAAGCTTCAGGAGGAAACATATATCCACTGTCTGAGGTCCGAGGCTATTTTCTTCTTCTTTTTATTCCTTAATTTTATTCTGTTTAAGAGCATGCAGAACTGCTGGGGTGTGTGCAGCTTTAAAGATGGTGGGATTGCGTGTAGTTGCAGAAGTGTTTGTGTGAGTTGAGAGATGTACCCAATTTTGTCATAAATCTGAAGCATTTTTGTGGCCGCATCAAAGCAGTTTTTATCAGAGGAACAATGAGATCAGGCAATAGTAAACATACACCCGGGAAGAAGTTAAGCACCATTCAATTCTTAAAACTGGTTCCTCTTCACCCAAGGACAAAGTTAATAACATGAACAAACATAGCCGAATCTGTGGACATATGGGTTAGACGCACCTCTCCTGACAAACAAAATCAGTTTGAAAAGAATTTGATCTTTGCTTCACACTTTATTTGCTTTAAAAGAAAGGGGGAGTTTTTAACACAAATAAAGCAGTTCAAAGTATGGGCCAACTGACCTTTAAAGATAGGAAGGAGACCCATATTTGCCAAAAAGTGTCCCCAGGAGTCGGAAACAAAATCAACATCTGACAAAGGTGAAGCCTAAGTTCCGCCCAACTTATAAAATGCAGCACGTGCAGTTAAGCGCGGTTCATGACAAAGCCTTTTGAATGTGAAATGCACGTGGAATGCATGCTAAAACCTTCATGCAAATTTCCGGAGTCCAGGACTTGGTAGTTTTCAGAAAATGTCCATTTTTGAATTTCGTGGTGCTCAACTTTAGCCCAGGAGTACGTATATATTGAGAGAGCGCACTCACTTAAGCAAGAGTACAACACTTCAGTAGATTTCATGCGTAAAATGCTTTGTTACTTTATATTGGTTAGTAGGAGATTCTTCCTCCGCTGGTTACTGCGACATTTATGATAGCTGCTTCATTGGTCATTTCCTCAACCCAATTATCGCCCTCTGCTAAACGAAGGAAGGCACTGTATATCATAAAGAAGTACAATTATTACATTGTAGGTACTTAGCTGACACCCTTATCCATCACGACGTACAAAAGTGCAAAAGTTTGATACAAAAGTGCTGAGCTCCACGGAGGCAAGTTAAAGTGCTAATAGATCAAGTGACATGAGTAACAATAAGTGAAATTTGTAAAAATTGAAACAGAGCAGAAAGAAACCAGTAAAGCTAACAAACAAACCGTAAGGTTACCAAATGACCAGGGGCGCGTTTCCCAAAAGCGTAGTTGCTAAGTGAGCAACTCCATTCACTGTCAATGGGTCCAACTATGTAGGTTAGCATCTGTGATTTCGGGAAACGCACCCCAGTAAAGTTAACAAACGACAACCATCAGGCATTGTGGGCCGTGACGTTAGGAGAGTTACACTGAGGATAGTGGAGTAGGGTAAAGGTGGAGCCTGCGGAGGTGAGTTTTCAGGCTGCGCTTGAAGATGCTCAAGGACTCTTATGTCCCGACCTCAATAGGTATATATTTATCTAGCCACTATTGATTGGTTAGATAAACAGTTAGCATTTTTGTACAACCAAATTACAGGAGACATTACGAAGGTTGTTTTTTTTGTTTTTGTTTTTTTATTTAAAGTCAGATGAGATAATGTAATAATGTTAAAGAGGTGCCTTCCTTGTGGGACTTCCCACTTCATTTTTCTGGACAGGGTAACTCCTGATAACAGAGTTTGCATTTTTTAGAAAGTGTAATGTGTGAGAACAACTTTCTAGAATTTTCCATATCCAATTTGTTAAACGGAGAGTCCCGTGTTCTGTGTCAGACAGCTGCCTCCCTCCAACTGGCCAATGGTATTGGATTACTGTGCATGGTAGCGGAGTAACTTCACTACTATTTGATCAGAATGCCCTCAAGCAAATATTCTAGTAATGAAGTCACAATCATTGCTGTTAATTGAGAACTACGGATCTCTTTCACTTCGTTATTACCAGTAGTAGAAAGGAAGAGGAGGTTCTCCATATGCTAATCTTAGTGGTTTTAACACTAGGCAGAGGAGGTGCAAGATAAATCCTCACTGCTGTCTATGCAGCATAAAAACAAACTGCATTTACCAGCCCAGGCCATGCAGTCTAGCTTTTATTTTCAAGTTAGTCAGTTGTATTAAGCTATATTTTTTATCAGGGTGTGCTTATACACATTGAAAATTAACTTTATAGGCATTGAGCAAACCAAACTCGGGTTAAGTAGGCCTCAGCACTACTAAAATAAGTGTGTCTACCCTTGAGTCTTGAAATTCTTAGTCTGAAACCCCAATATAAGGATGTTGAATATTGTATTATGTGAAGTAAGTGATTTTAAGTGAGCTTCACACCACAAATTGGGCTTGGTCACAACAATTTGTTGTCATCTTTGTTTCCTTTTGGACTTTATCTATTCTTTGCATCCATTGAGTGTTGCATTGCATTTTAATCTATGAGTGAACCTATACATCATTTTCATGTTACTTTTTTGAAATGGCATTGTTTTTTTTCTCCAATTGATGATAAGCCAGTTGCCTATTATTTGAATACATTGAAGGAGTTTTTTTGCTATACACAAATGCTTCTCAGCTTCATACTGCTTTGCTTGATAAAAATAAGATTCTCCATCGGTCACTGAAGTGTTTCTTGATGGTTAAGCTTAGGTCACCTTGTTCCTTAGGATGCTTTTTTGAGATATGGTGAAGTTAAACTGTTTTAGGGTATTTGACTTGTTTGAGAAATCACACTGCGCAAAGCCATTTTGATACATGAGTTTTTCTTTATCTATTCGGTTGAAGATAACTGGTAGGAACCACAAACCAGCACATTTTTCTCCAGAGAAAACAATGTTTATTTATCAGCTGCCGTTAAATCTAATTGAACAAATTTTTTAATCACTAACCAAGAGTGATATTAGGAATGTAGTGGACAACAAAAGACTGGTCACCATCTTGAAGATAAGGTTTTATGGTCGTACTTCAGACTACAGGTGCCAGTCGGAACAAGGTTCAGACAAAAAGATATAGATATAGAAGTCGGAGAAAGTACCTGACAGCAGGGTAAGAGAGTAACAGTTAATGATTGGGAAAACAGAAGAACTGAAATGCTATGTCCGCGAGAATACATTTTATTTTTTCATTGATGTTACATTTATTGCCGCAAATTATTGCGAGGGACGAATCCGCACCCAATATTATGCCCTTGCAACTGGGTATTGGCTAATCATCGAAGGTAAGGGGTCAGTGTGACCATCATATGGTGCTTCAGACCCAAAATTATGCTGATGTCTACCTGGAACCATTAACATTAACTACTTACTTTGCTGAGGGTGCTAGCATTCAACAGGACTTCAGGCACTAATAGGAAGTAGAATGTTTACTGTGCACATGTGCGGCTCCCTCACTGCCTGTAGCGGTAGCCATCTGTCGTGAGAGTGAAGGCACTTGGGGCATTTAGGTAATTACTTTTATTTAGCTTTTTATCTGCATATATCAGTGTATTTTATGGGACTTTGTCCCTGGTCTGAGTTGGAGAAATCGCTAACATTTGTTAACTCTGGATTAGAATGACATCCATTCGAGTTTTTTCTTTTTTTTTAAGGTCTCAATATTTGTTTGCGGCAGCGCAGTGCAACAAGCGAAGAAACAAACCCATATTAATTTTGTGCCAGTTATGCTGACATGATGTTGCACCATGTGTGCTATATGGAGCTTTTTTTCTGGTTAAATGAAATACTGGGCAATGTATTTAGCGCCATGTCTGGGACAGTGGTTGAATAGGATAGTGTATATATATATATATATATATATATGCTAAAACCAGTTAGTATTTTGAGGGGGAAATCAATTATTTATGTGTCTTGATGATAATAACCTTTTGTTTACCAAGGTATACGTTGATGGTTAGACAAGCAGAAAGCTTTGCCATTTTACTTACAATTGATATTGCGAAGTTTAATTTCTTTGATGTGGAACACTGTATGGAAATGAGTATTTCGCTTTTAATTACAGTCTGTTTATAATGGAGCAGTTAGATATTTACAATAATCTGGAAAATAGTTTTGAAAAGTGCTTATGTTTAATACCATGTATACACATTTATGCAGGTTATATATTATTTTATTTTCAGGATGAGGTGATTTTGAGGTGTGATAAATCTGCTTAAGTTTATGAGAAATTGTTATGCAAGGTCCATATGACTGTAGCACAGGGGTCTCGAACTGGTCCATACAAAGGCCAGGGGGCTGTGGGTTTTTATTCCAGCCGAGCAGAGGCACTCCGGACACAACTAATTAAAGGTGCAGATTGAGAGCAGTGGATTAAATTGGTCATACCAGTTCTGCTTCTGCACGGCTGGATTGAAAACTTGCTGCCCCTTGGGCCTGTTAAGGACCGGGGATAAGTTTCCTGAGAGCTTAGCTGCTAACTATGTTAGCAACTTACTTAGTTCGGCCATATGCAGTCAATGGTTCCAACTATGTAAATCAGCATCTGTACTTTTTGGAAATGTACCCCAGTTTGAGACTCCTGCTGTAGCACAAATACTGCTACCCTCTGTGTTTGGTCATGTCAGCATTTCAGCATTGAAATGAGTGCTGAGACAAGATGTCGCCAGTTTGTGTGCTTACAAAATGCCATATGCCTTTGCAAAGTGATTTCTTTTAATAATTTGTTGCTTTTACGGATGTGTATAGTAATATAATAATAGCACAAATGGAAGCAACATTATTTAATTCAAGCATTTATTAAATGCAACAATTTTATATTAGTTTGCCGTTTCACCTATTGTATGAAGATACAGGAAACCTGTGTGGATGATCTTTTCAAGATGCACGATTATAGCATATTGGATAGGATGTGACATTAACAGGGGCAATATGACATGACTTATAGAAAGTACACCTGTGAGCGGTAATTTTATTGTAGTTTCTGTCACAGGAACAAGTCGCTCTACAGCTGCTTTTGAGTGGAAGTTGAACAATCCATGCAACAAACTGAAATATGGAGCTTCCTGTTGTTCCCATTTTAATCCTAAAATAATGCTAAAAGTTCCCATGGGTCAGCGCTGCACAAGGTTGTTTCTTGCAGGACAAAAAAAAAAATGCATGCCACTGTTGCAAAATAAATAACGCGTGTACACTGATATCCGCAGACCCTTGGATGCCTCAGTATCTGCGAAGAGGCGTTGACCTCGCACAAGTATTGTCGCCTTTGTACTATGCAGACACTTGTTTTTCAGTACCTCATGTGCAAGCTGTAGCAACACAGGAATTATATAAAATCCTCAGCAGTATTACCACCCAAATTCTTTTACAGCATCACATTTTAAAATGCTCCAGCATATTTTCATCCCTTGGGAGTGGACTTCATTACCCAGTGACTGCGACATTGGCCTGTGAATGAATTTACAGAATGCATTGTAAACTGAATTTCACAGACAAGTGCTGATCTCTGTGAAATATTGTTATATTATTGTACTTTGAAAGAATAGTGACGACAATACATTGCGATGAGAATCGTCATTTAATGTGGTCAACATGAGGAACTGAGAAAAGTTAAAGTAAGGATTGCAAAGAAAAGGTTGTCTGTGACACTTTGGGAGATTATGGGGAAATCACCACATGGTGGATGTGATGAAACAATCATGTTCTACGTATGCATTGTGTTAATATGTTAACCACTTAATGTATTTTTCATATAATGCTTCTGTTTCACAGGTATTGTAAGGCTGATGCTTATATATAAATATTTTCTCATTAAAATTGTGTCATTTCTTCATTTTGCCTATTGATTCTCCACCACCGTTACCCATCAGTTTTCTGCTTACGGGTTATACACTTCACTTTATGTTCCTATTTATTATGCCTGGCCAAAAAGAGTCACACGCTAATATTTTGCTGAACTGCCTTTAGCTTTGATCATGATGCGCATTTGTTGTGGTTTTGATTTGACAATCTTAAGCAATGTTGCAACATTTATTTTTTGACCAGAGTTGTATTCATTTTTGGCCGAAATCTTGTATTGACGACAGGTGAGTCGTCCTAAAACCACACCGCAAAACCTTCGTCAGCACATTCCAAAGACTTTCAAATGGTTGAGGTCAGGACTCTGCAGTGGCCAATTCATGTGTGGAAATAATTCTTCATGCTTGCTGAACCACTCTTTCACAATTTGAGCCCAAGAAATCTTGGTATAGTGTACTAAAGTGATGATGTCACAACTACTTAGCTTCTGACGTGTGTTCAACAGCGTGAGTACTCGCGAGTACTCGGTTCCTAACGGAATTTCATTCGCGGGTACTCGCGAGAACACGCGTGACCACTTTCGAGCAGTTACGCCAAGCGAGTACACTCGATCAAAGATGGCGGCGCAGGTAGGAAATCTTGTGCCACTGCAGCTGACAACTGTTGATAAATCGAAGACTTTCACCATTTAACTTCTCACAAGCGCGCTGTCAAGATGCGTGAATGGTAAGGATTCAAGTTTAAACCATTTATTGTAATATTTTTCGAGCAAACAGTGATTTCTTCTTTGAAATTGTCTCTAAACCGACGCAAGCTTGGATTAGATGAAGCTAATTCACTCACTATGAATGCCTGTAGTTTATCAGCCGCCATCTTGGAAAATACTCTCGATCTAATTTTTCGTTCAGGAGCTACCCGCGCGTACACGCGTACGCGCTGAGCTACTACTCACGCTGTTGAACTCGCTACTGGTGTCCGAAGTAAAATCCCTATAGGAATTTATAATGGGGTTTGGACACTTTCTGGTATTACTCGAACTCGTATTAATTCTAAGAGCCGCCTCGCTCCGAGATTAGTCTATAGGGTATACAGATTCAAATGATCACATCAAATTCTTAGTTTATTGCCAAAAATTATATGCGTTTGCACTTGTAGTCC
Source organism: Gymnothorax reevesii (assembly GCA_029721435.1). Classification (NCBI taxonomy): domain Eukaryota; kingdom Metazoa; phylum Chordata; class Actinopteri; order Anguilliformes; family Muraenidae; genus Gymnothorax; species Gymnothorax reevesii. Next base: position 2,878,402 of record CM056583.1, on the reverse strand, counting down.
AGTTTGTAGTCCACTTCTCCGAACTACTATCTGCTGCACAAGTGGGCGAGTACTGCGTTATTTGTTCCAAGCCAATGAGGTACCGCAGTTTCAGCCAACGTTCATGACGTACCATGATGGTAGCCCATCGGTGCCCTACATTGCCGTATGTCCCTGTACCCATTCCCACATAGCTGGCTACTTTTAGCTAGCTACATACCTAGAAATAAAAGGATCACAATGAATAGTTATTTCCCCATTTAACTAGCTAGCATTAAGCTACGCTATCGAACTCACCGAGCTAGCCAGCTAGTGAATTTATTACATATTGTGCACATAGCAAACCCGATAGAAACAGTAAATGGTACCGTCACTTACTGTTATTTAGCAAGCTAGCTAGTATGATTATTCAATAAATATTACTAGCTTAGCTAGCTAAGTGAATAAAAGCAATGAAGAGCCATTATTTGGCTACTTAGCTAGCCTTGAGCTGCGAGCATTTCACAAGCTTGCATTTGACTAAATGCGCCAAATACAGTATAACATTAGACAACTACCGAAGTCGGTAAACGAGCTCGCTGGCTAAGTTAGCCTGCTTTGACAAGGCTGATAAGCTTGTTCACTGACTACTGAGTTTTTACCAAGCAAGCAAACGTTGGCCAAAGATGCCTGGCTATTAAAGCAAATTGGTGCTATTTGTAAAACTTGATTTCTAGCAAGGAAAGTGTCACCAAGTAGAACATAGAGTGGCAAACTAATTAAGCAAACAAAAGGCAATAGCGAGGTGCTGGAAAATTCGAGACGGGTGACTTCTAACCATTGACTGAATAAAACATGTCCTGCAATCATTCAATCCGGGGCTCAGGAGGATCATGGGACATGTAGTTTTTAAACTAGAATGAGGAGTAGCATGGTGGCGAAAAATTTAAATTATTTGAAATATAGCTGATTCCGGTCAAGAAAAATTATATTTGTTTTTAGTCGGAAATATTATGCAAAATCTTGAAAAAGATGGGGGCTTGAAAACAATGAGAAGTGATTCAAAAGTGAACTGAAGAAAAAGTCTATGGATAAAATGAATGGGAAATTTTACTTCCGACACCAGCGTGATGTCATCACTTTAGTACTCTATTGTCATCCTTGAATATGCCTTTGCTGTCAAGGATAAAAAAAATCTTTTAAATGGGATAACCTGGTCGTTCAACACAGTAACATAGTTGGCTGGTTTCATTTTATGGCTGCTAAATGATTAATACACACCTAGATCATAACACTGCTTCCAGAGTCCTGTGCAGTGAGCAATATGCATGGGCTTCCTTTCTTACCCTGATGTGCCCATCACTCTGGAATAGTGTATATGTGGGTTCATCAGAGCACATGATCTTTTTACATTGCTCCACAGACCAATCTTCATGCTCCATAGTAAAATTGAAACAATTTTTTCCCCCAATTACCCTCACGAACAAGTGGCATTCTTATGGCGATGCAGCTGTTTAGTCTCAATTCTGCAAGTTTTTCTCACATTGTACACGTGGAAGTGCTCTTAATTTCATGATTAAACATAGCCATGAACCGTTTTACTACTTTTTTTTTGATGAGCGTTTCAGTGAACCTCAATCATGATCTTTTTTCATGATGACTGTTTCAATAAACCTCGATCATGATCTATTTTTATGATGACGGTTTCAGTGAACCTCGATCATGATCTTTTTTTATGATGAGGGTTTCCGTGAACCTCGACCATGATCTTTTTTATGATAAGGGTTTCAGTGAACCTCGATCATGATCTTTTTTTATGATGATGGTTTCAGTGAACCTCGATCATGATCTTTTTTTTTGATGAGGGTTTCAGTGAACTTCGACCATGATCTTTTTTATGATGAGGGTTTCAGTAAACCTCGATCATGATCTTTACTCATGATGAGGCTTTCAGTGAACCTTGATCATGATCTTTTTTCATGATGAGGGTCTCAATGAACCTCGATCATGATCTTTTCTCATGATGAGGCTTTCATTGAACCTCGATCATGATCTTTTTTCATGATGAGGCTTTCAGTGAACCTCGATCATCATCTTTTCTCATGATGAGGCTTTCATTGAACGTCGATCATGATCTTTTTTCATGATGAGGGTTTCAATGAACCTCGATCATGATCTTTTCTCATGATGAGGCTTTCAGTGAACCTCGATCATCATCTTTTCTCATGATGAGGCTTTCAGTGAACCTCGATCATGATCTTTTTTCATGATGAGGGTTTCAGTGAACCTCGATCATCATCTTTCATTATTATTTCCTGACACATTTCTTCTACAAAGTCGATGGTTCTCCTCTGTCCTTCCAGGTTTTAATAATGCATTGGACAGTTCTTGACCCTGTTCTAGTGATTTCAACAATCTCCTTAGTTGTTTTCTTTGCTTGATGCAGGCAAATAATTTAGCTCCTCTTGAAACACAAGAAATGAGAAGCTACACAGTGCATTAGTCAGGGCTAAAAGAATTATTGCCAACTGAAACAAATCAATCACTGCAATAATGATTTAATCATTGGCTCTTAAATATTTTCTTGTTTAAATCCAAATTGCGGCTTTTTTTCTTTTGGACAGGGAGTGTATAAATCTGTTCATCTATGCAATAAAGTTGTGGGTTCAAATGCACTCTGCCATTGTGGGCAGTTTGCATGTTCTCCCGGGTTTCCTCCAGGTACTGCAATTCCTTCCTAAAAGTCCAAAGACATGCATGTCAAGCTAACTGGAGACTCTAAATTTGTCGGCAGGTATGAATGTGTGAGTGAGTGGTGCATGACAGGTGTGTGCGCCCTGAGATAAATTGGCGACCTGTTCAGGGTGTGTCCACGCCTTTAGTCCATCATTAGCTGGTATAGGCTCTGACTTTCCTGCAACTCTTATGTGAAGGAAGCGATTTACAAAATGGACGGATGGAATACATCAATTCTGTGATGTTGTACTACCTTGGCCAAAGAAGTCACATACTGCAATAACTAATGAAATTGAGTGAATTGATTAATTTTGCCATGCACGTGCTCATTGTGGATACTTTTGTTGGTGGACAGCGGTTAGAATGAGTGCTCTGGCAAGTCTTCGGCTACAATGTCACATACGCGGTAAGGTGTGATGCATTCTGTATTACAATACATTCCTCCAATAATCATCATTAACATTGTGTGCAATTTGCACCACAGAAGCCCTTTTGTCGATGTGAAACAGACAGGATATCCTGTGTTGCCCACATTCATCATTAACCCTTAGGTGCCCAACACCCAATCCCTGGGTCATGGTTTGTCTCCCCTTGGGTCTCTGTTGATAGGCTGACCAGCCCCCCCCCCCCCCCCATAAGCTTTGGAGATACACCAACCCAGTCATCTGGCAATAATGATTTGGCTCTTGTCATAGCTGCACAGGTCCCATTTCTCCCACATACAACATGTTGACTATGAGAATGCTCTTAACACTTACCCAATGTCTTAGGTCTAATCACACACCTTGACATGTATCATTGTTTTGACATATGCAATATTATATGTGAATATATAAGTGTGTATACAGTGCAGCAGAAAAGTTTGTGAACCTCTTAAGCATTTTGGAGTTTTCTATTGTTTCACCCTGATTTCCTTATTTAATCAGGCGCATTATTTTTATATGAAATAACAGGTGGAAGTTTATCAATTCTGTATATTTTCTTTTTTTAAATCAATTGTGTTGGCAAGACTAAATTAAAAACAGTTTTTGGTCAACTTATGTAGGCGCAAAAGTTAGTGAACCCTGGGCTGCATTGCTTAAAACAAGCAGTTAAGTAGAATCAGGTGGGACAAATTGGTGGCTAAATTAACCACTGCAATGGACCAATGAAATGAGAGATGTTTAGGGAGAAAATTGTGCATCACTGATTGAAACAGAGATAAAACCAGGTCACTTTGATTGGTCTTACCCAGGGTAACCCGGAGAGGTCAATGATGCCGAGAGGAAGAGAGATCTCAGAGGGCCTCAGGAAGAGGGTAGTGAAAGCACATTAGTCTGGGGAAAGCTACAAAGTCCTCTAAAAAAAATTTGAGCTTCATCGTTCCACCGCGAGGCAGATCTACAAATGGAGAGCCCTGAAAAAAACTACAACTCTGCCAAGAAGTGGACGACCTTCTAAAATATCATCAAGAGCCTCAAGAAAAAATGATAATTTGGGTAAAAGTCAACCCAAACATGGCATCTAGGGATTGGCAGACCTCTCTTGCTGCATCTGGGACATGTCCATGCTTCAACAATCAGAGGAAAACTCAATCAACATGGCTTACATGGAAGGGTTGCCAGGAGGAAGCCTCTGCTCAGAAGAAAGAACAAAGCTGCCCTTCATAACTTTGCCAGAGAGCATCTGGAGGAACCTGAAGCTTTTTGGAAGTCCATTCTGTGGTGATGAGTCCAAAATTGAACTGTTTGGTCACAACCAAAACCACCACATTTGGTGAAAAGTCAACACTGCACACCACCAAAAGAACCGTCTCCCAGTAGTGAAGCTTGGTGGTGGGAATGTTAAGATCTGGGCTTGCTTTTCATCCTCAGGACCTGGACAACTCCACATAGTCTAGAGACTCATGAATTCTGAGGAATATTGTTATATCCTAGAACATATCCTGAAGCCATCCGTTGTGAAGTTAAAGATTGGCAGAAGATGGATCATGCAACATAATAATGATCCAAAGCATTCCTGAAGAAGATGATTCATGTTCGGGGTTGGCCCAGTCAAAGTCCTTACCAAAATCCAATTGAAATGCTGTGGCGGGACCTGAAGCAGGCAGTTCATACAGACGCCCTTGTTACCTCTCAAATGGCTGCGCTCTGCAAGGAAGACTTGGCGAAAATCCCCCAAAAGAGTTTTCTCCAATTGACCATTTTTGTTAGATAAAGAATGATAATATAACCATTTCTTTTGTTTGAGTCCATTATTTGGAATTTCAGTATTGTGAATTGGGGGATGACTTAACATTTAATTAGGTTATTTTTGTTATTTTTTTACAAAAAATCTGACCATTGCTGTAGGTTTCACAAACTTTTGAGCAGCATTTTATATATATATATATATATATATAAAATTTGAACAAAATATATGTTTTCTTAAAATAGACAAAACCCACCTTGATGTAAGTGTTCACTATTTATGATGATCCTTATTTCACAAAACCCACCTTGATGTAAGTGTTCACTATTTATGATGATCCTTATTTCGAAGGAAGAGTCGGCAATACACGAGCTTTCATCTGAGAGGTTTCTCATGGCCATAAAATGCAAAATTGCGCTTTAATTTTGACAAAAACGGTTTTCTTGAAACAACTCAGTGAAAAACACAGAAGTCGGAATGCTTGCATTGACATAAATTATGTTCTCGTGTTTGATCTTTACATCGATAACTCAATGTGTTTATCATATAGCGCGTCTTCATTTTGATTTACCCTTTAACTTCCTGCTCAACCGGTTTGCAGAGCAAACCAATGCTGCTCCATTGTTTTTTTTTTCTTGTGAGGAAGTTAAAGGGTTAAGGGTGCTGATAAATCTGCATCTGACTATATTTCCCAAAAGGGAATCAGTGCTAACAGCAAAGCATGGTCTATGCTCCAACTCTGAAGTCAACAAGAATGTTTTTCATTAAAATGATAGGTTAGACTCGGTTCTCCTCGTGATTCCTCAGACAGGTTAATGCAGCCTACAGTTACCACGGGCACATCAGGAGCATGACATCGCCCTGAGCATGAATTTTTCGAATAATTTCTGGACGGGTGCGTTCGCGAACAGGCGCACTAATTTGGACGCATGTGGGGGAAATTAATTTATCTGTTTTGCACCAGACAAACAATTAATAGGAAGAGGCTATTCGCCTTGTGGCGGTTCAGCACGAAAGATCAAAGAGCGGGGTGGATTATGAAATGAAATCTGTTATTGGCCCAACTGTAGGGAAAATAGCAGAAGTGCTTCCCTTGTCCGCCCCACCGCGGTGCGAATAGCAGAACTGCTTCTCTTGTCGGCCCCGTTGCGGGGAAGATAGCCGATCTCTTTCCCCCAGTTCACACCGCGGGGCAAATAGCCACTTCCTAATTGATAATCTCATTTTATTGAATATCATTAATTTTAATTCAGTTTAGCCGAGTCAAAAATTTTATACTTTAAAAGTAAGTAAAGAATTCACTTACTAGTGGAGAGAAAAAAAAGCAAATGACTAACTTCCTCATAGCAACCTGACAGCTCACTTTCCAGTTGATCAGGAACTGGGTTGACAGCCGCCCTGACGAGGAACAGTTTCTGTTCTTCTGTTCATTTACAGGGCTTGGATCGTACCTGTTCCGAGTTTTTCCTGCTCCAACTACGCTGTGACTCTTGAAACAAGAAGAGCGCACCCTTTCTCAACTTTGGGGTTCAAGGAAAGAAAAAGTCAGTGACGGTATACTGGACCAGAGTGCGAAAGGCACCGTTTTTATCTTCCTTTTTTAATTTTTATTTTTTTATTTTGAACCGTCCTATATTGAGCCCTCGGTAGAAAGAAGAGAAGATGCAGCGTTTATCAGCGATCAGGAACTACGTTGAACCCGTCGTTCTTTGTGCCCAACTTGCCAGCTCCTTTTATGACACTAGTTTGCAGATGACAGTGTACGAGCGATGCGCCAATGCGACCAACTCCATCAATCAAACCATCTCTCAGGACGAACAACAGAAGGCCATTTCCAACTTTTACATGATTTACACTATGCTGTCGCGCGTTATCCCATTCATACCGGCTTATTTAATAGCTCGTTATGGGGATAATGGACACAGGAAGGTACCCCTTGCTGTGCCGTTGATGGGTTACCTGATTTCCAGAGCTCTGCTATTGCTCGTTCTACTGTTTGATTTGCCTATAGAAGTTATGTTTGGGGGTGCAGTGATTTATGGATTGTGCGGGGGGTTTTCCCCATATTGGGCTGGTGTCATGGCCCTTGTGTCCCTCTCATCAAGCGAAGGACGTAGATCCCTTGACTTGAGCAGGATAGAATTCATGTACGGATTGGCAGGGTTTGTCGGTAGCTTAGCATCTGGCCACATTTTCAATGTACATGAGATCAAGCACAAACAAGGGGTTGTTCTTGTGGTGTTAAGCGTGTTGCTATATCTTATATGCTTTCTATACGTCGTTTTCATCCTAAAAACGGACCAGGGTACTACCGCGAGGAGCAGTCTTGATCGGGGAGGTGAAATTGGAATTATGAATCATCGTTATTACAATATTACTAATATCGTCCTCCTGTTTGCGTGCGCCATCCTGTTTGATATTGCTGTTGCAGGTGCTGCGGAGATTTTGATATCTTTTGTGAGGAAAGAGCCTTTACATTGGGATGCTGTGTATGTTGGATATGGTAACGCTGCGGGGTTCGCAGTCTTTCTCACAAGTTTCGTTGGGTTCTTGGTCTTCTCCAAATGCGCATCTGACACCACCATGATCATGATTGGATTTCTGTCCTTCGCAGCCGGAATATATGCAATGGCTTTCGTGACTGCAACATACATGTTCTATTTGGGTAAGATATTGTTCATTAAATGTTTGAATATGCGCCATGTTTTTGTCTGCTGTCATGCCGTAAATGTTTTACAAACTGAATTACGCTCGACCGTACGCATGAATTTTTTTGAATTTGGTGACACCTCGCACTCACGGGGAAGTGCAGTATTTCAACTCGCGTCCGCATGTAGCCGCGCAGTCAGGCATCTGATCGCAGGTTTAATATATTACTAGGCTGTAATGTTTGCGATTTTGCAAGCGAATTCCATGCTTTCCGCGACAAAGCACTTCCGGCAAATGTAATCAATATTCTTCCCACTGTGACTTAGAGAAAAGTGTTTATTTATATAATCAGGAACTGATATTGGGGTCATTCCATATGAAGTCAACGAGAGGTCACCAACTTAGATTCGGCTCAAATTACTTTGGGAGTATCTCTACATTCATAATGGACACATGCAAAATTTTAGGCTTCTACTCCAAGGGGTTTCCGAGATATGGTCCCCAAAAATCAGGGGCCATGCCCCAAGCAAATCGTGAATGTTAATTTATGGGGATTTTTTGGAGGCCAATATCTTTGGAACCAATCATAGGTATAGGCTGAAAATTGCTGCCAAGAGTATTTTCAGCGCAGGCTTTCAGAATCTCTTGTCAAAATGTATATATCTCTTTTCATTTTCCAGATATTGGCCTCTCAATTATGAAAATTTTTATGGGTGGAAATCAAAAATGCAGTTTTCAAGGACCCCCCCCATGAGGCCAGGATCACTTACAGAGGCTAAATTTTGCTGGATTCTGTCTATATGAGAACAAGTATGTCTATACAAGGAAGAGTGACTGCATGCAAGGCATAATAGTGGAGTTAGGAGACCTTGAAATAGGTCCTAGCTGAAAATGTCAATTTAGGATTGGCAAGTTCGCCATGTGGACATTTACCCACGGTAATTTTTTTTGCAAATAAGGCGCCCCCCCCCCCATTATTGCTTTTGTTTTTAAAGAATGCCATAAGATGAAGCTAATCCTGAAAATTGAAAACCCTTGAAAACTGAATTTTTGGGGGGGCCATATCTTGGAAACCCTAAAAGGACCCTAAAATTTTGCATGTGTTCATAATAAATATAGAGGTACTTCCAAAATAAATTTGACCCAAATCTGAGTTGGTGACCATGGAAGATTGTTGTACTTTTGGTTGAGTTCATATGGAATGACCCAGAGGCGCTATCTGCTGTACTCTCATGAAGGGACGACAGTCGATATTCAGAACAGTGGTGGCACTGATCAGTGTGACGAGGCACAGAGGAAACCACACCCCCCCCCCCCTGTTTCTCCCTGCGATTCGATTGCAGCTCCGTTGGCCACTGCAGAGGATGACCATTATAACTTCTGTGAGAATTTGTCTTGCACTTCCTCCTTTTTTCTTTGTGCTGAGAACAGAAGGCCACAGTGGAGGCATATTTCGTCTAATAGAAACGTGACTTTGCCATGTTGCCAGCTCAGTGCCCTCGTCTCATTTCTTCTCCAGAGGAGGAACTTTTCTCTTTCAATACAATGTTTCTCTTGTTTCCCTCGGCAGTTTTGTTTTTCCACGGCGGCTGACAGTATCCAGTTAAGCGTGCGCAGTGGTGAACTACGTCATTTTCAAATAAGCGGCGCTTATTCCGTTAGTGAGAACGTCTCGCGCGCTGAAACAGTCCTTAAACTATCAGGACCTTTGGGATTTTCACCCTGAGAAGCAACAGTCCCCTCATGAATCGGTTCCCTTGGCGTGAAAAATTTCGGGTATTTAATCCCTTAATAAATGTTTTACACACACCCTCTGGCTGTGTACTTTGGAGAGGAAATCTCATTTGACCACTGAATTAGAGGAACTGTGTTTTTCACCATTACAGAAGAAGATGGACTCTGTCATGAACTGAAAAAAGTGACACAATGATTTCACATCCATAATGCTGCTTTTTCCACATTAAAATGAAAATCCAAATATCTTCTATAAATATATATTCTACCAGGTCTCCCACATTATGTTGAGATCAGATTGTCCGCATTAGACTTTGCTGAATTCGCTGGAAATTTTAATCTTCCCATAATGCCCGTGTTTTTTTTTTTGTTTGTTTCACACCCATAACACTGAGTATTTGTCATTTTTTTCTGACTTAACAATATTTTTGTGATTATTTTTGCCTTTCCAGTCATCCCAGTTGGCGTGATGAGAAGATGCAATCATATTTTTTTTATCATATCAGAAGAGTTTTTTTGGTAACACTTCACTTGAAGGTATCGTCATAAGAGTGACATGACACAGTCATGAACGTTTCATAAACATTGTCAATGTCATAAACGTCATTAAGCGTCATTCGGGTTTTGAGATGACGAGTTGACATTGTTTGGGTTGTCTTGATTATGACAACTTCGTCATAAGAGTGACATGACACTGTCATAACTGTTACATGACACATGTAACAGTTATGACAGTGTCATGTCACTCTTATGACGTTACCTTCAAGTAAAGTGTAACCGTTTTTTTTTTTTGGTCTAAAAGTACTTTACTTAGCCTGATGTGATTGAATTGGAGAATGCATTAGCAACAGAGCAGTGTCTGGTACGCAGCTATGCTCTCTCTTTGTGGAGTGAAGTTAACTCTGCCAAATTGATGTTCAAACCCTCTGTATTTTTTACAGCTCGAGCTTTGACTATGTTCGCCCTCATGCCGATGCCCATCATCCGCTCTCTGTTGTCCAAGCAAGTCCAGGGATCTTCGTGCGGTATGTCCTCGTCCTGGTACTGGGCAGGCAGACATAATACACTCTGAATTCTCATGTTTCAAATTATTTAGCACTGATGAGAAGTGTTACATTGGAGGGTTCAATATTGTACTTTTGTACAACAAGAGAGAAAATGCTGGAAACAAGATGAGTGCAAAAACCCAAAGAAATGGCCAGTTTATTTGACCTGATTTAGATTGAATTACCTTTGATCAGTCAGGTTAACAAACCCTGGGAAAACAGGGGGCTGCCAGACAAAAGTTTTTTTCTTTGACCTGGAGGAAGTACATTAGTTTTACGGGTTATTCAGCATTCCTGCTTAAGAAGCACGGCAGAAAAAAACTTCCAGAGTTGCATCATTGTATCTGTCACAGGAAGCACATGGCTTAGAGAACTGAGCAGAGCTGGAATTCAGAGGTGAGCAAGACTTGGACAGGGGCCGATTCATTTTGATCCATCTTCCCTCTTAATGCATGACATTTAAATCCCCCCATATCCTCAAAAATTTGCTCTCAAGTGCTCTCAGATGTGGTTAGAGTTCAAATGTCCAAGAGATGGCCGAGTAATTCATTTCTATCAGGTGACCCACTAGAACTGTTTGACATTGAAGACTAGCAGTAGGAACAGCTAGTTTGAGGCACTGTCTGCACTTTGCCGGTTTCTCAGAATACTGGGTGTCAAATATCCATCTCTGTTCATATTGCTAGTCGGAGACTGAAAAAGTGCATGATCCAAGAGGACATGAACTTGTATGAGCCATTTTTATCAGAGATATTACCTGAAGACCTGTACGTTTATGTGAAGTTGTTTGAGTACAAGGAAAGAGGGTTTCATTTCTTTACTTTATTTATCCAGGGAAGTCCCGTTGAGATTGAAATCTCTATTTCAAGGGAGCCCTGGGGGTTGAGGGGAGGAGGGAGAGGACAATTTGCCCAGCCAATTAGATCAGGGGATGATTAGATAGCAGGTTGAAAGAGCCAGGTTGGGACTTTAGCCATGATACCGGGGAAGCCCCTACTCTTATCAATGAGTGTCATAGGATCTTTAATGACCACAGTGAGTCAGGACCTCAGTGTAGTGGCTGTGTCCAAATACTCGCTTTTTGCCTAGGAAAGTTCCTATTCCGGAAATAATTACATGGCAGCCATGATAAGTGCATTCGAATTCTTTAAATATTAATGAAAGGTGTATAAGTGCTACCTAATTTACCTCCGTTAGCATAGGGTACACAGAACCATCCTTTTTAAAAAGAAAGGAGATAACGCTATCCCACAATTCTGCTCGGCAGCAATATTTAAAGCAGCAACCGTTCATCCGGCCAATCGCAAAAAGAAACGTTGATGATGAGCAGGGGACTCATCATCACGTTGCCTATTGTAAGTGCATTCGGATTCTCTAATTAGCACAGTTGTGTTCCTAAGGCGTTAGGAATTTCCTTTTACATCTTTCCTTAACCACATGACGTTTTACACAAAGGAAAAAAAAGTGGCTCGGAATTAGAGGATAAGACATAACTTTTTGACTATTCGGACGCAGCTAACATCTCATCCAAAAGAAGGCGTCTCCTTCAGTACAGTGTCCCCGTCACTGGACTGGGCCATTAGGGATTATCTGCTGCCCCTCCAACACCTCCTCCAGCAGCAAGGTTTCCATAAATGGTCTCCCATCCAAGTACTAACCAAGCCCACACCTGCTTAGCTTCAACTACACAGCTGATCCAGATCGAGGAGGAGTAAGGCTGTTAACCCTTAGATGGATGGTTGAGACAAGAACTGCACCATTCTGAAGTCGGTCTGGATCCGACTTCTGTCTCAATGGGAAGCATATCGAACGTGGATGTGAGAAATTATTTTTACATTGCACACAATAGACAAATGCAACGAGTTAATAATTGAACAAGACTAATTTGAGATAACGTAATTCATAGCTCTTGATTTTGGTTACTCTTGAGCATCGAAATAGTCAACAGTGAAGGTGGAAAACATTTTGTTTAAGCGTATCGAACGTGAGGTAAATTGTTAACGCATTCGCACTCAACGACCAAATGTAATAATCCAGCAAACACATTCAGGCAAATTTCCGTGCTGAAGCAACATAACCCAGCTGAAAATTCCAGCTTTTACCAGCCTAGGCTGGTCAGGCTGGCTTAACCTGTGTCTTGGACAATTTTAGCTGGTCAACCAGCCCTTCACCAGCTGACTCCAGCTGAAAATACCAGCTTAACCAGCTTTGACCACCTTCATCAAGCTATAGAGACCAACTCCACCAGCTATGACCAGCTAAGAACACAGCTCAGACCATCTTAAACTCAGCTAAGAATTCTAGCAGCTAGAATTATAATTGGTACCATCTGATTCAGACAATTCCCTACAAACCTTTCAGTTACTTACTATGAGGTGCATAAAATTGCGAAATTGCCTAAAACATGCTTAAATTCTTCAGGTACCGCTATGTAAAACATACTTGAATGCCAAAGGGTTAATTTCCTGCCTTGTTCCCTTCACCACAAAAATTTTAATTTGATTCATGACATAAGAATTCAAATTAATTGAATAAAACTGAAAGAAGGTTGAAATGGGCTCTCCAATTCCCCTTCCCAGTCCCTTTTGAAATATATATTTGGTCAGTACTGTCAAAGAAAAAAAAGAGTAAGGACTGGAATTAGAGTTTTTTCACTTGATCACCGTCATGAAGTATTCATCTCCTGATTTCTGTCGTAGTGTTGCAGTGATCTAGCCTGCTCTTCATGTTTGTACAGGGAGATGTACAAACAGACTGTTTGCACACGTCAGTGCCCAAGCATAAGAGACTGGAATTGCTGCATATTGGCAAGGCTTTGAAAGGCCCTATCTGTCTTTCACAGTGAAGCCTGTACTGCAACCCAGGAAACTTATGATGGTCTGGAGCGTTTTTTATAGATAAGGGTGAAATGAGCTGCGGAAAAGAATCAACAAGCCCGGATCTGTCCTTTTTTTAATTTCAAAGATGACTATATGACACCTTCTTAATGTGGTGGTTTCATTGTTCATGAAACAACATATGATTATGAAGAGAAAATAAATAACAAGACTATTTTGGGTGGCACGGTGGCGCAGTTGATACCATCTCACAGTAAGAAGGTCACAGGTTCAAATCTGGTCTGGGGCCCTTCTGTGTAATGTGTGCATGCTGCATGTTCTCCGGGCGTTTGTGTGGGTTTCCTCCCTCAGTTTAAAGACATGCAAGTCAGGCTGAGTGGAGACTCTAAATTGACCGTAGGTGTGTGTAAATGGTGTGTGTCCATGGTGTCCAGTCCTTTGTCCATGGTCACCAGTGACGCTAGTGGGAAAGAAGCGGTACAGATGATGGATGGATGACTATTTTGTCATTACCAAGTAGTAACTTCACAAATATAATGTAAATAGGGGGTCATTATTTACAAAAATAAGTGCTGTAATCTCTGCCGTAAGAAAATGAAATGAATAAAAATACGCAAAAATAACATCTCAATAGACAATGAGAATGAACACTTTACCTACACTGTGTCAGCGCACGTGTAAAACAGTGGACTTGACAGCCATATCGTGAGAAAATAAGTGCTCGTCCCAAACAATTTGGAGGGCATTGTACATATCTGGCATAAAAGTGTGGCCTCCCTTTTCCAGGCTCCGCCCTACAGGACTGAGAGTCACATATTTCCTTCTTTTTGGCCTTTTAACTTCTTGATTCCAGAACATTTTTTTTTTTTTTTCAAAAGAAAGCAGAACAAAGAGGAAAAAGAATGAGACCCAAGACTGGGTGAGGGGCAGAGATTTGAAAGTGCACATTTCAAACAAGCTCTGTTTAATATTTTTTTAAAATAATGAGCTTCACACCATTCTGATCTCTCCAGCTACATTTTGTCACGGTGCGTTATAATTTTGCGCGTTTAATGTGTCGACGGCTGAAGTGACTTGACAAGAGTAATGGCTCCCTCTGCTGACAAGCCTTTGACACTGTGAAGCAGCAAAACCGATCAAAAACGTTTCAGCTCTGTCTCTACATTATTGTTTTCAATAATATTATTTAAATTATTAGGCCCGAGCCTGGCCGAAGCCAGGGAGGGACTATTAAAACCGCATGGTTCCGTTATTATTATTACTATTATTATTATTATTATCCTTTCCCCGCTTTGAACACAAATTTGACCCCTTGAACACTAACAAAAAGTCGATTTTATTCGACCAAAATTTCAAGTCCGGCAAGAAGTTTTTTTATTTGTTCCCAAAAAAAAAATATCGAAAAATGACTCGGCCACACCCTGTGAAAAATCTAAATACATTACGCTAATGGGAGCCAACCCCAAACTTTTTTCCACGTAGAAAAATGAAACTTGGTAGACATAGCCAATGTTAGGACAAGTCAAAAATTACATTATGGCCCCACCCTAAACCCAAAAGGAAGCGTGGACATATGAAATCACACCCCTCATACTTTCAACATCCCCTCCTAGAATTTTTCATTCAATTTGCACCAAACTTGGTAAAAATCACCTAGACACAATTGTGGTCAAAAGTTACTATTTACTTTTTTGATAAAATGTTGGACGTGGCTGTGATGAGCTCACAACGAAGCGGCCATTTTCAGAAGTATAAAAGTATGTATATGTCACGCATACAGTGTCAGATTGAGTTGGACCCAAAGTAACACCTGTGCGGAATGACAATCTGAACACAAAGATATGTAACTCGTATAGCTGTACGGCGAAATGTGATTGGATGGGAGGGCGAGGGCCATAACACCGCTTGCGGTTTTAATTATTATTATTATTTATCATTAAAATTATTCATTTTAATCATTGTAATTTGGAATTTAAAAGCTTCACAAAAAGTTCAGATTTTTCAACAGATTTGCAAAAAACCCATTAACTCATATTTAAGACTTTAGAAATCAGGATTTGAGCGTCACAGGAAAACTAAAAGTGATTTCGATGAAGCAAGACACTTGTATCATTTGGAATTAAAACTTATTTCTGTTTTACTTTCATAATTTGGGGACAAATAATACTTGTGCCAGAAACAAGGAAAGTTCATGAAAATTCAGCATTGGAGTTGTTTCTCAATTAAATTCTGAAAAACAAAAAAATAGCGAAGGGGAAAAACAATATATGTACTTGATCACAAACTGACTTATGTACCAGAAGTGTGCAACACCTGAGGGTGACACTGAGTACAATTTATTATCTGTGAAGCCAAATATAAGCAGATGTCTACCTCCCCAAACAGCAAAACACTTCAGATATTTTTGCTTCTGTGAATTATGAATACAATGTTTTACGACTGTTTTGATGAATGGTACTTTTGCATCAAATGCAAGTGACTGTTATTACAGCCACTTATATATATATTCTTAATCTTTTTGGCAGTTACAATGAGGGGGCTTGTAAAGTACCTTTGCATTTTATCTCAAAACTATACAGAAAATGGAAAAAGTTTTTTTACCCACTGTAGTTTTATATAATCGTCCCTTTTAAAGATATGTTGACAACAAAATGAAGCATATTGCAAACTCATCCTCAAAGGCTGTCCGTTTTCAATACTAGCTCATGAAATCATTCACTGTTGAACATTATGCTATGCTGTAAAGTTTATCATCTTTAACTGCATTAGAATTGTATGATGTTTAATAAATGCCAGTATTTCTGATTAATCCATGAGTAAATTAACATTCTTGTTCGACATCACACGTGCAATTTGCATTGCTAGGCAGCTGGATCTAAGGCAGCTAAACTCGCCTTGTGTTTGCTTGTATGGAAATAATGTGGTTCTAGCATAAGCTAAGAGTTGTTGTTTATATTGGTTCCAAACCAACCAATATGTGTAATACCACACAATGCAAATAATTTTGATTTAGGACTCAGTTCATCATACCATTTGCTTTAGTCGTATGCATCTTATACAGGCTTTATAATTCATGAAATAAAAAATTAAAAAAAATGTTAGCTAAATGATGAAGTGACAATGCAATGAGGGTATTTATGATAATGGTTCTACATCTCATCTGAATTCTGTTATCTACGCATAAAAATTTGTGTGAACAACATGCTAAGAGCAAGGTCTCTACGATTGCCATTGCAACTCCTGAGGAATGAAACTGTAGTTGCAGCATTACATCTTTCAAAAGTTTATACAGTCTTTTGTTGGATGAAATACCTGTGACTCATGGCAAAGCCATGAGAAGCATTTATTGGGACAGGACATGCTAAGACGAGCATTTTGTAACTATTGTTTACTATTTTTTGAGTGTTATCTGAAGGGGTCACAAATAATGGAAAAAATGAAAGCGGAATATTGAAAGGGACCTCTGTACGTGTTTGCAATGGCATTAAAATGTATATATACTATGAAATAGGAGATTTTGATAGTTTACTGACAACAAAGAAATTTATTTTATTACTATTCCCCAAACACCATTTCACTGATGATATCACGTTAAGTTGAGCGATGTATGACTTTATGTTGTTGCGATGAGGTTAGAAAATTTTTTCATGATGAATAAATATGAAATATTCCCCAGTAGATACTGAGGCCAAATACTACAGTCCAGTAGCTGGTCAGGTTTAATGGACAGTTTTGATTCACGCAACGTCTATACCACCGTTTCAGACTTAAGAACCTCCATACTCTAAAAAGTTCTAGGGCACCGCCTTCTCATGAATATTTGATAACCAATCATGTATTCCTGGTGCAATTAATTACTGTATCATTTAGATGCCTGCATTTCGGGCTACTGCTCCTCTGCAGCAGAGGCTGAAGCTCAACCGCAATGCAGCATCTTCATAATAAACTGCACAGGACATGGCTGAAATAAAACTCTAACGCGTCTATTGTTCTTACTTTTCCTGTTAAGTGATTGAGTGCTGACACCTATTTCTCCATCACAGGGAAGATCTTCACTGTGCTGCAGCTCTGCTTTGCCTTGGCCAGCCTGGCCTATTCCCCAGCCTTTACGAAGATTTACCAGGCTACACTCGACTGGTTCCCTGGGTTCACGTTCGTCTTATCCAGCATAATCACTGTCCTCGCCATCATACCGACAAGGTAACAGGAAGGGTCACTGGAAGAGCTGGTCCAGTAAACGTATGACTGTATGACACCCATAAATGATGCTTACTGCCTTGCTGCTCTGGTGGCTGTATCCTAAATGGTTCTGTAGCTCCCTGTATAGTGGGCTTAGTGAGGTGTTGGCCATTTCCTGTGGTGTTAGTCCACTATATACGGAACGAATGAGCCATTTCAGGTACAGCCAGGGACCCAGAGGGTTGGTGTTCAATCCTCAGTGTAACCACAATAGGATCAGGGCAGCTGTTGTATCTTTAAACAAGGCCCTTCACCACACACACTGGCTCCTGTATACTGGATTTGTGGTGATAGTTGATGCGGAGGAAAGGCAAGCCAATAAACAACTTGATTTTTTTTTTTTTAACTGAAATGATAAATTGTTGCTCTTAAAGGTAGAAATCCTGGGGTCAGAAAGTAAAAGTACTACCAAGTACCAAATGTTTTTTTTTTCCCCCCACCCATGCGCTCAGGCAGCTGATTTCACCGTTTATAACTACAAATCAGAAAAAAGAAGTTGGGACGTTATGTTAAAATTTAAATTGAAACTGAAAGCATTGATATGTAAAATATTGTTGACTTGGATTATATTGAAAGCAGTGCAACAGCACATTATGTGATGTTTCACCAAATCCATTTTTTTGATAAACATTCATTTCTATTTTGATTCTTGCAGCATTTTTCAAAAATATTGGGAAGTATCCTCTTCCTTGTAATGCTGCCATCCCTTTTTCACAACAGTTAATACGTGTCTAAGGACTGAAGACACTAAGTGACTTAGTGCCTCAGGTGTAATGCGCCACACGAGCTCCGCTTGGGACAAGTCGGAACAGCAGGCAGGCCGGTCCAGCACCGAAACCAACCTCTTCCACAACCATGCCTTTATACTGCATGCAGAATGCGGTTTTAAATGGTCTTGTTTAAATATGCATGGGCGTGCTGAGTACACAGCATCCATTTCTTTCAAAAACTATTGATTTTTCTGACCACAGTACATGCCCCCACCGTGTGATGGCCCATCGCAGATGCCTCCTATCCCAGAGAAATCCGAACACTGTTCTTCATCTTCGCACATTTACTGGCATTTGTGGTTTGTCAAAGTAATCCTGAGCCCATTTGGTCATGTCCCTCATGGATAAATGATGGTTCTTGATCCAGTTCTGAGTGCTCAGAGATAATGGGCATTCAGTTTAAGCTTGCTCCCATGGCTTTATGCAGAAATATTCCTCCAGATTACATGAATCTTAATTATTTTATGCACCTTAGAGGGTTTAATAGCCAAATCCCTTCATATCATTCTTTGACAAACGTTGTTTTTGAAACATTCAATGATTGTCTCACACGTTTGTGGGCAAATTAACGATCGTCTGCCAATCTTTGCTCCTGAAGGACTAAGCCTATCCTGGATGCTGCTATTGTACCAAATCAGGATTGCAATCATCTGGTGGCATCAGCATTTTCAAGTCACTTAATCGGTCAACTTTTTTTCCTTATTATATTTATCCTAAATTTCCGCCATCTCAGCTTCTTTTTGGATGCATTGCAGGCCTGAATGGAATGGAAAAGACACAACATTAAAGATTTTGTTCTAATACTGTC
Source organism: Gymnothorax reevesii (assembly GCA_029721435.1). Classification (NCBI taxonomy): domain Eukaryota; kingdom Metazoa; phylum Chordata; class Actinopteri; order Anguilliformes; family Muraenidae; genus Gymnothorax; species Gymnothorax reevesii. Next base: position 2,859,456 of record CM056583.1, on the reverse strand, counting down.
TGTAATGAAATTCAAATGCAAGTAAATTTAAAAAATATCTGCTTTATGTATTATGTACATTTTCCATACCGTCCCAGCTTTTTCCAGTTAAGAGTTGCAGAAGTGTTGCCTACATGAAGAATGATATTAAATAGCAAATCTTGGACACCAAAACAGTGCTGAAGGGGAATTCTAATTTATACTTTTGGTTATTTTCTCCTTTTTTCCAACTTATTATTGTGCATTAGCTTCATGAGTAATACTAGGCTTACTGCTTATTTTGGGACATATAAGGCCAGTTATACAGACATGGCTTAAGTGTAGTCCTGGACTAAGCAGGATTTTGTATAGCGATTTCCCACTGAAAATTGAATTTAGTCTAGGATTAAGCTTAATATGTGTCTGTAAAACCGGCCCGTAGTGTACCACGTGCCAGTGAAATGTTCAGCATGTTTTGATGGCGTTTGTTTCCATTAAGATTTAAAGTTGATATCATTTTTACTTTTTAAAATATTGCTGTGTCGACCAGGATTATTGTACGACGTACGTGAATGGAATGACTGAAAGTGATTGGCCAGAAAAAAACTCTTCCTCCTAATGCTGTGAAGCTCAGCTAGTATGTTTCTATGATCAACTAAAACCGTCCGCCACTATTGCAATTATGCATATTTGCCAGGTGGTGGCGCTATAGCACTGGCATTAATGTTTTGGCCCTTAACTCCTGAACTACAGAGACAAGAATCATATGAAGAGTTTGTTTCCAAAACACAGTAAGTGCCAAAATTCCAAAAATGGAATTAACACCAAAGACCGATAGCCCTCTACTTTTTACACACTCTGCAAAAATCAATTTTTAGAAATTCTTAAAGGTGAATTTTTTCATGGTCAAAGTTTGTGTTTTTCCATAAAATGCATTGGTGCCAACATAGGAAAAGCTAAAAGGGACATATTGTGTTTTGGAAACAAACCCTTCATACATAGCCAAATTTTCTTTTCCTGTGCTCGGTGCCCCGATACATTCCTCATCAGAAACAAAGTCATCTCGTACAATTTGTATTTTCTTTTTCAGCATTCTTGGCTGCAGGATGGCCAGACACGAGGGCTATGAGAGGATACAGGGTAACTGACCTGCGTGAGACCGTTGGCTGCTGTAATTGAACTGCTCAATCTGTTTAAGGTTGAGATGTTAGAAAAGGAAGGACAAATTAAGAACCCTGGTGATTTGTTTCCGACTGGACTCTTCATGTGGCAGTGGTGTCAGAAATGCTACATGTGCCGCATTCTCGAGAAATGAAATGGCTGCCGATTGGATGGAGACTATAAAGTCAGCAGACACTTCAGCCACTCAGCACTGGACTTTGACTTCCCTGACTGATGGTAGCCAAAGATACTGGCCTCAAAATGCTCTAATATTCCACAGCAAGCAAACACTATCTTTGAAACAAAAGGGAAAATATTCACTATGCACTTTGCTCTGTGTCCACTGCATTTTTAATATGACCTCTCCCAAGAGCCGCATTAGCCAGGTATGTAAATGTATCGTTTTCGATTTGACCAGAATGTTTACAAATTCAGAACAATGTCAGGGATTTATAGGGTGTTTATGTAATGTTACTTGTACAGTACACTTTATTTTTTTTTCACACTGGATTGCAAATACATTTCTTTTGTACCAATGTAATCTCAAAAGCTCAAATTAAATGTTATCAACAGACTGAGTGGAGTTTTGGGCTTAAAACGTATTTGTCTCTTGCAAAATTTAGGTTTGCGACTGTCTGGACAAGTAAGTCTTCCTCAATATAGGAGCCTGTCTGCTTGAAATACATGCATTTCTGGTAGGGGATACTTCCTTAAGGGAGATAATTTGAAATGCTTTTTCCGTCAGAAAATTGCTTTAAAAGAGAATTTGCAATTAATAGAATTGTTTATTGGTGACATTTTTGGCACATCAAAATTTTCAGAACCCCTAATATCAAATCACCAGTACCTATATCTTTTCAACAGCTTTGGAAGGTTGACACATTCTTGTCTGTTATGGTGAACAATCATCTGCCAACAACTCTTTACAACTGGATTTTTTTAATTGCCTTTTGTACACAGCAATTTTATCTGAAAAGTACATGTATCCTTTTTCATTATACCCCACAAAACGGGGAACAGTAATGATGAATCAGAGAGGAGAGAATCTAAAGGTAACTATGGCTTAATAGCAATTAAAGGAGCCGAGTCACAATTACTGCGCGTGCTTAGAACGTACATCCCAAGAAAGTAAATCTGCTTTACTGCAAGTCATTATCTGATTCCATCCTTGCCAATCAGTCTTCATTTCATGTTTTGTTTATGTATTTTAGTTACTCCGGCATTATGTTCTTTATATTAAGGAGCTTTATATGGAAATTTGAGGATTCAAAGTGCTATTTCAAGCTGTGGCCAAGGGATAAGAAGAATGTTAGCTATTTGCAATCGCCAATAATCATAGAAGAAGAAAAAAAAAAAATCTTCTAGATTTTGATTTGCAGTTGAACGGGCAAACTTTATTCAAAATTGCACGCATGCGCAGTATTCGTGAGACAGCCCCATTAAAGACAGCAATTTTATGATCGAACGTGTCAGTTTAACCTGCTCCAGCAGATATGGCACAAATGCATCTACTCCTTGCTTGTACTTTCATTAAGTAAGGGAGTGCTATATTTCATGCCAATGATGGCAGCTTTACTTGAAACTGGACAGCCAAAAAGCATCATGGGATCCATCATGTTAATTGAGGAGTGTGATTATGCATTATCTTCTTTTTAGACAAAAAGAACATGAAATCTGCCTGTTGGTTTCCATTATGAACAGAAATTTCATTTTCAAAGGTAATGGTCCAACTAGCTCATAAAACTGATGTAAAACTCTTAAAATCGGACTGGTAGATGAGTCGTGATAAATGAGCAACAGACAGACTTCAGTACATTCACTTTTTTATTGGTCCAATATTTTAAATCAGTTGAGGTAAAGATAATCGCTTGAAAACAACAATGAACAGGCCAATATACACTGGTAATTAAAACATCAAAATGTACATTTTATGAGATCTGTAGTAAGCAAAAGGAAAATAATGGAATAAACCATTAGCTTTCAACATTTTACCGCCACCTCCTTTTCACCCTGGGAAACCTTAACCTCGCTGGGGTACAATGAAGCACATCGGCACAAGCCTGAACGGTGGTGAATTCAACTGAGGATACAGCGTATACAGGTTTAATAGACAACAATGACGAACTGAGTGGATGGCTTTTCGAAAAACCATGAATATTGGAAGCATCTGTACACAAGGTCAAGATGTATTCACCTGTTTACAAAAAGTGATTTACCTTCAACTGTCGTATTGTCTTTTTATTTCATTAGTTTTAAAAGTGAATGGCTTGGCAACCCCGATAATTGAGGGAGTTTAAGGACAAAACAAGGATTTACGACCCACTGAAAGGAGGGAGCCCCTTGTTTCTCAGAGCTTTGTATTCAGCCGTTTATCAGCAAGAATTCAAGCAGCCAGAAGTTGTGCGTTACTAAGATTTAACTGAAGCAGAATTGAAAAGAAAACATTTTTGCCTGGTGCAGATTCAAAATCCAGCCAGAAACTGATGTGGTATATACGATTAGATTTTTTTCCCCATGAATAAATGTCATACTCAATTAAGTCCTGTACAGAAGTTTTTTTTTGTTTTTTTTTCCAAAAATGTGTAACAGATTACAGGATAAATGACAAAACACACTGTAGCTGCCTCAATTACACCCTGTAATCACACATTATTAAGGAGTTCAGGGCTACATCGTTTCTGCTAACAGATTCATGTGGTATTCCTCATTTAAAAAAACAAAAAACAAAAAAAAACCAGACACAGACGCGCACACACACACGCAGACGCGCACGCACACATGCGCACACACACACACACACACATGCACAAACACACACACAGACACAGGCAACAGAAAGCATATATAGAGGCACAGTAGCTGCAAAAAATACAGATATTAATGGTTCTCACATTATTACTGTCATTTATTATTGTAACCAGTAATTTAGCTTCTGAATACTGGGTGAAATGAAGAGACACTTGGCAGCGTTAAGCGCACCTCTCTTCAGAAAGTTCACAAAGTTTCATTAAAAATGAATGGCGTCTTCCTCTTTCCACAAGCAAGAACTTCCCTGGCATTTTAGCCAAATCGAAATGTTGCGTTTGCCGCGATACACAAAGTTCGTGCCAGAATCATACCGTCAGATCAGATCAATATGAAGTCTGAGATTAAAGTTTGTTTATCTGTATCCACAGAATAGAAGCTCAGTGATGTGAACAGAAGATAATTGCTTGTGTAAAAATTCTAAATCACCAGCCCCACTGACCTTAGCCCATCAATCGAGTTTCTGATATGAAGAGAGAAGTCCATACTAAACGTGCCTGGTGACATCCAATAAAAGGGAGTTGCATAATCAGGTAAAAAATGTAAATGACTTCAAATTAAAGCAAGCAGTTTTTCATTTAACCCCACATTTAATTGCACCAAATTGCACTGGAGTACAGATCCTAAAAGCAAAAATAGCTTTACTGTCTAAGACGGATTGCACTGAAACGTACATGTAAAATATGCAATTAGGGCCCGGATTTTCCTGCGTGCGCTAGGTGTAACTATACACACAGAGATACCTTTGTCTATTCACCAAGAGGACTATTTTATTTTCCATTACCCATTTCCTACCGGCCACAAGAGCTGACATGGACCTGAGGGGAGAGTAAAGGTTTGAGAGTGTAGTTCTATTAGAGGGGTGTCGGGGGCGGGGGCGGGGGTGTGGGTGGGGGCATGGGGTGTGGGTGGTTTGTTGTAAATTAGATGGCACCAGAGGGAGCATTATGTACTTTTGTAACTGCGGTGGAGCCGGGGCGGATTTGGCTTCTACATAAAACGTAAGGCTTTCCACAAAGCACAACCCATTCTTCATTTCACCAGTAAGTGCTTACAAACACGTGCCCAAAATGGATAGCAGCTATGCCCATTGAGGGAAATGGAATAATGCATCATGGAATTAAATGTAGTAACATTATGCATCGCAATTATATTGCGTAGAATAATCAGTGTACAATTACTGTCATTATTTGCAAGCACTCATTTGGCCTCTGTGCCATATCTTACCACCGGCTTCATCCATCCAGAGATGTACATAATGGCAGGGTTGAAGAATACTCAAAACTCGTTAGTTTGTGATTTAAGGTTAGACTCAGCAGTTATCCGATTAAAGACATTTAATTGACTCCGTCCACTCAATTCAGAAGTGATTTTTGGCACACAGATTGTGTACATTTGTGTTGCTTGACAGAATGTGGAATTCAGAGCCACTATTGACAGATCGCAGAAGATATAATCACAATATTGTTAGCATGTTTCACATATAGTCGGGAAAAATCAGGCCGGGTGACATGACTCGTGGATGGTATGCAGGACTGAGACATGGCGCATTCAAGTACGCCATGTTACGCAGGAGCGGAGATGACACCGGCAGCAGGCAACAGAATTGGCAGTTAGAGAGAACCCGCTAATGTAAGTGTCCACAGTGACAGCTGGGGGCTCAAGATGGCAGTCCAGCCAATCAAAGGGCAGAATCTGTGGCTTGGACCTAAAATTATGATCTTGCACTGTCCTCGGATCAGATTTCTTCTTTGAAAATTTCCTCTTTTTTTGTCGTTTTCACCCCCTAAGGATGCTACATTGGTCAGTTAGGTGATATTGTCAGTCGCACACATGCTTTTGAGCAAAAACAAAAATTACAATTTAAAGATTAGGCTGAGCTGGCCTGTCCAACCACATGTATCTAAATACAAACAAAAAAAGAAAAGAAAAAAAAAAACAAAATAAATTCTGAATTCTGAATGATCCCCTTACTCTGATGTGTGAAAGTAATGCGATCAAGCTCAGAAGTACAATATCACCGCTCACAGTGGGAAACTAGAAATGGTTTTTACACATAAAAACAGATGTCTCCCCCTTCCCCCATTTCACATTTTAGAGTTATGGTCTGGAAAGGAGTCCCACCCTTCAATGTGCCTAAGTCCAAATTGTTGCCAAGGAAACAGAAAAAATAAAATTCAAAAGCAGTTCAAACCCTCAAAAGGCACATCTACATGTTATGGAGAGACACTATATCAAATTTGGTGAGAATCGGTCGAACAGTTTCAGAGTTATGCTCCGGAAACAAATGGGAACGCCGACGCTGAAGCCAACGCCGACGCCAACGGGAATTCAGGCAAAAACAATATGTCCCCCCCCCCAGGAAGGGGGAGACATAGTAAAGGATGAAAATATTTTCCCCCGCAATTTGATCAGATTTTAAAATGTTTTGCACCAACACTCAGCCAAAGCTCAAACAGCATAAGTGTGCCAGGAACCTCCTAAATGTTCTTAGTGTCCTTAATGATGGCCTTTTCAGAGAGTGTTGTGTTTCAGCTTGGATCTAAAGCGAATGTGAACTCATCGTTAGCCTCATACCATACTTGCCTCAGTCGCGTTTTTGCCAAATTGAGATATCCGCTGCCTGTTCTTTCGTGTTGGTGAAAAAAATGCATTTTTTCCTTTTCCCTCAAAACCTGAGGAAAAAAAAAATTTTAAAAATGAGAGCAATTATGCCATGAGGCTAACGAGTTACAATATTGCAGTATTCAGAATTATGCGCCAGCTTTTTCAGAAAGATGCAGTTCACAAAAATGGTGAAAGGCAAAGGACTAGAGATTAAAACAACGATGACGGGTGAAAAGGAGCGTTCATAAGGGGGTAGTGACTGCATTTAAGGATACGAAGCCTGGTCTCCCGATCACAGGACCAACATTCTATTCAAAATACAACAGATGCCTGCAGTGGAAAATGGCTGCCGCGAGGACAGAAAACAGAGGAACTCTTGCAGCTCTCCTCAGCTTAATAGCACCAAGACAGTAACCAGTTCAAGCGGAGACTTACTGTAAACAACACTGCAAAATCTATTTCACGGATGCTTTGTGGCACAGATGTAACATGGTAGAAGTAGGACACAAAAGCAATTACACCATTGTGAATTAACATAATAAATTAAAGAGTGGACTTCATTACAGAACTGTTCTGAGCCTGCCTTCATTCGTCAAGGAAAAAGTTACAAGAACCTATGAGCATGTAGCCATGGAAAGGTAAAAAACAAACAAAATATATGTATATATATATTATGCAAGCCATTTTGACCCTATATTAGTATCTGAAGGCATAGGTTTGTTTACAAGTAAGGATATATATGATAATGTGAGCGAATCCATGTGCCTCAGGTCAGTGCTCTAAGACAGGAGATGAACATGGGGATAAATGAACATCAGTAAGATCATCGATAACAAAGCCTGCAGTGAAATGTTCCACAGTCACAACACGGAGCCGGAAAGGCTTCTGTCTGCCAGCTTTGAGAAGTATCCACATTCCAGCTGTCGCCACAGGAACCTGATACTACAAATGCAAAGCCCTGCCTTGGTACTGCTTCCCTTACAAAAGTCCCCAGTAGAAACATTTATCCAGCGTTTGGGAACACTGCACTAATAATGACGGCAAGATGGCCGATCCACTTTGTAGACCAACTTAAAGTGACGTCCACAAATATTTGGACAGTAATAAAGGCTGCAATGTCCCAACGTGACTCACACAATATTGCTTCAAATCACCAAAGAAATGAAAGTGCACATCAAGTTAAATTTGGCATTTGCACCATTTAAAGCGAACTGCAAAGAATAACTGCCCTGTAAAATTGTGCAACTGTACAAATAACTATGGAATTTGCTGCATTTTATAATCTCAGAACTATTTTACTGCTGTAGAGTTCAAATGGGGGAAGAGTCACTGACCAGACTCAAACAGAGCATAAGAAACAATGTTTAAATTGTAATGGTTGCAGTACTGAATGAGTTGCAGCTAGTTTATGAACACAAAGGCCTTGATATACTTTTGCACGCTGTTAAAAAGTCCTAAAATGAGCTTTGCTTTAAAGTCCCAAGCAGTAGCTGCGATTAGAGACATACTGATCCCTTGTACATACTCCTCTCTTTCTGTGTTGCCACAGACCAAACCAACAGGGGCTCCCTATAGGCAAAGAAACATAGAGCACTGTTCATTTATAATAACCAGCCTCACATATAACAACTATCAGGACTATGGATAATGAGGAATGTATCCGTATTTACCACATAATCATAAGCCCTGTTGCTGGGAGAACTGTAGTCAGAAAGACACACTGGTTTACTGTAGAGGATAGGAAAGGGCCACTGTGGACAGATCATTGGGATCATTGATGAAAACCCACTGGCTGCCTGTTGGGAACAGAGATGTATTTAGTGTTCACACTACAGAACTATTCTCAATGCCATTAAAGAGAGGGAAACATGAGTGGGTTTATCTTTACTGCTGAAGCCGCAATTAAGCTGGTTACGCAGACAATTCAGTAACCTGGCAGCCATATTGTGTCGGCGACAATTTACGCAAACTGCGGAACCTATGTCTCCGTTATGTTTTCTCTGGATGCAAAAAAATGACCTAAGTAATTTGACTATGTTCCAACATGCAATTCAGAACCTTCCTCAGTGACTGCATTAGCTAAAGCACTGCCTAGCGTAGAGAGGTAACAAAGGATAAAAAAGAATAAACATTTCTGAAGAGGAGTACGGGCACATAAAGGCAAGGCCATGTTTTTAAAACTGCGATGGCGCTCCAGGGACCTGTGCCAGTCTATCCCTATCAACTTAAGTGCGACTCCTCATCGACACAAATTGAAAATGGCGACCAGTCATTCATAGTACTTTTCAACGAAACCCTCATCTGCAACCAGATTTTTTGGATGCTTGGCATATCTTCTCGTTCACCAAAACTTCAGAGAAAATTTTGTTGCGATAATGAAAGAAAAGAAAATGCACTTAAATTCAAGGCCGTCTCCAACATTAGCGGTCACGAGAATGAAGTGAAATGTGATGGAAAATCTCCTCTCCATCTGCATGAAATAAGCACCGTAGCATAAATGAAGTATAACAAAATTTTCATTCGCTTCTGGTCAGTTTGCTGTTGAGGCTCTGTTATAAAGCCCCTTTCCCCTGGTGCACAGGAGTACGTTTTGTTAGTTCAGCCCATCTGTATCGGCTGAACCTTCAGACCAGAAATCTTCAACTGAACTGAAGTAAAAACCAAAAAAAGTAAAAAAAAAATTAATTGATAAATAAACCACCAACTCCGAGACGTCCTTCTACTGCATGCCATTGCAAACCGTAGAGTTGTAAACTCTCTCTTATTCCTTTTTCTTTTCGCAAAGAGGGACAAAGTGTTAGCCAAAAGAAAAAAAAACAATAGTTTAGTTTGGTGCAATACAATGAACCCTTTCCCTAATGAAGAATCAGTTCAGTGAGTCCAAGAAATGGAACTGATCAACAGTACATCAAATCATCACGGTAGCAAACATGTTGGGCAAGTGACCTATATTTTGAAATTCAGCATCTGAAATATAAAATGACTATTTTTAATTTAACCCAGAAGTGTACTGCTCTCTTGTATGAAAGTAAAAAAAAAACTCAAAAAGGAAAAGGGCAAGAAAGGACAAGCCGCACAGTGCAAACTCCCTTAACTGCTCAATGCAAACAGACATGTTTTGAGCAGAGATGTTTTAGCGCTATAGCCACTATTGCAGTTACAAATCATGCACACACATTTCACGTTCAACTGAGGTGTGGTCAGCCCAGTCGCGCCTCAAAAATAAGCTTGGAAACATAGCGGCACATGAACCTGCGAACGCTTCACGTAAAAATAGACGTTTCATGACCCTTGGAATTCAGTGGAATCATGTAAGAAGTAAACCACTATTGCAGATCAAGTAAAAAAAGTGCTCAAACTTTCACAGCCTTTATCGCAAAATCAAAAAGTGTTCTGAAATGTCCATTTTTAATTGAAGCGTTCAAACAAGTAAAACAAAACTAAGAGGCTCCTCTTCAGAATGGAAAAAAAAGACAAAAACCAAAAAAAGTTCTTGCGACATATCCTTCATGAAGCCTCCAAAGCAAAGCTTCGTTATTCCCCAGTGCTGAGATGCCCTCAGCGCAAGTTTAAGAGATTGGCATCGTCTGCCTCATGGAAATCTCATTTAACACAGGCCTAACTGCACCTCACTGTCACATTTCTCAAGGGAGAGCTTATTCCCTGCTCTTTGCTATGAGTAGCACACAAAAGTCTTCAAACGAAAGCCACCTGGTCAGTATTTGGTAAGAGTGAGCCTCACATTCAGCCAGTGATATCACAGTTAATGACGCTTTCCAAGAATTCCGAGTCAGGCAGCATTTTAATGACATCAAGATATAAACTACTGGAACTGTAGTGAACAAAGAAATGTGACAAACGAGAAAAAAGAAAAAAAAAAAAACATTTCTCTGAACCTTTGGCCGTAACATTGCACTTATCCTGACGCTCCTTGGGTTGGAAAATGAAAAACGAGCGGTAACCAAAGGTCAAATTTGTCTTTCATTTACAAGGGCCAACATTATTTACAAAAGAATCAACTGCAGCTTGTTATCTACAAATCCTTCTACAAATTAGTGCTATTCAAAACAAACAAATGAAACAGAAACCACATCATTTTGCCTGGTTCGTCTTTAAATTCCTTTGGATGTTCAAATTCAAAGCTACTACTCACCAAGGTGGTCCCCCTCAGTGCAGGGCTGCTTTTAATGGGCCCAGAGCTTTTGGCTGGGGGGGAGGGTGGGGGGGGGGGTGTGGCGTTAGGCATTCCCACTGTGCTACAGCCGCGCGGCAACACGGTGGTTTGGTAGAGCGTCAGAAGTATAAACACTTTCTTAAAAAAAGACAAAATACTCAGGAGTCTTTTGACAAGTCTGTGTTGCCCTCGATCTTCACCGGCCCTTTCCGTCGGGACAGCAGTTCGCAGCACGTCTGTCGCACGCGCGTCACGGAGCCTGGGCGTTGGGGTGCGGGAGAAGAACGTTCTGCGGGGGCTCGGTTTGCGGGAGAGCGGTTCTCAGTCTCCGTTCGTGTCCGTTTTGGCTTCCTGCTTCTCCTGTAATAATGGAATGATGGATTCCCACGCAGCAAGGCACTGAGAGAGGAGACAGACGCGCAGAAAGTGAGTGCTCATGCTTACATGAGCTCATGAACAAATTCAACAGCAGCAGGTACAATGATTTCACCTTCTCTAGGTCTTGGGCATATCGTAAAAAATGGGCGTGCAATGCACGGAATACCCCTCAGCCCAATGTCGAAGTTTTTGGAGATGCCTGCCTGCCCGCCCAACCGCACAAAGGATAGCAATACCCCGTCAGCCCTGAGGGCTGAGGCGTAAAAATTTAAGCAAGAATTTTTCCTGCAAGTGCGTCTTGCGGCACGATTCTAAAACTATGACACAATAGTTCAGGCTCAAGTATGAACAGGTTTAACTTGTAATTTATGTCCAATTTATTTATTTTCTTTAACGCGCAAAAATAGGAGCGATGAACCCCAGGGCTGGCATTAGGCCATGGCTTTTTTGAAAAACAGTGGCTTGTGTTCATAATGACTCTGTATCATCAATGATAGCCAGTTCGAGCACTGCTCTATGGATTTGATCTGATTAAAAACAAAGTGGTCTCATGGAGCTGGAGCTAATGGCTTCAAAATATCACTTAAAATAAACACTTAACATACAATGTCAAGCAAATATTCACTTTTGGAGATGAATTTTGGTTTCCTTCTCTGTCTGATGACTGAAACGCGAGATGGTATGTAGCTTATATCATCATTTGCGACGGAAATCTCAACAAAAAAAATGAGCAGTAACCATGTACCAGCAGGTCTTGGCAAGGCAATCAGCTGCAGTGCAACAATAACCAGTTTAACTGGTTTCTAGCAAACTGCAGCATACTTCCTGACTCAAAACTGAAGCATCAATCAAATTAATTTCATAAAAGATCAAACTCGCATGTACGGATTCACATAGTTTTTGTTGTTAGTTGATCATGCAATCAAATTGACATTTTACAACAGTGGTGTGCTGTCAGAGGGAGGGGGAGACGCCCTTCAGTAGCCTCGCCTTTCGACGCACGATTGCTCTCGAGCCGTCCCAATTTAAGTACGTCTGATTAAATACCAAACAATTTATTTACTGAATGATCAAAACCAATACATGGCCTATAATGGACAAGAAATGATAATGACAAAGTGATTGCCTATTGGCGACATTTGTAAAAGAGCCAGCAAAAGATGGAATATTCTCTAGGACCACGAAAACTCCAGAATATGGATGATTGGTCTTTCGCAAATCCCAAATAATTTTGTGAAGTTTCATGATGATTTGTGATAGCTCAGAGAGTAGTGGGGATGCTCAAACCTGATTGGCCAATTTCAGCCATCTTGTTTGAGCAATTTCATGGTACATACTGATATCCACTAGACCCTTGAACGACATGAAGCATGCAAAATTTCAGGTTAAATGGGCAACTTATAGATGGATTTTGGAGAACTTTGAAAAGCATGAGTCAAACGGCCTAAAGATAAGCGATGATTGGAAATTGCTTTTAGGTGCTATAGCTCATTGTAGTGATAGAGGCTAAAGATGATGTGCACCAAAGTTCATGTGAATTGGTCGCACCGTAAATAACAAGTGAAGAAAAGGATGAGCATGTGTGCTCCCATTCAACAATAAACATGAGACGACACTCCCAGTACCGCAGAGATAATGGTATTAGCCAAAGTCCCAATCAGTCAAGAAAGCACAGCAAATAAGCCATGGCTCTTCAGCAATAAAGGAAATCAGCAGTAATGTTCAGTGACTTTTTAAAGACAAAGTGTAAACCAACGAAGCTCTAAAATGAGGTAAAGTGAGTTTACATAATGCGGGAACTTAAAGTGCTCACTGTGGCACATTTTGGCTTGTGTCCGCCAGCTATCTTCAGAAAATCTTAGAAAAATAAATAGCAAATAAAAAATTCAAACGGTTTTTCTTTGAACCCAATTATTTAACGATTTTTCAAAACCATGTTTAGCTGGTTACCATGACGCAGGACTGCTTGCCAGGAAATGTATTCGAGAGAAGCAGCAAACTGCAATAAATACAGGTGAGTGAGCACCGCGGTTGAAATGTTTCCATTATAGCCATTTTTTGATACTTTGATTGGAACAACAACTTGGTTATCAAGAATGGATGTGTCGAAAGGATTCTGCATGACAATATTGGTGTGTTTTGTGAATTATATGTTAGTGAATTATTAAATCAAGAGACTGATGAATTGACTTGCACCTGTGCCCCCTCTAGGGTATAAGACGAATGAACAGTCCTCTCCTGACTGTTCCACCAAGCTTCTTGCAAAGAATTGAGAACTAATGCAGTGACAATCCATGCGACAAGAGCTCCTTTTAAGCAAACGCAGTGTTGGTGCTTCATTCTGCAGCATGCTAGATGGCGAGCCAAGTGCCCACATGCTCGGAGCCGCTCGTGCGTGTGCCGTTGCCTGGTACATGGTCCAGCTTGCTGTGATGCTCCATGAGCAATGATCACTACTTGGTGATTGGTTTCGAGATGGAGGATGCGAACGGACCAGGAATTCTTGTAACGGTGGATAGTTTTGAAATTTGTCAACACAAGTCATTGAAAATTTGGGGGCTCTTTCTAGGCTTATGGGGGCACAATCACCCTCTATTATTCACTCTGTACCAAAGTTTAATTTCTAATCGGCAAAGAAGCCGAAGCCCCTTCACATGTTGGTAATTCAGAATGCGTATTGGAAATGGAGGAACACATTACCTTATTGGACACATATGCCACTTGCTGATAGCAGCTTGGTAATGCTTACGTCTGTGTGCAAAGGTACATAGTAAATATTAGTGATAGGATTTTGACAATTAAAAATCAGAATATAATTTGCATATATAAAGTAAAAAGGAATTAAATTTGAATGGGATTTTCGAGGAACATGGACAACCCTTGCTGTTATACCACACCCCATGGCCAATCCAAAATTGCAAAAGGCACAACTCCTGCATATGGTTGATGTGTGTGCCAAGATTTATGGGAAAATATCATTAGGCTTTCAAATTATACCTCAGACAAGAACGTTTACAGACAAAAGGATGGACAGAGACAGACGGGCTGACAGACAGACTGAGAGATAGCCGGAGGGATAATAATAATTGATGTGACATCGTAAGAATGACAATAATCTAAAAAAAATGTAAAATTCAGAACATTCTCTGGCTTGCATCTCTTGTTTTAGCATTTTTTATTTTTTAAGTGGCGTAATTAATCACTTCATGTCTTCGAATTGTTAAAAATATTAAAAAGAATATATCTGAAGAGGAAGAAAACTTCAGTGTAGCGAACCACACCAAACTTACGACAAAAATGCTTTAATGCCAAGAAGTCTTACAAATTAATGCAAACCTGCACCATTTAATATGCTACACGAGTTCAGAATCTTCGAAAGACTTGATGTTTCACATCGTCATTTATGTGCAGAGAAAAATGCCTCCTAACGCTGTGATTCAATGTACAATGATGAAATAAAAAATAAATTAGCCAGTCATTCCACCAATTGGCCTTAGCAACAGGGCAAATCAAAATTTGGTTGCTAATCAGGTAAAGGAAACTTCAACTGATTAGGGTAATTAAGGACTGGAAGGCGAAGTCACTGAAGCCCTTCATATTGCTGACGGCACTCCATCCTATACACATTTGGTGACTTGCTGCTATCCGACCATTTCAAGCCAGCAAGTTTATATTTAAAGTTTTAAAATAAACACTCCCATCACCGATTCGGACAAGGTATGCACCCAAACAGAAAATATCAAAGTATTTCTTCGCGCAACAAAACCTTCACATAACATTTTGTCAATATGTCTCAAGAAATTACACCCCCCTTTTCAACTTTCAGGCATATGTCAAATAAATCCCTGTTCTTGAAATTTTAAGTGTGCGCATCGCAACACTCACTTATTGTGACTAATATTAGCCAGGCAGCATAGATACTCTGCCGTACTTTGACAGATGCTTCCCATTTTGGAATTTTGCAGAGCACTGTCAGAATTTGGCACACAAGCAGTGTGTCAGGGAATTCAACACCAACCTCCGATTAGAGCCATCTCATTCCAGGCAGCACACAGTCAAAAACATGTCAACCAACCACCGCTATAATACAGCCACACTATGTGCTGGCATGGAACACCACAGGTACAGACTAACGTATCAAAACTACACATATCAAAACTTAAATGCAGAACTGATAAAGGAATGTAACAAAAGCTGATCTTGAAACTGCGGTAGGCAACTTCTAAAAAAATTTTACTGGGCCAAAATGCCATAAAAAACCTCCAGCAATCTGCAATGGTAGTGCCATGTTATAATGCACATATGGGTTGTCTCTGTGTGCAGAAAAACTCTCTGTGGCTTCACAGTGTCTGTGCTCCGAGTGGCTAAAATACTAGAGCTTCGGGACGTGTCAACTAATCAGCGGAGTTTTCCCGTGGGGCGCCGTTACTACACATCCTGTGTGTCCCCAGTCACGGTTAAAAAGGTGATGAGGCCAAGGCAGAGGCAAAGCAACAGATCGGTGTAGAGGCGGGTTTGAAAATTTGAATTTCACCGTTGGCAAAAACAGCATACAGCCCGAGCTCCAGCACGTGAAACAACGTATAAAATTCTATGAATCAAATCCAAAGTAGGTGTCATAACTGATCTAAAAAAGTTATAATTAATTGGCAGGTGGTTATGTAGGTATTTGCAGAGATACTTCATAGAAAAACATTACCGGTGTGTAGTATCACCAACTTTGTTGCTGCTTTTAGCTTTGCCAAATATCTAATATTGCTACAGCCAACATCTCTAGTTTTCCAGCAATACATCAAATTCCACAGCCAATCAAATTTGCCCTCCGCTGTGGGCTCACAGACAATTTAATTGCACTTATTTTAAGCAAAGTACAAATAATAACCGCCATGGGGCGAACAAGCGAGCTTGCTAATTTTGTTTTCCATGAATCATACCAGATGTACGCTTTAACAAACATCAGAGGCCATTTGAAATGCTTCCAAGGGGGGGGAAAAAGAAAAAAAAGTGTGTTGAGAAGTCAGCTAATTACAGCTTCATTCATCTTTTAAGGCATAATTAGCATACCTTAAATCTGTTCAGTGTACTTTGCAATTAACATGAAGCCTTTAATGACCGAGAAGTCATGATGAGAAGCAGACAAACGGGTCATTCCATGTCAAATCATCCAGGGGGTGCCAGGTCACCTTAAAATTCTTTGAAAAATTTATTCGAGTAAATATTCATGCATAATGAAAAAATGCCAAATATTAGGATAGTATCTCAAATAGTTTAAGTTATAGCCCTTTGAAATTTGAATAATGTTTAAATATTTATTTTAAGAGCTGACTTGGAAAATTTCTCAAAATCTGGATGATTTGACATGGAATGACCCAAACCTAACGTAACTAGGCTACTATGCCAAATTGAAAGAATGCCAATAATCTGAATAATTCAAAAATAATCTTCCTGTAGGAACATTTTTAAAAAGATAATTACAAAAGCTTAATAAAAGCAATTGCACAAAATGGCCAAATGCACAGCTTGAGAGAATCAAGCAAACATACTCCTGCAAATCTGTGCCATTTCATAACCATTTAAATTTCAAAATGTGACCATTTCAAAATGCTCCATACACGACTGCTATCTAAATAAATTGGGCAGAATCTATCAATTCTGGCGTGATATTTATATCAACTGTATTCAGTGAATCACTAAGTTCTTGTGTACAATTTTTTTTTCCAAGTTAAATTCACTGCTTCAAATGTGCATTTTATCTACAGCACCACTAATATGGAAAACAAAAATAAACATGAAGGTTAATTTTTTTTAAAAATCTTGGGTGCCTAAGATTTTTGCCCAGTACTGTGTATGTGCCCATCCAACTATCCATTTATGAATCTATAGCCATCCATCCATCCATGTATCAGAAGCCATCCACATCCATCCATTCCTCTATTCAGAGCAATAGGCTTTCCCCCTGGCCCGTTTCCCCAAGCACAAGCGCCCTCACCTTTCCCCCTGGCCCGTTTCCCCAAGCACAAGCGCCCTCACCTTTCCCCCTGGCCCGTTTCCCCAAGCACAAGCGCCCTCACCTTTCCCCCTGGCCCGTTTCCCCAAGCACAAGCGCCCTCACCTTTCCCCCTGGCCCGTTTCCCCAAGCACAAGCGCCCTCACCTTTCCCCCTGGCCCGTTTCCCCAAGCACAAGCACCCTCACCTTTCCCCCTGGCCTGGTTCCCCAAGCACAAGCGCCCTCACCTTTCCCCCTGGCCTGGTTCCCCAAGCACAAGCGCCCTCACCTTTCCCCCTGGCCCGTTTCCCCAAGCACAAGCGCCCTCACCTTTCCCCCTGGCCCGTTTCCCCAAGCACAAGCGCCCTCACCTTTCCCCCTGGCCCGTTTCCCCAAGCACAAGCACCCTCACCTTTCCCCCTGGCCTGGTTCCCCAAGCACAAGCGCCCTCACCTTTCCCCCTGGCCTGGTTCCCCAAGCACAAGCGCCCTCACCTTTTCGTAATACTGGATGTTTTTGTCGGCCATTCCCGTGAGCAGTTGTCGGAAGTCCTGCCTCTTGTTGTTCTGCCAGCGATCCCAGTCAGCCTTCAGGTCGGCGTTGAAGCACTCGACTCGATCCTGACACTTCTCCACGTCCGTCGGCACCTGAGACGCACGCAGGACGCCTTCATGAACAACATTAAAACTACATTCCGAGTTAATTCACCCAATGACAAAAATATCCTGGGCTGATAGTGCAGTGGTTCGCACTCCTCAGTGCTTAAATTTCTATACTTTCTTGAAGTGTTCTAGGATTGATGATTCAATTGCCATTGCTGACTGATACATCAGCATTAAAATGCTCATTTAAAAGGTAACCAATTCCTTCATTATTCTCAATTTTTTTTTCGCATAATTTGCCAGGCTGTTCCAATAAAGAGATTTGTGTGTAATTTTTAATGTCGTTCTCGACGTCTAAAAAGGAAAAATTCCGAAGAAAGCATTTTCCACCAGGCATCAAATTAACATACATATACAGCAAAAGTTTGGCCACATCTTCATCGGAAATATCTCCAAACCTGGCTTTTTTTTGCCCGCGATCACGTTGGCCTTTTACATTCATCCTGTTTTTCAATCAATCTTCTTCCAGGCCTTTTCGAGCACTTATACAGGCCGAGTCAGTCAGATATTTCTTTGGATGCGGCATGTTGCTGTTGGCCACCTTCTCTTCATTTCTGTGTCCACAGCGCACATCCGCTTTCGCGTGACATCATTTTTGCATACTCGGGAATACTAATGAGGTATTTCTAATGGCGTGGGCAGTTTTTGCAGTTCGCAAAAGCCATTTTTACTTTCCATATTCGGGGGATAGCAAGCATTCTCGGGGAAAACATTATTCCTGTTCGTTTTAGTCATATCCATTAAATTACATCAAAAAAAGAACACACTGGTTGCCTTTAAACAACTTTCTAATGACAGATTTGTTGATCTCACAACTAAATAGGTTAAAGAAACACATCAACACATCTAATTGGCATGATAGGTTGAGTGCAACTGATTTCTGTAAGTTGTCTCAATTTTCGAGAAGATTATTATTCTGTTTTTGACACAAATGCAAAGAATGGACAACATCCCTAACATTGGTCACCTGGCACCAAGAGCAGAAGCAGGCTTAATCGGCTGTTTGAAAAACAGAGGAGCCAGTAATGCACTTTCTGGCTACAGTGCCGCATAATTGCAGCCACAGTTCACAGTCCTCACCGCTGTCCTCTCCTCTTTCCGAAACGCCACCGCTTCCAACTTTGCCTCGTACTCCGCCTGCACTTGGTCTCGCTTCTTCAGGACGTTCTAATCGAAAACAAAACATAAAATGTCAACCTCCCGCTAGCATACCAGCCGAATATTCAATTATAACCAGTTACTTCACTGAGCAAAAAACCCAAGCAGCCATTTAAAAAAAAAAAAAAAAAAAAAACCTGCATAGTTTGAGCAATCAAACTTGCTCACAAAAAAGTATCAGGATTTTCGATAAGTCTACATGGCAAGGATTGATAAATATTACAGAACACCCATAGCTTTCATTTTACAAACAAGAAAAGAATTACTTAGCTAAATATCCCAGAGTCAGAACTACAATGTGCCGCTCTTTTTCAGGATTTAATCAGGGTTAAACATTTACTTTGGAAAGCAGTGTGGAAACGGCGAGGAAGTGCAATGCCACATTTATGTATTGCGTTCCCTCCAAATTCGTGGGCAGAGCAACGTTTCGCAGGACCAGGTTGTCATCCAGAAACGTGCTCGGGCGAAGCAGAGGTTTATAATGCTCGTTATACAGTTACACTAGCAACTTAATGCCTCCTGCTCTCATGATTTGCACGCAGCTTCAATGTGGAAGCCATTAAAAAGCAGCTGGCCTCCTCCCAATAAATCCTGGCCTGGCTGTGACTTGCAGCCATTTTGGCTCTGCTGTTGCTCAGGAAGACTGATGGTCTGGGCCCGGCTGCGTCTGGCAGCCATTTCTGCTCAACCGTTGCTCAGGAAGACAGATGGCTCTGTTGATTGGAAATGCTAACGACCTCCAGCCGGCAGTCAGGAAGGGCTGCCGCTCAGTCCTCTTTTATTAGAGACTCTACAGAGAAACGCAGGCAGCAGACAACGTGCTAACGGTGGCAACCCCAGCTATGCCGATCACGGCTGCGTCAGGACATGTCCCTCCGCTGCCAAGCACCTAACACGCAATTCAGGGATACCAATTATATTTTTAGGGTCCAGCCACAATTTATTGAACCTCAACAGAGCAAGTAAGCAGCTACCGAGGTAATACGACTGGCAGTAGGGCCTGGAAGGACTTTAGAGGACCGCTTCATATTTACAAAGAGACTTCCATGTAATACAAAATCCCCAAGAGGCACATTAAATGGAGAAAAAAAAGATTAATTTTGTTCTTCAGCATGAATGACATCAAATACATAATCATAATATTCTAATCTGAACCTCTTATTGCTGACTTTTAAACCACAGTCGGTAACTGAAAGCAGATGAGCTCTATAAAACTACACAGAACACAAAGAAAAACAAAAACAAGACTCTTCAGCGGGTGGAAGAACATGGCTGCTCGGTAACAGAGTGAGGTAGAGAGGGACACTCAAGTTTCTGTCGTCTACCTCAGCATGGATTCATTCATCTGCATTCATTCAGTTACACCAAATCAACAGGTGAGAGCTACAGTACACATGGTTACAACCCCTGGAAAAATTATGGAATTAAAGAAGATTGTTTATCCACCTTTTTCTTCTTTTTTTACTCCATAGCAAATAAATAATCCCAAAATGACACAGATCAACTTTTTTTCTTAATTAGCTTAACATGAAATAAACCTCAAACAAATTAGATTAAATTAATGAATGGCAATTTTTTCTTAATAAAAGTAGAAAACAATATGGAATCAGTAAATTGTGAGGAAAAAAAAATCATGGAATCACCTTGTAGTTAACATTTTCTAAAAGAAATAACAGCACAAATTGGAATATACAAATTAGTCTGCAGTTTAAAGAGAGTGCTTGCTGACCTTAATGAGGTGCTGGACTTATCTAATTGAGACGAATCATGGCAACAACGAGAGAGCTGGCAAACGAACCCAGGAAAGGATCATAAAACTGCTCAAAGTAAAAATTCAACATAGGCAGAGGCAAAAAATGTTGGTTGTTCCCAGTTCCCTACTGTGCCTAAAATTTGGTGCCGTTATGAGCAAAAAGGGAAGGTTATAAAATAAAAATAAAAAATACAGGTATATCACAGAAGACTTCAAAGCCTCATGACAGAAATCTCAAAGCAATATGCCGTGAAAATAGAAAATGCACAACAAAACAAATAAAAAGCAAATGGCCAGAAACAGGAGTCATTGTTTGTGACTGAAATGCCAGAAATCGTCTGAATGAAATGGCATTTACAAACAGAAAACCCAAAAGAAAACCAGCACTAATACCTAAACTGAAGAAGGCAAGGTTACTGAGAAGCAATCGTGGTGTGTGGATGATTGGATGAAAAAGATATTCAGTGATATTCATCTGCATTGGCCAAGGTGATTATGCTAGAACTTGTGTCTGGTGCCGTTCAAAACATACTGTACAAAGATGAGTGCTGCAAGAAAACAAGCAAATTTCCCCATTCATTCGGTATAGGGTTGCATGTCAGGTAAATGACCAGGGAAGATCATGGCCGTCATTACCTCATTAGTCAATGTGCAGGTGTATATTGTAATTCTGGACAATTTTCTGATTCAGTCAATAAAAAGTAGTTTGGTGATGATGAAGTCATTCTTCAGAATGACAATACATCTTATCTCAGGGGAAAGAGTTTAAAAGCTTTTCGTCAGGAAAAACTCAATGACAGTCAATGAGAGCAAAAAGTCTGGAGTTCAATCCAACTGAAAATCTACAGTGGAAATTTTTTAGAAGATGGTCCATGATGAGGCCCCATCCAGCAACGATCGTGCGTCACCCGCTATTAATGACAGTTGGAACCAGTTTGATGGAGAATATTGGTTTTCATAAGTGAGGTCCACACCACAAATGATTCAGGTGGTCATAAAAGCTCAAGTGGGAGAAATAAAGCACCAATTCAGATTTTTTGTTGATGATTCCATAATATGTTCCACAGCATTGAACAATTCCATCATTTTTTCCGGTGCCACTAAAAAAAAAAAGCCACTAATTAAAATAATTAAACCTTGTTTGTTTGAAGCGCGTTTTTAGGGCCTGAATGTTTAGCTGATCAACAAAAATCATTTTCCGTCACATCTGTGATTTGTCTATGAAGTAAAAAAGCCAGATAAACTGCCTCTAAGAGTGGTGATTCCATCATTTTTGCCAGGGGTTGTGGGTCCACCAAAACATAAAACAGGATTGGTGCATGAGGAACATTTGGTTGACAACGAAGTGAACAATAAACCTCCGGAAAACTCTTGGTTCAGCGAGGTTTGCAGCCAATTCTCAGCAAATGAAAATATGTTGAGGAAGCAGGGCATAGGTCAACGGGAAATGAAATCAACGCCAGCAATTGAGTAATTGTGCCCTCTCAGCACTGTCAGGGTAAACCAGACCAGAGACATTCGCGGACGAGGGCAAGAGCCCGCCAGGCTCGGCAATAAAATGCCTGGAGGACAAAAATCTGTCAAATCTGCAGGACAACCAACCGTTACAGAATTTACCCCCAGCCGTACAGCTTGATGACATCACTTAATCCTGTGAAGGTGATGAAGCAGCCTCATGGACTGAAGGATGCCATAAGCCCGTAAAACCAAACACGCACTTCCTTCTAGGTGACATTAAATTTGATTTGGCGCATACTTGATTCCAAAGCATTGCAAAAGAACTTCACACCAAACTGTAAACACATTATTTAAAAAAATAATAAATTTTAAAAATAGCTGTAGCTGTAGCTGACCAGCAAGCAGTCTTATAGCAATGATACAGTTATGAAAATTTCATGTGAAGTTTGACATTTGAATCAATGAAAATCAATGTCAAGGTCACTAAATAAAAGTTCATGTATGTTCATGGTATGGCCAGCAGCCATACCACAATTTGATCTGCTTCAGCTGCGTAGCTGAAGCTAAGCAGGTGTGGGCTTGGTCAGTACTTGGATGGGACACCACTGAGGAAAACCAGGTTGCTGGTGGAAGAGGTGTTGGTGGGCCAGTAGGTGGCGATCATCCCTCTGGTGGGATAATCCCCAATGCCCCAGTGCAGTGACGGGGACACTGTACTGAAGGAGACGCCGTCATTCGGATGAGACGTTAAACCAAGGTCCTGACTCACAGTAGTCAATAAACATCCTATGACAGTTTTCGATAAGAGTAGGGGGTTCCCCGGTGTCATGGCTAAAGTCCCAACCAGGCTCTTTCGATCTGCCGCCTAATCATCCCCTGATCTAATTGGCTGTGCAATTCCTCTGTCCCTCCCCACCTTCCCCCAGGCCTCCCTTGAAAAAGAGATTTCAATCTCAATGGGACTTCCCTGGTTAAATAAGGGTTAATAAATAAATGTACATGTATAAGTCCTTTTGTAATATAAACACAATCCTGAGCTCTGAAGCAGTTTTGGTGATACAAGTCATTGAAAATTCAATATGTCAACTGTGCACATTAAAGGTCACACAAGGTCAAGTTTAGGTCAGCAAAAAGACTTTATACATGACATTCTAAATGTCTCTATACAAACCCTGGCTCAATCTGTGACCATTTTGGTGATACAAGTCATTGTACTTTTACTGTGAAGTTTGACCCTCTGGTCACTGACAGTCAAGTTGAATGTCACCAAATGAAAGTTCATGTGCGATTTCCTAGATGTCAGTAACCCAAACCTGGGCTCCATCTATAACCATTTTAGTGATACAAGTCATTGAATTTTCACTAGGTCACATTTGACTTTTGAAGGTCAATACGAAGGTCACCAAATGAAAGTTCATATATGACTTGCTATATGTCTCTAATACAAACCTGAGCTCCATCTGTGACCGTTTTGGCAACACAAGTAATTGTATTTGTATTATGTCAAGTTTGACTTTTAAATGTCACCAACAGTCAAGTTGAATGTCACGAAATGAAAGTTCATATGTGACTTCCTAGATGTCAGAAACACAAACCTAAACTCTATCTGTGACTTTTTTTAAAGATAGAATTCATTGAATTTTCACTCGGTGAAGTTCGAAGGTCACCAAATAAAAGTTCATACACGACTTCCTATACGTCTCCAATACAAACCTACACTCCATCCGTAAAGATTTTGCTGATATGATATGAATTGCTCATTTTATCACGAGGCAATAAAATAATTTCTTTTATTCATTAGTTAGCATGGCATTTAAAAAATAAAGACTTTGCGTTTTAACGAAAGGCCGCGCAAAACGATAAAAGTGGTGAGGCCCACAGTAAACTTTCAAGCCTTTAAAATGAAAGGAAAAGTAGAGTGACAAGGTTCGCCATCATACACAGTAGGACCATCTAAACAGAGGTTGGCTACATTGCAATGCTGAATGCGGGATTCATTTTGATTGTATGCATGGAATATATAAATGTAATCTATTCAATCACTATATGAAGAGTTCATATAAAACGCTCATTCGGAATCATCAATTGGAACGATGTGCGCATGTAAACATAGCTATTGAGTTCTACTTCAAAGTTTTATTCAGATTACACTAGTAAACAACCAATTACTAATCCCTTAAAGCTAGCTCGAGGAAAGCTGCCTCAAAGTAAAGATGGGTGGGCCAACAGGGCGGGTCGGTGACAGCTACCTTCATGGACTCGATGTAGAGGACGTACTCCCTGAGCACCGGGAGGAAGTCCTCGCTCATGTCCTCCGTTAGCTCCTCCAGGGCGGTGGAGCAGTTGGAGACGCAGCCCGAGACGCCCTCCAGAGGCTCCTGCAGCTCCCCTTCAGAGGAGGCCCAGCCGGAGTACACTGGGCCGTACTCCCGCAGCTCCACCAGGTACTCTACAGGGCCAGAGCCGGGACACTACGTCAGAGCTCGTCCCACCACCCAGGAGCACATTTCAGAGTATACCCTGAGGCCATGCCTCCTGAAATTCCTCCTGAGTAACACCCAGCACCCCGCCCAAATCAGGAACACGGTTTATGCGTACTGCAAATACTAAATAAAAATTCCTCCAGGTTTTGCTCCACAGAGCAATCAGCTCAGCAACTGCTTCAGGAAATTCCCCCAAGAACCTACATGTGGTATGCAGGCTTGCAAACCTATTTTTTCCCTATATTTTAACCGTATTTTTGGAATGGAGCTCGAAATGTCCAGTAACAGTTTTTATAAGTCCTCTTTAGGGCTGGGTATCAACTCAAATTTCAAGAACCGATTCGATTCCGATTCATACGATTCTGAATCGATTATCACGATTCAATCCGATCTCGATTTGGTTAATGTTATCAAAACTTTTATTATAATTTTGTCATGGCCATTTGGCCCACAAACAGCTACGAACAACACTTGTAGGGTTAAAGTAAACATTATGCTGCATGTTGTGAAGACTCTCCAGTCAGAATAGCAGCATCAGTGTGAAAACCAGCATGACTGATTAACCACTATCACCATTGCTTCCAATCCAATGCACTTATCGATATGGAAAAAAAAAACAAAGATGCAGCCAGTGTTAATGCAAACAAAGTGCTGGTTACTGGCTTCAAAGTAAACAAACTATCATCATATGTCGTGTTTCCCACAGACCAGTAAGCAATGTATGATGGAGGACGGGGGGGGGGGGGGGGGGGGGGAGCTTTCCATTTTGTTGAGTGTGGGGTTCACACCGTTATTGCGCTATTTCTGCGTCTTGCAGCATTTCCTTTTTTTTTTTTTCACTTTATGTGCGCAACAGTGGTGTGCAGTGGACGGAAAACTGGGGGGGCGGAAAACATCCCTTGAAACGGATGAGATTAGTGACCCGATTTCAATCATTGTTCTAGGTCAACATGTTAGTTTCCCTTATAATGAAATGTTTAGGCGAGTGAATAATAACTTCGATAAAATGTTTAATTCACATGCCTTAACAGGAAACGCTTCACAAAAAAACACTGGATTTTCAGCGTTAAATTTTGTCACATCCTAAGCAAGTCGTCAAACCTGTGCATCATTATTGTTCAATTGAAAAAGACAGAAATGCGCTCTTTTTTGCGTTCAGCTGGTGCGCTTGATTACTTGTCTTAACAAAGACAATTGGCTACACCTGAGAGGGGAGAGTTAAAATGTCTTTTACCAGGGAAATTGACCAAAAACAGATCAAGACTAATGAGCAGTTTAAAGACATGTTTATCGCCCTGCTTGTTCCCTGTCCTCCGCCCACCACTGGTGCGCAAACATTATCAATAGCCAGTGATTGCGCAATGATTTGGAATTAACAGGAATCAATTTGTGGTGGGAAATATACTCTGCTCAAAAAAATAAAGGGGACACTAAAATAACGCATCCTAGATCTGAATGAATGAAATATTCTTATTAAATACTTAGTTCTTTACATAGCTGAATGTGCTGACAACGAAAATCACACAAAAATTATCAATGGAAATCAAATTTATTAACCCACGGAGGTCTGGATTTGGAGTCACGCTCAAAATTAAAGTGGAAAAACACACTACAGGCTGATCCAACTTTGATGTAATGTCCTTAAAACAAGTCAACATGAGGCTCAGTAGTGTGTGTGGCCTCCACGTGCCTGTATGACCTCCCTACAACGCCTGGCCATGCACCTGATGAGGTGGCGGATGGTCTCCTGAGGGATCTCCTCCCAGACCTGGACTAAAGCATCCGCCAACTCCTGGATAGTCTGTGGTGCAACGTGGCTTTGGTGGATGTAGCGAGACATGATGTCCCAGATGTGCCCAATTGGATTCAGGTCTGGGGAACGGGCGGGCCAGTCCATAGCATCAATGCCTTCATCTTGCAGGAACTGCAGACACACTCCAGCCACATGAGGTCTAGCATTGTCTTGCATTAGGAGGAACCCAGAGCCAACCGCACCAGCCTATGGTCTCACAAGGGGTCTGAGGATCTCATCTTGTTACCTAATGGCAGTCAGGCTACCTCTGGCGGGCACATGGAGGGCTGTGCGGCCCCCCAAAGAAATGCCACCCCACACCATTACTGACTCACTGCGAAACCGGTCATGCTAAAGGATGTTGCAGTCAGCAGAACGCTCTCCACGGCGTCTCCAGACTCTGTCAGGTCTGTCACATGTGCTCAGTGTGAACCTGCTTTCATCTGTGAAGAACACAGGGCGCCGGTGGCGAATTTGCCAATCTTGGGGTTCTCTGGCAAATGCCAAATGTCCTGCACGGTGTTGGCTGTAAGCACAACCCCCACCTGTGGATGTCAGGTCCTCATACCATCCTCATGCACATTTGTGGCCTGCTGCAGGTCACTTTGCAGAGCTCTGGCAGTGCTCCTCCTGTTCCTCCTTGCACGGAGGTAGCAGTCCTGCTGCTGAGTTGTTGCCCTCCTACGGCCTCCTCCACGTCTCCTGATATACTGGCCTGTCTCCTGGTAGCGCCTCCATGCTCTGGACACCACGCTGACAGACACAGCAAACCTTGTTGCCACAGCTTGCATTGATGTGCCATCCTGGATGAGCTGCACTACCTGAGCCACCTGTGTGGGTTGTAGAGTCCGTCTCATGCTACCACTAGAGTGAAAGCCCCGCCAGCATTCAAAAGTGACCAAAACATCAGCCAGAAAGCATAGGAAATGAGAAGTGGTCTGGGGTCACCACCTGCAGAACCACTCTTTTATTGGGGGTGTCTTTGCCTATAATTTCCACCAGTTGTCTATTCCATTTGCTCAACAGCATGTGAAATTGATTGTCAATCAGCGTTGCTTCCTAAGTGGACAGTATGATTTCACAGAAGTGTGATTGGCTTGGAGTTACATTGAGTTGTTTAAGTGATCCCTTTATTTTTTTGAGCAGTGTATGTAGGCTATATTAAAAGACCAATCTTTGGACGTACGAATCGATCTTTACAAATTAAAATGAGAATCGATCCAGAATCGGAGAATCCATTTTTTCCAACACAGGCCTTGTCCTCTAATTATTCTTTGTGAATTTCCGAAAAATGAACTACAGCACATCCATGTGCAAAAAAAAAAAAAAACGACAAATCCAAAAAGATGTACATTTGTACATTTTCATTATAAATTCCATAAGAGCATTAAAGTAAACATGACAGATATCTTTTTTTTGGTATTTGGTTCTAAGATGCCTGCAAGAAAGCATTTTGACATCAAAACGTTCTAAAATTTTACTGAGCCCGTATTTTGAGTTCAAAAATATTGCCATTTTGACTTGAAATTTGTCGCAAGGACACAAGCCAAAAAATTCATATGATTTACAGGAGAGGTCAGTAGATTTGAGTCACAATTAAACATGGTGGAAACCCAGAGGAAGGCAGTTAAGAAACTCCAATATTATAGTGTCGCTACAGCAGCTAACATCCACAGTTGCATGAATACCGTTTCACATACTGGGCATATCAATGCATGCATTTCCCACTTTGAGGGGAAAATGAATTAAAGTCGTGCAGCAGCACTGCAATGATTTCGGTGAGCAAATGCAAGTGAAATGACTCAAAGCTGAACTGTGCGGAGACTGCAATCAGTTACAGTGACGTCACAAGTTAGGCTTTTTCGCACCCAGTCTCTGTGACAATTTTACAGGGAAAATCAGCGTATTTTGGGCAGCAGAAGTAACAAAAAAAAAAGTTTCTTTTTGTCATTAAAAAAAAAAAAAAAAGACCTTTTTGTTTACTGCATATTTCAAACAACCAAAAACAGAAAAACCAAAAAAAAAAAAAGTTTGCGTCATATACACATCTTTTTGGAAATTGCGTGCAGTCTACCCACAGTTTTCATGGGAAATCTGAGGATAATGTTATACAAAAATAATCAACCTGTAAATTTTTCCTGTACTTAAAAGTAAAAAGTCATCCCACAGGATTGTGCGGTCAGGTGACCCCCTGTACCTCTGACTCCAACCCACCATCCACCGCCCTGCATGGTTTCATTTACACCACAATGCAAACTAATCAATTCTAACTGGCAGCTCAATTAAACCTCCAAAAGCTGCTGAATATAACAGTTTGAAGTGAAAAAGCACAGAATATAGTGAGGGTTGGGTTCCAGCAGTAGAATGAGTTGTCCTTTCTTAAGTTCAGACTGGTGAAACTACAGAACAGTAGATTGACAGGACCATGGTCGGCCAGCCCAGATGCAGCACACCACCCCCTCACCTGACTGCTCTTTGATTATCCTTTGTGCGATTCTGTCAATGGTCCCGAGCTTCTGTGTGAACACGTCCAGGTAGTCACCCATGGCGGCGAACTCCTGCGGCCGAGCTCTCAGCTTGTAACCTCCCGTAACGTACTTCACCGACTCGCCCATCTTTGTCAGCAGGGCCAGGCCTTGCCTCTTATATGCGTTCAAATCCTGAGTTTAAAATATGATTTTCTTTTTTATTACAGTCAGTTAAAATGTTCAAATCTTTTCAATAGAAAAAAGGAAAAAAAAATGTATGTAATGTAAGAGGCTCAATTCCGATTGCATGCTTCGGATATGTAAATGTGCACATCTAGCTGATCTCCTCATGCAGGATTCATGTAAACCACTAGCTCGGAATCATCAATTGAAACAATTTTATTGCAAATGGAAAAAAAATTGTATGCATGTAAACATAGCTTTTGAATTCTATGGAGCGTTGATCACATACGAGCAAACAGAACCGAGGATTAGAATGAGCAACACTCGTATTTAATGAGCGTTTGCTCTTAAGAATGTCTATGTGCCAATACGGCATGTTCAGAGAACTTGCGGGAGTGAGGATGAATGAGTATGTGCATCGATTTTTCACCTGAGGCATAAAAGTGCTCCTGTTAAAATGTGAATGCTGGGAACTTTGTGTGAAAGCGGTATACACTAAAGCAAAAACCTACATTTAGACACAACAGCAAAACCTTGATCAGTAATAACCGTTATAGGACGGGTGACGGAGATATGATGCCTCACTAAACATTCAGGTACGTTCAGGTAGCAGTTAAGCGACACCCAGTAAAAATACTGATGAGATATACTAAATAATCTGCAGAATTAAATTAATCAAAAGGAGTAAACAACTGTCCTCTCACCTACATCACAATACCAGCTCGCAAGGTCCTCTAACCAACAACTAACAACCTTCCACCCTCCCCTGATGGAATCTTCAGGTTTCATGTATTAGTTCCATCAGTCAGCTACAACTCATTTTCGCTACAGTTGGATATCTGTTGTAATTACCCAGCACAAAGGCAATGGATTCACTTTACAGTTGTCCTGATTATACTCATGGAAGTCGTGATTGAACTGATGGAACACCGAAGTGAGTTATTCCAGAGTTCAGGAGTTGTAGCGCTTGGGCAACAGAACAAAAAAAAAAAACCTGCCCTTGTGGAACAACAACCCCAGCATAAGCCATTTATTGCCACGGCACCCTCACCTTGGCTGACAGAAAGACGTTCAAGTGTTCGTTAAACGACAGCACGGGGTGGTCTGCGACCCTCTTCAGAAATTTGTCCAAGGCCTTCCTCCTGGTCTCCACGAACTCTTCCGAAAACCTGTCCACCACTCCCTTCATCACAAACTTCTCAGGAAGAGGCTGCGTGGGAGACAAACGGGGACAGACTCTTCACAGCTCTGAACCCATCCAACCACCTAACACCCCAGATTAGAACCGCGGGTGACGCGTCAATCAAATGCGATGTTCGGCTGGGGTGGGAGGAGCCACGACCTACGGGAATCAGATGCGTTGGCTGAGTCTCCTCCAGCTTGTTCCTCAGCCAATCAAAGTCCTGATACCGGCGACGCACCACGTACTCCGGGAGGTCAAACTCCGTTCTTGTGGTCTGGTGGTCAGAATGGACACAAGACAAGAGAGATTAGACAGAGGGGCACCAACACTGGTACTCGAAATAATGGGCTCTGCGCTCAAGAGTACTCAGGCTACCGAGGACAGTGCTATGTGGGGACTATTCTGGGGGCCCACAGCCTAGGGCGGGGAGCAAGTACAGATGAAGGGCCCACAAAATTCCAGGGGCAATATTTCCACCAGAGTTAACAGAAACAGCTCAAAAATTAAGACAATTTAGGCTTTAGTAAGCATGTTTTATGCAGACATTTCTCGTGTTGTCGTGTTGCTTTTTTCAGTTTTGTATCACGTTGTGCTCGGGGCCATTTGCCTCCGTTCACGCAGCGGGGTTTTTCCCTCATTAACGAAGACCTGGACAGCAGCCTGTGCAGGAATCTGATTAATAGTTCACCAGGACATTAACTCTCCGACAACCCTCCGCGGCCCATTGAAAATAGGAGCGGAGAGACCATTAACTCGCACTGCAGCAAGGTGGTAAATACATAAGACTTGTTCATTTTAACCGTTGAAAGAGACAGCTAAAAGCCCCGCTACTTTGAACGGTTTGTGTCGTCTGAACAAAACGTCACTTTACCCGCAGTAATTGCTATATCATACTGCTCTCTTGTTTTTCTTTAATCCCTTGGGCACAGTGCTATATGTTTATTTAATTAATGCAGCCTCGTAGTCATGTCAGATGGTTGTGTCATTACAGACAACGCAACAAGTTATCCGTGGGAAAAAAAAAAAAAAAAAACCACAGTAATTAGCACCTACAACAGAGTTTATTGGACTCCCAGCCTTTAGAGTGGCATTAAAGGCTGCTAAAAACAGCTCTTATCGCATTGATCGACTGGTAACCAGGCTACAGACTATGAGCTCAAAGTCAAGCGTACAGTACTCTGATTACTGGCCCTGGCTTATTGCCCTCAGTCCCTCTGTTCTGTGAAAATGTAGACCTGAAATGTTTCACAATTGGATAATAGGACTGGCTGTATCTTACTATCACAATGCAGGCCCGTTTTACCACAGTGACCAAAACCCAGTTGTGCCAAATGGGCATCTTGCTTGCCCAATGGGAAACCCCAGAGGAGAAATGCAAACTGTAATCAAAGCCAAAATTTGAAGACGCATAGAAAAGTATTTGTTATGTACACCACCTTTGACAATATATTGTCACAACAGGATTTACAAAAAGCTATTTTTTAAGCTGCCAGCCCCTGGGCCTTAGATTGATGGGGCTTCCAGAATCATTTTTAAATCATATCCTGCGTGACGATCTTGCCCCCCACACCTTTGTGCTGACTCTGTAGGTGATGTAGGTTTCCATGGTGGACACATGCTTTTTGGGGTCGTCTACGGTGACGAACAGGTCGCGCGTCTCGCCGTCCAAGTCATCGTCCAGCTGGAGCCGGTTGAGTAGGGAGGATGAGGACGCGGGGCTGGACGTGTCGACCGGGGTCCCGTTGGGCAGACTCAGGTCCTACAGAAGACACAGCCCAGTTTAAGTCAAGTAACCACAATGAGGTGCTGATCTCACCACCTTGGCTGGCTCCAGTACCGGTTAAAAATATCTCTCTGCATTCAAGTAAACGGTAACTTTAACACAAAATTCTGTCAATCATTTTGTCCTCAAGCAAACGTACACAGTAAAAAATTATAGCCCCATTAAGTTATGTGAACGTATTTGTTCTCAATAACTCCACTTGAGAGGACAATTTTCAGAAACAGACCACAGCTTTCTATGTTTTCGAAAGTTAAAGTTATCCATTGTCTTCACCAATTGTAAGTTGAAACAAAGCTCATCTTCAAGGTAAGTTAGCTCACACTTAGTTGAGCTTTCACATTTTTAAGGCAGCCAGTAAACTTTCCTTTATAAAGTTTAACCACCTAAAATTTGAAGCTTCATTTGAATATCTCTGTCAAAAAATCGAACATGAAAAATGAAATTTGGTACAGCCCTACCAAAATCATCGACTGATTTAGTTAAAAATCAATTCCATCAAATCAAGGTTTCACAATTATTGGCACCCTTAAAATTATTGCCAACCATTTCTACCAGAATTAAATCAAGTTTTATCTAAGGAACTATATTGAGCCATTACATCACTTCCTGTTTCACTAGGGTATAAAAATGAGGTAGCACACATGCAATATCCCTTTGTTATCCAACACATTGAAGAAAACAAAACAACTGTCAGTTCAAAATGGTCATAGACCTTCATCTGTTAATGGCTACAAGAGGATTCAGAAATGATTTAATATGCCACCGAGCACTGTCAGGGCAATTGTCAAGAGCCAGTTTTTCCAAGAATCAGGCAGAATGTGATATACAATGGTCTCAGATTTGCCTATAATTTTTGTTGGTGAAAGATGGTTGGTTCAATAGAAAAACAAATTTTAAGGTGCCAATATCCTTCAGTTTCTTTTTTAGGGGTACCAGAAGGGCCAAAGATTCTGAGATGAGAAATGAGCGCTGAAAAAAAAAAATCACCATTGAAATGCTATTATTTCAATGCGCCGATTGCAGCCCACATTCATTTCACATATGTCAATCTACTGTGTGTAGGGCTCGCAGTAATCTGAAAATTTTGATGGGTTGTCAAGAGCGCGTCCTGCAGGGGGCGCTGCAAGATGCTACTTTTGGCCTTTTGAGCAGTAATATCAGGGTCATTTCCAGACTGTGCCCTCAACAGCCCAAGATGGTATATTACCTCCGCCAACAAATTTGGGGCGGAGGTAATGTTTTCGCCCCTGTTTGTTAGTTCGTTTGTTAGTCTGTTTGTGAACAACATAACTCAAAAAGTAATGGACGGATTTGTCTGAAATTTTGTGGGTGGATTGCTATTACATCAAGGATGGACGATATTGATTTTCACCTCTATCACTGAAAGAATATGGCCGCCACGGCAGCCATGTTGAAATCCTATTACACGATAACTCAAAAAGTAATGGACGGATTTGTCTGAAATTATGTGGGTGGATTTCCATTACATCAAGGATGGACCCTATTGATTTTGACCGCAATCAGTGAAACATCAATTGATAAACAATCAGTGAACCGCAATCAGTGGCCATCACGGCAGCCATCTTGAAATCCTATCACACGCCATAACTCAACTTTGCTCCCACTCATGCACATTTGGATTGTGCTTCCTTCGAGGAGGTTTGCACTCTACGAGTGCTGCTAGTTTATAATATGATACTATCGGACGTCTTTTACATAATCAACACAAATTAAGCATGAGATTTTGAGGGCGCTAGAGTATAGGTGGTGCTTCAGTCAGGGATAAAATGAAATTTGGTATTTTGGGAGGTCAAGTTCTCCATGCGCCCGCATCCTGTTTTGATTAAACCTTTTCTGTTGGGTAGCCTGATATATCTACTAACTGTGATGTGAAGATTACTCTGGATTTCTGCTGCATTAATCCCTTTGCAGTCCATCTGAGTAAGAATGATTTTTTTTTTTTTTTTTAAACCTTTCACTAAATTGCAGGGGTTTTATTACCTCAATGCTTAATGCAGTACATGACACACATATATTAGTGCACGTGTGATACTAACAGCCATTAATACAAGATTTTGAACTTTAAATGGGGTGTATAATGTGACATAAGCTACTTCCAAAGGGCATTCAGGCTACTTTGCTCGAGAGAACTGAAACTGCATTCTACCCAGTGATCACAGTATTTTAAATTTCTACATTATGGCCACATCTTTTCTTGAATATGAGTAATGGCCTCGTCGATCCAACTGTTCTGAGGAGGACAACGTCAATGTGTTGCCATGAGTGCTGATCCAGCTATTTGAAATAGGAAGCTGACTGGAAAAGATATCTCGATGACAGTTTCTAAGTTAAATGTAACATACAGTGGTTGAAAATGTTTTTTTTTTTTTCTAAAAAAAGGTACACGTAGGTAACCTACATGACTGCGAGTAGGTTACAGAGTTCACAACTTGCTGATTTTCGCTGTACTTTCTCTCAGCGTCTCTCTTGTTTCTCAGGTTCAGGTGGTAAAGTAACTCACCAACATGGACTAGTAGTCAATTCTGCATGCTGTCTTACCCAAGTTTTCCTGAATTTAAAAGTGATGGTTGAGATAATCAGAGATATTTATTATGTAATTTGCATCACAGTGAACTATACAATGGCTGACATGCCAAAGGACCTCCGTTTTCTGTTGGGTGACGTCTATCAGTACTATGAATAACTGAAGAGGAGTATTAAACATCAAAGGCAATATTGTGAAAGACAAATTACATTTTCCAAGGTGTAGTTAACATGAATTAGTAGTTGCAGTCTTTTCCATTTTTGCAAAAGGTGCTTGAGAACTGATGGTGGGAAAGGGTTAATGCAGCCAAAACCCTGAGTAATCTTCTCATCACAGTTAGTAGACATATAGGGCTAACCAACAGCAAATGTTTAATCAAAATTGGTTGAGGGCATACAGAGAACTTTGACCTCCCAAAATGCCAAATTTCACTTTTCCCCTGATTGAAGCGCCACCTAAACTCTTGCGCCTCAACATCCCACAGTTAATATGTGTTGATTATGTAAAGGACCTCCCATGGTATCATGTGATGAATAAATGTGATGAATCTTGGGCTGTTGAGGGTGCAGTCTGGAAATGCCCCTGATATTACAGCTCAAATGCCCAAAAGTAGCATATTGCAGCACCCCCTATAGGATGCGCCCTTGACAGCCAACAAAAATTTTCAGATTATTGCGAGCCCTACACACAGTAGACTGACATACGAGAAAATGAATGTGGGCTGTTGATGGCGCAGTGATACAATTGCATGTCAAAACTTAATTTTTTTCAGCACTCATTTCTCCTCTCGAAATCTTTGGCCCTTTTGGTACCTCTAAAAATGAAACTAAGGTTATTGGTACCTAAAAATTTGCCATTTTTCTATTGAACCAAGCATCTTTCACCAAAAAAAACTTTAGGCAAATCTGACATATCACCCCCAAATGGTTGACTGCCTGATTCTTCAAAAAAAATTGGCTCTTAAAAAATTCCAAAGATAAGCAGTAACTGTTGAAAAACCTGAACAATTGAGAATGCAATTGCATTTTGCCCCCCAATATACTGAGTAGGATGGTGAGAGAAGCAACAAAATCCCCAAGAATCACTGTGAAGGAATTCAGTTCTTGGTGGCATCTTGGGGTCACCAGGTTTCCAAAAGCCCCATCAGGTGCCACCTCCACAACCACAGGTTCTTTGGATGGTTGCCAGAAGAAAGCCTTTTCAGACCAGAAGACACAGAAGCAAGTGCTTGGAGTTTGACAAACGTCATTTAAATTCTGACTGCAGCAAGGTGCTTTGGCCAGATGAGACCAAGATTGCACGTTTCAGTCAGATACAGCATCGGCATGTTTGGTGTCAAAACAGAAATGCATACAAGGAGAAGCAACTCATAACCATGGTGAAATATGATGGTGGGTCAGTCATGTTTTGGGGCTGTTTTAATTCAAAAGGTCCAGCGGCACTGGTTAAGATTAAAGGCATAATGTAATCCACAAAGTTTGGCCGACAATCTGTTTGCCTCCACTAGAAGGCTGAGGCCTAGCCGTAGGTGGACTTTCCCACAAGAAAATGACCCAAAGCGTACCTCAAGATCTCCAAAGATATGGTTCAGTGACAATATAGTCAATGTTTGGCAATGGCTATCTTAGTAGCCAAACCTTAATCCAATCATAAACCTGTGGGCGGAGTTGAAGAGGGCAGTTGATAAACGCAAAACCAAGAATGTGAAGGATCTTGAAAGGATCTGTCCAAAATCCCCCAAAAGGGTGCCTTAACCTTGTCAATTTTACAAGAAAAGACTTATCCTTGCCAGAGGTGGATGCACCTAGTACTGCATGAAGGGTACCAATAATTATGAAACCTTGATTTTGTTGAAATTTATTTTGTATAAAATTATCGTTATGGTTTTGGTTGTTTCCACTGAAACTTTAATGAAGTATTTCCCACATGTTGGTATATTACATTTCTCCATAAGTCTGTAGAGCTCCAGAGGCTGACGTCATGCAATCAGAAATCGCCATATTGGCAGGAAAGTGTGTGGTGGAAAACACTGGCAGGCATACGGCAAGCAGCTAACTTGCTGACTGTGAAGTGAATAGTTTTATGTCTTAGGTAATGCCTTTAGACATTCATCCAACCTGTGATAACATGGTGACACAAGCTAGATAACATACCCGTTGAGCACAGCTAATAGCTAGTCACATTATTCTTCCCTATTGCTGATGCTAACGTAACCGTGACAAAGAGGCGCTTAAGACCTGCGTCCACAGGCAGTGCTTTCAGATCTGGAAGCGCCCGTGATGACATTTACAAAGCGCTACTCTCTAGCACTGATTTTCGCTAAAAGTTGTGAAGACTGTCTGGGCATTTCCTCTATGCATCATTGTAAATGTATTGTAACTCAGTGAAATGAAACAGTCAATAACTGTCGCAACTAAGCTAATGTATGCTCATTTCCCAAAAGTGCAACTGGAAACTAATAAAGTCAATGGCTCCAACTATGTAGCAAAGTTGCTAATGTAGCTCCCAACCATGCTTTGGGAAACCTAGCAAACCAGATGAAAATAAATGGGAACCTCAGAAATCACAGAGTACCAAGCTAGGTAAAGCTGTTGGGGTCTACAGTTGTCGTAAACATTAATACTGAATAATTTGTCAGCAAACTTCATGTCCCAAAATGCAGAACAGTAAGCAAACCTAAACTTTAGCAAGCTAATTGATTAGGAACACGACTTTGGCAGCAGAAAACCTTTCTCACTATTGCTATTGTTAGTTCCTTCCAATTTACAATTTTGTTTTGTCAGTGAGAGAAGTGACAATGATGAGCCCGGCGGCATTCCAAAAGTTGAACTATTTCCAGCCGAAAGCTCTGTGGGAAAAAGCTGTATGCTGAGAATGTTTTGGTCGTTGAGGATGTTGAGCGCTGTCAATGCTAAACTTCATAGTATTTGCATTAAAAACGGATGCAGCCAGCACAAAAAAGAAGTTTCCTGACACAGGCCCTATTTATCACAAAGCCAAATTACGTCCATTTGTATCCCTTGAGGCCATTGTATACTTTGAGAGATTCTATGAAGAGTCTATGACTCTATGAAGTTCATCAGGTATTTGTAGTTGCTGGATACTGCAGGTCTGGAACATAGTCCGATCCGGCTGAGTCAATACTTGTGAAAAGCACACCTGAGGCATAATAGGTTAAACATTATTGAACCTTAAGTTTTGAATTATATAGCTCAATTTATTTGCACGTAAAGCGGGTAATGAACTCGGATGGCTTGAAATCAGCGCCATTCATTTTGGCTTTTCCTGACAAAATGGTGGCGTAAACAAAAAGGAGTCACGTGACGTCAGGAGCTCTATTGTTTAACATTTCTTTTGTATTGTTTGTGCATTGCCAGTCAGGGGTGCCAGTAATTTTGGAGCCCACTGTACATAAATCCTTTGTGTGAACATCAGGCCGGTATCAAACACTTTTCCTGCATACGGTCATCCAAAACAAAAAAGGCCTGAGCTTGCCAAACTCCACAAAACTTCGTGTCAGTATGCAGAAGTCCTCATTTCATGTCAGGAAAACGATCACTATTTGTTACAGAAGTGAACCTGCTTCCACATACTGCCATAGTTTTTTTTCCTTTCTTTGAGCAGAATGAAATCTAGGTGGCCCTCTTTTAAGTAGACACGTACATTGGTTAAGATGATGCTATAAATCACTAAATTATTACGTGCAACAACACTTGCGCCCACCACACGAAAGACCTCTCATAATGACTGAGAATCAAAGGGTCAGAATCTGACCAGCACGGCTAAAATACAGACCATATTTTCAGGAGTTAATTGAATATTAAGCACTGGACAAATTCTAGCCAAGCACACTGGAAAAACGGTTTTAAAAAGGGCAAAAGAACGCCAATAAATAGTGGGACGACTGTGATATCAGCGTGGGGTTTAAGAGGACGGCTGGGGGGATGGGGTCACCAGAAAGGACGATTCTTTGACATGACGATCACAATCCATCTATTCAGCGCTAGCACGGCATAGCAGCCCGCGGCACGACAAACAAGCAAAACCCACTGGAGACAATCCTCCTTCAGTGTCTCTCCGCAGGCACAGCGCAAATAATGGTTAGCAGGAAGATGTTCAGTCCTATGAACTGTAGAGAAACACATGTGCCTTTATCATTCCAGTACAGGTAGGCGTCAATTAAAATGTACCATTCCATTGGCAAAAATAGTGCTGCTAAATGACATTAATTTTTATCTGTAATACGCAGAAACCTCAAGTTAATTCACCGCAAGGAATTTTATATCTTTGACTTTAAATCGTGCAAATATGGATTTGTTACCGTTTCAACTTATGTACATAATTAGTTCTAAACTTTGAATTTTATTTTAAGTTTAACTGAACCCAGACATCACTGCAAGAAAGGATCCCACCCTTAACGTGTCACACACATACTGTGTGGAAAAAAGAAACAGGAGACCAAGTTTCATTCATATCATATCTTAAACACGCGACAAAAAATGTTGCCATGAGACTTCCTGCAAGCAAAAGACAGATTTATATCTCAGCCACACATGATGTGTTTGAGCTAGAACTATTGCAAAAAGATCATCTTCCTTCACCAGAAATAGAGCATGTATGCTGAATTTTAATCCTTAAAACTTTTAAAACAAATACGCATATTAAACAAATACGTATATTAAGTGGGTAGCACTCCTAACAGCAATAAGAGTCATGGGTTTGAATCAGGCCTGAGGCCTTTCTGTGGAGAGTTTGCATGTTCTCCCTTTGTTTGCCTGAGTTTTCTCTGGTTTCCTCCCACAGTCCAAACACACACTTGTCAGGCTAACTGGAGACTCTAACTCGCCCATAGGTATGAGTGTGACAGTGAGTGGTGTGTGGCCTGCAGTGGACTGGTGAGCTGTCCAGGGTCAGTCCCAGCCTTTACTCAGCTGGATTAGACTCCAGCTCAACCCCAACCCTAAAGAGAAAGAAGCAGTATGGAGTATGGATGGATTATCCCTGAAACCTTAAGAAACCACTGAATATGGCATTAATAATTCAAAAATAGAGAAAACAGGTCTGGAATAAGGAAACAAATGCAGGCAGTGGAAAAAAAATGTAACAGGATGCAGCTGAGGTCTTCAAGGAAACTATCATAATAACCAGAAGACCCTGTCAGTAAAGACACACTTGTAACGTTACTTATGCACTTTCTGCACAAAAAAAAGAACAATACTTTTAGATACATTAACCCTCATCCTACCAGCCTGTTTTCCACCCTAATCTTATTTTTACTTGTAAAGTGCAAATAAAGCAATATTTTGTAGACTGATCAATGCAAACATATTTACCGGCCACCTCTGCAGATATTATAGAGCTGAAATTTACAATTCTCCTTTTAAATAAATGCCTCTGTACATCTTCCGGATCACACGAACACGACAAAAATAGGAGAAATTTTCCGTTTTCCATTTCTTGATAAATAATACATTTTCACTCACTGAGGATGTCGGATTCTTTTTTTTTTTTGAATCAACAGATGTCTAAAAACATCAAGTCACAAGCAACCAGAAGCGAGCTGTGGGTCGAGCCCACTAGCGTCTTACAGGTGGCACATTCCTGTTGGACATTCTTGTCAACTGATCAAGGACAGAGCTTGCAGGTGAGGTGATGTGACCTCTACGTCACTGCAAACAGACTGTTCAGACAATGGGCCCACTTCATCTCCAGAAACGTCTGAGTCCTCGAACACAGAATCAGTATAGGCCACCAAAATAATTCTCAGTGCTTCTCCTGTTGTGCATCTTCCAGCTGTACCTGTTCCAGCAATGTTTGTTTAAAAGTAGTTCAGATTATCATTTTTCACAAAAGTAGCTGAGAGTAATAAAGGTAGATAAGATGGCTGTCAGTTCTTCCAAGGTCTCATCACACCCCAGAGGAAAAGTTTCAGAAACTTTCAAGTCGCTTCACGTACAAAACCTTCTTTGTGCCTTGCAAGAGGGAGAAAGATAAACTGACAAATTCATGAAATATTACCTTGGTACAACATATCGTATTTGAGAGGGGTGAGATAGAATGTGACTGGGGTCTGATCAGATGGAGGCTGAGTATTTTTCTTCAAATATATGCAAGACAGAGTTCCCTCTAGCTCTTTATTTCATTTTTTTTGCTAATGGAACACAGAAAAAAATTTTCATACAAAAGGTCAGCAAACCTTAGAGGCACGTTTCATGCACACACTGACGCGCTAACCCACGCACTGCACCCGAGGACAAACCCGTCTTTAACAGACTATCTTTGCAGAACTCCTCACGGCAAACTTCCCTCCTGACCAACATGAGCGCTCAGTGGTCTCCCCCACAGCTGTGATCCAGGCAGCAACCAGCCAGTCCTACTAATATGAGACTCCTTAGAGACGACTGTCAAACTACTCTGTGATAACTGTACAAATTACTCTGCATCCTGTTATTCACAAGTACAAAACTGCAAGCGGCCTGAAAGCAACAACAAGGTCCAAGTAGTAACATCAATTTTTTATTTGGAATACATTTTCAACTGTAGCCTATTGCGCAGTTAGAAAGCTCGAGGGAGCCAGTGAAGCCATTTTTGCAAGGGTATGAGAAGCTTTACAATGACTGTGAAAAGGCAAAAAACTTCTATCACGTGTGGAATGCATCAAATTCTCATAAATAACCAAATCAAAGCCTTTTCTTGTGTTTTATACTTGAATAGCTATTTGCACTAGGAGATCTAATGCAATGATTAAATAAATTAAACGTCTTCCATAATCGGGTAAAAAGTTTTGGATGTGGATCGAGGAAATGGCAATAAGACTCAAAAGACCGTGTCCGCACATTTTGGGTAAGTACTCAGAAAACCTTCCATGGAGCTCCAGAATAACCCACAATTCCATTGACCCTCCACTCAGTCCAAACTGCTGGCTGGTGTAACTCTTATCCATATAGAGCTGGTCAATTATCCACGTTCTTCATTACCATTTTCATTTAGAAATCACATGTAGTTCAAACTTGATCTTCGGGCCCTCAGACGCGACCGCATGACTCACCGGCATGATTCTGTCATTGACATTACTAAATGGTCCCAGGAATGCTTCAAGAAGCCATGATCTATAAACACAGTCCGCCGTGCCATCCACAGATGCCACCTAAAATTTTATCATACAAAAAGGAAGCAATTCTTGAGCATGATCCAGAAGCGCCGCTGTGTTCTGTGGGCCAAGGCTCATTTAGAACATAGCAAAGTGTCCTGTGGTAAGACGAGTCTGAATTTGACATTCTTGTTGGAAATCATGGGCATCGTGTCCTCCGGGCTAAAGAGGAGAAAGACCACCCCTCCAGTAATCAGCATTCAGTTCAAAAACCAGCATCTCTGATAGGATTGGGGATAAATTAGTGCACATGCTGTAGGACACCTGCATGTTTTAAAAAGCACCATGAATGATGAAAGGTATAAAAAAGGTTTTAGAGCAACATATGCTCCCCTCCAGATGACATCTATTCCAAGAAGGCCTTGTGTATTTCAGCAGGACCATGCAAAACCACATACTGCAGCTATTACCACAGCATGGCTTCATAGTAGAAGAGTCTGTGTGCTTAACTGGCCTGCCTGCAATCCTGATCTTTCATTGATTAAGAACATTTGGCGCATAATTGAACAAAAAGTCTGTCAAAGGAGACCCAAAACTCTCCAGCAGCTGGAAGCCTGTATTAAACAATAGTGGGATAAAATTCCATCGACTAAACTCATGAAACTTGTCTCCTCAATGCCCAGACAACTCCACTCTGTGTTAAAAAGAAGAGGGGATGGTACACCTCAGTAAACATGCTGCTGCCCCAACTTTGAGACCTGTAGCAGCCATCAAATTTGAAATGAGCTCATTTTGCGGATAAAATTGTAAAATTTCTCAGTTTCAACATTTGCTATGTTATCTCAGTTCTATAGTGAATAAAATACTAGCTGGTGCGAATTGAAAGTCTTTGCGTTTTGATTTTATTCACAATTTACAGTTTGTCTCAACTATTTCGGAATTGGGGCGGTAAATAAAAGGCTTAAAAAGCAAATAATCTAATGGCATTACAATCAACAGAAAAAAAGGCAGGAAATCAGGGACTGTACTCGCAAGAGGAAAAGGGTAGCGATATGCCTGCTTCCAAGCCGCAGAAAAACACAATTTTAAATTAAAGCCAAGTCAGCAAATACGTTGGGCCGAACAGTGACAAATACGCCGCTAGTGAGGACCAAACTTGAGCGCGCACCGCGGAGAGTGGGCTTACGCTATTAAATCATACATGCAACAGAAAAGAAAAGGGAAAAAATATCGAATTCAAGAGAAAAGTGCATCGGGCAGAAGTTCTACACAGTAAAATGGTAATGATATTAATTGCACATGACAGAATGACTTTACAGAAGTAAAACAGCACACACATTTACATCTTACAGTGCAACAATACACTTTTCGAGACCGATTTTGCAGAATAAATTATTTAAGTTACGGTTTGGTAGAAACAGGCTGTTGACAGTTAGCTAACTTACTCCATGCAATTAAGCTTCATTGGAACTGACAAAGCAGTGCTGAACGCCGCAAGCTACCTGAAGCGACATAAGCGCTGAACTATGGCTGGGTATTAATATGCATCACTGACAGCATAATGAACATGACAGCAAAGTCGACAACGTTAGCAGCATAAATCGTTCGCAAATGCCACAATAGATTTATCCACTTAACATTGCACACCTAAGCAGCTTTCACACCGGACGCGAAACGAATTTTTCGCACGACAGATTACATTCCAAGTCAGTGCAAAGTCGCGAATACACGCGAAACGCGTGCAAAAATTGAATGCAAAAATTCGTTTCGCGTCCAGTGTGAAAGCGGTTTTAGGCTATCACCATCAAACACAGCCACCCGCACGCTTGGTTAGGCCATCGCCTTAGCGTATGAACACTGACAACAGCCCCAAACTGATAAAGTGTTGCCAGGCAGAAAGCCAGATGTCCAGAATCCCTGCGTTACCTTTTCCCCGATGCTGCTGGTGGTGTTTCCCAGATCCGGACTGGGTGTGAGAGCGGAGTCCTCGGTGGAGAGAGGGTGGCTAATATCTTGAATGGATTTCTGGCCCGATGATGGTAGCGATTTGGGGGTGCCAGCACTCATTGTGCAAGCCACAAGAAAACACCAATTTCCCTCAAATTTTCAGGTCTTCCACAGTAATTAGTCTCCTTGGTCGCTGGCTGGCCAGTTATCTGTACCAATGCCATACAAAAACAGCAGAACTACCCTGCGGACAGTCAGCTGACATACACTGCGCAGTTCCGGAAGTATAAAAGAAAGACAGGAAACA
The DNA here is from genome assembly GCA_029721435.1 of Gymnothorax reevesii. Lineage (NCBI taxonomy): Eukaryota > Metazoa > Chordata > Actinopteri > Anguilliformes > Muraenidae > Gymnothorax > Gymnothorax reevesii. The sequence continues at coordinate 2,815,574 of CM056583.1, read as the reverse complement.
GCAATGTTTTCGCTGACGCTTCCCAAAGATTGATGAGGATCTGTCAAGATACCAAAGTTTAAATAAAGTCAATTATGAGAAGTGTTAGTGAACCGCAGCCTGAATGATGCGCAACAGCAGTATTATTTTACATTAGCAGGATAAATAAGAAGTCATTAATAATCGCCAAGGGCTGACTGCGGGAAGGAAAACAAAAATCAATCGGGCCAAAGAAGGCACAATCAGGCCAAATACACATTTTAAAAATACCTCCTAACTCATGGCTTTTTTCCCCCTCTTTTGGTGACCAATGCAAGGGCAGGAATTTCACATGTACAGGGTACATTTGCCAAAGAGGCTTAGAGAGATTGAGCCATATGAAGTACTTGAATGTCGTGTTTGGAGGCAGGAAGCTCTCATGCACATGGTGTTGCTCTGCCCCAAAGGTGACCCACATAACCAGGGATAGTGAAACAAAGCAACACAAACTGCCATCAAAAAACACAGTATATAAAAAACACATTTATACAAGTACGCAGAGATTGTCGCGGGCAAAGGCAGAGCGGCCGGAGGGAGTCCCACTCCCACCACAAACAGGACTGTCTACAGTTATCAACCCAACTCCATCAAAACATGGCGGACGAGAGAGCAGCGTAACCGCCAGAATCTTACAACATAAAAACATGGGTAGATTAAAATTCCAAAAGAATTTCCCGACAAAATCATGCCAGAAATAAGCAAGTGAAAGGAAATGTCTCCCAGCAAGAGGAATTTTCGCAACTCCATGAATAGGCCAGTGGGTGGACATGGGTCCACAGTAATCATTGAATAAGATCTTGTGTTACACAATTAAGACTTCAGGACAGCTATAACAGCAGAAGCTAAGCCCAGACACCAGCACACAGACTGCACACCCCCACATGAAGAGATAGTAAGACTAGCAACGTATTTTGTTTATGGTGTCGAGTGACAATAACTTTACTGGACTATACGTGGCTATTGATGAGCTAAAGCAGTCTTGTTCAAGAGATCTATATCAGGGGTAGAGAGCCGCAGTGTCAGCTGGTTTTCAGTGTTACTCAGCACTCAGTTGATGAATTAAAGCAGTTGATCACTCACCTATCTTATCTCACCAGAAGCCCGTTCCACAAAGCAGGATTACTCTGTTAGCTGGATAACTGGACCGAGTCAAACCTGAACTCCCCTACAATCTGGAACGTGGAGTGCAGTATTAAGACCTGTTCCGGGTTTTACTTTGAGCAGATATCTGTCTAACTCAGCTATCCTACTTTGTGGAACTGGCTGGTGTGTTAGGTTTAAATTGGGTGGAGAAAAACAAAGTCGCCACACCCTGCGGCTCTCCAGGACCAGGGTTAGCCACCTCTGCACTAAGGGAATAATGAGCTAATCAACCAATTACCAGGAACCACCCACAAGACTCCTAGAGCCAATTAAGCAGACATTGTGACAGCAATCTAATGTCAACACAGTATATGAATTTGACAATGAAAGAACTTATGATAGCTTTAAAGGACCCTGGATATACAGCCTCAGGACAACACCAAATATGTCATTTCATGCTACGACAGCTTCTGAAGGTATAATTGAACAAAGTATTAAAACTCTTTAATAAAATCTGCAGTGATGGGGTTGTAACGAGTCGCTGAAAAAGGGCAATCATACTGCCATTTAATAAGCCAGGGAGGGATCCAACTAATCCTAGTAACTACAGGCCCATAGTTCTGACATACCACATGTGGAGGCGGATGGAAAAAATTCTAAATAGACTTTCAAGTGTATTAGAACAGAGAGAGTTATTTAGTATTTATCAATGTGGATTTAGAAAAGGATGATCTACGGCTGATGCTCTTGTTAGAGTTAGTCATGAGATAGAAAAGACATTGAAAATGAAAGACGTAGTGATAATTGTATTTTTTAGCTGCGACCAAGCAGCTCTATGAACGCTGCTGTCTGTCTGCCTGTCTGCCCGTCTGTCTGTCCGTCTGTGCCACCTTTTTTGACCATGCTCCTGTCGTTATATCTTCATGAAATTTTCAGGAGTTATTGACCTTCACCGAAGTGATGTTCAAGCGCAAGGTCGATGTTAAAGGTCAAAGGTCAAGTTCACAGAGGTCACGACCTTGTTTGCGGGTTTTCGCGCTGTAACTAAAGTTAGAATTCATGGATCGCTATGAAATTTTGGAAATAGCTTCTAGGCATAGAGGAGGTGTTTCCGATAGTTTTTCAAGGTCATCCGTCAAATCCCAAGGTCACAAAGGCAAAAAAGTGTCAATTTTGCCCGATTTCACAGTTTTTGCACCGTAACTCCACTTTAACTTGATGGATGGCTATTACATCTTAGAACAAGCTTCTTGGTACAGAGGAAGGGTACCCTATTGATTTCCAAGGTCATTTGCCAATTTCAAGATCACACTTGTACAAGAAACCACCAGTCATGGACACTAGGCCACGTGACGGATGCTAGGCGAGGTCGCAGCTATTAGATCCTTCTGATCTAGTTGTTGATATAGAATAGGCTTGTGAGAGCTGCCGGATAGCTTATTTGGTAAAGTGTCGCGTTGCAAAGCAGAAGTGACTATCACAGCACGGGTTCGATCCATGCCTCATACCAGCCAGCAGTGGTTGGCAGCTCTTTTCAGAGTAGCGCGCAATTGGCCAATGAGCTAAAGGGATGCAAATTGGGAAGGGTCTGCCAGGATTGGGTATTATAAATAATAAGTTCTCAGGCGCCTCCTGTTGGCCAGACGGGCGCTCGTTAGGAAGATTCTAAGCTTGTTCATGTTCGGGTATCCTCTGCTCTTGTTCTGAGCTTGCAAGGTTTCGACCAATGAGTGTATAAGAAGCGGTGCGACAGGCGCATGCTTCGAAGGAGAGCCACGAGCTGTCTCACTCTCCTGATTGGGCAATAGGGGGCCGCATATGCAAAAAGCCTTGTACATAGTTCTCCAATTGGACATTTCAGATTCTGGTGGGATTGGAGATGCCAAATTAAAAAATTAAATAAATAAATTAAAAAAAGAAAAGGCATATGATTCGATGTGGAGGGAAGGGCTACTAATCAAGTTGATTCAAATGGGTATTCATGGGAGGACGTACAATTGGATAATGAGTTTTTTGACAGACAGGCAAATAACAGTCACGGTGGAAGCAGAGTTATTCATGATTTTAATAGAGGAGATGGCACCCAACAGGGAAGAGCAATCAGCCCAGTCTTGCTCAATATTATGATAAACAGTATCTTTTCAAATTTAGGAGGATTTATCTAATCAGCTTTGTATCCAGATGATGACGCCATATGGATGAAGGGAAGAAATGCCTCACATGTGATAGAAAACATAAAGACAGCCATAAATAAAGTAGAGAACTGGTCATATGATTGGGGGGTTCAAGCTTTAAACAAGCAAGTCCTGTTACATGATGGTCCCAAGTAAATGAAACATTGATACAGAGAAGCTAACATTATTCAGAAAGCCACGAGACAGGGTTTCAGAATTTAAGTATTTAGGTTTATTGTTAGATTGCAAATACACATGGAAAACACACATAAATCACTTAGAAATGAAATGTCATAAATTTACTACGAGCTGTGGGTATGGACCAGCATATCAGTGCTTCCAACTTGGGACCTAAACTACGTATTCAAGACCGAGTCTTTCGCTCAGCCTTTGTGCAGTCTCATAGCCACATGTCTGTGTTCTTTGTACAAGACATATATCCCCCCTTTTAACGTGTACTGAATCTAAATCTAACTTAGTGCTGTTTATTGTACTAGTCCAGCACTTTATCTTTGTTATTTAGGAACATTCCCAGATAGCAAGCTCTGCTCCAGATCAGGGCCGGCTCTGAGCCGGATCTGCTGGAGTCGGCACAGAGCCAGGGCTGATCCGGAGCGGAGATGCTTGCTATCTGGCTTGTTTCCTGTTTTGTTTGCATCATTGCATTTATGCCTTCTGCTGCTGCAGTCGGCATTATAATAACTATACAACCAAGTCCATTCTTGCACCTGGTTCCATTCCTCAACTTCTTGTTCTCTGTGCTTGTCACCGCGCTACGTGACACAATCCTGACATTGCGGGTATGAACAGGAGCAATGAAGACAATGCCTATTGATGCATCACTAATAAAAGCAAACGAGACACCTCTAGAAGTAAGGAGAGAGAATTTAGCAGTAACATACACTGTGATTCATACACTGTGTCTTCGGCACATCTTTGTAAGAACTTTGGTTGCTAATACCAGGTCCGCTATTATGCCCCCAAAAACCTGCACCGGTGCCGGCAAACAAGAGGACTCGGATATGAATGATTCGGTGCAAACTAATAATGCTGGTCTGATCCTGGATGCTATGAAATCTATGGAGGATAGGATCTTGGATAAGATCAAGAATATCGAGGATTCTCTGACGGCCAAAATAGCGACCGCCATTTTTGATGGTTTGGATACACTGCGAACGGAATTCCAGGAATCACTCAACGCGTTGGCTGCTCGCATTGTTGCTCTGAATGAAAACCATGTTCAAGAGACAAATCAAGAGGTGCGAGATATTAGCGACCGTCTGAAATCCCTTGAATCCATGAGTAGCCCTGATATCACAAAGAACGTTGTGATTAGGAATCTCCCGTTCAGAGAAAATGAAGTCCTGTCCAATGTTGTCGATGCATTGATCAAGGATAGCTTGAAACTGAAAAACATTACGAGTGAATCAGCTGTTAGGAAGAAATCTTATAGCGATAAGGTCCCTAGGGTGGTGATCGCTAAATTCCGCAACGCTGAGGACAAGAAATGTGTAATGAAGAAGAAAGGCACGCTATCTAAATCAAATAACCCGGCAGTCAAGAAAATATCTGTGAACCACGATAAACCGGCCCCCCAGAGAGCCATGGAGGCTAACTTCCAAACCCTCATCCGTTAACTAGGGGACAAGTCTTTGTCATGGAAAGGTGGAAGGGTGGTTAAGAAAAACTCGGCTCTCAGAGGAATGACACGCAAAACCAATCAAATGATACAGACTTGGTAACATTCGGATTATGGAATGTTCAAAACTGGAATACAAACGAGGATTCTGATGGTTATAAGGTACGTGCTCATTGTTTACATCGCTATAACCATGATGTTGTTGGTATAGTGGAAACCCACCTGATTGGCTCTAACGAGGCTCAGCTTGCAGGCTATTCATGGATTGGCCAGAACTGGATACGCCTCCACCACCGTGCCCGCACAGGCTCGGGCGGCGTGGGCTTATTGATCAGTGACTGTATAAACAATGGTTATACATGGCCGAACCTGGACTCCAGCACCGAGGGCATCCTATGGGTTAAGTTTAACCCCAGGAATAATAACTGTTCCTCTTTCCTGGTTGCTGTCTGCTACCTACCCCCGACCAACTCTTCCTGGAGAGTAGATGCTGGTGAATTTTATGAGGAATTATTATCCCAAGTGTATCAGTATCAGCAATTAGGCCCCTTCGTAATTATGGGCGACTTTAATAGCAGATGTTCCGATACACAAGATTATATTGTTGGTGTGGACCCAATATGTGATCGAGAAGTCCTTGATTTCACCCACAACGAACACTGAGAACATTTAATAAATTTTCTGATCAGCTCAAACTGCTGTATCCTGAACGGCAGACACCCTGTCCAGAACTATTTTACCTGTATCTCCCAGAAAGGCCTATCAGTTGTGGACTATGCTCTGGTACCCCATGAACAGTTGGAAAATTTCTGACTTCTCAGTTACCCGTAGCCGGGAGCTGTTCAACCTCGCCGGGTGTGTGACGGAACTGGATTCCAGCAGAGTTATCTCAGACCACTCCTACCTGTCTTGGCGCATGCGGCTCTCTCAGTACTCACCTGTTGAGGGGGATTCTGACGAGCTGGTGGTCGACGACCTACCTGATTCCACCATCACCCGCTTTAACCTGCAGTCCATCCCGGTGTCGTTCCTGTCGGGCCCTGAAGTGACGTCATCCCTCGAGTGCTGTGTCGGCCGACTGGAAGCTGGCGCGGCTAGCCAGGACGCCGTGGACTTTGTCTGCGACGACTTCTGTGACCTGGTGCAGCACGAGATGAGGAAGAAGCTGGAGTTCCGCGAGTTCGTCCTCAAATCTCGCGGGTCGAATAAGAAGCGCCGTGTCCGTAAGGTGTGGTGGACCGATGAACTCTCTGTCCTGTGGAACGCCCTGTGTGACGCTGAAAAGCACTGGGTGTCGAGTTGCCCGGGTCCCGATAAAACCCGAGCTAAGGCCGCCATGAAGAAAGCCCAGAAAAGCTTCGACCGAACTGTCCAAGCCGCCAAACGCCGACATTGGAGACGGCAGCAGGAGAATATCCAGGAGCTGGAGACGGACGACCCGAAGAAGTTCTGGCAGGAGGTGAACAAGCTAGGTGTTGCTAACAAGCGCCGACAAGCCATCCCATGGGAAGTGGTGTCTCCTGATGGTGAAGTCAGCAGTCGCAAACGAACTGTCCTTGACACTTGGAAGAACGCCTTCGCAGGCTTATTCCATTCTGCTGAAGCTACCCGGGATGTGGAGGATCGTGGTGCTAAAAGTGAACTTTACCCTGTTTTTGGTGACCCAATGGCGGTGAACCCCCCTGACATGGCCCCTCTCAACCGGTCCATCGAACGTGATGACATCATGACGGTCCTGCGGCGCTCCAAGAAGGGCAAGGCGTACGACTATGATGGCCTCCCAGTGGAAGTTCTGAAGAACGAACTAGCGATTGCCTGTCTTCAAAAGCTGTTTAATTACTGTTTCTCTAATAATGTTGCACCACGTTTGTGGAAATATGGTGTTATCAATCCTATTCCTAAGTCTGGGGACATTAGAGTTCCCCTGAATTACCGTGGTATTACTCTTACCTTGTCTGTTTGTAAATTATTCTGTTGTATCATTAACGATGGGCTAACTGAATGGGTTGAGAATAATGGTTTGATTGCTGATGAACAAAATGGTTTCCGAAAGAAGCGTAGCTGTTTAGACCATATCACTACTTTAACCAATATTATTGATAACCGAAAGAAATGTAAACTATCTACATTTTGTGCATACATTGATTTTAGAAAAGCGTTTGACCATGTTAACAGAGATATGCTTTGGTTGAAACTTAGCAATCTTGGATTGCAAGGAAATATATTTAACTGTCTTGTATCAATGTATGATAATGGTAAATGTTGTGTCAGATTGAATGGTCATCTTAAAGAGTGGTTCCCAGTTGATATTGGTTTAAAGCAGGGATGTATTTTATCGCCATTGTTGTTCTCTCTGTTTGTTAATGAGCTCACCTTGTCAGTTATAGCTCTTGGTAAGGGTATTCCAGTAGACAACGAGCATGTTAGTACCTTACTCTGCATCTCCTCTGCAGATGATATTGTTCTCATAGCAGGTAATGAAACTGATCTGCAGTGTATGTTAGACCTAGTATCTGATTGCTGTTTAAGATGGTGTCTCAATATAATTATATCGAAAACGAAAATTGCACATTATCGTAACAAGAGTTTAGCACGTACCGTTTAAGACTTCTCATGTATTGACCAACCCGTTGAAACTGTTGTGGAATATAAATACTTAGGTCTAGTTCTGAATGAGTATTTGGATTATAATGTATCCACTAAGTATATTGCAAAACGTGCAAATCGCGTTCTTGGTGCTGTGATGGGTGGCTTACCATACTCCTGCTTTACAAAGTTGTTTAACTCGCTTCTACTCCCTATCCTTACCTACGGTGCCGCTGTATGGGGTCATAAGAAATACTCTTGTATAAATTCTGTTTTAAACCGCGCATGTAGATTTTATCTCGGCGTTGGCAGATATACCCCAAACGCTGCTGTTCAGAGGGACATGAGATGGAAGACACCCTGGCATCAGCAATGGATGGCAATCCTTCGTAACTGGTACAGGATGACTGATATGTCAAATGATAGAATTTGTAAGAAGGTTTTTCTATGGTCATATACATTCTCAGAACATAAAAGGAATCATTTGTACTACGTTAATCAACAATTCAGACTGTTACATGCTTAACATCTTGGTCATTTTGATGTACATTACACTAGAAGCGATTTATATGCACTCGATGATATTCTTAAGGAAAGGACTCAATTAGAATGGTTAGAGATTGTTAACAAGGATACTGAAAGGAACAAACTACGCACATATAGGTTATTCAAGAATGAATTTACTACCGAATGTTATGTATCTAGAATTATCTCGAGATGTCACAGAAGTGCTTTTAGTAAATTTCGATGCGGAGCTGCTCCGATCGCTTTAGAAACAGGTCGCTATGCTAATATCCCTGCAGATCAGCATTTCTGTTTGCAATGTAACTCAGGTGCTATTGAATCAGAATCTCACGTTTTACTGCATTATTCTTTATACGCTGATATACGAGAATCTTTATATTCCGCCTGATCTTCTGATATTCCAGGTTTTAGTGATATGAATGATATTGATAAACTTTGTACCATTTCATCAGGTGATCATAATGTCAATTTGTGTGCCAGATCCTGCCATGAAATTTTACGCCGAAGGCAATGTTTTAACGGTGTGTGAATCTAGTCGATACTCTATGCTCAATATGTTTTTATTACATGTATTATTATAGTCATTTTGCATATTTTTATTTTATGTCTTAGTGTCTCATAACTCTTTATATTTTTGTGTATTTTTGCTTTCAATAATGTGTATCAAAAAGAGACAATAAAATCTTACTTCCTGACTTACATACTTACTTACTTCCTTACTTACTGTGCCAAGCTTAAAGGGCATCTAAAGTCGATTCCCATTGTTTTTGTTTATCGGCTAATCAGCGAGTCACACCCGCTCAAACGAACTGAAATAGAAGGATAATCTACGCGTGCACATAAAACATTGGTTGATGAGTGAAATTTGTCATGTCACAATGCAAGATGTCAACAAAAGCAAGTGATTTGTTTGTAAACATCGGACGTTCAACATCCCGTCTGAGAATCGACTTCAGATGCCCTTAAAAGAAAGCGGGGAAGAAAACTGCAGTAAGGACAATAAAGAGCTGCTGGGAGTATTCTAGGTTCCAGAGAAAGGGGTTTGATGGACAATGAATGAATGTCCCAAAACATATGGAATAAAAGATGTTGAAAGATGTAGTGTGCCCTCCTTGGCTTTACTCTGAAGTATACTAATAGACATGAGTATCCGAGAGATGAAGGGAGAATGGAGAATGAGTGAAATTGGGAGTCATCAGTCGTGTTATGGTATCAGTAGAAACAGATTTTATTTTAGAAATTGAAGGGGCATGCACCGCATGCACTTAAAGCGTTATAAAAATGGCGTTGAAGCCGAGAGTTTGTCAGTATTGTTGGAATGTGAGGATGAATTGCCGGATCGGGTGATGAGAGATAATGTTATTACATGGTGAGGGCATATGAAAGGGCTACATTAAGATGTTTTTGGTGTCAGGAATATGGTCACGTGGCTGTAGTGCACATGAAAAGAGAGTTCAGGTGTAGAGGATGTTGTTATGATTCTGCTGCTACCTGTCCATGTTTTTGTTATTACTCTGACTCCATGCCATGTTTTTTTTAGTGATTCCATGCCATGTTTTGTATTTTGCCTGCCTTGCGTTGCCATGCCTTTTTCCTTCCATTTGCATTATTCACTGTTTGGTTATCATTCTGGTTTTTGTTATTCTTGAACCCTGCATTGCACATTGTCTCCCCAAGTCTGGTCTTGTGTTCTGAGACAGTTTTATTTCCCCAGTCTTGTGTGCCACAGTTTCAGGTGATTTCATGGTTTCTGGGTTTCCAAAAATTCCTTCCAATTTCGTTTGCTTCCTTCGACTTGCTGTTCTATGTTTACTAACAATATTAACAGTTTATTATTTTAGATATATTACTTAACAATGACTAACATGGTTTATAGTACTAACTTACTAACAAGCACTAGGGATTGTGTAGCTGCACGTTACTAATTGACTAACAAGCTCTCAGCACAGGCTTTGCTCTAGACTCCGCCCCCTGCCTTCACTCAGTTTACTTTGCTGTGCTTCAGCAGATTCTCTGCACCTAGTTAATCACTGTTCTGCCTCTCACTCTGTGGACTTTAGAACTAACTAACCGGAGCCATTGGTTTGTCATAGGCTGTCTGTGTAATCCCTGTCTGCGTTTTGGCTTTCGCCAATTTCATGTGGTTAGAACTTCATCTTGTTCATTCCTTTGTTAATTAGTCTGATCCAGCTAACCTGTTCCCTAACATAGCATGTGACGTCCCGTATGTGTATTTAAGCAGTCATTTCACAACCAGCTTTTGTCAGAATGTGCTGTGCTGCCATTGTTGATGCCTTGCACTCTTAGTGTTCTACTTCTGACTGGAACGTCCCGGATTCTGATTTTGGCTTTACCTTTGATATTCCTGTGCCCGTGTACAGAACCCGCTTTGCCTTACCCTGAGTCTTGTCTTTGCTGCCCTGTTTACGATTTGGATTATGCCCCTGGGATTCTGATTTTGGATTGAACTCTGTACCGTTGCCTTCTGCCCTGCGGAGGTTCACCCCTCAGCTTTGATAAAATACTATTTTGCTGGATCTCCTGGGTCTCGCGATTGGTTCCTGAACGCTACCTCACAGACGTGGAAAGGGGGGGATGTACAAAAAAGGACTAATGCCAGAAGGAAGAGCTGTGTGCTATGACCATGGGGGAAATCACAGGATGCGTCCAAAGGAGTGTGAGAGAAGGAAATTTGAAAATGAGGTGGAACGGACACAGGCTTAAAACAAAATGGTATGCAGAAGCCTGTAAGGGTGGAACAGGGGAGCACAGCAGGGATAGTTGGGGCTGAGAATAAAAGTAACAGAACTAATTCTGGATAGAAGACGGTTCTTAGCTTTTATAGCGATGGTAAACTGTGGCAGTGAAATAACGACAATAACAGAATCAAAATAGTGGTACGTGCAGCCGGGCAGTTACTGGATATAAAAGACGTGAAAGGTGAGGATATTCAAGCAGTTCTGGAGGAAGGGTTTGCAGGATTCAAGATGTCAAGTTGAGTGAAAAGGGTAGATAAGTGATTGGGAAGCATAGCGGGGTTTTTTTTTTGCGCAATAAAGGACCGTAAATATTTTATAATGCACAGAAGGTGGCGGTAATACACCATCTGGATTGTCAACTGCCATAAAACTCAGAAGAGGCTCTCTTGGACCAGGATTGGCCAACCCTGATCTACATGATCACGTTTCAACCACAAGATGGATATTATGGGTGCTGGCATCCACAGGACTGTGCTAAAGTACCTGGAGGTGACTCCAATGAAAGGCTCATTTTTACAAACCGTGTCCTCTTATCCTTACATTTCTGTGTAAGAGAGAACCTTCATTGGCAGGGGACTTTCAGACCATTATCTGATCTCTGCTATCTCTCGTCAATATTTGCCAATCCTGATTCCGCAGTGTAAACAGAGGACATGTCCGGTTTTTCTATCATTTCAGCCCACTTTCGGCTTCTCATCTGTATTTATGTTTGTATGTTGGAACATTATCTATTCATGGTGAAAAAATAATTTTCCCTGCATAACAGCGCAACAGGGCTTGTATATGTGAAAATGAGTTGTGATTCTGCCCTTTCGTGTGTTGTCCCGTGCTTATTTGTGTCTGTGCCTTACTTTCGTTTTGTATTTCAAGATCTCAGTTCAGCCGTCTGACAATCCCCTCCCAATCTGTGTTCCAGTGATGTTGCGTGACTGCCTTCAGCATGCCTGCGTCTCGTCGTCCAATCACGTTTCCTCTTTCGGTTTCGGCTCTGGTATTTCATTCATTACTTCCAGCTGTGTTTAATTCCGGGTCTCGCGAAACTAAGTGAATGCGCCTTCTGATAGGATATTACTAACACGTACTAACCAGCACTTATTTAAGGGTGATTGTAAATAATTCATCACGTAGTATTAACCTTGATTAACTCATTTAGCGGGCGTGTGGGTTTCTGGCCTTTGTATTTCAGTCTGAGCTGTATCTGTTTAACTACATTTAAAACTATGCTTCCCCCTGCTTTTTACTTGTCACGTTTAGATTTCCATAATCTAAACTGTCTAGTTTGATTGATGGTCTCCGCGTCTGGTCTCGAGTCTTTATTGTTTAACCCAGTCCTCGTGTAATTGTTTATTAATCCCATGTGTTTGTTTCAGTCCGTGATTGCATTCTGAGTCCCCGCCTCCTCTCGTGATTATATATGGCTCCATTGGGAGCGGATGTCAGACAGATCCTCCGTATTGTCTCGGTGTTACATGGTGAAGTCTTAGTACCTCGTGCCTGCTGAGTTTCTCCCGTGTATGGTTCCCGAGTCTTTCTGTTTGCTGCGCTCTAGTCTTGTCTGCCCCGTGTTAAAGTCTCCCAGTGTATCCGTCAGTTTAGTTAGGTTCAGTTTTGGTTTTCTTAGTTTATCCTCTCTTGGAGAGTGTATTTCTGTTCCCCCCTGCCTTTGGCAGTGTACTCTAGTTTTCCCATTTGTTCAGTGCTTGTGCACGGTGTTTTATTTCTGGCGTGTCTGCCAACCCTTTCTCCTAGTGTTTTTTATGTTTCATAAACACTTCTGCTTCCTGCATCTGGTGTTCCCCGGACCTCTTCTTCCAAAATGTTTCTGTGTCTGTGAGTCTGTCATCAGTTTTCTTACGAGCTTGAAAACTCACAAAAACCATTAATCTTTTAACCTTGATTTTTGACATAGAAGTAGATTATCATTGTGCTTTCAGACCTAATGCTTGGTGTCAGAGTAAAATGTAATGCTTGGTGTCAAGATGAAATGTAATGCTTGGTGTCAGGGTGAAAGGTTATTCTTGGCTCCAGCTCCTGACCAACACTGGGTAGTGCTGGTTTGTCTTTTAACAAACAAGTTTTTGGTAGGCCTGTGATTTTTTTTTTGGATTAAAGTAAAAAACTAAAGAGAAAATGATCCAAAAAATAAAGTTTTAGTAGAATAGAACAGTAATAGATTTGTATGAAGATAAATATATAATTTCTTATTTATTCAAAGAATTGTCAGATATAATAATAAAGACACCAAAGAATGGTATATATTGTACATTTATTTATCCCAACAAGCCAATATTTCATTTTAATAAGTATGAAAAATTCTAAGGTCATTACTACCGTGAATATTTTGTATATCAATAAAACTATGAAGAATGCTGTACCCTAGCCCCAATACATTAACTTGCCCTCCTCCAGGATTCTAATCTTTGATATCTGTTGTACATAATTATATCAAATGTTGTTTCAAGCAATAGAATCCTATAAGAGGGCAAGGTTGATGTTTTTAACTATGAAAGTGCACGAGGAAGTGACTGCTGATAGTAATGTAGGCTACGGTTAACCGTATCTAGGTCAGAGGTCATATAATAAAATGTGATACTTTTGCCTATTTTTCATTGTTTATTATGTGCAGATATTGCCGTATGAGTTTTGGTTACGTTATTGCAATAATAGGTAAGAAAATGGGATCATTCTAATGAGGTGTTTTGGAGAGTTTCAACTGACTAAAGATCTGCTAAAAAAGAGTGTATTTCACTGTCTTTTCAGTCTTTTTCTACACTTTGTAAGAGACAAAAAAAGTCAAAATATGATCTTTAAACATGTATTACTCATTCTAAATCAAAATTGGAAGAACTTTGGGCAAGTTTACGTGAGTGGGCTGGAATGACAGGAAAACAGGACATGTCCTTTGTCTCAAAAGAAAAGTGTACTGTCACAGAGATGGTATGCGGGACTGTTTTAACCATTACCCATGACATACGCACAATATGCTTTACCATTCACAAACTTCTCTGACACACAGGCAAAATGCTCTCACATTCATCATGGTAATGCATTTATGTTCATTATTATATTACTCACATACTCCTACAAAAAGTGCTTACATTCACTAGTTTGACCATAGAAAATGTGAGCATCTGCAGCGGGCTCCAACATTATTGGTGCCCCTGACTGGCAGTGCACAAACAAAATGATAAAAGATGTATTTATAAAGAAACTCTAAATAACAATGTGAAAAATACCCTATGATATCAATGTTCCAATGGAACCAACCAAAATCATGTACTGATTGATATAAAAATCAATTTCCTCCAAGTCAAGGTTTCATGATTTATGGCACCCTTAAAGATTATTGTAAATAACATCTACTACAAGTGTACCAGGTATTAAATCCCACTTATTTAAGTTTTATCCAAGTGTTAAGGAACTATATAGAGCCATTACATCACTTCCTGTTTCACAAGGGAATAAAAATGAGGTAACACGATATGCAATATCCCTTTGTCATCCAACACCTTGAAGACAACAAAACAACTGTCAGTTCAAAAGAGGCAGATAGTCACAGACCTTTATAAATCTGTTAATGGCAACAAGAAGATTCACAAACAATTGTAAATGCCCCTGAGCGCTGTCAGGGCAGTTCCCAGCAAACACACCACGTGCTTAGGATGTTAAATAAACCTTCCATCTTACATCCACTTGGACTCCACGAGGAAAATGCGTGGCTCTTCTATGTGGACATATAAATATTGATTCTGCATGGATAAAAAAAGGTATTAACAAATTTTGCTTCAACCTCTTCACATCCAATAACTGTCAGGTTAGCGAAGAGTGAGTCCTGCATCCGTTTTGTAATGGAGATTCAAAATGTCAAGAGTTTTTAAAACATTGCATGCGACGGTCGATCGGATTTTCTTAGTCTTGAATATGCCATCTAATTGCGATCCCGTCATTCCGGCTGTGTATCGTTATTTAAAATTATTTTAATTTTCAAATCATCTGTTGAATACATGTGCTGCATGATACATGTACTGTAACTCGTTATTGCCAGAGGTGGTCGCACAAAGTACTAAATAACCTGTGTGCAGGAAATACCTACATCAATAAATAACACTTTTGTGATATTGGGGGTCAAAGTTTTCAAAACATGTTGCATATATATATATATATATATATATAAATATTTATATATATATATAGATGGCGGCTGGTGAAATGCCCACTGGCTGAAACCCATCCCTTAAAAATAATGATTGGTCATGACCTGTTTTCAATCATTCATCTCAATTACCATTACAGAAACTCTCAGAACAATGTTGCCTCAAATCAGTTTCAACTTATTTTTTAGCATCAATTATAATGGAATGAGCCTTCAAACATGCATTCAGACTATGTAAGAGTGAAAAATTAATAAATAAAATTTGCTATACTGTTCAATTGTTCTAAAAATAGTTGTTTTCAGTGTTTTTATTTCTTACCCATATTTTTACCTCAATATACTTGTTTGAATATTTTTTTTTCCTCTCGTTGCCTACAATGGTATCTTTAGTACATTTTCATCAAAAAAATACTAAGAAATAATATATTAGGATCCCTTTTTAGAGGAAACTGGTGGTTCCCTTTCATAATATTTCGCTCGATGTCTCACTATGGGATGCTAGCCTCGCTGCAGCCTCAGAAGCATTAATCTCATTACGCCAATCCTGATTGGCTGGTGAATGTGTCCGTCCGCCTCAGGTGGTACACCCACCTTAAATAGTTCATGCGGACGGCACCACGTCATTCAAACACCTCTTCTCACTCGGAGCATATCTCACGTACAGGGCTGGCTAGCTTAACTGTCCACAGACAGATCTTAATTAGCTTCTGTCGCTGGGCGCTACTAGCCTTGGATACTTTTATCGCTTCGTTGGTCACACCAGACCGGACTCAGTGCTCCCCCTCCCTCCAGGGCTTGGTCAGCACTGTCCTCGATACTTTACCACTGCACATCGAGTACGGAGTGCTAGCACACCAGCTACCTCTCGGTTTTCTTCAAGGTTAGCACACCAGCTAACTGCCTCGACTCCTGGCCTGCACACCAGCTCGCTAGGAATGGAGGCCAAAAACCCTCATACCAGGGGGCACGGAGACTCCGGGGCCCGTCCCTGTCGCTGTGGGAACAAGATCTCGAGTAAAGATCCACACCAGGTCTGCTCGAGCTGCCTGGAGCTGGAACACGCCCGTATGGCTATCGATGTCCCCGGCTCGTGTCAACACTGTGCGGTGTTTACAACAAAAAGTCTCCGCAGACGGCTAGCCCGCCAGGCTAGCTTGTCTGGACTTGACCCCCTCCTCCCTTCCGACGGCGCTGCCGCCGAGGGCAAAGAGGATTTGGCGGTCGCTATGGTGGCGATTCCGAAGGCTAGCGCTAGCTGGGGCTCCCAGCTCGACCTAGCCGCGGATCCCCCGCATGAGGAAGACGTCCTGGAACTGGACAATGGGGACGATGAAGATGGCATCTCTGAACTCCTCATATCAGAGGATGAAGAAGAGGACTTCCGTCACCCCTCGGAATGGAGATTAGAGTAGCACACCAGCTTCTCCCCGCTCCAGCTCAGACATGCTCGACGTGTGCAAACACGCTGCTGCCCGGCTGGGCATCCTCTGGCCCGTCGTCGTAGCTGAGACCACCAGATCCCGCTACGAGGGCAAGAAATTGCCCTTGGCCAAGAGTGCGACGAAACAACTTCTCCCCATCTTCCCGGAGCTGCTAGATGAGGTTGCGCGCTCGTGGAAAGACCGCCCTTACAGCAGCAGGAGCCCGGTCCCCAGTGCCTCGTCCCTCGATTGTGAGGCGATGGAGAGCCTGGGTCTGCTCCGCATGCCTCCGATGGAGCCACTCTTGGCGGCGCACCTTCACCCCCGCCTGTCAGCGGTGTCCTCCCAGAGCCCCAGTCTGCCGTCCAAGTCGGACCGTTTTCAGTCAGCCTTGACTGAAAAGGCGCACAAGGCGGCTGCGCTTTCGGCCAGAGCGCTCAATGTCCTCTCCCTGCTCACGGCATATCAGGCTGAGTTGTGCGAGGATTTTGTGCTAACTCAGGACCCAGCTACATGGGTGGAAATACCGGTCGTCACCGACCTGTGTCTCCGTGTCCAACACTGCGCGGTCCAGGCCACAGGAAAAGCGCTGGGGACCATGGTCATGCAGGAACGGACGCGGAGGCTCAACCTCGCCAACCTGTCGGACAGGGAGAAGGACGAAATCCTAGACATGCCCATTGTCCCGGAGGGGATCTTCGGTTCTGCTTTAGCCTCTATGCAACAGTGGTGCGAAGCAAAAAAGAAGGAGGATGAAGCTCTCCAGCTCTGCCTCCCTCGAAAGCCCCCGGCTCCTTTTCCGCCTGCACAGCGTAAAACCTTCGCACAGGCTGCTTCACAGGTTTCGCAGTTTAAAATGCCGAAACAGCTGAGGCCCCAGCCCGCCCCGCCTGCCCCGCCAGGTCAGCCCGGCTGGTCCAAAAAGTCCTCGGCTCCAGCGGCAACTGCGCCTGCAAGACCCGCGCAAGCTGCCGGCAGTCAGGCCAGGAAGAAGAAGAGAGCGGCCTGACCGCCCCTCTCTCCACCGGTGATGCAGCTGGAAGTTCCACGTTCTCCGGCTCCACCTGTTTGGCTTTCGGGCGGGCGCCCAGGGGCTCCCCACGCCCCTATCTCCCAGCTGCCTCAGACCGTGCCAGTGCAAGCCGGGAGGAATGGACATTTGACGTCGGAGGGTTCAGCGGTTGCCCCTCTCTCATGTCCTCAAGCACGCACATACACGCAAGTTTTCTCATAGAGATTAAATTGTGTCTCGCTGTCGCAGCCAGGCCGAGAGGCGAGGGCGCAGCTGAAAAAAAACTGAGCCAAATCTGTCAAAACAAGCACGCCACCCGGGGGCCTTGTCATTCCGCCACAAGAGGGCGCCACCGCACCGCGGCTGGGCCCTCTTGTGGTGGAAGGGCTGCAGGGCACGTCACCCGGGGGCTTTGTCATTCCGCCACAAGAGGGCGCCACAAGAGGGCGCCACCGCACCGCGGCTGGGCCCTCTTGTGGTGGAAGGGCTGCAATGCACGTCACCTCTCTCCCTCATATGGGGGAGATGGGCCACACTGGCAGCCCCACCCTGGGTGTTAAGGACGATTTCGAGGGGGTACAGGCTGCAATTCGCCGCTGTCCCCCCGCAATTCGCCGGCGTTATACACTCCCAGGCTCAGGGAGAGTCAGCTCGTGTTTTGCAGGAGGAAATTATCTCACTGTTAAACAAAGGAGCAATCTGTGTCGTCCCTCCCGCACAATGTCAGAGCGGTTTCTACTCCAGTTATTTTCTGGTCCCCTAACGGGACCCGAGGGTGTTTGTGCGGTGCACGGAGGCCGCAATAGCCCCGCTGAGACGGCGGGGCATCCGCCTGGCCACATATCTGGACGATTGGCTGCTTTTGGCGCAATCGGAGCAGGAGGCCAGGGCGCACACGTGTATTCTCACACAGCACCTACTCAATCTGGGGTTTGTGATAAATGCGGTAAAAAGCATGCTGTCCCCGGCGCAGGATGTAATCTTTCTGGGGTTATCCCTGGACTTGGTGTCTTTCACAGCACGCCTCTCGGCGGAACGGGTGAAAGCTTTCAGGGCATGCCTCGCGCTTTTTCATCTAGGCAGGTCTGTTCCATTCAGATTGCGTCTTCGGTTACTCGGACTGATGGCGTCTGCCATCCTCGTGATTCGTCTCGGTCGCCTCCACATGAGAAAATTCCAGCTTTGGGTGGCCTCATGCGGGCTGAATCCCGTGCGTCACGGCGCCTGGAGAGTGTTGGTCACACCGGGGTGTGCCAGGGCGCTGCGTCACTGGCGGGCCCCGTCCTTTCTGACCCAGGGGGTGCCAATGGGCTCGGTCTTGTCCAGGATGGTGGTCACTACAGACGCCAGCCTGACGGGTTGGGACGGAATTCACGAGGGCCAGTCTGTGAGGGGCCGCTGGAGTGTGGGCCTCCAGCAGTCTCACATAAATTTTCTGAAACTTTCAGCGGTGTCCCTCTCCCTGAAACATTTCCTTCCATCTCTCATGGGTCATCATGTCCTGGTGAGGACGGACAATACGACGACGGTGGCATACATCAGCCATCAGGGGGGGTTGCGCTCCCGTCAGTTGCACATGCTGGCACGCAAACTGATCCTGTGGAGCTGCGGCCGTCTCCTCTCCTTGAGGGCGACGCACGTCCTGGGTGTCTTGAACACAGGCGCGGACCTGTTGTCCAGGGGTGCACCGGTGTACGGGGAGTGGACTCTGCACCCGGAGATTGTGGGACAGATATGGGCCCGGTTCGGTCGGGCCGCAGTGGATCTGTTCGCGGCGAGGGAAAACGCGCAGTGTTCGCTGTTTTACTCTCTGCGCGACATGGATGCTCCCCTCGGCGTAGACGCACTAGCGCACGCCTGGCCGCACAAGCTTCTTGACGCGTTTCCTTCCCTGGCCTTGATATCCCCCACTCTGTCCAGAGTGAGGGAACATGGTCACGCGCTGATTTTGATCGCTCCACATTGGCCGGCGATGCATTGGCTAGCGGAGATATATCGGTTACTGTGCGCTCAGCCTTGGCAGCTCCCGCTGCGCAGGGACCAGCTATCGCAAGGGGGGGGGCGATCTTCCACTCGCACCCGGAACTCCTGGCGTTCTGGGCTTGGCCCCTGAGTGGCTCAGTCTCTCGGCTGTGGGATTGTCACAGCGTGTGATTTCCACTATACAAAACGCTTGGGCCTCCTCCACTAGGTCTTTGTATGACTGCAAGTGGAGGGTGTTTGAGGGGTGGTGTCACAGGAACGGCCACATTTCTTTTCAGTGTCCGGTGAGTGCTATATTGTCATTCTTGCAGGACCTGATTGACAGAGGGAAGGCCTTCTCCACGATTAAGGTGTACTTGGCAGCGATCGCCGCCTGTCACGTGGGGTTTGGGAAGCGAACAGCGAGTCAGCACCCACTGGTTTTCCGTTTTATGAAGATAGCGCGCAGGCTTCTCCCCGTGTCCAGACCACTGGTGACACCGTGGGATCTGGCTGTGGTTCTGGAGGGGCTTAAGGGCCCTCCTTTTGAGCCACTGGAGGGGGCAGCCTTGAAGCATGTGTCTCTCAAGGCTGTGTTGTTGCTGGCTCTGGCTTCAGCTAGGCGATTTAGCGACATCCATGCGCTTTCGGTGCATCTGTCATGCGCTCAGCTCTTCCCGGGGGATGCAAGGTTGATTTTGAGGCCCAACCCGGCTTTTGTGCCTAAGGTGGTGGGCTCATGTTCTCCTATTGACCTTCTGGCCTTTGCTGCCTCAACAGAGGAGCAGCAGTCGCATGCGTTATGTCCAGTCCGTGCGGTTCGCATGTACATGGACAGGACTAGGGGTTTCAGGAGGAGCGACCAGCTGTTCGTCTCCTGGGCTAATCCTCATAAAGGGAAACCTATCACTAAGCAGCGCCCATCCCATTGGGTGGTGGAGGCAATTGCTTTGGCCTATACGTGTCGGGGATTGCAGCCGCCTTTGGGCCTGCGGGCGCACTCGACTCGGGGCTTGGCCGCATCCAGGGCCTTATTCAGGGGAGTTTCTGTTCAGGACATCTGTGCGGCGGCGAGTTGGTCCTCGCCTCTCACGTTTGTCTGCTTCTACAGGCTGGACGTTTCCGCTCCGTGCGTGGCACGCGCGGTTCTGCTGTCCTGACTGGAACAGGTTGCTTCTCTGTGGGTTGGTGGACGCTGGATAAACTTGTCTGGCAATACGGGAGCTACTACATCCCATAGTGAGACATCAAGCAAAATATTATGAAAGAGAACTTTAGGTTATTTACATAACCCCGGTTCTCTGAGTAATATGAGTGAGATGTCTCACCAGACAACCCTTCTTGCTGGGGCGAGTGAGAAGAGGTGCTTATCTTGAATGACATGGTGCCGTCCGCATGAACTATTTAAGGTGGGTGTACCACCTGAGGCGGACGGACACATTCATCAGCCAATCAGGATTGGCGTAATGAGATTAATGCTTCTGAGGCTGCAGCGAGGCGTGCATCCCATAGTGAGACATCTCACTCATATTACTCAGAGAACCAGGGTTATGTAAATAACCTAAAGTTTATGATCACCCCTACACACTACTGTAGCAGGCGAAGTTAGCTAACTTCTTAGCTAGCTATCATAAACAATAAGGATTACCAGCTGACATTAGGGGGCCCTGGGCCTGGCCCATCTGGGCCAATGGTAAATCCGGCCCAGGGGACGTCTGCATAGACTGAAATGCCAAAAGTGTAAAAACCCCATCACTAATTTAAATGTGAGCAACAGAATGCGGTCATTAGCGTCCCTAGTGTGAATTTGGAAATAAGCATTATAAATCAGTGAGAGATGACAGCGATGCTGAATCATCAAAATGGCAGGTGAAGCATTTGTAAAACTGCATTTATGAGTTATGGTTCCCGTATGAAATTTTGCAGTACATTCACTCCACTGAGGACATAGTTTTAGTCATTTTCAATCAAATCGGTGACTCCATTTGCTCACCAGCTTAATTGTACTTAGCGCAGATGCTACCTCTGGATAAGCTGATCATCAGGCTTTGGCATGCTAAGTTCAGTATCAGAGCTGTAGTGTGTGCTCAGTTACATCAATGAGACATCCATGATTTTCGGCGAGGATGGCTCACAAGTTCTTTGCTGGCAGATGTTATCAGGAATTGAATTAATTATTTGCCATTTTATACTGGGCCTGATGCAAATTAAAGCACGACTGGACTTCCTGCAGATTGGCAAATGTATCCAACAGAATGGGATGTTTGCATGACCTAGCATTACCCTGAACAAAATGTGGGTCTGTCATGGCTTTCCCAGCAATGGGGAGTCCATAAGGAAGGCTTATGTGCTTCTATCTCATCTGCTTACCCATGACAGGCATTTGTTACAGCCTGGCGGAATAATTGCAATTAACTGCCACTTTGATGAGAGACTTGTGGGTTATTTTCGTCTAGTATCCGCCCTGCCTCGGTCTTGTTTCAGTCCCCCTTCCCATCAGGCATTCCCTGCGGCTGTGTGGAACAAAAACACACAGATGACTGCACCAGCAGCTCTTACGCTCACATCAAGGGAATTCAAAATACTCTGAACCCATATTGAACAACCTGTTGAAAAAGTTGAGCGCATTTTATTAATTAGTAAGCGAGCGCATTTATCCTAAGCGACTAGCAGTTGTTTAGACTAGGCACAAGCCAGTCTCTCCGTGCGTAATTTGGGTTCGAGGGCCTTGCTCGGGTTGGTTCTGCCATAAAAATCCTTTCATCGGTGTACGGTGAAATCTGGAGCCAATGTCAACGAACTGTTATTTCAAAGCATGGCCAGCAGATGGCGAAAAGGCATCTGAAATTCCACAAATTCTTGACCGAACCGTTCCAGAGCACAATCACCAAGTACACAGCCTCACGTGTTCTCAAGAATGCCAGATTTCCTCACAATAATGCGTTTAGTGAATTTTCGCGATGTTCATATCTGAAAATGATGTGGCTTTTTTACTGTCCTTATCTTAATCTGTGGCTCCGTGATTTTCTGATGAAGTTACCACGTTGATCGGTGCAGCAATAAGTCGACTACCGGGGATCCGGTTGTCACAGGTATTCCTCAATTTAAGATTTGACTCCAGGTTCTCTCTGGCTTCTCTCGTGAAAAAAAAAAACTACTTAATTGCATAAACCAGCTCATAATAAAACATTGATAAATCTAACTGAAGTATCCGTTATGTACTTTTTATCCCCCACCACAACTCAAAGTGGAGTGGGGGGATATTGAAATGGGGCCTGTCAGTCCATTCAACAAAATAAGTGGGGCCAATTTTTTATACAAAACTATTTCATCCTCAGGAATGAAATTTTGTGTGTGCGCTATCAGTAATGATTGGGTTCACAAATAGGATTACATGGTGGTGGGCATCTGGAAGACATTGTCGTGTTGTTTGGTGTAACACACAGCAGGGTGGGAGGGATGTCAATAATACATCTTGTCATTATATTGATTCCATCCATGGGCATATGGATAACTGAGCACTAAAAAGCCTTTATTCAAATTACAGTGGTCATCAAGAGTTTGGACGCATGCAAATTTGCCGAACAACCAACCAATCAATCAAAATAAAAGAAATGAACATTTTACAAAAAAAGATTAAAATCTTATATCTGTCAAGCTTACCACCGCTTATAATAGAAACTGCCAAGAATACTGTCTTTATTTTATTTACTTATTTTCAAAGAGCGAACACATAGTATGAGTTCACACGAGCTCAGCTGTGGAAGTTCTCATACATCAGCTGCTTTTGTAGCGTACTTTTACAACCTTTTGTCCAATGAAATCCAAGCCCACATGTTTTGAATTTATTTTTCTAAAATGGAGGGCATTTGTCTCTTTATTTAGCCAGATATAGCTTCGGTATGAATTCTAAAATTTTTGTCACTGTTCTGTGTGAAGCAAATAATTGTTGAACTTCTATTTTACCTCACACCAAGTGCCATTTCTGGTTCAGTGTTAAGCCGCTGAAATTTAGCTACAAACAGAATATTATAACAATATAAGTGAAATGTGTCCAAATTTTTAACAAGTGCCGTAAGTTTATGACCTTTTCATACAGCTACAGTTATACATCAATAAATACAAATGGGTGACAAATTAATAGAAAGATCAACAACGTCTTAGTAAGGTGTCGGGCCACTACAAGCTACCAGATCAGCTTAACCCTTACATGATGTTTGGGTTGAAATGACGTTTCCAATTTTCATTAAAAGAAAAATCATACAACAAATAATTTTTTCAACCAAATAAATCCGTGACTCTGGCTTATTTCTTGCGATGAGGTTTAAAATGAAAAATAAATAAATAAATAAAATTCCACTGCTTATGGCAAACCTCCCTTCCACATTTTTTTTCCTTGATCTGATGTTTGGGTCAATTTGACCCAATCACTGCTTTTATGGGTACATTCCGTTTACTCCTCTAACAGGCAGGGGAAACTGGTTCTCACAGTCTCTCAAAATTGTCTCAGTTTCACAAAAGCACACAATCGTGCACACACACATGGACAGTCACCCACACGTGTGCACGCACATACACGTCATAAGAGTACAAGATTGTATCATTCAAAGCATAGAGAACACCACTGCTGTCACTTTCATCATCATCTTACACATTCCAAAAAAAAATAAATTTATCTTAGTTTTCCCTGTCTCTCATTAGGATGGTGGGACAGACAAACATATAAATGCACGAGAGCTTGTTCCTAATAAACTGGACAGAGGATCAGACTTGGAAAGGATTAACAGGAACGCAGTCCCAATCCTAGAGACCTTGAGAGAGCTTGTTCTTATTAACTTGGCGAGGTAGAGTACTTTCGCAATTATAATCATTAAACGTTCAAAAGATGAAGTGTTTTACGAGTAAACGCTGACTGATTCAAAGCGCTGTCACAAATTACAGTCCAGCAGCTGGCGACTCAAAGGAGGGGGTATAAATATGTCACACATACAACACAAGAGGTGAGGCACTCATGAAACGAGACACAGTCGAGGATTAGGCAGCATGCAAGATGCAAACCAATCAAAGGAGTCGTTTCTTCTTGTAGACACCCAAGTTACTGAATGGGCGGAGACGCAGAAGGCATTGCGACAAATAGGTGTAAAATATGAACACTGAATAAGGGTTAAACGTGTCTTAGCCTTGAGCCAGCACATATAAAACTTTACTCAAGCAATGGAGTACCCTCCCCCCAAGAAATATTACCACATTTGGGATATGGATGATGACGGTGTCAGCGCTCTCAAACGTGTTGCTGCAAAATATCTCATATGATCTTAGCTGGTTTGAGATTTGGTAACAGTACTGGCAAAAACATATTTTCATACTTACAGTTGAACTCAAAATTATTAGCCCCCCTTGTGAAATTTAGCATAATTCTTGATTTCTCCATGATAATGACCATTGACAACAAATGTTTTTTATTCTTGAAATATATGCACTATGAAGACATTGTCCAACAAGTTTCATTAGGATATTTTATTATCACACCGAGTTTCAACCAAAAATAGCAAAAGTGAGACATTCAAAATTATTAGCCCCCTGACCATTAGTAGTCAGTTGTGTACCCTTTTTGACCCACAACTGACAACAACCTCTTTGAATAGTTTTTCACTAGGTTGGTACAGGTCTCCTGAGGAATTTTGGCCCATTCCTACATTGCAAACTGTTCCAACTGGCCCAAATTGCGTGGTTTTCGTGCATGGACGTTCTTTTTCAGCACTTGCCACAGGTTTTCTATTGGACTGAGATCTGGGCTCTGTGCAGGCCACTCTATAACGTTGGTCTTGGTATCCTTGAAGTATTGCTGGACTATTTTCGATGTATGCTTTGGGTCATTATCTTGCTGGAAGACCCAGTGACGACCTAAGCTCAAAGTGCAAGCAGACTTCTGCATGTTTTCCTTCAGGATTTTTAGGTAATCTTCCTTTTTCATGGTGCCATGCACCCGAACCAGGCTGCCTGTACCTGAGGCTGCAAAACAGCCCCACAGCATGATGCTGCCACCACCATGTTTAACTGTGGGAACTGTGTTCACAGGGTTGAAGGCCTCTCCCTTTCTTCGCCATACATAGGCAATGTCCATGTGCCCAAACAGCTCCAATTTTGTCTCATCTGACCAAAGCACAGACTTCCAAAAGTCATCTTTCTTCTTCAAGTACTCACGGGCAAACTTTAGTCGGGCTCTGATGTGACGATGTTTTAGTAAGGGGGTTCTTCTGGGACGATAGCCCCGAAGCCCACCCCGATGAAGAGCCCTCAAAACAGTGTGCCTTGACACACAAACTCCAGAAGAGGCCAGGTCAGCAACAATTACCTTTGCAGATGTACGGGGCTCTTTACGGACATCTCTGACAATTTTTCTTTCAAGAGTTCTTGTGATCTTACACTGGCGTCCACGACCAGGTTTGTTCTTGACCGAATTTGTCTCTTTGTACTTCGCAATGATGCACCGAACTGCAGTTCTGGAGACTGTGAAGCTCTTCGAAATGGCAGTGTAGCCTTGGCCCTTGTCATGAGCCTCCACAATCTTTTGTCGGAGTTCAAGACCGATTTCTTTAGTCTTCGGCATTGTGACAAATAGTAATCCTCCTCATGCATTCAAATGCCCTGTTCCTTGGAGTCCTTTCAAACTGTTGAATGGAGCCAATTGACTGCAGTTGTTGCTAGGAAGCCTATTGATTGCACAGGTGTTGTTTAAAAGCTGATTGGTTAATTAACTGTGTTTTAAAAGCAAGAATCCACATGGGGGCTAATATTTTTGACCAACTCATTTTTACCATATTTCATATAAAGACAGCCTAAAACTAATTTCATATTCCAAAATGCACCAAAAACATCTGAATAGCACTGGTGATTGTTTGTGTATATCAATTTTTATCAATAATTTAAACATTTGGAGGATATTTGGGAAAATGTTGCAAAATTTAAGGGGGGCTAATAATTTTGAGTTTAACTGTATACAGCAACCTAGTGACCCCTTATACCCTGCGGGGCTTGGGCCATTGTGATCGTGGGAGAGACCACTCCCATCATGGTAGAAATGTTTCATCGTAGGATATAAAGGTGATCACACAGAATAACTCTGCATTGATTTGCAGTTACCCCTTCTGCCACTAAAGGGATGAGTGAACCCAAACCAAGCTAATGAACAGAAACATCTCTGTTTATTATGCTTGTCCATGCTTTCATTCAGGTTTTTGCCTTTAAGTTGTCACTCATCAGTACAATATCCATTCCATCTTGATTTCAGGTATGCACAAATTAACCTTTTGAGCACTAAATGCAGCTATTGTTATTTAAAGATGTACAAAAATAAGATATCAAAGTCAAAGATTTCAACAACAAAAGATAATTAAATGCATAATTATTAAAAATTTATTTCAGCGCTCTGTGGGTTAATGCAGTGAGGAAAAAAAAACAAAAATGATGAGTAATTGAAGCCCGCCATTCGCCAGCCCCTGAAACTCATTAAAATCCCTGCAAACCAAAGAGGATCAAGGTTTGAGTTCAGCTGAGTCGCTGACATGAGTGGAACGGTGCTGTAGGAGCTGAATGTTCCTGAATAAACATACGCAGATTAAATTCTATTTATACAGGCTCTGTCAGCGGCTTTCACAGTCCTGGTCGCAAGAAGAGGCCGGAGACGTGTTCTAGGGCCCTGCCGGTCGTGGGACACGAATGCCGGCTATCACTTAATTACCACTGCTGTGAACAAAGATTCGAGTAGATCTTTCAGTTCATGAGACTGATTATGCCACGCAAAGCAAGATCCACTCAGACATTTTGTAAATTGATTTTTGTTCAGTTTAATGACAGTTTTTCAGAAACCAAAAAAAGAAAAGAGCTTCAAAATTTCTTTCCTTTAGAATTTCACTTCCTGACCAAGAATCTTTAAAATTGAATAAGTACTGCTGAAGAGATAGAGAGAGAGAGAGGAATCGTGTCCTTGTGTGACTCAAAAGAAGAAAATTGGTGTCTGCTAAGGTTATAGCTTAAATTTATGGAATTACATACAAAAGATGCTTCATTGAACATGCCTAAGATACTTTTCAGTACCAAAAACACTGTCTTGAATCCCAAGGCCAATAACTGTCCCGTTGCTTCTTCTGAAAACTGCAAGCCATTTGTTTTGTTCTTCGTTTGTTTTTATTGGTAAAATTGAGGACTTAAGGTTTCAAATCCTTCCTCTGGCAGATGATCACTCAGAGCCAAGTTTGCCACCAAGCAGCCAAGGCGGCATTAGACCTGGACTAATATCCATCCCTTTTTTGACAAGAATTAGTCCTGGCTAATTCTAGATGGTTTTCCTTTATTAAAACATTTTCCAATTCAAGAATAGTTAAGTGGCAATTGAAGACGCGGCTTCTCTCCCCCATGCGATCTAAAAGTGACAAAATAATGGGCTACATTCAGTACAGAAAAATAATTTAATTATAATTAGGTCTATGCACCGGCACTCGGCAACGGGATTTCAGAACACTTTGGTGAATAAAGGTCATTTTGGTGACTACTCGCAAGACGCAATGTTTTGAGGTGCGCACTGCGCACTGTGTTAATCCGCCCGGCGGGTTACTCTAGAAAGTAGTTCCGAGTATTTGCTTCATGTGTCGTAATGTTTCATAATTATACATTATCATTGCATAGTGTGGTGAGTGTACAGGTCACAAGTTGTCCACGAGAGCGTTTTGGAGCAGCTGGATTGTGTATTTGAAGAGTTTTGAAGGAGGGAGGGCCCTGTACCATTCGCTTTCATTTTGTTCGCTGAGCAGCTCGCGTCTTTCCCCCCGAATCTCAAAACAACAGGCACGGATAACTAAAGGTAATGTACCTACTCATAGAACTATAGGGATTATGGCAATAGGCCAATTTTCCAAAATGTTGAAATATCCCTTTAAACTTAATTAAGAGCTTTTTTGCGATTGGTTGTGTGCCTTGTAGTTTTAAGCACAGAGTGGTGCAGCATTAATTGAAGGGTTTAAACCTTGATCCAATGGTATATAAAAATTATGCACCCATTTATAAACCAGTTTTACGATTGCAATTACGATTACGAAAATGTTATAGTCCACAATGTGGAAATTTGCCTTTGGTTCCACCCTAAAAGGAGCAATTAAAAGTAACACAAAAAAACCTATAAAACAAACACAAGACTACAAGGGCACCGAAGATCTACAACATATGACATACAAAGCATACTATGAAACAACACAACCTAAACAGACACCTCGACAATTCATTGAAAAAAAATCAAATAATAATAATAATGATGATAAAAGTTCAGAAAACCCTACTGTGCAAGGACCCGGCATCACAAAATCTATATCTAAGACCAGCTCAAGTATAAGCTGTATTCCCATTTAAAATCTGAAATGCACTGGGGACAAAGAATTTCATGCAAATGTTTCTGTCTGAAATTTGCTGTCTGTACTGTCTTCCTGAAGGCAAGAACTCAGAGTCCCCATGCAGTGGATGGAATGGGCCACTTAGAGTATAAACCTACAGTTTTTTTCGTACACAAGGTATTTATCATGGGATAGATACCTGGAAATGTCATTTTAAACCGAGTGCTTGGGCGAGGTTTCAAATGTACGAAAGTAATTTCCAGGTATCTAGCCTACGATAAATACTGAGTGCTCAAAAAAAAAAAGCGGTAGGTTTATCCCCATTCTACCATTACTCTTGTCAACACCACTACGAAAATATTGGCATGCTAGCTATGACACACAGTTTGATATCATTTTGGCTTGCTAGCTAGGAAGCCAACTAGCTTGCTAACGTGTATGACAGTGTACACATTGAAAGCCAACTGCAGCCTTTTTAGCTCGTTAGCCAGTTGGCTATGTAGGTAAATAAATCAACACGCTAGCTATACTATTGCTTGCTAGGTAGCCAACTAGCTCGCTAGCGAGTAAGACTGTACGCAAATTGTATTTTGTTGGCGTAATTATGACGGGGTCTTGACCCAGTGCAAGGTAGTTTTATTTTTGAGGCTGTGTTTATTATCTTCTGCAGCTTGATCCTCCTTTTTGTATCCAGATTACCATACCAGATGGTCATGTTGAAAGTTAAAATGCTTTCAACTAGACTTTTGTTCACTGTTTCCAAAATATCATTGTTCACCACAAAGTTATTTAACTTTCTCAGCAGATAAAGCCATTGCTAGTACTCTTTAAAATTTGGTCAGTATTCTCCTTAAAACTTAAGTCACTGTCAATATAAGTACCAAGGTATTTAAAATCATTAACAATAATTAACATCTTGTCTAAGGCCATTGAAATGGTTGTTCTCTCTCAACTTGCATCATATTTCAACTGTTGCAATATCATGCAGAAATTCCAGTCAGGTTTCAGACCACTTCACAGTACAGAATCTGTTCTACTTAACCCTATGATCCTGTCATACCGAACGTGCAATAGAGGACATGCAATAGCCCAAAATACTGGAAAACCAGCCTCCAAACATGTTACTTTCATCACTTAACTTTTGGTTGTCATGTGACCTTGTTGTACGATCAAGTGGCTTCCGCATCACAGTCAGCTGTGTTTCAGCATAGGTGGGGGTCACGACTCCTTTACATAAAACAAATTTCAAAGGGTTGAAGATAGGACTGACCTCTTATTGATCGGCAATTCGAGGGCCGAGGATTAACTAGTTCTATCTGACATTTTACTCAAAAATGAGATATCTGTCCTACAATAGTCTCAGTACTAACTAGTTTCAAAATCAAGGAATCATATCCTAACTACAAATAAGTTATAAGATATGTACCTTTTATTGTTTTAAAATAGCAAATAGCTAAATATAAAAACTCATTTTTCTCAAAAAGTAAAAAATGCTAGATAGAACTAGTTAATCCTCGGCCCTCGAATTCTGGGTTTGGTGCAATCCTGATTTTGCTTGATCTTAGCACTGCAATCGATAGGGGAGACTGGGGTCCAATGAACCATGGGGGCCAATGAGCCATATCACTATTTTGCGATCAATCGATGACAGAACTGCTTAAAATAGGCAAAATATTTGACCATTGACTGATGAGTCATGGGGATAAATGAGCCATATCACTATTTTGCCTATTTTAAACACCTTTGGCATCGATTGATAACGAAATAGTGATATGGCTCATTGGTCACCCATGGCTCATTAGACCCCAGTCTCCCCTACAACTGATCAAAAGATTCTGCACACTGCCTTAGCACTGAAATAGCACTGAAACCACTTTAAGGTGGTTTGCCTCCTACTTTGAGGACCAAACCTTTTCTATAAAATTGGATAGTACCTCCTCGTCGCAGCCTCACATCTCATGTGATGTTCCCCAAGGTTCTGTATTGAGCCCCTCGTTATTTTCTCTGTATGTGCTCCCTCTTAGCGCTACTTTTCAAAAGCCCAACATCTTTCACTGCTTTGCTGATGACATGCAGCTTTACTTACTAGATAAACCCATTAGCAGTAGTTCATTGATGTCACTTTTTGATTGCATCGATGACATTAAGAGTTAGTTAGCAAATAACTTCTTTCAACTTAATGAAGACTAGACTGATATTATCATTTTTGGACCTCCTGCTTGTGTTTGCTAATCAGCTAGGCTCTCTATTAGCCAACTTGTATGACCATGTAAAAAATCTCGCCGTAATTTTTGAATCCTTACTGAAATTGGACAAGCAAATTAGTGTTGTCATGAAAGGTAGCTTCTTTCATTTTCATATGAATGCCAAACTTGACCCGCTTTAACCACCAAAAAAAAAAACAGAGAAGGTAGTTCATGCCCAAATTACATCTTGGTTGGATTATAGCGATGGCCTTTATGTTAGGGTGGCACAAACCTCACGGTCTCTGCTCCAGGTTGAGCAGAATGATGCAGCTAGGTTTTCTTTGAAAGCTGCCGGTTAAATTCTAAATGGATTTTAAGGTTTTACTTTTTGCTTTTAAGGTAATTCGTGGTCCTTCACATTATTATATTTGAGACATCTGGTCATCTAACCAGCTGTTATTTTCTGTCCCGCGATCACGGCTGAAGGCTAAGGGTGATTCAACCTTTTCTGTCGCCACCCCTGGCCTTTAAAACAGTCTACCCCTCCACATTTGGCCATCCCCCACTATTGCCTAGTTTAAATCAAGCTTAAGATCCTTTTATATGCCTTAGCAATTCAGGCTGCATGAATTTAAGTTTTCTGTGCTGTTTTCAGTCAGCCTCTTTAATGTGTCCTCCTTCTGATCACCTTTATTTATTGTTTGTGTACTGTAATTTTCAGCTCTTCGGATCAACTTCTGTTCTGTTTAAAATTGCTATGGAAATCAAATTGAGTTGAGTTGACTTGACTTTTTCATATGAGCCGCATGTATCTGACGCAGCCTCTGTCTCAGCTTCTGGAGCACATGCTCCATAGAATGATCTCAGACAAGTCATAACATTAATTTGTGTGTTATCTAAGCATCATCAAAAAAAAAATTGAATAAAAACTAATTTCCCTGCTGAACTGATAGCCTTAGCTGTCTGATACAGATGCTCAACGTCGCTCACTTTGAAGGGCAGTACCATTTTCGCGGCAGGTAATAATAAATAGCAGTAAATGGTAATATTCCGGCAGGAACACCCTCTTAAATGCCCAGATTTTATGATCAACCAAACGTTTTATCAAGACTCGGGGCAGCGTATCAGGCATGAAACTTGCAAGGATAAATAGCAGAGAAACAAGTTTTTACTTTTCTCCATGAGTCAATGTTACCACCCACACACCGCTGAGATGTGCAGCCTTCCAATGCCTGGCACTGTTCATCCTCCAAGTGCCATTTTAATACACCCTCTGCTTCTGAAAAAATACCTCATTTTTGGTTAATTGATTAATTTTGTTAATTACAGTGCTACAAATATCACGCTTGTCAAATTATTCACCAGTCAGTCAAGTCAATTTGTTTAATGAACAACCACTCCGTGGGCATTATTCGTGAATGTAACCTCTTCTGTAAGAACCCTCTAGCGGCGTGTTTCTGTTTCTCTGAATCACATGGAATCCCAATGAGTCATTGTGAGAGCTGCATAAAATTTGTTATGCAAAAGGCATAAGGCTCGTTACACCCTGGCCAGCTCTCTCTCTCTCTCTCTCTCTCTCTCTCTCGCCATAGCTGAGAGTTTCGTATGGAAACTAGATGGGCACTCAGAAGAGCTCATACCTCGGCCACACCATCTGTCAGTATTATTGGTTCCTCCGGATTTAGAATCCAGAGTATGTTCCGGATCCCTTCCAAAATTGAATCAACTCATGCTTGGATGACTACCTACCATCTTATCTAATTTTGTCTGAATCCGTTTGTAACTTTTTGAGTTATCCTGCTAACAAACAAACAGACAGACATGGGTGAAATCATAGCCTCATTGGCGAAGGTAATAACATTAAAGTAATTCTTACCTTTCTGGGATGTCGCACAGCACTCTCTGAACATGAACAAAATTTGAACACGAACAACTCCGCCTCCCTCTGAAAGTCCCACCCTCTTTCCCCCGATTGCCAGACTTCTCCTACGAAAAAAAATATAACTCGTCGACTACAAAGGTAACTAAATGTTACGAAGGCATTTTATTTCATACCACATATAGAATTGAATATTATTTAATCACTGTTTGTTAGTTTTCACTTTCCGGTGACTCCATTGAACTGTTTCACTCGCGCTGCTCACTTCCTCGCGCAGATTGCAGTATTTTTTTCGTAGGAGAATGAAACGGGTCAGTGAATTCAGATTCAGAGGCACCGGTAAGTAAAAACTAACCTAGAGTAATTACATAATATTCCATTGTGGTATAAATTAAAATGCCCTTGTAACGTTTAGTTACCTTTGTAGTCTGAAGAACTACCATTAACGTTATTATTTGTGGACGGCCGAAGGAGGGCCCGGGCAGGGAATTGCAAACACACTGACCACATCACCAAAGAGCCAGGCTCATTGGTAAGGTAGCCAGGGCATGTACTTATTAGGAGAAATTTCTGGTGACAGGACCCTTCAACTGTCACATCTCTCCCCACGCGCCTTGGCTACCTTACCAACAAGCCTGGCACTTTGGCGATGTGGTGATGTTTGACACTTCCCCGGAAGTCTGGGGTTCAATTCCTTGCTCGGGCCCTCTTTCGGCCTGCCGCGTATTGTAATTATAGCATTTCAGCACAGACAGAAAGCTCAGCAAATCATTTTATTTGGACCGAAGAAAATGATTGGTCAGACTTTTATCAGAAATATATGAGAATTGAATATTGAAGAGTTTCAACATCTGGTGGATTTCTTTTACACTTTAGTGTGCCATATGCTTATTAGGAGCATTTTAAGTTTACAAAAGGAAAGTGTCAAAATGTCAGGTAAGAATTGCTTAAATGGCCTTAACATGCTTGGAGATGTATCTAGAGGCAGACAGGCTTGTCCTGAACAGAGGTGTGGCAGTGGATATATTATTATGGCCATTTCCTGCATTTGCACTCATTTGTGTTTGAACCAACTGTAACTGCATTTGCATTTGAACAGCAATATTGCCGTTGCATTTGATTGTTCGCTGAATTATTTAGATTAAGTTCTGTTCGCAGAACTAGGGGATTACAGAAGTAGGCTAAAGCAGGAATACATTTTTTACACACATTATGGTCACAGTGGGAAATAGGTAGTCAGGTCATGAAGTGGCGGCAGGAACTCCGGAGGATTTCAAGTCCAAGCCCACAGTCTTAGGCCAACACATTCTCATCCCGAAGTCTCTTAAAGTGAGGCTACCTGACCAAGCGTTAATATACAACGCAAAAGGACACTTCCGGTGTCCTTATTTGACACTTATGGTTGCGTTTGGGTGAAGGGCTAGGCGTTAGGAAGTAGGGTTTGTTTTAAACTGGCATCAAATAAGGATTCCACAAGCCTCCTTTTGCATCATATATCAATGCTTGGTCAGGTAGCGTCACTTTATGATGCGTCGGGATGAGACTGCGTTCCAAATGCTACTTCTCAAAGCACAGGCTGTATCTGAAGCAGGTTGCATTTCTCAGCAGCTACATCATTCACTGTTCCAATGTGAGAAGTCATTAGAGAAATGCAGCCTCCAGCCATTGGCTGGATTTCAAAGGACAGGCAAGATGTTTCGTTTTAGTCATATATATCCCACAATCCTGTGTGGACACAGGTACCAGGTGTCCATTTAAAAAAGCGTTGAATAGCACAGTTGCAGTGGCTCCTGTGTAATTGTGTCACTTATTAAATGGAAATAAAAGCTAAAATACAGTATGTGTCAGAATGCCCAGAACAAAAGAAGCCAATAGCAGGATCAGAATGAACAGAGGATTTATAATCACGGTCAGCAGTCCAAATCCAGAACGCAACAGACAGAGCAATGCAGATTGGGTAGATTGTAGTTACAGAATAGTCAGGTTTGAGATCCGCAGACAGTGCAGGAGATGGAGGAAGTTGAAGTGAAGACAATGAGCTGAGCTCAAATCCAGGACAGCAGTCTGAGGGGAATGGGGCCAGGCAAGGAAAGCAATTGAGAGGACTAGGTTTGCTAATCCATAACTTTGCACGCTATTATTCTTTATTGCTGACACTCATTGTTGGAAGGTAAGATCAGCAAATCCAACCCGATTTTGACTTACCTTCACACATTCTTGACGGTAATTCTATGGGTTGTTCATTAACACTCTTCTCGTTTACTACCTTCTTTGTCTCAAAAATTCCTTTGTATTCATGAGAATGCCTTTTCTGCCGAAAGACAACAAGATCGACAGCCAACATGCTAACTACATAGCTAACCACAGGGCCGGCTCCAGCCTTTTTTATGCCCAAGGCAAGATTAGGATAACGTGACCTTTTATGAGCTACAGGACTTCAGAATCTTTGACAGGCATACTGATGTTTTCTGTCATTAATGTAGATGTCCATATGATGCAATGAGCAATAATACTAGCAAAATACAAATTGGCCAGTTATTCTTATGATTTATCTTGGCAATTTTCTGAATGTTTTATTTAGTCACTGACCAAATAAGTTCATTACCGTCACACGTTTTCAATTGATGATAACTGAATATGTAAGAAAGGTAGACCTTTTATTTTTTCATGTAAGTTATTTTATGGTTCAGAATAGCCACATAGTGTAAACATTCAGAAAAAATGTTTATTGATATGATAACTTTAGTTATGTTCATTACAGTAACAAAATTACATGTTTTATACTGAATTTTTCCTGCAGTGTAAATTTACAAATAAATAAAAAATGTCAATTCAGTAATCTGAAAAGACTTGACAAATTGTTCCTGTGCAAAAATAAAAATTTGAAGTTATCACTCATTCCCATCCAAATATTCACATATACAGCAAGTGTTACGGTAATGAAAAGCGCTTTGTTATGAAAATGACCTCACATGGTATTCATACATCATAGAAGCCATGTTTTTAGTATTCAAAAATTAGGCTATATGGTCCAATCTCTTTCACTGTTTATCATGTAAGGCTACATGATTGGGTTGTCTTGGGTAATGACAAATTAAGCTTGACTTCACAAAAAACAATGAATCAAGAGCAACTGAAGCACTGATTACTAGAATCAATTCAAGTCAAGTGTGACTTATGGGGTTTAAGTAATAGGTGCTTCAATTCATAACAGAATAACAGAAGGTTTTATGCCACCACAATCAATACAATGTATACAATAACATTTTCAATTAAGAGCAATTCATAAAAATCATAAAAAGTATAAAAGTTTGAATGAAGTCTCTAGCTGAAAGTATGCTGAAGTAGGTGAAGTTTAAAGAGGCTGAAGATTTGAAGGATTTGAACATTCTCTCCATTCATTTTGAATGAGGAAAATTTCAGAAAAAACTAAATATTTTAAAAGGTACAAATAAATTCTAAAGGTTAAACGGAAGCCCTAATGTCCTGAACGAGCTGAACGTTTTGATATTTGAACAGGTTTTTCTAGCACTAAGTATGAAGGACTGGTTAGACTGCAAAAACGGCAGAAGAACTCAGAATAATAAGAACATATAAAGATTTGGATAACAATAGTGTGAATGCTGACTCCGCATTCACACTAATAACAATCTGTAACTGCAAATCAAAAAAACTAGGGTTAACATCGGGCTCGCTTTTCCCAGGGGAAAAGAGCTAATGAAGGAAAAAGACTTTCAAAGGGACCCTGAAGTTTCCTGCTTTCTTCGACTGGTAAGTAAATGTTACTATATAAATTACAAGCTTTTTCATTGCTTGGTTGTGTAACTCGTTATATAGGCAGCATAACGGTAGGACATGTGTAGGTAAACAGTGTCGTAGGTGAATAGCAGCATAGGCTATGTTTGATGGATAAGGGTTGCATTTCATCAT
The DNA here is from genome assembly GCA_029721435.1 of Gymnothorax reevesii. Classification (NCBI taxonomy): domain Eukaryota; kingdom Metazoa; phylum Chordata; class Actinopteri; order Anguilliformes; family Muraenidae; genus Gymnothorax; species Gymnothorax reevesii. The sequence goes on along the minus strand of CM056583.1, from coordinate 2,778,864 downwards.
GCCCACTACCTCGATCAGTACGTTTCTAAGGAAAATAGACAACGGTGGTAAATGATGGTCTCATGCCTGCCATCAAGTTGTAATATTGATTGCCAGACATCTCCGAGCAAATCCAAGATGACAGGCTCGTGTTGGAGAATTGCAGGGAGAAGTTTTAGCAACTTTAATGATTTAGCCACTGAAATTCACTCAAGAAAATTTTGAGTTTAATTTCTTGTGCTGCTATATGTGGTAATCCATGTTACTGATGACACACCAGTTTGCTAGGGCACACATTCGTGATATCAATATTCTAAAGCCCCCTCTTAATAATAAAATTGTGACGGTGCATTCAGGAACCACAAGCGAGAGAAGGAAATCCAAAAATCGTATGCCATTATTGATTGCCAGGTCAGCACCAGTAGACACAAGAATTGCCAAACCACGAAACGAAATCCAGAAACAAAGTCGACTAGACAGGCCGGGGTCTGAACCAGAAAAGCAGATGTGCGGCGCTACATAGACACTAGGCAAAAAAAATCATAGTCGAAATCCAAAGCAGTGAGTCATACACAGGGCATCCAACCACAGAAGACGTGTTAATACAGAAATGGGTCAAAAATTCAGAAAGAGAAAACAAGACTAAAAGGGCTATGGCAAAAAAAGTCAGACAAAATGTTTAACAACATTCTGACAAAGTCAGAACAGCAGTGAGGACTCAAAATAGGAGAGAGACAGGGAAAGCCAAGCAAGGGGCGGAGACTAGAACAGGGCGAGTGATGAGAGAGAATTCGTAACAATTAGTAGAGGAGCAGCTTTACAAATTAACCAAAGTGCTCATTAGTAATTTAGTAATATATACATGGATTAGTTGGGTTAGTAGACTATGATACAAAATATAGATGTTAGTCTTCTTAGTAATCTAGAAAAGCAAGGTGAAGGAAGTAAACGAGAATTGAAGTAATAATATGAAACACCAGAAACCATTGAAATCACCCGAAGCAGGTAAGAACACAGACCGGGGAGACGGACTGAACCAACTAGATCACAAGACAGGGGAGACAAGTGCAATGAAACTGAAAATGGTATAAACTGAAAACCGGGGAATAGAATAACCAAAAAGCATAAAGAAAAGACATGACCATGAACATAAAGCATGAACATAAACACAGAACCATGACAAAAATCCCCCAAAACATATCGGCGCCTCCTTTTAAAATCGTACTGGCAAATGAAAAGCCAGAAAAAAGTGGAGATTGGATACGGAATTCTTTCTACGGAAAAGTTAACTACTCCTTCTTTCTGTTTATCTCCTCATTTAAAACTACCAAGACTGCAATGCGCTGTATTGGAATTTTGGCATACTTATGTATGTTACAATATTAGTAGTGAGTAAGCTGACCAGTGGGGAGAGGAGACAATCGCACTGTGGCACGGTACCGAACAATCGTACCTTGTGCGAAAGCGGCCCGAGAGTTTGTATTAAAAAGAAACACTCCGCCATAGACCGCAGTTCAGCGTGGTATTGCATTGGATGACATGATGTCATATCTTCTTGGTACATAACAGCTACCGTTGTTGCAACACGCCTTTGAAAAAGCGAGGCGCTAGACAGCACTATTCGTTCGAATTCAAAATACAATTTCACTGCTTGATGGGAGAAATTCCAACACAATGTACTTTTAAAAATCACAGGAATGGGTTACAGACTTACTTTTTTTTTTACATGCTCAGAAATAGTGATTTTTTCAGCTTTTTGTTACGGCAAAATGAACACTTAAGTTGAGTTCAGCTTAATTTCCTGAAAATGTTGGGAAAAAAAGTAAGTCTGTAACCCATTCCTGTAATTTTTCATGAATTTTTTAAGAAAAAAAAAAGCTAAATTGGCAATAATAATAATACATAGATAAATAATAAAAAGAATGCTGCTACAGGGATACATTTGGAATGAAGAATTATTAGAAATATACTTGTATCAAGACTGGTAGTATGATTTAAATCCATTCAACTTTGCTTACTCTTGTTCAGTGGTTCCCAAACTCGGTCCTGGGGCCTCCCTGGGTATGCTGGTTTTTGTTCCACCCTTGATTGCAAGCAAAGGATTTTAACAGGCTGTCAATTTGTCTTATTTATGTGCATTTTCAGTTTAGAGCAGTAATTTAAGCTCTTCAGTATTTTGACAGATATGCATACATACAGTGAGGAATAAATTCCGCATCCACATTGCGATATGAGTAACAACTACAAAAAGAGGGGGGAAAAAATTTACCAAATCAAAGGAAAAAAATCAATGGGTTCCTAAATGGTGAAACTGTGGGCATATGATTGCAAAAACATAGAATTTACTAGACAAGCCAATGATGGTCAAACCTGTTTTATGTTTTTGTTATTGAGTGCAAGCTGATTATTTTGAGAGAATTCTAACCAGTTGTGTTGAGCAACCTGAATTGGTGGTAAGAGATTTACTTAGTGCCAGACTTGATCAGTTTAAAAATGTTAAAATATTGTCTGAAATGGCTTGCATAATTGGGGGGGGGGGACGACAAAACTGTATATTCGAGGGTCTTTTATTCTTCATGGCACACATGCATATTTCTATTACAATTTGGCTTTAAGACAGCAAATAACTTCTTTAAACACAAAATGCACCTAATTAGGAGAAATTAAGAGCTTATTAAAATCCTATGATGGCAATTTGATTGGAACGAAAACCAGCATACACAGGGAGGCCCCAGAACCGGGTTTGGGGACCCCTGCTCCAGTCAATATAGTTAATCTCCTTTTGTCTACCACTACTCCTAGTACCAACCAACTCCTAGTAGACCAAACAACACCTTGTACCAACCAACTATACAGTATAACCCCTAGAAAACCAACCACAAAATTTGGAGCCCTGATTATACATATATTTTGTAAATTACCGTAATACTTCATTACTGTAACACTTCAGCCTTGTATATGTTACGGTAATGGATGCAGAGCATTACAGTAATGAATGGCAGTCCCAAGTTGCTAGCAATAATTAGCATAGCTAGCATGGCTCGGCAGAAATATTCTCACTAACAGTTTGGCTCAATAAAAGTTACTTTTCCACAGAACATAAAGTAATTATCTTCAAAACTATTTTAAATATACCCTGTTATGGTAATGAACAATGGTAGTGTGCCAAGGGGTGTATGTAATTACAATATTTAACACATCAACCGGAAGAACTTGAAAGGAGATCTTACCTGGTAGTCATTTCGCAACTTCTCTTCCACACAATGCATCATGAAACAAAAAAAACTTTATTCATTGGAACAAAGGGATTTTAATAGAGCCAAATATCTCTGTTACGGAAATGAACTGTTCATGCTCCGGGCACATGAAAATAATTATTCACAAATGGTTTGCCCAAAATGGTAACACTGCTAGTAAAAGGCTATAACCCCAACCATTTTTTAATTTATATGTATATTAAATTATGGGGATGTATAGTGATAATTTTGGGTTTAAGCTAAAAAATAAAAGTCTGGACACGTTATGGTAATGAACTTTTTGGTTGAAATTTTGTCATAAAATATAAAGTAATCCATCAAATGCAAAGAAAACAGTAGTCCTACGATTAGTACATACCATAGTTTGATATATAATACAAAAGTATGATTGTTTTAGTAGTTTAATCTATCAAATCCTTACGGACATGAAAAATGCTATTTTGTGAGAATCACCCAAATGAGCAAATTAATGTTTGGTTGCTGATTAGATGTGATAAGGGGCAGTGGCACATTCACAGCCACATGTAATTATGATTAATTTATAAAATGACCAATGTTTCCATACAATTCATCTTCGAGGCATTATTATGATTCAATACCCTGAAGAAAACTTTCATCAAAACCTATGTGTAAATTGCCCATGCCTTGGGCACTAATACACCCCCATACCATCACAGATGCTGGCTTTTGAACTTTGCGCCTATAACAGTCCGGATGGTTCTTTTCCTCTTTGGTCCGGAGGACACAACGTCCACAGTTTCCAAAAACAATTTGAAATGTGGACTCGTCAGACCACAGAACACTTTTCCACTTTGCATCAGTCCATCTTAGATGAGCTTGGGCCCAGCAAAGCCGGCGGCGTTTCTGGGTGCTGTTGATAAATGGCTTTCGCTTCGCATTGTAGAGTTTTAACTTGCACTTGCAGATGTAGCGACGAACTGTAGTTACTGACAGTGGTTTTCTGAAGTGTTCCTGAGTGCATGTAGTGATGTCCTTTACACACTGATGTGGGTTTTCGATGCAGCACTGCCTGAGGGATGGAAGGTCACAGGCATTCAATGTTGGTTTTCGGCCTTGTCGCTTTCGTGCAGTGATTTCTCCAGATTCTCTGAACCTTTTGACGATATTATGGACCGTAGATGATGAAATCCCTAAATGTCTTGCAAAAGCTCGTTGAGGAATGTAGTTTTTAAACTGTTCGACAGTCAGCTCACGCATTTGTTCACTAAGTGGTGACCCTCGTCCCATCCTTGTTTGTGAATGACTGAGCATTTCAGGGAAGCTGCTTTTATACCCAATCATGGCACCCACCTGTTCCCAATTAGCCCGTTCACCAGTGGGATGTTCCAAATAAGTGTTTGATGAGCATTCCTCAACTCTCTCAGTCTTTTTTGCCCCTTGTGCCAGCTTTTTTGAAACATGTTGCTGGCATCAAATTCCAAATGAGCTAATATTTGCAAAAAATTACAAAGTTTACCTGTTCGAACATTAAGTAACTTGTCTTTGCAGTGTATTCAATTGAATATAGGTTGAAAAGGATTTGCAAATCAAATCAACGTGCCAACTTCACTGGTTTTGGGTTTTGTACATTATTCAGGAAAAAACTGAATTTTTTCAAAGCCAAAGAACACATCTTATCCAGGGATACCAATAATTATGGAGGGAGCTGTATTCGCATTCACATTGCCAGTTTATTCACAGACCAGCTCACACATGGAAGGACAAACATATGCAGCCCTCAGCCCATTTTCAAACACAGGCTTCAGATGTCCTCATGCGTAAAGCATTACAACAGACAGGCAAATACTCAAATATGCGAGGTGTCACATTATTGTGCCATAAACACTACCTCACAACCGGAGGTGGACAATCCAGGTTCAGAAAGTAAAAGTCCTTCCCTGTATTTAGTTCCAACCTCCTGGGTTTGCTGAATAAAACAGACCTTCAGACCAGAGGTTGAACTAGTCAAGAAAATCAGCTGGTTGAGTTGATGGGTGGAAGTAAAACAAGGTGGGACTTTTACTTTCTGACCCCTGGAATGTCCACCTCTGCTCACAACATACTGTTTTTGCTGAGACTGGTTAAGATAGAATTCTTACAGTCGTGATCATTTTTAGAGCTGCAGTTCTGTGGTTATAAGCTACTATCCTTGCTACTTTCTCACTGTCATCGAAAAGTGTTCTGAAAGATGGCTGGCTTGCCAGATATTGATTTTGGTAAAGCTAGATTGCAGCATTTCTATGCAGCGGGAAACCCTTTATAAAACGCCAGAAAAATAAGTCTTTTTCACAAAAGAGATTTAAATTTGAATTGGATGAGCTGTATCATTTAAACCAGATGGTCTACGCATGCATCTTCCCCCACTAATGTTGGGACTCAAAATTCAGAGGTGGCATTGGTTTACATTTCTGCTCCTCAAGGCTTTAAATTTCATGTCGGCTGTTGCTGATCTACTGTGTTGTTTGGACCTTGAGAGTGTGAAAATGAATGGACTTATCTTTACAAATTTCATATCAGCTAATACAATACTGAGGTTAAGGTAAGATTGAGCATTTTAAGGTCAGATTAACCTTGAAATTCAATATGAAAGGGATTTTTAATTTTATCTTGAAGTTTGAGGAAAGAAATAATGTATTTTCTGCTGGATATGGGTTGGGCTTCACCTTGAATCAGTGAATGAATGATAAAAGCAATTATTGAATACAATGTAATTTTTAGATGCTGACATTCAATTTCATGTCATTGAGCTTCAAGGGTTTAACTTCTTAACTCACTTGTCATTGAATTAGAATTTGGGCAGGTTTGGAAGCAATAAAGAATCTTACTGAGCGCTAGAATGAGCTCTCAAAAATTGGCAGGTGTGAGGAACGTTTGAAGAGTCGAGTGCAAAAGGTACCTGAGTCACATTTTCACACCGAGGTAAGGATAGGAAAGCAGCTTTTATAGTTAACTAAGTCAATTTTCTCAAAATGGACATTTTGTTACTAAAGTACTATTGGTGCGGGGGTCTTCATTTCAGAATGCAAATGTGCGTGCTTTTTGGCGACATGTGCGCTCGTCCATATATGTTTATGTATTAGCATGTTTCTGTGCTTGTGCAAACCTGTTGGCAGATTTCTGAGCACATTTCAGTGTATATCATAGACATGCATATGCGTGCATGTATGTCTAAATATGCATGTGTGTGGTGTTTGCGGATGACTGGTGAGTCAGTGAAGGCGACTGTGTGTGTGTGTGTGTGTGTGCGTGTGTGTGCGCGCCCATTTGTGCAATATGCATGTGTGAGCCTGTGAGTGCATGCGTGATTGTATGCAGCTAAAGTGGCTTAGCTCAATAATCGCTCTCTCTCTCTCTCTCTCTCTCTCTCTCTCTCTCTTTCTTTCCCTCCGTCCTCTCAGCCTCTCAGCACCAGAGAGTGTAGGCGGCTCATTTATCATTTCTGGTTCCCAGAAGGGGATTTACATAACGATCCCCCTCTGCGTTCGGTGGTTCCATCACAGGTCCGTTTCATCAGTCAACAGATAAACATGCGGACGCACACACTTGTGCACCTGTAGCCCTTGCAGTCTTATCTGCGAAAACGCAACACCTGTGCTTGGCAGGGTGACGGCCAGCGTGCATGCATGTAGCGCTGAGGCTCACAAAGAGCCGTTTCCAGCGATGGAAGGTGTGGGAATGCACTCTCTCCATGTGACTCGGGGGTTGAGAACAGATCTATTTCTGTGTGTGGGCATGTGCAGTTGGACTGAGAGTCAGTACTCCTCTAAACAAACCTTCCTCCGCCTTACTGAACATCTCCTCCACAGTCTTCTTCTCGCAACCTGCGCCTCCTCTTTCAACAGGGCCTGCATGAGGTACGAGGTGGACCATCCTGGTGGAGAGAGAGAGAGAGAGAGAGAGAGAGAGAGAGAGAGAGGGAGCAGTGTTACAGCTGCCCCCTCCCCCTTCCCAGTTTAGTAATTCCTTTCATCCTAATGTCGGGTGAAGACCTCAGAATTTCAAAAAACAAAAGGAGGACGGAGGGCGAATAAGGTAAACAGGGAAAGAGAAAGCAGGGGAGGGGGAGGGGGAGTGAGATAGAAGGAGAGAGAGAGAGTGATAGAAACAGTGTGGGTGAGAACAGGAGGAAGTAGAGTGGCAGATTTTTGAGGGTTTTTTGTCATCTTCTTTTGTCGAAATGCAAATGATTATAAAGACTTCATTCACGGCGCTCAGATTCTGCTCCGTCCTTTTCTTGCCTTCCCTCAGTGTCTTTTATAGAAAATAAAAAACATTTTAACTAGAACTGTTGTTCAAGCATAAAACGGCCCTCCTGTACTTACCGTACATACAGAGGCCACTCAGTCAAAAAAACCCTCGCAATACATGCGCCACATCAGTTAAAGTAAATGAACCCTACTCATCCAGCATCTTATTCAAACATCACGGCATGCATATGGTGTTTGTCCCTCATTTGCTTCCACTAAAAAAAAAAAGCTCAATTGAGGTCTTCCAGAGAGGTTAGGTGATTAGCCTTGGCTCAGAGTTCGCTTTCTTGTCAATCCTCATGGTGTTTGACGGGATCAGGGCCCTGCGTAGTTGCAGTTTTCTTCTAATTTACATATTACTCTGAATAAATTTCTGTAGTAGATAGAAGCACATAGTGTGCTCTTTTTGGGCAAATCCACTTTCCCTTTAACCTTGACCTGACTGTGTGCATGATCTTGTCATGCTGAAACAAGAAATGGCAAAACTTTTAGAAGCAAAGAATTATCTGGAGTTTGATTTTATGCTATAGAATCAAGATTAATGTTTAATGGAACTGAGCAGGTTATTTCTATTTAAGAAAAACAGCCCCAACTGCATCCACACACTATTGTAAACCAATAGTAGGTGTTTTCCGCAATCTGATTGGTTAATTACCTATGTCGAATAGTGTTCGACATCCCTGAAATGACAGGACCTTTTCACCTGCTCATGAACACACTAGCATGCAGAGGTGTATAATCCAGGGGTCAGAAAGTAAAAATCCTACCATGTTTTCATTCCAACTGTAAACTCCTGTCATCAGATTTGACTTGTTAGTTTTACCACCCAGCTGAAGAATAGTGTCAGCTGCCAGGTCTTTTGTGGCTGGAACAATATCCTGGGGTGGACTTTTACTTTCCAAACCTGGATTACACCTCTCTTAGCATGAAAACGGACCTACTTTCGCTCATTCAGCCCATCAGTTCAACTTGACAGGTTGCGGAATTCTTGGACTCGATGACCTAATGGTGACGGATCACGTCGCCATACGAAAGAGTCCGTGCAAAAAACGTTTCTTTCTCGCTTATGGTTTACAAAATCGATAGTTACGTTTGTGAAATTTATGGTTTACAATATCGATAAATAGTTACGTTTGTGAAATTTCCTGGGATTCATTGAAATTCAAAGCCCGCAAATTTAAATGTTTAAAACCGACGACGTTAAATTTGCGGGCGTTGAATTCCAATGAATCCCGGAATTTCAAAACGTAACTATTTATCTTCATATTCAGCGACTATACCCAGATAGCAAACCCCTCCGCTCTAGATCTGCCCCAGCTCTGTGCCGACTCCAGCTGATCCGGCTCAGAGCCGGGGCAGATCCGGAGCGGAGGTGCTTGCTATCTGGGTCGCAGTACTGTGCCATTGGATGCTCACAGGGTAGGCTCACCCTGTACCACATGATTGGTCTCAAGCTATTTCCTTTTAAATTCACCTGATTATCAATGGAACAGTTTATTGACTGAACAACCAAGACCTGTAATGATGAAGAAATTACAATGACACAGTGATTACCTATTGGCGATGCTCAATAATTGATGTGACATCATTAGGATGCAAAAAAGAAACTTTCACTGACTTCCATCTCTTTTGGATTTTTTGCATTTATTTTGATTATTGCCATCCTTACAATGTCACAGTGCTGTGCTCTCGTTGCTAGAGTGTCAGTGTTTCTATGGCGCTTTAGCCGGTAAGGTCTCTTGAAAGAGTATTGTTAGTACTTAGCTGCATAACAGGTTTAGTGATAGTGAGCAAGGGAATCTTTGGTTTATTTTCCTTTTCTTTTGTTTTCCTCGAACTCGCCTGTTTTTCTACCACGGATGGCGTCGGGTCCGTTGGTAGCGCGAGTCTCGTCGTTTCAGTCTGTTTTTTAGTTTCTCAGCACGCTTTTGCCTTTTATTTCTGCCCGCTGCTCTTGGCGTCCAACTTCCAGCACCCATCACATCTCATTGCTTAATGAGCCTTGCAAACTAATTTACGTAAATCTGTAGTGTTTTAGCAGCTACATGAATTCAGAATATTTAAAGGTATTTTGCGTCATCATTCATGTATGGAAGAAAACAACTTGTAACTTTGTGATGCAATGTACAACAATTTTATCAAAAATAAATCTGACAGTCATTCTATACCAATTACGAGTCTTCACAACTGTTGCTAGTCAAGTTAAGTAAACTGTGAGAGGATTAGGTTATTAAGCTTTGAGAGGTGAGGTTACCAAAGACCTTTGTTACCACTGGTGGACTGTTACTGCCATCTAAAGTAAGGGGTATTCAGTGTGTTACGAACCAACTGCTCTCCAAGCTCGTAAATACTTAAATACGGAGTGCAGGGTAGTAACAAAAAAAAAAAAAATAGCGGTGTGTATATGTGCGTGAGTATAGGCGAGTGAATGCACAGAGGGAGAAGAGAGAAAAAAACTACTTAAACATACACTGGGACCTGACTAACCCCTTCAGAGAGGAGACACTTACCTTCTCTACCCGGAGAAAGGCCGTCTTCTGAGGAGACCCGTCACAGCCCGCGCGGTGAGTTTCTCCTCTTGGTCTTGAGGTTGTTCAGTTTTGTTTGATTAATCTTTTATTTATATTTTTCCCCTTTTTTTCTAAAAACAGCCCATCGGCTAACGTGATAAACTCAGTCCTGAAAAGTGAGAGATGAGGTGGCTCAGTCGCTTGTCCCGGCGTGGTTTACAGGTGGCCAGGTGGCAAAAAAATGAAAAACAACCCCCATTGTCGTGGACCCACCCTGAACAACCCCCCCTACACTGATCAGGCCTGAAGATTAAAGAAGAACTCCTTCCCCGGAGCTCGCCCCAACATCGTCTTATTTATTTGTTTAATTTTTCCATTTCTGTTGCAGCGTTTCACTCCAACCCGACTTTCCGCCATCACCCCACCGTTTGAACTCCCCGCTCTCTCTCGTATCAAAAGGTAGCCCCACCCCAACTGAGGGAATGTCAACTGCACATGTGCAGACGCAACAGGCGCCAGTAATCAAGTTCAAACGTACTATAGATAAAAAGAAAAAAAGTGGTATGTATGTGTATGTAACAGATGTTATGCAGAAAGGGCCACTGTGGGTGAAGGATTTCAGTCCAACCACACACTTAAGCACCTGATTCTACTAATCAAAGTCTTTGCTGAAGACTTGGGGTTTGATTAGTGGAATTAGGTGAGTCACTGCATGGTTGGACCAAAAGCTGGCATCCAGCTGCCCTTTTGGACAAGGTTGAACACCCCTAATGTACAGTATCAAAACGAGTCAAAACTCTCTGACTATTACTTAATCCAGCAAGTCAAAACAACATAAATCACCTCAGTCAAATTTTACTGAACATGCATTTCATGTTTTGACAAAAAGTACAAAACCCAAAACCAGTGAATTTGGCACGTTGTGTTAATTGTAAATAAAAACAGAATACAATGATTTGCAAATCCTTTTCAACCTATATTCCATTGAATACACTGCAAAGACAAGATGTTTAATGTTCAAACTGAGAAACTTTATTTTTTTTTGCAAATAATCATTAACTTAGAATTTAAAGGCAGCAACACATTGCAAAAAAGTTGGCACAGGGGCCTTTTTACCACTGTGTTACATCGCCTTTCCTTTTAACCACACTCAGTAAACGTTTGGGAACTGAGGAGACCAATTTTGAAGCTTTTCAGGTGGAACTCTTTCCCATTCTTGCTTGATGTACAGCTTAAGTTGTTCAACAGTCCGAGGTCTCCGTTGTCGTATTTTACGCTTCATAATACGCCACACATTTTCAATGGGAGACAGGTCTGGACTACAGGCAGGCCAGTCTAGTACCCGCACTCTTTTACTAAGGAGCCATGCTGTTGTAACACGTGCAGAATGTGGCTTGGCATTGTCTTGCTGAAATAAGCAGGGGCATCCATGAAAAAGACATTGCTTGGATGGCAACATATGTTGCTCCAAAACCTGTATGTACCTTTCAGCATTAATGGTGCCTTCACATATGTGTAAGTTCCCCATGCCTTGGGCACTAATACACCCCCATACCATCACAGATGCTGGCTTTTGAACTTTGAGCCTATTACAGCCCGGATGGCTCTTTTCCTTTTTGGTCCGGAGGACACGACGTCCACAGTTTCCAAAAACAATTTGAAATGTGGACTCGTCAGACCACAGAGCACTTTTGCACTTTGCATCAGTCCATCTTAGATGTGCTTGGGCCCAGCGAAGCCGGCGGCGTTTCTGGGTGCTGTTGATAAATGGCTTTCGCTTTGCATTGTAGAGCTTTAACTTGCACTTGCAGATGTAGCGACGAAATGTAGTTACTGACAGTGGTTTTCTGAAGTGTTCCTGAGCCCATGTGGTGATGTCCTTTACACACTGATGTCGGTTTTTGATGCAGTACCGCCTGAGGGATCGAAGGTCACGGGCATTCAATGTTGGTTTTCGGCCTTGTCGCTTACGTGCAGTGATTTCTCCAGATTCTATGAATCTTTTGACGATATTACGGACCGTAAATGATGAAATCCCTAAATTTCTTGCAATAGCTTGTTGAGGAATGTTGTTTTTAAACTGTTCGACAATCAGCTGATTTGTTCACTAAGTAGTGACCTGCGCCCCATCCTTGTTTGTGAATGACTGAGCATTTCAGGGAAGCTGCTTTTATACCCAATCATGGCACCCACCTGTTCCCAATTAGCCCGTTCACCTGTGGGATGTTCCAAATTAGTGTTTGTTGAGCATTCCTCAACTCTCTCAGTCTTTTTTGCCACTTGGGCCAGCTTTTTTGAAACATGTTGCAGGCATCAAATTCCAAATGAGCTAATATTTGCAAAAAATTACAAAGTTTACCTGTTCGAACATTAAGTAACTTGTCTTTGCAGTGTATTCAATTGAATATAGGTTGAAAAGGATTTGCAAATCATTGTATTCTGTTTTTATTTACGATTTACACAACGTGCCAACTTCACTGGTTTTGGGTTTTGTATAAAGGGATGAATCCACCAGATCAAACCTGAAACGAAGAAGAATTTTGTAAAGGCCTGGCAGAGAATCATCTGGGACAATACCCAGGCCATGAAGATATCCGTGTGCTTCAGACTTTAGGAGGTCATCTGGCAGTGCTGCAATAACCGAGAATATTGACCAGGGAAGGCTACTCCTGCGTAGTGTTCTCATTTCTGACAAAAACCTTTTTTTTTAATCAAAAGCAGTCCTCAGAATGTTGACAAGGGGGAAGTCAAGGAATGAGATTTTAGCGACATCAGTATATTCAGAGGAAATTCAGCTGTTTTATTATTTTGCTGGTATTATAGACCAAACTAAAGAGGCAAAAAATGTTCATTTTGTAAATTTTATTGCATTTTTCAATACTTCCTTTTGAGAAATAAAACATGTAATTCTAGTTTATCCTTCAAAAGGTTGACAAAAGTTGCCATTAAGAAATCAAAAATAATGTCTTCATAGAAAAATAAAAACTATTTTTTCCCTCTGGCTCTGCACAGATATATAGTTTATGTAACGCAATTATTTTCTGTCTTTTCAGCACAGGTTATTGAGCTGATACATCATCTTCACCTTTTCAATGCTCAATCTCGGCCTGAAAATGTAGCAAGATGTTACATCTTTTAAAAGACTCCCCTTGAAAAAGCGGTGTTGCAGACAGAATATATAACACTCTTCCTGGCCGCTTAGAAAAGGAGCAAAATTTCTTCCACTGGTGCTAGCTGCCAAGATTATGGTACAACAGCAGCTCTGATTGCAGAAAGGGCAAATCTTGTTTCGACTTTTCAACCGCCAGAATCAAGTTTTACTTGCAGCATTGCGAATGGATTTCCTGGCAGCATCCAGCGTTGTTTTTCACAGGAGTTTCACTGCAGTTGACCTATTACTCTTCGGCCTTTTTCTCTGGGTAGTGGACCACATATCATCTTAATCCTTTTGCCCAATGATGTAAGATATCAAAATCAAACGCTGTTGAAAACCTATCATGCGGCAACTTGTTTAATAGGACTCCCACATGGGGAGGTCTTTTAAACAAGTTGCCACATGATAGGTTTTCAACAGCTCAGGATAACTACATTTTTAATTCCTTGAAAATGTATTCAGCGCTCAAAGGGATAATTGTCATCAGCTTGGGTGGTGGCAGTGAGTGGCCGTTCTATGTGTGACAGTTCTCTCGGTACAAGTGCCTCAACATCATCCATGCATGAAGTCACAGTCCAATCAAGGTTCTCCAAATCTATTTGAGAAGAGATAGTCGGCTCTATTATCGTTTCCTCACAAGGCTACGACTGAACTGTAGTAGCAAGTCTTATTTTCTGCTTCATCAATTTGGCGAGAGATCTGCCTCATTCTTGTTCTCAGAATACTTCATTGAAAAGACAGAGGAGCTTATTTACATCTTCCAGGGCACTGATATCACAGTCCTTCGTTATGAGATACCATTTGGTCTGTTTTACAGCTTTCACTTCACAGATGGCCCGCCGCTGCTCCAAGAATCTAGATCATTTCAAATGCTGCTTCCCACTTGGAGACCGAGTCGTGAATCAGTGAAAGCTCAGGGATGTTCAAGCGTCAGCAATTTCCATGGAGAATCATGTACCAGCTAGCCTGAATGACAGATCTCACTATTTGCATCTTCAGGGCTTCGAGAAATTTCCTGGATTCATTTGTGGCCAAAACAAGAAAATCAAACACAAGAAATTTGCATTGTATTTCTTTCACTTCTGGTACATCAGGATGTTTTTCAGTTTTCTTTGGTACTATATTCTCTGCTATGCAGTCATCTTTAAACTAAAATATCTCAAGGTTGTAAGAATCCATTTGCCAATCAGGAGACCCTCAGTGAACCGTATAGCCTAAATTGTAAATTGTCATTTTGCAAACCAAGGATCATGAACTCTGGGTCCTCAAGGGATAAGGGCTAACAGTTGGTTTAAAAGCCCACCCACCCAGGAGTCAGGTGTAAAGCCATCCAAAGCACTATTTGTTCAACTGTTCAATAATTTTGTCAATTGCCCAGAATTTCAGAAAACAAGAACTAACTTAAGATCTGAGGGCCACCCTTGCCCACTGATTGTTCCCCTTACGCTTTGTACCGTATGTAGCCACGTAAGTGCATCAAGGGCAATATTGTTGCAAACACTTTTATGAGGAGGAGAACAGCTGAATAATGTTTATTTACTTTTTTGTGAACAAGTTTTATCAGCATTTCATTTTCATCTCGGACAGAAGTATGCTTGAAACTCTCAACTTAATAAAACAAATCTCTTTGAAGGATGAGATCAGCAACTTTTCAGTATAGGGGTGACTGACACAACCCAGGGGAAGCATCACTGGACTATTTAGCAGACCGACAAAGGTGTTCAACTTTGTCGGGAAAAAAAAAAAAACCTTTAATTGAATTCACAGGATTTTAATATTCCTTAAACCCTATCAGTACTAACGGGACACGTGTTCCACAATATTTCAAAACATTGTGTTGTGACATATGAGTCCTAGAAACCCTTGCATTTGGTCACAAAAGTGACATTTATATCTAAACGGTCACTTTGATTTGTATTACTGCATATAATTATTTATCAAGTTATTTACACTTCTAGTTCTAGTTAGACAGGTATTCCAATTTGAAGTTGAACAGGCTGTGAAAAGAGTTCTTGAATCATAGTAAAAATAAATGCATCCTTTCTGCATTTACCAGACAGGCATACATTCTGGTCTGTAATTATTTGGAAATTAACACATTTTTCATCATTTTGACTTTGCACTTCAGTGCAATGGATTTGCAATCAAACCATCAAACTGTGCTTGAATTATAGACTTTCAGCTTTACATTAAAGGTGCAGTGGGTAAATTTTATAAAAATATTATTTTTATATTCGCTAAAACTGTCACTCTGTATTGACAGCACTGCATGGGACAGCTAATCTGAACAAAAATCAGGTAGAATTGGCTCCTCCCATAGCTTCTAATGTCATTAGCAAGAATCCACATCATCTGAGCAAAATTAACCAATCAGAGCCTGGAGGAGTCCCTAACGCTAGGTCATTTTTTCATGCACACACTGTTCAGCACCCCTCCATTGCACATGCTTTCTTCTGTGATCTAGACCAGTGCTTCTCAAACCTCTCCTGGAATACCACTCATCCTGCATGTTTCAGATCACTTCCTGTTTCTGCACAGGTGATTCAGATGATCAGCTCATTATCAATCAACTTTTTTGATTTGAAAATGACCTGATCATTTGAATTACTCATGCCAGATCTGGGACAGCTCTAAATTATGCAGTACAAGAGTTTCTCGAGGAGAGCTTTAAGAGGCACTGATCTGGACTCTTGCCCAATATCATCTATGCCTGGTTCTTGGAGGAGCTAAAAGCTACAGTTGGAATCTCCATATGATGGACCCATACAGTGAAAATCCAGAAACTCAAAATCTTTCCATCTACAATTGTGAGGTTTTACGAAATGAGCCAAGAGCGAGAACCAGATGAATGCAAAATGGAGGCTTTATTTCTGAAGGGGGAAACCCCCCAACAGAGCTGGCAACAGTACAATGTCCACAATCCACAAACAGAATCCAAAGGGCAAAGTCCAAAACTGTAACCAGGGCACCAATAACACAACTCAAGGTCAGGCAAAAATGGTTCGGTACACAGGCGTGGGTTTGGTGGAGAGACAAACTCATAAGCCGTAAACAGTCCGAATCCAAATACGAGGGCAGCAAAGACAATAGACGTGGTCGGGCAAAAAGTAGGTCAAAACTCACGAAGGCAATCAGATCCAAAAGGGCAAACCAAAAAACAAGTGTCGGGCAATCCAGTCAGAAAGAAAATATCACAGTGAGCAAGGCGAGGAACGTAGCACAAGACAAAGGAGTAAAGACGATCTGACAAGGAACTAAAAGTGTAGACACCTTATATACACATCCGGGTAAAGCACATGACTAGGGTAAACAGGTGTAATCAATGACATGGGAGTGACACATGAGGAAAACTAATTACATGAATTTGGCGAAATGCCGAAACGCAGACAGGGATAACGAGACATTCCTATGAACGAACAAACGGCTCCGGTTAAGGAGTACTAAAGTGTACAGTCTAAAGAAAAGGGAAAGCAAGAGATATAAGAGGAAACCGCAGTGGAGATAATTAGTGATAGACAAGGAGGGCGGAGATACAGATTGGGCGAATGCTGAGAGATCGTTAGTCTATTAGTATGTGCAGCTATACAGTCCCGAGTGCAAGTTAGTCAGTTAGTATAAATGTACAATGTTAATCGGGGTTAGTAATTATCGAAAACAATAAACTGTTAGTAGGGTTAGTAGATAGCATAAAGAGAGAGGAAGGAAGAAAATGAGAAATGAAGAAAGATTGAAATCCCAGAAACCAGGAAATCACCCGAATGAGTGGCACGTCAGACAAGGGACCGTGGGCAAAGACCTACACGAGACAAGACAGGGTAAACGAAGTGCAGGACTAGAAATCACAACAAGACTATGAAAGAATGGCAAGGCTATGAAAACATGGCAAGGCTGTGAAACATGGCAAGAGTATAAAACATGGCAAAGACATAAATAATAACAAAACATGAAACATAATAAAACATGAAATCAAACAACAAAACACAATACATAATCATGGGGATGGTCAGGGGCAGGCAGTGGTCACTAAAAAGCATACATGGCAAGGCCAGGCACAGAACTTAAACATGGAACAGACAAAGCATGGCAGAGATGCAGATTCACAACAGAACCCCCCCCCCCAACGAACGCCTCCTGGCGTTCAATTCGAAGAACGTGATGCAGCATGATAGTCTCTTATTAAAGTCTTATCCAGAATGTGTCGGGCAGGAACCCAACTGCGGTGTTCCGGTCCGTAACCCTCCCAGTCGACGAGGTACTGTAGACCTCTGCCTCGTCGACGAGAGTCCAGGAGGGCACGGACCGTGTAGACTTCGCCTCCGTCGATGATCCGGGCGGGTGGAGGGGGATCAGGTCCAGAGGACAGGTGGTGGGTTACAGCAGGTTTTAACTGGGACACATGGAAAGTGGGGTGTATGCGTCGCATGGACAGGGGGAGACGGAGGCGAACGGCAGTGGGACTTAGGACCCTTTCAATGGTGAAAGGGCCCAGGAACTTGGGGAAAAGCTTACCCCCGTTACCTCTGAGGGGAATGTCCCTTGAAGAAAGCCAAACCCGTTGCCCAGGTCGGTACGTGGGAGCAGATGTGCGTCTCCTGTCGGCCTGCTCCTTCATCCTGGAGACTGACCTGAGCAGGGCCTGGCGGGTGGTAATCCAGGTGCGTCTACACCTGCGCACGAACTCACGAGCTGAAGGAACGGCTACTTCTTCCTCCTGAGACGGGAACAACGGGGGTCGGTAGCCTAGGCAGGCCCTGAAGGGGGAAACGCCGGAGGCAGCCGAGGTGTGGCTGTTCAGGGCATATTCCACCCACGGCAATTGATGGCTCCAGGAGGAGGGGTTCCTAACACATAAACACCTTAGAACATTTTCCACAGACTGGTTAGCTCGCTCGGTCTGGCCATTAGTTTGGGGGTGAAAACCTGATGACAAACTAACTGAAGTGCCAAGTGACTTACAAAATGCTTTCCAAAACAGAGCAGTGAATTGGGGGCCACGATCAGAAGTGATGTCGGTGGGGATTCCGTGAAGTCTAATAACGTGTTGAATGATGAGATTAGCGGTTTCTTGAGCGGAAGGGAGCTTGGTGAGGGGGACTTAATGAATGGCTTTGGAGAATCTATCAACTATCGTGAGAATGGTGGTGTGGTGATTGGAAGGAGGAAGGCCAGTGACAAAATCTAGTGCAATGTGGGACCAGGGGCGATGTGGTGTAGGAAGGGGCTGAAGCAAACCTTGAGGGGGCTGGTGTGATGTCTTAGCCTGGGCGCAGACCGAGCAAGCAGCTACAAAACCCTGAACATCCTGAGTTATCTCTGGCCACCAAAATCTTTGGAGAATAAAGTCCTTGGTGCGGCGTACCCCAGGATGGCAGGACAGCATGGAGGAGTGTCCCCACTCCAGGACCTTGGGGCGCAAAGCAGCTGGGACATATAGGCAATTAGTGGGGCAAGCACTAGGGGTAGCAGCATTAGCTTGGGCATCCTTGACCTCTCTTTCAATATTAAAACATAGAGCGTTAATGAACGCTTCCTTAGGGAGTACTGTATCATTGCAAGGACTTCCTTCTCTAATCTCAAAACAGCGTGAGAGGGCGTCAGGTTTAACATTCTTACTTCCTGGTCTGAAAGCGATGTGGAAATTGAAACGGGAAAAGAATAATGCCCACCTGGCTTGTCGTGGGTTGAGTCTCTTGGCCGTCTGAAGGTACTCCAAATTCTTATGGTCAGTCCAGACAATAAAGGGAACTTTGGATCCTTCCAGCCATTGCCTCCATTCCTCCAAGGCCAACTTCACTGCTAACAGCTCCCGGTTGCCGATGTCGTAGTTTCTCTCCGCTGAGCTGAGGCGGCGAGAGAAGAAGGCACATGGATGGATTTTCCCATCCTCCGTGGACCTCTGAGACAGGATGGCTCCAGCTCCAATATTGGAGGCATCCACCTCGACGATGAACTGGAGCTCTGGGTTGGGAATGGTGAGGATGGGTGCAGATGTGAATCTGGTCTTTAATTCCTTAAAGGCGTCCTCTGCCTTCTCCGACCAACGAAACTTGAATTTGGAGGAGGTGAGAGCAGTAAGAGGAGCCGCAACCGAACTATAGTTCCTGATGAACCGCCGGTAGAAGTTGGCAAATCCTAGGAAACGTTGGAGTGACTTACGGTCCTCAGGTCGGGGCTACTTGGTAACTGCCTCCACCTTAACTGGGTCCATGCGAATGGTGCTCGGAGAAATAATGTAACCCAAAAAGGTGGTGGTTTCAACAAAAAACTCACACTTCTCGGCCTTCACGAAAAGGCGGTTCTCCAAGAGGCGACGGAGCACTTGGCGAACATGCTTAACATGGTCCTCCTGGGATTCAGAAAAAATTAGAATATCGTCAAGATAGACAAAAACAAACTTGTTTATCATGTCTCTTAAGACATCATTGACGAGGTTTTGAAATACTGCTGGAGCGTTGGTAAGCCCGAAAGGAAGAACCAAATATTCCCAGTGCCCCGTGGGAGTGTTAAAGGCGGTCTTCCATTCGTCCCCCTCTCTGATTCGCACTAAGTGGTACGCATTCCGGAGGTCGAGCTTAGTAAAGATCTTGGCTCCTTGCAGGAGATCAAAAGCGGTGTTCATGAGGGGAAGTGGGTAGCGGTTCTTAATAGTTATCTCATTGAGGCCACGGTAATCAATACAGGGTCTTAATGATCCATCCTTCTTAGCTACGAAGAAAAACCCCGCACCAGCAGGTGATGAAGACGGGCGTATAATGCCTGCAGCGAGAGACTCTGAGAGATACTTCTCCATAGCTTGGTTCTCTGGTCTGGAGAGTGAATAGAGTCGGCCTCTAGGGGGCAAAGTACCTGGCTTCAGGTCTATGGTGCAGTCATAGGGTCGGTGAGGTGGTAAGCTGGTGGCCCGAGACTTTGAGAAAACCTCCTTGAGGTCATGGAATTCTAGAGGAACCTTTTCCAGGTCTGGAATCTCCTCCGGAGATGGGTTGTGTAGAGGATCGAGGGCGTTGCGGAGGCATGTCAGGGAGCAGTTGGGGCTCCATCCCTTAATCTCATTCTTGCGCCAGTCGATCTCAGGTAGGTGTTTGGCCATCCATGGATGGCCCAGAACGATAGGAGCATGGGGAGAGTGTAACAGGAGGAACTGAATGGTTTCGTGGTGGTTCCCTGACACCTTGAGTCTGATGGGGCTGGTTGTATGGGTTATTTGAGCGATCCTCTGGCCGCTGAGCGAATTGGCCACTCGATCAGGGAAGATCTTCTCTGTGGGAACGCCCCATTTCCGGGCCAGCTCCACATCAATTAAATTTTCCTCCGCTCCGGTGTCCACGAGAGCCTCGGTGGATCTGCTCTCGCCCCCCCATTCCAAAGTTACAGGAACGCATGTGCGGTTGTTAGTTTCCTGTCCCGGCGTCACCCCTATTACTGTAGCTATGCGGGCACCAGGAGGACCTCTTCTCTTCTTTTTCTTTTCTCTGTTAGGGCACTGAGCGATAAGGTGTCCTCCCTTGCCACAGTAAAAGCAGGCCCCATCACGGCGGCGGCGATCCCTCTCCTCTACAGGAATGCGCGTATGTCCCAATTGCATGGGTTCTGGCTCAGGGGGGCGGCTGCTAGTAGGGGGTGATCGAGGCGGAGTACTCTGGGGAGCTGGATATGGTCGTCTGCGAGAAGCGAGCCGTCGGCGCTCCTCCAATCGCGAATCCACGCGAATAGCCAGGTCGACAAGGTCGTCCAAGTTCTCCGGCAATTCCCGCGACACTAGCTCATCTTTAAGAGCTTCGGATAATCCGTCAAAGAAGGCATCATAAAGAGCTCTCTGTCCCCATCTGCTGTTGGTGGCCAACGTCTGAAAATCAATGGCGTAGTCAGCTACAGGACGCCCACCTTGTCGCATGCGTAGGATCTCTCGTCCTGCCTCGTGACCCAACTTGGTGCGATCGAAGATCCGCCTCATCTCTTCACCCAGTAGACGAAAAGTCTGTACACATGGGAGATCAGCTTCCCAAGCCGCTGTAGCCCACTGCTTAGCTCTTCCCGTCAGATGCGTGATGATAAAAGCAACTCGCGCTCTTTCGGTGGGGAAGGACGAAGGCTGCAGGCTGAAGATGAGCTCACACTGGGTGAGAAACGCCCGACATGCTCCCGGGTTCCCGTCGTACCTCTCCGGCGGTGGTAGACGTGGCTCGCAGCTGGGTAGGGGCGGGGCGGAAGCGGGAGCAGGAGGAGTATAGACGGTAGGCTGGGGTGACTGTAGTTGCTGCGCTTCCTGTACTGAGCGAGTAAGATCCGCCATCTGGAGACTCATGGTTTGCATGTGCTGCATTAAAGCACGGAGCTGACGTTCCTGAAACTCCAACTGAGTGCCCTGCTGGTGCACTGCCTCCTGCAGAGACTGGTCTGACGCTGGCTCCGTCATGGTCAGATCGTAATGTGAGGTTTTACGAAATGAGCCAAGAGCGAGAACCAGATGAATGCAAAATGGAGGCTTTATTTCTGAAGGGGGAAACCCCCCAACAGAGCTGGCAACAGTACAATGTCCACAATCCACAAACAGAATCCAAAGGGCAAAGTCCAAAACTGTAACCAGGGCACCAATAACACAACTCAAGGTCAGGCAAAAATGGTTCGGTACACAGGCGTGGGTTTGGTGGAGAGACAAACTCATAAGCCGTAAACAGTCCGAATCCAAATACGAGGGCAGCAAAGACAATAGACGTGGTCGGGCAAAAAGTAGGTCAAAACTCACGAAGGCAATCAGATCCAAAAGGGCAAACCAAAAAACAAGTGTCGGGCAATCCAGTCAGAAAGAAAATATCACAGTGAGCAAGGCGAGGAACGTAGCACAAGACAAAGGAGTAAAGACGATCTGACAAGGAACTAAAAGTGTAGACACCTTATATACACATCCGGGTAAAGCACATGACTAGGGTAAACAGGTGTAATCAATGACATGGGAGTGACACATGAGGAAAACTAATTACATGAATTTGGCGAAATGCCGAAACGCAGACAGGGATAACGAGACATTCCTATGAACGAACAAACGGCTCCGGTTAAGGAGTACTAAAGTGTACAGTCTAAAGAAAAGGGAAAGCAAGAGATATAAGAGGAAACCGCAGTGGAGATAATTAGTGATAGACAAGGAGGGCGGAGATACAGATTGGGCGAATGCTGAGAGATCGTTAGTCTATTAGTATGTGCAGCTATACAATCCCGAGTGCAAGTTAGTCAGTTAGTATAAATGTACAATGTTAATCGGGGTTAGTAATTATCGAAAACAATAAACTGTTAGTAGGGTTAGTAGATAGCATAAAGAGAGAGGAAGGAAGAAAATGAGAAATGAAGAAAGATTGAAATCCCAGAAACCAGGAAATCACCCGAATGAGTGGCACGTCAGACAAGGGACCGTGGGCAAAGACCTACACGAGACAAGACAGGGTAAACGAAGTGCAGGACTAGAAATCACAACAAGACTATGAAAGAATGGCAAGGCTATGAAAACATGGCAAGGCTGTGAAACATGGCAAGAGGATAAAACATGGCAAAGACATAAATAATAACAAAAAATGAAACATAATAAAACATGAAATCAAACAACAAAACACAATACATAATCATGGGGATGGTCAGGGGCAGGCAGTGGTCACTAAAAAGCATACATGGCAAGGCCAGGCACAGAACTTAAACATGGAACAGACAAAGCATGGCAGAGATGCAGATTCACAACAACAATTCCAGTTCCTCCATTGTCAACGACTGCATAAATGTTATGGCTTTCGTTGCTCGCGGAAAAATGACTAAATACACTTGAAGAAAAACATGTCAACCAAGACGGAGGTGGAGTTTGGTTGTGATAATCACAGACTGCTTAACCTCGTCTTAAGTGTTTGAAAGATCAGCAGGCATTGTGCTGGTAAGTACATTGTTAGTATGCTTCAATATTAGCACTGTGGCACATAGTGACTGGGCTGCAGTTTTAATACGCTAATGTTCAACCAAACTATTCATAATAGAATAGTCAACGACATGTAGCTAATGCTAAGAAACTGTATCTAGCGCTACATGGGTTTGATAGCTTATTGTAGCTTTGTGTCACCTAGGAGGGGAAAATCATTCTCAACATGAAGCTGGATCAGTAGCTAGATAGCTAGCAGGTAGGAAGCGGCCTTTACTCTAGCCATAGTGTTCAGTAATGCTAACTAGCTTTTCTTTAGTAGTCTATCCCCTTCCCTTATTCCATGGTTTGACCTATAGTGTAAGTTATTAATCACCAGAGCTAAGGCTCTCATCCAGTACAGTCTTATAAATTTTCAAAAGGTTTTTATTCTATTTGTTGCTAAGTGGCTTCTGTAATATGTAATAATGTATGACTAGTTACAAGGTTCAGTAGCTAATGCTAACGTTGCGTAAGTAACACTAGTTCGCTTACTTGCTTGGCTGATGTGCCGACATACAGCCTAATTTCTCTCGGTTTGGTAGCTAGTGGTAATGTCGAGTTGGTAACTTTAGTTTTCTAATTTGCTTGGCTGATATACAGCCTCATTTCTCTCATCTTTCGAATACTCAGCACAATTACAATGACTCTAAGATGGCATGGAGTGATACATGTCTGCGAGTAACATAAATATGCTTAATTTTACTTCTTGTTGTTACCAGTGCTTCTCACATGGCTGTAAAACATACAGGAGCTCCTCATGTGTTTCTGTAGGCTATATGGTTTTTGAACTGATCCCGTGAATGACATTGGGGGAGGGACTACAGGAAGGAAAGAGGGAGCAGAGAAGGAAGGGCGATTGTGTTTAGGATCAAAATCTTTCTCTCTCGCTCTTTTCTTTCAACTGCAGCTTTAAGGGTTTTGTTGTCTATCCACCAGCTACCCACATTCAAATGAGCACCCACACTGATAAAAACAATAGGGAGGATTTTCCTGGCCATTAGTCATTCAGTCCTCCTGTTTTTTTGGGTTCAGTATCGCTGTGCGATTGCTTTTATGTTCAAAGACTGTGATAATGACAAGGACGCTGAACTAATTGCCAATGCTATCTTAGATATAAAAGAATATAGACAGCAACTATCAATGGACTAAAGATACAGAATGGAGACACATAAATTATACACGCGGAATGATGAGAAAAGAAACATCATTTGCCCCTTGATTGATGATTTCACTTGGATTTTTTTTTTTCATATTTACCTCAGCACTGCACATTCACAATGATCTTTCTGACAGTGCTAAACACTGTCCAAGTTGATCAATTTAAATAATCTTTTTTTTTGTTCTAAAACAGGTCTTCATGCTGAGAATATATAGAGAACTGCAAAGGGCTGATTTCTCAGAACTGCACTTTCTGCGAGAGTATAGTTGCAAGGGTTATGCTTTGCACACTGATGATGTGCACAGAGGACAGGAAGTTGAGGACTGGACTCAGGTGTAAGGATGGACTTGTTTGTATTTATTATGCCTACTGCACAGCAGGAAGGCACACACGAAGCAATACATGAAGTTCAAGTGCTGACATAAACAACAAACAGCACTACATACAAGAGTTAGAATATATACATGCTTAATGCCTGAGATACACGCTTTACGCGGGAGATACATGCTTAATGCGGGAGAATTGATAATAGGAACACGCAATACGTGGAGAATATGTCTATACAAAACGAGAGTTACAACACCAGCATGTGGCTTACACTGTTCACAAGGCTTCACAAAGACTAAGTGCAAGGCTCGTTTTAAATAGCTCAACACTTCCACACAGAGGAAATGAACAGCAGATGCATACAATGATTGTGGGACTGAAAATGCGGTCCGGGTCTTAATAGACTGGTGAGTTCGTAGGCTGGGGCTTGGCCTTACAATAGTATTCTATTTAACATCACTGCCAAAGTGTATGGTCTGTTGTGACAGATACCTCACTATGTAGCTTTGAATCTATATTGTTGTACAATGCGATAAAAATAAAATGCTAATTTTACAAAATATTAATTTATGTCATTAAATGATTTCACTTTCACACATTTTTACACAGTGACAATTAACATTATTAATTTCTCTAATTTTTCACTTTTCAGTGAAAATATTGCGGTGAAATATTTAAAATGCCTCTGAGCATGCACTGACACCAGTTCAGTGGCCAATTTAGGCCAAGCCAGTATTCATGTTGTTAATAGCAGAATTTTACCTTGCTTTGACTCACGCATGAAAAGTCTCTCTTTTTGCTTAAAACAACTTTTCTTGAGTTTCCTCCAGTCACTCAATATATATCAGTGGATTGCTTGCATATCAGTGCAATAAATGCTAAGTTACTGCTGCCATTACATTCCTGCCGTGTCATGCTGAGATGTTTAGAGCGTGTCTGGTGTGTTGTCGAATATGTCAGCTTAAGTGATACTGTCATCTGAAAGCTTAGAGATACTCACTTCTCAGGCGTGTTTGTGTGTGTCTTTTGAATGGTCACCCCTGGTCTGGCATTGCTATAGCGGTCTGTGGATTTGGATATTCACCTCTCAGGTGTCTGTGTTTGTGTGTGTGCACTCTTTGGAATGGTCACCCATAGTTTATATTGCGATAACCATCACAAATCTAGCTAGAGCTGGACTCGCGAGAGCCCATTCCTCCACCAGCATAGCTGGATTTGAACTTTGGCCTACACCTCAGCTATACTTTGGTCTAGATATGCTAAAATTTGATCACTTGCTCCTCGTGTGCTCATTCATCATCCTGCAAAGTTTGATTTAAATATGTGCAACCGTTTTTGAGATATCCTATTGACAGGCAGACAAACAAATAAACCAACGGAAGCAAAAATTTTACCTTCTTGGCAGAGGTAATTACATCAAGTCCAAGAGATGGGAAGCATACCCTTGCACGAGTACTGCAGTGGTCCTCTGAACAGCCTTATTCACGGCATACATCCCCAGCTCTTCAGGCTCGGACCCTCCTTCTCTTTCTCTCCTCATTCAAACCATCACTCACCCATTCTTCATCAGCGTCACTGTCATTTCAAGCCAGTCGCATATAAAGGACAGGAAATGAATGAATACAAAAAAGGAAGTCAATCAGTCTTTCAAACTCTCAGCTCTTTCTGGTTGCCCTCATCCGCGGCTGAGCAAACAGAGTTTTGTTCATCTTTCAGCTCGTGCCGTTTTTTTCACGGTGCACAGTATTGGCTCAACTCAACTCTACTCGCTTGGAACTGGTATTAGGGCTTTCCGTAATTTGTTTTTCACTGCAGCGAGTTCCTGTTCACTGTTGGTGGGGTTCTTAGTGGAGCATCATTGCGATGTTGCAAGTCGCTCCATCCTAATCTCGCCAGGATCCTTTCCTCACTATCGCACAGAAGAACGTTTGTGGGCAGCTATTGTCTGAAGTCTGGATCGGGTCAAGAGAATAGAAAAGTTGCAATCGCGACAGTATCTTTGTGCAGGATGTCCCGTGTAGCAGAACTGACGATTCTAGTGATTCTCTCCTACAAATCAGAGATCTGCAGTGTTTACACTTCATCCTTTAGTATTGGCTCAGCTGATATGAAACCTCGACCGAGGTAATACCAGAACAAGTACCAGGTCTCAGGCACTATCCACAACTTTTGCCCAATGGATGACCGAAAACGGCGAGTGGAGTCGAATTGAGCCAGTCCCATGCAGTGGAAGAATGTACCTTCCTTACTTCCATTCCTGCTTTCTTCTCTCTATCCTTCGCTCCCTAAGGACACAGTTCACAGCTTGCCCTGCAGGGGGAGTATGCGTACGGTGAACTCTGCTACAGCGCGATAAACGACTGTGAAGAAGATAAACTTGGCAATCTGCATTTTCTCTGTGAACATGGGCTGGGGGCTGAAAGCAGAGATGCTGCAACAATGAAAGGACACTGGGTGCTGAATTTAGTAACCGCTGATGATAGCATATCAGGGTTTCGCGGGTGACGCTGTTGCAACCGGGAGAGTGGGCTGCGCACGCTTTCACATACAGTGTTCTCTCCTCCCTCGCAAACGCGTGACCCCTGCTGCCGCGAGCGACGCCGTTTATTCAGCTCGGCGATCCTCAGCACCATGTACCCTACAGTGAAGAGCCTGTCTGTTATTAGTGTCGACAGATGGAGTTTAACATAACGCTGGACAGAACTAGCAAAAAAAAAAAAAAAAAACCATCTGAATTCTTTTCTTTATGAATTCCTGTTCCTAAGCAACCAGGCAACTGCATTGCCATTCTGTTGCTGTGGGATTTTTAATACAGTTCTTAAACAGAACTACCACAAGATGATTTATTATTGGGTTCCCTTTGATTTTCCAATGCAGTTACGAGCTGTGTGATCATAATTGTCAGATTGACCCTGCTCAGTGACCAGGGCAGTCGAGCTGGCATTCTTAGCTAGTTCAAAACTTGTTGGCCGTAAGTCCAGGTCAGGGGTGTCAAACTGGTGCCATGGAGGGCGAAGAGGCTGCAGGTTTCCATTCTGACCAGAAACTCCACCAGGTGATTTCACTAATTAAGTCCCTTCACTCTGCTTGAAGGTGAAGTCATCCATGGCACCCGTTTGACACGTGATCTTGGTGGTCATTGCTGGTCTGCTGCAGGTTTGGCTGGTAAAGTAAGTTGACGGCCAGAGACATGGACTAGTTGGACTAGACAGATTGTCAGCTGTTGGAAATGCAGAGGATAAACTGCTAATCTATTAGCTAAAACCAATTTGAAATGTCACAACATAAACCTGGTTTATGCGTGTTATGTGCAGTTTTAAGCCCAAGTTTTCTGCCGGGGAAGGACTGGTTGTTGAGACTGGTTCAGATATGGATTGATTTCATTCTTCAGTCATTTCTGAAGTTCTATTGCTATCGGCAATTTTCTGTATCTCTCAGCACCCGTCACTGAGCTTTGATATGCAGCCTCAGTTCTATTTGTGCTCTCGCCGTTTTCTGGTGTTCCCCTTGTTGTCTTCGAAAACTCAGCAGAACCACCGGTGGTTCCAAATTTGCATTCCTGCTATTCTCTACTTAATATTTGAAAAAAAAAAACATTAAAAGTTGGTGTTTTAAAATTACAAACATTTTCAAACGTGTTCATCGTCAGGTACGTCCGAAAACATTTGTTACTTTTAAAAACAAACTTTTAACATTTTTTTTTTACTTTGTTTTAATTTTAATTGAATTTTTTTTGTAAATTTCTTTAATTGTGGAATTGTTGATTTACTAAAATTATGTTGGAAAAAATTAGTTAGTCGTTTGATGATGACACGATAAAATCAATTGAAATCATGGACCCTCCCCTTGTGATAGACCACTTTTTTGAGGAAATTGACCAATCAGACACATGCACAAAGAGGTGGGGGGGAGGCGCAGACCTGCAGCAGTACCTGTAGATGAGATCAAACCTGTAGCGGTACCTGTAGATGAGATCAGACCTGTAGTAGTACCTGTAGATGAGATCAGGCTGGCAGCAGTACTTGTAGATGAGATCAGACCTGCAGCAGTACCTGTAGATGAGATCAGACCTGCAGCAGTACCTGTAGATGAGATCAGACCTGCAGCAGTACCTGTAGATGAGATCAGGCCTGCAGCAGTACTTGTAGATGAGATCAGACCTGCAGCAGTACCTGTAGATGAGATCAGACCTGCAGCAGTACTTGTAGATGAGATCAGACCTGCGGCAGTACCTGTAGATGAGATCAGACCTGCAGCAGTACCTGTAGATGAGATCAGGCCTGCAGCAGTACCTGTAGATGAGATCAGGCCTGCAGCAGTACCTGTAGATGAGATCAGATGAGATGCCACCTAAAACTCTATCATGCAAAAAGGAAGCCATTGTTGAGCATGATCCAGAAATGTCACCGAGTTCTGAGGGCCAAGGCTCATTTAAAATGGACTGGAACAAAGTGGCAAAGTGTCCTTTGGTCAGACGAGTCTAAATTTGACACTCTTGTCGGAAATCTTGGGCGTCATGTCCTCCAGGCTAAAGAGGAGAAAGACCGCCCCTCCTTTTATCAGCGATTAGTTCAAAAGTCAGCATCTCTGATGGTATGGGGATGCATTAGTGCATAAGGTGTGGGACACTAGCAGGTTTTAAAAAGCACCATGAATGATGACAGGTATATAAAGGCTTTAGAGCAACACATGCTCCCCTCCAGACGACATCTATTCCAAGATTTGCCTTGTGTATTTCAGCAGGACCATGCAAAACCACATACTGCAGCTATTACAACAGCATGGCTTCGTAGTAGAAGAGACTGTGTGCTGAACTGGCCTGCCGGCAGTTCTAATCTTTCACCGATTG
Source organism: Gymnothorax reevesii (assembly GCA_029721435.1). Classification (NCBI taxonomy): domain Eukaryota; kingdom Metazoa; phylum Chordata; class Actinopteri; order Anguilliformes; family Muraenidae; genus Gymnothorax; species Gymnothorax reevesii. The sequence goes on along the minus strand of CM056583.1, from coordinate 2,749,445 downwards.
AGAACATTTGGTGCATAATTAAACGAAAAGTCCGTCAAAGGAGATCCAAAACTCTGCAGCAGCTGGAAGCCTGTTACAATGGCTAAACTCAAGAAACTTGTCTCCTCAATGCCCAGACGCCTCCACTCTGTGTTAAAAAGAAGAGGGGATGCTACACCATGATAAACAGGCCCCTGAGCCAACTTTTTTGAGACCTGTGGCAGCCATCAATTTTGAAATGAGCTCAATTTGTGGATAAAATTGTAGTATTTCTCAGTTTCAACATTTGCTACGTTATCTCTGTTCTATTGTGAATAAAATACTGGCTGATGTGATTTGAAAGTCATTGCGTTTTGATTCACAAATTGAAGCACTGATTACTAAAACCCCACAAGTCAAGTCAAGTGTGACTTGTGGGGTTTTAGTAATAGGTGCTTCAATTACACTCTGTCCCAACTATTTCGGAATTGGGGTTGTATGATAAACTAATAAATAAATAAAAATTGGCTGTGACAGGCTAAATGATTTTGCCTTTTTTTCATATACTATTTTCCAGCAATTCAGGTTCGTACATTTTGTCAACTTTTTTGGCATCTCATCTTACAGCTCATTAGCTTTCAATTTGATAGGAATGACTGGGGTGGATATTTCTGCAAGCTGAGTTCAAAGTTTGAGGTCATTTTCATGGTTGCTTTTGATCATTTTTCCACCCCTTGTATTATACAAACAAATATACAGTAATGCACTTTGCCTTAAATTGATGCACAGCCACTGAACATAATTTCTATCTGCATCCACTAGCAGAGGAAATCACTTGTTAAAAATTTTTCAAAGATTTAAAAGATTTTCCATGCGGAAAGCAAATAGCCCAGTACAAATTTCAATAACGTGCATGTCTGTTGTTTGAATATTGCAGTTGATTACTGGGTTAACCGAAGGTCAGTATGGATATGAGGCCAGCTAGAGGGTCAGAATTGATTTTCGTTTAACTGGAGGTCATAGAGAATGCTGTGTGAATTGGTAGTCAGCGACGCCTCTCTGGACCTGGTGTGTGTCTGCATTACAGTGCACTTCCCCATGTCCAGTTACCCCCCTCTTTCCCACAAATACACAAACCACACATGTCCCTTTCACAGGACTGCTGGTCACGGCAAACACCACCATGCAAGGGAAGCAGCCCTAGACTACGATGTTTTTAACTTTTTACAATTGATGTGTTCCTACGCTGGGGGTAGGAGTGTTGCATAATCAGGACTAAAATGGGACTTTTGTAGTTCGACTGTTGTGGGTTCAGCTGCCAGGTTGGCGGCTTCATGTTGCCCACTTGAGCAAAGGAATCTGAATCACTGCTGTAGCTGAGTAAATATCAAGCCGTAAACGTGTAACCAAAAACAATGTACATATCCCGTTTACTTGGCTCCAGATTAGGCCATGTAGCCAGTGGCCTCCCTTTCATTGGAGCAGTCACCCAAAAGAAAAAAAAAATTTGGACCAAGCCCAAAACATGACAAAATATGAAGCTTTTAATGGTGTGTGATTGGTGACAAATGATTGGTCAGCAAAATTAAGAGGATGTTCAAAATATTATTTAAGTCTTGTGGGTAAACTCGTGGACAGCTTTTCACAGAAAGAGGAGTCAATTTCATTCTACTCGATATTGAGTTCAAACAGTTTATGAGTAGTTGAAATATGTTTCCCACTTAGTTTGTGTTTGATGTGAGCCCAAATAAACTCTACAGGGATTAAATCAGTGGTAGAGATGGTATTTGGCCGGTGTTCTTTCTTTTGTTTGTTTTTTTGCCCAGGGGTGTGTGTGTGTGTGTGTGTGTGTGTGTGTTTTAGGAAATGTGTCCTTTCCTCTCAGGAATTCTGCATTAGCCTGGGAGTCTGTTGAACTGGCTGCACTGTAATGATCTAGACAAGAAACCAGATAAAGATTCAGGGTACAATCCAATAAAGTTATTCATTGATAGGAATGCGGTTCAAACTGATTAAAGGGCTGAAATTCAAAATGGGTAATGCAAAGTCTCGTGTAGGTGGTATAAACTGGTGAGGGTCATGCTCGCACCTGGCCAGTGGCGTCCCGGGGCAGAAGCCAGGTGGTGTTACCTCACGCCAAAGCACCATTCTTAGACAGCAGGTCTCAAGCGTTGTACAGGAACGCAGGCACAATCCGGGAGACGAATCCAGGTTTGGGGGGTGTTCCTCATACACTGGATTGAGCAACAAACTGGAAAGGCAGGTTAACAGGAGCGCGATTCCAATGGCGGCCCAGAGGTCAACCCCAGACTTCGGTACAGGAAAGTGCAGATGGGGGAGGGGTCAAGGATGGGTACCCAGGAACACCCCTCAGGCTTGTACTCCTCCCAGTCAATAAGAGATCGTATCCCCAATGCCGAATGTCCAAGATTCGACGCACAGTAAAGGTGGGGTCACCAACGATGAGCCTGGGGGGAGGCTAGGAGTTGGAACGAGGACTGTTGGGATGCAAGGACACAGATTTAATTCTCAAGACATGAAACACAGGGTGGATTCTACAAAAAGGTGGTAAAAGGAGGAGCCTGTCAGCGGATGGAGACAATACTCTTGTTATAGTGAATGGGCTGATGAACCGGGGGGTGAGATTCTTTGCTGTCTTCCGGAGCTGGAACCACACCTTCTGTCCTAAGTAGGCAGGAGCTGGGCAGCGACAATGATTGCCTTGCTTCTGGAAGGCAGACACAAGCTTGAGTAGAGGTGCACTGGCTTTCCTCCTTCCCCTGTGGGCACAACAAACTAAAAGCTGAGCAGAGGGAACTGCCATCTCCCTCTCATTTGTCTGGAAAAAAGGTGGTTGGTAACCTTAACAACTCTGGAAAAGTGACACACCAATACCAGCAATGGCTAGTGAGTTCTATGCCAGTTTCACTCAGGGAAAAACATAGGACCACCTAGCCAGGTAATCTTCTGTCAGACAGCAGATGGATAGCTCACTCAGTTGCGTTGCAGTGCAGAAGTGACTAATATGTCGCGGGTTCGAGCCCTGGTCGTACCGGTCGGCAGCTTTTTCAGCGCAGCGCACAATTGGCTGTCGCGCTACAGGGTTTCAAATTGGGAATGGACTGCCGGGTAAGGGAAAATAAATAAACAGCTTTGTTCGTTGCTCAAGCGCCTCCTGTTGGCCAGTTGGGCGCTCGTCAGGAAGATTCTAAGTCTGTTCATGTCCGGGTATCCTCCGCCCTCATTCTGAACTTGGAGAGATACAAACAATGAGTGTATAAGAAGCAGTGGCTGACGGGCACGTGCTACGGAGGAGGGCCGTGACCTATCTTCACTATCCTGAGTTGGCACCAAGGGGTCGCATACGAGCAAGCTTTGTACATAGTTCACTAATTGGGCATTCCAGATTCGGGTGGGATTGGAGATGCCAATTTAAAAAAAAAAAAACCCTTCTGTCAGACAGCGCAGTCTTGCCCAGCTCCTGGTTAAGCCTCTTCACTTAACCTTTTGTCTCTGAGTGGAATCCCGAGATCAGGCAGGGAGTGGTGTGCACGAGGGTGCAGAGGGCCTTTCAGAAGCTACATGCAAACTGAGGGCCAAGGTCACACGCCACCTCCAGGGGCACACTGTGGAAATGAACCACGTGGTGTAATCGGAAATCAGCCGCCTCCTTAGCCAGGAACAGCTTCACAATTGGCAGGAAAGGGGCTGCCTAAGAAAAAGAAAACTGGTCCACAATAGATGGGATTACGATGAACCCATCTGACAAAGGCGGCCCTGTAACAGAATCCACAGCGATACCAGCCCACAATGAAGTGGGAACCTCCAAGTGCTGGAGCTGACCAAATAGAGTTGGTTTCAAATAGCTTCAAATCAGGTTGATTGTCCAACAGCTTTTGAAGTGTAAGGCCGACATGCTGGGTGTAGTCCTTCAGGGTTGGAGAGAAAACCAGGATATTGCGGCAGAGTTAAATGCTGTCCTCCACTGATCTCCTTTCTCCTTGCACACAAGGTGGTAAGTGTTGCCTAGGTCAAACTGAGTAAAGTAACGACAGACCCGGAGGTTGGAAAATGCTGATTCCATCAGAGGAACAGGGAGACAATTCTTAATCGTGATAAAAAATAATCTCAATTAAAGCTGCAAGCAGCGTTGAAAGGGCCCTCGCCCCCCTCGTGCACGTTGGGGTGGCAGCAGGATCTTGATGGCTGCAGGTGTCCATTTAGAGCCATTGGACACTGCTGGACCGCGTACAATGTGGTTTCCTGATGGGAGTGCAAAAATTTTCTGGAGGGCGCTATGATACCATTTTGACTAGCCTGTGCGCAAAATCTACAACACAGTAATCGTAATACGGGGCTCCATGAGTGTGTTGATTTTTGTAAATATTCCAGCATGTTTAGACTTTCAAAAGAGCAATTCTTTTATAAATCTGATTGGGGGCGCTATCGAGCCGTTATGCCACATTTAGTGCCAATTGATGAATGATATTAAACAAAATAAGACATTTATAATTTGTGCAAGGTTTTGCAAGTTTTGAAGCATCCTAAGGCCTTAAAACGTGTCTTCAGAAAAATTTGGAAAAACACAGCAAATAGCTCATAGCTCACTTCCTGTTTGGCCAAAAAATTTCAAAAAATTAAACATTACCCGGAATGACGAATGCAATGATCACACCAAATTTCATGAACATTCAAGCACTTTTATCTTAACATGACCATATCTAGAGGGCGCTGTGGAGCCACCTAGCACCTCCCGATCCAATATATGCATATGTTTTTACTTCGGAAAACAATTTTATCAAGCAGAAGAAGGTTCGGGCAAATCCCACAAAGTATGTGGCAGTAAAAGCAACTCCCTGTTTCATGGCGGGATATCAAAATTCGCCGCGAAGCCACGGATACATTGTTCGATGAAATCAAAATTGCTTCGCAATTTAACATTAGCAAGGTCTTAAGATATTATTTGCCAAATATTAAGTTGATCGGATAAAATCTCAAGGAGGAGTTCGTTAAAGTACGACGCCTGTGAATGGCAAAAAATCAAAAAAAGTTGCAATTTCAATTAAAAATGGCGGACTTCCTGTTGAGTCTAGGTCATAGCACCAAGAGACTTTTTTTTAGTTCTCAGCATATTCCACATGTCTACTGAATTTCATACATGTAGGTTTACCAGGCTGCGAGGGCTGCTTATTTGAAATTATCCAGGGGGCACTATTATGACAATTTTGCCAAGCCTATATATAAGCTTTTTATCAGAGTAATACAAATGATGATTTTTATACATTTACAAAATTTTGTGAGTTTTTGAACATGCTGAGATCCTCAAAAGAGCAATTCTTTTTAAAATCTGATTGGGGGCGCTATAGAGCCATGGTGCCAAATTTAGTGCAAATTGATGTAGAAGATTGAAGATAATAAGACAATTATAATTTGTGCAACTTTTTGCAAGATTTCGAGTATTCTTAGGCTTCCAAATATGTGTTAATAAAATTTGGAGAAACGCAGGAAATGGCTCATAGCTCACTTCCTGTTTGGCCAAAAAATTCCAAAAAAATTACCATAACCTGACATGACAAATGCAATGATCAAACTAAATTTCATGAACATTCAAGCACTTTTATCTCAACATGGTTGTGTCAGGAGGGCGCTGTGGAGCCACCTGACCACACCCAATCTAATATCAACATATAGTTCTACTTGGAAGTAGACTCTTATGAAGCCTGTAAAGTTTTGCGCAAATCTGACAAAGCATGTGCGCGGAAAACCAACTTCCTGTTTCATGGCGGAACATTGAAATTTGCCGCGACGCCACGGATACAAAGTTCAATGAATCCAAAAAAGCTTCGCAATTTAACATCGACAAGGTCTTTAGATGCCATATGCGAAATTTTAAGTTGATCGGGTAACATCTCTAGGAGGAGTTCGTTAAAGTACGACGCCTGTGAATGGCAAAAAATAAAAAAAATTTGCAAATTCATTTAAAAATGGCGGACTTTCTGTTGAGTGTAGGTCATGGCATCAAGAGACTTTTTTTTAGGTCTTGGCATAGTACACATGTCCACCGAATTTTGTACATGTAGGTTAAACATGCTGCGAGGGCTGCTTCATTGAAATTTTCTAGGTGGCGCTGTAATGCAATTTTGCCACGCTCATCAGTACACCCTATATCCTAGTAAACAGTATGACCAACTTAATAGATGTGCAAAGTAACGTGAGTTTTGGAGCATGGTGAGGCCCTCAAAAATGCAATTATGTATTAGGGGGCGCTATAGAGCTACCATGTCACACTTAGTGCCAAATGAGATATCGAATTAAAGAACTTAATATTTCTAGTCTATGAGCGAAGTTTGGTGAAATTTCAAGTATGATAAGGCCCTCAAAAATGTGTTCGTAAAATCTGAAAAAACGCAGGAAATGGCTCATAGCTCACTTCCTGTGCGGCAAAAAAATTTCAAAAAAATTTACAAAAAAACTTATGATGACTACTATGACCCTATCAAATTTCGTGAGAATCCGAGCAAGTGCGTTCCAAAATGGACGCGTGTTTGGTGGCGCTATAGAGCCACCGGGGCATGTCTAAGCACAAAAATAGTAATACTTTGCAATTTTCACCACGACTGACGTGTGGGCAAATTTTTGTGAGTTTTCGTGCATGGCAAAGCCCTCAAAAATGCGTTCTCGCAGCAGAATAAAAAGAAGAAGAAGAAGAAGAAGAAAAAAAATCCCATCAAAAACAATAGGTTCCTCGCACCGGTCGGTGCTCGGGCCCTAATAAAGATTATTGAGCCCTCAATAATCTATGTGTGGATGCAGAGACCCATCTTTCTTTGCTATGATGTATATTGTAGAAGCGAGCACCAGCTGGCGACAAAGACGCTCAAAAGGTTCCTGATTCCCAGGATTTATTTATGTACTCCTCCATCGCTTTGGACTCCTGGCCTGTCAGGGAGTACAGTTGATCCCTGAGGGGTAAAGTTCTAGGTAACAGCTTAGTGGCGCAATTGTACTGTCTGTGCGGTGGATGTGACGTGACTCGTACTTTCCTGAATGCCTAACGGAGGTCATGATAGACAGCGGGCACTTCTTTAAGCCCTGGCGGCTCCCACTGGTGGTTGGCGGAAGCAGGTGTGATTGGACTGGAAGGTGACCGAAGACAGGGCTGGGAACAAGACAAATTCCACTCCAGGATGGACCCAGATAGTCAGTCCATCCGAGGGTTGTTGCGTTCAAGTTAGGGCTTTCCTAACACCACTCGGATACTCCACGATGAAGAATACCAAGTCTTTGGAATGGTTACAGGAGATCAACATGGGGAAAAGTCTAGTCACTTCAGTGATGTCAGGAAAAGCAATCCCCATGAGACCCTGGGACCGAGGGGGTATTGGCAGTGGCTCAGTCGGAATCCTCAGGCAATGAAGGAGACCAGGATGCATGAAGCCATTTAGTCGACTTGTGCATGAAAAAGCAGCTTCAGAGGACACCTCTCTTATAGGTATATCTCTAGACTGCTGGATCAGGCATTCAAGGCATGACGTGGTTAGGACTTATGTAACACAGGCAATGGTTCTGCTTGATACAGCAGCTGTTCTTCTGAGGCCAGCTAGTGAAGCAGAGCCCAGTGAACGACAATGGGTACTGAGGTAGCCAAATGGGTCATGGCTTTATGGCTATGGCAGAGCATCTTCCCACATAAGTAGTGCAGGTGCCTGTAACCCCAATTGCTGCCTTTCTTGCAGCCAGACCTCTATTCACAAAGCTAAGTTGATCAGGCTGTCCAGGTCAGGGAGAGGACACAGGTGCTCAATTAATCCTGGACCTGCTCCAACTAGCAGAATATGTAGGTGTCATGGAGTGCCCGGGAGTCCCAGCACATTGAAACAGACAGTGTTCAGAAATCATTGCAATACTCTGAGACTGATTGACTGCCTTGATGCAACCAGAGAAGCGTCCAGGCTGCAACTTTGCTGGAGCAGGACCATTCAAACACCTTCCTCATCTCATTGGCAAGGGCAGCAAAATTTTCCACGAGGGGTCTCCTGCCTCCCAACTGATCACTGCCCAGTACCTGGCACATCCAGTGAGGCAAGTAATGACAAACACTACCCTGGGTCACTCAGTGGGAAATGAAGACAGCTGTACCTTGAAGATTATCAAACTATAGGCCAGGAAACATCAGCAGGGTGAGGAGTTGCCATCCTGAGGTCAGGTTGGGCTCTCAATGAGCAAATTCCTGAGGGAGAGGCTGCTGCAGATTAGAGCTGGCCGCTTTAGCGGCTGCGGCAGAGTCTCGGGAGACATTATTAATGGCCACAAGTTGACTGGAGAGGGCTTCAATGGACTGGTGTAGCTGATGGGACTCTTCTTGCTGACCAGCCCGCACAGACTAGTAACTCAGGGCAAGAACTGAGCTCAGCATAACTGCTGTCTCCATTTCTTTGCTTGATTGTACTGATACAATTCTGACTAAGAACCAGATGCAGATTCAGGATACAATCCAATGAGGTTGCTTATTGATAGGTATGCTGAACTAAAAGGCAAAGGACAGAAGCCTAAAACTAGATAAGCACAATCTGGTTTAGGTGGTAGACAGTGGTGAGGGTAATGAGCGTGTCCACGCCAAGCCAGCGGCATCCCAGGGCAGAAGCCTGTTGAGGTTAACCCCTTTCGAAGTAGGACTGTTCGACAGCTGGTCCAAAGGGTTAATCAGGTCCCACTCCTGGAGACCAATGAAGGTTTAAGGGGTGTCCCTATTTAACTTCACAGTGGAACAAAGTGGAAAGGCAGGTAAACAGGAATATGCTCCCAATCCTGGAGGTTGATAGTAAGACTTGGGAGTTTATTCCTATTAATAAAGTTTAGTGCCAGCCATTTCATCAAATAACTGAAATTATACATCGTTTCATGAAATGACTGGTTCTGATACGAGATCAGGTAGACACCAGGAGCGAGGTGAAGGGGAATAAGGAATTTATTTCAAAACAAAACAAAACAGGCACGAGGGCCAACGAAAAACTTGGCCCAAAGGATTGCAAAAAACAAACTAAGGTACGCTACACAGAACAAAAAACTAAAGAGCTAAAAAGGCAAAAACAAAAAACCACTGGAAACTCCAGGGAGATAGGCAAGAACAGAAATAATCAATGATACTAAGGCTATATACAAAAACAAGAACAAGGCTTGGGAACATGAACGTGAGCGTGGACTAGAGAACAAAACTTGCACATGGAACGAGACTTGGAAACAAGAACTTGAACATGGAGCGAGACACTGTCTGCCAGCCAACTTCCACCGCATCCAGATAAAGGGTAAGTAATCAAGGACACATGAGGGGCAACACCTGGAGAAGCAGAAACAAGAGGCATAGCAAGATCATGACATGGACAGAGATTGGATGACAAGACTTGCTCATTAAGGGAATGAGCGTGCTCAGCTTAAGTACCAATTAAGTATGCAGTTTGGAAGCAAGCATGAATGTTAAGAACAGAAAAGCACAGCAAGATCTTGAAATAGCAAAGCAGGAATCATGACAATAAACTCCCTGTCTACATTAGTAGTATTAGTAATGTGCCTATCTAAGAATTACACCACCCAGTGAGTGTTAGTAAATGTTAGTAACTTAAAAACAGTTAATTGCCAATTAAGCTTAGACAGCCCCGAATCAGCACAGCACAGAAGGAAGGGGGAAACACCAAAGCCAACCAGAGCTCTGAAATGTGCAACAACGAAGGCACGGGGCGGAACGCAGACAAGCGGAGGAGTGGCATGGCAGACCTGGCGAAAACAAAAACATGGAAAAGTAAAAACATGGACAAGGAATGAAACTTGAAATGTAAAATCCTGAAACAAGAAACTGTTAAAACTATGACATGAACTATGAACATGAAACTATGAAACTATGAAATCTTGAACATGAAACTGTTAAAACCATAAATGCTGTCCTGGCCAAAGGCCAGGACCCCAGAACACAACAGTTTCACAAACTGACTGTAACATATACATGACAGAAACACAAAGGAATGGGGCATGCAAATGGATGACACCTGCATAAGGGGAGGCACGCAGGATGCCAAACCAATCAAGGAGACAATAACTCTAAAAGACATGCAGGTTGCTGGAAAGAGGGAGGAGAAAATAAAAGAGACACAAGGATTGTGATTGGTAAGTATTTGCCATTGTTAGGACATCAATTAACTAAATTGCTTTTCTGCTGCAATACACTCCAGATTTATTGGCACTCTCTTATCAAAAAGAGCAAATCAAGATGCGACACGAATGTCTTTAGGGTCATTCCATCTCAATTCACACAGATTCCAGAAACTTCCCCAGTGAAATCTCTCACATTCCTTATCTACTCTCACACATTCAAAATGCATTTTAGTGGCATACAATATTTATGCTCCCCTTAGGTAGCCAGAAATTATTCAATCAATGCGTATGTAAGAGATTCTCGCGCGGAAATGAAGTCCTGGTGCATGGAGGTTTATCAGTTTCACATGCGTTATGGTGGATTTCACCGCTAGTAAAATGAAAATCAATTATGATTTTTACTCAGGGGTTGGAAGCGATGGAATTGCATAAAGATGTTTCAAATGATCTTATTTCATTTATATAATTGAAACAATCATGAAACTCACGCATGGCTTCCAACTCCTGAGTCTCTTACATGCTCATCGATTGAATAATTGCTGATGTTTCAAGCCATTAGCAAATAAATATTCAGTGCTGAAAATGACGTAAAAAGACAATAAACAGCACCTAAAGGGTTAAGATGTACATATTATTGTACTAAGGGAATCAGAAAAAACACACAGCATACTCTAAAATTATTTCATTTATTTAAAGTGTCAATCTGTTGTATTTTAAAATAGAATAACATAGATTCACCATAGATTTTTTGGAGGAATTCAGTGCAATTTCTTTATGAATGTAAATTTCTGTGCAACTTTACATACTGTTTTAAAGTAATAAAACTAAATGACCCATGTAGGGGTCCATTAATTGCAGCTGCTATATTCAAATTGTAGACCTGGGGGCCTCTTTTAAATTCTAGAGGAGACCCCAAGGTTTCCAGCGATTCCAAATATGCGCCGCTGAATTGCAGAAAAATCATGTACAAAATGAAATACAATGCATAGGTATTTTCCATTTAATGTAATGCTGAGGCACTAAAATGGTCATAGTTGGTGAGATATTCCTGCCACAGAATACAATATGATGATCTAAAGTGCTAGTGAGTTCGAGACCCAACACACGTACAGAATGTTCTGTGCATAAAAGCAAGCGTCAGAAGATCAGTGCATCCTCAATATCAGGAGTGATATTCTGTGTGGCATGAGAAGGTGTGCATCACTTGACATGGCTGGTTGTCTCTCACCCCTCTTCTTTTTCCACATTTGAAATCAAAGGATAATCTTGAGAAATAATACAGAACTGGTTTATTTCTTAATTTATTTTGGTACTGCTCCTCACCCAGGTAGCATTAATGAATTTAAAAAGCCAAGACACTGATAATGTCACAGATTTAAACTGCTGCTTAAAATAATTGTCATTAATTCAGTGATAACATATGACCACAAAGCCACTTGAACAATTATTACCCCAGGGTCCAAACAACATTTTATGTCACCACTTTTTTTCAAAGTAAACGGACTAATGTGCCAACTTGGTGCTGGATAAGCTGGTTTCCTCTCATATTATGTTCCATCCTGACATGGCTGATGCTGAATGTGATTGGAATGTATCAAAGGAGCATATTAGCTTGATTGCTTTTGGATGAAGTGATACAGTGTTTTAGTTGCGTATTGGAGCAATGGATGCCAAAAATGGGTTTGATTTTTTTTAAAATTCGAAACCTATTTTTTTTTGTTTCGATCTGCATCGACGGCGAACAGGAGCGGAAATTGGCTGTTGTGGGAATGCTGACATGGTCGAAGGGTGCAGCCACACCTAAGTTTGCCACTGTACATATCCACAATTCCAATGAAGTTGGTATGTTGTGTAAAACGTGAATAAAAACAGAATACAATGATTTGCAAATCCTTTCCAACCTATATTCAATTGTGTACACTACAAAGACAAGATATTTAATGTTCAAATTGATAAACATGATTGTTTTTTCTGGAAATATTCACTTATTTTGAATTTTATCTTAGCAATGTTTTCCAAAAAAGCTGAGACGGAGGCAACGAAAGACTGAGATTGTTGAGAAATGCTCGAAAAAAACACCTGTTTGGAACACTCCACAGGTAAACAGGTTAATTGGAAACAGGTGAGTGTCATGATTAGGTATAAAAGGAGCATCCTGGAAAGGCTCAGTCATTCACATGCAAGGATGGGGCGAGGTTCACCACTTTATGATCAAATCCATGACCAAACAATCCAACAGTCTAAGAACAACATTTCCCACATTCAATTTCCAGGAATTCAGGGATTTCTTCACCTAGTTTTCTGGGCCCAAGCTCATCTGTGATGGACTGACACAAAGTGGAAAAGCGTGCTGTGGTCTGGTGAGTCCACATTTCAAATTGTGTTTGGATATCATGCTTGTCCTCTGGGGTAAAGAGGAAAAGGACCCTATAGATGGTGTATAATAAAAATAATGTTCATAATGTAACCAGTTCCATCAGAAATGCTACAGAAATGTCCAAGAGTAAAAATGGTAAGTTAAAACTTGAATAAGAGCAGTGCACAGGCGATTACGTATGGTTTGGGCAGTCACGCGACCTCTAAACAATTCATTCCTAGTGGACGTTGCATTGACAAATCGATTATACAAATGACGTAAGACAATTTGTCGGTCTTCTGCTTTTGACGTCACACGAGGGCTACCAGAAGGAGGTTGGTCAGCTGTGGTGCAAGTTTGTTGGAGATGTGTCCCAAGATCATGGATAGTCCGTCAACTGCATTCCATAACCCTTGCAACGTCAATGACGGACGTTTCCGTATCCAGCATGCCAATGGCATGTTCACGCTGAATGTTTGACAGCCATGGCATTGAAAATCAACGAATAATTAACTGTAAACTTGTTTTTCCGAGATGTCACGCTAACGTGAGCACAGTTGCACATCTCTCCTATGGTCACGTGACAAAACACGAGAAAACATGGTTTTAGCTTAAAGTACGCTCGCACGTGCTACATACCTGTGCACGTCGGAGTTGATGTGTGTCATGATGTCTTTGACAACGCATTTACCCCTGGTGATAATAAACTCTTTTAATAAAAGTTTCAAGAAAATATATACAAATTTGAGTTTGACGTTTCTTTTTTGACTGTGTGTCTATACATGTACACCCACACGTGTGCGCATGTCTTTTCACAAGATATCAGTGATAGTTGTCGTTCATTGTTTTATCAGCAGTTAATGATTGATGCCTTTAATTCATTTCATTCTGCCAAGCAGACATAAGAGACAATAGTGAGGATAAAACTACCACTTCAACCCAAGTAGGTTTTTTTTATTAAATTAAAATAATTTTGCCTATGATAAAGCCACCAAAATGTGACATCAATGGTAAATTTTTATGAAAAAGAAAGTGGGGAAATTAAAATTAATCAGTATGATTTGCATAACCCCATAAGTTATATACGCACAGGCCAGTGAATAAATTGTTACAAAACCTTTCTGATCAGAACACAGGACGATATCAGACTGAAATTATTGGGTTCGGGTCGTTGCCCGACGTGTCTGCTGTGCTCACGACTGGCAGGTCTTCAGTCAGAGGCGCTGCTCCAATCTACTGCTACTCCACTGAAGAACTGATTTTCCTTATGCCAATAAACTAACTTCTCAACCTTTTGTCGATTTTGAAAAATATCAACTCAAATACTAAAAATCATGTGTCCAGTAAACCGTGACCGTTACCAAAGACAGTGTTTCTTACTCTTTGAGTACTCTTTGAGTTTCTACACGCATCAATTTATTGATTTTTTTCATGGTGATATATATATATATGCAAATTGGTTGCAAAGCTATTTTTTTTGGCTGTAGGACACATAACCACGATGACCATTATCTTTTCATGGAGGACCTTTGTAACAGTTTTGAACTTTCCAATGGGTGGCCAAGTTGACAAAATGTCTGCCAAAGGGCCCTGCACTCAGAAAAGATGGGCGGAGAACATCCAAAGATCTGCCAGCTTCCCTCGCCTCAGGTAAGTTCTGTACTTATGGCTCCACAAAAGGAATGCAGTACATTAACAAAATACAAAAAAACCGGAAAATGGCTTTCATTTAGAAATCTTTAGCTCAAAAAACTAAAAAAGTTATGCATGTCATTCCTATTTGTTTGTTCCACAGACATATTCTTTCTTTATTGATATAATAATTTTTATTTTTATTTTTATTTTTACATTGGAACAATCAAGTACTCAACCTCGATACACAGAGCAGGACAGAGATAGGGATAAGACAGGGATAAGAGGCCACTGTAAATCCTTATTTTTTGAAGATTGGTATGAGAGGAATAAATGGTCTATAGTTGGCTTGATGGACACGAATGGCAATTTCTTAACTTATGAACAATTCTGTATGAAGTATACAGTGGCTCCAATAAGTATTTGTACACTACTGTACTTCATGGAGCCGGTTACGGATGGCCTGGGCACAAACATGGCTTCCAGTTGCTTCCTCCACTTTGGTGGCAAGATTGGAGGCCGAGGACTGTCTCTCCCTCTGTACCAGCAGGGAGATGTACCGGTCAGTGCACTGGCTGGTCTTCCTGGGACGTCCTTTCCTGGCTGCATTGGCTATGCGTTCAGACTGTTTGTACTTCTTGATGATGTACTGCACGGTCGTGTGGCGTAACGATAGCCGAGTTCCAATTTTTCTGGTGCTTTGGCCTTCTTTATGTAGCTGAATGATTTGCTCCCGCATTCGACGGGGTATCTCGCCTGTCTTAGCCATATATCACAGGAATACATTATGGGCATGGTCAGGCCATTTACATTGGCCAGTCAGTGTACAGAGGGAGTGTCCAGTATGGTCACGCTTGACCAAATCAGACCAAGTGAGTCAACCATGTCCTGTAAACATCTTGAGTCAGTTTTAGGTGAGTATTATAAGTTTTGTGACTCACTAATGGAACTGTACAGATACTTATTGGGTCAGATAATCGCCTTTCTGACCAAATATGCCATTTTGACATTAAATATTTGTTTAAAACATATTGATTATCAAATATTTTAATCACTTTTACACACAATAGCAAGCATTTAGCTGAATATACAAAAGCTGTTATGTAGTCGAATTTTCAAGTAGCGTACAAATACTTATTGGAGCCACGGTAAGTGTGGCACTATCAAAAAGATCGCCTGAGCTGCCAAAAAGCTAACTCAATAGCTCACAGTTAAAGCATCGCACTGCGAAGCAGAAGTGACTATCACGGCGCGGGTTCGAGCCCTGGTCGTACCAAGCAGCAGTGGTCGGCAGCTTTCTCAGAGTAGTGCACAATTGGCCATTGCGCTACAGGGATGCAAATAGGGAAGGCTCTGTCGGGAAGGGTAAAACACAAATGTTTGCTTCCTGTTGGCTGGACGGCCCTCGTCAGTAAGATTCTAAGTCTGTTTGTGTTCGGGTATCCTCCGCCCTCGTTCTCTGCTAGGGAAGATTCAACCAACGAGTGTATAAGAAGCAGTGGCTGAAAGGCGCGTGCTTCGGAGGAGAGCTGTGAACTGTCTTCATTCTCCTGAGTTGGCAACGGGAGTTGGCAACGCATATGAGCAAGTAGCTCCCCAATATGGCATTCCAGATTTAGGTGGGATTGGAGATGTCAAATTTATTTAAAAAAAAAAAAATTCACCTAAAGACAAAATTCCCCCAGCCGACCAGCATTTAAAGCCTGTGTCCAAGGCACCTGGGAGAAAGTCGGAGTTATCAGTGATTGGCGTGAGAGCAGATATAATCCCCGATCCCCCCCACCAACAGCTGTGTGATCCTCTGTGCTCTCATCGTATTGATTGTCCTCGGATTGCCACACCACTCCTTGACAGACTTCAATTTTTTGGTAAAAAGTAAATTTCTGAGAGGGCAATAGGAATGAAACTGCTCAATACCAAGCCAGATTGAACAGACATCATTTTTGACCCAGTCAGCCATGTACCTGTAGTCGGCACTCAGCTGCTATCTTTTAATGTCTGCTAGATCCAGTCCACCTATAACACTTGTTAACTGCAGCAAGGACATCCTGGTCCTCGGTTGCCGTTTACACCAAATGAAAGCGCTGAACCACCCATTTAGTTTTTTCACCGTTTCATGATTTAATAAGATGGGGACCATTTGAATAGGGTAAAGCGAGCGCGGAAGGATGTTCATTTTTAAAAGTAATATTCGACCCAACGATGACATAGGAAGATTATTCCATCTCTCCAGATCCTGTCTGATTTTATAAAATAATGAGGTCAGATGGAGCGAGACAGGCAGGTGAACGGATCCAAAGTGGAGTAAGCTGCCTGGAGTCAGTGCGGAGAGTGAAGCTAGTAATCCTGGACAATAGACCAGAAAGGATCAGGAAATGGCAACTGAACAGAACAAACAGGAAACTAGTTAGATGCCAGGCAAGCTGGAGAAGTGACTAACTGTGCAGCTGAGTCTATAATCCAGCGCTGACTGACTGTGGACCGGGAGCTTAAGCAGGCAGAGGCTGAAGACCTGATGAGTAGCAGCTGTGTACCTGAGGACCCAACCCCAGGACAGCCGTTCCTCATCTGTTAATCAGGCACCCACAAACACGAACACATACAGAGGGAGAAAGACTTGGGAGCAGAGGGCATGACAGTATCCAGTGAAGGCACCAAAGCGGGTAATAATCTGCATTAAACGAGGGACTGACACTGTGGGATTTAAGATAAATAACAATACATCGTCGGAATCTAGACACGGTCGAAGAACTTCTCCGCCTCTGGGGGAACCGCAAGATCGTCTATTGCCTGACATATGTGTTCTTAAAAGAGGTCTAACCAGCTGCTCTTTACCATGTGAGTCTCCAAAGCAAGATGAGGACATTAACAGGTGGTTCCAAGAGGTCACTTGGAGAATGAGTAACATAACCAAAGTTTGCCAAACTTTCAAACAATGACAGGAAGTCAGATGACATCGAAATTAATTTTTTTTTCTCATCACACCAAATTAGCAGGTTCGTCAGCACAAAAGCAATGAATAAACGAAGATGTACCCAATGCCTTCAGTCAAATATGGGGGTGGGTTATTGACATTTTGGGCTTGTGTTTCTGCCAGTGGTCCAGGGGCACATCTGAGGATCAATTCCATCATGACTTTCAAGCTCTGGGAAGTTTTGATGAAAAATTTTGTCACTTGTAGTATACTGACACATAGTCATAAATTGATTTTTTAGCAGGAAAAAGATCGCAAAGAAATATCCTTGCATATCAAACAATATCTTTGTTTCGCAATAGCCTCACACCTGTCTTCTTTGTTGGCACAAAGTTAGAGATGCTATATAAATGCTATATGGGCCCAGTGCTAAGACCTGGTGATGCCACTGCGACATCGCTTGCCATGGAATAAGATTTGCGTCAAAATTAATAAAGACAAAAAAAAAACCACTAATTTGTGCCAGATGATTAAGTACAGACAAATACGTTTTCAAAACATGGTCCGGTCCGGTGGTTAGTCATGTTGCTGCAGCAACAGTAGTGGATGAACTCTCTTCTCCCCTCTTCCACAGACAGACAGCAGCAAAAGGCCTATCACTGTGTGGGGAGACGTCTGCAGAAGTAGAGAGAGCGCTGATGACACGTTTATTTACCTTTAAGTTAGAGCATTATCACTGATTAACAGCTGCAACCTTGACAATGTATGCACTTGTCAAGTGCATTCGAAACAGACACCTTTGCTCTCGATGTTGTGTGTGGTTCATTCAGTATTACTGCTGACACGTTTCCGTACGTCGTGAATTTATTTCTACTCTGAATTCTTCGCTACCTGTACTGCTATGAATGATTCCAAAATGAAGCGCTTCTTGGAGAGATTGCTTGAACTTACAAAACTGTTATATATCCTTACATGGTCATCTACGTCACTTCGTTCTGTCGTCCCCTTATTAAACATCAGCGAGTACTGACTGGAGTTCCCAACGCACGGAACTGCGCTTTAATAAAACCCGTATCATTCATCCGGGGACCCTATTTAACACCAGGAAAGGAAACTCACAAATTTCGACAAAATGAAAATTAGAATAATGCATTGATACCATACATTACGGAGAAACAAGTGTGTTTCAGGCTATATATTTCGGACAGAATATAGGGGATTTCAATCACTTAAGTATTTTATTGACCGTTCTCGAAAAGGCGCTGTCGCGAAAAGGACGTGGGGTTGAGATATCTAAAACGTTTGTCGATTATATAAACTGGATATGAGTGCTATGACAGGAAAACTGGCCGAGCGGGTCCCAACGACAATGAGCAGTCTAATAAACACAATTTCTGACAACCTTTACCCAGAAGAGGAAAGCCCGTCGTCGAACATTTTCACAAGCACGGATTCTATTTCGCCTTATTCGCAAATGACCACAGGTAAGGACGAGACTTTCCAACTTCTGGTGAAGAGACGCCGTTGTCTCAGGGCGCGTGTTCCGCGGCTGGTTTCCGGAGATTTAACATGCGCGTCTCGGCTGCCTCGGTGCGCGCTTTCTGAGCTGCGATTTTGGGCACCTGTTTGAGCAAGCACTCGTGGTTTGCGCGCACTTTAATAGCATTGGGGTTCGCACTTCTTCGCCTTAATTTCGCTTGAGGCTTAGCTTTACCCACGAAAACTTTGGCCATGCGTACATAAAAAGTTGGTACAGTTATGGCACAGGGCTGCCATTTCAACCATGATATCTGCTATAACGTATATACCCCCCTAGTCTTTCTGAACGATTTGATCTAATCTCAAACGTGTGGTGATTTTATTTTATTTTTTTATCCGTCCTCGCTTTTTATGTAATTTTAAATTTCCCCTAATGACATTTGATGAATCTTACTAAAAGGTTGCAGTCTACGAGAGAAATCTGCATAACAATATATTCGACAGCTCTTATTGATTGAGGTGTGAATCGTTTGCATCATCTCCAATCGAGGACCTGCACATACATGCGCATTTCAAGCACGCCCGATTTACAAATGGCTTGCAAAAGAGTCGTCAACATTGTAAAACCGATATTTACGCACGCGTATGCCTAAAACTCTTAAATAAACAGTGGTCTGTCCTGAGAAAAAGACAGTAAGTGGTACAAATGACATACTGTAACTAATCTCGCACTTACGTTTCTTTTTAATGATGGCAGAAGATACGATTCTTCAGCAGTATATGATGAGATCTGTACAGAAAAATGCATATGAGCTCTACATCACATATGGTAAAGCGCCATAATTTTGGGGAGAAAGATTTTTTTTAATTGATCTGGCTACTCGGTTTTTGTTAAAGGGAAGTAAATATTCTGTGTTGGAAACCGGGGTAAAGCACCGGCCCGATGGGCCATTAGGCTCGCACAGGCTTACTTCTTCAAATATTCTGTATTCACCATGAAAAATAACTGCCCTTTCCGTACATAGTCCCCCTATTGCGAGGGATCATAATGTGTGAGCCAAATAACTTTTCAGGTATTTATTGTTATTCAGTTGTATTCAGTTGCTGGTCAAATGTACATATACTCTTGATGCAATGTACTTGATAACTTTTTGAGATGTCTAATTATGGAGTGACTTGTTCTGGAGTTCAAGTTGACCTTTTCAGCCACAGATACAGGAATCATTGCTTTGAAATACGGCTGAACTCTTTTACACAAGTTCCGTGTGCTTTGCTCAGGCCTGGTGCACAATTCAGACGGTGTGTGACAGTGTGTTGTGAGGAATGCCCATCACTGCCCTTTGATGGCATTTCGGTAATTCCAGGGAACAACCTTGTCGGCAAACATGCCTGCCACAGTTTTCCTTCCCCTCCGGTTGTGACCCAAAGGCTGTCCTTCTCATGAGAGCTAGCAAGAGTCTCCCAGAGCTATGCACTGCCTGCACTGTGACACAAGCTCAGGAAGAGGCTAAACTTGCAGCAGCTGATGAATCTGGAATTGCTTGGGGAAGTGATGTAACCTCTCCTCTGGTTGTTTCTGGACATTGTCCTCTCAGCATCATGGACGTACCCAATGGGTGACAACAAGCAGAGTGCATTCTAAAGGAGTTGTTTTGCCTCTCAATGTGGTACCCAGAGCTGCTCACTGTGATTTTACTATTATTTTCTTCAAGGTCATCAGTTTGGTGAGAAGATTCATGATAACTTTATGGATGAAGCAATTTTTCAGATACAGGTTCCTTTTAAATGTCATGATTTGGTTTCACAGCAATCCCAACATGTTGCTGGAGATTTCCATTTCCGGATCATAAACAATTAATGAATTTTCGCTGTCTAACATATGGCCCAAATTCATAATGGACACTCAGTGTCCGTATATTTAAGTTATGTACAACTATTGCATGGTGGCTAAAGCAGAGAAGTACGTATGTGGCTAACACACTGTGATGATCCCAATTCAGGTACACGATCCCACTTAGCCTCCATTCATTAGACCAGTCTTGCATAACTTCACATCATATGTTGGACAAAAGTGCTTCAGTAACCCATAGATCATGTGTTGACCCATACCATCATGAGACATCATTCATTAAATGCATCAGGTGATTGCTTATAAATTAACTGCTGAGCCTGAAAGAGTGTTATCTCTTACAGAGGCACGTGGCTTTAACCTTTTAAGCCCTGAGCCTCTGGCTCAAAAATGACATGCCCAAAATGAAATGAGTATATCTCTGCAACCACTAGAGCCATTTGAATAATCTTGGTAACATAATGCAGGTAACACCTTGAGGATTTTAGTCGTGGTGTAAAAATCAGTGTGCATGTCACTGAGTCAGAGTAAATGAAGATGGAACACAGCATAAATGAAAGATCTCATTTCCGCCAAACAAAATTTTACATTTATCCCTTTTTGCAAGAAAAAAAGCTTTCACACACCGGTAAGCAGACAGGTGCGAAGGAGAAAGGCCAACTCTGGACTAAAGTATAGAAAAAACTCCTGCACACTGTCTTCTCACTTGCAATTAATTTATTAGTCGACGTTTCGGTCAAAATTATTTGAAATGTCGACTAGTAAATAAATTGTAAGTGAGAAGACAGTGTGTGGGAGGTTTTTTTTTTTTTATTACATTTATCCCTTTTGAAATTATTTAGTTGCTGTTGTGTTCCAGGGTTCTGGCCTTTGGCCAGAACAGTATTGTTTATGATTTTAACAGTTCATGTTCAAGTTTCATAGTTCATGCCATGGTTTTAACAGTTTCATGTTCCAAGTTCCATAGTTCATAGTTTCATAGTTCATAGTTCATGTCACAGTTTTTGCATTTCATGTTTCCATGTCCATGTTTTTACTTTTCCATGTTTTTGTTTTTGCCAGGTCTGCCATGCCACTCCACCGCTTGTCTGCGTTCCGCCCCGTGCCTTCGTTGTTGCACATTTCTGAGCTCTGGTTGGCTTTGGTATTTCCCCTTCCTTCCATGCTGTGCTGATTCGGGGCTCTCTAAGCTTAATTGGCAATTAACTGTTTTTAAGTTATTAACATTTACTAACACTCACTGGGTGGTGTAATTCTTAGATAGGCACATTACTAATATTACTAATTTAGACAGGGAGTTTATTGTCATGATTCCTGCTTTGCTTTTTCAAGATCTTGCTGTGCTTTTTCTGTTCTGAACATTCATGCTGGTTTCAAGCTGCATACTTAATTGGTACTTAAGCTGAGCACGCTCATTCTCTTAATGAGCAGGTCATGTCATCCAATCCTGTCCATGTCATGATCTTGCCATGCCTCTTGTTTCTGCTTCTCCAGGTGTTGCCCCTCATGTTTCCTTGATTACTAAGCCTTTATCTGGATGCGGTGGAAGTTGGCTGGCAGACAGTGTCTCGAGTTTCATTCCTAGTTTCTTTGCCAAGTCCATGTTCCAGTCTACTTTTCATGACCATAGTTCTTGTCGTTTTGTATATAGCCTTTTGTATTCTTAGCATCATTGTTCTTTTCTGTTTATGGTTATCTCCCTGGAGTTTCCAGTGGCTTTTGTTTTTGTCATTTTTGTTCTTTAGTTCTAGCTCTGTGAAGCTTACCTCAGTTTGTTTTTTGCAACCCTTTGGGCCAAGTTTTTTGTTGGCCCTCGTGCCTGTTTTGTTTTTGTTTAATAATAAATCCTCATTCCCTTTTCCCGCATCTGGTGTCACTGATTCCATATCAGTAGACACTGTCTCCCTGACACCAGCGGGATGGAGTGCAGGATCGCCCAGCGAGAGGCTGAGCTGCTGCATCAACGGCAGCAGATCCAGGAGCTGACAGCTGCGCTGGCCACACTGAAGGCCAGCCTTCCCCGGGCAGGTCCCAGCCAGGGCCCCATCATGCCAGCTGTCCAGCCCCGGGCTCCTGCAGCACACCAGCCACCCATCACCCCTGTGCGCCAGCCCGGCGCAGAAGCACCTCAGCTGCAGCCAGCTGTCCACCCTGGTCCTGAGCCCTGCCTTCCGCCGCCCGAAAGGTACGGTGGAGAACCAGGGTTCTGCAGGGCTTTTCTCACCTCCTGTGAGATGTGTTTCGCTCTGCAGCCCTTCACCTTCGCCTCAGAGCTGGCCCGAGTCGCCTTCGTCCTCTCCCAGCTGACTGGGCGGGCTCGCTTGTGGGGAACTGCCGCATGGCAGGCTCGGCAGCCCTGCACTACCACCTACCGGGCCTTGGCGGAGGAGCTACTGCGTGTCTTCGACCGCTCCAAGCAGGGGAGAGCCGCAGGACGGGAGCTGCTGAGGATGAGGCAGGGGAGGAGATCGGTGGCGGACTACGCCATCGATTTTCAGACGGTGGCAGCCACGTCGGGCTGGAGCAGGGAGGCGCTGTGTGACGTGTTCCTCCAGGGGCTGTCCGAACCAGTCAAAGACCGACTGCTCTTCTGTGAGATCCCTGAGTCTCCAGAGGCCCTTATAGACCTGGCCCTGCGCATCGACAGCCGCCTGGAGGAGAGGGCGCTCACCCTTGGCCCTGGCCGACGCTCTACCCCCTCTGGCCAGATCCAACCCCCGTGCCCTGATCGCGCGTCGCCTCAGGACCAGCCGAGGGGGGACGCCACCACACTCTCTCCTGGAGAGGCATCTCCCCTGGAGATCAGGAGGTCCCGGCTCACCCAGGAGGAGCGCCAACGGAGAAGGAGGTCGGGGGCATGTTTTTACTGCGGCCAGCAGGGTCATGCGGTCCGAGGCTGTCCAAGACAACGCCCACTAGCGTCTGGAGGAGTACTAGTGGGTGCTTCAGCCAAGGAAACCTCCTCCTACCGCCGGACCTGCATCCCGGTGACCCTGACCTGGGAGGGCTGCTCCCGCAAGACCACCGCCCTCATTGACTCAGGAGCTGAGGAGAGCTTCATTGACGCCAGAGCTGCCGCCGAGTGGGGGGTTCCCCTCTCCCAACTTCCCAGCCCATTGTCCATCTCAGGGCTGGGTGGGCAACCCCTTGCTAAGGTGTGCTACCAGACCATTGCCATCCAGCTGCTGGCGTCAGGCAATCATCACGAACAGGTCCGGCTGTTCGTGACCGAGACACCCCGCTCTCCCATTGTCCTGGGTCATCCGTGGTTGGCGTTACATGGGCCGGTGATCGACTGGGCCCGCCATGAGGTGCGGGAGTGGAGTCCCTCCTGTTCGGCCAGCTGCCTCCTCGACTCCCGACCCTCCTGTTCGGCGGGTGGACCAGCTTCCGAGGGGAAGCCAGACGTCTCCAGAGTGCCCCCTGAATACCATGACCTGGCGGCTGTCTTTAGCAAGTCCCGTGCGGTGTCTCTGCCCCCGCACCGCCCTTATGACTGTGCTATTGACCTCCAGCCTGGTACAGCACCCCCTAGGGGGCGTGTCTTCGCCTTGTCTGAGCCAGAGAGGGGGGCCATGGACAAGTACATCCGGGAGTCCCTTGCAGCTGGCATCATCCGTCCATCCTCCTCTCCCGCGGGGGCAGGCTTCTTCTTTGTCAAGAAGAAGGATGGCTCCCTGCGCCCCTGCATCGATTACCGAGGGCTCAATAAGATCACGGTCAGGAACCGCTACCCGCTTCCACTGATGTCCTCGGCGTTTGATGTCATCCAGGGGGCGGCCATATTCACCAAGCTGGACCTGCGGAATGCCTACCACCTCCTGCGCATCAGGGAGGGCGACGAATGGAAGACCGCTTTCAACACCCCTAGCGGCCACTGGGAGTACCTGGTGGTTCCATTCGGCCTGACCAACGCGCCCGCAGTGTTCCAGAACTTGGTGAATGATGTGCTCGGCGACATGATCGGGAGGTTCGTCTATGTCTACCTTGACGACATCCTGATCTTCTCCCGGGACAAGACGGAGCACACAAACCATGTTCGCCAGGTGCTCCGCCGCCTCCTCGAGAACCGCCTCTTTGTCAAGGCTGAGAAATGCGAGTTCAGCACCACCACTACCTCCTTCCTGGGGCACGTCATCTCCCCTAACCACCTGGGCATGGACGAGGAGAAGGTCAAGGCTGTGGTGGACTGGCCCGCACCCAAGGACCGCAAGGCCCTACAGAGCTTCCTGGGATTCGCCAATTTCTATAGGCGATTCGTCAGGAACTACAGCACCGTGGCAGCTCCCCTAACGGCCCTTACCTCCATCAAGGTGCCATTCCGTTGGACTCCGCAAGCCGAGGTGACTTTCTGTGAGCTGAAGAGGCGCTTCACCACCGCGCCCATCCTCACCACCCCCGACCCCGCCAAGCAGTTCATTGTGGAGGTGGATGCCTCCAATGTCGGGGTTGGTGCGGTGCTATCTCAAAGATCCAGCAATGATCAGAAGGTACACCCGTGCGCGTTCTACTCCCACCGGCTGACGCCTGCGGAGTCCAACTACGACGTCGGGAACCGGGAGCTGCTGGCGGTGAAACTGGCCCTGGAGGAATGGAGGCACTGGCTTGAGGGGGCAAGGGTTCCGTTCCTGGTCTGGACGGACCATAAAAACCTAGAGTACCTCCGTTCTGCTAAGAGGTTGACACCCAGACAAGCCAGATGGGCCCTCTTTTTCGACCGGTTCAACTTCTCCCTGGCCTACAGGCCGGGGTCCAAGAATACCAAGGCTGACGCGCTCTCCAGGCGTTTCGACGCTTCCTCGTCCAAGGGAGAGCCCAGCTCCATCCTGCCAAGGACCTGCTTCGTTAACAACGTGTGCCTCCGGATCGAGGAGCTGGTCCGCAACGCTCAGAACGGCGCAGCTACGCCCAGTGCCTGCCCTGCCAACTGCCTGTACGTCCCTGCAGCTGCCCGGTCTGACGTTCTCCAGTGGGGCCACTCCTCCAACCTGTCGTGCCATCCTGGGGTCGGCCGGACCCTGCGGTTTATCCAGCGCCGTTTCTGGTGGCCCAAGATGGCAGCAGAGATCCGGGGGTTCGTTTCTGCCTGCTCAGTCTGTTCCCGCGCCAAGTCCTCCCACGCACCTCCCTCTGGTCTGCTCCAACCACTGCCCATTCCTCACCGTCCCTGGTCCCACATAGCCCTGGACTTCGTCACTGGCCTGCCCGTCTCCCATGGAAACACCACTGTCCTCACCATAGTTGACCGGTTCTCCAAATCTGCCCACTTCGTGCCCCTTCCCAAGCTCCCCTCTGCTAAAACCACAGCTGATCTACTTATCCAGCATGTTGTCCGTCCCCATGGCATTCCTGTGGATATAGTATCAGATCGTGGTCCCCAATTCACCTCCCAGTTCTGGAAAGCATTCTGCACATCCCTTGGCACCTCCTTCAGCCTCAGCTCCGGATACCACCCACAGACCAATGGACAGACTGAGCGGGCCAACCAAACCCTGGAGACGGTCCTCCGATGCGTGTGCTCGACCAACCCAAGATCCTGGTCCACCATGCTACCCTGGGTCGAGTACGCCGTAAACTCCCACGCCGCCTCTGCCTCCGGCCTCTCCCCCTTCGAGTGCTGTATGGGCTACCAGCCTCCACTGTTCCCCAGCCAGGAGGAGGAAGTCGGGGTACCTTCAGCCGGGGCATTCATCCGACGGTGTCGCCGTGTGTGGCTGTCTGCTCGCCGCGCCTTAGTCCGGGCGGGCAAGACCATGAAGACCACGGCAGACAAGCGTCGGCGCCCAGCCCCTCACTATCGGGTCGGCCAGAAGGTCTGGTTGGCGGCACAAGACATCCCACTCCGGGTGGAGAGCCGCAAGCTGGCTCCTCGCTTCCTGGGTCCTTTCCCCATTCAAAGGATCATCAGCCCCACTGCCGTCCGGCTCAAGCTCCCATCCACCATGCGACGGCTCCACCCTGTGTTCCACGTCTCACGCCTGAGGCCTGTTGCCACCTCCCCCCTCATGCCCCCACCTGAGCCTCCGCCTCCTCCTCGGCTCATCGACGGAGGGGAGGCCTACACAGTCAAGACCTTGTTGGATTGCCGACGGAGGGGCCGAGGCCTCCAGTACCTCGTGGATTGGGAGGGGTACGGCCCAGAGGAGCGTTCCTGGGTCCCGGCCAGGCACATCCTCGACAAATCTCTCATCCGTGATTACCACCAGTCACACCCCAAGCCATAGCCATCACTCCAAGCCATAGTCCCAAGCCCAAGCCTTAGCCATAGCCACAGCCCCATAGCCATAGCCACAGCCCCATAGCCATAGCCTCTAGCCATAGCCGTTACATCACCCCAAGCCATAGCCCAAGCCTTAGCCCCAGCTTGCTGGAGACCCCAAGTAATCTTGTTTATGTTTAGTGTTCCTTGTGGTTTCTTGATTAGGTGTTTTGTGTCTTAGGGTTTTTGTCCATAGTATTTTCTTGGTTATTAGTCTTGTGGGATTTGTATTTAGTTTTGTGCGGCTTCTTGTATTTTAGTTATTGGTGTTTTTTGTCCGCGTCAGGTGCCGCTTTTGTAAGGGGGGGGTACTGTTGTGTTCCAGGGTTCTGGCCTTTGGCCAGAACAGTATTGTTTATGATTTTAACAGTTCATGTTCAAGTTTCATAGTTCATGCCATGGTTTTAACAGTTTCATGTTCCAAGTTCCATAGTTCAGTTTCATAGTTCATAGTTCATGTCACAGTTTTTGCATTTCATGTTTCCATGTCCATGTTTTTACTTTTCCATGTTTTTGTTTTTGCCAGGTCTGCCATGCCACTCCACCGCTTGTCTGCGTTCCGCCCCGTGCCTTCGTTGTTGCACATTTCTGAGCTCTGGTTGGCTTTGGTATTTCCCCTTCCTTCCATGCTGTGCTGATTCGGGGCTCTCTAAGCTTAATTGGCAATTAACTGTTTTTAAGTTATTAACATTTACTAACACTCACTGGGTGGTGTAATTCTTAGATAGGCACATTACTAATATTACTAATTTAGACAGGGAGTTTATTGTCATGATTCCTGCTTTGCTTTTTCAAGATCTTGCTGTGCTTTTTCTGTTCTGAACATTCATGCTGGTTTCAAGCTGCATACTTAATTGGTACTTAAGCTGAGCACGCTCATTCTCTTAATGAGCAGGTCATGTCATCCAATCCTGTCCATGTCATGATCTTGCCATGCCTCTTGTTTCTGCTTCTCCAGGTGTTGCCCCTCATGTTTCCTTGATTACTAAGCCTTTATCTGGATGCGGTGGAAGTTGGCTGGCAGACAGTGTCTCGAGTTTCATTCCTAGTTTCTTTGCCAAGTCCATGTTCCAGTCTACTTTTCATGACCATAGTTCTTGTCGTTTTGTATATAGCCTTTTGTATTCTTAGCATCATTGTTCTTTTCTGTTTATGGTTATCTCCCTGGAGTTTCCAGTGGCTTTTGTTTTTGTCATTTTTGTTCTTTAGTTCTAGCTCTGTGAAGCTTACCTCAGTTTGTTTTTTGCAACCCTTTGGGCCAAGTTTTTTGTTGGCCCTCGTGCCTGTTTTGTTTTTGTTTAATAATAAATCCTCATTCCCTTTTCCCGCATCTGGTGTCACTGATTCCATATCAGTTGCAGTCTGAAACTTCTAAAAATTAGATCACTGAATCTCATCATTATCTGTGCCAAAGTTTATTCTAATCAAGTCAATCAGAGCAAAATAAGAGAGGTTTCAGTTTAGCAATGTCAAAGTGGCTTCTACAAATTTGGGTACCTTTTTGCACATCGTGTGTCATTTCAAATTTCTCAGGTAACAAACTTTAAAATCCATTTAATTTCACGTATATGTCACAAGAGGCATGCAGTCTATCTAAATACAAGCATTTTAAAAAAATTTCTTTTTTCTTTTTAAAAATTTTTATTACATTTTTTTTATTTCTGTCAATCCTGTATACATTTTCCCTTTCAAAGAAAATACTTAAAGAAAACTCCCGCACAGGGTCTTCTCACTTGCAATTAATTTATTTGTCGACATTTCGGTCAACAGACCTTTGAGGAAGGTTTGTTGACCAAAACGTCAACTAATAAATTAATTGCAAGTGAGAAGATCGTGTGCGGGAGTTTTTTCTTTATTTTAGTCCACAGTTCGCCTTACTCCTGCGCACCTGTCTGTCCACCAGTGAACAAAAGTTTTTTTCTTGCTACTCTAAAGAAAATACATACAAAGGAAACGAAGTTTGACTCCACTGGAGCAGATATATCTTCAAAAAAACAAGCAAATAACCTAAATTATAAATACAAATATCAAGGTAAAATGGTTAAAAGTAAAAACAACAAACACCCAGCAATTATTCATACAAGAACTATGCCCCTGCTGCTCAAAAAAAATCCTCTACCTGAACCAAGATTTGAACCTTGGATCTCCCAGGTGAATGCAGTGCCTTAGACACTAAACTGACTGAACAGACAGTATCATCATTGCCGCATTGTAAATTTCAAGAGCGAGTCAGCAAAACACTTCATGCAGTCCGATCTAGTGCTTGTATTTCAGCGTTCTCTCAGGAATTGCACGTAAAAGCTCATGAATTCTTTCAAAAGACGACTTCGGGAACAACTGTTGATTAATTATAAATACAAAGATCGAGGAAAAAAAAAGGTAAAAAGTGAAAAGAACAAACACCCCTCAATTATTTGAACAAGAATAATGCTTCTACTGCCTAAACTGGGGGGATGCCAAATCACAAGTTACTCACAGAGAGGAAAATACATTGCGGGCAAGCGGAACGCTCAGAAGCTGACATCCTTTGAAGCAATGCCCTGGGAAAAACATGATGGATACTGGCAGATCTAGTTTCAATATAACATGGACGCATTGGGCTAACAATAGCAAGTGCAGAGTCACCCTCAAACACAGCCTTTTTTTACAAAATATGAAGGATAAGAAAAAATATTTGCTCATCGCTGTAGAATGTTAAGTGTATGCCTGCTGTTCTTTGAGTGCAGTTTTAAATGACATGGCTTGTATCGTTGGATTCTATGGACTTTCCTCTTCCATTTAATGTATTGTTTGTATGCATAGCACAAATTCAGGAGAAACGCTAGTGATCGAGCACATATTATTTTATCCTATGTTTTGCTGCATGATTATCTACTTGATTGGTGCTTGAATTGTGCTTGGTTTAGGTAAAATGGTCAACATGAGCTTTTTGCAGAGTTTCTTCGCGTAAAATTGATAAGCTGCATGACGATGTTGTGATTGG
The DNA here is from genome assembly GCA_029721435.1 of Gymnothorax reevesii. Classification (NCBI taxonomy): domain Eukaryota; kingdom Metazoa; phylum Chordata; class Actinopteri; order Anguilliformes; family Muraenidae; genus Gymnothorax; species Gymnothorax reevesii. The sequence goes on along the minus strand of CM056583.1, from coordinate 2,719,869 downwards.
GAAACATACAGTATATATGATGCGTAATGATTAGCTAATGTGGAAAATGACGATCCAGATTGTTATCAGCGCAAAATTCAAAAGCCAGCATCTGTGGTGTGGGGATGTGTTAGTGCCCATGGCATGTGTACATTGCACAACTGTGAAGACAGCATTAATGCTGAAAGGTACATACAGGTTTTAGAGCAACATATGCTGCCATCCAGGCAGACACGGCGCTCGGTATACGCTTATCACGCACTGCGCGTAGGGCACCAACTGCCTGGGGGGCACCAAAAAAATCAAGCCCATAAAAAAAAAAAACAATATTACAGTATTTATTAATATTTAAAATAAAAGTTTGTAAAGCATGTTAATAAATATAAGTAATACAAAAATAACGTAGGCTTATTTACGCGAAAAAAGATTAATCTCCTGTGCGGCCCTCTCATCGGTCTACCTTTGGTGCCCCCACCCCATTCCCAAGTAGTTTGCTCCATTATGCTTCAATCGCAAATTTGGCGGAAGTTTATTCCGGAGATCTGGACATGTCATCGAAAAGGCATCAAGAGTCGGGGGTGGAAAAGAAAAAAAAACTGCGAGATGATGCTCGTGCGTCACTTGCAGGTAAGACGATGTTTTAATTAACAATTCTTTATTTTGTAACAGCTACGTTTACATGACCACAATAATCCAATAACTGGGAATAATGGGGTAATGGAAATAATCTGATTTGACGCGTTTACATGTACTTCAGTAATGCGATAATCGGAAAAACCTGGTTTACGTGGTTCAGTCAATAGTTCGATTTCTTTCCAAGTACATGACGTAAAACTATTGGTCTCAGCATTGTCCTTCTCCACTCCTACCAAAAACCTGTGCTTGCTGGACGTGCGTTAGGAGTAAGGAGTGGTCGGAGAGAGTGGTGCTCAATGAATTTTCAGATGCAAATTGGAGAGAGAATTTCAGGATGTCTCGGGGAGCATTCGTGAAACTGTGTGATCAGATGAAGGATGTCATGAGCCCAGAAGAGATGACCGCTGTACCTCTAGAAATGCGAGTGGCAATTGCGTAATACGAGCTCGCTAGCTGCGGAGAGTATAGGCTGATAGCGAATCAGTTTTGTTTCCATAAAGCGTCTCAAGTTAGCTACATCCGTTTTTCCATTTGTACACATTCGCAGATAAAGAACGAAAGAAATCGGATTAACCGTAATCATGGGCCTGTCACATTTTCCTCTGCTGAGCGAAGCTTCTCCAAACTTAAGCTCATTAAAACATACCTGCGCTAATCAATGGGCCAGGAGCGTTTAAGTGGTCTGGCTGTCATCAGCATCAATGGGGAAATTGCTCAGAATCTGTCATATGATGACCTGATAGCTGATTTCGCAGCCCGGAAATTCAGACGTGTGCCTCTGTAGGGCCTCTAACAACTGGTGCTTGCATTTTAAAATTTGTATTTAAAGTTCCTTTCTCAGAACTGTGTTTACAGTTAAAAGCAGATGTTTATTTGTTAATAGTCGTGGCATTTATTTATTTTTTTAAATTTAGATTATTTATTTTTATTTATTTGAGTATTTGGTGACATTGTTACTGTTTTATAAAGACTTAATTATTATTTATCTCTTTATTATTATTGTTATTATTTATCTCTATCCCAGTTTTTGAACCATTAATATTAACAACTTAATTTGTAAAATAAAGCAAAACTGACAAATACTCAGATATTGTTCATTTCTGTCAGGGGTGGGTTTGGGTGGGTGGGTATGTGGCAGGGGGAGGGGGGGCACCACAAAGCATTTATGCTTAGGGCACCAAAATGGCGAGCGCCGGCCCTGCATCCAGGCGACGTCTTTTTTAGTGACATCCCTGCTTATTTCAGCAAGACAATGCCAAGCCACATTCTGCACCTGTTATAACAGCATAGCTTCATAGTACAACCCCAATTCTGAAATAGTTGGGACAAAGTTTAAATTGTGAATAAAATCTAATCGCAATGACTTTCAAATCACACCAGCCAGTATTTTATTCACTATAGAACAGAGACAATATAGCAAATGTTGAAACTGAGAAATTTGACAATTTTTTCCACAAAATGAGCTCATTTCAAATTTACTGACTCAAAAAAAAAAAAAATTTGGGACAGGGACCTGTTTACCATGGTGTAACATCACCTCTTCTTTTTAACACAGAGTGGAGGCATCTGGGCATTGAGGAGACAAGTTTCTTGAGTTTAGCCATTGGAATTTGAACCCACTCTTGTTTAATTCAGGCTTCCAGCTGCTGGACAGTTTTGGGTCTTCTTTGATGGACTTTTCGTTTAATTATGCGCCAAATGTTCTCAATCGATGAAAGATCAGGATTGCAGGCAGGCCAGTTCAGTACACAGACTCTTCTACTACGAAGCCATGCTGTTTTAATAGCTGCAGTATTTGGTTTTGCACTGTCCTACGGAAATACACAAAGCCTTCCCTGGAATGGTGGTGTCCCACACCATATGCACTAATGCATCCCCATACCATCAGAGATGCTGGCTTTTGAACTGAAGGCTGATAACAGGAGGGGTGGTCTCTCTCCTCTTTAGCCTGAAGGACACGATACCCATGATTTCCAACAAGAATGTCAAATTCAGACTCGTCTGACCACAGGACACTTTGCCACTTTGTTTCAGTCCATTTTAAATGAGCCTTGGCCCACAGAACACAGCGGCGCTTCTGGATCATGCTCAACAATGGCTTCCTTTTTGCATGATAGAGTTTTAGGTGACATCTGTGGATGGCACGGCAGACTGTGTTTAGACAGTGGTTTCTTGAAGTATTCCTGGGCCCATTTAGTAATGTCAATGACAGAATCATGTCAGTGATTGATGCAGCGGCATCTGAGGGCCTGAAAATCAACAGCATCCAGTAAAAGTCTTTGGCCTTGTCTCTTATGCACAGAGATTTTTCCAGTTTCTCTGAATCTTTTGATGATGTACTGCACTGTCGATGATGAGACCTTCAAAGCCTTTGCAATTTGACGTTGAGGAACATTGTTTTTAAAGTATTCCACTATTTTTTACGCAAGCCTTCACAGGTTGGAGAGCCTCTGGCCATCTTTACTTCTGAGAGACTCAGCCTCTCTAAGATATCTCTTTTATAGCCAATCATGTTACACACCTGATGCCAAATAGCTTAATTACTTGCTAAATGTTCCTTCAGCTGATTCTCTTATATTTTAATTAAATATTTTTCATCCCTTTTTTGCCTGTGTCCCAACTTTTTTGAGACGTTTTGCAGCCAGAAAATTTGAAATAAGCTCATTTTGTGGATAAAAATGTAAAATGTCTCTGTCAACATTTGAAATGTTATCTTTATGATGTTATCTTTATGCAATTCCATTGCTTCCAATGATCTTATTTCATTTCTTGCATATGGATATGGAAGTTGGCCTCAGTCAACATCGATTTCTTTGGGTCCATAAAGTTTGATACTGCACTCCAGCATGGTGAATAATTGATAAAAATATAAACATATTAAAATATCCCATTCATCCCAGTTGGCGTGGAAGCCTAATCGGACTTCAAAGTCTATCTTATATGAGTTATGAATCAGCCACTTCAATGTTTAATCAGTGGTTTTGTCAGTCATCTAGTTTGGTTGAGAGCTGACAGTAATTATACTGTTGGACCCAAACATGATGGGGACTGAACTGAGGAGTTCTGTTGCAGTTTCTCAGTTTTAAACCGAAATTGACTTAACCGTTTCACCCCTTTTGGTGCTAAGAGAACCAAAGGTTATTTCATTCATTGATTTGAATGGCACACTGAACTGAAAGATTTTTACAAAGAAAATTACAGGCCTGGCCTCAATCCCAAACTGTGGTGTCTTTTCAGCAAAAGTCAAAGCACGGCAAGGCAAGGGGTGGGGTGCTCCACTGTTGGTGGAGAAATTCTTCAACTCGGTTGTGAAATACACTACTGGTCAAAAGTTTTAGAACACCCCAATTTTTCCAGTTTTTTTAAATTGAAAATTGTGCAGTTCCAGTCCAATGAATAGCTTGAAATGATACAAAGGAAAGTGGTGAACTGCCAGAAGTTTTAAACAAAAGGTAAGGTTATCCAGGTTTTTCGTACGTCGTCGAGTTGGTCAAATCAACTGTCAAACATTGAGGAGGAAGCGTGATGGGGCTGTTTTGCTGGATCCAGGGTTGGTGACTTGTACAGAGTGAAAGGCACCCTGAACCAAAACGGCTAACACAGCATTCTGCAGCGTCATGCAGTACCCTCTGGCATGCGTCTAGTTGGTCAGGGGTGCATCCTACAGCAAGATAATGACCCAAAACATAAGTCCAAACTCTGCCGGAACTACCTTAGGAAAAAAGAACAAGATGGTGAGCTTGAAAACATGGAGCAGCAGCCCAGTCTCCAGACTTAAACCTCATCGAGATGGTTTGGGATGAACTGGACAGAAGAGTGAAAGCAAAGCAACCAACAAGTGCCACACATTTGTGGGAACTTCTGTAACAGAGTTGGGAAGAACTTTCTGAAGAATATTTAATTTCCATTATGGACAGAATGCCACTAGTGTGTTCAGCTGTTATATCTGCCAAAAGTGGCTGCTTTGAGTCAAAAGTTTAGAATATGTTTTGGTTTATAAATTGACTCCATGACTTATTTTTTAATTTCAATTGCTTATTTCTTCTCTCATGTCTATGCTTTTATTCCAGAGAATAATGAGGCATTAAACAGAATAATTTTCAATGAAAAAACTGGTAGAATTATGATGTTCTAAAACTTTTGACCGGTAGCGGAGCCAATTTTGGATGAGTTCTCTCTATACAATACACGCATATGACGTTCATTTAACGTGTGAACAAAGGAAACAACTACATCATAGAGAACCTATTTTTAAATTCCAGTGGATCATAATGATGTTGTGTCACACACATCCTTCTAATGGAGTCAACCACTGGAATAACTGAAATTGTTTGGAATGTTTCATCTCAGAGGGTTATCCATAAATAAACTTCTACATGTTTTTAAAAAAAAAAATTTGAATGGAGACAAGGTTTCAGTGCTGGTTTGGCTCGTTTGCTATGAATAACTGTCCTCTCAATCATTGAATTGGCCTTTCAGAACAAGGGTGGTCTAACTGCAGTTTTTGTCCCCCGCTGGGCGAAAGCCCAAGAGGGGGATGATGTCGTAGCGCAGTACGTCTGTCTGTCTTTATCAAAAGGTGTGTGGCTGGTGAAATCAACTCCTACTGTTTTCATAGAACTTACCTGAAACTTTGCACATGCTGCAGGGAGACTGATGATGCGCATATTGCAGTTGCGACTCCCGCAGGGGATGCTGTGCTCACAGAGCACTCTTGTCTTTTGGAGGATTATTGCATGAAAGTCAAATATCCATGAAAAAATCAGCTTGGAATCACGACAGAAAATAGAATGCATGCCTCAAGTGACAGGATCTAGCACACACGTTCACTTTACAAAAAAGATTGTTGTAACTGAAATACTGTAACTGAAATGAGGGGACAAACACATATTTCACCACCAGCAGTGTATCACGCATAGACCATAGCTAGTATATTTGTGACCAGAAGGAGAAATTCTGAGATTTGACATAATGTAGCTGCAGCAAAAGTCACAATGGCTCTGAATGCTGAAACCCATAGTTCTCACACTTATGTGCTGTATTTCAATAGGTACGGTTGTTCAGTTCAAAGGCCCACTGAAATGATATTGCTGGGCATTCTAATCCAGCATGGAAAACTCATCCCTTCAGAGGGCCCTACATAAGGGTCGTTTCCAAAGTAAATAAGTGATGGTCACTTTGCTCCCTCAATGTCCTGCGATAACCCACGGTGAGCAACTTTCCCAAACAGCAATTTGAAAGCGATACATTTATGTTTAATCTTACAAAGTCTCCTAACGTTACAAAGTGGCCTACGAAAGAGTAAATTTGATAGGAATTGTTTCTGGCAGCATCCTGGGGGGCAGGTTTCAATGAGCAGGAAGAATATTTTAAAATGTCTTGGTCTAAGCAACACACCTTTATCAGTAAGGTTATGTATCAAGTGGCGACTAGTGTCTCGCATGACAGCAAGAATGCGACATAAAATGGCTGAGGCCAAGAAGGCTGCCAGCATACACAACAACATTGTAAAGTTTTCTGGAAAATAACACTGAAATTCACTCAAGTAATGCTTCAAGGGACTATGTCAGCTGGGGCACGTGTAGTAGAGTCCAGTTGATAAACATTTTCATACATGCAGTGCAATATCAGAGGAGCAGAAGTACAAACCCCAAGCTAATTAGTACGTGTGTAAAGGTACCTTAAGTCTCTGTTTTAAATACAAAAGATGGTCTGCAAACGAAAAATTGCTAGATTAACCACATTTATCTTTGCCAAAACCCACAAAGGATCAATTATACTATCATCCATATTTCTTTAGGCGAAAACACATTGAAAGTGTGAGGTAAGGCAAACCGGTGAATTTGTGGTGGAGTTTCAATCTGTTTGCATGGCGTGAATCCTTGAGAAGTTTGGGGAAATTTTTATCAACCATTTGTCTTTAATGTTCGCAGAACCTATTTGTCGCCACGTTTTGTCTGACATGCAGCTGTCATAGATCCTTTTGCGACTGCTTCCAATTCGACGGCCGCCATGGGACGATATAACAATCAATGGAGGCTAACTTTAATGCAATAATAATGCTACAAAAACCAGAACTATGACAAACTGATGCTACAAACAGGCTCTACAATGAATATAGATAGTTTTTTGGCAAAAATTTCAACTTCTCAAGGATGAATGCAATATAAACAGTTTGACATGCTTACACGAAATCTCCGAAGAAATTGAAACAGTTTACCTAACGCTTTCAAGAAGCTTTTCGCTTCGTCACGCGCATGCGCCCCGGCTGCCCCTTGAAATTGCAAAACTTTCCTGATTCAAATGAAATAACTAAGATTATTTGCCTTTTGTTATTATCAGTATTTCATGGAAAACACATGCAAATCTCGTCGTTCTCAAAAATCCCTCAGCTTCTCCCATCTTGCATTCCGGTGGTGGAATGACCTTCCCACCTCCCTACGAACTGCTCCATCCCTGCTGCTCTTCCGTCGTAACCTTAAGACTCACCTGTTTAGACAGTTTCTAACCTGATCACCCCCTCCCCTGATTTTATTTCATTTTTTTAAAAACCCTTTACTGTTGGTCTCCATTTGCTTTGTTTCTTTTTCCTGTGTGCTTCTGCCTTCTGTATCGTCTTTTCTCTTCATGTTCATGACTTCAGGTGACTAATGCTTGATGTGAATAGTACCTCGTCCAGTCTGTTGGGCTACAGCAGGGGTGTCAAACTGACCCGTAAACGGGCCAAGAGGCTGCAGGTCTTCAATCCTACCAAGCAGAAGCTCATCTAAAAGCACTGATTTAATCAACTGATCTAGGCCTGCACAACTGATTAGTTGTATCAGGTGCGCTTCTGCATTGTTGGAGTGAAAACCTGCTGCCTCTTAGCCCGTTTACGGGTCAGTTTGACACCCCTGGGCTACAGTGTCAGTGACCTTATTGCATGCACTTACTGTAAGTCGCTTTGGATAAAAGCATCTGCGAAATAAATGTAATGTAATTTAATGTAAAATCTTGAAACGCCACGGCGATCATAGTCACGGCTATGCCAGCTAGGTATATTATTGTTTGCACCAGTCAATGTTTGCTAGCTAGCTTATTGGCTTCACAATTGCAGGTGACATTAAATAACAAATAGAACATGTACATATTGGCACAACAACGCATGAACTCATTCCTGAATATGTTACATCTGAATCAACCATATTATGATGTTAATACATTTTGTTTAGCCACATCTGAACTAATGAGAATAATCGACCACTCAATATCTGGTAGTCTCAGGGGTTCGTTTATTGAGAAACCATACAAGACAACATTGCTTTTTCTGTACTAAGTGTACTCTATGTCCCACTTTACAGCAGTGTCATGTATATGCTGGCTGATGGAGTGTACTAAAGTTAGGAGGTTGGAGGAGTATGACCTGCCTTTGTAGCTGTGCCACAATTATTGCGCATTCTGTAAATTTTGAACAAATTAAATCCATTCAACTGCAAGCCAAAATCTTGAAGATATTATACTTTTTCTATGATTTTGGTGATTGCAACCATCTTACATTCATTGTATCCCTTGGCTAAAGCTTAAATTAAAATAGCACTTTGAATTGTACAATTTCCATAGAAAGCTCTTTAATATAAAATGCAGAATGCTGGAGTAACTAAAATATATAAATGCAATGCAACATTTAGATGGACTGGTAAGGATGGAATCGGATCATGACTTGCAGTCAAGCAGATTCACTTTGTCGGGATGTATGTTATGAGCATACGTAGTATTCGTGTCACAGCTCCCATAAAACGAGAAAATGTATTTCAGGTTTATTTGCAATTTCAGATTTGGCTTGCCATACCAAAACGTGGTCCCGAAATTACCTCAGTATGGTTTACCACAATTTTATATCACATTTCCTTTCAATAATCTTCAAAAATCATTTGGGAAACTGAGGACTCCATTTGCTCCAGTTTTTAGGTTTTTTTAACCTTTCTTCCTTGATAAGTATCAGCTGATAAAATGTCCAGGGTTTTCTTTGAAGCACCACATATTTCCAATTGGACACAGGACTGTATTGCCGGTAGGCCAGTTTAGCAGCCACACTCCCAAATTTGGAAGCCACACTGTTGTGACACATGCAGAATATGGCTTGCCCTTGTCCAGCTGCAATAATCGACAACATCCCTGAAAAGACGATATCAAAGAGGCAGTATATGTTGCTCCAATATGCTGGTATGTCCTTCAGCATCAATGCACCTGTACATACATTCAAATGACCCATACCCTGGGTGATAACACACCCCCATACCATGACAAACCCTTCTTCTTTGATTTGGGTTAGGCAACGTCCTTTATTACCATAAAAAAATCAGAAAGATTGACTGGTCTGACAACAGCACATTTACACTGTACATTCGTCCATTTCAGATGAGCCCAGTCTGAGAGGTAATGGCAGCATTTCTGAACATTTTGGGCTTCAAGCTTCCTTGGTGAATAGTACAGTCTTCAATTGCATTTGTGGATGCAATGATTAATGGTGTTTCTCAGCAACGGTTTACCAAGGTAGTCCAAGCCTATGTCATCATGTCCATCACAAAAGCATGTCAGTTTCCAATACAAAACCGTCTAAAAGATCAGTGGTACTTTGAACTGATGCTCAACCTCATCCTTGGCAAGATTTCTCATGATTCTCTGAATCTTAGAATAATGTGCACCACAGGCAGTAAAATGTCTATGTTACCATTATTAAACCACATTATTACCCTTTAAAAAATCTTTATGTTCCCTTACAGCAGCACACTGAGATATTAACCCTTAAAGTGCCACTCACTGCTATAGTCACACAAGGCGCAAAATAAATGATACCTGTGAGTCCTTCTGAAGGTCATTTATCAACTAAATTATGTATGATTAACTTTTGGAGGGATAGGGTAAGTAAAAATGAAGCACTTTAAGCGTTAAATTGTTCATTTATTTATTCACAGGGTATTTTTCCCAAAATGGTGAGCCTTGACCAATTGTAAACTTTTAAACCTGCCTGTAAGCAGCTGGGCCTTCTGCATTTGCTCCTTTCTAATCCAGGCATGATAGCATCACCTGTTCAACACCTGCACTCTCATTTGTGGCATTCTCAGCATGTTTGGAGTCCTTCATTTACCCCTGTGCTCACTTTTTTGAAGCTGTTTCAGGCATCAAATTCAGAATGTGTGTTTAATAAAAACAAACAAACAAACAAAAAAAACCCCCAATAAAGTTAATAAGGTAAAATATTAAATATTTTATCCTGTACTGTTTTCAGTTAAAAACATCAAACATGAAGTACCAATCACAGTTTTTTTTTTTTTTCCTTGACATTTTCTGATCAGTTCCACTTCTTTGGTAATGGAGTTTTAATACTCAAATAATATAATAAATGAAGTAGTCAAATATGTAGATGGCAACATTCATATTTCAGCACACAAACAGTAAAAACTCTCAATCGACATTTAGAATGGGGCTATTCATGTTGGTTTCAATTGACTGGGAATTTAGTCATCTCTAGAACATGCACTTCAACTCCTGAATCATTATCTTCATCAGTAGAATAATGTATAGTTTGGAGTGGAGGTTCTCTTGATTACAATTATTTCAGAGGAGTGTTTTTGATGTAGAAGAGATACCGTCCCTTGTCAAAAGCAGACAAAATTTTTGCAAGATGTAACCTCTGTAATCTCGACCATTCAAGATTTTTGAGAGTTGTCTCTCATGCATGACAAAAGCGATCCTCTTTTCAGAAAAAAGCAACTCAGAGAAGAAGCGTATTTCGACACGCACACAGACACATGCATCCGCGAGCGCGCACACGCACATGTGCACACACACACAGTATTATGATGCTACAATAAGTCAATCAAAAATTATGTTTTCAAGCTGCTGGATAGCTCACTCAGTAAAGCACCGTGTTGCGAAGCAGAAGTGACTGTCACGGCGCAGGTTTGATGCTCGCCTCTTACCAACCGGCAGTGATCGGCAGCTCTTTTCAGAGTAGCGCGCAATTGGCCAGTGCGCTACAGGGATGCAAATTTTGAAGGGTCTGCCGGGATTGGGTATTGTAAATAATAAGTTCTCAGGCGCCTCCTGTTGGCCCAACAGGAGCTCGTCAGGAAGATTCTAAGCTCGTTCATGTTCGGGTTTCCTCCGCCCTCGTTCTGAGCTTGTGAGGTTTTGACCAATGAGTGTATAAGAAGCAGTGGCGACGGGCGTGGGCTTTGGAGAAGAGCCACGAGCTGTCTCACTCTCCTGAGTTGGCAATAGGGGGCCGCATATGCAAGAAAGCCTTGTACATAGCTCCCCAGTTGGACATTCCAGATTTCAGTGGGTTTGGGATGCCAAATTTTTCAAAAACAAAAACAAAAACTGTTATGGCCCCAATTTGTTATTACATTTATAACACAACAGCAACAGCAAGGGATGACAAACACAGTTTTAACAACTAAAACACATTTAATTTTTAACAAAGACAAAGACTATTAACAACCTACAACTAAAGACCAAGATTGATAAATAAGAAAAAACAGAAATAATTACAGTCCCTTTTTGGTGGGGTGGCTTGGTGATGTCCTGGATGAAGAAAATGCTCAAACACAGGCAAAGAAATCCACAAAAGAAACGTCACAGGTCTTGAACAGAATGGCAGGTCTGGTCATCTTCTTGCAATTTCTCCTACTACTTTACTGTCTCAATTCTTTTCCTTATATACTCTTTTGCAGACCCCACCCACATTTAGACCTCTTTTTTTTACTTTTCGGGGACTTGCCCCAGACATGTCCAGGACATGTCTAAACATAGCTCCAGTCTGAGCTGAATAAAAAAAAGGTAAATACTGCCATCTAGTGGCCTATATTCACATTACACCTCCATTCCAAAAGGGAAAAATTTTGACTCATAAAGGCAAAATTTTTCTTTTCAATACAAAATGGTTAAGTGAACACTTGTCTATATATACATATCATACAATATTCAAAGACATGATATATATATACACATTCAAACACGGGATAAGCAATCAGCAATTACATTGTCTGTACCCTTCACATGTTTAATTTCCAAGTCAAACTCCTGTAAAATCAAACTCCAATTCAACAATCTCCGATTCTTGTTTTTCATCTTACTCAAAAACATTAACGGATTGTGGTCAGTGTACACAATCATTGGCTTTTGTCCTGTACAAACATAAACCTCAAAGTGTTGTAAAGAAAGGACCAGAGCCAACAGTTCCTTCTCTATAGTGGAATAGTTCCTTTGGTGGCGACTGAACTTCCTGGAGAAGTATGCCACGGGATGCTCAATGTCATCAGAGTCACTTCTCTGTAGGAGCACAGATCCACAAGTTTGGTCGCTAGCATCGACCGCGATGGAGAACGGTTTGTTGAAGTCAGGAGATTTGAGCACGGGGAAGTGACACAGCAGAGACTTCAGGCGATCGAAGACTCTCTGGCATGCATCATCCCAGGTGAACTTTACGCCTTCTCAGTTAAAGGCACACACCAATAACCTTTCAATAAATCAATCTTGGTCAGAAACTTTGCTTGCCCTACTCTATCAATACAATCATCAATCCTAGGTATTGGAAACACATCAGTTCTAGTTACAGCATTGACTTTGCGATAATCTGTACAGAATCTAGTACTTCCATCAGGTTTTGGAACTAGCACACAGGGTGGACTCCAATCTGAGTTGGAGGGTCTGATAATATCATGTTCTAACATGTACTCAACCTCTTTCTCAGCAATCTTTCTCTTTTCAGGATTCATCCGGTACGGATGCTGTTTTATTGGTTTGGCATCACCAACATCTACATCATGAGAGGCTATAGTAACTCTCTTTGGAACATCAGGAAACAAATCCTCATATTTCTTGATCAACCTTTCAAACTGATCTCTCTGTGAGGGTTCTAAGTGCTGGAGTTTTACATCAAGATTTTGCAACACTTCAGTGCTTGACAATTTACATGAAAGAACTTCAGCTTTAATTCTTGGTTCATCATCTTGAAACTCCCCCTCATCTTCACACGTTTCGACCATTGGAGAATCTGAAGTGACAGCTGCAACCCTAGCATTTCTGTCATGATAAGGCTTTAGCATGTGAATATGACACAATTGTTTTGGTTTTCTCCTATCTGGAGTCTTCACAATGTAATTGAGATCATTGAGTTTTGTCAGAATTTCATAAGGACCATGAAATCTAGCCTGCAATGGATTGGACTGCAAGGGAAACAACACAAGGACCTTGTCTCCTGGTTTAAACTCACGGCTTCTAGCCTTATGATCATACCAAGTTTTCATTTTTCCCTGACTTGATTTCAAGTTCTCTTTGGCAAGGTCACAAGCTGCACGCAATCTTTCCTTGAACTTGCTAACATAGTCTAACAGACTGATTTGCGGCTCTTCCTCTTGCCATTGTTCACTCAATAATAGCAAAGGTCCTCTCACTTCATGACCAAACACTAGCTCAAATGGACTGAATCCAGTAGACTCCTGCACTGCTTCTCTAGCTGCAAACAACAGCAAATGAACCCCTTCATCCCAGTCTTTCTCATGGTCATAACAATAAGTCCTCATCATTGTCTTGTGAGTGGAATGAAACCGCTCTAAGGCACCCTGACTTTCTGGATGATAGGCACTAGAAAGAATCTGTTTTGCACCTAGTTCATACACAATCTGCTGAAACAATCCTGAAGTGAAATTGCTACCTTGGTCTGACTGAATTTCCCTGGGAAGACCAAACAACGTGAAGAACTTTATCAAAGCCTTCGAGATTGCAGTTGCCTTGATGTTACGTAGAGGTATGGCTTCGGGGAATCTGGTAGATGCACACATGATTGTCAACAAGTACTGATTTCCAGATCTAGTCTTGGGTAATGGACCAACGCAATCAACAATGACCCTAGAGAATGGCTCCCCAAATGCTGGGATAGGCTGCAATGGAGCTACAGGTGGGTCTAACTGGTGTTTTCCAACTACCTGACAAGTGTGACAGGTTTTGCAAAAGTTGGAAACGTCTTTCCGAAGCCCAGGCCAAAAGAAGTGTTTCATGATCTTATCAACAGTCTTGTTAACACCAAGATGACCTCCTAAAGGTAAACTATGAGCCATTGTTAAGATCTCATTCCTGTAGACCTTCGGAACAACAATTTGCCTGACCACTGCCCAATCTGCATTAGCAGGGATATCAGGAGGTCGCCACTTCCGCATCAACACACCATCTTTGAGATAATACCCAACTGGAACTGCATCTATTTCTTTTACAGGAAGGGCTCTCCTCTTTAGTACACTAATTTCAGGATCATTAGTTTGCTCCTCAATCAACCGCTTTCTGGACAGAGACAAGTCTCCAGACACATCAGAATCACCAGACCCATCCGGCTGGCTGAATAGAGAACTGATAAAAGTATCTGATAAGTCCTCAAACGGAGAAACCATAGTAGGCCAATCAGAGTCATGAGGCGAACCACCTGAGTCCTGACTATTCAATGTACTGGACGGCACCACAACATCATCTTCTTTAGCCTTCTTGGCCATAGCACGAGTCACTGCGCAAGAAGGATACAGAGATGGGTCCTCATCCCCATTTTCAGTGCTCGGCTGTGAAGTAAGATGTACAGGGGGAACTACTTTGCCCCCAGCCAGGTCATTGCCTAGCAACAGAGAAACACCCTTTATAGGTAGACTTGACATAAGTCCCACCTTTACCTGTCCTGTAACTAAATCTGACTTCAAGAATATAGAGCGCAGGGGTACAGATACAGTCCTCCCTTCAATACCTTGTACAAGTATGAAATCCCCTGAAGCGGTCTCATCACGTAACTCCAAGGAGTCCATCAACAAAAGTGACTGAGAAGCTCCGGTATCCCTTAGGATATATATGGGGATAGGAGTAGTATGCTCATTCAGAGCCACAAATCCCTCTGACACAAATGGAAGAAATTCCTCCCTCACAAAGTCAGCTGTATTAGGCTTTTTAGCCCCACAAGAAGCAGGCAATTTAGCAGATTGGTTATCTACTACAGGGGTTTCTAACCTTGTTTTCACAAAGGCATTTGGTTTGGTATCCTTTTCTTTTTCTTTCTTAGCTTTAAGGAACCAACAGTTAGTTGTAACATGACCAGATTTCTTGCAATAACTGCAAACTAGACCACTTTTGTCACTGTCAGCTTTCACACTTTGATCAGACCTGTTACTGGATTTCTGAGCACCATCACCAGATTTGTCTTTGTCTTTGGGTGAGGAATCTTGGGTATCACCGTAACCCTTTTTCTGAAATTGGGACCATTTATTATTACTGCTAGACTGAAATTTGGACTTATGAGTGAGAACATATTTATCTGCAAATTTGGCAGCTGATTGCAAGTTCAGTGCTTGCTTCTCATTAAGGTAGGTCTTAACATCATCCTTAACACAGTTCTTGAATTCTTCAACTAACACCATCTCTTTTAGTGAGTTGAAATCATCCTTGACCTCCATAGAAGTACACCAGCACTCAAAGCAAACCTGCTTCTCATTAGCAAATTCAACATAAGTCTGATTTTCAGATTTCTTCAGACCTCTGAATTTCTGTCGGTAAGCCTCTGGAACCAACTCATAAGCTCTCAAAATAACCTTTTTGACAACCTCATAATCAGAGGAATCATCTGCAGACAAAGCCGAATAGGCTTGTTGAGCTTTACCCTTGAGGACAGTTTGCAGCATCAGAGGCCAGTGTTCCTTTGGCCACTGGCAACTCTTTGCTACCTTTTCAAAACACTGGAAATAGTTGTCTACGTCCTTTTCAGAAAATGGAGGCACCAGTTTTACCTCCTGACTGGCACAAAATTTATTTTTAGTTTCAATTTTAATTTTTAGTTTCTCCATTTGGAGTCTTTCTTCTCTATCCAACTTCTCTAATTCAAAATCTCTCTGTCTCTGTCTCTCTCTTTTTCCTCTTTCCTCTTTCTCTCTCTCATATTCTCTTTGTTTTTCTTGTCTTGTTAATTTTTCTAACTCAAACTGCCTTTGTTTTTCTTTTTCTTCCCTCTCAAATTCTCTTTGTTTTTCTTTTTCCTCCCTTTCTTTTTCTCTTTCCTCCCTTTCAATCTCTAGCATTTTTAATTTAAGTTCCATTTCTATATTTGGATTTTCCACTGGAAACTGTTCCAGATCTCCTGGTGCAAACACATTTTCATCAATGTAATATTCAACTATCTCTCTAGACAGTCTTGCTTTTCGCATGGCTGGTTTCACCTCTGTCAGCTCTAAATGTCTGCAAATTTCTAGCAGTTCTGTCTTTTTAAAAGACTTCAAAACCCCTACGGTTGGTGATGCCAAGAAATCATCCATTGCTGTTGTCAATATATATCTAGGAAAATTCACAAAAACAATTTCACAATTTGAAATGTTAGATTTTCAATAAATTACTCACACAATGGTCTATCCCGGACCTTGAGCCCCCAATTTGTTATGGCCCCAATTTGTTATTACATTTTTAACACAACAGCCACAGCAAGGGATGACAAACACAGTTTTAACAACTAAAACACATTTAATTTTTAACAAAGACAAAGACTAATAACAACCTACAACTAAAGACCAAGATTGATAAATAAGAAAAAACAGAAATAATTACAGTCCCTTTTTGGTGGGGTGGCTTGGTGATGTCCTGGATGAAGAAAATGCTCAAACACAGGCAAAGAAATCCACAAAAGAAATGTCACAGGTCTTGAACAGAATGGCAGGTCTGGTCATCTTCTTGCAATTTCTCCTACTACTTTACTGTCTCAATTCTTTTCCTTATATACTCTTTTGCAGACCCCACCCACATTTAGACCTCTTTTTTTTACTTTTCGGGGACTTGCCCCAGACATGTCCAGGACATGTCTAAACATGACTCCAGTCTGAGCTTAACAAAAAAAAGGTAAATACTGCCATCTAGTGGCCTATATTCACATTACAAAACAAAAAAAAGATGTTTTCAGATGTGCCATCCAGATTTGCTCTATGCCCCAGCTGAGTTTGCATCTAGTACTGTCTTCAGTGATATGGCTGTTGTTGAAAAAAAATATAGAGCAAGTTAATGTTTTGAAGTATATAAATGCTCAAAATGGGAATATAAATATTATCGAAACCCCTCCTGAAGCTGAAATATGTGTATCGGACCTTTTTTTTTTTTTTTTTTAAGAAAATAGACTGGAAATTACCTTATTTAAATCAAACTTTCATGTAAGTTTACATCAGCCAATTCACTCATCTCTCATGAAAGCTCTGGCTGTCATTGATTCATATTATAATCAGAGGAAGTTTGGGAAATCACCTGTTCACACTTTCCCTACTGATGAATCTTAACTTGTGGAGCAAAAAAAAAAATTAAATTTGTGAGGCAATGCCTTTTCCAACCTGGTTTTAGCAATTATATAATTACACACACAGCTGGCATCTTTAAAGGTGTGAGATCACACATGCTGTACATGACTGGAATAGTCTTGAGTATGCATTCTAATGCTGATGAAACAATCACTAGTAACAGTTTCCACAATAGGATTGATTCTCTAAATGTTGTGAGAACGACTGTGGATGAATCATTCTTATTAGAGACAACCTACATCCTTTGGCCATGATAACACTCCGGAAGAATCGTGATGCCCGGGCTTTCTGCGCTTATGACACAAATAGCTTGATGCTAACTCCTGGTACTTTTTCTGGCCTTCTCAATATCTTATTTTCACCATCTATCTCGTGAAAAGACATCCTATTAATATACAAGACCATATGCACTTTCATTACTGCATCACTTGTCAGACACTGTAGGACACAAATCACGCATCATTGACTCACATCTATCGGTAATTTAGAGTCTCCACTTAGCGTGAGAAGCATGTGTTTAGACTGAGGGAGGAGGCCAGAATACCCACACAAACATGGGGAGAACATGCAAACACCACACAGACAGGCCCCAGGCCTGATCTGAACCTATGACCTCATCACTGTTGGGCAGTAGTGTTACCCACTGTGCCCCCCCCATCACCACAGCATAAAAATATAACCAAAAAGCTACAACTATTTCTATACCAGGGAGGACAAAAAAAAAAAAATGAAATGCAGCAAAATGTGATGTCATCCTAACGCTCTTGGAAAAACTACAGGGGGGCACCTGTTCCTGTAAAATGGCTTCTAATTGTGGATCAAATACAAGTCCTTTGAGGGCAGTGACAACTTGTAATGAGTCCCAGGAAACGGCCACCCATATCACGGCAGAATCTCCACTAAATGTATAATTTGTCAGCAGGCATTGCACATTGAGTGCTTTCGTAGATCTCCAAACATAAGCCCATCCTGATGTATTAAAATATCATCCCTGAAAACAACAGCAATCCAAGAGTGTAAACCTCTGCTAAGGCTAAAAAAATCCCCCATTTGTCAACACTTTAGCAAAATGTTACGCATTTATTTGTTCATTTATTTTTTTTATTTAGGAGAAACCATAATCCTATGACACTGTACTGAATCTGCATTATCTCAGCTAAGGTTCTATCTCTATTCATAACTTTACAATGGTGACTATATGCACCACAATTTGCATAAGTTCGCACCCTGGATCCGGTGAGATGTCCGGCTCCGGATCAGTTTGTAATGTTTTCCTCCCATCACTGAGATAATGCCCCCCCAATTTTCTCATTTCAAATCGCTATGTATTTGTGAAGATGTGACTCACAGTGTCAGAATTTAACATTGGTGAAGAAATGCAAATGTGCTAAATGGTGAAGAATCCCTCTGAGATTCCTGCTGTTATCATCCAGACAAGGAACCAGATGCAGAGTCGGAGCGCCATCTGATGTAGGCGTTTATTGATAGGAGCACAGTAATAGCAGGACAGAGCTCAGAGTCGAATGAACACCGTTCACTTCGGATGGTTGATGAGCTCAGGTAAAGGGCGCGTCTACACCCGGCCAGTGGCGCCCCGGGTTAGAAACCAGATGGTGATCACCCTTGCTTGAGAATAACTGTTAGATGGCAGGTCCAAAGTGCTTAGCAGGAGAGCAGTCTCAATTATGGAGTCTGCTGTTGGCTTGGAAGGTGTTCCTAATAAACTGGGCAGAGGAACGCAGATGAAAAGGAACGCAGTCCCAATCCTGTACACCAGGAAATAGGCTTGAGAGCCTGTTCCTATTAATACGACTAGAAGGATAACTTTCATATTTATCATCCTTAATGATGACGATAATTTCAGGGGAAGATAAATTCAGACGATGACGAAGGAAACTGACTGGTTGCTTAAGGCCATATGGCAAAGGACAATCCAGACTCTCTGCAGGACTCAGAGTGAGGTGATATGCACAGTGGGAACACGGGAGTGGGGCACACAACTGCATTACGCCTGGAGAGGGAGGTACACAAGGCGGTGAACAAATTAAAGGAGACAATATTTCTAATAGACACACAGGTTGCTGGATGAGAGAAAGCAGTAGGGATTCACGCGAGGGGTGTGACACCTGCAATGGTGAAGAATCCTTCAAAAAAATCCGGGTTCCAGATCTGCATCAGGATTGATTAAAAAAAAATTGAAGCATCACTTTCATGGGGCCAAGTTCTACCTCTGGTAAAATTCTGAAGCTAATCCACCCATTAGGTCAGTGCTTCTCAAACCTCTCCTGGTGTACCCTTCTCCAGCATGCTTTAGATCTCTCTCGGCTCCAGCTCAGGTGATTCAAATGATTCACTTATCATCATGCAGCTTCTGGGGTTAATTATGACCTGATCATTTGAATTACCTTTGCTGGCGCAGGGAGAGATCTGAAGCATGCAGGACAAGGGGTACGCCAGGAGAGGTTTGAGAAAACTGCATTAGTGTTTGCAAAATTCTGCCAACTAACTTCCTGACAAGCAAACAAACACGACCAATCACATAACCTCCTTGCCAGAAATAATGAGGACAAAAATTGACTCATTAGACCATATTACTTTTCCCCGTTGTTAAGGGGTCCAGATTTTGTATTGCTTACATCATGTTATCTATTATTGTGCATCGGCTTCGGAGACAAATTGTCTCTAAATGGTCGCCGTGCCTTTAACTCCAGCTTCATGGAAGTGGTGATGTACTGTTTTTGTTGAGACTGGCTCAGATATGAATTAATTATACTCTGTGATGAGTGCAAGAGCTATTTTCAATGGTTATAAGCAACTAACTACCAAGTGTCTGTTTCTGTCGAAGAGCTTTGATTTGCAGTCGCATTTCTTTTTGCTGCCGCTGTTATTTAGTATTGGGCACTTGTCATCATAATTTTTGAGTCTGGTTCCTCCTATTTTAGCTCACCAGCAGATAGGCCATGAGCCATTGTGATCAGGTGGCATCCGGCGTCGTAGTCGTGATCCTGGTTGTGATTGTCATCCGTGAGCAAACTATTTAAAAATCCTCTTCTCTGAGACTACTGGCCCTATAGACTTCAAATTTGGTATGGAGCTTCGGTACCCAATCACCATTTTGAAAAGCTTCTCTCAAAAATGCTGAGCAACAGCCTCCATTATTGGGCCAGTGAGCCACAGGGCCATTGGTTCTATTTTTATTCATTTATTTTTTCCACCAATGCACCTACATTTCTGGCTAACTTGGCGACGTGAGAATTTTGTAAGAAGCCTTTTCTTGCTTTGGACACGGAGCTATGCTGCTTGTTAAACCTCTTTTCTAGCCACTTAAACTCAAGACTTTTTTCAGTTACGTTTTCCCCCTGTAGATTCAACATTAAAGCAGCTTTTTTTTCTTCCAAAACAAAGCCCAATTTTACTCGCTTATACTTTATCTGCTGATTGTAGCACTTCATTGAAGATACATCACGCTTATATCGAGAGAAATATTCAAACCCAAGACCCCATGTTTTTATGGCTACACGATTACAGCAACTAGAAAATATCTTGTATCTTGTACATTATTTTATCCACATTTCCCTGTAATTAAACTGGACATATTTGGGAACGTTGGAATTCTTGGGATATCCATTAAAATTTGGCCCAAATTTCCGAAGGTTTGAAAACAGCAGCTGCGCTTGACAGACCCATATATGGGACTGAGGGGTTTTTTTTTTCATTAATTTGGCATCTACTATCCCACCCGAATCTGGAATGTCCAACTGGGGAGCTATGTACAAGACTTTTCGCATATGCGGCCCCCTATTGCCAACTCAGGAGAGTGAAACAGCTCGTGGCTCTCCTCCAAAGCACGCACCCATTGCCACCGCTTCTTATACATCCATTAGTTGAAACCTCGCAAGATCAGAACAAGGGCAGAGGATACCCAAACATGAAGGAGCTTAGAATCTTCCTAACAAGCGCTCTTCTGGCCAACTGGAGGTGTCTGAGAACTTATTATTTACAATACCCGATCCCAGCAAACCCTTCCCAGTTTGCATCCCTGTAGCACATTGGCCAACTGCACATTACTCTGAAAAGAGCTGCTGACCACTGCCGGCTGATACAAGGGACTGAAGGTTTTATGGGGTTAAGCAGGAAAAAGCTGCTTGTTCACCTTAAAATGAATAGGAGTGACTAGTGTAGACGCTTTTGTAATCATAGTTCAGAAACTTTGAAGTAAGAGCCATTTTTAAGGGTGTTTCCCCTCGTATGTTATGAGGTTGGCCACAGCTTTTGATCCACGTTTGTAAGATATATTAATGAAATCTGGACCACTCCCAAAGTAGAGGAGAGTATTGGGTGGGATTGCGGATAGGAGATCGGGGCGGTTGTGGTGTTGGAATTGGTCTGTGATTGAACGGACGTTGGGCGCCCCCCGGGTGGCGAGACTCAGGGTGGGGCTCGCATCTCTTGTCTGAGTCTGTGTAGCTCCCAAGCCCCCCAGGGTCCCAGGTGGTGGCTGTTTCTTGCTTCTTTCTTGGAGAGGGGTAGAAATGAGACGAGCAGGGGTTGTGGGAATGTAGGAGGTATGTATATGCATAAGGACGAATAGGGAGGCGCATTGGCAGTGGCCTTGTTCATTAACCTACGTTATCGGGAACTCCCCATAATGCCTTATAAATGGAATGATAGTGATAAATGGCGGATCTGTTTTATGATCAAATATATACTTCTAATATCTAAAAAAACACTAATATTTCATTACAGCCTTTTGTATTTTTGCATTTAGTTTTCAGTCTATGATGTAGTCTTTTATTATACTTGTATATTCATGTGCTGAGCTCTCATTCAACATGGTCATTTGAGTTTTGGATTTACATATTTTAAAAGCGGCATGAAATTGCCTCCATCTTGTAACAGAGTTATTAGGACAGTGCCTCTATTTGAACTGCTGACACCTTCCTGTGCCTCCTTGCTTTGTTGTCGACCGTTGCCAGTTATTGCTCGCATTTTGAGAATAAAGGCTTGAATTATCAGTGATGTCCATGAGAAAAATGTGGTTGTAAAGGCATAAATCAGAAAGACATACTGAATTTTGGGCTCATTTCACACGGCTCTGAATGTGACTAATAACATACTCTTTATCCTTGATGTACAATAATAAGTAAATCTGTTGTAGGATCCTTGGTTCAATTAATTTCCATTTGTGGTGTACCTACCAGGTTATTTATAGTGGTCAGGGATCCAACTTTACTTCTGAGCAAGCTCATACAGTATGCTTTGTCAGATTTTATACCAGTGTCACATGAAAAAGAATCAGCAAGTGCTGATGCATAACACACAGAGCTCTATAAGCATTGTTCTATAATTTTTCTTCAAATTGTATTTATTGAAGCACTGCTTTTATAAGTGAAAGCACATAAAATGTATGGCCTCATTACTCCTTTGGGTTTCTATGCTTATACAAAGATGACTTTTGGTTTGCACAGCTCACCAGGAACTTTTCCGCAGCGTGTGAGTGCTGTTGTCTCTGGTTTAGAAGTTTGTTCTGTATCACGTATTAGTGCTGTTTGACAGCCTGTCTGAGCTGTTTTTCACTGTCACTTCGCCACTGCCTGGAGAACTGCGAGTTTTCCAGGGCGACAATGACATACATACCTCGGGAATTATCTACAATTTTTTATCTATGTTGCACGTTTCACAAAGAACCTTCACTATGCACTTCAGACAAACCCGGAATAATCCACTACAAGAGCAAAACCAACGCAATAGCAGCGAGGAAAAACTCCATGATTACAAGCGACAACCTTGAATAGGCCTGGACTGAAGGTGGAAGTGACCTATTTTCATGTTGCTGGCTCAGAGTGCAAGTTGAGATGACCAGCACAGTCAGTCAGCCAGTATTCAAGCTGATAAAAGCAAAGTTTAGCTGTAGCTCAGTGTCAGCCCTATGGGATCCTGTAAGGCAGTAGTAAATACAGTAGTAAATATATTGTATAAGAGCGCCTATAGGTATTGACAATTGATCCATCTCTTCATCTTGTATTCAGTATTCCAGGGTCAGGGGCAGAGCAGCGATTTAAAAAGTGTGGGTTTTCTAGGGGTGGTGATGTAACCATTGAAATCCACCACCTTCGGCCCCCATTCCAGTCCCAGCTCCAAGCCAGAGTAAAATTAATGTCATGCATTTCCACATTTTTTTCACCACCTCTTGCAAACAATATTGAGTTTAAAATGTACATCGTAGTATCACTTCATCCCAAGGTACGATATTCACCTGCATTTACATATCTTAGTAGGCTGTGAAGCAATCACTTCAGACTTCTCAGGGTTCTTTTATCTTTTTCACCTGTGACACATTAAAAGATGAAAATTGAGCTACATTGTCCAACTTGACCGTTCCCATAATTCAAAACCAATGTCAGTGGGTAGACTGCAAGCTAGCTTTCCTTCTCAAGCCAAGACCCAACAACATTTTTAACACTAAAAATTTGATACAGGTCATATGAACTGCATATTCCCTCTGGATATTCAGACTTAAGTCTTATTCCAAATCTAGTATTTCCTGATTAAGGAAAAAATGCTTATATTCTGGTTTTCAGGGCTTTCTTTGGACAGTTCCCTCAGAAAATATTGGTGCCCCTAGTGATCGTGAGCAAGACTATGAATAGTGTGTATCCCCTTGGTCTTTCACTCAAAATGTTCACAAAAATCTGACCTTTTCATTGAAGGAAAATTATAGAAAGAAAAAAATGTTGACATTATATAAATATGTTTCTCAAAAACATGCCATAACTATTGGTAGCTTTATAAAATCCCCTTATTTAAATCTAATTGAAGTATAATTCCAGTCATATAGCATTGTACATTTCTGTGTTCACCAATTTGACTGGGCACTCTAAAGCAGTCAGACATGACTTCTTGTTTCACTAGGGTATAAATATAATAATAATAATAATAATAATAATAATGAGGTGACACTAGCCAAATTCACCTGGTCGTCCAGTACAAAGGGAAAGACCTGAAAATGCAGTAACAAAGTTCGACAAAAAGTTGTTTAGCAGCGAGATGTGCGCTCTAGGGAATGGATGAACGGCAAGTAATTGTGGCAATCATATTTTTGAGAAAAGTATTTGTTACATGAAAAAAATGTTAGGTTTTTTGACGCAAAACACACTTCTCCAGAGCTGACTGAAACGCCCCAATAGCATCAAGCCATTTTTTAAAATCAATTGGTGATGTCACCATTTGAATTTTTGCGCCAAGCAGATAGTTTGGCATGCCTTTTAATCAAGTGGGTTCTGCCCGCACGGCTACACCGGTATTTATTTCTAAAGCTCAGTTACACTCTGGAGTGGAAATCCATTCATGGTAAGGGGCGTGACATGTCCGACACGCGCAAACGGTTGACCTGTCACAAGTGAGTGATCAGGTTGACCAATCATATCACACTGGGGTTTTTGGGAGGGCGGGGGCCTGACATCAATGGAGCATTTCAGAAACAGGTGCTGCAGAAATGGCCAGCATGAGAAATCTCAAGTGTTTTTTTTTTTCCTTTCAACAATCATGCATTTAAATCTTTTTCAGTATACCTCAAGAACACAAGATTGACCAATGAAAAGTCACATAATTGGTGCTCTTTAAAGCTTAGATTTTTGTGACTATTTTTGAATAAATGAACGTGAAATAAAGAATTTAACATTTGTGCCATTTTGCTCTTTTTTATTAAATGGTCCCAATAATGCTGCACTGTATGCAGCGCATTTGGAATATGTGTCTCAGTGAGGCTTTTTAACGGAGTTGGCATAATATGGCCACCTATGTAAGTTCTGCAAAGCTCACATTTCTGGCCGGAAGCATGGATTTATTGGGTCAGAAGAAGGAATGCACCTACTTTCAAAAATAATGAGGGACCTGAATATAAACAGGACTTTGGATATGGCATTACCAACCTTTCAAGAAGATGGTTGAACAAATGAAAGCCGGAGGATATATTCGCACAGACAAGCAAGTGCGCGGCCAGGGGAAAACTTTGAAGAACCCTATTTTAACTGGAGTACTCACAGGTGTATGTAAACAGGAATATTAATACAGGGCTGCCAACTCTTTCGCATTCGGCGTGAGTTTTAGTTTCGTGCTCACATTCCCATGCTGTAGTCAGCAATTATCCAATCAACGCAATGCATGTGTTTCACCATCGTTCAAATTGTTTAAATGAAATAAGACCATTTGAAACTTTTTTAATGCAATTCCATTGCTTCCAACCCCTGAGTAAAGGAAAGCATGAGAATTCCAGAGTCATAATTGATTTCCATGTTCCTAGTGGTGAAATCCACCATAATGCATGTGAAACTGATAAACCTCAGTTTAAACTGATGCACCAGGACTTCAATTCCGCCTGAAAATCTCTTAAGGGGATTTATAGTCAAGCAAACATTTTTGCAAGATATTCACTTTTTGAAGTAAGAATTATTTTCATAACAATTCTATTAGAAATTACAACTTAAAACACTGAGTTTCTGTTGCATGACATCAGTGGTTGCCATGGCAACGGCTGTTTTAAGGTATATATAGACACTTAGAGAAACACAGTTATTGAGATAACTAAACAGTGTTTGGTTATGATTTCAGCTGTAATGTGAAGGAAAAAAACATTCCTAATGTCACTACAGAGCTTTTTTCCCAGGTTTCTATGTTCTAATATTGATTTTGACCTCCCTAAATCAATTTAGGCAGGAAACACCTAAGTAAATATGCATATTTTGATTTACTCATATTCAAAGGCCTATGCTGCAAAAATAGCTCAGTACAGACATAGATCATCATAAAATGAAGAAAACTGCCAAATGTGAAGTTAATTGGATGTACAGTTGCTGAGAAATCTGTATTTTCTTGTTGAAAATCTGTATTTTTAGAAAAACGTGATTTTAGTTTGGTAGTAATAATGTGATCGAAGTTTGACAGTAATGTTCAAGAGGAATGCATTTAGTGTTTTGTTTTTAGTGGTTTTTAGGATTTCTTTTCCTCCTTAACATCTTAAACTCCAGGGTCCCCCAATTGGGGGACCCTGAGACTCACCGCAGAAAAATACCTACAATGCCGCGCTAGTTAAGTAGCAATATAGTCATATTACACATCAAATGAAACAGGGAAGCCTCAACTGCAAGCACATATAACTTAGTCATTTTTACATACACCAAGCACAACTCAAACGCCAAGCATATTAATGTTCAAATATCAAAATCCGAGTAGCGTCAGAAAATCAACCCTCTCTCCACATTTCCATGTCTCCCTCTCTGATACTTCATGCTACACAAACAGAGATATACTCCATTCATTTTGGGTATGTCATTTTCAAACAGAAACCTAAAAAAGAGGCTGGGGCTTAAGATTAAAAGGCACCAGATGCATAAGTAACACTTTGTAAAACTTTGCCTAGTTTTACCTGCTTGTCGATTTTCTTTTTTTTAGGTTCTAGTGCCCATTTTTCACTGTGTGTCACATGTTTTCTGTCCACTTCATGATAGCCTTTCATTGAGTGCCCCTGCCTTTATGCCAAGTTTCATAAGAATGGAGGCAATTCCTCTTTGGCCATCATTGAAAGTCACCCACTCATAGCAGCTCCAGCCTTTAAGACGGTCTTCATGACGAATGTTTCCTTCGGAACACGACTCCATATTACGGACTATTTGAAGTACCAATTCATGTTCTTGCCTCAAAACTAAAATTTTGAACCAAAATTGGCATTTTGCTTAGCTATAGGTCCCCTTAAGGCCAACGCCCACTAGCCGCGAAATGTGGTGTCAAACTTCGAACATTTTTAAAAGCCCACTGGAGGCGTCAGTAGCACCATTATTGACAGATTACAACAGGACCGAGAAGCAAGCCATGGGTGTCACTGTCAAAATATTCAACAAGACAGGGCTCCAGACTAACTTTTTGCGGTGGTTGCACTGGTGCGCCTAACTTTTTTTTTTTCGGTGCACCAGCACAAAATTAGGTGCACCCAAATTTTTCACTGCGTCGCCTTTAACGCCATAAGGTCACCTTTTTAATCGCTCTCCATAACTTTCATATAATGTGAATGATTTTTAAACAAGAATAAGGTGTAGAGAAATGCTTGTCTCTATTTCATTGAACTGCTCTCACTAAAAGCACAATTATATATAAAAAGAAAAATAAAGTGCTTCACTGAGCTGAAATTTAACACTTCAAACTGAAAAATTTCAAGTAAAATAAAACATTTAAAAATAAAACATGCAACTGTTTAAAGAGCTTCACTGAACTGAGACCTAACATCATGTGTCAATCTTATAGCAGGTCTCCCCTTGCTGTCACATGCCCCTCAGATGGTTAACTTCAGCACCAGCAGCACCTAGAGCAACCGTTTTCCCCAGCCAATCTGCACACTGATGACCAAGTGCAAATGCTTGCTTTGTGGCAGCATTAATTCAAAGGAAAAAAAGATCATGCAGGTCACTAGCCTGTAATTGGCAAAGGGAAAAGTTTGTGATCTTCGCCTACTTATCTTTTTACCTATTCATTTTTAATAATATTTTTATATATATATTATTTAAATATTTTTAAATATAATATTTAGGACTATCCAATTTTCTTCTTAAGATTAATATGTCTTTATCTCTCATGCTGTCATGTGTCTGTGCCTTCAAACTTACCTTGTGCATGTCCATGCTCCACCTCGATGTGTCCAATTAAAATGTTGACCGGTCTCCCTTTGCGCAAAATGCGGCTGTAGACGATCACGCACACCTTGGTAGAGACGTCTGTGTCGCTGTCAATCATGAAGGACATGTATGTTGCGTTTCCGATGTCCGCAGCTGTATTTCGCTTTAAGGTGTCGGCTATTACCCCAACAAATTGGGCACATGCCGTATCATTGCTATACGTCGGGTTTACGTTTAATCCATTTTTCTTCGGCAACTCCTCTTTGGCAATGTGGTATGCAACATTTTTCAAAGGACCTGATTACTCTCTGCCACTGAAATGCAGCTAAGATAGGGGCCACTTTCTGTGCACACTAGTCACGGCACAACGTGTGTTTTTTAGACATGTTATGTATTTTTAAGTTTCGATACGAAACGTTGTTGACCCGCTCGCGAATGCAATATTTCCGGCCAAATTCTGACCGCACTCCTGACAGTACACGCAGTGCACTGCGTTACGTCCTTTGTTGTGCCTCTGCCAGGGATATTGTTTCAGCCAGTCCTGTCTGAAGGAATATTTGTATTTCGGCCTTTTTAATTTGGGTCTCAGAGCCGGGCTCTATCCCACACTCGGTTGACACCTCCTCTGGTTCCGAATCTTATGCTGTCGCCGAAGGACTGGGGCTTGGCATCTCACCAGGGACCCAGGGCTCCGTTTCTTGACGGGATAGATGGGATTATAGTGATAGGGCTGGTTGTAGGCTTAGTTTTCTTAATGAAAAAACTTTCAACATTTCGGCCTTGCTTCATTTTCCCTCGTTTTGTCACGTTTAGTTCATTTTTCCGTTTCAGTGAGTCGGCCACTCTGGCGCTCAGGTCGCGCGCAACTTTTTATCACACACAACTTACAGTACTACAGCCAATAAGAGGCAAAGACCCGCCCGAGCTCTGTCTCTTATTGGTTTAGAACACGGTGTGATCCTACCATGATGAGTCCGTGAGTTCGGTCACAGGAGAACAAAAAGCGACGATGCGCTTGACCAAGCAAAATTATTAGTCGCACTCTTAAAAATTTTAGTCGCATGTGCGCTCTGGAGCCCTGCAAGATGTTTAATTTTGAAAACACCTACTGATAAAGCTTATTTTAAGTGATGACAAAGTGCAGCATTCAGGTTACTGTGCACTAAACATTATATACAGGCATAATTATCCTCCTAAATTTAGCTGTCTAGTAAATTAAGATTATGATTCACTTTATTTCACCCAGCAGCGAATTAGCTAGCAAGCTAACTTAGCAGTGTTATGTTCTTACCAGTGTACCTTGAGTTGGGTAGGCCTACTGTTTAACTGTAAATCGTTTGATAACTTAAATGCCCGCTAAATAATGGATTTCCTTTCAAAACTGCGACTTTGATAAAAGCAGGTATATCAGTTTCGACAACTGCATGTGAGGTTGCCGTTAAATGTGTGCCACCAATCATTACAAGGCGAAATAGTTAAATGTCCTAAAAGACAAATGTGTTTTTATTGTGTTGACGCTTAAGAAATTGACCAGTGATGAAAAGTAAAAATCTGACTCGTCACACGCCACCAGTTGGCATTGCTCCATTGAAATGAATGGTACCTATTTTTGACGCACGTCTCACGCCTCCAGTGGGTGTTGGACTTTACAAACACGCTGATTGAATAATTGCTGACTACAGCAAGGGGACGTGAATATGCTACTAAAACTCATGTGAAATGCGTGAAAGTTAGCAACCCTGATTAATAGAATATACTTTTTCATTACCCAGGTAAATGGCTTGATAGGAATACTGCGTTTTTATCACAGCCAGCGAGTGACAGTAGCCCTGTTTCTGAATGCACATACATAACAGCGTACTTTAACTGGTGTTCTGTCCTGGCCTGGTGGGTTGACCAAATGGCTGTGATTGGCTGGATGGCCATTCAATCAGTCTAACTGGACAGGCAGGCTTTCATGCATGGGGTATGACTTTTTGTACTGTACTTCTAGTAAAATACTTTAGTTTCATTTGATCAGTAATTATCTCAGGGAAAAGTGAGGGGGATGGAATCATGTCTCTCTCAAAGTGCGGGTGTCACAACACCTCGAACACCCACCGATGCGACCGCCTGGCCAGGGTAGTATCTTCTCTGTTGATGTTTGGCTGGTACAAATCGGTGAAGCTGCAACCTGAGGAACTGAAAAGCATCTGTTTCTTGAGCAAGAGAGTCTTGCACATTCTAGCAAATTCTTGTATCTAGTCCTCCCACACAATTTTTTTTTCCTGTTTTGATGTTGCTTGTCCTCATCCTTCCTGACGATAGGGCACACCCTCATATGATCCTTGCATTCTTGTTATTTTGGAATAGCCTTCATCTCTCAAAACTAACCAACTAAATGACTTAGAAACTGATTTCTTTGTAGGCCATGATTGGGATTCCTAAGTTCAAAATTGTTGTTCTGAAACTGGCAAACTAGATTAACAGAGTTAAATGGGCAGGACACAAAGATTTGCCATAGGACAATAAGGCCTATAAAACCAGGAATCATCTCCTCATTATTGCAGATGCTAATTCAGAGAAGCTATTCAGTGGAGTTACAAGCTAAGGACCTAACATCTGTTTCTAAAACTAGAGACAATGATGCACTTGTCCTCTTGCTCAGTAATGCAATAGGGCCTTAATTTCTCTTGCTGCCCTGGTAAGAGCCAGTTAGTGCTTTTCCTTTTTTATAGAGGTACACAGCTTTAAATGAAGTCTTCCACTCTAATCCAAGGAATAGCCTTTGCCAGTTGAAACAACAGTTCAACAAGTTGCAAGATTCTATTTTTGAGTATTTCTAAGCCTAAACTTTGGAAAGGCTAACAAACTAGACCGTGGAAAACATAGCTTTCTTTGAAAAATATGAAGATTTCTCAGTGATTAAAACAGGTATTACAAACACCAATTCCAATGAAGTTGGGATGTTGTGTAAAACGTGCATAAAAACAGAATACAATGATATTCAAATTTCAAAAATGCTTATTTTATTCAGCAATAGAACATATGTTGTCTATCAGATGTTGAAAGTGAGACATTTTACCATTTAATAAAAAATATGAGCTCATTTTGAATTTGATGGCAGCAACAAACCTCAAAAAAGTTGGAACAGGGCCTTATTTACCATTGTGCAGCATCCCCTCTTCTTTTAACAACAGTCTTTAAAAGTCTGGGAAGTGAGGAGACCAATTGCTGGAGTTTTGGGAGAGCAATGTTGCCCCACTCTGGTCTGATAAAGGATTCTACCTGCTCAACAGTCCTAGTTCTTCTTTGCCAAATTTTTTATTTTTTGATCTGCCAAATGTTTTCTATTGGTGACAGGTCTGAACTGCAGGTGGGCCAGTTCAGCACCTGGACTCTTCTACTGCAAAGCCATGCTGTTGTGATGGATGCAGTATGTGGTTTTGCATTGTCTTGCTGCAAAATGCAAGGCCTTCCCTGGAATAGACATTGTCTGGATGGGAGCATATGTTGTTGTAAAACCTCTATATACTTTCCATCATTGATAATGACTTCCCAGATGTGTAAGCTGCCCACACCATAGGAACTAATGCAACCCTATACCATCAGAGATGAAGGTTTTTGGACTGAGCGCTGATAACAAGCTGGATGGTCTCTCTCCTCTGTAGTCTGCACAACACAGTGTCCATGGTTTCCAAAAAGAATTTCAAATTTTGATTCCTCTGACTACAGAACAGTTTTTTTACATTTTGTCTCAGTCCATTTTAAATGAGCTTTGGCCCAGAGAAGACGACAGGATTTCTGAATTGTGTTCATAAATGGCTTCATTTTTGCACAATACAGCTTTAACTTGCGGATTGCACGGCAAGCTGTGTTTACAGACAATGATTTCTAGAAGTGTTCGTCGGTCCATGCAGTGCATTCCAGTGCAGAATTATGCCTGTTTTTAATGCAGTGCCGCCTGAGGGCCCGAAGATCATGAGCATACAATCGACCTTTGCGCTGTCATTTCTCTAGATTCTCTGAAACTTTCGATGATATTATGTACTGTAGATGGTGGGATATTCAGTCTTTGCAATTTTAATTCGAAGAACATTTTTCTGAAATTGTTCCCCAATTTTTGGACGCAGTTTTTTCAGAATGGTCAACCTCTGCCCATCTTTACTTCTGAGAGAGCATTTCCAAAATGATTTTTTTTGCAAAATAGGCAGTGCAGTGCTTAAATACTCTCCACCACACCTCCACCTCAATGAGCAACAGGTGTGGCTCGCTGAAGTGGAGGTGCAGAGACCAAGGGGGGAGGGACTGCCGAGCAGGACAATCACAAAAACTTCTCGAACACAACTCACCCCTAGTCTTCCGCACTAAATACTGATAGCGCGGAAAAGGCGACCAGCAATTGACAAACGCAGCTCCATAGTAAACTCGATGACGTCAGCTCATTCACAATTTCCTCTGAGCCCAATCACAAGCCAATTCAATGACTTACCAGTTGTGAAACGGGCAAGACGAGCCCCCAATTTATCACGACCCAGCTCATGAGCCATTACAAAAACAGGAGAGACACTGTTATCAAATAGAAAAGTGTACAAATTTATTTACTGAAAAAAATGCAAGTACCATACTAAAAACATACTAATGGTATTGTTATGGCCCCAATTTGTTATTACATTTATAACACAACAGCAACAGCAAGGGATGACAAACACAGTTTTAACAACTAAAACACATTTAATTTTTAACAAAGACAAAGACTGATAACAACCTACAACTAAAGACCAAGATTGATAAATAAGAAAAAACAGAAATAATTACAGTCCCTTTTTGGTGGGGTGGCTTGGTGATGTCCTGGATGAAGAAAATGCTCAAACACAGGCAAAGAAATCCACAAAAGAAACGTCACAGGTCTTGAACAGAATGGCAGGTCTGGTCATCTTCTTGCAATTTCTCCTACTACTTTACTGTCTCAATTCTTTTCCTTATATACTCTTTTGCAGACCCCACCCACATTTAGACCTCTTTTTTTTAATTTTCTGAGACTTGCCCCAGACATGTCCAGGACATGTCTAAACATGACTCCAGTCTGAGCTTAACAAAAAAAGGTAAATACTGCCATCTAGTGGCCTATATTCACATTACACCTCCATTCCAAAAGGGAAAAATTTTGACTCATAAAGGCAAAATTTTTCTTTTCAATACAAAATGGTTAAGTGAACACTTGTCTATATATACATATCATACAATATTCAAACACATGATATACACATTCAAACACGGGATAAGCAATCAGCAATTACATTGTCTGTACCCTTCACATGCTTAATTTCCAAGTCAAACTCCTGTAAAATCAAACTCCAATTCAACAATCTCCGATTCTTGTTTTTCATCTTACTCAAAAACATTAACGGATTGTGGTCAGTGTACACAATCATTGGCTTTTGTCCTGTACAAACATAAACCTCAAAGTGTTGTAAAGAAAGGACCAGAGCCAACAGTTCCTTCTCTATTGTGGAATAGTTCCTTTGGTGGCGATTGAACTTCCTGGAGAAGTATGCCACGGGATGCTCAATGTCATCAGAGTCACTTCTCTGTAGGAGCACAGATCCACAAGCTTGGTCGCTAGCATCGACCGCGATAGAGAACGGTTTGTTGAAGTCAGGAGATTTGAGCACGGGGAAGTGACACAGCAGAGACTTCAGGCGATCGAAGGCTCTCTGGCATGCATCATCCCAGGTGAACTTTACGCCTTTCTTCAGTTGGTTAGTTAGACTGAGAGCAATCTCAGCAAAGTTCTTGCAGAACTTGCGGTAGTACCCGATCATTCCAAGGAAGCGGCGCAAAGCTTTTTTGTTGTCAGGAACTGGAAAGTCCATGATGGCTTGGACTTTAGCATTTATGGGTGCCACCTTACCCTGGCCTATGACGTAGCCAAGATAGGTGACAGTAGCACAACCAAAGTCACTCTTGTTCAGGTTAACAGTCAGGTTAGCCTGGGTCAGGCGCTGGAACAACGTCTCTACATCTTTTAGATGTTCTTCCCAGGAGTCACTCCATGTGATCAGGTCATCGATGTATGCACCCGTGTGTGGCAATCCGGCGATTGTAGACTGTATCATCCTTTGGAACGTGGCTGGGGCATTTTTCATGCAAAAGGGTAGGACTTCATACTGGTACAATCCAGATGGTGTGGCAAAAGCAGAGATGCTCTTGGCCCTCTCAGTTAAAGGCACACACCAATAACCCTTCAATAAATCAATCTTGGTCAGAAACTTTGCTTGCCCTACACTATCAATACAATCATCAATCCTAGGTATTGGAAACACATCAGTTCTAGTTACAGCATTGACTTTGCAATAATCTGTACAGAATCTAGTACTTCCATCAGGTTTTGGAACTAGCACACAGGGTGAACTCCAATCGGAGTTGGAGGGTCTGATAATATCATGTTTTAACATGTACTCAACCTCTTTCTCAGTAATCTTTCTCTTTTCAGGATTCATCCGGTATGGATGCTGTTTTATTGGTTTGGCATCACCAACATCTACATCATGAGAGGCTATAGTAACTCTCTTTGGAACATCAGGAAACAAATCCTCATATTTCTTGATCAACCTTTCAAACTGATCTCTCTGTGAGGGTTCTAAGTGCTGGAGTTTTACATCAAGATTTTGCAACACTTCAGTGTTTGACAATTTACATGAAAGAACTTCAGCTTTAATTCTTGGTTCATCATCTTGAAACTCCCCCTCATCTTCACACGTTTCGACCATTGGAGAATCTGAAGTGACAGCTGCAACCCTAGCATTTCTGTCATGATAAGGCTTTAGCATGTTAATATGACACAATTGTTTTGGTTTTCTCCTATCTGGAGTCTTCACAATGTAATTGAGATCATTGAGTTTTGTCAGAATTTCATAAGGACCATGAAATCTAGCCTGCAATGGATTGGACTGCAAGGGAAACAACACAAGGACCTTTTCTCCTGGTTTAAACTCACGGCTTCTAGCCTTATGATCATACCAAGTTTTCATTTTTCCCTGACTTGATTTCAAGTTCTCTTTGGCAAGGTCACAAGCTGCACGCAATCTTTCCTTGAACTTGCTAACATAGTCTAACAGACTGATATGCGGCTCTTTCTCTTGCCATTGTTCACTCAATAATAGCAAAGGTCCTCTCACTTCATGACCAAACACTAGCTCAAATGGACTGAATCCAGTAGACTCCTGCACTGCTTCTCTAGCTGCAAACAACAGCAAATGAACCCCTTCATCCCAGTCTTTCTCATGGTCATAACAATAAGTCCTCATCATTGTCTTGAGAGTGGAATGAAACCGCTCTAAGGCACCCTGACTTTCTGGATGATAGGCACTAGAAAGAATCTGCTTTGCACCTAGTTCATACACAACCTGCTGAAACAATCCTGAAGTGAAATTGCTACCTTGGTCTGACTGAATTTCCCTGGGAAGACCAAACAACGTGAAGAACTTTATCAAAGCCTTCGAGATTGCAGTTGCCTTGATGTTACGTAGAGGTATGGCTTCGGGGAATCTGGTAGATGCACACATGATTGTCAACAAGTACTGATTTCCAGATCTAGTCTTGGGTAATGGACCAACGCAATCAACAATGACCCTAGAGAATGGCTCCCCAAATGCTGGGATAGGCTGCAATGGAGCTACAGGTGGGTCTAACTGGTGTTTTCCAACTACCTGACAAGTGTGACAGGTTTTGCAAAAGTTGGAAACGTCTTTCCGAAGCCCAGGCCAAAAGAAGTGTTTCATGATCTTATCAACAGTCTTGTTAACACCAAGATGACCTCCTAAAGGTAAACTATGAGCCATTGTTAAGATCTCATTCCTATAGACCTTCGGAACAACAATTTGCCTGACCACTGCCCAATCTGCATTGGCAGGGATATCAGGAAGTCGCCACTTCCGCATCAACACACCATCCTTGAGATAATACCCAACTGGAACTGCATCTATTTCTTTTTCAGGAAGGGCTCTCCTCTTTAGTACACCAATTTCAGGATCATTAGTTTGCTCCTCAATCAACCGCTTTCTGGACAGAGACAAGTCTCCAGACACATCAGAATCACCAGACCCATCCGGCTGGCTGAATAGAGAACTGATAAAAGTATCTGTTAAGTCCTCAAACGGAGAAACCATAGTAGGCCAATCAGAGTCATGAGGCGAACCACCTGAGTCCTGACTATTCAATGTACTGGACGGCACCACAACATCATCTTCTTTAGCCTTCTTGGCCATAGCACGAGTCACTGCGCAAGAAGGATACAGAGATGGGTCCTCATCCCCATTTTCAGTGCTCGGCTGTGAAGTAAGATGTACAGGGGGAACTACTTTGCCCCCAGCCAGGTCATTGCCTAGCAACAGAGAAACACCCTTTATAGGTAGACTTGACATAAGTCCCACCTTTACCTGTCCTGTAACTAAATCTGACTTCAAGAATATAGAGCGCAGGGGTACAGATACAGTCCTCCCTTCAATACCTTGTACAAGTATGAAATCCCCTGAAGCGGTCTCATCACGTAACTCCAAGGAGTCCATCAACAAAAGCGACTGAGAAGCTCCGGTATCCCTTAGGATATATATGGGGACAGGAGTAGTATGCTCATTCAGAGCCACAAATCCCTCTGACACAAATGGAAGAAATTCCTCCCTCACAAAGTCAGCTGTATTAGGCTTTTTAGCCCCACAAGAAGCAGGCAATTTAGCAGATTGGTTATCTACTACAGGGGTTTCTAACCTTGTTTTCACAAAGGCATTTGGTTTGGTATCCTTTTCTTTTTCTTTCTTAGCTTTAAGGAACCAACAGTTAGTTGTAACATGACCAGATTTCTTGCAATAACTGCAAACTAGACCACTTTTGTCACTGTCAGCTTTCACACTTTGATCAGACCTGTTACTGGATTTCTGAGCACCATCACCAGATTTGTCTTTGTCTTTGGGTGAGGAATCTTGGGTATCACCGTAACCCTTTTTCTGAAATTGGGACCATTTATTGTTACTGCTAGACTGAAATTTGGACTTATGAGTGAGAACATATTCATCTGCAAATTTGGCAGCTGATTGCAAGTTCAGTGCTTGCTTCTCATTAAGGTAGGTCTTAACATCATCCTTAACACAGTTCTTGAATTCTTCAACTAACACCATCTCTTTTAGTGAGTTGAAATCATCCTTGACCTCCATAGAAGTACACCAGCGCTCAAAGCAAACCTGCTTCTCATTAGCAAATTCAACATAAGTCTGATTTTCAGATTTCTTCAAACCTCTGAATTTCTGTCGGTAAGCCTCTGGAACCAACTCATAAGCTCTCAAAATAACCTTTTTGACAACCTCATAATCAGAGGAATCATCTGCAGACAAAGCCGAATAGGCTTGTTGAGCTTTACCCTTGAGGACAGTTTGCAACATCAGAGGCCAGTGTTCCTTTGGCCACTGGCAACTCTTTGCTACCTTTTCAAAACACTGGAAATAGTTGTCAACATCCTTTTCTGAAAATGGAGGCACCAGTTTTACCTCCTGACTGGCACAAAATTTATTTTTAGTTTCAATTTTAATTTTTAGTTGCTCCCTTTGGAGTCTTTCTTCTCTATCGAATTTCTCTAATTCAAAATCTCTCTGTCTCTGTCTCTCTCTTTCTGCTCTTTCCTCTTTCTCTCTCTCAAATTCTCTTTGTTTTTCTTCTCTTGCTAATTTTTCTAACTCAATCTGCCTTTGTTTTTCTTTTTCTTCCCTCTCAAATTCTCTTTGTTTTTCTTTTTCCTCCCTTTCTTTTTCTCTTTCCTCCCTTTCAATCTCTAGCATTTTTAATTTAAGTTCCATTTCTATATTTGGATTTTCCACTGGAAACTGTTCCAGATCTCCTGGTGCAAACACATTTTCATCAATGTAATATTCAACTATCTCTCTAGCCAGTCTTGCTTTTCGCATGGCTGGTTTTACCTCTGTCAGCTCCAACTGTCTGCAAATTTCTAGCAGTTCTGTCTTTTTAAAAGACTTCAAAACCCCTACGGTTGGTGATGCCAAGAAATCATCCATTGCTGTTGTCAATATATATCTAGGAAAATTCACAAAAACAATTTCACAATTTGGAATGTTAGATTTTCAATAAATTACTCACACAATGGTCTATCCCGGACCTTGAGCCCCCAATTTGTTATGGCCCCAATTTGTTATTACATTTATAACACAACAGCAACAGCAAGGGATGACAAACACAGTTTTAACAACTAAAACACATTTAATTTTTAACAAAGACAAAGACTAATAACAACCTACAACTAAAGACCAAGATTGATAAATAAGAAAAAACAGAAATAATTACAGTCCCTTTTTGGTGGGGTGGCTTGGTGATGTCCTGGATGAAGAAAATGCTCAAACACAGGCAAAGAAATCCACAAAAGAAACGTCACAGGTCTTGAACAGAATGGCAGGTCTGGTCATCTTCTTGCAATTTCTCCTACTACTTTACTGTCTCAATTCTTTTCCTTATATACTCTTTTGCAGACCCCACCCACATTTAGACCTCTTTTTTTTAATTTTCTGAGACTTGCCCCAGACATGTCCAGGACATGTCTAAACATGACTCCAGTCTGAGCTTAACAAAAAAAGGTAAATACTGCCATCTAGTGGCCTATATTCACATTACAGTATGGAGTGTGGTAATCAGTAGATCAGTGTGTCCGCTGATGGATGAGTGATTGAATGATGAATGTAAGGTGCTGAGGAGTGTAAACCAAAGAAAAACATGACCAAAGCCAACCAAACAATGACATGCTGCTGGAGAGATGGAGAGGGAACAACCGACTGGGACGGCCAGGATTTAAAAACCCCTGGGAGACTGGCCAGGTGCTCCCAGTCGCACTAAATGGACTCTGCTCCCCAGGACCTGCAAAACAGCACAAGCAAGACAGGGGGAAAAACACATCCCCACACACACACACACACACACACACAGCAGTCCCTGCTGGGGCAAGAGTGTCATCACAGTTTCAACATCTTATGTGTTGTCAATGTTCTATTGTGAAAAAAATGTGGGTTTATGAGATTTGCAAATCATTGCAAAACAGAATGTTTTTGTTCATGTTTTAAACAACGTCCCAACTTCATTGGAATTGGGGTTTGTATATGCCTGGGGATAAACAATTAAAATCATTTATGAATAGCACTGTGTCCTTGAATCATACAATACTATGTTCTTTGCTTATTTTGCAGTTCAACGGCACCCGAAAGGCCGGTAAACTATCAACATCATGCAGCGTTCAATGTTTGTCGTCCGTCGTTGTTATTGTCAGCGTCATTGCTAGCAATTTTTCAACAATCTTCTTCTTTGAAACCATCTATGTATCATTGTGACAAGGTCTACCAAAGATTTGAAAAATATTAATTTTTCAATTTTTTTCTAAATTTCAGAGATTTTGGATTCTCCCATATACTTAATATTGGGCATTTTTCAATAAGCCATAACATGGAAACCATTGAAGACATTGATAGAAATAGTACTTATAGCAGATAGGAAGGTGCATATGGGCTTTTATTTGGTATAATGACCATGATCTTGAGTGATTTTGGATTGTCAAACCCAACAAATTTTCAGAAATCTTCTTCTCTAAAACTGTTGGTCAGAATGGCTTGATATTTATTGGGGAGCACCTTTAAGTGACAAGGTCCACCAAGTTTATTCAAAGAAATTTTTTCATGAATTTTTCAAATTTTGAATTCTCCCTTATACTCAATATTAGCCATATGTCAACAGGCTATAACATGGAAACGACTGGAAATATTGGTATAAATACTATTGACAACAGATAGGAAGTTATATAAGGGCTTTTGTATTTGGTATTACGATTTTTGATGTTGAGTGACTTTGTAGGTCAAACCCAATGTCAATTAGTGGAAATTTTAAAAAATCTTTTAAACCATCCTCCAGAATTACTTGATATGAGTCACTGAGCAATCCTAGAGACAAGGTCTACCAACTTTGCTCAACAAATTTGTAAATGTTGCTTTTTAAATTTTTCATTATTTCTGTTGTTGTCATCTTCGTTATCATGTTCATAATTACAATTTCTTACATTTCTTTCAATTGGAAATTGGTGGCTTGGCGTTCTAAAGTCTCCATAACTTACCACATTGAAACGTTTGCACATATTGATATTATTTCCCATTACTCTTGAAAGTACTGACAAAATAGTTGGTCCCATGGACTTTGACCTTGAAAGTGTCTATTTGTTACCAAAATTTTCTAAATTCTCCATCTTTGACTGTCAGACTACAGGACTCTTGGTCCTATTTTTATATATTCACACAATTTGTGCCTCTGTCTCTCCTTGTGCCTCACAGACAGTCTAATGGACCTGGGGATGGGGTCAGAGAAAGGGGCCGCAGACCTGCAGTTCAGCTCTGGGTTCCAGTCTGTGCGTAACAGCCAGATGGTGACGTACCTGGGCAAGTTTGCCTTCGACGTGCCCTCTTCTTCGGGCGGGGGGATCACCAGCTCGAGCTGGTGCTCGGACAGCAACATCATCAGCCTGGTGAGCACCGGAGTCCTGGGGGTATCCCAGTCGCCCAGCGATGTGGACAACCAGGCCTCGCCCAGTGGAGGGGATGGAGGTGGGGGTGAGGAGAGCAGCAGCCAAGCCTCAGAGCTGGAGCAGGTGTACAGCGCAGCTCTGCCTGCATTCTGTGGAGACTTGTATCAGGACCAGGTCTCATTTAGCCACAGCCCGCCAGCCCCCAACAGCCAGCTCCCTTATCCAAGCAGCGAGTACCATGCTGCTGCTAAGTCTACTGTCGACAGCAGTCTGTACTCTGTCATTCCTGACTACACCCTCTTCCAACACCAGGGGGAGGTGGGCATGATTGATCAGAAGCCCTTTCAATCCCAAGACCCCGGGCGTGTCAACCCACCGCCCATCACGCCTCTTGAGACTATCCGAGCTTTCAAGGACAAGCAGCAGGTGGCCCCGGGTTTCGTTGCCGGGCAACAGCAGCAGCAACACGGCCCCGCCCCTCCCTTGGCCCTAACGTTGCGGCCGGTGCGACTGCGGAAGTATCCTAATCGCCCGTGCAAGACGCCAGTGCACCAGCGGCCGCACGCCTGCCCCGCGGCCAGCTGCGACAGGCGCTTCTCACGCTCGGACGAGCTGACGCGACACCTGCGCATCCACACCGGCCACAAGCCCTTCCAGTGCCGCATCTGCATGCGCACCTTCAGCCGCAGCGACCACCTGACCACCCACATCCGCACGCACACAGGCGAGAAGCCTTTCTCCTGCGAGTTCTGCCCCCGGAAGTTCGCCCGCAGTGATGAGCGACGCCGGCACGCCAAGGTGCACCTCAAACAGAGGGAGAAGAAGCCCTCTGAGGTGGAGGGGGAGGTCGAAAGAGTGGGCCTGGAGGGCGCGCTGGGCATGACCGGAATGGACCACAGTTCTCCTTCCAGCTCCTGCACCACTCAAACCATCACAACCTGCACTTAGGAAACCTCACTCGTGTTCTGCGGGAGCCGCTGCATTTCAATCTCCTCTCTTTGCCACTGTGTCAGTCCCCTTCTCGCCTCTTGTTTTTCATCTTTTGGTAATACCTCAATTAATTTCACAAGCAGAGAAGACCAAAAGAGAATATATCGCAGAGTAGCCCCCCCCCCCCAATCCCAAATCACTGACTGCTCTACAAGTACTGACATCTTACTCAGGAGTTGGGCTTATTTGAACTTTTATGGAGATCAAGCAGAGTATGATTCAGTGGTATTCGGGCAATTTGCGTGAAAAACATAAACACATGTTGAAAAGGATCAACAATTTCCATTTTAGAACCAAGAGGTCCTACTTTCATAAATTTATTCATAAACAAATGGAGCACTAAAAAACTGTAACAAGCCTTCATGGGGCTTCATGACGGCAATACTAAGGTGTAATTTATTTATTTATTTATTATTGAGTTATTTATCTTTTATATTTTTGCCTGCCGTTTTCCCTGCTGATTATAGTTTGATGTTTATTGTTTAAAACATAATAAGAAGACTGTGAGAGCTGACTCTTAACTGCTGATACTCATATAAGTTGAGCTCACTCCAAATAGCTGAGGCACTGAAAATTTTGGAAGATCTCGAAAAGGGCGGCAAGTAGGAAGTTCAGTATTACCCATTTAACATTTATGGAGCATTTTAAAAAATCTGAGTTTGGCTCAAAATAAATTGCTTTAGCCAATCAGAGCAAAATGTACATTCAATGTAAAAAATATACAGGATAGAAACAAAATATACAGTCAGATCTAGAATTACTGGCGCACTTGATGAAAACGGATGTATATCAGAAATATGAAAGTTGATCATTCATTTCACAGCATTTCAGTGTTTCCCATGAGGTAATCTTATTTTTCAGGAAAGCGTGCATTTCAAAATAATTGGGCCCATGGTTCATCTCCTGGTTTGCGATAAGGATAATGCTTGTGTTTGTGGGGATATTTGACTATTCACTGATCAATTCATAGTTTTTTAAGACCAAAAATAATTGTTGGTTTGCACATTTGGTTCATGTTTTTCTTTTCAGACGACAGGATTTGAGACTGAGATGGTCATAGCACTGCGTGAATGCTTCCATTCATCTGTTTCTGTGTGGACTTCATGTACCTTCATGGTGATGGTGCCAATGGAAAAGCCATTTATGACCAAATTTAAGCCAACTTGCTGAGCCACTAAAATTTTTATTTAAATTATATCAATGGTTTATGATTGTTGTGTGCGCCCTGCGGTGGATTGGCAAGCTGTTCAGGGTGGGTCCCTGCCTTTGCCCGTAGTCAGCTGGGATAGGCGACAGCTCGCCCTGCGACCCTAGTGAGGAATAAGTGGATATAGAAAATGGATGGATGGATGGGTTTATGATTGTTTTATTATAAGATATTTAGCAAGGTTGCCAGGTATTCAGAATCAGTCTTTGTGTTGTGCAGTCCATAATTATTTTGATAGTAACACAAATTTTGTGATTTTAAGGCTGCATAAAAGCATCTTGGATTTGTAATGGAAAAAAAAAGAAAGGTTTCTCTTATAAAGTTAGAAACTAAATGAAGGACCGTCAGCTCAAAATGGAGTGTATTGGCAGCGGCAGACAGAAGTTTGAGTTGACCTGTTAGTGGTCTGTTTTTATTGAGATATAAGCGGTATAACACCTCTAAGTAATTTGAAATGGTTTGTGGTAAAAAAGTCAATCATTAAAGAGACCAATTTACTTCAAAAGATAAATGTCCTAAATTTCAGTATTCATAGATGCCTTTAACGGGTCAAGACGGACCAAACAGAGCAGGGGGAATCAAACTTACAGGCTGGCGCGATTCATTTGGGGGTTAGACGCGGGTTCTGGGGGGCCGGAGGGTCCCCACTGCGCTGCTCAGGGGCATCGCTCAGTCCCCCAGTCCAGTCAGTGAGTCACTTCCTTGGTTTGGTTAGAAATAACAGATTAGCAGCAAGGTACAATAAATGTATGAGCTGTGTGCACATCTTGCCTGGTTCCAATTGACTCTCCAATCTCTGGGCTCAGTTTCATTGATTCCCTTGATGCGTACTGACAAGAAGCTGCCTTGTTTCAGTCTTCCCGCCTCATAGCCGTGCGCCCTGAGGCTGCGCTTTAATAGTCAAAAAATTAAGTCCTATTGTCTAATTCCAAACCACTTTTAAATAACCTTGATGGAAAACATCATGACGTAAAGGAAAGGTGTAAAGCGGAATTCATAGGGGATCAGGAGGACAACCCTACTGCAAAGAGAATCCGAACACATTTACACTAGGCGGCGTGATCATGCGTCGCCCGTCACATTCATTTGTGTTCGGGATTGGCGGATGTATGGCCGCTGCTATAAATATTGCTGCCGCACGAAGCCTTGGATGGCGTTATCTCAGTTCTTTTTAAAAAGAATGATTGAGCTTACCCTACCCTAAAGGAGATAAGTTAGGAAGCACTGAAGAACTTTTCCTTAAAGATAAACAAAAAAGGGGTCTCACTCTGTTAAGGCACTGCGCAGCAGTGCAGAGGTGACCATCACGTCGCGGGTTCGAGCCCCGGTCGTACCCACCGGCAGGGGTCGGCAGCTTTTTAGCGCACAATTGGCCATCGTGCTACAGGGTTTCTAATTGGGAAGGGACTGCTGGATTTGATATGCAAAATCAGCTTTGTTCATTGCTCCAGCGCCTCCTGTTGGCCAGACGGGCGCTCGTCAGGAAGACTCTGGGTTTGTTCATGTCCGGGTATCCTCCGCCCTCGTTCTGAACTTGCGAAGATTCAACCAATGAGTGTATAAGAATCAGTGGTTGGCAGGGACGTGCTTCGGAGGAGAGCCGTGAACTGTCCTCACTATCCTGTGTTGGCAGCAGGGGGTCACATACGTGCAAGCTTTGTACATAGTTCACCAATTGGGCAATCCAGATTCGGGTGGGATTGGAGATGCCAAATTTTTTTAAAAAATATTTAAAAAAAGAAGTAGAGGCCGCATTTAAATTGCATGATGCTGCTATCTATTTTCACAAGCACAAAGACATAGAGAGAGATAGAGAGAACACAATTCTAGCTAATGTTAGCCCGTGAAAAATTAAATAATCAAAGCTGTTCTGAGCATAGACTGTACATATCATAATGGTTGAGAATAGCATGTCACTAAATGATGACAAACCACCGAGGGGAAGAAACAGCAATCACAGCAATCAAATTCAAATTGGTTTGCTAGCTGGTCAACTTGCCCCTTATTTGGCAAACAAAACAATTACTTTTTACCACTGCCAAGGAGGTCGCGCTGTTGCTTCTGTTTGTCACCCATGTCACTACATTCCGTTAGTCGTCTGTCTGACTGATTGTCAACAGGATATCTCAAAAATCACAACTGTCCTGCTAGGATGGAGTCATTTATTTATTTATTTATTCATTTATTTGCCTGCCTGT
Source organism: Gymnothorax reevesii (assembly GCA_029721435.1). Taxonomy (NCBI): domain Eukaryota; kingdom Metazoa; phylum Chordata; class Actinopteri; order Anguilliformes; family Muraenidae; genus Gymnothorax; species Gymnothorax reevesii. The sequence goes on along the minus strand of CM056583.1, from coordinate 2,675,314 downwards.
CTGTTAGCAGGAAAAGTTGCATATATTTTAACCAAACTTAACCAAACAAAGAATGAATATGTAATTACCTTTTCGGAAATCGTGGAAATCGCATGGCAGCGAGGGTGGTTTTTGATCTCATTTTTTTCAGCACAAATTGGACGATTGAGCTTGATTGCTAATGCATTCGAGGAAGAGTACCTAAAACTGCCAAAACTGCAAAACGGTCAGGCAGGTTTGAGGTCCTCTTTAACATTTAGAGCATTGAAATACACTTATCATGGCGGCCACATAGAAATGACCTGGAAGTATCAAGGAGTTCACGACTTTCGCAAGCAAAAAGGACTATTCGAATGCAGCCCAAGTCTGTGGAGGACATGTGGTGGGATTGTTTTGACAGCCCCAGCAGATAGTCTGCTATCTTAGGTGCTGGATGTACCATCGGCTTGGCCCTGGCTTGACGGCAAAAGTTGTGGCCTGCGCTTATCACACAAGTGAAGTAAAAAGCAATTAAAGTTTTGGCAAACTCGACAAGAAGATAAATGAAAAGCCGTCAACAACGTAAACTATTCACTTGTACTGTCAATTTGTACTGGTGATATGGACTCACGGTTTTGAGACACAGTCGCTCCAAACACTTATGGACCCGCACTATCATTATTGCCACTTTGATTCATTCGCTTGTTTGCCTGTGTTGTAGAACATCTAGATTATATTTTGAAACCATGAAATTCGCAGATCATTTATGCGAAGATCATATAAAATCATTCCCCAGGTGCTCATTGTGTATGGTGGTGTATGCAACCCCATAACCCCATTGCAAGCATTGTTTGTCGTGTGGTTTTTGTGCTGAAAGGGGTTATTTACCCTCTTTAGCCACATGCTGTTGGGAATGAACTTACAGAACAGAATCTCATTACACAGTGGTTATGGTGCTATTTCGCAAATGTGAAAAGAGTTAAACAAAAACCGATCAAATTTAAGACAACGGAATCAGTGCTCCCCTAATTATCACGATCGAGCATGTGCTATTCCATCAACTTTTCCTTTAGCCTTTTTAAGCCTTAGAGCGCTGAAATAAAATTTTAAAAGATGTAAATTTTATAATCTTGTGCTGTTGAAAAATCAGAATCAAAAAGCTTTGATTCTGATGTTTTACATCACTGAGCAAGAATAACAGCATTTACCCCACAAAGGGTTAGCTTAGTGTAGATTCTTTCCACCATCTTGTCATATAATTCTTATTTATTTACCGGATGGTAAGACTTAGAAGCTACATGTCCTTAGCATGTGAACTGCCTATGAGAGCATGAATGAAGTGAGAGTGATATATGTGTGTTTTGCACTGAATGATTAATAATATTTTGTGTCATGTTTTCTAGAAATTGTTTTTAACCACTGCATTGCCCATTGAAAACGTGCCTGTTCAGAACAGGCCCGTGGCACAGCCTCCGCTAATGCTGCTTGCAGCTTTCTCAAGTTACTTTCTGCCAAACGATTTCACACTCGTCGTTGCACGTCCGTGGTCCTCACCAAGCGGGTGGACGGTTGTTGAGAAAATAGCAGGACAGGCGTACAGACAGACAGTGACTCCTTCCATTTTTAGTTGGATGCAGCACAATAAACAGAATGTTAATTTGGGGCATTGAGTACCCATGACATGCGGAGCCTTTTCTGACGACAACCTGACAACATGAGAAGCACTGAAATGCAAAAAAAATTAAAGGCTTGTTAAAATTCTGTTATTGCAACTGTACTGTATTTGGTGAGAACGCCAGCATTCACAGGGTGTGCTGCAAGATGTATATAACTGTTTAAATGGTCTGCCTCCCCATCCTAGCTATAACTGAGAAAGGATATTGCCATGGTTACCCTTGGAATGTTCCAAGAATTTGAGCACTTAAACAAGGGATTTAAGACTGAAGTGGAGATTAAAATTAGATCTCCAAAACAAGGACTAATGCAAATTTTTAAGAGGCCTGAGTGCATGTGTATATGTTAATAGATTAGCATGACTGAAATGCCATACAAGAGGTTTTGAAATAGCTTTTTTTGGACAAAATGTATGTAAATACATGGAAAGAATGTTGTCTAGTTATGAATCTGTTTATACAAAGGTAAAATATTTTGATGGTATACTGTCAGATCCTGCAGGGACTTGCTCAGTGTAACTGAGCATGCATGTTTCTATTCTTAATATACAATCATGTACATACTGTATATACCAACAAAAACCTGAAGGAGAACGAGGAAGTTTACGTGAATATTCATAAACATAGCAAATACTTCTGAAAACAAATACACTGTACTTCACTTACATGAAAATTTAAAAAGCAGAAAAATTTTCAGCTTCAAAATTTGCAGAATACACCACAATGGTCTCCATAGATAACGCTGATTCAAGACTCTCATACTTGAAAATACCCATGTGCATTTTAAGCATGCACTGCAGATGATCTTGGCAATATTCTGATATTATATTCAAGTGTGCGGCAGGGCTGACACATCCTCCCCCTACCTAAATGAATCATCGGTCATGTTGCTCTACAATCTGATACAAAACGGTGAGCTGTAAAGAGCTACTGAAGTCTGGAGCCATACATGCACAAACCAGCACAGGTTAATGATTTCCACCATATGATAAGAAAAACCATGCTGCGATTGCTATTCGGTTTGCGGTTATTGATCCGCTGGCTGTTTTTTTTCTTCTTCTCTGTTGCAAACTCACTTAAATTCTCAAACACCACCCACTCCCACTTCCAGGCCCACACCAACAGCTAGAGTGGGCTTGATTTGCATAAGTGCACATTCACATTCCACTGGGTCATGAATTGCAAGGCTTGAATATGTGTTGCCAATTGTGGTTGTTAGAGAGATTGCAAACCAGATTTATTTAACACCTGACATTATTATAACAAAGACAGTGCTATTATTATTATTATTATTATTGTATTCAGCTGAAAGAGAGAGCATTTAAATAAATCCTGGGAGACTTGGATATTTAGGTTTTTTTGTCTTTTTCTTGGCTTCAGATTTTAATCACACGCATTACATTATTGATGCTTCCAAAGCCCTGTCAAACTTGTTTTTATTAAGCCACCACGAGAAGTGGCTCCCAGTTTCATGAATAGTGCATTTGTTGAAATGGTGGCGCAATGAAGTACAAAATAAGATTTTCAAATACACTGGTGCACGCAGAGAGGGCTTTGGGCTATCCTCCAGTTACCAATACTGGAAGAATGTATGCAGTGTGGTTACTACTGTCCAATCTGCGAAAGTCCTGAACAGTGGCGTACTGTCAGGTGTTCTGAGGGCCTTCAGTAACCGTACCCTTTACTGCTCAATTGCCCTCAAGCAGTTCTCATTTTAGTTCGCCTGATTAACAATCAAACAATTTATCGACTGAACAACCAAGACAAATACATGACCTATAATAAGAAATGATAATGAAAAAGTGAATGCCTATTGCCTATATTTATATACTTGCTGTGGCATTGGAAGGATGGCAATATAAATGCAAAAAATCAAAAACTTTTGCAGCATTTGTTTTTGCCATCCTTACAATTGTCACTAAGCTCTGCATCATACCTAACCCCTCCCTTTAACCATGAGTTCATTCAGAATTTAGAACAGATTCTCGTGGCGTATTGCTCAATGAACCTGGCAAACCAATTTACGCAAATCTGAGCCGTTTCACAAACTACATGAGCACAGAATTTATATAGACATGTTGATATTTTAGTGAAAGAAAATGCCAAATAATGTTGTGGTGCAGTGTAATACAATTCTATCAAATATAAATTTGACTGTCATTCAAGCAATTAGTCTGAACAACTGTTGCTAATTGGGAAAAGTAACTGTGAGAGGTTTAGATTATTACGTATTGAAAGGTGAGATTTCTGAAGGCCTTCGTTACTGCCGAAGGACTGACTCTGGTCCTGAATAGCCCCAAGTCTTCAGTAGATCAACAGTGGGCTACTAAATACTACATTTTATTGAAGTATCAATTGATTTTATCAAAATAATCCATTCAGTTAATTCAAAATGAGTTTCCTCACAATCATGGTTTCACATTCAATGGCACCCCAAAAAATTATTGTCATCAAAATATACTAAATCTAAACTAGCAATGATGTTGTCCCAGTACATTACTTTCCTTTTCACCAGAATGAGGTAACGTGCAGATAGAATCATTTTGTCATCTAACACCATGAAGAAAACAAAAGATTTCAAAAGAGAAAAATAGAATCAGACTGTCATAAATCTGGTATTGGCTACCAGAGAATCCACAAAACATAAAACATACTACTAAGCATAGTCAGGACAATTATTCAAAAATATAAAAAGCACAGAACATTTGAAAATCTAACAGATTTTAGGGAGGAGGATGGTGAGAAAAGCAAAAAAAAAAAAAAAAACCAAGAATCACCACAGATGAAACACTAGCCTTAGGGCATCGTGGGGTAATGAGGCTTCAAAAAATACCATCAAGTGCCACCTCCATAATCACAGGCTGTTTAGAAGGGTTGCAAGAGCAAACCAGACCCCTAAGATACGGAAGTAAGTGCTTGCAATTTGCCAAAGGTCATTCAAAGTATGACTGGACAATGTGCTGCTGTGGTCAGATGTAGCATAGATTGAACATTTCAGTTTGATTCAGCCTTTACATCATTGGCGCAGAAATTGTGATGCTTCCAAGGAGAGTCACTTCATACCCATAGTGATGTCAGGAATGTTTTGGGGTTGTTTTGGTTCTGGAGGTCCAGGGGCACAGGTTAAAATGAATAGCTGATTTGATTTCAAAAATTATACGGCAATTTTGGCTGACACTCTAGTTGCCTCTGTCAGAGGGTTGGGACTTGCCCATCAGTTGACTTTGTGCTAAAGCAGGGGTGCTGACAATTATGGAGAATTGATTTTATTATATTTTCTTATTTATAAAATAAATGAATGATTATAGTTGCCTCCAGTGGAAAATGAATAAAATGCAATTTTTGCATCTTGAAATTTTGAGTGAATCTCTATATAAACATCATAATCATTATTTTAAAGTTCCCTTAATGGATTTCTGGCCAGGGTGCCTGTCATTCCTAAGTCCATGGTATTTCTCTGGTCCACCCATAGTTATGCTATCATTTTTCCTTGCTTCCAGCAGAAATAGCTTCCTCCTCAGGTTATGAAACTGACCCAAGCAACATCCCAAACAAGAACGAGATTCAGGCAAGATGTCTATGGCACAAATACCAAAGCCCCCCATCCCATTATGAGCCAGTGTGCTACCCGTATTTAGCAGTGACTGGACAAGAGGATCATGTGGGAATGTAGCAACCCCAATCCCAACATTTATCAAGCTTGCGTACACCCAAAAAATGGGTGTACGCTAAATCTCCCGCAAGGATCGGCATTTATCAATCTGAACGTGAGCGAACGGTCCGCAAAAACCTCACGCCAGCTCTGACAAGGTGCACGCAGATCTGAATACAGCAAACAACATGCAGGAACGAGAGCAGCTGTCAAAATGAGTAATAAACCATATGCAGCAATGCGGACGTCATGCTGTTGTTGTTCTTATTATTAAAATTAATAAATATGTGACCGGTGGGAAGGATTTCCTTCGTGTTAGTGTAGTCACCTGATTGGATTGAACTCATGTGACTTGTACTCTGGTAGCTCATGGACTTCCTCGTTCTTTGCTTCAAACTCAAAGAGCGCTGACGTGCTACTGTGGCAGGAAAACTTGACAGCGTTTCGATTTTGCTTGAGCCGGTGGTGATACAACTATCTATGCCTCGCTATTTTATAAATATAACAGCAAAGGATTCCGTGTTCGGAAGAAGTGGCGTCCTTGACAGACGAGCAGTCTTCTGTATTGAGACGGATCTAAATAGCGGGGACAGCTTATTGGAGATATTCGTAATACGGGAAGTTTTAAGAGGCTACAAGCAATTACCGCACGTGCGCCTGCTTAGCCAGCTAATACGGACAAATGACTGAATTCAGGCTATAAGCAATTACTGCACTTGTGCCTGCTTAGCTAGCTACGACGGGCAACTGACTGAACTCCGGTAGTTCTTTCAATGTGTGATATCAGGAGCGCTGTGTGATCACTGTTTTTCCCACATTGGGATTTTTTAGTAAAAATATATTATGCTGACTAGATTCAGTAGAAGGATTTTAGCTGTAGATGTACAGGATTTAGGGTGCAATTGTATTTGAGAAGGTTACTCTGTAAAACCACTTCAATTCTTTATTTATTTATTTATTTGGGTTATTTGCAGTTGGCAAAGTCTTTTCTTTTTTGATTTCCTTATTTAGGGAAGTCGCTGCTGGGGTACATTTAGAGAGAGGATTTGGGGGTTTTTTTCTACTCTGTGGGTGGCGTGTTGCCTGCCCCCTTTGGGCGGTAGTGAGTAGCTTATGTGGTGGTTTGGAGTGTATTGTTTCTTGTCATTAGTGTGTGCTGTATAGTGAATAGCCTCTGTGGCGGCTTACGTCTGCTGTGTAGTGAATAGTCACGGTGTTTAGGCCACATTTGCTGCATGGTGGGTGGCTCGCCCAAGTGCTACTCCTAAGCCCATATAGTCTGTAGGCTTAATGGTGTGATTTTTGTGTCTCACCTTTGGGGAAGACTCCAGTGGCGGCTGACCCATTTTAACCTTGCCTTTAATGCTTCCCTTAATGGGGTTTTAGTGTTTTTCTTTTGGGGAATTGACTTTGGGGTTGGGTCTTTATATTGTTAGCTACTTCTTGGTTGGTTGTACCTGCCACAGTGTGCCCTATTTTGAAGCACACTTGCTTTTATATTTTACTAAACTCAAACAGTAATTTATTAAAGTGCTCTATTTGTGTACACTCTCTCCTTCAGTCATTCATTCATTAATTGGTGAATTCGAACTGGGGAAAATTGTCCTTGGTGACCGTAGTAGGGGCTACAAAATTAGCGTAATCGGCAGGATCTTTGGAGATTGTGTATCATTAAAGTGGCTCTTTGGGTAGTTGTTTTTTTCTATCTTTCTTTTTGAGGTGGTTCGGGTTAGGCTATTACTAAGTGGGAAAAACAGTGGTTGCGACTAGGCGTGCGGACTGTTATTGCCCCAATTTGTTAATACAATTACACACAACAGCAACAGCAAGGGATGACAGACACAGTTTTAAAAACTTAAACACATTTAATTTCTAACAAAGACAATAACTAAACTACTGACCAAGATTGAATAGGAAAAAAAAAAGAAATATTTACAGTCCCTTTTTGTGGGGGTGGCTTGGTGATGTCCTGGATAATGAAAATGCTCAAACACAGGCAAAGAAATCCACAAAAGAAACGTCACAGGTCTTGAACAGAATGGCAGGTCTGGTCATCTTCTTGCAATTTCTCCACTACTTTTCTGTCTCAATTCTTTTCCTGATATACTCTTTTGCAGACCCCACCCACATTTAGACCTCTTTTTTTTAATTTTCTGAGACTTGCCCCAGACATGTCCAGGACATGTCTAAACATGACTCCAGTCTGAGCTTAACAAAAAAAAGGTAAATACTGCCATCTAGTGGCCTATATTCACATTACACCTCCATTCCAAAAGGGAAAAATTTTGACTCATAAAGGCAAAATTTTTCTTTTCAATACAAAATGGTTAAGTGAACACTTGTCTATATATACATATCATACAATATTCAAACACATGATATATATATATACACATTCAAACACGGGATAAGCAATCAGCAATTACATTGTCTGTACCCTTCACATGCTTAATTTCCAAGTCAAACTCCTGTAAAATCAAACTCCAATTCAACAATCTCCGATTCTTGTTTTTCATCTTACTCAAAAACATTAACGGATTGTGATCAGTGTACACAATCATTGGCTTTTGTCCTGTACAAACATAAACCTCAAAGTGTTGTAAAGAAAGGACCAGAGCCAACAGTTCCTTCTCTATTGTGGAATAGTTCCTTTGGTGGCGATTGAACTTCCTGGAGAAGTATGCCACGGGATGCTCAATGTCATCAGAGTCACTTCTCTGTAGGAGCACAGATCCACAAGCTCGGTCGCTAGCATCGACCGCGATGGAGAACGGTTTTTTGAAGTCAGGAGATTTGAGCACGGGGAAGTGACACAGCAGAGACTTCAGGCGATCGAAGGCTCTCTGGCATGCATCATCCCAGGTGAACTTTACGCCTTTCTTCAGTTGGTTAGTTAGACTGAGAGCAATCTCAGCAAAGTTCTTGCAGAACTTGCGGTAGTACCCGATCATTCCAAGGAAGCAGCGCAAAGCTTTTTTGTTGTCAGGAACTGGAAAGTCCATGATGGCTTGGACTTTAGTATTTATGGGTGCCATCTTACCCTGGCCTATGACGTAGCCAAGATAGGTGACAGTAGCACAACCAAAGTCACTCTTGCTCAGGTTAACAGTCAGGTTAGCCTGGGTCAGGCGCTGAAACAACGTCTCTACATCTTTTAGATGTTCTTCCCAGGAGTCACTCCATGTGATCAGGTCATCGATGTACGCACCCGTGTGTGGCAATCTGGCGATTGTAGACTGTATCATCCTTTGGAACGTGGCTGGGGCATTTTTCATGCCAAAGGGTAGGACTTCATACTGGTACAATCCAGATGGTGTGGCAAAAGCAGAGATGCTCTTGGCCCTCTCAGTTAAAGGCACACACCAATAACCCTTCAATAAATCAATCTTGGTCAGAAACTTTGCTTGCCCTACACTATCAATACAATCATCAATCCTAGGTATTGGAAACAATCAGTTCTAGTTACAGCATTGACTTTGCGATAATCTGTACAGAATCTAGTACTTCCATCAGGTTTTGGAACTAGCACACAGGGTGAACTCCAATCGGAGTTCGAGGGTCTGATAATATCATGTTTTAACATGTACTCAACCTCTTTCTCAGCAATCTTTCTCTTTTCAGGATTCATCCGGTATGGATGCTGTTTTATTGGTTTGGCATCACCAACATCTACATCATGAGAGGCTATAGTAACTCTCTTTGGAACATCAGGAAACAAATCCTCATATTTCTTGATCAACCTTTCAAACTGATCTCTCTGTGAGGGTTCTAAGTGCTGGAGTTTTACATCAAGATTTTGCAACACTTCAGTGTTTGACAATTTACATGAAAGAACTTCAGCTTTAATTCTTGGTTCATCATCTTGAAACTCCCCCTCATCTTCACACGTTTCGACCATTGGAGAATCTGAAGTGACAGCTGCAACCCTAGCATTTCTGTCATGATAAGGCTTTAGCATGTTAATATGACACAATTGTTTTGGTTTTCTCCTATCTGGAGTCTTCACAATGTAATTGAGATCATTGAGTTTTGTCAGAATTTCATAAGGACCATGAAATCTAGCCTGCAATGGATTGGACTGCAAGGGAAACAACACAAGGACCTTGTCTCCTGGTGTAAACTCACGGCTTCTAGCCTTATGATCATACCAAGTTTTCATTTTTCCCTGACTTGATTTCAAGTTCTCTTTGGCAAGGTCACAAGCTGCACGCAATCTTTCCTTGAACTTGCCAACATAGTCTAACAGACTGATATGCGGCTCTTTCTCTTGCCATTGTTCACTCAATAATAGCAAAGGTCCTCTCACTTCATGACCAAACACTAGCTTAAATGGACTGAATCCAGTAGACTCCTGCAGTGCTTCTCTAGCTGCAAACAACAGCAAATGAACCCCTTCATCCCAGTCTTTCTCATGGTCATAACAATAAGTCCTCATCATTGTCTTGAGAGTGGAATGAAACCGCTCTAAGGCACCCTGACTTTCTGGATGATAGGCACTAGAAAGAATCTGCTTTGCACCTAGTTCATACACAACCTGCTGAAACAATCCTGAAGTGAAATTGCTACCCTGGTCTGACTGAATTTCCCTGGGAAGGCCAAACAACGTGAAGAACTTTATCAAAGCCTTCGAGATTGCAGTTGCCTTGATGTTACGTAGAGGTATGGCTTCGGGGAATCTGGTAGATGTACACCTGATTGTCAACAAGCACTGATTTCCAGATCTAGTCTTGGGTAATGGACCAACGCAATCAACAATGACCCTAGAGAATGGCTCCCCAAATGCTGGGATAGGCTGCAATGGAGCTACAGGTGGGTCTAACTGGTGTTTTCCAACTACCTGACAAGTGTGACAGGTTTTGCAAAAGTTGGAAACGTCTTTCCGAAGCCCAGGCCAAAAGAAGTGTTTCATGATCTTATCAACAGTCTTGTTAACACCAAGATGACCTCCTAAAGGTAAACTATGAGCCATTGTTAAGATCTCATTCCTATAGACCTTCGGAACAACAATTTTCCTGACCACTGCCCAATCTGCATTGGCAGGGATATCAGGAGGGCGCCACTTCCGCATCAACACACCATCCTTGAGATAATACCCAACTGGAACTGCGTCTATTTCTTTATCAGGAAGGGCTCTCCTCTTTAGTACACAAATTTCAGGATCATTAGTTTGCTCCTCAATCAACCGCTTTCTGGACAGAGACAAGTCTCCAGACACATCAGAATCACCAGACCCATCCGGCTGGCTGAATAGAGAACTGATAAAAGTATCTGATAAGTCCTCAAACGGAGAAACCATAGTAGGCCAATCAGAGTCATGAGGCGAACCACCTGAGTCCTGACTATTCAATGTACTGGACGGCACCACATCATCTTCTTCTTTAGCCTTCTTGGCCATAGCACGAGTCACTGCGCAAGAAGGATACAGAGATGGGTCCTCATCCCCATCTTCAGTGCTCGGCTGTGAAGTAAGATGTACAGGGGGAACTACTTTGCCCCCAGCCAGGTCATTGCCTAGCAACAGAGAAACACCCTTTATAGGTAGACTTGACATAAGTCCCACCTTTACCTGTCCTGTAACTAAATCTGACTTCAAGAATATAGAGCGCAGGGGTACAGATACAGTCCTCCCTTCAATACCTTGTACAAGCATGAAATCCCCTGAAGCGGTCTCATCACGTAACTCCAAGGAGTCCATCAACAAAAGTGACTGAGAAGCTCCGGTATCCCTTAGGATATATATGGGGACAGGAGTAGTATGCTCATTCAGAGCCACAAATCCCTCTGACACAAATGGAAGAAATTCCTCCCTCACAAAGTCAGCTGTATCAGGCTTTTTAGCCCCACAAGAAGCAGGTAATTTAGCAGATCGGTCATCTACTACAGGGGTTTCTAACCTTGTTTTCACAAAGGCATTTGGTTTGGTATCCTTTTCTTTTTCTTTCTTAGCTTTTAGGAACCAACAGTTAGTTGTAACATGACCAGATTTCTTGCAATAACTGCAAACTAGACCACTTTTGTCACTGTCAGCTTTCACACTTTGATCAGACCTGTTACTGGATTTCTGAGCACCATCACCAGATTTGTCTTTGTCTTTGGGTGAGGAATCTTGGGTATCACCATAACCCTTTTTCTGAAATTGGGACCATCTATTATTACTGCTAGACTGAAATTTGGACTTATGTGTGAGAACATATTCATCTGCAAATTTGGCAGCTGATTGCAAATTCAGTGCTTGCTTCTCATTAAGGTAGGTCTTAACATCATCTTTAACACAGTTCCTGAATTCTTCAACTAACACCATCTCTTTTAGTGAGTTGAAATCATCCTTAACCTCCATAGAAGTACACCAGCGCTCAAAGCAAACTTTCTTCTCATTAGCAAATTCCACATAAGTCTGATTTTCATATTTCTTCAGACCTCTGAATTTCTGTCGGTAAGCCTCTGGAACCAACTCATAAGCTCTCAAAATAACCTTTTTGACAACCTCATAATCAGAGGAATCATCTGCAGACAAAGCCGAATAGGCTTGTTGAGCTTTACCCTTGAGGACAGTTTGCAACATCAGAGGCCAGTGTTCCTTTGGCCACTGGCAACTCTTTGCTACCTTTTCAAAACACTGGAAATAGTTGTCAACATCCTTTTCCGAAAATGGAGGCACCAGTTTTACCTCCTGGCTAGCCCGAAATTTATTTTCAGTTTGAATTTTTATTTTTAGTTGCTCCATTTGGAGTCTTTCTTCTCTATCGAATTTCTCTAATTCAAAATCTCTCTGTCTTGCAAATTTTTCTAACTCAAATTCTCTTTGTTTTTCTTTTTCTTCCCTCTCAAATTCTCTTTGTTTCTCTTTTTCCTCCCTTTCTTTTTTCTCTTCTCTTGCTAATTTTTCCAACTCAAACTACCTTTGTTTTTCTTTTTTTTCCCTTTCAATCTCTATCATTTTTAATTTAAGTTCCATTTCTATATTTGGATTTTCCACTGGAAACTGATCCAGATCTCTTGGTGCAAACACATTTTCATCAATGTAATATTCAACTCTAGCCAGTCTTGCTTTTCGCATGGCTGGTTTCACCTCTGTCAGCTCTAAATGTCTGCAAATTTCTAGCAGTTCTGTCTTTTTAAAAGACTTCAAAACCCCTACGGTTGGTGATGCCAAGAAATCATCCATTGCTGTTGTCAATATATATGTATTCAATTAAAAAAAAAATCAATTTTACAATTTGAAATGTTGGATTTTTAATAAATGACTCACAAAATGGTCTATCCCGGACCTTGAGCCCCCAATTTGTTATTGCCCCAATTTGTTAATACAATTACACACAACAGCAACAGCAACAGCAAGGGATGACAGACACAGTTTTAAAAACTTAAACACATTTAATTTCTAACAAAGACAATAACTAAACTACTGACCAAGATTGAATAGAAAAAAAAAAAGAAATATTTACAGTCCCTTTTTGTGGGGGTGGCTTGGTGATGTCCTGGATAATGAAAATGCTCAAACACAGGCAAAGAAATCCACAAAAGAAACGTCACAGGTCTTGAACAGAATGGCAGGTCTGGTCATCTTCTTGCAATTTCTCCTACTACTTTTCTGTCTCAATTCTTTTCCTTATATTCTCTTTTGCAGACCCCACCCCCATTTAGACCTCTTTTTTTAAATTTTCTGAGACTTGCCCCAGACATGTCCAGGACATGTCTAAACATGACTCCAGTCTGAGCTTAACAAAAAAAAGGTAAATACTGCCATCTAGTGGCCTATATTCACATTACAGGACTAACTACGAACCCAAGCATCCAAGGCCTTCCAATATGTCCACTGTCGAGAGCATTGAGGAGCAGGTTAAGTCCTTGACTGAGCTGGTGAAAAAGCTACAGGCAGACAACCAGAGGCTACGGGAGGCTCCTCCTCCTCAGGAGCGACCTGGCCTTTCTCCAGCTCCAATGCATCATGTTGTTGGTTTGCAAGGTCAAACCTCTGTGGAACGCTTGGTATGTGTGCCCCGGGAGCGGAAATGCCCCCGGTTTTCTGGGAAAATGTCTGTTGATAACATTTCAGTTGAGGACTGGATCGAAGAGGCTCGTAGGTCCTTTGCAGCCCGTCCTATGCCTACATTGGAACAGGCTTTGTGTCTGTATGACATGTTGGATGGGGAGGCTAAGAGGGAAATTAAGTTCAGCTCAGTTGCTGATAAAAATGACCCTGAACGAATTTTTGTTATTTTGAAGGAGAATTTTCGATGTTTGAAGTCCCTTAATGCATTGTACCGCCAGTTTTATCACCGCCGGCAACTTGAAAGTGAATCAGTAAGAGAATATTCACACATGTTAATGGAGCTGATGGAACAGATCAATGATGGAGATGGGAATCATGCTGACCGTGTTTTACGTGACCAGTTTGTTGAGGGCCTTCGCGATGACAAGCTCCAAGGTGACTTGTTAGATAAAATCTCCTCTAGTTCTGCTTTTACTTTTCAAATATATACGTAGTGAAGCCAGTGCCAGGTCTGCTCGGGATGAATGCTATCCGTTGCTGCTATCTGGAACTGTTCCGTGAACATGGCCAGGATATGTTTCAATATCCCCCTGTACAAGCTGCTGGTAGAGGGTGGAGGCGGGCGCTTTCCGAGTGTCAAAACTTGGAACGCATTGATAGTTCTGGGCGTATTGGTTAGGCCACAGTTCAGCCGGGCCTTCCACTCTGTATACCAGCTGGATGTCTTCGGTTTGTTCCAGCCACTTGTTCTCTTAGTACAGGCCCCCTTTTGTCTTGTTTTCTGGAGCCCTTGCCTTATGGCCGGGGTCGGTTCCCAGCAAACCTCCTCATCTCCTCGGCCCTTTTGCCCATCATGCAGGGGAGGATTAATATCCCAGTGGTTAACGTGGGGAGTGAGGCTCGGTGGCTCCACCCCCGCACCGTACTGGGAACCCTCCATATAGTGGATTCCCCAGCGGCGTTAAGTATGGATGATGACCAAGTGGCAGTTATCCAGTCAGCATCTGAATTCACTAGCCTACAGTGGCCAAATCTCTCTGCTGCGGAACAACGGGAAGCAAGGGCCCTTCTGGAAAAATATTGTGTAGTGTTTAGTCAACATGAGGGTGACTTAGGCTGCACTTCTCTTGTCCAGCATGAGATTCCATTGCTGGATGATGCCCCTGTGCGACAATGGTATCGTCACCTGCCCCCATCACAGTTTGCTGTTGTCAAAGCCCATGTTCAAGAATTGGTAGATAAAGGCGTAGCTAGTCCCAGTTGTAGCCCATATGTCTCAGCGATCGTCGTGGTCCAAAAAAGGGATGGAACGATTCGTCTTTGCGTGGATTATAGGCAACTCAATTCAAAGACACGGAAGAATGCCTATCCGCTTCCACGCATTGAAGAATCATTGGACGCCCTATCTGGTGCAACACTGTTTTCAACTCTTGACTTGGCCTCAGGTTACAACCAAGTACCTATGGCAGAGAAGGATAAAGAGAAGACGGCGTTCTGCACCCCGTTTGGGCTTTTCGAGTTTAATCGTATGCCATTCAGGCTCTGCAATGCTCCTAGTACGTTTCAGCGACTAATGGAGCATATCTTTGGTGATCAAAGTTTTAATTCCTTGCTTTTGTACTTGGATGATATCATTATTTTTTCATCTTCTTTCCAACAACATTTGCAACGGTTAGAACTTGTCTTTAAGAGACTTCATGTTCACAATCTGAAGCTGAAACTGGATAAATGTCACTTCTTTAAAGCTGAAGTAAAATATTTGGGTCACGTCATATCTGCTAATGGTGTTGCGACTGATCCGGACAAGATACGGACTGTGCTAGAATGGAAACGTCCAGACACCCTTACCGAGCTTCGATCGTTTCTTGGCTTTGCTTCCTATTATCGACGCTTTGTGAGTGGGTTTGCGAGTCATGCTGGCCCACTGCATCAACTGGTGGCTGAAGTTCGGGGGAAAAGCAAGCGACTGGTGGGTGGCTCCAATGCCAAGTTGGGGGGGGGCGCTGGGATGATCGCTGTGAGAATGCCTTCCAGACATTGAAAAGAGAGCTAGCCACTGCCCCTGTGTTGAAGTATGCTGACTTTTCTCAACCTTTTGTGGTTGAAATTGATGCTAGTCAACAGGGCTTGGGTGCTGTGCTATCCCAAGAAGTGGGGAGAAGACGACGTCCAGTTGCATTTGCTAGTAGGGCTTTAAGGCCAACAGAGAAGAATATGATAAATTACAGTTCAATGAAACTTGAATTTTTGGCCTTAAAATGGGAAGTTACCGAGCGTTTTCGAGAATATTTGCTCGGGGCTAAGTTCGTGGTATATACTGATAATAACCCACTCAGCCATCTGCAGACAGCAAAGCTGCCCGCTCTGGAGCAGCAATGGGCTTCCCAGCTTGCAGCCTTTGATTTTGAGCTTAAATATCGCCCTGGAGCCACTAATCGAAATGCCGATGCTCTTTCCCGTCAGACCCCTGACCCATCATCATTGTCTGTTATGGCAATATCCTCTGGTGTTGCAGTCCCTCCTGACTTGAGTTCACTTGGGGGGGTGGCAGGACAGCGTAGACCAGTAGTGATGGCCTCAACTATAGATGCTGTCCCCACTCGCCACCCAGCTGATCTGCAAAGCTTGCAGGCTAAGGATCCAGTGATTGGGGCATTTTTAGCCTACTGGACCTGTGGGCAACTACCAACCCGACAAGAAAGAGTCATGGAGTCTGATGGCGTGCTGGAGTAAGTTTGACAATGGCGCCGGATACGTGAAAAAGATGGCGTCCTGTATCGGGAAGTTCTAATGCCACCGGCACGCGAAGTAAAGTTGCAGTTGTTATTGCCAACAACGTTGTGTACGGAGGTCTTAACCAGCCAGCACGATGATCACGGCCACCAGGGGATAGAGAGAACAACTGAATTGGTGCAACAGCGGTGTTACTGGCCAAAGATGCGTCGCGATATTGAGCAGTGGTGTAAGCAGTGTGACCGCTGTGTTCTGGCTAAGGGTGCAATTCACACCTGGGACGGGGTCGACCGGGACTGAAGGGCGGCCACAGGCCTCCACGTCACAGCCCCTAACCAATGCCTTGCAAGAAGACCAGGTTCTCTTAGACTTAGTTCAGGAACAATCCCAAAGTCCGGCTAGTTCCCAGGAAGACCTAACAACCCGACCAAGGCGAACACGAGCAGGCCAGCATTCGAACCCCTTTCGGTTGCCTCAGTCGGCTACCCATCGCAAGGAGGGCCAACAACAAGCCATCCACGTACGAATGGCTAATAGTTACTTTAGGCCATGGGATTAGCAGGCACCGAGACGGTGGCCTTTCAAAGTGGGGGGAATATGTGACCGGTGGGAAGGATTTCCTTAGTGTTAGTGTAGTCACCTGATTGGATTGAACTCATGTGACTTGTACTCTGGTAGCTCATGGACTTCCTCGTTCTTTGTTTCAAACTCAAAGAGCGTTGACGTGCTACTGTGGCAGGAAAACTTGACTGCTTTTCGATTTTGTTTGAGCCGGTGGTGATAAAACTATCTATGCCTCGCTATTTTATAAATATAACAGCATAGGATTCCGTGTTCGGAAGAAGTGGCGTCCTTGACAGATGAGCAGTCTTCTGTATTGAGACGGATCCAAATAGCGGGGACAGCTTATTGGAGACATTCGTAATACGGGAAGTTTTAAGAGGCTCCAAGCAATTACCGCACGTGCGCCTGCTTAGCCAGCTAATACGGACAAATGACTGAATTCAGGCTATAAGCAATTACTGCACGTGTGCCAGTTAGCCAGCTACGACGGGCAACTCACTGAACTCAGGTAGTTGTTTGAATGTGTGATATCAGGAGCCACTTCAATTCTTTATTTATTTATTTGGGTTATTTGCAGTTGGCAAGGTCTTCTCTTTTTTTGATTTCTTTATTTTGGGAAGTCGCTGCTGGGGTACATTTAGAGAGGGGATTTGGGGTTTTTTTTCTACTCTGTGGGTGGCGTGTTGCCTGCCCCCTTTGGGCGGTAGTGAGTAGCTTATGTGGTGGTTTGGAGTGTATTGTTTCTTGTGATTAGTGTGTGCTGTATAGTGAATAGCCTCTGTGGTGGCTTACGTCTGCTGTGTAGTGAATAGCCGTTGTAACTTAGCTTCTTTTCGCTGTGTAGCGAATAGCCGTTGTAACTTAGCTTCTTTTCGCTGTGTAGTGAATAGTCACGGTGTTTCGGCCACATTTGCTGCATGGTGGGTGGCTCGCCCAAGTGCTACTCCTAAGCCATATAGTCTGTAGGCTTAATGGTGTGATTTTTGTGTCTCACCTTTGGGGAAGACTCCAGTGGCGGCTGACCCATTTTAACCTTGCCTTTAATGCTTCCCTTAATGGGGTTTTAGTGTTTTTCTTTTGGGGAATTGACTTTGGGGTTGGGTCTTTATATTGTTAGCTACTTCTTGGTTGGTTGTACCTGCCACAGTGTGCCCTATTTTGAAGCACACTTGCTTTTATATTTTAATAAATTCAAACAGTAATTTATTAAAGTGCTCTATTTGTGTACACTCTCTCCTTCAGTCATTCATTCATTAATTGGTCAATTCGAACTGGGGAAAAGTGTCCTTGGTGACCGTAGTAGGGGCTACAAATAGACTAAATAAATAATGAATAAATAAATGAATAAAAGCAGGTTGTTTCCAAATATAAGTGTAATTAATTTCTCTACACAGATCTGACGAGTGGCTGCTCGTTTTGTGTGGCACACAATAAAATGTCATGGAGTAACACGGATAAAAGTACAATGAAGAGTGATCTCTGCAGACTGCATTTCATCAATTACCCTCATGGTGCTCGATCGTGCTCCGATCGAGGTGTGGGGGGACTCATCCATGTCCCCACCGGCTCGCATTCCCGCGATGGAGGGGGAGCCTATCAGTGCTGTGACAGCTGGAGTCTAGTTGACCACCACCGGTCCGTGCGCTGTTGCAATCCGTTTTTTTGGAGGTGATCTTAAAATCGGACCACTTTTTTAACCAAAGCATTTGGATTGTCAATTACGTATGCAATATAACATGAAATATCGTGGATTTATAATTTGAATTTATTAAGGCTGATGTTATTCGCACTTTTACAAGTGGCCAATGCTAATTTTTTTTCTTGACCACACTTTTAAGTGCACAAGTTGATGACCATTCCAGTGCCGCTTATAGAAAGTACCGCTTAAAATAAGTTTGGCCAAGAAAAAAGTGTGGGCAATTGAGAAATGTGCGTCTTGGCCACAATGATAAGTGCGTCTACCAAGAATTTCGGTCATTTAAGTGCATCAAAGCACAAAAATTAAGTGCGAATAGTCACTTCGATTTATTAATGAATTAAATGAAACCTCTGCTGCACTCCGGTTATCCACCCCAACGGTGTTTACTACTGCAGCAGCAATAGTTTTCCAAACTGCAGCCTACTGGGCTCCCTCTATGCCACTCTTAAGACTTCCAAATAATTTTATTTTGTTTTGCTCCATCTATCGTCGGCCTGCTGATTCGTAGCCTATCTTCAAAATGATAAACTTTACAGGAGAGCAAAAAAAAAAGTTTAATTTTGCATGTAAGAACGCAGTTGAGCTGTGTTCGGGTAGGATGACTTTTTTCCTCCAAGAATGTATCCAATCAATGAAATCTTGTATTTTGCAATGTTTATGCTATTATCGTGGACATACAAGTTTTTGTTTCTCATCAAATTGTAGATACGAGGTTTGTCAGCAGGCCGACGATATTTCCTCCTCAGTTAAGTTCTTTCTTCTTTGCCGTCTTTCAAGAGTCCATGTCGTAAAGTGGGCAGGGCTATGCCTCCCGGAGCATGAATTTATTGGGGCGTGTCATGTAAATTACGATGGTTTTTTCCGCCAGATTTATCAACGCCACGGCAGTTCTACACCGAAATCTGCGACGTACAGACTTTTACTAAATCAGACGTGACACTTGGCGAACGATGATATTTACACCAGAATCTACACCTGATCATACGCAAGTTTGATAAATGAGGGCCAATGTGTTGGATTATAGACCTCAATTGAATTCAAGGAATTGGAATAATGCTTACCAACTTTCAAGGATGAGCAAAGTCCCCTAATGCTTTAACTGGAGCACATTGGCTCTATGCCCTTGATTTGGATAAAATCAGGATCGCTCTGTGTTCCATACTCAATTTGATTTATTTGAATTCTGTTGCATACACTTTGGGCTTTGTAATGCTCCAGGAAGTTTTCAGCACCTCACTCAGCTAACACATTTTTGCTGACAAATTTTCCAACCTTCGTAGTGAAACTTTGACAAATTATTTTTTTCGTCTACCATTTCATGACACTTGGTGATGGTTGAGTTTTTTTTTTTTCATGACTACACCAGCAAAGTCTCATTATGACACTGAAGTCATGCCATGTTTCAGAAGCAGGTGCAGTATTTGAATCATGCGGTATCCACCAACCTAAACTAAGTGTCTGCCATGCAGAAATTGAATCACTCAGTCAATATAACTGTACTCCTCTCCTTTGTAGCTTTGGCAGGCAATTATCAACATTTGTAAAGGGATTGTGAAAGGAGACGACCCCAATCCATACTTGAGTGGCCTTCAATGTATTCGGATCAGAATGCTTGATGTGAAGAATGTTCCCAGTTAAAACAAGCCTTGATAGTATTTTCCTGCTTGACACAATATTGCCTTTGCTATGGTGGAAATATGGAGAAAAGACTAACTTTTTTCATGGTAATACTTCATCATCAGTGGTGTGGCTGCCATGACTACCTGGCCGTTTTTTTTATCTACGAACTAATTGCATATTCAAGTCGCAGTTCCAGAAAAAAAAAGAGTGAATTTTTGATAAATACGACTCCGCAAAATTAGAATGTTTGGCATGGCCCTGCTGGCTATGCTAATTTGGGAAACATGGCGGAGGATGTATTCCGTGTGACTTCATGTATTTTGTTCCTAAAGAAGTTGGATCACCTTTTTGGATCCGTCTGAACACGTTGAGAGGAAAGCAAAGGTCCTAGGCCAGGGGAGCATGGGCACTCTGCAAAGGTAGGGAAGGGATTGTTCATTAAAGGCAGCAGCTAATTGAGATGCAGGGGTGCCTTTGGCTTACCCACCACATGGTGAAAAGAAGGTCTGTTTGTTGATGTCTAATATTTCTTGCAGGATTTAGGCGTGGTTTTGCAATATACAAGGCTTGTCCATTGACAGGTGAAAGAATCAGAGGCTTCTAGTGCAGTGCATTTGGCAAAGCAATGTGACATTCAACTAATCACTGGCCTCCACTGATAGTAAACCTCCACTGCTCTGCTGACAATATAAATATAAATATAATAATATAAATATAATAAACGTATAAAAAGTAGAAATACTTTTATTGTTTTTTTTTTTCTGTTCCCAGTTTTTCCCTCCAGTGGGCCAACTGAACAAATGGAGCACCTTCGAGAATGTTCTACTTCATCATCAATAGCATGACCGTAATGGCAAGCTGGTTGTTCCTAATTACTTCATCATGTTCAGTCTGTTCCAGAAGATGACATCACTTCAGTCAAGTAAAGAAGTTCAGGATTCTCATCAAGTCCTCAGCACAAGATTAGATTTGATTCAGCCAGTATTGAACACTCTGTTGCAGCGCACTATTGGGCATGTTCTGAGGTGCTCTATAGTTTGTTTTTCAGTACTGCATTTGCAATTAATATAAATTGGGTTGTAACCTGAGCAGAATCTTGGCTCTGCCAATATCAGTTCACAATGGGTGGAGGCATTTCCATTTCACTCAGCTAGGGTCAGCTCCAGATGGATGCTGTTCCCATGTTGTTATCTGTATGGCTGTTGAGGGGATTAGGGTGCCTGCTGCATCCTCCCACATGGTAACTCCTGTCTTACTAATTGTGGCGTCAGCATCAAGAAGAGTCACGCTTTTAAGAAGGCTTCTCCTTGGCTTGAGATGGCTCTGAGCTAGAACCTGGTTGAAAAGGGGGTGTAGGTAATCTGTTGTCTACAATTGTCATTCCCTCACACTAGTTGCTGATGTTCGGTGGGGCTATTCGTGCCACAGTGTATGAGTTGTCAGTGTTTTTGAATTGAAGACATTCTGTAATTAGCTAATAGGAGGCATTTAAGGCTGGCATGGGCAGATCTTTGCCATACAGAAAATGTAGACTCTGATGCTGAATAAGAGATCTAATGCAGTAAATGTCAGGATCTGTGAGGTAACACACCTCATCTTGAGTTGGTATGTTTACTAGCAATGGTATTGCAAACACACACCTTCACCTCTGTATTCTAGATGTGCTACTTAAATGTAAATTAGCAGTCAGGGGCAGGGGCGGACTGGCCATCTGTGCGTTCTGGAGAATCACAGAACGGCCGGTACTCCGGGACGGCCGTCACGCAGTAATCACCAATTTTTTTTCTTTTCTCCCTGCTAATTTATTTATTCACACTCCAGTCCAGGGGTGGACTAGCTATCGGGTATACTGGGAGTTATCCCAGTGAACCGCTCCGGTCAGAGAGAAAACCTATCATAGACTCATAAATTGTACCCGAACGGCCCAGGACGCAGTGTCTAATGGCCCTTAAAGGGGACCTAACATGCTGATCCTTCTTTTAATACAAATTAGTAATGTTATAGTGTTGGTTGTCCATGCTCAACCTCTGAAAATTTTCTAAAAATAAGATACAGGGATTTTGCTGTACTCCGAGAATGTGATTTCGTGAGCATGATTTCCTCCCTGAACAGCTCCTCCCGAGATCTTTGCAAAACCTGACGTCAGGTTGTGCCATCCAATTAGTACAGACCTAGCCAGAGCCAACCACTGCGCTGGACCTGCCCACACCAGAAACTATTCGAGCAGGCACGAACAACGGCAGATCATACTATGCCTTAGTAGCGTCTACACTTTTGAAAATACAAAACAAGAACCGCAGATCATTTGAGGTGAAATTTTGTGAGCATCTCTCCCAAAGCTACTTGTCTGTTTACTTTTGGATGCGAAGAAAAACAAATATTTCTCTTCCAAAAGACGATGCCACTAGAAATCAGTGGGTACCTTTTTTGTTTTCTGGCAACAAGCAGCCACGGCCAAAGGGAACGTTAGCTGTTTGCGTTCAGCATTTCACCAAAGACAGATTTGTCAATAAAGGATAATTCGACACAGGATAAGCCTTTCAGCTGCTTCTCAAACCTGAAACAGTT
This sequence comes from Gymnothorax reevesii, assembly GCA_029721435.1. NCBI lineage: Eukaryota > Metazoa > Chordata > Actinopteri > Anguilliformes > Muraenidae > Gymnothorax > Gymnothorax reevesii. The sequence continues at coordinate 2,652,854 of CM056583.1, read as the reverse complement.
GCATCAATCAAACGCTCGGAGCCACAAGCTGTAAGTAACCACATAACAGCAAATAATGTAAGTGAAGCTGACGTGTTCCGGGTGGCTTGCAGGACCGCTAGCGATAGTTAGCTCGAACAACTGGCCTCAAATGCAGGCTTTGTAAAATATCTGAAGATAAAGCCTGTATTGGTCACAACTGTCTGTGACTCAGTGACACAGAAGCTGTAAGTTGCTTTTACTGTATAAGCCAACCTGACGCGATAGCCAGTTGATTGTGGCTGTAGCACAGCGGCTAACATAGCCAAGTTACTGTTGCTAATGCAAGAGTCCTAAATATGCAAGAGTGATATCAGGGGAAATTCTACAGAAGGTGTGTGAACATTAACCTCATTTGACGCTGACTTTTAATACTTGTTTGTAATTTGGATGCTTGGTACAAGTGTGAATACTAACAGAACTTGCTGTCTGTAAAACCTGTATTGCAAGGGTTTGTCTCTGTGGTTATGACCGCTCGGTTACCAGCTATTGCATGTTAGTTTGCGTGTCATGCTAATTAAAAATGCTCCTGGTTAACTTATATGCAGTATTTCTGATCGGTAAGCTTGTGTTACTTTGGTAAGCATCAATATGACAGTTTCATCATAACGTTGCCCAATTGTAGCCACTTCAGTTAGTGATCGTGTCACTTATCCATGACCGGGATCAGCCGAATACTTCACAAATGTCTGAGCAAGCTCTCTGGTGCTACCATGAAAGCAATGCAAAACGCAGAAGCTCTGCCAGTTTACAAATGATTTCTCCACACTACTTTGACATAATTTCATGCCCCTTTAGAAATTGTTGTGGCTAATAGAAAGCCGAAAAAAGCGGAGATAAAGTAGGTAATTCTTTCCAGTAGAAGTGATTGATTCGCTAGCTCCACATAAGCAACTTGTCCGTGCTAACGGAACTTACGGACTGCAAAACCCGTATTATGTTCACAACAAAACCGAGCTCTCTCCAGCTGTCGCGTACTATCCATAAAGCTGCTTTCACATTAGACATGAAACAAATTTTTCGCAGGACAGATTAGCTTACATTCAAAGTCAATGCAAAGACACAAATACACGTTATGGGCACGTCAAGCCGCTTTCACACCGGACGTGAAACGAATTTTTCGTGCAACAGATTAGCTACATTCAAAGTCAATGCAAAGACGCGAAGGCTTTATGGGCGCGTTAAGCAGCTTTACGCGCGACAGATTAAACTCAAAGTCATGACCGCTTATCAGCCACTCCATGTTAGTTTGCCTGCTCTGCTAATTAAAAATGCTTCTGGTTAACTTATATGCAGTAATTCTGATCGGTCTGCTTGTGTCACTTTGGTAAGCATCAATGTGACAGTTTCATAATAACGTTGCCTGATAGCAGCCACTACAGTTGAAGCTAAACGGAGAGGTGCTGTATGTGTCTGCCGAGTTGGGCTGTAGTTAGACCAGACATTAATTTTGCAGAGCTTGGGGTGCGTTTTTGCGTGCTTATGAAACAATCGCTTGACTTAAAGCAATAGGGAAGCGCACAGGCTATAACGGTTCGGTATAACAAACGCTGTATTGCCAGCGATTGAATATTAAATTCTTTCCTGTAAAAGTGATTGATTCGCTGGCTCCACATAAGCAACGGTTCACACAAATGGAACTTACGGTCTGTAAAACCTACCAGCGCGGAAGCTGTTCGTTTCTCTACGCTAACAACACACCACAGCTATGCACACGAACCAGTAGGTCCTAATACACACTGAAGCAGTCCATAAGCTGTTGGTCCAATTTTAGCTGCTCCTCACTGTCCATGTTTTCCTCTAAACTCAGACCCACCAGATTTCTACGGTCTTCGGTCTACACTGGGGCATGTTGACCTGTTCTACAAATGTTTCTATATGGGGTGGATTCTAGCTTTCCCTGAATCCGAGCTACGGAATAGTAAAACCGCAGTACTCACCAACTGTTGCCGTAGTAAACTGTAGCCAATAGCAAATTCGGGCTTGAGCTGCCAGACTTTCGCACTGCGTCCTCCACTTTCGCTATTGCGTTTATTAGAACAAGTTAATTTCAATAGATCTATTCACATGTTAGATTGCAGAATATCCCCGTCGATTCCTTCGGGAGTTTCCAGTTTCACTCTCGAGCCGGACCAAGAAAACTGTGTTTTGCTACCTCCTCCCATCTAGATCCACCCTCTACAGAGCTGGCCAGTCAGAAGAAAGTGGGCACACGGGGAGTGGGGGCCAAAGCGGAAGAGCCGCCTCAATGAGGCGTTTCAGGCAGAAACTACTATTGACTACAAATGGGGTTTTTCTAGGATGGCAGTATGAGCGAAATAAGTACCCGTTTTTTTACTTAACGAGATCAGGAGTACTCTTGGGGAGTCAAAGACCAAAATATAAACTTGGAAAAATGGCATACTAGGTCCCCCTTAAAGCTTCAGTTGGTAACTTTGAGGAGAGTACGACGGAGTATTAGGGCCAGGCAAAGATTTTTTTTTTCCCTTTTCGAGAATAAAGTCGAAATGTTGAGAATAAAGTAGAAATGCGGAAATGCCGATAATAAAGTCGAAATGTCTAGAATAAAGTGGAAATGTCGAGAATAAAGTGGAAATACCGAGATCTAAGTCGAAATGTTGAGGTTAATACTGAAATTTTAAGATTTAAATCGAACTTCAAATCAAACTGCAAACATCAGCGCATATCGCTGCTTCAACGAAATTCCTAATGAAGATAAATTAGTGAAACTGAACTTCAGAATTGGTGTCTGTAACAAGGAAATTCTCTCTCTTTTAGCGCATAAACAGTGTGGTTATAAGCATTAGGACTTTGAAGAGATTGAGCCGAAAATTGCATTTGTTCAGAAGGAGAAACCACCCAAACTTAGAAGAGGTGGCCGCATTCGTGCAAAATGAAGACCGTTGCTACGGATACGGCAGTTTTTCAATGTGGAGTACCGTAGTGGAGAGGTACGGCAGCCCCATTTCAAGCCCTGCCCTAACCAGCCCTAATCCCTAACCCTAACCCCAACCTCTAACTCCCTCCCTAACCATAATCCCGAATCTTTATCTTAATCCCTTAAAATCGACTGCCGGACCAATAAAAACGGCCGTGTCTCTAGACACTGCGCAAAATGAATTAGCTGCAAATGGACAGTTGCAAGAGTGTCGATGGCTACACTTGCGTGCAATACAGAGAGGATATGTTGTGTCCCAGGACACAATTAGACAGTTGATAAAATTGATTGATACTGAGGGTGTGGAGTTTAGGCGGTCTGAGACGCAGGCAATACCGCAACAATGGTCCCAACGCGCTATGGCATATGGATTCGTAGGCTACGATAAACTGAAACCGTACGGCATCGCCATCAATGGTTGTATCGATGGTTTTAGCCGGTATGTTGTGTGGACAGCGGATTGAATCGTGGTAGGGAATACCGAGAAAACAAAGCGCATAAAGATTGCTGACTTTATTGTAGAAATTTCGCCTTTATTTTCGAAACGGTACCGCAACTTTATTCTCGACATTTCAACTTTATTCTCGGCATTTCCACTTTATTCTCTATAGTCGGTATTTCCACTTTATTCTCGGCATTCTCGAAATTTCGACTTTATTCTAGACATTTTCACTTTTTTCTCGACATTCCGATTTTATTCTCGCCATTTCCACTTTATTCTCGAAATGGGAAAAGAAAAAAAACTTCCTTATGCCTGGCGTAGGAGAGAGAGGACTTCGCACAAAAATTTGAAAAAAGCAACTTTCAGATCCCTCCCCCTCCCTCTCCACTGCACTCCTCAGACCCTCCCCCAGATGACTACCATGCACGCGAAGGCACGCGAGCTGTTAAGCATGCAACTGTGGAGAGATTTTGCACGTTCACATTATGAAAGCGGCCAAGTTGCCGAGGCTAGACGTTACTATTCCAAACAGTCAACACTGCTGGCCAACAAACAGGTGCGTTGTTAGACCTGAAAATTCCGGGGATAATATCCCTCCTTTTATTGAAAATAAATAGTCCTGGCAGTTGAAAACATGGCTTCTCTCTCCCATGCGATCGAAATAGCCTAATAGGCTACATTCAGTACCGAAAAATAATTTCATTATCATTAGGTCTATGCACCGGCACTCCGCGACAGCTTTTAAGAACTATTAAGCAATGTTTCCATTAATATGGCTCAAGTCCGTCTGCGACAGGCTGCGAAGCAGACGCGGGACATCGCATGCATCCCAGGGTGCGTCCTCACGGTTTCCATATAAACGGCTGAACTACGCTATTCATGCGCTATTATGAAATTATGCTGAAACTCCGTACAAATTTCGAAAATTTGCATGAAAACCACTACTCTGTTTTCATCTTGTAACCAACTTAAGGGTGTGAAACACAAGAACACTTCTGATATACAGAAATCACAAAGGTATTGTGACATTACAAAGCTCGGATCATGATTTAAATCGACAGTATGCTTTTGATTCACTGAGAATGGTAAGTACCTATGTTGCTGCAGAAACCTCGGCTCTGCTCTGAACAGGGCAATAAATACACATTGCTTCAAAGGTGCTCATTTTGTTAACAAAATAAAGTGGGGATACCCCTTTAAATTATAGGGAATTCCCCGTGCGATTCGTGTGCATTGGAGCTGGAATCGCTCTCTGGTCCGATCGGAGAAACACACATGCAGCTCCACTCCAGGAGCCAGGTGAAAATCGCATGGATGGAAACTCTTTGTAAAATGACAGTGATATGCGATTTCTGACGTACCCGGCGGCGCCTGACTTCAGCCGTATAAATGGAAGCATAGCTTAATACAAAGGAAGGTAATTTCGGCGACAAGTAGCCTACATACACCTGTTTTTGCGGCACGGTCGCCCAATTCGTTGTAAAAGAAATATATAAATATAGACATCCGTCCTATTGGAAAATGTAAATGGACGAAACCACTTACTAGTATGAAATGCTGTCACCAAGTGCAGATGCATAGACCTAATAATAATTAAATCATTTTTCTGTCCTGAATGCAGCTCATTATTTTGTCGCTTTTAGATCGCATGAGGGAGAGAAGCCGTCTCTTCCATTGCCACTTGATTATTCTTGAATTGGAAAACGTGTTAATAAAGGAAACCCATCTAGAATTAGTCAGGACTATTTATTTTCAATGAAGAGAGGGATATTAGCCCCGGATTTTTCAGGTCTAAAGACGCGCCTGCCAACAAACCAGCAGAAATATATCGTGTCGACATGAAAAGTAATCTACTGCAGTATGTATTCATTAAAAATCCAGCACACACTTATTTCAGTAAGTTACCCGTTTTTTGAGTACAGAAACTGTCGTGAATCCAGCTGAATGGCCAGTAAATCATGTATGTCAGCATTTAGCTGTGAGAGCACAGAAACATTACACATATTTATAAGGACAACAACACAACTGATAAGACTGCCAGGTCACTTCATAAGGATATTTTCTGCTGCTTTCTAATAAAACAATGCCAGTAATGTTAGCCCTAGCATCTGAAACAAGCTAACGTTAGCCCGACTGCAACAACACAGTGACATCACATGCACTGCGGAATACTGTAACAATTACAAGCTATTCGAAAAGCGACTGCTTGTAAGCGACGTTCACTTAGGGCTGGGGTTAGTTTGGAGAGCATGTCACCAACGCCAACTCGCTTATTTGCAGGGCAAAAATGAACCAACAAATAAAGCAGGGGTTTACCTGTCAAGGAAAAAAACTGCATCAGTTTTTAATCCTTCCATATCACAGAATTCCTTCCACCTCTGAAAAGCTTGTCTGATGTTCACTCTGGTTTTATTCCGGGTTTTGTCAAATTCTTTCTTTTGTGCTTTTTTTTTCTTCTGGCATCCTTTTTTTACTTGTCTTAGCCGTGTGTGCTGTTGCCGGTAACAGAGCTATCGGTATTTTTTTCCTCGCTGATGCTTCTAAGCTCCTGAACCCGCTCTCGGAGATTTGAACTTGACTGAGCACTGGCGTGAACTGAGGAGGAAGGGGGAGGGGGCTGTCTGCAGCGCATGCATGTGCACTGTTTGACGGCCGTCAGACACCATCCTGACTCTGATTGGTTATTTTTGGTCGGTCCGAACGATTCTTCCAAATTGCAGTAGCAGCATTAGGTGGGTTTCAAGGAGCCTTTTTTTAATTACAAAGTACTAGTTTTATGTAATACTGTCTGTACACGGTGACAGTTTTAGCAAAAATGACAAAAAGTTACTTTTCTAAAACTTACCAACTGCAGCTTTAATGAATTGTTTAGGAGCACCACGTATCAGCGAATTATCCCTCAGCTTACATGGTAATAGACCCTGGTATTTTAGTACGTTACCGCGCGAGGATCACCAAACTATTAATGGCGGACAACTATCATTGCTTAACTGTGATTGTTATACTTATATAACACTTTTAGAGGTTATATTTTGTACTTCTCAATTCTGGTTGTGCTAAGTCATTGTTTTTTTTTTTTTTTTTTTGCATTCATTTACGCCTATATATTTGCATTATGCTCCAGGAATGACCAAAAATGGTTTTCTTGCAAATAAAAACGATTTACGGGCTTTGGCAATTCCCAGTTTATTTAATTTTGTTGTTTTCGTCCTAAGTTTAAGAAGGCAGGCTTGCTGGGAAATTTGCTTGACCAATGGCCTCGCTTGTCTCCTGCTGCGGTAACAGTCTAAAAACTTGTTTCAACGACTACATGATCATGAAAAAGTCAGAAAGCAATGGAGAGGCCGGATTGCTAAGAGAATAAAGGAACCAGATAATCAAATGCAAACTAAAACCGACCAGCTGTTTTGCCACGATGATCCTCATGCAGCAAGCAGTTTTCCTTTGCAGGGGGACATGGAAGCGGTAAGACTGACATTAAATTAATAGGCTATCAAAAGTATGAGTTCACTTAAAATTTGCTTGAGCTTACGTAACGACCCCAATGGGTGATGCATATTGATTTGTTATTTTACGGTGCCAAATAAAATTTGTCGTATGATATAGGACGACATTTCACATTTTCGATTCCAACACCCTGTCATTCAGAATCACCTGCCATTAAAATTGCAACCAAGTTTCTGTGGTTCTGAAGCTAATGAGCTATTCTATGCCCATTTGAGTCTGCTAGTAAAATATGTGACTTTATTTATTTTTTTTTAAATCTATAAATAATAATGCAGTAGTCTTATTGGAAAAAAATCAATGCCTCCCAAGTGATATATCTGTTTCACATCCATTCATGTGAAAAGAGTAATAATAATATTTCTGTAAAATACATTAGTTTATGTAGACAATGGTATATTTTCAATAATAGAACAGCATCATAATATTCAGTTTATTATAGGACATCTTTCAGGTAAATAGGATCTTTAATATATATAGGATTGTTTGTTTTTGGGTATTACCCACCCAACCCCTGCCTACAGAATAATACGTTCACTGACATGAACAACGTACATAAGTTCATGTACATGGAGGGGGTGGGGGGGGACTAGGTGATCTGTTAACATCTGCTAAGATCACACATACATATAGCCACTGGGTTTGTATGTTAGATGAACGCAACAATTATTTTGTTGTGGGCTAATTGGTGTTATATAAACTCACGAACTAATAATATCAATGTTTTATGGGAAATATAGTCCAATGCATACTTTTTTGTCAAATAATGTGACATTTTTTTCAGCCAGCCACTACCTCCCCACCCCCGCCGTCTGGAGAGTGGGCCGGTAAGGTACGAATTCCCAGGCCACGTTTTTTCCCCATTCCGCTCCTGTTCAGGGGTAACAACCAGATAGACCCGATATTTGCAGTGCTCTACTACGCCTCTCGACCAGTTTATCTGAAGTGATTGACTGGCATTGAGATTTTTTTTTTGGCAAACAGCACTCAATTGCATTGAGATTGGTAGGCCCCGGGTGATTCTGTGGAAAGAATTACCAATTTGGTGTGTGCATCTTCTTGCTGTCCTGTAGCCTTGACACTACATGGAAATCTCTCAAGTTCACGTCCTATATTTGAGCTCACATTTTATCAAGCTACACTTAATATTAACCCCTCTGTGCAGAAGCCAAATCTGGCATTTTATGCATTATTGTATTGAAGGCTTTATAGGTTAAGATTTGAGCTTCATAGAGAGGGGGAAAATAACTTCAATGAAATAAGACACTTCCAGCATTTAGAATTCCATCGTGTTTCAGTTTACTTTTATAATTTCATATAGAATAAGGGCTGCAAACCGAAAAATCTCCAGGAAAATTCAGCATTGAAATAGTAAAAAATAAATAAATAAAATTTTTTAAAAAACTGAGAATTGAAGGATGGCAGGGAGTTAAAACAATACATTTCCGGGATCACAAACTCCACAAGAGGGCTACATCCTGATATTTAAAATTACCTACTGTTTATGAGCCAAATAAGATAACTATCCAAGAGGCTCTCCACGCTCTCTGAGCCTCAAAACTGTGCACTGTCAAATCATAAAATAAACTTTTTTTTTTTTTTTAAAGTCAATATTTAACTCATGAAGCTCAATATAAATTCATGATTTTTGAGTGGGATCTAGCTTGAGTTCATCACATTAGGCGGTGATGGACATCAGAGGTCTCTAATAACCTCCCAAAACCCAAAAAAGTTTTATTTGCATCATAAAGTTTAGAAATTTGTACATTTTTCATCAAAGCTCCATCAGCCAGCACACATTCTCATTCAAAAACTTCCTATTTTCCCATCAGAACATTCACCCTGCAACTGAAAGCTTGCGGTTACCACCTCCGAACACCAAGCTTTTGTAAACACTTTTCACTGCTTTTAAAGAATAACTATAACTTACTAACACAGTAATATCTGCATTGTACTGTATTTGTGCAAAACAGGTATTCCTTAATCAGGAAAAAAGCAGGAAATATGCTACCCTAGATTGAACATAATCAGTGCAACAGACATGACTGGGGTTATAATGAAGTCTTCGAGCTATCCCCATTTTAAACTCGCGAAAACTTATGCATTCTATTTTGTTGAATATGGTATAAATTCTAAAACAGATCACCATATCGAGCAAAAAGCTACGATATTCAGTATTATGAGCAAAGGGTCCTGGATACTGAGAATAACCAATCTGACAAACTGGCTGCAGCAGTATGATAACCCTGGCGATGGTGGTAAATGAAAAACAAAAAATAGGCAGTTTGCCTGCTAGCTATAAATAATACTTGCTCCAAATAACAACATGCCTGCTTACAGAACAAAGAGAAAGACTCTCCATGATTGACTTCTTTCTTCAGGCAATCAATGCTATCAGGCTCAAGGAACCCTCCAGTCTGGTTCCATTCGGAAATGACTCCGAGGGTTCAAGTCTTTATCCCATTTAAATCTCATAAACATAACCTAAGCACTTCTGACACTCCTGGGATGCTCTTAGTAGGATTTTTTTCAATGTGCTCACATTATTCAAATGTTTAAAGTTGAGAGAATGCACCCTAATTTACAGTCACGCAAGGGTTTACATACTTTTCTAAAAGAGTTTCTGTCAGTTACTATGGGAAGTTGACAATGACTGCGTTTACATGCACACCATATTCTGATTAAGGTCCATATTCGGGTTAAGGTAATATTTCGAATAAGCTGTTTACATGCGCTGAGCGATGGGAATATTCCATTTATATGCTTATTAGCATATCCACCACTTTGGTCCAATCTCAACATCGGGTTTTCAGCAGATATAACGCTCGAAAGTAATCGTCATGGCTTTGGTTGCCTTAGAGCTTTAAAGCTGACATAGATTCCACTCTCTTGGCCATCGCCATCGCCAGCGGTCTCTGTCCCAGAATTTAATCCATGACCGCAAAATAAATCAAACTGGCTAGATCAGGGCCACTGGTATTGTTTTGTTTTTGGCAGTGGCTATTTTTACGCCAGTCGTGAGCTTACTGTAATTTGCTATTCTTATGAACTTCCGTATCCGCATGCACTCTAGGAAATTTGGCCTCAGAAAAAAATTGCTACTCAATTGTATTGACAATATCTCACTTTCGCTGCGTGTCTTGTGGTTAACAGTACTAGACCGGCTTGCCGGCTTATTTATTTTAAGTTACAGTCAGGATGTCCTCTACTCAAGTTAGGTAGGGTTAGTTATTAGCCAGCTAACTTTGTCAGCTTGCCATCTAACTCATCAGCCGACTTGTACTCTAGAATTTCTTGCAAGAACAAACTTTGTGCAGCTATCAGCTCTTCTACATGACACAAATCACTACTGACTATTGATTGTGGAGATTGACGACCTGACAGTTCCCCAAATATTAGCGAGCAAACTTTGAACCTAACACTACACGCTCATAACTGCCTAAGCTAAGTTAAGCTTAGAAAACATGAGTAATGTTACAGCCGTCGTGCTGGCTAACGTCAGCTGATGCATTATAGTTAATCCCGTGGTATAAGCATAGACTGTATAAATCAGTGTATGGGTCCAAGTTCAGATTTCCTACATTGTGCATGAACATAGTAAGCTCGTAAGAATAGCAAATTGGAGTAAGATTACGACTGGCGTAAAAGTAGCCAAGCTGCCTTTATTTTTTTTCGCTTTGGAATATGCCGCCTTCAGAATTTTTCAGCGATGCTTAACATGGTTGGCAGTTAACACAAAACCAGCCTCTCTCCACTGTATGCACACCTTAAAGATATCGTTGTTACGGTGCTTTCGCCCATCGATATATTCCAATATATTCATGTCTTTCATATCTGAATGAACACAGTCGTCTTCGCTCCAAAAATGCTAATTCCTTGGAAAATGAACAGGCGTAGACGTAGTTGAATATTCTGTTCGGGGGCATTTTCCGATTAAGGTGTATACATGAGCCAATGTTTCGATTAAAACAGGTATATGCCAGGGGTCTTATTCAGAATATTTCAATTCGGAAAATGACCTTAATCGGGTTATTGCACACGTTTACATGACAGGTACACGATTGGAATATTCTCATATTACAATTAATATAGAAATATGGTGTGCATGTAAATGCAGTCACTGTCTGGAATTGGATAAAAGCTTTAATCATATACTTCCTTGTAAATACGGGGAATCTGCACCTGGGATACAAGCGCGAGGCACGATCCTGTATCACCCATATCTGCCCGTGGGCAAAATCCAGTATCTGTGGCAGCAGCCTTTGTCATAGCGTTGGATAAAATTCATTGTTAATTATTGTCAAAATGAGTGTCTGATAAATATACTCTTCCAAAAAAGAAACTACATGAAATGTTTTGACAAATGTGGAAAACATATTGAAAAATACTCTTCCAAAAAAGAAACTATACAAATATTGAATTATTGATTACACTTTCTTTTCAATATGTTTTCCACATTTGTCAAAACATTTCATGTATAATAAATTGATGCTAAAAACGATGTATAGTTTCTTTTTTGGAAGAGTATAGAACATCATATGGGCATTTTCATATTACATTCTGTATCAACCCTCGACCAGCTAAAGCTCTTAGGCTGACACTGCCCAGATAACAAAATACTTATGGCCCATATCTGGCCCACACCTGACATGTTCATCCGGCCCACATACCACATGGAATGATGGCACTAGGTCAGGTCTGCTCCTGTTTGCTAAAAGTGGGCCACAACCAAGTCATCACAATGCCAGATGTCGTCCAAAAACAGACCAAACTAGAAAAGCACTCGGAGAGCGCAGACCTCCGCCAAACACAAGATTTCCCTCCATATTGCGACTTCCACCGTAGATATTAGTCCTACATTTACATTTTCAGATTCCCCGACCAAGAAAACATACCATGAGCAACTGGATTCATAATGATATCAATATTAGTTCAGTAGTTATTCATGAAAATCTAATTTTCCGTAATGGTGGTTTTCTTCTGGATCTAGTTCCCTGGCTTTTGAAGATACAGTAAATCCGGTGACACCTTCCTAATTCTGCAATATCTTGGCTATATGATAGTGTTTGTCACATGTTTGTAGCTTAATTTGTTCTCTTCCTATAATGAAAGTTCCGAAGGTCCCCTACTTTGGTATTCTGGATCATAGTATCATAGTATTCGGAATTATTCCATTTTCAGGATCAGTCTTTGATGTATTGTAGAACATGTTTGAAACTTGTCCTGTATTCTTTTTCCAAGTGCCCTGACCATTTTTGGTGGAGTAATATGCATAAATGTCGAAAATGGCTCCCAATGTTAAAGAATCCTTTAAAAAATTCCTGGATCCAGACGGAGATCCAGATCACTTCCAAAATCTAATCATTTCTTCCTTATACCAATCTGTACAATCCCTGAATTTCATCAAAATCTGTCCATAACTTTTTGAGTTATTTTGGAAACCAACAGACAGACAAACAAACAAACAAACCCAGGCAAAAACATAACCTCCTTGGCGGAGGTAATAATCCAGCACTCAACCAAATGTGGCCCAGATACCACAATTCTTTTGCCCCATATCTGGCCCACACCTGACATGTTCATCCGGCCCACATACCGCAAGGAATGATGGCACTTGGGACGTCCGCGCCTGTTTGCCAAAAGTGGGCCACAACCAAGCCATCACAATGCCAGATATCAACCAGAAACAGACCAAATAAACTAATTCTTAACCAAATGTAGGCCACTCTACAAAATTCTTTTGGCCCACATCTGGCCCACACCTGACATGTTCATCCAGCCCACATACCGCATGGAATGATGGCATTTGGGAGGTCCGCTCCTGTTTGCCAAAAGTGGGCCACAACCAAGCCATCACAATGCCAGATGTCAACCAGAAACATACCAAATAAACCAGCGCTCAACCAAATGTGGGCCACCACTGTACAGTTTTATTCTGGCCCACATACCACATGGAATGATGGCACAAGGGTGGTCCACAGCTGTTTGCCAGAAGTGGGCCACAACCAAACCAACACAGTGCCAAATGTCAGCCAAAAAGAGACCAAATAAACCAGCATTCACCCAAATTTGGGCCACTGTGCATATTTATTCTGGCCCACCTACCACATGGAATAATGACACTTGAGTGGTCCACACTTGTTTCTCACACAGCCTTGTCATAATGCTACATATCAACAAAGAGCTGAACACATCGGAACTCACTTAAATGGGTGCCACAGTTAGCTCTCAGACTTACCCAGAACTGGTTTACTGTTTATTATCTTGTCTAGCCTGCACTTAGGAGTCACAACCAAACCATGATAAAGTTGTATGTCAAATATGAACAAATAGAATAAACCAGAACTGGTTTGAGTTTGTGGCTACATGCCATTATGGTACCTCCAGATGCTGTGTTGAATGGTGGCATGCAGTGGTCCAGTCTTGTTGGGACTCATCTCGGAGTCTAAGATGAAGATAAGATAAGATATACTTTATTGAACCCCGTGGGGTAATTTGTCCTCTGCAATTGACCCATCCTATAGTTAGGAGCAGTGGGCAGCCACAGAGTAGTGCCCGGGGACTAACTCCAGTTGTAAAGCCAGTTTAGGTTAGGGGTCATGGTTGGAGTGTTCCTATGAGGCATGTGTTTGTGGGTGGGGGAAACCAGAGTACCTGGAGGAAACCCACGCGAACACGGGGAGAACATGCAAACACACAGAAAGGCCCCAGGCCAGATTCGAACCCACAACCTTCTTGCTGTGAGGCAGCAGTGCTAACCACTATGCCACTGTGCCGCCAAGAAGA